>CAWVOI010000110.1:1628980-3004885 GCA_963930915.1 Forcipomyia taiwana | reverse complement strand
TTTAACAACGCTAATTTAAACTCACTTCCAACATGGCGACCGGGGTTGTGACATATGGAAAAAAGTTGCCCCTTAATCTAAACTATTTTTTAAAAGAAAAAAATCCGAGGGGCTGGGAGTTAAATTTTGAGATATGATTTTTTAGACAAAAAAAATCATACCTTCAGAACGAGCAGACCTCCGATAGGAAGCTTGGGATTGTTGGAAAGGTCCAAAAATTACCTTACTAATGACACCCTATTCGACCCTCCAGGACCTCGGGTGCAGGAAATAATTCCACAAACCTCCGGGACTTCCGGGATGACATCAGGAAAAAATTTTGAGCACATTTGGTTTTCCTGTCAAGGAAGGTCAACTATGCCCTTAAGGGTCGGAAACACCAACCCCACATCCGGTTTGAGCCTCCTTCCCGAGATATTCAAGAAAATCGAAATTTCCATACAAAATTTTCAACCGAAGATTTTGCCTATGCCTGGACCCCCCAAAATCGGCCTTAAAACCGCTCTATCGCCTTAATGGGGGCTCCCAGGGCCAAACCAACCCTCTCACCTTAATCCTCTCAAGAATATCTAAAACCTCCCCATACATCATCCCGGCCTCAGACCACCCCCTGAGCTGCTACAGGCCCTCAAACCCGATTTCAGAACCACCAAGTGGAGACTTTTACAAAATACCAGTCGTCCCCTCTCGGCACAAAGATCTTTTTCGCCACTGACGTCTTGTTGTCCGGTCTATATATAGGCGATTTTATTTAAATTTTTTTCGAAGGTCGATGGACATACATCCTTTTAGAATCATTGAAATGCAACCGCCGACCGTCACGTCGTCGGGTTGATCCTGTTCTACAAAATATTCAAAGCAAAGTACATGCAAAAATATATGTTGCTGCAACGGGAAAAACCCACTGACATTTGTACATTTTCGCATGAGCATTTCCCGGCTTTTAGTGTGATGTGTCTATGTAGCCTCCATTTGAATGAATCAAGCTACCCTTGGCACAGCCAGGCTGTCTCACGAGTGGCTTGACGTTCCCGCTATCAGAGCAGGAACGTAACTAGCTGGTAGAGATTTCCACAAGCAGACCCCGCTGGTTACGAGCCTGCTCGAGTGTTCTTGTGTTGAAATACAGTTCGGTACTTTTACCTTTATCTACATTTTCTCCTTCTCTCCCACCATAAAGCTTGATCTGAATTTAAATTCCGAAGACGGCGGTGATCTATCAGACTTTATTACCAATGGAGAGTGGTATTTGCTGGGTAAGATGCACATCAGATGTCACATTGCATATTCCAAAGGACTTGCTAACATTTTCTCTTCCCCAATGCCGACAAAAAAAAAAAAAAAATGTAGGGATGCCAGGGAAGAAGAATGTGATGGTGTACCAGTGCTGTCCGGAGCCGTACGTGGATATCACATTTACAATCCAAATTCGAAGACGAACGCTGTACTATTTTTTTAACCTGATCGTTCCGTGCGTTTTAATATCATCGATGGCGTTGCTGGGCTTCACCTTACCTCCGGACTCTGGAGAAAAACTAACGTTAGGTAAGTCACCCGTTTATCCTCCCTACCTCTCTCTATTTTCCTAATGCAAATATAACGTTTAACACCGACCCGCTCGAGTCTCCCTCCGCCTCCCAATCGAGTGTGCGTCGAGCTGGATGGAAAAGAACCGCCCGAATGTGCGCTCGGGCTCGGAACAGATTTATTAAGATTAATACATCAGCACAAAGCAAGTCGTCGGCGTCTGCGAGGTTCCTTTTAAAAAGTGAAAGTCTCATGATTCATTTCAGGAGTAACAATTCTGCTATCATTAACCGTATTTTTAAATCTCGTGGCAGAGTCTATGCCAACAACATCAGATGCCGTTCCTCTGATAGGTATTATTTCGGTTCTTATTCTGCTCTACTCTTCTGCTCCTTTATTTCCTGCTCTCTCCTCTAAATCTCATTATTATTGCATTATGGTATTATATATATTCGTATTATTTCCAACGCCATGCCAGCTGAATCATATTTTCAATGTTCTTCCTTTCGTAGAGAGATGAAAAGACGTTTGAAGGACTTTTGAGTTGTAGTGGACATTGTTGACTCTCATTTCGCCTCTAGAGCCTCTTCCTCTGTACCCTTTGGAGGAAGAAGCGTGTAATTTATGCTTTGTACTGCCAATTTTACCTCATAGAACTGACACTGGACTAAATGCGAGTAACCACCGACGCTTTCATCTCATTGAGCTTCTCTAGCTCCGAATAGACAGTAGTGAACTCAAACTTGTACATAAATACGAACAGCCACGTGTGGCTTTGACAGGCTTCATGTTCTCATACGCTGATTTCATATTGCATCTCCCCGGGCGAATGTTGCTAGGTAGTTTTGCAGGTGTACAGGACTTTGAAATATTACACTTTGAATCTTCACGCGTTTTAGAGTCAGAAATTTCAAACTTGGGATGCTGGTGAAAGTGGTTTTAACTTTCAATTGAAGTCAAATTGAAGCCGATTCGGGTAAATCGGTCATAAAAAACCTCCTTTCATAGTTTTGTGAGACCTGCTCTTCACATTGAATACCTACAAAAATACTAACTAACTAAAACTCGCTCCATGAAAATGCCATGGAAACATGCCATTTCCGCTAACAGTTTTTTCAAGTTTGCATTTTATCTTCTGAAACACATGAACACACGCAGGCTTCGAACAAGTTAAAAGCCTAAAATACTAGGCTGGAACTAGGCTGGAATTAAAAAGCCAAAAACCCGATTTTTAATTCTTCCAAAATCAGGTTGTGTCCCTAGAATCAAAACCTGATCTTTAACACTCTCATAGGCCCAAATCAGACTTGCAGTTTGAGAGAAAAAGCCAGAAAAAAATCCTTGAAACTTTTGTAACTGATTTTGGCTTCAGCGCCATCAAACCGCTCCCGAAGGATTGAAAAATATTTGAAACATTTTAAAACTCAAAATGAGGATTTAAATATATTATTTTTAAAGCCTCCGATTACGTCTATAGGTCGCAATATGAAAGGGATTTATGAGAGAAGGTCGGGTGTTTTAATTGCAATTTTCCATTCAAAAATATATTGGCCAGTTTGACAGCTCATACAAAGTCACCGATATTGGAGTAAAATCCGCCAATTTGCTTTCATAAAATAAAACCACAATCAGCACTATGATTTCAAAAATAATTGAGGCCCGAATTCTGCTCATTAAAAGAGCCAAAAAAGTGTTTTCGGTGCTCAGAGAGCCAAAAAAAATCACTAATCCAAAATAAAACTTCTGAGCTAAAAAAGGTTCCCATAAGCCCATTAATAAGCACTCAGGTTCAATATGAAATTAGCGGAGGCGATAGAGAAGCCTCTCCAAGTCCCAAGTAGCTTGCAACACCACTATGCCGCTTAGCTGGGCAGCAGCAGGGGCAGCTGAAGAGCAGATTAATCTATTTAATCAATTTTTCATCAGCCACGCAAATACCTAATGGAAGACATTGATGAGTTTCGCATCAGACCAGACACACACAGACATGTGATACTGAAATCCTCTTATAGTTATCAGTTTATCATTGAATGGTTTCATGATTCCTCAGTTAACTGCGTGTGGTGTGTCGATATTGTTTTAGATGTGTACTCTCGTACCATAACAGCCTTTTTCAATTTCTGCCTCATTATTTGCCCAGCCCCATTACTCGCTCCAAGGCCCTTCATTATTCCCCCAATCGTTGATTATTATTATCATTTCTTTCTTCACCCCCACCGCCACTCAGAACTCCATATTATACAGTACTTATCTGTCTGTTACAATCATTAGTGCCAACGATACTTTCGCATCAGTGTTTGTACAAGTTGTCGTCGTCCTTGTAATCCGTTCGCTCGTTGAACCGCATCAAATCATCCGGCAGCTCATTAAAACCAGTTTTCTTTCTTGTATTAGAATTTTCTTTATTTGTCTCTCCTTTTTGTTCCAAAAGCGTCAGTTTGCGTCCGCGTCCGCACTCTGGTTCCAAAGCCTCCTCCTCGTGGAACTGTCCATTTTGTCGTGCTTGTCCAGGGGCCGCAGGTGAGCCGCATCCACGACATCTCGGAACTCATCGTACGACTTGACCGAGGTGACGGCTCGTATCTTGGCGCTATTCCTCACCTCATACAACTCATCCTCCCTCAGTCGCCTCCTACACTGCTCCTCCAGCAATTTTATCTCCGCAGCGCCCAACGCGTCCATTTCTCGCCCGACTTATTGATCAAACCGGGGCGCCCCTCGCCATGGCAACCCATTTATTTACATATCAAAGCGACGACATCATCTTTCATCAAACCAAGTACAACTATATTCTCTTGTAATTATTTCAGGAGTGACAATTCTTCTTTCGCTAACAGTTTTTCTCAACTTAGTGGCAGAGACATTACCACAAGTATCAGATGCAATTCCTTTGTTAGGTAGAGACATACATCATCTTACCATATATTACTCGTACCATAAATTAATGATATATCAAGTGATGAACAAGATTAACAATTTAAATTTTTTCTACTTTTCTCTTCTCTTTTCATTCCTACTCTTACTCTCTTACTCATACACTCGACAGTTTCATTGTTAGCATTTTATATGAGTTTCGTTTGTTGGTTTTTCTTCCTTCCAAATACGCATTTTATCAAATTTTCACTAAGTTGTCATCGATGTATGGATGTGATCTCGTTCAACCCGTGATTTGCTTGAGTTAGATCAAATTCGTACGTTTCAATAAGTATTGTCACTCTTTCTTCTTCTATATATTTGGCAAAATTTACACCTTTCATATATCAGATGCAATTTTAATTTCGATGATGGAATAAGTGAAAATAATGTGGTGTCGAATGTGATCCCGTCACCTTCTGGATGTTCAATCACACTCAATAACTTTGAACGACGTCAAGTAACACTCCCACACTGTTTAATTACACCACACTGCACTTCCCCCAGTGTCAGGGGCGTAGCCAGAGTCTGAAACGTCGGAGGTACCTCCTCCAACTGGCTGCACCACTGGCCACTCGTACTCGGGTTTTAATGAAATGTGGCAGTCAAACTTTGGATTCGTTTCTTGCTCACCGCACTTTCATTACATCGTGACAAATGTCGAGCAAGTTTTATAGATGTTCCGCCGCAAACCGCATTGTTATTTCAGCGTTTGTGAATTTATGGCGATGGGATCGGAGCCATTTATTAGCGCTCCGGAATTCACGCTGGATGCACACATCATGGTTTTTAACAGGCACGACCTCTCTGTTGCTCTGGAAATTTTTTAACCGCATCTCTAGATCGGCTTTCAAGGTGGGAGCAACTTTGCTGCGGCTGTTTTATCGTAGTTTCCCGATACAAAGTTCACAGATAGACCGAGGAGTATCGCTCAAACTTCTTCGGCAACTTCTCAGAAGACAAGATGGAAAGTTTTAAAAGTGTGTTAAGAAATTCCATGCACTCAAGTCTCAACCTGAGAGAGTGGAGGTAGTAAATTGTCACTTTGGACTGCAAATATTCACTCTAAGTCATTCGTAGTTCTACGGAGAATTAAATGACGACCAGAAAAGTCAAAGTAGCTTCTTGAAAGGCCACCAAATGTGTCTTTTAAGGTCATCTAATTCTTACGGGAGCTTGACTTACAGCAGCCAGTTTGGGCTATAACTGTCAGTTGAGCTAAAGGGTACTAGAATAATGTCTCGTCTTCTTAGTGAAAATTAAGGAAAATCATGCGTGACGCTACGCACATTTTTTGTCACACCTTCTTGACTCAGGCGCCCTTAAAATTAAATTCTAAAGCTGTCTAAATTTCCCTTTAAAAATATTTTAACCTTGAGTTTTGGGCTATTGGTTGCAAAAAAATTAAATAAAAGATGAACGTGACGCTACGCACATTATGGTTTTTATTAGTTTTTTTAAAAATTTTTCTTTACTTTGTTAATGAAGATTTATGGCCAAACGCTAGAAACCCTGGCTTATTGGACTTTGAATGCTGTGAAAAAGCAGTTTAAAAATTTCAAATTTGCGAGCTCTCGCAAGAATGGACAAAAACTAGATTTTTTTAATCGGTGACCCAACCTGGACCTCCATTTCTTCTTCTAGATCAAATGTGGTTGAAAAAGGATTTAAAAATTTGAGAACTATCTTGAACTCATAAATGGTCTTGACTTAAGCTTTCTCAACTTCAAAGAGAATTTAATGACCCTTGGTTTTATGTTTTTGAGACTGCCTAAGATCATTTTTAGTTCACAAATCCCAATTCAAGATTTTGACTAGGAGCTGAATCGTAATAAAAGGAAGTGATCCCAGAGTTCCTGTTGCCTTAAAAGACTGGAACTCTACCTTGACCATCTACGACCAAAACTCCGGAGCAGCTGATTGTTATGAGCCCGAACCCCAAAGCTTATTTTGAGAAGGCTTAGGCCTGTTGTCTCTTCTTAACCCTACACCTCCAAGCGACAGCTTTCAATTTTCCCAGTTGAACGCCCCAGCTGGCTGGTTGAGGGGAGACATCAGCAAATCTTTGTAGGCTATCTTTGATTATTTCCAGTCTGTGCTCAGGACTCGTCGTTCGAGACACAATTCTGTTACAAAACATAGGTTTACATTGTTGATTGCACGTAAAACCCTTGAATGTGCATCTCTGTTGTGCAGAAAGAGCAATTTCTCTCGAGCACCTCTTCAACAACAATGTCGTCGTCTTTTGAATCGGAGGAGCATGAAAGAAACTTTGAGATAGTCGCCTGCAGTTTGAAGCGCTTTCTGGGTCACGGGGACAAGATTTATGGGGGGGCTTTAAAGCCCGATTAGAATTAATCTGAGCCAGTAAATCCACCTTTCGGCGGTGCAGCGCAGCAGCAAAGCCTCTGTGAGTCTGACAAAGCTCTGAACACAACTCTGTGACACGATAATTATGAGTGCAGGCTGCATCTTATTTTCAAACAACTTTGCATTTTCAATTAGGCTCATGAATTTGCCTGCGAGCGCATGCAGCTGGGACTTGATTGTGACTGCCGACACAAGATACCGCTCCGAGTGATTTATAATCTCGTTGTTTTTCCCAGGATTTGGAACTTTTTATCTAAATTAAATATTGCACTTAATCAAAACTTTCTGACGCGTACCGAGTCCTCGCCTCGCTTCAGCTGAAGCAACAATGGTCTGAAACGTCGACTCGTCTTAATATTCCTGTACCAAAGCCATTAGCACTGCCGCAAATTCGTGTTTTCTTGCTTCCATCACCGTCACGTATGTTCTGGCAGATTTTCTTTTGATAACTCATGCAGAAGAACTTGGCTCATGTAACCGCAGGGAAGATGGGATTTATTAAAAGTGGCGGAATGAAGGCAGGGACGGAGCAGAAGTTTCTCGTGAGAGAAAAGTTGTTGTCAGGCAGAATTTGCTTCCGGTTTTCCCTGGCAGCCCGAGATCCAGTCCAACAGGAAGGAAACTAATTTTTATGCCTGTTTGCTCGAAAAAAGGCGACCAGGGGAAGGAGAGACGCTCGCTTCCAAAACACACGGATAGAAGAAGAATTGAAAAAGTTTTCCATCCCAAAGCCACAAACGTTTGGGTGCCACTTTTTCGCAAATTAAAATGTTCCAAATCGAGTGAAGTCTAACTTTTGGTGATTAAGAGTGTTGAATGTATCTAGGCGTCGACGTTTATCAAGCAAATAACAGTGCGAGGGCGTTTCTGTGGAAGGAATGATAAAAACGCGAGACAGCAGAAAGGATTTAAAACTTTAATTGTCCATGATGAGGATGCTGTGGGAATGAGGGGTGGTGATGGGACGGGAGGGACTGCACATTTTCGCACATAAACTCGGACAGCTCGGAATGCTCCATAAATCAATGTCGGCAATAAAAGCGGAAATGGGTGGGAGGGGAAGTTTGAGCTGCATTCGAACTGAATTGTTTTCAAACTTTTCATTCTAATGATTAGGGTGCCTCGGGAGATCCGTCATTAAACACTTTGGGCTACGGGCAAGGGAGGACCTAGGGGACTTTTTGAATTCCTCCTTCTGTTCCAGGGATACAAAGATAACCCATTTTTTCTTAGATCCCTCTCTGAAAAATTTGAGGTAAAATAAATCAATTTTTGAAACTTGGTGGTTCGATCTTGAAAGACTAGTTTGAGTCTTTTGAATAGCTTTCATAAGTCAAATTTAATTTTAATTGTCAATATTTCTAAACTTTGAAATTAAAATAAGACAAATATTTGATGAATTTTCACATTAATAATTTCCTGATTATTTGTCGTTTTAAAGTTACTTAAGAGCCTAAAAACTAAAATCGAGGACCTCGAGGTTATTTTGAAAAAGATTAAACTTTCGAACTAAAAAATCTCTTTTAGGTAGACCTTAGCCCTAGAAATCGGGTCTTGTACCTGTTTCCGACTAAAATATCTGATTGTCAGGAAGTTTTCTCTCTTTCGGGGTCAAAATTCGTCTTTTTCTGTACTTCCCATAACACTTGACTCTGAATAACTTAGCTTGGATGGGGTTGGAATTCAATGCCACCGGATTTGAAACTATCAGTTCTATGTCACCGTACTGTTGACCAGTTTGAAAGTGCGCGGAGCAAGAATCGGAGTTGTTTCAAAGTTTCTCAGCAGCACATTTCACTAAACACGCTTCACTCTGCTGCTCTCCCGAATGGAGACGATAAAACTGCCAAACGAACAAATCATCTCAATAAAAGCAAGCCGTAAAAACGAAAATATAGACACGAATAGCCCTAGAGCCTGTGCAGCAGCACCTATATAATATTATATTGCACTTCAGGCACTTGAGTAAATGAAGAAAGAACAACAAGCAACAAAATCACATCTGCTTTTACTTTCGGCTTCGCGCTTCTCCTGCAAACTCTCTCCTCCTGTTCGTCTTGACTAATCTTCACTTTCATTTCCTTTTTTACTACACACATGTCTTGTTGTCCTTTCCCCACCAAAACTTCCGCTGCCACCACGGATACGCACTCTCGCATTATGGCAATTTTGTGATGATCAAGAAATTGGATTAGCTGAATTAAAGCAATATGTCATCCATCTCAAATGAGCTGAAATGATTCAGTAATTTGTATTCCGCCTACTCTTTCCATCGCATTACTCGCTCTCTCTCACTCATTCCAGCCCTGCCCTTTTGCCCATTCACGTACACAATATCCGCAATAATAGTCGCAGAGGCACGAGCTAACTCACTGCAACCAGGAGCTTTGCCTCATCCATCTCACGAGGGTTAAGCACCACCGAATCTTTCTGAACTCTCTGTCTCTCTTCTGCTCACCTCTTTCTCACAATTCTCACCTTGCGTATCCGTACATGCCATTTTTTATACACACTTTTATTATTAGCCGACTTTTGCATTGAATGACAATCTCATGGGCGTCCAGGGGAGCGCTTTGAATTTCCTGCTCTAATTTCAGACATGCTTTGATCCTCCCCCCGTCTTCCAAACTGGGAAAACGTGTGCTCATGACATCGTCATCAATTCTTTTACGGATTTCTCCTCCTTTTTCCTTTCATCTCATCGCATATACCTAGCTCTAGAGCTTTGCATGACTCTGCATGTTCCTCGAAGCATGAACATCCCGTAGATATAAATTGTAAAGTTCTTCTCGAGCCTCAAACTGCGTCCGAGGGGGTCAGCACCATATTTTGGCACCGGAAATGTCTCTCGGCCACTAACTAGCTCCGCGTTCATTGTTTCGGAATCGGGTGTGTCGTAAAACAATTACATCGCTGGTATGTTGCAGGGGGGGAAATAAAACAAAATTGGTTTCGTGTTTGGACGAAATATGAAAATGGTCAATGGATTATCGCGAAATTTAATGCTCATGTTGTTTTGGCAGAATGTAATTAAAACGGGGATTTGGGTGCGAATTAGGGTGTCCAAATTTCCGGGAACGGGAATTCATCAAATTACCCGGGAATTCGATTTTTTGAAGTTTCAAAGAGTTATGATCCATTTATAAAATAGGGTTACATTGGGGTTCAATTTTGAAGACAAACGAAGCCCTAATTGAAAAGTGGAGCTCATTTTGAGTTGAAGTTTCTTGAGATGCTTCAATCGAATTCAATCAATAGTGTTACCACTTCGCTGCTTTAGAACTCGCTCCATTGGTTTCTAGAGATCTAATAAGGCTTGTAAACGGCAAAATCTGAAGTTGGGGTCAGAAAAAAAAATCATTTCCAAACTGTCACAATGGACGATGAGACCTACTGTGTCACGGACTGTTTTAAACTGTTGGTCTTGTAAAAACACTGCAGCGTCTTCTAACTATTCTGGATTAAATTTGCTGTGAAAAGTTCAAAAACACATCTTTCAGTAAAAAAAAATTGAATGAGAATTAAATTTTAAAAAATAGTTTGAAAATTTCCCGTCTCGATTTTTTTTTTTCGATTCCCGAGAAGTTTTTAGAGGACACCCTAGTCCGAACGCCAGCCATTCTGACTCGAGTGACGGAACATAGAACATCATCAACCGAAAGGAGACGAAGAAATCGCTCAAGTTTTTGCCATATCGCAAGGGTTAATCTGGATAATCGGACCATCAATCTGGAAAATATTTGGTTCGGCAGGCCAATCGACGGTCTCTTCCAGAAATTGTCCCAGGCTGGAGAGAAAAAAAGCTAATGGCCTGGAAACAGTTGAAAAACTAACCATTATTCTGTCGGCAATTTGGGTTTTTCTTCCATCGGCAACTTTGAAACTTTTTCAACTTTCGCAAAACTGCTCGCCTAATGGAAACGCACTGTTTTGCGGCCAACTTTCAAACTTCTTCGCAACTTCTTTTGTCGCCCAGCTTGGCTTCGGGGAGTCGCAAAAGCGCTTGGAGTATGAAAATTTGAATATCGAGCGATGCTGTTCCCACATTTCTTACCTTACTTTGAGCAAAAATTTAGTTGTGAAAACAAGATAAGAGTTGCTGCGGAAAATCATGCTGAAGATGCAATTTTTGTTTAAATCACAAACTCTCAAATGGCCTTCAAATGCTCAGATATCATAGATTGAGCTTGGAGAAGTCCAGAAACAGCATTTTTAAGCTTCAAATTATTTCAACTTAAAATTTTGCCCATGCCTGTTTGCACTCCAAACCTCTGATTTAAGTTTTTAAATAAAAAATACAGAATACAAAAAATAAAAAATTTCCATATAAAGTTCTAGGCTCTTAAAGCTCACTTGAGGACAATAACCCCACACTGGAGTAAACATTGAAACTGAAAATATGTCCAAATGGAGCAGAAAATGTGCTTACCATAGTCTCCAGGAGCGACCGGTCATGTATGACCTTGACTGATAGTTGAATTGGCTCCAACTGACAGGAAACCGCCATCCATTCATGGAGACCACAGCACTTTGACTTCAATTACTTCGTTATTAACCTAGTCTAGCTACGGTGAAACTGAGTGGAGCCAGTTCGCTAGAATTGGTTTTAGCAAGCTAGTTAGAGCTTTTTGTCACAAGATTTCTCACTTGAAAGTAAAATCAAAATTTCTCTGCTGCTCAAATCCATATCTCATAAAGCCGTTTATGCCCTCACACCTTGCTTGATTTCCGGTAATACCCGAATTATATGATCCGTTTTGTGGTAATCGGCGCCGTAAAAATCATAAAATTCAAGGCAACTGCTCTAATCCGCCCTCTCCTTCCCACCGCCACCGCCAGCGACTGTCGGCTGTCGCACTTTATGGCTCGGAGAGAGAGAAGGGCGTAAAAAGCTCCTTAGGTACAGCGGAGGTTTTTGCTGCCTCCCATTAAGATCAACAATATTCAACATTTGGTATTCATCCAACCCTTTAAAGGCCCAAATTTATGGCTCCGAGCGCGTCTACTAGTGCGTGCGTGTGTGGAAGCCCAAAGCCTGCAAATACAGTTATTTATTTACAAATTTATTTTTGCGAGTCCCACTACAAATATTTACTGCAGCATTTTGGCTGAGACCGTCTACGAGATGTGACTCGCCCAATAAATCTTCTGCCGTTAAAGAGACTCCTGTCGCCGCACTAAATTATGAGCCGTTTCGCTTAAATACCGCCCCGCAATTTATGGGCTTCAGGCTGCCGGAGCCACATAGTTGTCAAATTGAATTAACTTTTTTTCATCCCACATCAATACAGGTATTACGGTACTTTTATCGCAAGTCGTGTTCTCACTATTGGTGGCGAACGTAATAACAAAAACAAGTGAAGTGGTCCCTCTATTAGGTACATCGAACACGTTTTTCGATTTATTTTCAAATTTATCACTTTATTACACACTGTATGAATGTGGACGACTAGCCGTGGCCAGCCTCCCCCACAAGCTCACTCACTCTCTCTCTCTCTCCACTTTCACGTTTGGTGCGGGGCAGGTCTACACCATTAACCACCGAGTGACCACAATTTTGCCAAAACCTAGAGAGCACAACACACTCACATTATAGTCTGTCGCAAAGTAATGTAGTGGATCGAGATAAATTTCAAACGTAATGGAATGGCATATGGCAAAACCAATTTCAAAAGTGTGACACCATGAAATGACGGTTTCGCCAATCATTAAGACAGCTCACTAGACTGCGGCACCAGGGATTGCGTAAGCTCCATGCTAACCCGGCACGGCGCTTCGCGGCGTTGACGTGGCATGAACCAGGACCCAGGGGGTTAGTCTGTCAGTCTGTCAGGGATTTTTAGGGTTAAGATTTTACTCACGATTTAACTCTCGAATGCAGGACCAATTTTTGGTGATTTTTGTCATTTTTAGACATTTTGGCTGAAGGGAAAAAATCTGTAGATCATGGGCTTCAGTCTTTTCTGAATTGAAACCTGAACAAACTGACATAATAACCCCCACAAGAGACCCTTTTTTACAAAGGAAATTTTTTCAAGGTCAAAGCTAGCGAGTAGATTTAAAAGTGCATCCAACCATCGAAAGCCCGTTTTCTTATAAAATTTAGGTGATTTTGGTAAGTTTTTATTTATATCAGTAGTTGGCAAAAAAAATTCTTGACCTAAGCAGTCGCTAAGAAAAGTCAAGATTCCACTCAGCCCGAAAATGGCTCCCAATCAGGCTCCCCAAACTCCCGTCACTCGGCTCATTTCATATGTACATATAATTTCCACTAGATCACAATCTAATTAACACACCAAACCTCGCTCAAGAGATGCCAAATTGAATTTAACACTTTTGCACAGAGCATAATTTTCTTTTTCTCCATTCCCCGCCGTCTCCGTCTCCAATATTGGCTTTTTCTCGGCCGCCGTGCACAAAAGATAGCAAGACGGGCTGTAAGTGAGTTGATGTCAGTTTACTCAAAGGCTTTCAACTCAATTTACTACTATTTTTGCCGTTGTTGATGTCATTTCCTGGAGCTATTATCGAACAAGACAAAATGGGGACAAGCATAAGGAGCACAAAAGCATTCGCTTAAAGATGTATTGATTTACCTCTCCTTAGTTATTTCTTGCTTCACGAGAAGATTCTCATGGGTAATCTCGGCCCGATTTCGTGTTCCACACAACACATATAAATATGCACCAAAGTTAGTCTGTCGGAGCATTTTTCCTTTCGCCACTAGAAGGAAGGGAAATTGATCTGATGCCATACATTCTGAAGTTTGGTTGGAACTTTTTGCGTGAAAGGTTTGGGAATCACGCAGGAGCAGAGGGTAATTGTGGTATTGAAGGATCGTGTGCCGTATAAGCCGGAGCTGTCGGGGGATCTGAGGTTTCACGTCACTGGTTACTTGATAAATGAGAAAAGGTTTCTCCTCGCATATGAACTTCATGAACCAGAATATGTAGTTTCATTACAGGACTGTCAACCAGGCAGTTTTGCCTTCTAAGCTTGTCTTTCAGCAGGATTATATTTTTCCATGAAAATTTTTTGCCGATAAAAATTTTACAAGTCACGTAAGCAAGGCCTTTTACGCTAAAACTGGCCTTTATCCATAAAATAAGAGTTCAAAAAATTTTGAAAGAAATTACTGAAACTTTAATTCAAAATTTACGAAAAAAATCCAAAACTTGTAAAAAATACGAAATTAAGGGGATATTTTGGTGATTTTCTTAAGATTTTTGAGTTTCGATGCTAGTCATCCAATCCAGCTTTAAAAGGTTTTTCAGGTACTTCCAACACAAGAGCCCCCATAAGCCCCCGGAAGGCTTTATGTAGTCCTCAAATATCTTTCCGAGAAAAAAAACTTCCTCACTTTTGACCCAAAAATTTTTATTGGTATCTAAAAATCGTCCAAAACGCTAACAATTCGTACCAGAAGCTTCCAGGTAAAAAATAATAGGATGGATCTTAGAGACCCCACCAAGAGGCCAAGTACATAAAGCTGGCTACTCAGAGCTAAGATCCACTTTAGGTCCACAGAACTCTTCTCTATTTCTAGAAACATTTTCTTCATCAATTAATGGGATAAGCTTCCTATTTTGTTCATACTGAAATACCCACAGTGAAGTTCTCAGATCTCAAACCATCAACTTACGTAACAAAAGCTCGCAAGAAAGAGAATGAGAAAAAGACAGCCCCCGTTTTTGTCAAATTCAAATTTAGCAGAAGTTATCGACGCATAAAACCCAACTCATGTGTGAAGCAATTGAAGCTAATCCATAATTTGCCTTAATCGGCACCAAATGAGGAAGAAAATCCTTTTGAAAAATTGCCTTGCGAGTCAAGAGTTGGCGTCGTTTTTGTCGAGCAGCCTCGAATTAGTGGCACAGCAAAAGACGCAAACGAGACAAGGGAGTTGCGGCATCAAAAGAAGCGCTCAAACACACGAAATAAATCACAAGTGGGTTTAATCAAGGCGAAGCCCGGGAGACGACAATCTGCAACCCATTAATATTCTATTTGTACCACTTTCATCTCGCAACTCTTCCATTCGCACCTCGTACTTCCTGCTTTCAAAAGACACATGCTCTATATATCTCTCCGGGATGTTTTTAAAGTCCCAGCGGATAGACACCTCGCGCACGCCAAGATTAACATTCAACAGGGAAGCCGTGTATAAATCCAACTTCCTACAAAAGAACAACACTGTCTTCTAGCACAAGCGGTGCCTCGCAACAAAGGATAACTTTTCCTCCATTTATCTCTTGAGCTGCTCTCCGGGTTAGGGTTTAATCGCGGGAATCCGGAATTCCCGAATCCCGGGAATTTCCAAGCAAATTTGCCAGGAATTTTGGGAATTTATTTCATCACTGAAATTTTTTCCAAAAAAATTGTTAACTATTTTTATTTGAATTGAAATTAAATCTAATTGAAATTTAAAAAAAAATTAAGATAAAAATGAAACTAAAAGATTTTCAAATAGATAAAAAATTAGAATAAATATAGCTCCCTTCAAAATGAGTTCTCAGGATGAAAAGTCTTTTTAAATAACTGACTTTCTTCAATTTAAAATGAAAGAAATTTTTTTTACAAAGTTTTAGAAACTTATGGAAGGCCTTTGTTCAAAAAAATAGAAAAGAACTTGATATTTCTCGGCAAAAAAAAATGAATTTTGCTAAAATAGGAAAATATTTTCAACTTTTAGGAGTTTTTGGGATTTCCCGTGAACTCCCAACTGACTTGAAAAAATCTCCAATTTCCCGGGAAATAGAATAGGTCGGGAATCTTCAAGCCCTACTATGGGTTAGGGGCAAAGCGAGGTGACGGTGAGCGGGAAGACACCAAAACGCCTGGATGTGCGGAGGAACAAAAATATTCGCAAATTATGATAAAAGGTATCGCGGAACAGCGATTCATTATGTGATTATGATCGTATAATACCCAATTTATACACATCTTCAGCTTCCCGGAATTATCTCTACGTGCATGATGCAAAAAAGGAAGTCATTTGAATGATTTCTTTTGTTCGGGCGCCCGAACGCGGTTGTGGAGGGGGAGAAGAAAAATTTGAGGGCATGATTCATCTGAAGTTGCTTCGTCTGTGTCATCACATCATTTGGAGCCAGGAAGGGGGCCTTTGTGCTCGAGATTAGCATTGGATAGCTGCTTGGAATCATTCATGAGGGGTCTGGGGAAGTTTCCAGGGATGGTTCTCTTGGGGGGCATTTTTACTTTACTTTTTACATTTACTTAAGGAAGTAAGCTTTTTTAGAAAATTAGGCTTTTTAGTCTGCTATTTAAGCTCTTTGGAAGTTCTTAAGAAGCCACTTCATATCTACGAACTACATTTAGCTTTAATAGAGGTCCTTAGCTCGTGGAGCCTTGGAGTTCCTATTTCCGCTCTAAGGGTGGTCATTTTAGCTCTTTAGATACCTTATTAAGCTCTAAGGGCCTTCAACTCAGCTCGAAGGCCACCAATTTTAGTCTAAGGGTGGCAACATTAACTCCTGGGACGTTCTTCGTCCACTCTTTTCGAATCTAAAACAATCAATTTATATCTAAGAACAATATTCAGCTCAGGAGAGGGTTCAATCCTTGGAATTCGAGCTACATCACCATCAATATGACCCATTAGAAGGTTAAATGATGTGATTTTGGAAGAAAAAAGTCTTTCAAAGTTCTAGAATCAATCATCTAAAGTTCCTACACCTGTTGTGTCAAACACCTTTGACTGTTGTGTACATGAAACTAGAACGAGAGTCCGTGACAATGAAAAATTCTTTATCCATTTACACTCGTAGACCTTGTGCGTAAAAAATATTGCCGCTCTTCCAAATAATTGCCCCTC
The DNA here is from genome assembly GCA_963930915.1 of Forcipomyia taiwana. Taxonomy (NCBI): domain Eukaryota; kingdom Metazoa; phylum Arthropoda; class Insecta; order Diptera; family Ceratopogonidae; genus Forcipomyia; species Forcipomyia taiwana. Next base: position 2,988,240 of record CAWVOI010000110.1, on the reverse strand, counting down.
TGGCAGCTGGAATGCTTCCCAAAAATTTTTCAGCGCTCCCACTGGAGCAGAAAATTGCCTCCGAAATCGTCCGTGAACGATCCCCTGAGCTAGCAATTTGGAAAACAGAGTACACGATGATAGTCCGAAACTATAGGTAGGAGTATTTTCCATTTTCACAAAAAGAATGTGCGTGGAGTGCGAAACAAAAAGTCCGATTCATCATCGGTCTCCCGTGGACGCCTACAGCCCCAACTTTTGGAAGCGGTAACTTGCCTCTCGGAAATCTCAAAAAGTCGAAACTACGGCCATTTAGATACCTTCTTCGCCTCCTCATCCACACCCCGCCGGGCCAATGTCATTTTTCTCCTCACTACCTACAACATCTCCAAATTGCCCGCTCGGCTGCATGCTCGTCGTAAATGTCCCCCGTAGTTTTATCGATGGCTTAGGGTTGGAGCCATTACATCCAGTCCCGAAATGATTCAGTGTGTGTATTTTTGAAGGCGCCCGAGCTGCTAAGATACATGGAGATCCGTATCGATTGAGCAATTTATTTTGTTTCTCTGCCCTCACTAATGACCATTACTCGGCTAAATGAAACTTGCTTACAATAAAAAATGGGATATCAAGGAGTATCTGATGTCCACTAATTTGTGATCCAGAGCCCCATTCAGCCGCCCGTCAATCGATACGCTGTGCCAGCGTGGGTGGACGTTTTGACAAAGCCTCGGGCACTTTGGCTTCTAGGCCACCCGCACAAGAAGTACGCCTACTCCTATTTTAATTGCTTTCATGTCCCTGCAGTTGCTCCCAAACGTCAGCACCATCTTGGCTCCAAGGACTTTAAATTTCATGCACGTTTTTCTCGCCTCGTAAGAAGAGCAACAAGTTCTGTGCTAATTAAAGTTTCTTGGGAAACTTTTTGTCGCCTCATTCGAGCCAAAGTTCATGGAAAAGTTTCCATTTATGCGATAAAGGCACTTTGTCGGTGACGTGGTGCTCAAAAGCGTGCCTTCAAAGTGTCCTTTATCGTTACAATTATTTTTGGCGCTATGACAGCTATCAGCTTGATTAATGTGCCAATATTGAAAACTAATTGACGGAAATTAAAAGCTCTCCGATGGCCAGTGTGATGTGAATTTGTTGGCGTTTTGCGCGCTCAAAGCAGTGAAAGAGATAAATTGAGAGCATTGCGGAAATTGAATTTTTTTCGGCGCTCGCGGGAATGATTAGTGCGCAATTTTAAAAATTCAGTGTTGCCGAAACATGATATGCTGAAAACAACTGCCACATGTATCATAGAATTTGTTCAAACGATAGCTTGGAGGGTCAAATTGGTTCTGGAACTGAAAAAAACGAGTTCTGCAACCCTGAGAAATTTTTGGAAAATTCTTGGAACATAAATGGTGGCATAAGTAAAGTTTCTTCAGGCCGATGACTCAAGGAACAAAAATATCTCTTTTCTGCTGACGTTTCGTTCTTACACCAAGGACCTCTTAAGGGCTCTTTTATTGGTCAAAAATAACATCAATTTAAAACGTTTAAAAGTTCGTTGTTTTTGTCTTGACTTAAATTTAAATTGATGTGCTTTTTTGCCAATAAAAGAGCCCTGAAGCGGTCCTTGTGTAAGAACGAAACGTCGGCAGAAAAAAGGAAAATTTTTGTTCATTTTAATTCCTGGAGTCATCGACCTGAAAAAACTCTGCTTATACGTTTAGAAACTCCTGATATTCTAGACAGTGAAAAAATGTAACAGTTCGTGTTTTAAAAATTTAAAAAGCAAGGAAGGTGCCACCACCTTAACAATTCTAAAAGCAAATTTCGAAAATCTCCCAAATGTCGAACCTTGCAAAGGTTCTAAAAGTCATCCTCCACCTGTGACCTTGATGTTCCACCTGCTGGGTGGTCCATTACGTCAGCATCAAAGTAAAATTGTTGTACAAAAATTAAATAAGAAAATAAAATCCAAGATGGTGGAAAACCCAAAATGGCGGAACGAAATTTCAGACTCCCCATTACTGGGGTCACAGCCCTCTAAGCTACCGTTCGACAGCTGAAACGTGAGGCAGTTCCTCCTGCTTGAGAAGAGCTTTCCGTTAGGTGCATGCTGCATGAACTAGGCGGTTTCGGGGCCTCTGGAAAGCGCATACCAGGCGCCAGAGGCCACGAAGCTGGTCGCAAATGTTCCCCGATTTCCACTAGTGTAGTAGGATTGGAATCACGATAATTTGATACTATCCTTTTGAGTTCTTTGTGCCGCATATTTGTTCATATTATCTAAACTACAATTTGCGCCACATCGCTCATCGATATGGCAAATCAAATTTCCTATTCAGATTTATTAGCATATCAATGGCGAAATAATAAATTTATATACGATTTTAGGTACATACTTTAATTGTATTATGTTCATGGTCGCGTCATCAGTAGTTTTAACAGTCGTTGTATTAAATTACCACCATCGAACGGCCGACATACACGAAATGCCCCCATGGGTGAGTAACGCAGCCAGCTCTTGCCTAAATGCAAAAGAGGATTGGCTGCTTATCTACATAATATATGCATTTACGTTTATTGCTACACGTCAGTAGGGACCATGCATGCTTGTGGGCATAATTGATCTACGATAATTGAAATTACGGATTCAAATAGATGTTATTTGATTTTTCGCTTTACACTTACATGCATAAACCAACCATCAATTGCGCTGACTCACTTCTACTCCCTAGATTCGTTCGGTGTTTCTTATGTGGCTGCCTTGGATACTGCGGATGAGTCGTCCGGGCAAGAAAATATCGCGCAAAACAATAATGTTAAGTAATAAAATGAGGGAGCTGGAGCTGAAAGAGCGCTCATCGAAATCCTTACTAGCCAACGTATTAGATATAGATGATGATTTTAGACATACGACGGGATTGACGGGGTCAACGACGGCTATCGGGTCGTCAGCGTAAGTATCTTTTGAATTTACTTTTTGCCTATGACATTGGAGCTTTTTTATCTTAGCCAAAATCGATCCCTAGTGTAAAATGTTCTTTTTCCTGTTGTATTCTAAACAAATAAAAAGATCCCCCAAACAGTCCACCAGAGACTAGGTCCTTGAGTAGGAAAAATTGCCATTTTTCCCTGGTTCATGTCAATCAAGACAGCTCAGACTGGGTTCAATTAGAGAGCAATTTAGCAAGGGAATTACATTTCCACAAAATGTTTCAAAGCCATTTTTCAAAAAAATCTTTCAGATTTTCGTATCCCAAAAACGATCTATAAATGTGTGGAAAAATAATTCACATTTCTAAAATGTTCTCATTGAGCACAGTTCAAGCTGTCTAGCTCGGTATCTTGTTTCAGTGGAACTAAGTCGTTCAAGAAATATGGGTTTAGAAGGAAATGTTTGAGAAATAAATGTATAACCTTCGATTTTGAAAAGGTTGCCATAAATCATCCCTGAAATCTTAAAACGAATAAAAATATAGAGTATGTTGGTTAAAAAGGAGGGCTTAAAATTTTTAACCTAAATTTAAAATATTATTCAAGCCTACCATTATAACGTAAATAATTTTTTTCATCTCAAAAAATAAAATTTCTATGAAAATCTGGGTACTAATCATCTTTAGAATAGCCCCCTGAGAAAATAGGCCTCTGGGTTAAATTTTCAATAGCTCAAAGTTATGATGAACTAGGTGTGAGGAAACAAGTAGCTCAGAGAGAAGGAAAACTGACACCTAGCTTAGCTGACAGTCGTACTGTTAGTTCAGCCTGAGCTCATTACTTCCCCAAACGCCGTAGCTCCATTGTTTGTGGTTCGAACATGTGCCAGATGCTCATTCCTCCCTCCTATCTGCTCTGCTTACAGATTTTCTAGGCCTATTACAGTGGAAGAGCACTCCTTGTCTGGGTGCAACCACAGAGATTTACATTTGATACTCAAGGAATTACAATTTATCACATCACGTATGCGGAAAGCTGATGAAGAAGCTGAATTGATAAGCGATTGGAAGTTCGCTGCCATGGTTGTAGATAGGTAAGCACGTGAGCCAGCTGGGAGCTCATTAACTGGTCCTCTCTTCCAGATTTTGTCTCTTTGTATTTACTCTGTTCACCATCATCGCAACCGTTGCAGTTCTTTTATCTGCCCCGCACATAATCGTTCAATAATAATAGGTTTACAGTCTTAATCATGGATTTAGGCGCCACTTAATAGAGAGAAGGATAAAAAAAGTACGAGTAACTATACTGATTTTATAAAAGAGGAAACATTTTTAAGCAACTATTATTTTTTTATGATGAGATGATGATAATAACAAAGCAAAGTTTTATATAAGAGATAAGCGCTGCACATAACCTAATCAATTATGCAGGAATTTTAAGGCACTTCAGTGAGATATGGTTTTCATTCCGACTCTATACCCAGAAATACAGGAATATTTCATTTTTCAAACGAGCCACAAATACACGTTAAAGTAAGACGCGACGACCCCAGTACTGCCGTAAGCTAAATCAATGGGCGGTCCAGTGCCGAAAAATTAATTTAGCTAAAGTATATTTTTTATAAATAAATCGCGGAAATGCGCTGGAGTTCCCAAAAGTGGTGCGAAAATTGCAGCAATTTGAGGGACAAAAAACGCCTATTTTGATTAAGCTGGAAATCCCGCAGCTCCAAATGAGGTTTTCATTCACATCCCATCAGGAATTTAATCTCGATTTCATGCAAATGTGAGCCGCAATCAATGAAGCCGGGTCAGCATTTATTGGCCAGAACTGAGCAAACAAATATGCGCTCTCCTTGCTGCATTTTCTCGCATTCCGGGAGAATTTTACGGATTTCCGGGACACCACAATATGTAATCAATCAAACTACATTGCAAGTAAAATGCATTAAAACGCACACATAAAGGCATACTTTTGAATGTTATGCATATGATAAGCTGACTGTTTACTCTCCTTCGTATACTGATGAAGACACTTTCGGGGGAGTCTTCCCGAGCCTCCCAATCCCTGGCACGAGCTAGATGTTCCCCCACACACACTGAAACTTGCATTCCTATCAAGACAGAATCAAAATCGATCTACTTCGAAGGCGCGCCAAAAAGTCCTAAGAGCATACATAGATCCTACAGACTACCTAGGAAGTAGGGAAGTACACTAATAGAACAATATCTTATGTCATTTAAAGATACATGCGAAATATGGATAGCAGCTGCTGCTTTCCTCACTTATTGGTAAGGTTGTGACAACTTTAAGTTAAAACGAGTGTTTTTAAAGTCTCTTTACACAAGAAGTACCGCGCGACACCCACAAGCATACTTATAGAACTATACAAAATTGCTAACTGCTAAGTTTAGAGGAATATGAGGAAAATGAAATCTTGAGGGACTTAAGCGACCAATTTTATTGCTAGGTATGGTAATCCCGAGATTCAGACGCCCGGGCCCCCACATACACCCTTCTTACTCTCTCGACTAGGAACTGAGCACGATATACATACACATATACCAAAGCTATATTGTTAAATTGTTGAAACGACGATGGACACATTGCGTCATATTGACGCTTGCATTTTACTATGTAGAGGAGAAGAGCGAATTCGTCAATTGAGTTAGGATTCCTGCATTCTCACGTCGATATATTGGTAGTCCAGACACTGCACATCTTAATACACCTCCTTCGGTTAGGGTGCAACTCAAAAGTTTAGTATAGTATGGTAATTTTTGGAATTGATAGATTTATTATATTTGTACGCGTTACAATTTTTTAATAAAGTGAATATAGTAGCCTAGGGAAAGCCAGTAAGGAAGTGTACATTCAATTTAGATTCTTGCTCACATTATTAGTCATTCGACGGAAATCCTCCGGTCCTGCATGTGCTGTAACACTTCAGAGAAGTTACATTTTAGCGTACGATATGTCGTCTAAATTAATTCACACTTTCATTAGATGTCGAGAGTTTCGTAGCTTCGTTTTAGAAGCGCACTTGTCCCGCTTTCGAATAGTTTTGGTCAGGGGGGAGAACGGAGATACTGAGAGGGATGGAGGGAACGTTCTTTGAGGTCTCTTTGAGAAACAATCTGGAGAGATCTTTGGATATTCTGGTGACGGAAAAATGGGAAAATCTTCAGCTTGGAGAGTATTCCGTTACTGGAAGGTTCTTGGAAGCAGTAGGTTGTCAATGAGGTAGCTGAAGTGACTGAACCAACTCTAACAATGCTAAGACAAGTAAAGACTGCTGGTCGTGGAAAGACAGGATCATGGTCCAAGGACATTTGTTAGAGGGCTTAAGAAGCTTTGAGGCTGTATGAGGGACTACTTCATGGTTAGTCTGAAGTTGTTCCGGGAACTCGAAATTCCGGGAACGCCCCCTACAAAGGGGGCGTTTCCGGAAATATCATGAAATTTTTCCGGGAAAACTGTGTGGGGCTGAAAATTTTCCCAGGAAAATGGGAAATATTAGGGGGAAATTCGGATTCCTGAAATAATGCTGGAAAATCCTGCAAACGGGGCGTTTCCAGAAGAGAGGCGTTCCCGGAAAGAGGCCTCAATCTGGCTAGGGAAAGTCTTGATACCCTACTGGCTAGAAAATTCGGGATAAGAGGGGCCTAGACTCGAGATAGGAAAATTTAAAGGCAGTAGTCGATCCCAAAGGAGACTTTCCCTCTATCCCTCAATCATGTCTCTGTCGGAGGGAGCTCGGAAAAGGTTGCATCACTGCCAGGGCAGACGAAAGCGAAGAAAGCGATTGAGTTTTTCCATTTCCCACACTTCAAGCAGGATATTGTCTCGTCCCACCGCGCTCTAAGCCCGATATAGAAATCGGTTGAGATTTCGTTGAAGCGATCAAAGTGAAATATTTGCGTCATAAAATCTAAATGTCATAGTTTCTCACATCTATACTCACATCTCAACACGCATTTTGAGGAGAAAGAAATATATTACATGTTTTAAAGACACTTGGGGTGCACTCCAGTGGAATAATGTGATAATAAAGATATAAAGTTATTGATTGTTAATCGTAACCTCGTTTTGTTGTGAAAGTGCAAGCAAGCAACACGAATATCGGAGTTTGGTTCCTTTCATTTGGACATTTGATTTGTTTGTTGGCACCTTCTCACTATGACATGAGCTTTATAGTTGAGTGTTTCTTCGAACTCCATGTTTTTTAGAGCATCACTATTTGTCGCAAGTCAAGATTCACCACAGAGATTTATCAAATCTTTCCAGAGACATTTTTGTGTGAATGTTTACATCTAGACTAATAATTAGCTTATACACATCCGACAAACAGACAGAGGAAATTTATTACATACGAAATAAAGATGTCCAATAATATTTATTGAAGTCTAGTCGACAACACTCGAATTTCGAAAAAAAAACTATTGCATAAACGAAATTACTCTACACACCTACTAACTATAAAAGTAAACATATAAAACTTATCTGTCAATCGCCACGATGCACTCTAATCAATATATAGACTTCGACGTTCGCGTTCAAGCGAATTCCCGCGGCAACTGTTGCCATTGATCCTTTGTGAGTCCAGGTCCCGGACGGAGGTGCCTCCAACATGGCAGCTCCCGCCGGCCCTGGCGAGTCCTGTTCTGTGTTTTCCGACATACAAATCCCCCTACACACATCCACTCGCCACATATTACAAATTACATTAAAAAGGAAAAGCCTCAAAGGTTTCAATATATTTTTGTTCACTGACAAAATATACATAACACATATGTAATAAATAACCGCGCACGAAATTACACAGCAAGTAAATGAATAAAAATCGTCTCCCACTAGGTATTTTAAAAAGTAATGAAATAACGTTTGGTTGACATGAAGGATACACACGTAAATATATAAATATAGAGCATCGTTTAAAAGTGTTGTTTTGTACTGGGTACAAATAAATTAGACAAAATTCAAAGAAATCTGCATGACGAAATTTATATAAAATACTTACAAGAAATTAAGAAAATGATATAAAAATGAAAATAATAATTGTTTAAGATTATTACCTAAATTATTGAAATTATTATATAAAATACTTCGTTATAGAATAATTAAATTGTAAACTATATGAAAGCAAAATATAAAAGTGATTGAAATAAGATCATTCAATTAATAAAGATATGAAATTGAAAATCTCGTTCATTTGTTTTTGACTTCAAGGGAAGGCAAAGTGGTGGCTGTTAGGGGCTCTTTCTTTCATTTTTCCGTTGTTTTATTATTCGTAATTTTGCTACCAATTTTTAAAAAAATTAAAAATCGCGCTTCTGTAAACTATTCCTGTGAAAATAAGACCAAAATTATTTCTAGTATTTAAATGTTTTTCTTTTACAAACTTTTTATTTTTAATTTTTCCCTGAAAACAAAATGTTTAGCCTTTCGTTCACTGGATAAAAATAAGGTCTAGTTTTTGAAAAATAATAAAGCATTAGTTGAGTTAACTGAGCCTCGTAAAATCTTAAGAGGTACCTCCCCTTGAACACGTCTCAGGGTCTCAAGAAGCTTCCTCACTTTTCTGTCACGTGGCTAAAAAACGTCGGCTTTCCTCGTCCCGCTCCCAAACATTTTGAAAATCCCACTTTCAGTTTTGAAACGGCGGAAAACGGAGCTCAAGGTTTACGTAATTTCAATCGCTGTTGCAGAAACATTGCGACTGCTGCATTTAATGCACCAAGACAGGAACTTGTTCTCGAAATTGTCATGTCAAAGTGATCTCCTAGCTTCCCACTGAAACTCAAAGCCGGTAAACCAAAATGACAAGCAGCAACAACGAAGAGGTGGACATTTACAGAGACACCTCGTTGCGGTGAGTTTTTCAAGGTCCAAAGTCGAAAAAGTTCTAAAACTTTATGTCAGTGCAGGTATCTCGGGTACTCCAACGAGGTGGGGGAGGCCTTCAGGAGCCTCGTGAAGAAGGTGGTCGTGCATGCCTCCTACGGACTCGCGATTGGGTACGTGCTGGCCGACACTGCGGACAAGACGCTGAAGAAGCACAGGCTCCCAGAGTCCGAGGGAGGCGGGACGAGAGGGGCAATTGTCGCCAGTGGTGAGTGGCTTAATTTAAATTTCTCATGCACTCGAGCAAAATATATTGCAGGAGACACGCTCCTGTGGCAGATGCTTGCCAGTGTCATTGTACCCGGATTCACCATCAACCGCATCTGCTGGGCCAGCAGCAAGGGTATCAAGTTGATGAAGCTCAAGGGTGCGCATCCGTTTGTCAAATTCGTGCCCACTGCAGTTGGACTGGCATCCATTCCATTCATTATTCACCCAATCGACAGAGCCATCGATTCGCTCATGGACAACACATACCGCAAGTTCGTTTCATGATGACCTCGGTCGAGTGCCAAATTGATTTAGAATACCAGAGTTACCAAAGACTGCACGGACAGCACAATAAATGGACGATTTACCCCAAGTTGTTTTCTTCAAATCTTTATTTTCTTCTAAAGGGTTCCGGGGGTCAGAATGGAGTCGAGGTTTCTAATCCAATCCTGCGCTAACTTTAAATAATAAAAATAATGAAATGATGTCTACTATTCATCCAAAGACCATGTTATCGTTTGAAGCTACCATGTGGGCGGTGCGGGAAGTCACTTATCCGAAGCTGAAGGAGAACGAGGAGCCTGCGCCCCCGAATCCCCTGTCCGAGAAGAAGAACTGCCGGTACAGTTGTGAAGGGTCGAATTCTAAGAAAAAAAAACATTTTAAAAAAAAAATTCTTGGATCTACAGACTTCAGACTCACCGCTTTGCATCTCATCCAGGTCGTAGCCGTTGTCGTACCGCGACTTTTTGGTTGGGTCAGAGAGAATGGAGTACGCTTCGCCGACTTCCTTGAACTTGATTTCCTGCTCCTTCTTTTCCTCCTCCGGGGCGTTTGAGTGGCGATCTGGGTGGTGGACCAGAGCTCGTTTTCTAAAAGGTTACTGTATAAGTCTGGCTGGTTCTGCTGAATTTCGGAGAATTTTGTCTACTAAAAATTTGTAGACATTTTTGGAGGCGTATGAGGGTATAAAAGTCAGGCTCAGGGGATATTTTTGTAAAATTTTCTACATTTTGGGGTTTTGAGATGGATTTTGAGTCCTGTAGCTGCTCAATGGAGAGCCTGAGATCTTAAGATGCTTCGTTTGATGTTCTGTTCTGGACCCCAAGGGTTCCAAGGAAGGCCCTGGAGGACTTTAAAAGAAGTTTTAAAGGACCCCTAGAGGTAGAGGTGTCTAAATTTTTTCCAATTTTTCTTGGAGCCCTACCTGTAAGCCTTCTTAATCTCGTCATCAGATGCGTTTTTGTTGACCCCCAGAATCTTGTAGTAGTCCTTGCGCTTGGACTTCTTCAGCTGGAGCTTCGCGTCTCTCAGAGCATTCTTGATTTCGACGCTCTTCTCGATCTTCATCGCTGCCTCGTAGTCCTTCACGCACTCATCGTACTTCTCGAGACTCAGGTAGAGCTGTGCCCGCTTGACGAGCGCCTTCAAGTACCTCTCGTTGATCTCGAGGGCGGATGTGCAGTCAGCGGCAGCCTCCCGGAGGTTTCCGAGCCTTGCGTTCACGAGAGCCCGGTTGTAGAAGAGCTTGCTGTTGGTGTCGCGGTTCAGGAGATCAATTTCCAGCGCCTCATTGTACATCTGGAGAGCCTCGCGGTTCTTGCCTGCCTTGAAGAACTCGTTGCCTTTTTCCTTCTTCTCCTTCAGGGCCTTCGACTTGAGACGCATGGCCTTGGCTTTGGCGTGGTCCGGATCCAGCATCAGCGTCCTCTCGAAGTGCATGATGCCCTTGTCAAGGTTGTCGCCGTAGTAGAGCGTGAGACCTCGCACGTAGATGGCGTCGGCGTTCGAAGAGTCACCCTGCAAGTTGAGGTATTTTAGACATATTAAAACAGGCCTGTCGGTCTGTCTAAGTCCAAAACCGTGAGACTAAGAGATCTGGGATTTTTTTACATGTCTTCATAAATTTTTTAGGGAAAAGATAAAATACTGTAGGTTCTCAGAAAATTTTTCAGGGACGTAACTTTCTTGTACTTAAACCGATTGGGCTAAAACTTTAGTATGTTGTAGTTCAGGTAAAATCCAGCAAATCCTGGAACTACGTATGACCCCTATTTCTTACAGGGACGAGCTAGGGACCCTCAAAGTTCGTATGGAGGGATAATTTGTCATGCTTTTCAATTTCGATTAAATTTGAGTATCTTCTTTTTGACCACAGCTAACCCTTTTCACCGAAAGGGAGGGATCTAGGGGCGGAGCTTACCTGCATGATGTTGATAGCGATGTCGTTGGCTTCCACTATACGACCCAGAAGCGCCAGACACTCCGCCTTCAGCAATAGGTACTTTTTGCTGGCCACCGCTGTCTTCAAGGCTGTGTCCATGTGGTAAACACACGTGCGGTAGTCTCCCTTCTCGTAGCACACTCGGGCCTTCTCCTCCAGATCTCGCAGCACCTTGAGCCCCTGGATTTCCTGCTTGAGTGCCAGGTTTGTGGGATCCAGTTCGAGGAATCGCTTGATTGCTTGTTCAGTTCCCGTCAAGTCACCCAAAGTCAGCTGGCACTTGGCGATTCGGATGTAGCCTTTGGCGAAGGTGGGGTCGATCTGGACCGACTGGCGGGCGTCGTTGAGGGCAGATTTGTAGTCCGTGAGCATCATGTGGCAGGCGGCGCGATTCCCGTAGTAGGCGGCGTTGTCGGGACAGAGGGAGATTGCGTCAGAGTACATTTCGAGGGCAGCACGGTAGTTTTGCGCCTTGTACTGGTTGTTGCCTTCATTTTTGCGCTCTTCTGCGATCCTGAAAAATTTTAAAGAAATTTCTGACATTAGTTTTAGTTCTTAAAAATCCATCTCCATGACAATAATTTTGATAGGTTTTAATTTTAAGCCCTTAAATTTTTAAATAAGACCAGAAAGCCCTCAAATAATCTTTTTTTAGTCAAATTTAAACGCAACATGAATTTATAATTTTTTTTGAAAAATTTCAAGACGAATTAAAAATATTTAATTGATTCAAATAATTGAATGAAACAAATTTAAATCTATTTGAGTGAGTTTGTAAGCCGTAAAGTTGAGTCATTAATCTTTGGTGATTTTCTGTCAATTTAGTCTATTATATTTTTTTCAAGCCTTAAAATATTTCAAGAAAAATGTAAGAAAACCAAAAACTTATCAAGCGAAACAAAGGCCTTCCCCAAGCAGTTTCAGCCATGTGACCTGAACTTAGAAAAATCCAACCGCCAATTTGAATCGGGTACGCGGCTTTGAAGACCTCTTCAACGGTCTCTTTCATTACCGGAAACACGTGGAATCTGAAATCAAGCCGCCGAACGTCGGAAAACGTCGCGTTGGTTATTTCACAAATTTAGCAATCTTCTCACTTCTGGCGTTGATTTTCGAAGCTTTGGCCCGTGCATTTCATCTTTGTGACGCCATTAAAGTGATTTTGGGTGATCAGGTGAGACGATTAACGTGAAATTGGCCTTTTTCAGCACCAAAACAGAGAGATAACCTCATTTATGAAACTGCGAAACAAACTTTCTTTCGTCGCTCGCACCACGACACATTGCGAGTTTGTGTTACTTTTTATCACCAAAATGGCGTGCTCCGGATCTCAACGACTTTCCGGGATTCGGGCCTCTCTTTTCGGTGAAAAACTTTTTTGCCGCTTATTTCCATCAAAATATTTACCAAAACCTAACCACGACTTGGCCTTCTCCGAATTCTTGCAGGTCGTTCCCCGCATGGAAAACCAGGGTCAGATCTACGACGACACCCTGCAATGGGATGGGGTTGCCAACATCGACTCGAACCTCATTTATATGACAGCGGACGGCCAGGAGGTCCACATCGAGGATCTCATTGAGGAGGATGTGACCGAGGAGGTCGAAGTCGTACCCGGAAATGTCGTCCAGTTCCAGGACTGCGAGATTGTGACGGAGGAGGTCGTCACTGACGACTGGGGTCAGGGCATTGGGAACGAGAGCGTCATCCAGGTGACCGTGGACCAGGTCTCTGGTGGCCCGAATCAGGACGAGGACAACGAGATCCGACTCCCGATTGACAACCAGGACGAGTACACGGCCTCCAGACCCTACCCTTGCGACTTTTGCTCCCGCCGGTTCCGGAAGAAGGCAAACCTCATGAATCACATGATTGCCCATCAGAACGACAGACCCCACGTTTGCAACCTCTGTGGAGCTCGGTACATCCGCAAGAGCGACCTCCTGAACCACCTGAAGACCCACGCCTACCAGGAGGACGGGTACGTCGAGGAGGAGGAACAGGACCTCGTTAACTGTAAGTGACCTTTTTTTGATTTTTTTTAAGTTTCAATTTTTTTGAAAGCAAAATTAAGCAAAAAATTGAATGACTTAAAAATTTACTTTAAAATCCAAAATATGGGATTTGGAAATTTGTACTAAGAATTTTTCTTCCTTCAAGACATAACCCAAGAGATCCCCGACGCCAAATCAGCAATTCATTTCGAGAAGCTCCTATCCTCGTCCGCTTCCCGCAAGCAAGCCAGGCTTCCAGTTCGCCCCGCGCCCAAGAAGAAAAACCGCCTTCCAGCCAAGCAATTCTCCCAGAAGCAGGTGGAGCCCAAGATAAAGTACATTTCAAACGACCCCAAGAAGCCATACGTGTGCCAGTGCTGTGGTGTAACTTTTGCCCGATCCACGGCCCTTCAGGCTCACACGCAGCTGCACGTCAAGAAGGAGTCCCTAGAGTGCCACCTGTGCGGCGAGCAGCTCTGGGACTCGGCTTCTTTTAAGAAGCACAAGCAGCAGCATCTGATGGACCAGCAGAGGAGCCTCGGGGGTTCCGTTGACGACGGTGAGTTTCTTTTTTCACGAGAATAACAGGAAGCAAAAAACTTGAAGCTTTAGGGATTTTCAAATATTTAGCCTGATTGACTACCGGAAGTCATATCAGAAGGCAGTGCAAAAATAGTCACTGAAAAAGATTGCCTTAAATGGATACCTTATGTCTTGGCTGAGGTTTCTTTCGTACGATTGAGCTCATTTTTCAAAATTTCAGCCTCTTTTAGATATAGATATTTTCTTTGGAAATGTTTAGATTTTTAAAAAATCAGCCAAATTTTCCAAAAGGCTCTGAAACTTGAAAAAAGCTCTAAAATCAGTTCCCTTTCTAGAAATGAAGCTTAAAATTATCATTTTTGGGCTCTAGAATTCAATTCCTTCTAGACTTTAAACCCCCTCTCTAACGAAAAATTTATCTCCCCCCTACAGAAGCCACTGACTCGGAAACGGAGGTCCAGAACATGCAAGATCCGGTCTACGGATGCACCGAGTGCCCCAAGTCGTTCCAAGACCTCAAGTCCCAGACCATGCACATCCAGATGCACTTTGAGCAGCAGGAGGAGAGCAAGCTGCACTGCTGCTACGAGTGCGGTGAGACCTTCGACGAGGCCTTGGAGCTACTGGCTCACGCCGAGCTCCACGCCCGGACTCTCACCCACGAGTGTGCCATCTGCAGCGACCGGTTCAGTGAAGCGTCGACTCTGAAGCTGCACATCAACGAGGTCCATCGTCACCAGCTCACGGAGACGACGTGTCGAGTCTGCGGGAAGGAGTTTAAGGACGGAAGGGCCCTCCTCCGGCACTCCTGGGACCACTCGCAGGAGACCTCTCACTCGTGCTCGCGCTGTGCCAAGACCTTCCTTAATAAAGTAGGTCCTTTTATTTTTCAAACTCGTTTTAAAGTCAATTTTCTCGTTTTAGGCCCGCTTGAAGCGCCACATGCTTTCGCACAAGAACAAGACCGTGCGCTGTGAGGACTGTGGGGAGAACCTGCCCGATGGGAGGTCGCTCCTCAATCACCGCCATGCTCACTCAAAGACGATGCAGTTCCGCTGTGATGACTGCGGGAAGACTTTCGGATCCCGGAGCTCCCAGCAAATTCACCAAAGAATCCACACAGGTGAGGAACGTTCTGTGTAAGGGACCTTTTTGACCTCTGAGATTTCAGGAGAGAGACCCTACGGATGCAAGTATTGCTGGAAGGCGTTCGCTGACGGAGGCACCCTGCGGAAGCATGAGCGGATTCATACCGGTGAGGTCTTAAATTTAATGTTTTCTTTAACATTTGACCCATTTCCGTCTAATGGTGGAAATATGCACCATCGCTTTTCTCGATTTTTCGTGGAAAAGCTATGACACATTTCGCAATAATTTCTTTTGTTAGCAAATATTTGACTTTGACTTTTTTTGAAACAAAGATTATCAGGTTTTAAACTAAGATTTTTATTTTAAAACTATTTTAAAGGTAGCTTTTCAAGAACACGATTATTTTAGACAAAAAAATTGAAATTTTAGATGAAACAAACTAGAACTGCAAAAAATTTTTACACAGAATAATCATTAGTTTCGAATAATTTTATGTAAAAAACTTTAAAATTGCTTTTAGGTAATTCTGAGATTTTCGAAAACTTAATGTATATTTTCATCAGCCCTCAGAAACCCCCTACAGCATGTTTCTTGAAATGACAAAATCGGACTTAAATAAAATTCTGTTCTAGGAGAGAAACCGTACATCTGCCCAGTTTGCTCGCGAGCCTTCAACCAGCGAGTCGTTCTCCGCGACCACATTCGGTCTCATCACTCAGCCCCCGACCTGAAGTTTGGAAGTCTCGTCGAGCCCTACTACTGCACTGTCTGCTCCGAAACCTACTCGACTTCCTCCGAGCTGATCCGTCACCTCGTTCAGCACAGTGATCACCTGACCCAGTCCCGTCGACAGCCCACTTCCGGTCCTCGTCGCTACAAGAGACGCAGAACCCGGTCCTCCCACACCGCCACACTGTCACGCAAGGATGTCGAGGAGGAGATCGCGACATACGCGTTCCGGAAGTCGGTTCCCACGACATCCGAGGTGGTGCACGAGGACTTTAAAATCCCGCGGGAGATACTCGAGGTGGTCAGAGATGTGAAGCCGAATCTGCGACTGCTGATAAGAGACGGACCGCAGACGCGAGAGAAGCGACTCAAGGCACCAAAGCTGGAGGACATCGTGATAAAGTCGGAGAACTTTCCGCTGCTAGATGACGGGAAGCCGCTGCAGGAGCCAAAGGGGGCTGAGGTGGACTTTTTCGCCGAGAACCTCATCGACAAGTTCAACCCGGACATCGTGAACGACCTGAAGGAAATTCTCCAGAGCCCCATGAAGTACGAACGGAGTGATGGACGACCCAGACGCAGCGTCAGACCCACGCTCAAGTGTCTGGAGTCTCAGGCCCAGGAGCGGGACCTCAAGAAGCTTGGGGGTGCCAGGACGGAGGAAAACCGGTGCCAGATCTGTGGCATCGTCTTCAGCAACCGGCAGAACTTGGTCAGCCACGTTCAAGTGCATATATAATCACTTCTAAAGTTTCTTCTAGTTTTACCAGTAGAGTTGTAGTGAGGAAAAGTGTTCTGGGGAACATTTAGTTGAAAATAAAAATTCTTAAAAAACTGGGGTTTTAATTCTTGCAATTTTGACACTTTACCTTTTTATGGCGTTGAGTTGCCGTTTTCTGGGAGAATTCTAAATCCTCGAGTATTAAACCAATATCTGGCTTTTTTTCGCGTAAACCAATCTTAAAAATGTCTAAATTTCTTGGCAATTGTGAGGTAGGGTGAGTTCTGGAGATCCGTGGAAGTTTTAGGAAAAAATGTCACCTTCTAGTTTAATTTGATTTCTTCAAGTAAAGGTTTTTGAAAATCATAAAATAATTGCATCCTAAAGGTTAAACACTCCTTCGATTAAGAAGACGATAGGCTCCAAGTTTTTCATGAAATGTACCCGTCTATCTCCTTCGGCCCTCGAGCCACAAACCAAAAATTGGTTTTTTAGTGCATTTTATAAATGGCACAACAACAACAACGATCAGCCACGCTCTCTAAAAATAGACCTTTCTATATAAAAATCAGAAGACAAACTTGAACCTTAAAAATGTCCTTGAGAAACCCTCGAAAACCAACGCTTGTTCCCAAAATTGAAAATTCCCAGAATCAAAACTATAGCAATCACCTTGATGTCTCGAACTTGAGGAGCTTTCGGTCGATAGCTCGGATAGCCCGTCGGTCCTTGCAGTAGCACAACATTACTTAATTCACACAATAAACTACAATGGAATCCACCAACTCAAATTCTTTGCGGCTTCGGCTTCGACTTGATTAATGACCCGCAACAACAACAACAAATCCATGGTGACCACAATCGTTATGGGAACCCCGTTGGAGTGAGCATTTCATGTTCACGACCGGGATAATGACCTCTATGTGTGAACTGTGAAGGCCAACACGTGCGTGTGTTATTGTTTCAGCAATCAGCCTCCTCCAGGGGACAGAGAAAGACCGCCTGGCCGCACCATGACGCCAATCGAGCGAAACGCAATTAGTAAAGGAGATCATTCACCTATTGATCGCAGTTAATCTGCTCTGCGTGGGCTCTGGTCACAAGTGGGCTCAATCAGCTACATATAGCCACTAGCCAGGTACATGAATTATGACCCAATTTCGCGGAAAGGACTTTCGTAACTGTCTGAAATGTCACGTTTTCTCACAAGAACTCGAATTTCGGTACTCACGTGAGGTTATTTGGCGAAAGGATGTTCTCCATTTTTTCCATTTGGATTTTGGGGGCTGCTGCTGGGGGTGCCTGCTCGGAAACCACTTCCTCGTCCAAAAACTCCACGTCGCTGTCCTCCAAAACAATCAACTCGTCCTGGTCCATAAGTCTGTTCACTGATTCAAACAATAGAACTGACGAAAGCTCTGCTGTTGTTTAGGGAGACACGAAATCACGGAAGAAAACTCGAGTGCAAGAAAAATGCAAAGCGAGGAAAATTTGATCTGTCAAACTTGACAGCTGCGTCAGCTGATGAGATAAACAAAATTTGAAATTTCGCGAGACTCCGACAAAATGGTGATTTGCCAGTATTTTCTCAACAACAACTGCCACTTCAAGACCAACTGCAAGAATGAGCACATTGACGTCAAGTGAGTACTGAAAGGCCCCAAAACTGACCCCTAAATCTCCATTTCCCGCAGATCCACCATCAAGCAGGAAGCCGACCAAGCGATTCGGGGGAAACAGTGGCCCCTGTCGTGCTTCAGTCCCTTCAAGGAGAAGACAAACCTCATCCCCGACGAGTCAGATGTCAGCTACGAGGAGATCCGGGTGCAGTACATCGAGGCCCGAGCCTCCAACACCCTCCACTTGTACGAGCAACAGCTTCTGCAGAAAATTCAGGAGGCCAACAACTGCCTGCAGGCTCTCTTCAACTGCAACAAAGACATAATCAGTGCGGCAGTCAACATCTACAACGCAGATTCGGGACAGAGTCAGCCGAAGCCGGGTTTCGGAGGGGGGGCCTTTGGGTCAACGACTGCAGCCACGAACTCCAACGCCTTCTCGATATTCGGCGGAGGAACAGCGCAGCCTGCAGCTCAGTCTGTCTTCGGAGGGTCAACTGGGGGCTCCATTTTCGGAAACGCTAGCTCCACGCCCCAGAACGCCCAGGGGAGCTCGATATTCGGAGGACCCAGCGCACCTCAGCAGACCAGCTCCATCTTCGGCTCGGGGATGTCAACTTTTTCCCAGCCCGCCAACTCCAATACAGGGATCTTCGGGGGCTCCAGTGGGTTTGGAAGCGCTGCTCCGGCCAGTAGCATCTTTGGGGGAGGGACCACCGCTCAGAGCCCACCCCAGAGTGCCTTTGGGTCTGCTTTTGGCGCCAAACCTCCTGCCTTCGGAACAGCGGCTCCTCAGCCCGCGAGTAGCTTCGGGACCTTCGCGAGCCAGCCTCAGCAGCCCGCAGCGCCCTCTTTCGGACAGACATCCTCGCTCTTTGGACAGCAAGCCCCCCCAGCTTTCGGGAGTCAGACGGCTTTCGGAACTCAGCAAGCCCCTCTGGGTCTAGCATCAGCCCAACCTCCCTCAACGGGGCTCTTCTCTCAGTCCACCTTTGGCAGCACCACTAGCCCGCCCTCCCAGTCGGTTTTCGGCTCGAACCAGAACCCCCCTGCTCAATCAGCTTTCGGGAGTGCCTTCAGCCAGCCCTCCCAGCCCCCGACTTTCGAGCAGAGTCAGAATAATAGTGTCTTTGGGGGCTCTGCCTTTTCCAACCCGCAACAGCAGCAGCAACAGCCACCCTCTTCGAATCCTTTCGGGAGCTTTGCTAGCGCAGGACAGCCTACAGCACAACCTTTCGGAATGGCTAGTAACGCGGCACCAGCCCAGGCAGTTGCTGCTCCCCAGGTCGCTGTGAATAACTCTCTCTACTCCAGTCTGGAGGAACTGACTGCCCAGCAGCGAGCAGCCTTTGAAGCCGGGGAGTTTGTGCTGGGGCAGATTCCGAATGTCCCTCCTCCAAAGGAGTTGTGTTTTTGAGACTAAATAAAATGAGACTTCAGTTAGAAATTTGTGTGTATTTTCTAGTCTTGAATTATGGAACCTCAGTTACCCAGAATGTCCTTCAAGATGTCTCCCTGACCTTCAGCTTTCTGAAACTTTGAACCAAAAAATTATTTAAAGGCCTGTTTTGAGCCCTTCTGCTGCCCACAATCTCCGCGATTGTTTTTCTCAGGTTCATTTAAGGTCAGTAAGTCCTTCTTAAATGCCCAGAAAATTTTAAATGGGTCACAGGTCTCCCAGAACAAGAAAATTCGTTTAAAAATATCAACTTAGCCCCATCAAGTGAGTCAAAAAAAGCTCGCAAAGTTCTATCTTCAAGAATATTATATTTCACGCTAGATTTCAATTCAAAAATAATTTAAGTAGAGCTAAAAATGCAAGGCGAATGGCTACATTTCCATGTAGAGCTATTAGAACTAAGTTAACTAACTACGTGGGTTCCGCTTTTATTTTGCGTGAGAGGTCGACACCTATAGCGGTATTGCTGACGTACTTCACGAAGATATGGGGGTGGTCGTTCCCATTAGTCACCATCTCGTACTTGATAATATGACTAGGAGTCTGGATGCTGGAGTACTCTATTTTGCGCAGAAATGACGAGGAAAACTCCTTCAGGTAGGTCTGACTAGGCGACTTGGCTCTGCTGGCTTCCTTCCCGGAGCCCCCTCGAGGACTCCTCTGCGTCTTTGGGTGACTTGAGGTACGCTTGTTGGGCGACTTGCCCGGCGTCGAGGGCACCTTGAAGTCTCCCTGGCCGTTCAGCTGCCGGAGGAACTCGTAGGCCTTCGAGAGCTTGCGTCGTTTGGGCGCTGGAGGGTCGATTGTATCACATTTCTCCTGTTTCAAGAGCGGTTTCTCGGGCGTAGGGAACGTCTTGGTTCGCGTCTTGGGGATCTTTGGACTGCCAAAGAGCGAGTTGAAGTCGTTCCCGGGTGGCTCGGGCTGGCTTAGGTGATCTGAGAGCAGCTCGTCCAGCTCCGATTCCAGAACCGCGATGGCTGCGTGCTCATCTTTGGTGACGCCCACGGGGAGAACCTCGGGCTTGGGCTTGAGGCAGTGCAGGAGGTCGTCGATCTCGACATCGTCCACGACAGAGGGGTAGGGCTGCACTGGGAGAGCAGACGAGAGAATTTCGTGGCGGTAGATCGTTTTGTCGGACGTGTTCTTGTACTTGAAGTCGGTGTGAGGATACATGCAGGTCCTGCTTGAGCATTTGAAGATCGCCAGGTCGAGGTTGATGAACATGTAGCGGAGAACGTGGCTCTCGCCTCGGGACAGGCATTCTGGGCAGTATTCGACGGCATTTTCCTGGAAATGAAAATAAATAAAATTTAATTATTTTGAAATAAAAAAAAATCATAAATCTTTAAAAACGAAATTATACAGATAAGGACAAAAAATCAATGTCTAATTTTTTAAGATTTAATATAAATAAAAATGTCTTTTCTTCTTAAATTTTTTTTCCAGAAATTCGAATGTTTTATTTAAAAACGAACAAAATGCTAGAAACACAATTCTAGAAAGATAAGAAAAACAACAACGCTACAATTTTTATTTATCAAAGAAAGTACATGATAAGCCCTTTCCCAGGAACTTCGAGCTCTAGAAGCACTTCCTGTGAACGATAGAGGGACCGCCTTCCTCGTACTCTTGCTTCGAGATCCACATCTGCTGGAACGTGGAGAGCGAGGCCAGGATGGAGCCACCGATCCATACCGAGTACTTCCTCTCGGGCGGGGCGACGATTTTCACCTTCATCGTGGGCGGCGCAAGACTCGTGATCTCCTTCTGCATACGATCCGCGATGCCCGGGTACATCGTGGTGCCTCCCGACATGACGGTATTGGCATACAGGTCCTTCCTGATGTCCACGTCACACTTCATGATGCTGGTGTAGCAGGTGTCGTGGATGCCGGTGCCTTCCATGCCGAGGAAGGAGGGCTTGAAGAGAGCCTCTGGGGCACGGAAACGCTCGTTCCCGATCGTGATTACCTGTAGAATGGGTCTCGGATATTAGTTTGCGGACCTAATTCTAAAAGGCTGAATTTTTGTTACAGTGTGTGACAAAAGTATGAGAACGAACAATTTTATGGAAATAAAAAATGAAAGCTTATTTCCCTGAAAAGTTTGGGCAAAAGCAAAAATTTAAATTTAACTTTGAAAATCAAGATAAACATTTCAAGAACTTAATTAAAAACATTTAAATTATTTTGATTTGATTTAAAAATTCCACTAAACTGAAAGCCTGAAAAATGCCCAATTTAATACTGAATTTTTAAATTGATGAATATTTTGATTGTAATTGATTTTTTTGCTGATTTCCAGCCTCCAGAAAGTAGCTACACTATAAGACAAAAGTAAAAGGACGATAATTTTTTTCAAACCACACTTTAACTTGGAAAAGTTTTCACAAAAGAAATCTTTCGTCCATATATTTTTGTCTTACAGTGTCCCGAAAACCAAAATGGCACTGTAAAGAACCTTACCTGTCCGTCTGGCAACTCGTACGACTTCTCGAGGGACGAGGAGTTGGCTGCAGTGGCCATCTCCTGCTCGAAGTCGAGCGCCACGTAGCAGAGCTTCTCCTTGATGTCTCGCACGATTTCCCTCTCGGCCGTCGTCGTGAAGTGGTAGCCCCTCTCGGTGAGGATCTTCATGAGATAGTCGGTGAGATCGCGCCCAGCCAAGTCGATACGCTGAATGGCGTGGGGAAGAGCGTATCCCTCGTAGATGGGGACGGTGTGGGAGACGCCGTCACCGGAGTCCAGCACGATCCCGGTGGTGCGACCGGATGCGTACAGCGAGAGCACCGCCTGGATCGCCACGTACATGGCAGGCGTGTTGAAGGTCTCGAACATGATCTGCGTCATTTTCTCACGGTTACCCTTGGGGTTGAGGGGGGCCTCCGTCAGCAGAATTGGGTGCTCCTCGGGCGCCACTCTTAGCTCGTTGTAGAAGGTGTGGTGCCAGATCTTCTCCATGTCGTCCCAGTTCGTGACGATTCCGTGCTCGATGGGGTACTTGAGGAGCAGGATGCCTCTCTTGGACTGGGCCTCGTCTCCCACGTACGAGTCCTTGTTGCCCATTCCCACCATGACTCCCTCGAACTTGGGACGTCCCACGATGGAGGGAAAAAACGGCTCGGGGGGCGTCGTCTCCAGCGAATCCGGCCTTACACATGCCCGATCCGTTGTCCACAACGAGGGCGCTCAATTCTTCGTCGCACATTCTGGGGCTTTCTTCGGTTTGGAACTCGAGCGGAGAAAATTCAGTCTGGCCTTTGTGAAGGTTTGCGGCTAATTGACTCACTACCGCCTCTTCCACGACGGTTTCTTAGAACTTATCGGAGCTGGTCACAAGACTGGCTTCCGGAAATAAGCGCTGACGCAGCCTGGACGCGGCTTTTTGCCCATTTAAGGAAATGTGAAGTCTCGAGGTTCATTTCCACCAGCCAGACTCACGAAATATACTCAAGACTCACGTGGTTTTGAGACAAAGCCGCTTTTTCGATTCGGGATGGGCTTTTGTTTTTCAGAAAGAAGTTGACAATCGAAATAGAGCTCAAAAGTAAATCAAGCTCTCATTCGGTCTGTTCAGTTTGGTTGACAACTGCTTGATTTGAGGCTGGTATGGCACGAATTTAACTCATTTAGGAATATCACTTGGAAAATTATTCGATACACAAGAGCCCCTTTCCACTTCCTATTTAGTCCAAAAGCTTGATTTAAAGCTCCCATAAGGATTTTCGGGATTTTTTGGAGATTCTCAAATACCCCGATGTGAGCTTCTAATCGGGCTTCCGGTCTAACTAGAAGAATTTTTTAGCTTCCAAACCCAAAATCAATTCCTACTAACTCGTTTCTTCCATTCTCTTCTCAACATCAACTAATTTAGCCGACTGACGTTTTTCAAACATCGCTTTTAACTCACGAAACATGTGTCTAGTTCCGAAAAAATAGGACTATCGAGGTCCTGAGCTTCGAGAATGGAAATTTTTCAGGCTGGTCGCTCTTTTTATGGAGTGGACAAACAGAGCAAAATTTTCAGCCAATTTTCGTGGAAGTAGGGGTTTGAGACCTACTTGGATCGAAAAAAAATCTCCCTAAGTACTTAAGTCCGGAGGCTCCGGTGGCTGTTTCTAAGGGTCCCTCTTGTGATTGTCACCAAAGATGGGAGCTCTAGCCCCCGTACTTTGGGAGCTAGAGATAATCAAATCTTGGTGAAATTTTCCCATACAAAAATTTCACAAAAATTCGATTTTCTCTAGCTCCCAAAGTACGGGGGCTAGAGCTCCCATCTTTGGTGACGATCACTAGAGGGACCCCTTGAAACAGCCACCAAGAGATGAGCCTCCGGACTTAAGTACTTTGGGAGATCCAAGACGGGCTCAAATCCAAACTTCCACGAAAATTGGCTGAAAATTTTGCTCTTTTTGTCCACTCAATATAAAAAGCGACCGACCTGAAAAATTTCCATGCTCGAAGGTCCTGAGGCTTGCCAGACACGTGGAAATGCGTCCTTTTTCACCAAAAGCCCAGGAGTCTCGCGTACCAAGTCAAAGCGAAACGTTCAAAATCGTACCTGATTGGGGTCCTCGTCGAGAAATATCTTCCTGGTTGTTATTCTGGTCGTTCCTTCGCTTTCCTTCTCGGCCATGTCACTGTCTTCGGTCACGTCTTTGAGTCGTTGCACATTGTAGTCGAATTCCGGCTCAACTTTTCGCTAGATCAGCGGAATCAGCTCAAATCGGCGACCGCGAACACGCGTTTGGAGTTTGTTGTGATTTTTCAGCCACAGTCGTCCCTCGATTCTCGAAGACGAAAATGCGTCAAAGTTGTTTACGTTTGACAGAGAAGCGGTTTGCGAGCCCTGATCGGAGTCAAAATCTTCTTATGAATCACTGTGTTTTTGTGACGTGCTTTTGTGCGAATAATTCCCTGTTTTGGCGTCTAGATGGTGTAAATGGCATCAATGTGGACCTGGAACTGGTCAGCAGTGTGTGAGAATGGCCTCGACCCCTTCGTCTCGAGTCCACAAGGCGGAAACAGCAGCACCTCTGACTTGGGTCCCTGCTTTCAGCAAATATGCCTGCAATTCCCGGTGTTTGCTTGTCTCGCGGTCTTTTCGGCCTACTATTTCGGATCAAACTCCAGAGTCATCGAACGAAACAGAATTCAGCGCCGAGCCATCTTCCTTCGTCTGCTGTCAGTCTTTGGTCTGGCCGGCGTGACTCTCGGGAAGGTTTTCGTGATGATCAAGTTCGGGTACCAGGTCTGGCCCGCTGACATTCTGGTGACCTCCACCGAGTTCTTTGCCTGGATTGTCCATTTCGGTGAGTCACTCAAATCTGCCTCGAAGTGACCGGTAATCAACTTCCTACAAGCAACTGATAGCAAGCAAAGAAACTGGCGAAGCTAAGAGCCATCTAAAAATTTTTTGTGCGGGTCCTTCGGTAGTAATTTGAGAGGTCATTGAAAAAGTCCTCCAAGGGTCTTCCAAAAGATTTTTTGAGGAGCTTTTTAATTAGAGATTTTCGGGGATCTTTCCAAGGGTTTTTCAAGGGGTCTTCCAAAAGCTCATTAGAAGGTACTTCCTAGAGGTCCTCCCATAGAGATAGGAGTTCTAAAAAAGGTCTTCCAAGAGATTCTCTAACAGTCTTCTTAAGAGTTTTACTAGGAGTCCTCTAAAAGGGTCCTGAAATTTATATCAAGAAGTTTTCCAGGGGTCTTTTTAAAAATCCTCTGAAAAGTCAAAAAGTCTTTCAAAGGATTTTCCGAGGGTTTCTCCAAAAACGTCCTCGAGAAGCCCTCAAAGTATCCGAGGTTGAAACTCTAAATCCGTTTTTTTGCAGGCTGGCTCACAACCCTCATGGTGTCCGGTGTCCTGAGCCACCGAGGACCCCTCATCCTTTCCGTCTGCTACTCCTCCGTGCTTGTACTCGTCTTCGTGTGGCTCCGGAGCAGCTGGACGCACGACCTCGTTGACTTTGCAATCGCCAAAGCAGTCCTCATCCTCATCTACGGTGCCACTCTGATCCCCAAGGGCTCTGCCGAGATCGTGTGGCGCAACCGGAACATAAATGACGAGAGACAGGCGCTCCTGGCCTCCAACTACATCAGCTTCGACGAGTGTTTCGATGAGTTCGGGCTCGGGGCTGCCCACGACGACAAGTTCATCCTTTCCCGGCTCGTCTTCGCCTGGGTCACGCCCCTGATCTCGAAGGGAGTGCAGGGATTCCTAAACAAGGTGGATGACTTGTTCGACCTGCCAGAGTGCCTCTCGATCTCCAAGATACAGAGCGCCATGCAGAGCTACCTGCAGGCCAGCTCGAGTCTCTTCTGTGCCCTTCATCGTTCCTTCGGGGTGGAGTTCTACCTCATCGGGTTCCTGCGTCTGACGGCCGACCTGCTGGGATTCGCGGGCCCGCTGCTGCTCGGAGGACTCTTGTCCCAGGGGACTGGACCCAACGCCTACCTGCTGGCCCTGGGGCTCTTCCTGGCGACCCTTCTCTCTGCCCTCTTCGGTACTCACTTCAACTGGCGAATCTCCCTGGTCACCATGAAGATGCGAATCGGCCTCGTTTCCGCGATTTACCGCAAGACCCTCGAGGGGGAGGGCATCCAGCCGACCCAGTCGGAGATCCTGGTCCTCATGTCCACCGACACTGACCGGATAGTCAACAGCTGCGTCAGCTTCCACTCGTTCTGGAGCATCCCGTTCCAGCTCGTCGCCACACTCTACCTCCTCTACACCCAGCTAGGGGTCGCCTTCGTCGCTGGAGTCGTTTTTGCCGCCGCCCTGATCCCCCTGAACCGCTGGATCGCCGTCAAGATTGCGAGTCTGAGTGAGGGACTCATGAGTGCCAAGGACCAGAGAGTCTCGCTGACCTCCGAAGTCATGGGCGGGGCTCGTCAGATCAAGCTGAATGCGTGGGAGGACGTCTTCATTCGCAGAATCGCCGATCTGCGGCAGGAGGAGGTGAAGTTCCTGGCCAAGAGAAAGTACCTCGACGCCCTGTGCGTCTACTTCTGGGCCACGACTCCCATCCTTATGTGCGTCCTCACGTTCGGGACCTTCGTGATGCTCGGGAAGCCTCTTACTGCCGCCACCACCTACACCAGCGTCGCTCTCCTCAACATGCTCATTGGCCCCCTCAACTCGTTCCCGTGGGTCCTCAACGGCCTGGCTGAAGCGTGGGTGTCCCTGAAGCGTGTCCAGAAGCTCATTAACGTGGCTGACCTGGACTTTTCAAAGATCTACACCGAAATGGAAACCAACGATTTCAGAGATCTCCTCATTCAGAACGTCGAAGAGAGACCCGTGGTTCTGGAGGTGAAGGACGGAAGCTTCCAGTACGACGAGGCCAGGATAGGCGAGGATGCCGGGAGTCGGGGGCACCTTCTCCAGCTCAAGGACATCAACCTCAAGGCCCGGAAGGTATGTTTTTATTTGGGGTATGTTCTGGGAGCTGACGTCTGAATTTTTAGGGCGAGCTGATTTGCGTCAAGGGGTCAGTTGGAAGCGGGAAGTCGTCGCTCTTGCTGTCGCTGCTGGGGAACCTGAAGCAGACCAAGGGTCAGATTCTCGTGGACGACGCTAGTGGAGGCTTCGGGTATGTCGCTCAGAAGGCGTGGCTGCAACGGGGGACAATTCGAGACAACATCATCTGGGGGAGTTTCTATGATGAGGCCAAATACAAAGCCGTAAGTATGCTTAAACCATTGAATGCCTAGTGATCTATCGACCAAAAGATGAGACTCAAATTTTCTCAAAAATCTGAAAGAAAAAAAGGAAAAAATCCAAATACGAATTTAATTTTATTTGCAGGTCCTAGCGAGCTGCTGCCTGCAAGACGACCTGGAAGCCCTCGGAGGAGACTGCACTGGGGTAGGAGAAAGCGGCCAGACGCTCTCAGGGGGACAAAGAGCCCGAGTAGCCTTGGCTCGAGCTCTCTACCAGGACAAGAACATCTACCTTCTGGACGACGTGCTCTCAGCCCTGGACGCCCACGTCGCCTCCTACATCATCAAGCACTGCATATTCGGGCTGCTGGCTACCAAGACTCGCATCATAGTGACAGAAAACCGCACAGTTTTGACTTACGCCAACCAGGTAGTCGAGATGATGCACGGAAAGCTTATCCTCCGAGACCGAGGGAACGGAGAGCAGCTCTTCAACCTCGCCTCCACGTTCGAGGAGGTCGAAGACATTGAGACTGAGACCGAGCTGGCCAGCATATCCGATGCTCTGCTCGGAGACGACGATGGGGCTCACAGTATCGACAGCATAATGATGGAGGAGACCAAAGAGCAGGGCAACCTGAGCATGGGGGTGCTCAAATTCTACTGGGATGCCATGACTGGGCCCGTTGGTGTGGCCGTACTTGCTTTTGTGATTCTCATGCAGGTCTCAAGGAACCTCACGGACACCTGGCTGGCGCACTGGGTGACCAGCACCACCGTCAACAGTACTCTCCATGCCTCAGAGTCCTCCCGGAACCAGTATCTGGGAGTCTACGTGGGTCTAGCGGGCATCAACAGTCTCATCACGCTGGCAAGGGCGTTCATCTTTGCGTTTGCGGGCATCAAAGCTGCCAGGTATGGTAGAACCGACTTTTTTTTGGCACTAGAAGCTTTTTTGGTGGAGACAAAGAAATTTTTGGGTGGTTTCAAACCCACAAAAATTTTAATTCGTAATCCGAGACAAGCTAGAGAAAGGCTCTGTGGCTGTTTCAGGGTACTTTGGAAGTCTTCAGTATTTACAATCGAAAAATCTACTGTTTTATTGAGTTTTGATTTCTGTGAGACGAAAGAGCTTTAAAGTTTCTGGAGAGAAAAAGGGGTTTTTTTTTAGAAAATTCCTGACATGATTTTGAATTGAATTTTTACTCTTGAAATGGACTATTTCGAGTCCAGATATCATCAGATAGGGGGATGGTAATTTTAATTTTATTTTTTTCATTGATTCCATCTTTGTTCCTGAGTTCGAATCTGCTGTTCTCGAAGGCTTATTTAATATAAGTACCTACTCATCTTTTTTATAAAAAGGAGTTGAGGTGTCATATGATAGATCTTTAAAAGCTTCAAGTTTGAAAGCTTAAAGACCAAGTTTTTTCCGTAAATTTTTGGCAGACTTTGATGTCAAAGAAATTTGTTCAAAACTCTTCTTCAAGGTACATCCACGACATGCTCCTGACGCGCGTCCTCCGCACCCGGTTCCAGTTCTTCGACATCACTCCCCTCGGACGCATCCTCAACCGGTTCTCCTCGGACACCTACACCATCGACGACTCGCTTCCTTTCATCCTGAACATTCTCCTGGCCCAGCTGGCGGGTCTCCTGGGCGCCCTCGTCGTGAGTCTCTACGCCCTCCCATGGCTCGGACTCGTCGTGGTTCCTCTCGTCCCCATCTACCTGAGTCTCCAGAACCGCTACAGATTTGCGTCCCGCGACATTAAGAGACTCTCCAGCAACGCCCTCTCGCCCCTCTACGCGCATTTCACGGAGACTCTGGCGGGTCTGCAGACCATCCGGGCCATGAAGGCCGCCGATCGCTTCAAGCGGGACTTTAGCACGCGTCTTGAGGAGAGCATCCGGGCCCAACTTACAGCCTCCGCTGCCCAGAACTGGCTCGGGCTCCGACTCCAGCTCCTAGGGAGCATCCTGGTGGGCGGAGCAGGCTTCATCGCAGCCGCCACCGCCGCCCACATGACCTCCCCTGGACTCGTGGGACTCGCGATCTCGTACGCCCTCTCCATCACCTCCCTCCTGGGGGGCGTTCTGACGGCCTTCGCTGAAACGGAGCAGGAGTTTGTGGCGGTCGAGAGAACGGGCCAGTACTGCGAGCTAGAGGAAGAGATTAACGCGGACGGAACCATGGACCCACCCTATGGATGGCCGTGTCAGGGTGTACTGAGCTTTGACAACGTCCAGCTCCGGTACCGGCGGAACCTGGCGCCCGCTCTCTCCAACATCAACCTCAACACGGCGCCCTGCGAGCGGATTGGCATCGTGGGACGCACGGGAGCGGGGAAGAGCTCGATTCTGGCGGCAGTTCTGAGGGTGGCGCCGCTCTCGAGGGGCATCATCTCGCTGGACTGCGTGAATCTTGCCGTGTTGCCTCTGCGGGTGCTGAGGGACCGCATCTCCGTGATAACCCAGGACGCTTTTCTGTTTGGGGCGACCGTGCGGGAGAACCTGGACCCGCGAGACGAGCACGTGGACTCGGAGATCTGGTCGGCCCTCAGCCAGTGCCTCGCCAGTCCCTTCATCCAGGCCATGGGCGGACTGGACGCCAAGCTGGCCACCACCAGTCTCTCGGCAGGTCAGCGCCAGCTGCTCTGTCTGACTAGGGCGCTCATTAAAAATAGCAAGGTGAGGAAGTACTTTTACTGACTTTTTCCGACCTACTTTTTTCGAGGTTTGACCCAAAAATAGAACCAAGAAGCTTATTCTGACCTGAATTCTTTTATTCTTTGTAATCTAAGGAATAAAAGAGTTCAAAAACCGAGAAAAGGACTCTTAAATTAGTTACAAGTCACCTTGGCTATGACTGCTGTGATTTTTAATAGGAGCGCGCGAAAAGCATTATGCTGCTGTGATTTTTGATTATTTTGTATGTAGTTCAAAAATTTTTTAAAAGAAAATTTTAGGCAAAATAATGGTAAAGGAAAGTTGTGAAATAGTTCGATGATTTTGAAGTTGATCTAAAAATTTAAATGAGTCCAAAATGGCTATTTCTGCAGCAGTTTGGCTTATTCAAGGTCACAAAAAACCAACATAAAATCAAATTCTCGCCTGGTAAAAAATTTTGCTTACGGATCTCCCGTTTCAGGTCGTACTGGTGGATGAAGGCACCGCGAATTTAGACGAGGAGACTGAGCAAACGATACAGACTGTTCTTCGGACGGCATTCCGGTCCAGCACGCTTCTAATAATCGCTCACAGACTGAACGGGCTCGAGCACATGGACCGCATCGTGGTGGTCAGCAATGGTACAATAGTGGAGACGGGGTCTCCACTTGTGCTGGCCAAGGAGCCAAACTCTGCTTTCCACCAGCTGCTGCATGAGCAGGGCAACTCTCAATTCGACTACACGACAGACCTTGTTGCAGTATAGTTTTCCGTTTTTACCATATTATAAAGTTCTTGAGTAAATATATATTTTAAATCGTTAGAGCTGATTGAATGATTATGGAAAGACGTAAAGTAAAATTTTAGAAATTTTAAGGATTCAAATTTCAAGAGGTGTTATCTTTTAGACCTTGAGATCCAGGGGTGTCATTTCGAAATTCTGAGGTATCATTTTTAGGCCTCATCATTTTTATCATTTTTAGCAATGTTGTAGCCAGATTTCTCATGCGAGGGGGCTACAATAAATCCAGGGGGTTCAAAATACTCAAAACCCTAATTTTCGGAAAAAGCATTTATTGAATATTTCCAAGGAAGATCTTTCCTTAGCCTTTCTGGATACGGCAATGTTCTCAGGAGTTATTTCAAAGACTCTGAGGTGTCGTTTTTCTTATCATGGAGCGCCATTTTTCAGCTAAAAAGTTACTCAAAAATTTAAACTAAGGGAAAATAAGGTTGAAAAGAGCCTTTCAATCTACGAGGTTACTGGTGAAAGTAGGAGCAATTGTGGCTACTGCAGAAATCCCTTCAGAGATACGGCGAATCAAATCATAAAACTGTTTATTACGACTAACTTTAGGGATTAAGACTCGCAGTTGGCTCCATAGGACCCTTCGGTGAGCCTGACTGTGAGACGAAAAGGTAAATTATGAGACCAAGTTCCGCGATCACGAAAATGCTCAGCACCAGTATTGCTATGATGAAGCAGGTCTCTCGCTTCGAGTAATGGGAGCACTGCCAGTACTGCTGATGGAGGGAAGGTCTGGAAGAAATAACTCAGATATAAATCCGAGCGATTAGAGATTACAGATTAGATTACCTCTCGACAGGCGCCTCGAATTCGGGGCTCTTCTCCGGCAGACTCACGACCATCAGAGCGGGTTTCCCGTCTCCCTCCCCCAACTCGAACCCCGGATTGTCCCCCAAGCTGAGTCTGGTGGGTTTCTCGTCCTCATCCCCGACCACGTCGTAGAACTGGTCCGACGTGAAGCTGTAGAAGCTGGCCTCACTAGGGCTCTTGGACCGCGACCATGCTGCCGATCTCACGCTGGGAGGAGTCTTGAAAATGTCATCTCCGTCCTTTACGCGAGTCACTGTCGAGTCAGAGACTATCGAGATCGTCTTGGTGTGACGGTAGACCGTTTTCTCGTCCCCCATGTCCCAAGGCAACTGGCAGAAAATTGATTTTATTTACAAAATTGCTCATATTTTTATTGATAACCGGACTGATAAGAGCTTATCGGAACACAAACATTGCTAGAAGTTGGGCAAATTCCCGCTGAGTGCGGCCGACTCTTGAGCGGACAGTGGCCGGAGATCGAAGCCTCTGAGGGGCGTCTCTTGCTCGAGGTCTCTGTGTCTCTTCACCAGCAATCTGTTCTCGTCTCTCAGTGCGGTTATTTCAGTCTCTAGGGTGAGTTGGTCTGCAAGAAGAGGTTTTTCAATATATCGGTGTTTGCTAGTTTGCTTTCTATTGACTAGGAATATTTAAATTTGGATTTAAGGTATCTGAATTATCCCAGATCCAGGCATCGAAAAATTTCAAGAAAAATCCAACCAAATAATTTTTTTAAAAAGGGTTTTTTGACCTTTCCAAAATGTATGGAAGATGAGAAAAATCAGGAATCATGTCTGTACCTTTTTTAAGAAGTGCCAGAGCCCTTTCTCGCTTCAGCTTGACGATAATTCCCGCAACCGAGATCCAGATGCTGCTCTCTTCAGACTTCAAGGCTTCCCGAATCGCCTCTCGCACGTCCTCCTTCCTCTGACTCAAATCCGTGACTTTCTTCTTATTGTTCAAAATCGCGTCCGCCACCTTCTCGACCTCAAAAAGCAGCTCGAGAGTCTTGTCTGAACCCTCCGTCATCCCGTTGCAGGTCCTGCAACAAAGAAGACATAGGTTTTCGTTAGGAAAGCTCTCGGCGAAGTCTGTGCTCGAGTCTCCGGTTCTTGACCCTTTCCCGCAGCATGTCCTTTCTCGTCTTGATCTTCGGAGGCTCCTTGTACTTGACGGCCTCCATGTCGTGTGGCGCAAAGTGCGAGACCCGAGCCGACTTTTGCTTGATCCCCAGGCCCTGGCGGTGCTTGCGCAGGACCGTTTTCACGGGATACTTGCGGCCCTGCTGCTCCGGACCCAGACCCGTGCTGGCGTTCCAGCCCTGCTTCATCATGAGCTGGTAGCCCCTGTTGCTGGAGGGGATCCCGAACGAGGTGGAGCGGCCCTCGACGGCGGATTTGGTGTTGAACTGGTGGACTGTCGAGGCCTCGTGGGACTTCCGGTCAGCCTCTCGGATCTCGTCGTTGCAGAGCTTGCACCAAAACGGCTCGTTTCCTTCCTCCTCAGAGTCCGACTCGTAGACCCCGAACGACTCCAGGACGCCCACGACCTCGTGGTGCCCTTTCTTCTGCGCCAGAGCCAGCGCCGAGTTGCCCTTTCCGTCGTCAAAGTCCTTGTCAGCTCCGAGTTCTAGCAGAAGCTGGACCGAGTCCGAGTGTCCGTCACACGCCGCCATCATGAGGACCGTCCAGTTGTACTGGTCCGTCTCGTTCACAAGCTCTGGACAGGCGGTGAGAATCTGAGATATCCGGTCCGGGTCTTGGAAGCTCCTGAACAGGTCGGATTTGGAGAAACTCCCGGGAGGGTTGTTCTTGCGTGAGACCCAGATCTCGGTTTTTGAGGTTGTGGGCTTCTCGGACTCTGGGAGCTGCAGTATTTCCTCGTACATTGCCTTAACCTCAAGCCCTGACATCGCCAGGTCCATTTTGCGCGAACGGATTTTCTCCAGCGAGGAATTTTGGCTGTAGGTTCCCTCCGGCAGAAAGCGTTTCAGCTTGTCTGGGTCCATGTTGAGAGCAGGTATCTTAAAACACACCTTGGATTCCTTGATGATGAGCTATTTTGATATTTCTGGCTGAACAAAATTTTTTTTGAACGATTCGAATCGGTTTGTTTATGTTGTAATGAAGTCAGCTGTCAAATCAAATGACATTTTGGAGCCGCTGTTTTGTTGCAATTTTGTGTCTCAAAAAGCATCGAAATTTGACCTAAAATACAACATTTCCGAGTTTTGAAGGTGGTAATTTTATTGAAAGGAAAAGTCGGAAGAAGAAAAACAAAGAATCATGTCTCAGGCTTGTGGATTGGGTGAGTGAATAGGTCAAAGCCGGGGGTCCGATTTCCCGCTAAAATTTCAATATGAATTTGAAAGAAAATTTTAAATGAAATCTGGGTTGAAATGATTCGTCATATCAATTTATCCTTATCACGTTTTAGACACCGCCGGACAGAAGGCCTTCATGGAGTTCTTCTCGACGCTGGGAGAGGTGAGTTGTTATCTTGAAGTTATATTGAAATAATTTTATTAAAGTTTTATTGACCTTATTATAATTATGTTATTTATATTATTTTTGTTATGTATTTTCAATATAAAAATAATAATTAGAATTCAATGTCAATAATTTTTTTCTTTCCAAAATCATTTTTCTAGCTTGAGAAATAGCTTTTTTATCGATGTTAATGTTTTGGCCTCTCTCTCAGCATAGGCATACGATTAGTTGTACTACTCTAAAATCCGAAACAAATCGTAGACTTAACTCACGAAGCTCGTTTTGGGCATTTTGAATAGATAAAACTATAGTCTATCCAAATAAAATAAAATAAAGTTAATTTTGTTAATTTTTATGTTCACTTTTTAGTGCATTATGCATCTTCGATGGTGATTGTGGAGGCCAAATCAGTTAAACCTATTTCCGGTTATCCAAATTGTCTGAATTTTTTATGGCACACTAGACTTGTGGTCCACTAACAGACCTTAAAACAAAAGACGCCACATTTCAGGTTTACGGAAATTAAAAATCCTTTAAAAAGCCAAAAATGTCTATTTTCGAGAGAAAAAATTTCCATTAAAAAATAAAAAATTTTGAATTTTTGAGTTGTTTACTAAAATTTTACTATTTTTACTGATTTTTAAAAATTATTTGGTCAAAAAAGCCTTATTCGCTTATGAAATATGAATTTTCAAAGTTGACCTCGGCCTTTTTTTCACGAATTTGAGGTTCCCAACTTCAAACCCTCATAACTCTTGAACGGATGGGTCTTTTTTATGAATTAAAGTGCTGTGAACTTGCAAAAGTTTGCTTGTTCTAACGATGCGTGTTTGAGCTATCTTTGTACTCGAAGAGTAGAAAAAAAGATATTTTTCGCGTGAAATGACCAAAATCGACCATTGTGTGTTTTGCCATTCATTTAGACATTCGAATGTTTCTCCATTCGTTTAAACATTCGAATGTTTTCACGAATGTGAAATTCGAATGTGAACGAATAATTTGGATGAAATATTCATTCACATTCGTGTAAAACATTCGTATTCATATTCATATTCGTATAAAGATGACAGTACTGAATATTAAGAATGAATAGGGATGACAGAAATCAAGTTATTATCTACTTCTTTTGAGAAGCTAATTTCGCCAGAGTGAAAAGAGCGTTATTCTGGCTCAAATACATTTTTACGCATCTTTTAGGAATTTTTCCTGTTTTTCCTGATTCTAAATTTTTGACCAGCCACTTCCTTGCAGGTTTACAATCTAATATAAGCAAAGGATTGCCCTTCCTAACGCTAATGTCATTTCCTTCTTCACCTTCCCAGTCGTACAACGCTGCTCCGTGATCCCCTGCGTTGATACTGAGGGAACTATACTGATCAGGACAGGGAACCTTTTTTTTGACAGGAGAAGTGAAGTCGTCATCATCTTCATCGCTGTCCTCGGGATGAAAGTGTTTTAAAGTTGGTATATTTCGCTTTCTCTTTAAGGCAGTTGTACTTTTGTTAAACAACGCATCGTTGAATTTGTAATTTCGCGGCTTTAGAACTGAAACTGGTTTCGAAGGAGGCGGAATGGCTGGTGGTGCTTCTTCGAATATATCTTTGGGAGGGGACGTTTCAGTGATAGGAAATGTTGCACAGTCTTCTTTGGAATGTTCAGAGCCCACTTCGTCCTGCAAGATACTTTGGCAGTAGACTACTTCGATATCGACGTTTTTGACGATGTTAAACTCTGGTAACACACGACTTTTGATTTTTTTATTGTGATTTCGTGTGGTCATACGATTTTTAATCGTTCTAAATGATGCTATCAAATCCAATCGTGACTGTTCCATGTCCTCCTCACCTGAAATGATTTGATTTAGTTTAAAAAACGCAGAGATTGTTAATTAATTCGACATTTGAAGAGAGGCCAAATTTATCTGCATTTTTTCAAATATCTTACCACACATGATTTGTTGAAAAAATGTAGTTTGGGAAAAATCCTGCTTGCCATATTTTCCGTTCGAATTAAAAGTTTTGTAAAGGAATCCATCGTCGTATATGAGATCCAATGTTTTGATGAAAATGTTATTGGTTTTCTTGCTCACATAGTTTTTCTAAAAAATTAAATTAAATGTCTGTAATGATTTAGATCAAAAATTAGCATTTAAAAAGGAAATATTTTGGGGTGCCCTAAATTTTTGGCCACTCTTATATTTAGTAAAAACTATGACGAATTATGTTGCCATTTCGTACACTCACCAATGCTGCAGTAATGAACAGTCCTCCAGGATATTTTTCTCGAACTGTTCGTGTTGCTCGAGGTTTAAAATCTTTTTAAAAATCGGTTTTGAAGGCAAATGTAAGTAGTCGATTATTTTGAGTACAAGTTGTTCTAATACCTCTTGCTTCTTCATTATTTTTGTGACGGTTTGACATAAAAATGCGATCGGGTCAGTTTTTTCTGTCATGACTCAATCTGAAATTGAAAGAAGGTTTTAATAAATATACATAACAGATATAGGTATCCTCCTCTTTCATTAGGCTTTCTTTAGCATCTTCTCTTAATCTGATAAAACTTCGCTCTTTTAATCGGTTTCCGATTTAAGCAGTAATTTCGAAACACTTAGTCACGTCCCTCTTCAAGAAGCGCAAATCGTTCTCGAATACGTACGAGCTTAGTTCGTATAAATCTGTTTGGTGAAATTCTAAGAAAGCTCTTATGTGAAGAAGCATGTGAACGTTGAACAAAAGATTGTTAGGGTAAAAATTGCTGAACTCCTCCACAAAAGCACTTATGAGCTCCTCCGCCAAGTCCAAGTCACTTTTTTGAAAGTTTGATTTCGCGTACAGCCGAGCGCCCAAACATAAGAGTAAGAAGTGTCCAAACTGTTCTTCAGCTAGGGGTCTACAAATAACAAAGCCGTAGTAGAGTTTAATGTTTCTCAATTCGGTAACCTTTAAAACATTCAGATTTTGTTTAAGGTCTCTAGGCCTGCGTCGGAGTTCGAGGACTGCAAACTGGTCGAGATGGGTTTATGTAGATTCTGTTGATTTCATCGACAACGGCTTGGAGGGTTGAGGAGGAACCAAACATCTTGTGACGAATAATACAAACCATCAATCGCCCCATCACTCCAAGATCTCCCTGATGCATGAAGTCGATGTCAAAACTCATTACCATATCAAGGCCAATGTTTTCATTCTCAAGAGCGCTTTTCTTTAAATGTAGAGCTCCCTCTGTCTCGAATATGTCATTGTGATGTAAAATGTCACGTCGGGTTCTGAAAGATGAATTCGTTCGCAGAGGGAGAACAACTCTGGGCTCATACTGAACAACACCAGAAGACTTCTGTCCTACTTGGGAGCACATAAAACATCCATGTAGAGATGTAGGGCCCCGCGTTTGAGTCAATTTCATGTGCGCCATCGAATCGGAATGTATTCTCACGTCGACGGTGATAAAAACGGTTGTGTCGCCCTCAAGTTGAATTTCCATTTTTGATTCGAGCAAAACTTCAGAAAAACTTTTTATGAAGTCATCGATGGGTTTTGGGTCGCCGTTTCCAGCGAATAAACCAATTAGAAAAGGCTTAGTGTTGAATGCACTAAATAAGCCCGATATCGGCCAAGCACATAACCAGAGTTGTGCACTGGCAACCCGCCCGCCCTAAAAATTCCTAACCCGCCCGGGGCGGGCGGGTTAGGGCCGATCGGGTTAGAGTCAGCCCGATTCGGCCCGTTTTAGCCCGACAACCCGAATTGTGAATTTTGGCCCTTAATTTATGTATTTCTTATTGCTTTTTTTGCTTGGCCTAATTTTTACTCCTTTTGTGAAAAAGCACTCAAAATTATTTTGAGTGTTTCTTATACCACCAGGGAAGCAGAGACTTATTTCGGGTTGGTTAGGGCGGGTGGGTCAGGATTTTTTAGGGCGGGCGGGTTAGGGTTGAGTTGGGTTAGGGCGGGCGGGTTTAGGGTTTTGTAAATTTCGTTTTTGCACATCTCTACTTTGAGTTTATACCTCTTATCACCTCTATGCATCTGGTTGATTCCTATAATTCTTTAAATTTCTTACTATTTAAAATTTTTTTAAGGCATAATTTTTGTGGATCCCTCTTGACCGGTTTAATCACCAGTATCGAGAGTTTACCACTTTTGTTGCTTTTTAGTGCCTAATGCACAATTTTAAATCTAGTTTTAATGATAAAACTCACCCTTTATCGCGCTTAATTGCGTTTCCTTCTTCTTGAAATGTTACCCAACAGTCACAATGACCTCTTACAATCGATTGTTAATCGAGTATATTTCTTATAAAATAACCTAAAGATAATCGATTATTCTCGATTATGCTGCGTTAAGGCCAATTGGGAAAAAAGTGCCACTAGTCCGGCTTATATAAGCTAGCAAATAATCTCTTAATAAGCTATTAAATTTCCTCCTTGAATGCTCGCCGCCAGATGGCTTTTGATTTAAAATTTACGTTCCTTCTGCAACTGCTTGTTAAGTTACGAAAATGCCTTTTTGAGTTATAATTGTTTATTTAATCGTCGTCAATGTAATGATGGCTACAATAAATTCTGACTTGAAGTAATTCGAATTAAAAGAGAGAATTTTTAATAATTTAAGGTCAAACAAAGACCGTAGAGGCTTACGTATTTCTCGAGGTAGAGAGCTGAGTTGTCCAGAAGGGCCCGCACCATCCTCATAAGTAGATCAGAAGTGCCAGGTTGTTCTGGACCACCTTTACCTTATCGCCCTCCGCGATGAATGTGCACATGCAAGGCAGCATCAAGGGGGATCTCAGATGGTCCTCTTGGCCTCTTGCTATCACTTCGGTGAGGTCGAGCTCCTTCTCCTCGATAAAGTTGAGCTCGTGGCGGCCCCCGGAGGCGAACCGGAAGGGGATGGAGTCGGGCGTCACGAACCCGTACTGGGGCCCGATGTTGCGTACTTTCAGGTAGTTGTCGATGTCGTCCAAGGAGAGCTTCAGCCTCTTGCTGTGGTGCATGTACTTGGCGACATGCTGGACTGTCTGCTTGAGCTTGAAGCTCACGTCGTCAGCGAGCTCCTTCTCTGGGTCCAAATGCTCTCGGCAATCTAACCTTGATCGACTCGCCGGAAATTTGGCTTATGTTCTGGGTTGTTTATGTTTTAATGAAGTCAGCTGTCAAATGACAGCTGTCAAATCAAATGACATTTTGGAGCCGCTGTTTTGTCGCAATTTTGTGTCCCAAAAAGCATCGAAATTTGACCTAAAATACAACATTTCCGAGTTTTGAAGGTAGTAGTTTGATTGAGAGGGAAGTTCAGAAGAAGAAAAACCAAGAATCATGTCACAGGCTTGTGGATTGGGTGAGAAAATAGGTCAAAGCCGGGGGTCCTATTTCCCGCTTAAAATTCAATATGAATTTGAAAGAAAATTTTAAATGAAATCTGGGTTGAAATGATTCCTCATATCAATTAATCCTTATCACGTTTTAGACACCGCCGGACAGAAGGCCTTCCTGGAGTTCTTCTCGACGCTGGGAGAGGTGAGTTGTTATTAATCATTTTATTAGACAAAAAAGAGGACAAAAGGAAACTTTAAGTTTAAAATTTGAGCGAAATTTGGCAGTTCTAAGTTGATTTCTGAGATTTTGTCGTCTTCTTGCTATTGGTTGACTACCCAAACAGCACTTTGGCCTTGGACTTCATCCTGTTCCACAGTCCGGGCTTCTCTTCGGTGACTTCGTTCCCGCTCGGGATCTCCTGCACCTGAAAGAAACTCCTGAATCTTCGTTGACAAACGGGGTTGGGACTTACGAGAGCTGGCACTTCCTGCTCTCCGTCGTGGGTCCGAGAGACAGCTCGAGGGTTGGAAGCTGGGACCTCCCCCCTGTGGGAGCGGTAGTTGCGTCGGCGCTGGTCGTTGATGTAGTCATCTGGGGGCACTTCCTCGTACTCTTCTTCCTCCTGCTCTTCTCGTTCGTCCCCGGCTTCCTGGTCCTGGTCGTCCTCCTCCCTTTCGTTTCCGTCCTCACCCTCGCGATTCTCGTTCTCTTCAGCTTCGTACCTCTCCTGCTCCTCCCGTCTTCTCTGCTCCTCTCGCTCCTGTCGCTCTCTCTCCTCCACTCTTCTCTGCTCCTCGCGCTGCTGGCGCTCCCGTTCCTCGCGTCGTCTCTGCTCCTCAGCCTCCTGGTATCTCCGCTCCTCTTCCCGCTCGCGCTCTTCAATCTGGCGCTCGTCTTCCTCCTGCTCTTGATCAGGTTCCTGAAACGAACTTTGTGAGTAAATTTTCATAATAGCCCGTTTTATTGACGTGGTTGAACCCAGATTTAGTTCAGTTGGGGGTCAAAATGTCGCTGGAACTCTGCATTTGAGGGCAGAGAATCCTGAGACGGATTTAAATTTAATCTAGTTTCGATAAAAAATTCTTTGTCTCAAGTTCTGGCCGAAAACCTCACGAATCTCAAAGAAAGCGGAATTGGATTCAACCAAGACAAAGAAAAGGGCCATTGGGGGCTAATTTGAAATCACTTGAGTGTCGTAGGAGCCGCTGGAGCTCCAGTTGTGGCTCTGCTGGTGCGACGTCGAGCTCGAGCTGGAGCTGTGCTGCTCGGGGCCGGCAGACTCGACGTGGTACGAGTAGGAAGTCGAAGAGCCCCTTCTGCCAGACTCCTCCTGCTCCCTCTCGGCCTCTAGAGTGCGCTGATAGGCGCTCTCTTCCTCCCGCTTCTCGTCAGCGTCCTCCGTTTCGTAGTTTCCGCCCTCGGACTCGTGCTGGGTCCGACCAGACTCTTCGTAGCCCGCCGAGTACGAGTGGCCTGTGGATTCATGGCGGGTCTCAGAGTCCTCCTCGTGGTGGGACTCCTGAGCTCTGTTGGAGTCTTCGTATCTGGACTCCTCTTCGCGTCTTCTGGAGTCCTCATATCCGGACTCTTCTTCTTCTTGTCTCCTGGAGTCGTCATATCTGGACTCCTCTTCATGTCTTCCAGAATCCTCGTATCTGGACTCTTCATGAGTCCTAGACTCCTCCTCGTGTCTCCTGGAGTCCTCATATCCCGACTCCTCCTCTTCGTGTCTCCTGGAGTCCTCGTATCTGGACTCCTCCTCGTGTTTTCCAGAGTCCTCGTACCGCGACTCCTCTCGCCTCGAGTCCTCGTAGCCCGTCTGACTGTGGTCTTCGCGTGCCCTTTCCGATTCGTATGCGTATCCTGATTCGTAAGTGTTTCCAGATTGGTGAGTTTCCTCCTCAGCATCCGCTGTCGCCTCTTCCTCCACACGCCGATGAATGTTGTTAGTGTTGTGAGCTCTACCATCTACATCTACGGTCTACCGACGAAACGATTAGTGCTTTATGATTAAACATTTAATAAAGTTTGGTTGGGAACAGTTTACCCCGCTCACAGATGATGAGGCCGATCCGACGCTGTAGACGTCACCCGGGACAACGCGACTCGAGACGATTTTGTGCTCGTACCGACGTCGGTACTCTGTGGTGCCTCCAGAGGGCGCCTGCACAAGGGTCTGGCGAGGTGGCTCGGGTCTCGGTCCGGGCTCTAGGGGACGCACAGTGGGAAGGACCTCCACTTCCGGTGGCACGTACTCGCCCACTCCCGGTTCTGCCTCAGTTTCTTCGTACACCTGCGGGGGCTGGTCTCCGCGGTCCTTGCTGATGGTAGTTTTCTGGGGTCTGATGACGTTGTCGTTGTTCGTGGGAGGCGGTGGGGGGAGGGGCTCTTCCTCGCGGGTCGTTCCGTAGACCTTGCGGTCGTAGTCGTCGGTGTGGTGGGCGTCCTGGGATCGGCTCAGCTCGTGCACCTTCTTGTCGGAAATGCGCTCGACTCCGTCCCACGTCCACTGGTAGGCGCTTCCGCCGCTGGAGCGGTCCAAAGTGAAGGACAGGAGGTACTCGTCACGGGCGTATCTGTACTCGTAAAGACCTCCTTAAATAGAAAAGAATGGTTAAATTGGCTCCCATTAACGGGCTTTGAGATAAAAAATTCCAATTTTCTTAGAAAATTCAGACATTTTGGTCATGAGAAATATTTTAAGGGAATTTTTAAGGAAAGTGATTTTCCCTGAGTTTTCCTGAATGGGAGCTTTTGTGGAGCAAGGTCTTGGTTCTTCGAAAAGGTCCTTGAAGGCTTCTCCTAAAAGGGGGGAGTCTCCTCCCGAATTTTTTGTCCCGATTTCAGTACTAAATTTTAGTGTTGAAAATCATGCATTTTCGAAACATTTTCATGGAAGCCATTTTTGACATTTTTCTCAATGTAAGAAAACTAATATTTTTGGCCGAATTTAGGCTTTTTTAATTTTTCCTGCCAAAATGGCTAGCCAATGTATGGACAAAATGAGCAGTATTGACACACATTTTGATACAAATTGCCTGATTTATAGCGATTTTTTGAAAGTTCAGTTTTGGACTTGGTTGCGCTCTAAAATCTCTAGAAAATCAGGGATATATTTTACGTGGCTAATGTATGAGCCCGACTTCAAGTCTACTAAATTTCACGCATTTTGGTATAAAAATTTTTATTTTATCTGCATTCCCTGATTTTTGATGATTTTTTAAATCTCAAACTTTTTAAATTTCAAAGAAATATTACCTAAATTTAAAGGAGGTCGCAGGAAAAAATTCACCAAAAATCATGTAAAATGTATGTAGCCTTGCTAGTGCATTTTTTGAAAAGCTGAACAAATTTCCCATCCGTCGATACCAATTTTGACTTAATCAATACTCGAAAACGAAAGTAATGGACATTAATGTGACCCATATTTCTAATAATACCCCTTCCAAATTGTATAAAATACCGGACGTATACAGACAGACAATTCATTACCTCTTTCAACGAAGAACTGCTGGAACTCGATCTTCTCCGACTCGCTCAGCTCCCTGCCCCACTCCTCTCTCTCGATGACCTGGCTGTAGTAGGCGTCAAAGACCCGTCGATCGGCCCTCGTGACGGCCCACGAGGGATACACCCACTGGAAGTCCGTGTGGCCGTTCACCTGCTCGTATCTTCCGTACCTATGCCGCACATAGTACTCCCGGAACTGCTCCAGCTCCTCGGTGGTCAGCTCTCTTCCGTACTCCTCGACCTCCACGCGTCTGAGGTAGAACTCGCGGAACAGCTGACGGTCCGATTCGCCTCCCAGCCAGCTGGGGTAGCTCAGACGAGCGAAGAGAGCGGCCTCAATGATGGCCCGGGACTTTCCTCCGCGCTGCTGGTAGTAGGTGTAGAAGGACTCGAGCTCGGTGGTGCTCAACTCACGACCCCACTCGACCTGAGCGACCGTGATGCGGTAGTAGTCCTCGTAGATGACGCGGTCCACCTCCGTCACGAGCCACGAAGGGTACGTGATCTTGGCCCGGAGGTCGATTTCCTGCAGCTGCGTGCTGTGGGTGCGGTAGTACTCCTCAAACTCCTTCAGCTCCTGCGTCGTCAGCTCTCGTCCGTACTGCTCGTACCCGACCACCGAGAGGTAGTACTCGTCGTAGATGGCGCGGTCCTCGACGGTGACGATCCAGGCTGGATACGTGATGGAGTAGCTCTCAACCTCGTGCTTGGTCGTGCCTCCGTTCTGGGTGTAGTAGGTCTCAAAGTTGACGCGTTCGGCGCGAGTCAGCTCGCGGCCATACTCCTGAACATCGACGTGGCTGAAGTAGTACTCCTCGAAGATCTTCCTGTCGGTTTCCGTGACGACCCAGGAGGGGTATGAGAGCTCGATAGTGGAGCGGAAGGCCTCCTCGGTGCGCTGCGAATTGGCGGCCTGGTGCTGGCGGTAGTAGTCCTCGAACTCCCTCAATTCGTACTGGTTCAGCTGGCGCTGGGTCTGGCCGACCTTGGCGTGGTAGTACTCGTCGAACACCTTCCTCTGCTCCGTGGTCACGACCCACGCTGGGTACTGGATTTGGTGTTCTTCCTAAAGGGAAAGAAGTTGATTTTTAACATTTTGAAAATTCGTCCGTCCGTCTGTCTGTCCGAGTCGTAAAGGGCTCCGAAACCATAAGAGCTAGAGACCTGCGGTTTTTTGCATATTGTCATTTGGGATCTATAGGGTAAGCGAATGGTTTTAGTTTTCCCAAAAAACTGCCAGGGACGTAACCAAAGGGGTTTTCCCGTTGTAGGCTTTCTTATACGTGAACCTATTGAACTAAAATTTTAGTATGTTATTGTCCATGAAAAATCTAGCAAATCATGGAACCACATGTGACCCCTATCAGTGTCAGGGACGGAGCTAGGAGTCTTCGAAGTTTGTGTAGGGGGAAAATTAGATGTTAGATGGCATTACTTCTTGTATAAAATATTTCCACAGTAAGCCTTTATAACCGAAGGATTTGGAAGGGACCCAAAGACGACCTAACGACTTCTAAAGAAACGGATTTGTGAGCAAAAGATTTTCCAACTTTTTCTAACGTCTGAAAACGTCTCAAACATTTTTTCTAATGCAATACGAGTCATGAAACCCCAAATACCTGAACACTGGTCCTCTCCCGAACCGCAGTGCCTCCCTGCTGGCGGTAATACTCCTCAAACTCCTCCTCCTCGCGCTCAGTCAAGACCCTGTTCACGTCCCCGATGCGCTGCTCAAAGTACTCCTCGAAGATAGCCTTATCCGTCTGGGTCACAATCCACTTGGGGTAGTTGAAGTGACGCTCCTCCACCCTCTGGTGTCTCGTGGTGCCGCCCTGAGACGAGTAATACTCCTCAAACTCGACCTTCTCATTGCGAGTCAGCTTGCGTCCGTACTCGGAGGGAGCAACGCGCTGCTTGTAGTACTGCTCAAAGATCACCTGGTCGCGGTTGTTGTGGCACCAAGAGGGATAGACGGTGCGGGCAAACTG
Organism: Forcipomyia taiwana; assembly: GCA_963930915.1. NCBI lineage: Eukaryota > Metazoa > Arthropoda > Insecta > Diptera > Ceratopogonidae > Forcipomyia > Forcipomyia taiwana. Next base: position 2,943,588 of record CAWVOI010000110.1, on the reverse strand, counting down.
GAGCTCTTTCCTGTGAGTCTGCTGCACCTGCTGCTGGACCTGCTGGTTGTGGCTCTCGCGGTGTTCCTGGCGAGACTGATGAGAGGTCACGACTGGGGCCTGGAGGAGTAATGTTTTCAGTTTTATATCCATTAAAATCTGGCGTGAAAATTTTTGTTTAATTATTTTTTTTCATCCACCTGCCAAATTTTTACGTCCTAGTTAAAGTTTGAGAAGGGCCATTTTGACCATTAAATCTTTGTATCCACCCACCCACGTAACTTTAACGTCTTTGATGAGTTTCTAAGAAAATCGGATTTACGGTTAAATTGACCAAATAGGTCGTGGGTACAAGCAGAACTCGTCTTAGCTCTAGCTTAGTCTCTTTTCATTTTCCAAAATATTTTCAAGATTTTTAGTCAATTTTTGAAAAATAAATTATGATTTAACGAACGATTGGATGAATATGATGGCTGAACTAGTGAACAGATGGACGAAAGAAAAAATATTGAAAATCATAAAAAACCCCCAAATCCTTACCTGAGGCTGCTGGACGGACTCCTCCTCGACCCTCTTCTGGTACCGGTGGTTGAAGGGCCTGGGATGTCCGTGCTGGCGGTGACGCTCGGCTAGGGAGGAGGAAAAGTACGAGTCCTTGTAGGTCGGGAGGTCGTGGGACTGCGACTGGGATGAGGTGAAGTTGCGAGACTCGTGGAAAGTGACGGGCGTGGGAGCAACTCTCCTCTCCTCCTCGACGCGCTTCGAGTACCTGCTCTGGGAGCTAACTTGGGGCGGGGGAACTCGGCGTTCCTCCTGCTCCACCCGTCTCGAGTACTGGCTGGAGGTCACCTGGGGAGGTGGGACCACTCTGCGCTCCTCCTCTACTCTCTTGGAGTACTGGCTGGAGGTCTGGACTGGGGGTGGGACGACGCGTCTTTCCTCCTCAACGCGCTTCGAGTACTGGCTGGAGGACGTCTGGATGGGCACGGGAGGGACCACTCGTCTCTCCTCGTAGTGTCTGGAGTAGTGGCTCTGGACTGGCGGGGGAGGAGGGGGCTGGTAGGTGCGGGAGTACTCCTCGCGGAAGCGACTCGAGTGGCCGCGAGAAATGACCGGAGGGGGCTGCGAGTTCTCGCTCTCAACCACCTTCTTGTAGTAGCTGTGTCCGGAAACGGCGGGAGCCACGTGATTGGCCTCCTCGAGCTTCTCTGCGGCCCGGTTGAAGAAGAACTGGGGCTGGTGGAACTGCGTGGAGCTGACTCTACCCGTCCTGAGGTCCTCTATGAGCTGCTGGGTCATCGTCTTGGCCCACGAGTCGAGCTGCTTCTGGGTGTAGCTCCCGTGGAATGTAGTGTCGCAGTCAGGAGCTGAAAAGAGGGGCTGAAACACGGCTAGGGAGGGAGAAAGGGCTAATTACGAGTGCCAGAGGTGACCCGGGAGACGTATCTCTGGTAGTGAGTGCCTCCTCCGCCGCCCTGCTGGCCGACGGCTGCGTTGAACTCGGACCTGAGCTTCTCTGCGACTCGACGGACTTCTGTCTGGTGCTGCTGGACCCACGAGGAGGAGTCTAGGTGGGCCTGGCGCTGGAAATCTGCTCCGCCATATCTGTAAAAATGGATTCTGAGCTATTGGTCTGAATTTTTCATGAACTTGAGGACTCATTTCCCAATTACTCGAATTTTTTAATGCAACATCCCCTTTTGGTGCCGCTTTAGCCTTAATTTCAGAACTCTATGATAAAACAAGCTCTAAAACCCTGCCAAAACTTGAGGGTTTACTAAATAAACTGAAAATGATGATCTGTCTCAGACTTAGGGGGTCCTAAGACCCGTAGAAATTTTGCAAATTTGAACTTAGAGTAAAATTTGCCACATTTTTCAACTTTTTACCCTCTAAAAAGAGTTGTTTAAAAGTGGCTGAGGTCAATAGGACCTCTTAAGAAGCTATGTTCTGCTCAATATCTTCAACTCTTGCTCACAAATTTCCAAAAAAAACATCACAGCTAGTTTTCTCGATCCCATAGGAACACAAGAAAAAAGTCAAAATTTTCTAAAATAGCTCCCAAAATTCACGGAAGTAAAATGTAATAATTTTTTGTCATCTTTGATGACCTCAGGTCAACGACTTCCAACTTACCCGCCACCGCTGCTCTGTTGCGAATATGACCGCTGATATTGGTACTGCTCAGTTAGATGTTGGGGGTCAGGTTTTGCTGATACAGCGACTATCATTAACCAAAACAGGAAAATTCTCCCCATTTTGTTATCTGCAAAGTGTCGAAATAAGAAGATGTGCAAATTGTGCGAATCGCGGTTGGGGCAAGGCGAGGAAAGAAAGTGACTCTTGATGGAAGAGAAAAGCAGTAAATGCATGAGTTTATAAATAGTTGTAATCATTAAAGATGCGCTACTATCAACTTGACCTATTTCCGCGCCACCACCGCACGTCGGCTTCGAAATCCATAATAATCATTCAATTTGTGTGCTCAAGCATTTTATAATCGCTATTTCCCCAACAAGCATGCGACCCGAGAGACTTCAGAGAGAGTGCATGAATGGATGTTGTCATCATCGTAAAATTCTGGGAATCAAAATTTCCTCGGAAAATGTAAACAATATCAGGTTTAATTTTAGAGACGTGACATTCTACAATAATATTGTCACTTCAAAGTGATTCAGCAGAGCAGCCCCAGGCCGCCCCCTCACGCTTGTCTGGCAGCCAGTGAGTCATATATGGGGGCTCAGTAGTCCCAGTTCCCGTCCGTGTGTGATGTGTTGAAAGATGATAAAATATTCGAGCTCATTCGCACGTTTTTGAATGAAAATCAAAGGTTATCGCGTCGGTTACATTTCGGGTGGTGCAAAAACGACGTTTCTCGGAACTGTGAGAGGCCTTGAGGAAATTGGGAAAGAAAATGTCGCCACTGTGGGTGACTTTCGGGCTCCGGGGGGTCTGACACTTTGCTTGCCAATTTTTCCTCGTCAATATTTTCACTTTTCCTTGCACTTTAAGGCCTTTTTCTTGCACTTTAGAGACGTTCTTTTGACTTTGGACACTCGGGGAGAAATTACCTAAAGTGAAATTGTAAAATCCTCTGGTCGACTTGCTGTTTCGCGTCTGATCGAACGAGAATCTCAATGAAGACTGGCCCATTCTCGCATCTCGAGTGCCTCAGAGACCCCTCAGTAACGCGCGCTCTTTTCCGTCGTTTCGTTGTAGAAGCCGAAATCCACCGTGCGGTTCTTCGATCGCGGCGAGTACTTCAGTGTGCATGGAGAGGATGCCGAGTTCGCGGCTAAGAGCGTCTTCAAGTCCATAAGCGCCATGAAGACGATGAAGGTGGGTCAGGGCACCAAGGAGCTGAGCTACGTGATCCTGAATAAGAACCACTTCGAGGACTGGGTGAGAGAGCTGCTGCTGGTGCTGCATTTCCGGTGTGAGGTCTTCGTCATCCCCAAGGGCAAGGGGAGTGGTCCGAGCGCCCAGTCCGAGTGGAAGGTCGAGTTCCGAGGATCCCCCGGCAACCTCGTGCAGTTCGAGGACCTGCTCTTTGGCAATCGTGAGATGGTCAAGAACTCCACCTTGCTCTCGATTTCCATGAAGAGTGGAAAGCAGAAGGTAAGGCTCCGGCAAGTTTCTAGTTCTTTCTGACGGCTCCCTTGTAGACTCTTGGAATCGCGTGCGTGGACAACTTCACTCTGAACGTCCTGGAGTTCACCGACGACGACTTTTTCACCGAGCTGGAAGCCATCGTGGTGATCCTGGGGCCAAATGAGTGTCTTCTTCCGTCAACGGAGGGCGAGGTGAGTTTTAGAAGCGATTTAAAAATTGAAATTTTTATTGAGTTTTTTTAAAACCGTTTTTAAATCATAGATGAATCTCGATGTTGACTCTTAGAACCAATTTACTTGAGTTAGAAGTAGAAATTTTCAAGCGATTTAGCCATTTTCTTAGACTTAATCAGAATTCACACTTGGACAGAAATCAGAAGATTAATTAACAGCCAAGAATAAGAATTTTTGGACTTGAAATAAAATTTTATAGGGATGTTATATGTATATAAGATGGAGAAAAATTGTGACCTGACTTCTTTGAAATTTGATAGTAGTTTTTAGATTTCAACAGTCAATACAAAGCTTCGTTACAGCCTGCCAATCGGGGATATAAGATTTTTTGAGAGTGGAAAAGTAGGTCTCATTTTTGATTAAACCAGTTTTTGTTAATTTTTTAAGACAAATTTTATCAAAAAAAAAATTTTAGCAAAATCTGCACAAGTTCCAATCAGATTCTTAAAATTCTATCGACTCCAAAATGTGCTATTTTGTGTCGTTAGGTTACAAGATTAGGTTTATCCAAGTCTTTTTAACAAACCGAAAAAAAAATTCATTCCCAGTACTCGAAGCTGGAAAAAGTCCTCCAAAGAAACGGAATCCTGGTCACCAAGCGGAAGGCCTCTGAGTTCAACGCGACCAAGAACTCCCTCACCGACAACCTCAAGCACCTCCTGCACTTTGAAAAGGGCCAGCAAGACAACGTTCACACCCTCCCCGAAATCTCCCTCACCGTCGCCATGGAGGCCCTCACAGCCGCCATCTCGTACCTGAATCTCGCCAACGAGCCCACGAACCAGGGCCACTTCCAAATGCAGCTCCTGAACCTCAACCGCTTTGTCCATCTCGATGCAGCAGCCGTGTCCGCTCTCAACCTGTTCCCCAAGACAGCAGCCACCACCATCACGGGCATCCAAGCCAACCGGGGAGCCTCCGTCCTCGGAGTCCTCGACCACTGCAAGACGCCTCAGGGTCACCGGTTGATAGCCCAGTGGATTAAGCAGCCTCTGCGGAATGCAGAAACCATCAAAGACCGGCACGACATTGTGGAGGCCTTTGTCAACTCGAGCGGGTTGCGGCAGGACATCCGGGAGTGCGTGCTCAAGTACATTCCGGATATTCTGATGCTGGTGGCCAAGACTATCCGGAAGAAGGCCAGTCTCGAGGACATCTACAAGCTGTACCAGACTCTCGGGAAGATTCCGATGCTGCTGCAGTTTTTGGTTGAGCTCGAGAATTCGACAGTCAAGAGCTGCATTCATGATCCCCTCAAGGACTGTCTCAAGGTGAGTCCAAACAGAAGTCTTTTGTTGGCTGGAAAAATTTCAGGAGTTGTTTACGTCGACTTTGAACACCTATAGCTAAAGAACCCGATAAACTAGAACAAAAATTAAGTTCTCATTAAAAGCGAAAAATTGTCTAGTTTGTCTGTGGTAAATTTTGAGTCTCTGATTTCAGGGGTGTGGATAGTGGAGGGCCTCAAAAGGGGGTATTTTTTCAAGGGAAAAAAAAATTAAAAATTTTAAAACAAGAAACAAAGCTCAAATTGGAAATCAATGGCGTTTGAATCCTTTGCATATTTTGCAATGAAATTTTCTTAACAACTTTTTCCTTCAGGATTTGGTAAACTTCAAGCTCATGGTGGAGCAAATCCTGGACATGGACCGCGTCGAGGAAGGAAAGTTCAACGTAAAGGCCGAGTTCGACCCTACTCTGGCCGAGTTGCAGGAGAGAATCGACGAGATAGAGGAAAAGATGAACCGTGAGCTCAGCAAGGCGATCGACAACCTCGGGAAGGACGAGAAGGACCTCAAGCTGGAGTTCGTGTCGCACATCGGCTACCATCTCCGCATGACCCTGACACACGAGAAGGCCCTTCGCGAGCACAAGGGGTACAGAATAGTGGACACGGTCAAGGGGAACGTACGCTTCAGCACCTCAAAGCTGGATGACCTGAACGCCGACTACTCTGAGATCCGTGAGTCCTTCGAGAGCGCCCAGAAGAAGATCGTGGATGAGGTCATGCGCATCACAGTGGGGTACTCGCAGCCCCTGAGCACTCTCAACAACTTTATCGCTCAAATCGACGTGCTGGCGTCCTTTGCGGTGGCAGCCTCGTCCGCACCTGAGCCCTTCTCCCGCCCCAGAATGTACCCCGAGGGCACCGGTCTGCTCCGGCTGAAGGACGTCCGACACCCCTGCATCGAGCTCCAGGACGGCGTGAGCTTCATAGCCAACGACGTGGACTTTGAGGCCGGCAGGACCAACATGAAGATCATCACGGGGCCCAACTGCGGCGGCAAGTCGACGTACATTCGGTCTGCAGGAGTCGCTGTTCTCATGGCGCACATTGGGTCCTTTGTGGCCGCCAAAGAGGCCGACATCTCGGCCGTTGACGCTATTCTTGCGCGCGTGGGAGCCGACGACAACCTCACGAAGGGCCTGAGCACCTTCATGGTGGAAATGGTGGAGACTGCTGGCATCATCCGGACCGCCACGAGCAAGTCCCTCGTCATAATCGACGAGCTGGGTCGCGGAACGTCGACCTACGAGGGCTGTGGGCTGGCCTACGCGATCGCGGAACACCTGGCGCAGGAGACCAAGTGTCTGACACTCTTTGCCACCCACTTTCACGAGATTACCGAGCTCTCAGGCACCTGCAAGACCGCCAAGAACTACCACATGCTGGCCGTAGCCGACGAGAACGACTTTACGCTGCTTTACCAGATAGCTCCTGGGGTCATAGAGAAAAGTTTCGGTATCCAGGTGGCTCGGCTCGCCGAGTTCCCGGAGGAGGTCGTGAAGAACGCCACGGAACTCTACGAGAATATCGATGAGCAGCTCAGCTACAAGGTCACCAACGAGGAGATCAAGGCAGCGGTTGAGAAGCTGGAGCTGGACAAGGACGATGTCAAGTTCTGCTTGGAGCAGCTTTGCCAGTAAAAATAAAGTTTTCGTACAATTTGGCTGTCGTGGAAATGTTTCTTTAACCCATTAGGCGCCGAATCTTGCGTTTTAGTAACAAAAATTTTTGGACCTTAAACATGAATTTTTTCCTATTGTTAAAATCAAAACTTAACACTTATTTTAATACAGAATGGTCAGGCCCGACGAGAGGGGGGGAGGAAAGGGGGTAAACCTCCCGGGCCCGTGATTTTTTAGGGGGCCCGGGCCGGCGTCCGGGCCCCTAGAATCTCCAACATTTCCCTTTGATAGTACCGGGCCCAGATTTTCTCTCGACGGCCCTGAGAATGGTGATGTAGAATGTTGTCATTTAGAAAAATATTCTGACTCCCCGTTTTTCCTTGGCTATCCCTGAGACCCACTTTTGGACAATTTTAAGAAAAAGTAATTTATCATTTATTTGTGTTGTCAAAAGTCTAATTTAAAATGCAAAAAAACTTTTGAATTTCGAAGATTTTCCAAATCCAGCCATTCATTTGTTTTTTTTTTTTTTTGTTTTTTTTTTTTTTTTTTTTTTTTAATTCGAAAAACATTCGATCAGCGCCAAAACTAAATTATTCAAGGAAAATAATGACTTCAAAAATTCTACAAGTCTTTCTCGTTCTGCAGGAACCAAATTTTCTGCAAATCATTCAAGTTTTGACTGTCTGTTGAATTTTCACCTGAGACTCAATTTTTCGCGCCATTTTAACGGCTTTTTCAAATTGAATTCACCACGACGCAGTTTGTAAACAAAGCACATTTGATGAGGTGAGATCTTCGTATCATTTTATTTGGAGCGTGAAACTATTAAATCATGTTTTAATCCCTGCAAGCGATGATAAGTAGTAAGAACCTCACAAAAAGTCAAGATAATGGAACTCAAGTACAAGGAAAACGCAGAAGCCTCGAAACTGAGGAAACTCTGTGAGAGCTCGAAGTTTGACCGAGTGACCCAAGTCAGCCTAGTTTTAGTCTTCGTGTCAGGGATTCTCTTTGCCATCGGCCTCAATCGCATCCACAGCTTCTACCAGCACGTCCAGCGCAGTCACTTGTCAGACAAGAGCCTCCTTCTGCACGATGACGTGTCCCTCGTTCCGCTCATCTTCGACCCGGAAGGCACGCAAGATGACGCGAATTCGGCCCCCCACAACGTCATGCAGCAGCGTGAGGCCAAGTCGAAAGACGTGGCCAAGATGAAGAACGAGCAGGAGGCCCTCAGCTCCATGCGAGTCGCCATCGAGATGAAGATGGACGGCAAGGATGAAAAGGCGCTTAGGCTCTTCCAGCACGCCCTCGCACTGGCGCCCCGCCATCCCGAAATCCTGACGTCGTACGGCGAGTTTCTGGAGCACAATCAGAAAGATGTGATAGCTGCGGACGAGATGTACCACAAGGCTCTGATGGTGTGTCCGAAGCACGAGGCGGCTCTGACGAACCGGAAGAGAACGGCCCATGTGGTCGAGAGGCTGGACCAGAAGAGACTGAAGCGGCTGGATGAGAAGAGGAATGCGCTTTCGGGGATTCATGAGACAAATGCGGCGTTGAGGAGGGCCAAGAAGGAAGCGTACATCCAGCACATCTACCACTCGGTGGGGATCGAGGGAAACACGATGAATTTGGCGCAGACGAGGTCCGTTCTGGAGACCCGCATGGCTGTGGACGGGAAGAGTATTGCCGAGCACAACGAGATTATCGGCCTGGACGCCGCCATGAAGTTCATCAACGCGTCTCTCGTGAACAAGTGAGTCTCGTTTTAGCTCAGTTCGAAGAAATTCTGGACTTCGAATAATTTTTTTAAAAGAAAATCGAATCTTAACTCTTTGGGTTTGGAGGGAATCCTTTTGAGATTGCAAAGGCTTTTCAGCCATGAAAATTGGCTCGAAAATTCAGAATCGGCAAAAAATCATTTTTCCAAGGGATTCCTTGAGTTATTTTGTACTTCCGATATTTCTATTCTTCCATATTTAAATTGCATTTCAAAAAATGTGGAAAAGATGCAGTACCAACATTTATATTTTTCGTAGAAAAAAAATCTCGTTATTTTCGTACGAAAATTCAAAAACCCCTATTTTCGGTGAAATTCAGGAAAATCAGTTTTGGGCTTGTTTGAAGTCTTTCCAGGAAATTTCCTTGTGACAATCTGATCTCAATATTTTACTACTTGAATCATGGGAATCTGTGAAATTTTTAGGGAAAGATCAGCACTCTCTACTAAGAAAAATCATCAAAAGGTCCAAGGGGGGGGGGGGAGGTCGGCCGCTCCGTGACAGTCAGTACAAACTCAAGTACTGTTATATAGGACAAACCGTGACAGAGGGAGGGGGGTGGGGGTCGAAAATCTCGATTTTCACCGTTACGTAATATGTGAACAGGCCCTTAAAAGCTCTCAGAAGAGTCAAAATGTAGTTGGAAAAAAACTTCACGGATCTTTAAGATTTGTCATAAATTTCACGAGAAAATGAGAGAAAATTTCCGTTCTCGTCTGCAGCAACCTTAATAATATTTTCTCTTCCCCAGAATGGATCTGATAACCCTGAACGACATCCTGGAGATGCACAAGCGAATCCTGGGCCACGTCGACCCCGTGGAAGGAGGCGTCCTGCGCGAGACCCAGGTATACGTTGGCAGTCACATTCCTCCCGGCCCCAACGAGCTGCGCTTCCTCATGGACCGCTTCGAGACCTGGCTCAACTCCGAGCACGCCTTCTCGCTGCACCCCATCCGTCATGCAGCCCTCGCCCACTACAAGCTAGTCCATATCCATCCCTTTACGGACGGCAACGGCCGCACCTCCCGTCTCCTCATGAACCTCATTCTGATGCGAGCTGGATACCCACCGATCATCATCCAGAAGCAGCAGCGTCACAAGTACTACAACTACCTCGAACTGGCGAACGAGGGAGACCCCCGACCGTTCGTCAGGTTCATAGCGGACTGCACGGAGCGCACACTCGACCTCTACTTGTGGGCTACCAGCGAGCTCTCGCACCCCATTCCTCTGCTAGCTCAGCAGGAGGGGGTCGAGGATGAGGAGAGCCGGCGTCTGATAGCGGAATTTGTAGAAATGGACGCCAAGTCGCAGTCAGACACGATCCAGTTGTGACGAAGGCAGGGCTGGTGGGCGTTCTTCTGGATTGCCTTCGCTTCTAGGGTTCCCCGGCGCGCACAGTAACGCTTCCCGGTTTGTAAATAACGTCAGCAACACTAAATCTGTGATGTCAGTTTTAATAATTTTAGTGTATTGTGATTTCGCGAAAATACGAGTAATAAATTATGTATTTATGTTATTTGAAGTTAAAAAGAGAATTGCATTTTCAGAATCAAAATTACAGACTTTTTTTACCAGGAGTTAAGTTAAGTATTATTTCTCTTCAGGGTTGCAAGTACAATTTCGACGAAACACAATCAGGTAGTGACTTCAAAAAGATTGAAAGAGGAAACTCCAACTCATTAACCATCTAAGGAGTATGAAAGAAGGATATAGAAATTTTCTTGTACCAGTTGAGTAAATTGAAAATAGCTTTAGAATAAAAAGTCTTTTAAGTTGAGTTTCGAAAAGTTCTCAAATCTTAAATTTTAAAAAGGAATTGGTGGAAAGTTTCTTGGCAGAAAAACGTTTACTGAATCTAGCGATTAGAGCTTCTGAAGACTATAAAAGGACCAAAAACTAATAAATGGGATAAAATAAAACTCTCTAAATAAAACCCGAGAAAGGGCTAATTTCTAATTTAATATTTTTTTATTCAGCTTCGGGAACTTTTAAAATCTTAACCAATTGTTATGTATATGGTCCCAAGTCATGTTTGCTTTATCATTCTAATATTCGTCTATTATTTGAATTTAAAAACTTTTTGTCATTACTGATCGTTCCACTCAACTTTTAGGAGGTTGTTCAAATCCTCAGGTACTCCAGAAATTTAACATAATGAGCTCTCGTTTCCTTCCCGTCTAAATATTTAAAAATATTTGAGAAGACCTAAAATAGAGTTAACTTACCTTTTTATAGTTTTCTCGAGAGAGATTCGGTGAAGAAATTTTGAAGATAAGAAACCTATCAAACTTTGAGGAATATAACAATCAACAATTTTGAGGAAATTGGCTCGATTAAAAAGCTCTCTGTAAGTGATTCCATTTATTCATAGCTTTAGTGTATAGTAAATTTTTACTAATTCGTTACAATTACAAAATTAAAATTACGTCCGATTATTAGTTCAAATGTTCTGCGAGTATGGCACAATCTCGTTGCAATATCTTCCTTAAGAGTAGGTACATAATAAGCTCGACAAGTCAAACGTTTCCTTAGAAGACGAATTTTGATTTTTTACTCCTATAAAGCACGTATGTATACTCGCGAAAATATATAATTATCATAATCATATCTGTTGTAAAGAGCGTGTAGTCTGACAAAGTACCTCTGCAATAGGCAATGCTTCATCACTTTTCACTGCGACCCCGTATGTGGAATGAATAACGCACATCTCCGTGTTCTTTTCGCGCAAAAAATATGATAATACACATAAAGTACTCGGTCTGGTGTTGCGTAATGAAATAAATAGTGAAACCCAATCAAAGTGCTGATGGAAGAGAATGAGGACCTAATCACGCTTTGTGTTCGTCAATTGCATCGTTTAGAGACTCTGAAATAATACATACACAGGTTCAGATGTTTGATGAAACACGTCAAAAATTATCAGCTAGCAATTTACGCACAACAGTCAGAGGACAGGCGGCACAAAAAATGACAGAGAGCGAAGATAGAACTACACTGGCACTACTAATTACTCTACCTTATCTTTGGCGTTCGGAGACATCTAAATTCAACTAAAAACAGGCACAAAAAAACAGAAAAGAGTAAGCGATAGTGAAAATGCAGGAAGCACAGTTAGAAAGTACGATAGTGCAGCACAGACGGCGGACGGTGATGAGGGTGCAAAAAAGCCTCGCCGAAGGTCTCCAGCAGGGGCGACTTGGCGGTTGGAAGCATGCTCTCTACTGTACCTGCACTCGCTAATATCCGTTTCGGCTCGCTTCCCTCCTTTGCGAGCTCCATTGTGGGTGATGTCTTTGGAATGAAGAGCTTGGTTTCGGCCAAGTTTTCTAGAAATTCAAATGCAACATTGTCAAACGCATTCAAAGCGGGGAACAGGCTCATGCCATGCTCATGCAAAGGTTCTTTCAAAATGCAAGGAAGTGGCGTAACTCACTTTTAGGCGTTCAAGAGAGTCTTGGAAAATTTTAATTTATATTCAAAAAGTAGCTGGGAGGGAAATCGGATTTTTACTCATGAATCTGATCTCGGTTCCTTTGTGTCACTGGATGGAATTTTTTCCGCACTTGAAACTTGATTTAGAGTAGAATTCTTCGAAATCCAAATGAGATTCCGAATCAGATTTAAATTCTTAAGATAAGAAGAATCCCTGTTGGTTTCTCGGAAACGGCTCAGTTCTCGAAACTCGAAATCTGGCCTTTGAGAAAAAGAATGTACCTCAGAAAAATCCCTAAGGTCATTCAAAAAATTTATTAATTACCCTACCATGACAAGACAAAGCACCTCCAATTTTCCCTTCTCTGGGAAAATTTTCTTAACTTCATTTTCTAACTTAATATGATGATGAGTATAGTTTAAAAACCGGAAGCTTCATCGAAACAAAGTCTTTAAGCAATTTGGCTTCACCCAGATCAATCACAGAAATTTAAATCAACTTTATCCAAAGATGAATACAAAGCTGAAGGTAATCAAGGCTCAAGCTGGTAGAAATAAACTGCTGGTGGAATTTTGGCGACTATTAAAAATAATATGTTCGAAAAAGCCTCAAAAGCTAGTTTCAAGAGGCTCGGGAAAAAAAACGTTCTTCTATCACAGGAAGATAAATGGTGAAATATTGACCGTTTTGCCAGAAAAATTCCAAAGTGAAGGTCGGGAACCCGACCCTCGGCCTAAAATGGGTTAATAGCAGCAACTTTCCTTCTTTCCAAGACCCCTTTTCATTGAAATTGAGTGCCAACCTCGGGCAAGTAGTTACGCCACTGAAAAACTCAAGTTCCCGGGTTCTCCTTACCTGGATCGGCCCAGCCGTTCTGCTTGACGCTCTGCTGGGTAATTTCCGTCGCGATGGAGCTACGGTTCTCGTCCTTCACGTACAGGATGCAGATCATGCAGGCAGCTCCAACCAGCGGCGGGATGCCAGCAAGTACAAATGCCAGGGTGTAGGAGCCCATGTGGTCGAAGAGGAGTCCAGCCACGAAGGGCCCAAGGGTGAGGGGGAAGGAGCAGATTCCAAGAAGAAACCCGATGGCCTGAGTGGCGCCGTGCTGGCCACACAGGTCGTAGGCGATGGGTCCAAGGAGGGAGATGAAGCAGCCGTCGAAGAGACCCATGGAGAAGGCGAAAATGCAGAGGAGGGAGAAGGAACTGGTGGCTGGCAGGAGCATGGTGGTGAGGCCGATCATGACGAAGGCGACTTGCTGCAGGACGATGCGGTTGATGCGGGGAAAGTCGGCGATGTAGCCGAAGAGGAGACGGCCCAGGCACGAGGAGACTCCGATCATCATGACGGGCATGTTGTGGTCGCCCCCCTTGAAGTGCACCTCCACAAACTTGTTCATGTGGACGTAGGGCACGAAGTAGCCGAAGAGAGCCACCGGGATCGAGCAGGCCCAGATGACGTAGCGCTTCTTCTTCCAGTTGTCAAAGTTGATGAGGGAGCGGGCGAGGTTGTGGGCCTTGGAGCGAGTGGCCTTCTTCGGTGGTCGGGGTGCTGGGGGCTGCAGGGGCTTGTACAGGACCCCACAGGCGATTATGAAGCACGCCATGAGGGCGATGAAGCGGATGGTGGAGGGGAGGCCGTAGCTGTGGATGAGATGGTCGAGGATCTTGGGGAGTCCGAAGGTGAAGACGGAACTGCCGGCAGTCACGATGCCGCTCGCCACTCCCAGGTAGTTCTTGAAGTAGTGTCCGAGAATCGCGAGGGTGGGCGTGTAGGCGAGGGCGGCCCCGAACCCGAACATGATGCCGTACGTGAAGTAGAGGACATTGACGTTGGTGGTGAAGAAGGAGGAGATTAGCATGCCCCCGGCACAGAGGATGCCTCCGATGATGGTGGTCTGCCGCAGCCCTATCCGGTCCACGAGGATGCCCGAGACGGGGGATAGGAAGAAGGTGGAGCCGATGGTGAGGGAGCCCACGAGAGCTGCAAAGAAACGGAAAGTGTTTTTGTTGTTGAATTGAATTGTTGCTCGGGAGATAAGATTAGGTATGCAAATGAGCCGATATGTAAGTTGTTGACTAGTCAGCTCGTGAGTTACGACCCAGATGAGGAATGTTTTGACGCACAGGTGGAGTTGACAAGGTCGACTAACGGCCTAGAGAGTACAAAGCTAGAAATTAACATTTCTGGACAATTTGTTTTCCTGTAGAAATCAGTCGAGAAGTATTGAAAATCGACAAAAATACTCGAGAACATTAGAGAAAATTATTCAAATAATTTTTATTAAAAAAAAACAAGAGGGTCTGGCAAGAAAAAGAAGGTTCAGATGGGTTGGAAAGTGCAGCTTAGGAGTACCTTCTTTTGACACAAATTGTAGAATACTATTCTTCCTGAGCAGAGTTTCGATCTCTCAACTCAAACTTCAAAGAAGTTTATTATTTTTGAATCTCAGTCAAACCATCAGAAAACGTTACTCCATTGCTTTGGCATTTTGTAAGCTGAGGGTAGAATAGTATTTTACAGCACTGCTGAATTCACTCGGAAAGTGAGGAAAGAAGGGCTATAATTGCCCCTGAGCGAGCTTGCGAGCGAGGGGAGGCAATATAGACCTACTTTCCGCAAGTCCGAGTGAATTCAGCCGTGCATGTACAGTATTTTTCACAATTCCGCGGCCGCTGAATTAGCTGAATTGTGAAAAATATTATTAAATCGGTAATTTTTTCTTAATTTTTATTTTTAAACTTAAACTTTAAATTTCAACTTCAATATATTTTTAAATAAAAAAAATTCAAACCTAAGACAAAAACAAAATTTTCAACAAAGAAAATTAGCTAATTTTTTGGGCATTGCCAAAAATTAAATTACAGAAAATTTCTTACACCCTGATTAAAAGCAATTTCATCTAAAATAAATTTCGCGTAGTGTGAATTAATTTGCCTTTGCCCCGAATCTCTGATGAGAACCTCAGACTTGGTCTTCCGAACTCCGCACTCAGCGAAGCCCTTCCACTCAGAAGTCAAGTTGAAGCGAGTACAATGCACTTCTATTTAAATTCTCGGAATAAACAATACTTCTAGGGCTTCAGCCATGAGGCTTCCGCGCCGCATGCCCCGCACGAATCAAGTGAAACTCGATTCTTCTAATTAGCTTTTACCTGACACTTTGCAGCGCACCTCTGACTCCGAAGATTGCCCACAAAACCACTCAGAGTCGGGTTTCTTCTCTTCACCAATCGGCAAATGGAATGCTTTCCAGCCACCCGTGTCGATCTAGAAGCGCTGACATCGGAAGTCGATTGACAGGCAATTAAGCTGATTGACGTGGTTACCGGGAGGATCGAGAGTCGTTGCTTGTCTTATCAACAAGTTGGTTCCGATTGCAAGTTATGGAAAATTCCTCGCATTCCACACATTGTTGTCAGACTGCTGCAATCCCGAATTTATTTTTATTGTGTCCTCAGAACTCAGCAGGGGCCTCGGACAGCCCGAAATAAATACTCGAACACACAATTGCTGCCAAGTGGGATAAATTTGCACTCGTAATAAATATTTTTGACAAGTTCTAATGGAATTGCAGACGACAAAGCCAAAGATCGAATCAATCACGACTCCCAAATTGTTGTTGATTATGAAAGAGGCCGCTTGAGAGTTTTTGGAATCCGATTGAGGTCTTCACTTCAAGTTTTTGTCCCAACCGAGAAAATCAGCTTTTTTACCAAAGCAGAATTTGAATAAAAAATTTTAAAAGCCAATTTAGGAGCTGAAAATCAACTTCAACCTTTCGTAATGATTTATAAAATATTTAAAGGAAAAATTTGCTCTGAAATCCCATTATTTTCCTTATCTTGGGAGCGAAGTTTCCCAAGATAAGGAAAACATTTTTTCAATGTCAAGATCCTTAAAGTTCCATGTGCCGACAATATTTAGGGTAAAGTTCG
Source organism: Forcipomyia taiwana (assembly GCA_963930915.1). Taxonomy (NCBI): domain Eukaryota; kingdom Metazoa; phylum Arthropoda; class Insecta; order Diptera; family Ceratopogonidae; genus Forcipomyia; species Forcipomyia taiwana. The sequence continues at coordinate 2,927,689 of CAWVOI010000110.1, read as the reverse complement.
TTTGTGGAACACTTAAGGCCTTATTTTATTCATTTATTTTCTTTATTTTATAACTTGGCTTTCCGGAATTCCAAAGGGTCAAATTTGGTCTCAGTGGATAGATAATTTAACAAAGAACATGAAAAAAAAATTTAGGGCCCTAAAATTTTTTCAAGAATTTTTATTGAATTTTAAAGCTTTTGGGTTTTGGTCGAATTGTGGAACAGAGTGTCATTTGTGGAACAGGGGTGGTCTACCTATTAAATAAATTCTTTTTTTGTAATTCCATAATATTTTGTAAATATTTTGTATGAAACAAAAACACACAAAGTCCAGCAAAGCCCAGGGAGGAGCTAGAGAGCTAATTTTTGAGTTTTTGGGAATTGAAAAAAAAATTAGGACACAGAAAATATTTTTAGCTTTTTTTAACATCATTGTGTTTAAGAACTCAATTTAAAAATCTTCAATTTTGCTTTGATTTTCAAAGTTTCTAAGAGAAGTTTGAAACTAAACCTCGTGACCCAGGAAAGCTTTTTCTTAAATTCCGAACTTTGACACTTTCCCAAGAAGTTGCTTCAAAAACGGAATTCTCTTGTAAAGAACACCTGGGACCTCACCAAGCCTGTTTCCCGGTATCTCTGTGAGACGAGCGAGGGAGTGGGTTGTAATGTGGTGAGTATTTGATAGCTGCGTTGCTAATGGAAACAGACACGCGAATTCATGAATTCAGAGACGTCTATTTTCCATCCCAATGACAGCATCAGTTTCCGGGTCACGTGTGTGTGGTTTGGCCCAAATTTCATTTCCCCGAAAAAACCACGTTTGAACTCAGTTGCTACCGAATCCCCTGCTAATCGCATTACGCCCAATTTAACTCGAAAGCAGCACCCAGAGGTCGATGACAGCTGGTTTCGCTTTAAAGATTGATTGCTAAGCGTTGTTCCACGAAAATGTAGCTCGAATTACTCCGCATATCGCAGTAAAATCTACAAGAGGCTCTCGGGTTCCGCCACACAGCAAATAATTCTCAATTAGTGGGCAATGACTTCTTTTCTTTCCGCGTACGAAATTTTAATTGTTTGCATCGGCAGAAAAGCGTCGTTGGGTTTCGTTTTACGCGCTATTTTTCCCCGCATTCTTCAGAAGCAACACATGGATCGGGACTAATCTAGCCAATTAATAATAAATTGCTGATTGTTTGTCTTCCTCTCCTCCATTTCCATCCAATTCCTGCCGATCGGGTTGAGCCGCGTCTGGGCTATTATTCAATCGTCGTCTCTGCGCGCGATTATGTGGCCAATTATGACGAGATAGTGCCCGGGAGAAATTGGTTCAAATGTCATCGGCCATCGATGTCTTGCCTCAGTCTGTTTTCATTGAAATCTCATAAATCGGGTCCGATTAGTTCAAGGTCAGTTTCGAAATCGCCAGTCTTATCAGTTGAGACTTGCGAGATAAGAGTCCGAAAAGGGTTGAGGCCGTCAGAACATCGTCGCTTTGTGCTGGGGCCGGTGTGGATTGCGGAGAAAGAGGTAAATGAATCACAGTCGGACGGAAGAAAGAAGCTCACGCATATGCGACTCAGCTGTCGGTAATTTCACTCTCGGACGCCTCTTTGTCAACAAATGTGCGAATTCATGGGCTTTAGAACAATGAATTCGCGTGCCTGTTTCCATTAGCGACGCAGAAATCAAATAATCACCACATTACAACCCACTCCCTCGCTCGTCTCACAGAGATACCGGGATAAAGGCCGGGTGAAAGAATTTCTTTTTTGAAGCAACTTCTTGGGACCTTGAAAAGTTCAAAGTCTGCAATTTTTGCATCTGAGAGAGAACTTTTTAAATCACGAAACACAATTTTTCAAAATTTTTAATTTGGAAATTTTTTATAAAGAAAATTTAAAAATCATAGCAAATTTAAAATATTGAAGAAAATTCATAAACACAATTTTAATACCGAAATTCGTTCAAAGGAAGTTCTCTTTAACTATTTTAGTCATTTAAAATTCAATTTTCATTGACTCATTCCAGATACACTTTCTTACAATCCACAATTAAGACTTTAACTAGGTATATTTTGAATAAAAATTCAATTTTTACTCTCTAAACTATTTTTTATCGCAAGAAAATAGCTTGCAAAACTTAGCATAAAAGAGATCTGCCAAAAAGCTTGAGTGGTTCCAAAGATACGATTTTTCAAAGCTGACACCCTCATAAAGCCCGGAAAAATCTAAAAACGAAAAGTAAGCGTCTGACTTTTACCCCTACAAAGACATTTTCGACTAACAGACTCGAATAAAAATGTGTTGAAAAACGTCAATATCTTCCAACCAGCACATGTCCGTGTTTCCAGGAAATTTCATGTTACGCGTCATGGAACGCGTGGGCTCGCTCACATTCGCTTGCTATCGAATGCAAAAGCGCTCAGACTATCGCAGGTATATAGGTTCTGTTCTGGCAGCCTCAGTGTTTGCCCAAGTGCTCCATTTCTTTTGTCAGCTGATACACGCCGCTCGGTACTTGACTTTGAGACTTCAGTAATCACTACCGACTATTGCATCATACAAACGATAAATAAACTACATAATTATATTTAAAGTGCAGGGGAGACGAGCTCGGCATGTCACAACAACGAATTTGTGAGAGAGCACAATACGCCGCATATCAATATCTTTTGAATTATTATTATGTGTGTAGAGTTGGGCGACGACGGGCGCGAGACGCGGGAATTTTATTTTCGGAAGATGAGTACTACGAAACTACGAGCGAGTGTGTGGGTACGGGCGAGAGGAAATTTGAATTCGCAGTCCTCGTGTTTACTCTATTTTTAATCAGCCGACCTGATTCGGTTCTGTAAGTTCAAGCATAATTTCGCTCGGGAGGGACGTCACGAGACGGCGAGTGACCTCTTTGAGGGGCTCGAATGGGGTGACCGACTTCAGTCACCTTGCCTTCAGGGCCGAGCATGCAGTTTTGGACCTTTTTCGAGACTCTTTCCGCACTTTGACCTCGATGAGCTCGAGTTATTTCTAGAATCTCAAAATTTTCGTTTCAGCGAAATGCAGACAGGGGATCTAATTCATTGTCAGTGATTATAAATCTTTCGTTTATTCACTGTCAGAGACGTAACTCAAGGAGGCAGGACTCTGCATTTGAACTCTTACAAGAACTGGAGCTTCTTAGAGTGGGTCTTTACACACTTTCATTTTTCGGGGGCTCAAAATGAAGTTGAGTATTAAAAAATTCTTTTAATATTGGCTCAAAGAATTTCAATGAATTTGGCTCACTTTAAGCGCCTACATTCTGGTATTCTCTCGAACGAGCTTAAGTCTAACATTTAGCCGTTTTTATTCGCAAATTTGACATGATTTTATTTTTGATATAATTTAAAAATTATTTCTTAAATTTTTGATGTTGTATTTTAAAATTGTTTTAACTTGAATAAGTATTTAAAATAATTTTTCATAACTTCTGCCATTTTCCAGTTTCATTTTGATTTGAAAAGACGAGTTTTTTGCTGAAATTTTTCAACTTTTCTCTCCAAAAGAAAACTGAATTGAAAGCCGCCAATATCGTCGTAAGAAATTCTCGCTCAAACGAAAGACCTCCATTTGACTCAAGTCCCTGAAAACGGTTTAAAAATCGGCAGAATCTCATACTCTATTGTCTCAAATCTAGGTCGAAAAATCTAGTTACGTCTCTGATTAAGCCGGCATAAAAATCTCCCGAGATAATCGCGATCACTCGGAGCCAGACACGTTATCACGCATCTCATACTTGATCGCTGGGGTCAGTGAGACTCACCTGCCTTGCCCGAGGCCTCCTCCACCCCCGCCTCCTCCAGCTGCTTCTGGAGCTTCAAGTATATCACGCCGTAAGTGTTGATGATGCCGAAGAGGACGCCGTTGCAGAGGAAGGCGCTCACGAGGATCGTCCAGGCGCGAATCCCGCCATCGGGGGGCTGGAACGGAGTCACGGGACTCGCTGGCACCTGGCCATTGTGGTGGCCATTGGCCTTCACTACCTGGTGATTCGCAGTCCCGTTCTTCGCCACGATCTTGTCCGACTCCATTGCGTCAAAAAAGGTTTTTATGTCTACTCGTCACAATTGCAACTCGACACGGCTCTTAGCATATCTCCAGTTGCCAAGTTTCGAATTTCGTCTAATCTCCTGCACTTTGTCTCCTTCTGTGTTCTGCCTGCACTAGCTCGCTTACACTTTCAGTGAAGGCATTGATTAATTTTCTTGATTCGCGCACTCTATTGTATACGTATTAGGCACTTTCGCGAGACGGTGCGAGATCGAGCAACAACCCGGTCCCTCTGCGGTATTTGGAAACTCGCGGGATTCCTGCACGTGAATGGCTCGGATAAGCACGCGTGTAAAAATAGAGTTTTTGTAATTTTGTAAACAAACTGTAACACAATATGCCGAGTGAGAGAGAGGTTAAAAATGTGTAAAAAAACGACTGGCGATTCACACACTTGGGCAGCTATCGGGCGACTGAGGCACTAGTCTGCTTATGCTATGTCTTATATTCGTCGTGAATGCGAACGTACGCGGGAGTACGCGGTGGAGGGAGAGCTGAAGTTTAGTACGAGAAGAGCGACTATTGATTAGTCACACGTTCTGGCAAGAACAGAACCTCCGGGGCTTACGCCTGCCTTCAGGCGGTTGCGTGAGAACTTTCTGCGACCTCGAGTCTCCCTTTCTTTGATTCTAAAGTCCGCAGCTAACGCGACTAGTTTGCGTTAGTACTGCCTTGTTTACGTTGGCTACTGATAAAAACAGTACTCGCGAACTCGCGCTATCGATTCTCAATGAGAGTGAGAGTTTCGAGCCGGCTGAACGGAGTAGAGAGGTCTGACGTAGTCGTAGTTATGACGACATTCACGACAGACACTTTTTGTAGCGCGAAATGCAGTTTCAGGAATTTTCTGAAGCGAATTTTTTGCTCAGAGATTTCAATGTTTTTTTAATGTTTGATTAAAATTGGCGAAAGTTGGCCAAATTTGTACAATTTGATTGATGTTGTAATTTTTCTTGTCTTGCAGTGAGATAACGACGTTTTGGCTTTCTGAAGTCTTGTAGGTCATAAAAAGAGAGACTGGGGTGGGCTGAATTTGGGGTAGGATGTCTCTAACCCATTTCCGTCCAATGGTGCAAATTCGTCTATCGCCTTTTCCGATTTTTCCTGCAAAAGCTATGGAACATTTCGAAATAATTTATTTTGTCAGCAAGTTTTTGACTATCCTAGATTACAAATAAGCCTTGATTTTTTTTTTCAGACTAAAAATCAGGATTTTTGGCTTAAATATAATATATAATATAATATAAGCAGCATTTAAGAAAAATACTTATTTCTTAGAGAAAATTTTTAATTTTGTATGAAACTAACCACTGCATTGCAAAACATTTTACAACTCTGAATAATCATTGGTTTTGAGGTCAAAAACTAAAAAAACTTTAAAAAAATTTTTTAAAGGAATTTTGAGGTTTTAATAAATTTTCATCAGGCCTATCAAGTTCCTAAGATGTTTAAAGAAATTTTTGAAAAAATGTTTAAAAATAAAATATGTGTCAAATAATTTTTTAACTCATTAAATTAAAATTCTGGTGGAAGTGGTTTAACGTAGAAACTTGAGGAGTAGCCAGCAATGTTTTTGTAATTTTAATTAATTTTATTCTTTAATCAAATAACGTAAAATGTAATTTATTTTCTCTGAGACGATCAAAATCACGTGGAGGTCTATAACAGCCAATTTTCAAAGATTTGAGAGACTTGCGTTCCGCATAAGCACTCGAGTTCCGCACTAAAATTTTTGTCGGAGCCTCAGTTTACTAAAAACATCAAGACGAGAGTTGCGTTATCGCAGAAAAAAAGCAAAATATTTTGTATTTGTGCCGTCTACAACGTTTTGTGAGCAAGAATGGAGGAGCTAGAGGCTAAATGCGTCCAATTCTTGAATGATTTCAAACAGAAAGCCAGCAAAAGCGACCAGTTGCCAGTTCAGGTGAGCCAGAGCTCTCGCCCTTTTTCCGAATTCCTAAGATCGAGTCACCAACCGCAAATAGCGAGCAACTCGTAGCTGTTTGGCCTCGTACTGCTTTTTTCAAGCCCACTTTGGACGAACATGATTGCTCATGAAGCCTTTTCTTTTCTCTTTTCATCGGTCTCAGATGGCTGGCTACGACCTGCTGAAAAGTGAATTGACCGGGGAGCTGGTGGAGTGGTGCTACCAATATCTAAACGAGAAGTAAGTGCAAAGTACCGTTTTGGGAACAGAATTTGCATACAATTTCGAGCCACACCCGCCGCCTTCTTTAATCTCTTCGAATTCAAATTGATCGCCAATCACAATTATGTTTCAGAATGCAGTGTCCTGTGGTCCTGCTGCCGCACTATATCCGTCGGGCGATAGAGCAGATAGAGCAGCTCATTCAGGTGGATGCGAAAATTTGTGGCTATGACGAGCATCGCAACAGTGAGTAATCTCGCGCCCAGACAGACAGAACATTAATTAAGTTCTCACTTCCAGTTTTTGCGCCCCTCCGGCTCATGCAAAGAGCCATTTCCGTGCTAATTGACGTGTGTCTCGAAACGCTGGAAAACGACAAAATGATGGAATTTCTGAAGGAGGTGTCGCGTGCGGATGCGAGATATCCAAAGTACTCTGTGAGAGCCACCAAGAACTCACGCAAGAAGATGGAAGACAGACACGTTTGCATCAACGACTTTAACAGACTTTTCGGACTAGACGTGAGTTGTGCTGAGTAACCTTAGAAAATTACGGGGAAATGAGGCTTTAATAGGACCAGAGTGTTGAATTGCTTCAATGACGAAAATAACCTTTGCTGGCGCTAGTTGGTAAAAGAGCTGAGAGAAAAAGGTTTAGAGATCGCCTGTTGAGAAGAAAATTAAAATCCCAATTTTTAGCCACTCTAAAAATTGTAAAAAATGTTAGATTTAGGCATCAATATTTTATTTCGATTTTAGCTGGAATTCTTCGAGTATTTCGTGTTAAATAATTTTCATAAGAGGGTTACTAAATTTTTTACTCGGAGACTGTTCAAAGGTTTGATGAATAGCCTGCTTGATTTCTGAATTAACGATATGAGACGAAAATTAAAATCACATCTTACAGCTTTTGAACCAAAAAGTTTCTGAAGCTCCAGATTCAAGTAGCTTATTTTCTGGAATTCACTCCCAATGGTATTAAATTTTCTTGAAGAAATTTTTGAAAGTTTTGACCTTCTGAATTTTGAGTAAAGGAGATCTAAAAAGTGGTAAAAGCGAAAAATCAAAAAAAAAAAATCTTTTGAGGAATTTTTTCAGTTCAAGCTCCTGATTGTTTTTAGCCCTAAATTACGAGCAAAAATGTCTTCAGTGTAGAAAAAAAACTACATCCTACTTCTAGGGCCAAAGTACGTTCTGTCTGGGCCGAAAATAGCCAAAATGATGGCATTCGAGTGCCAAGACGCGGCATAAACGTCACATTTCGTCTGTTTTAGGACGACGAACCGACGAGCTTTTATGCGATATTCGATGGGCACGGCGGCACCCACGCTGCGGCATACAGCGTAGCTCATCTGCACCACCTCTTGGCAACGAACTGCAAGTACCCCAAGAAGATCGACGAGGCTCTGCGAGAGGCGTTTGTGGATACCGACAGACACTATTCGGAGAAAGCAACGGTTCAGGTGGGTTCCTTTTAATTTTCCGCCCCATGCATATTAATTGCTATTGTCTGATAATCATTATATCACGTCATTTCCATTTTCATCTGCTTGGACACATATATCGCATTGGTCTCGCTCTGTGCCCCTCTTTCTTAATGGTGTTACGTGATTCAAGCGACTGCGTTTCCTCGAAATTTCAGGCGCTCTCAAGTGGCACCACGGCCCTCGTGGCGGTCTACAGGCAGAAGGAGAGGAAGCTCTACGTGGGCTGGCTCGGGGACTCCCAGGCATTGCTGGTGAAGCAGGGGAGACTTTGGCAGATCGTAAAGAGACACTCACCAGACACGAAGGTAATTTTGTAACAAAATTCGTAAAGTTTTTCTAAAAAATATGCTTTTCTGCTGTTAAATTTTTTAATTGAAATTAATCATAAAAACTCTCTTTAATTTTTGACTTGAAATTTATTTTTCCTACTGTTAAATTTTAATAGACTTTTGCAATTTAACATAAAAAAAAATTACATTAAAAAATTTTAAACTTAAACTTATAAAATTTTTCTTAAAATTCGCTTATCATAAAAATTTTTCAACCTTCCTTAGGTTGTGTAAAATTAATTTTAAATGAAAATTTTAGGAAGAACGACGAAGAATCGAAAAACTCGGAGGATCAGTGATGAATTTCGCCGGAACCTGGCGAGTGAACGGGCAGCTAGGAGTGGCACGAGCGATAGGACCACATTCGTACAAACCGTACATAAGCAATGAGCCAGACATATCGTGCATCGTGTTGGACGGCGCCGAAGACTTCCTCATCATGGCCAGCGACGGGCTGTGGGACTACGTGTCGGAGGACGAGATCGCCATCACGGTCTATAAGCAATTGCAGGAGGACGCGGAGAACCTGGGCCTGGTGACGAAAGTGCTGGTTGAAAGTGCCAAAGACAGCGGATCAATGGACAATATTACGGTATGCACATTTGTCCGTCTGTCTGTTCGTACTTTTGGTTCAAAGTGGCTAAAAAAATATGTGAGGCTCTCGTAAAAAGTTCTCTGAGCTCTCTCGGCTCTCTGAGGATTTTCCACCGTTTATGGATGATTTGGAGGCCGGGACAACTGCTGATTTTTCTGGAATTTTCTCACATATTTTTATATCCCCAAAAGGACTCAGAAATAAGAGGCTGAAGGTATGATGGGTTTTTCAAATTTTCAAATGTGTTTTGAAGCTGGAAAAATGTTGGTATTCTCGGGAATTTTTTTTATTTTCAAGATTCCTCAAAGAGCGAATATCATCGTAGTTTTTGACACTTGTTTTTTTGCAGGTTGTGGTAATTTTTTTGAAGGACCCCAAGGACATCATCCTTCCCGACTGCATGAACGGTGCCAAAGCAGTGGTCGAGGAGCCGATGTCTCTGGAACCCGAAATCGTAGACGACGAAATCAACCTCCTTGACGTGAGTCGAACAGACTCTCTGGAGAACCGAATTCTGATGCAACTACGAAACATGCACCAGCCCCAGCTGGAGGCAGCGAAGGAGCACTCGGAGGCCGAGAAGGGAGACGCAGAGAAGCTCTGTGACAGAAGCGGGATAAGCGGTGAGTGTCGAAAAAAAGTCGCAACTCACGCGAGCTCAATGCAAACTCCATTTAGAAATATTGCCAGTCTGTGATGATAATTACGAGCTCCAAATGGCTTGAGCGCGCGTAATTACCATAACAATTAAGGCGAGCTTTCTTACACGCATTTTTGAATGAACTGCGCATCAGACAATTGAACGAGCGAGGGCATCTCATTATTGCGAAAACATAATGAATCATCAAGGGGAGCTTCTGAGTGTGAATGGAAAAAGCTTCAATACACCATAGAGCTTATTTTTCTAGAGTTAACCCTCTAGCGGAATGTCTTGCGTACAAAATTTAAATTTAATGTAAAACTTGATTTAAAAACTTCAAAATTTTGACCAAAATTTTAGCTAAAAAGTTTTCCAATCTTCGAAATTTTGAAACTGTATTTGCAAAAAAGGGCCTTAAATTTAATCCCTAAGAGCCTGTTTGAGGGTTAAGGGCCTGTTCACATATTACGTAACGGTGAAAATCGAGATTTTCGACCCTCACCCCTCCCCCCTCTGTCACGGTTTGTCCTATATAACAGTACTTGAGTTTGTACTGACTGTCACGGAGCGGCCGACACCCCCCCCCCCCCCTTGGACCGTGACGTAATATGTGAACAGGTCCTAAAGTCAAGAAAAAAGTGAGTGAATACAGCTAGAGGGTTAAGTTGCTAAAAACCGCTGAAATTTAAAATTTCCCATCACATTCCGATTGCCGGCGTTTATTCCGATCGTAGTCGGAATGCTGCGCTGCCAGCGCCCCCCTCCACAACTGCTGGTGAACTTTGCTGGTTTTTGAGAAATACTGAAGTGATTCACAACCTGTCGGTCCGCGAGTGCAGTTTATATTGTTGCTAGCTCACACAAATACAAATAATTTGCAAGAAAGGAGGAAAACTGTGAAAAGTCCATTGTGGAAAGTCCCAAAGTGCATGCGAAAGAGGTGAAAACTGTGTGGAAAAAGTGAAGTTTTCTGTGCCGAAACCCGGATTTTAGTGAGAAATCTGCTACTTCTTCGACCATTTGGTGATCTCATCTGCTCCAACAAGGGAGGACTAAACTTTTACTTCCGCTGCGAAAGCCGATCCGAGCAAAAGTAGGTTTCTTATCACTTTTCCTTGAGTTCTACACTCTCTTCGTCGCTTGCCGGTCCCGGGGTGACACATGTGAAGTGCGAAAAAGGAATAAATTTGCATGATGGCAGCCGAATATTGTGCGGTGCGAGGGGGTAGAGGAAGCACAAGGAGACAAAGGTGTTGTGCGAGCCGGTCGTTGTCGTGTGCCCGCTCCCGTACACTCTGTGTGGCCCGTATGGGGACCGTGCGATTCGTGGGTGTGGACGCCGCGAATAAAATTGCAAACTTTACCTTGAAGGTGGTGGTAGTTTTGTAACATTGTGAAACGAGAAATATCAAACTTATCGGCAGATCCTAGACCGACAGACGCAGACCGAGCAGTCGCGGATTTGCGATTTTTATCCATGGCCGGTTGTGTCTTTCTTTGCACTTTTTTTCCCCATTTTTCAAACACTTGCTCTATTCATTAATACGGTATGGTTTAATTTGCTTCTTCGGAGCAACCAAATTGCTGGACGTTCATGTACACAATATATATAAGTAATAAGTGTAGCAAGAAATATAATAATAAAAAGAAGAGATTGTGCTGCTCAAGTTCATCGAACCATAAATTAAAGTATGTACTTTGTGTGAGCCGTAAATAAAGTATGGTATAGTTAAACTTCGCAATATGATGGGCTCAACTATGCCCGGGATGTGGTGAGGACGGGAGGAAAATGGGATCAATCAGGCGTGAATTTCCTCCGACGATAGACAGCTCATTTGAATCTTGTTTGAAGCAAAGTTTGAAATGTCATTTTGATTTTAAGCAAAGACTTCTTATTTTGACAAAAAAAAATCTATTATCTATTCAACCAATTTACAAACCTTCATCCGAATTTTGACTGAATTTCCAATGAGTTCAGGACAAATTTGACCAGGATTTGTCCCAGGTTTGGGATCTTCAAAGCTACTGTAAAAAGATAGTGAGGATTTTGAGACTCAAAGGACCCACAAAAAACTTAAAAATAATTTTTTAAAGGAATTTTAAACCATAAAAAAATCTCAAGCATTTTGAAAGCTTAAAAAGGCAGGAATCAAGATCCCTGAATTTCCTAAAATCTTTTTAAAAAATTGTCAATTTGCTTCAACTGGTTAATAAACGGTTGATGTGAAAAAAACGAGCAGAATCTCAAGGACGAACCCCCCTTTTCTACTAGGACAACAATGAACTCAAAAGACTGTCGAGAAAGTCCCCCACGAAGCCGAGTCGGGAATGCATTTATAATAATTTAACGACGCGGAGTGCTTTTAATTGCGGATTCTCTGCACCATGGCGAGGCGGGGCGCGAGGCAAGGCGAGGCGAGGAAAGGAAAGGCATGGCAGAGTCACCATGTGAAACCTTCAAATCGCTCAACGGTTGTGGCATCCTACTTAAGCTGCTAAATACAGACCCGGCCGCGCGTTATTGAGAAATTGAATGGAGAAGTATGGCGAGCGGCAGCAAGAAAAAAAAAAAGAAGGCAGTGAACGGTGCTGTGTATATGATATAATTTAAGTTGGTTGTAGCTGCTGCTGCTTTCATGCTTCATTTCAGATTGAATACAACTATCTTTTTACGATCAGCGAAGTAATAAAAAGAAATTAGTCTAAATTTATTTCATATAAAAGTACGCCAACAACGCCAAGTTTCCCGTCCCCCCGTACGGAACTCTGACACTTTACAATGGCAGTCGCAGTCGCAGACTCGCAGCAAGAAGAGACGTCCAGCACGGAAAGAAACACGAGAATGGGAAAGAGCCCGGTCTGAGTATTTCTTTTCCCCACCAAACTTATTTGAAGCTTGATTTGGCATTTTCGGAGGTTGGCACATGCAGTTTCCAGGCTGTACACCTTGTTTTGGTCCACATTTCGGCGAAAGCTTTTGAAATTTGATGACAATGGGCTTCCATAAAAGTGCTTAAAAATAATTCTGGGGATGAGCTGGATTGTGTTGAAAATAAGCTTGATTGGTTGACCGAAAATCAGCTAGATTTTCCCTTCAGAACGGTCTATGTATTTCTCACACAAATTCTTTTTCCGTCATAAGGGTAGGGGTCTAGGTGCTTAATTTTCCTAATCTAGAAAATAAAGACCTTGTTTGTTTTTGCAAATAAAATCCTCAAGATCAAAAAAATCCTCCTAAACTTATATTTTTCGTGAACCCAAGCAATAAGGTCAGATTCAGCCCAATAAGGTCTTTGGCCGGCTTTGAAAAGTGAAACTGTCCATCTGAGATGCGCAAAAAGTCTAAGAGAGAGTTTCTGTAGCTTCAGACGGACAAGCGAGAAAAAAGGCCTGGGTGAAAAAGACGGGAAAGGAAGGGAAAAGAAACTTTTTTAATTCATTTTCCAAAGTGCGCGATAGCAATTCACCGTTTTCGTGTGGTGCTCATTACTTATCATCATCGTCTGTTGCGCGTCTCATTTCCACAAGCCGGCCACAACAACAGCGAGATTGACCTTTTTATAACGACCATTATATGCGAACTGCAAGACATCGTGTGACCTGTAATAATCAGCTTAATTCTCCGTGTACTTTCTTTAATTATTTTAATGTTGTCGGACGCGGTTAAAAAAATGTGTATCCAGGGAAAGGCGAGACGACTTTCGAGATTGGCGTGGAAAAGGGCTCGCTGCCTCTGGGGTGCGTACACCAAGAGTAATTGACGCGGGGGGTCAATAGAGTCGTGTCCCGTGGCGACCTTGCGGACCAAAGGGCAGCCGTTTTTGCGGCCAGACGGACAAAGCACTTAATTAGCGCTTTAATTAAATTGCAGTGCTCGACGTGTCGCGACTTTGTAGCCTGCCTCACGAGAATTTTTCTTCACACAGCATAAATAACCTTCAGAAAGCCTCCACAACAACATTCCTCAAGCTTTTATCGCACTTCTTACAAACTCGTACGAGTTTATATAAATTTATTATGGTTCACATGGATTCGCCGGCTCTGTCTGAGAGACCTAGGTGTGCGTCTATGTGTGCCGGCCGCGATTTGAAGAATGAAGTTCATTGTTGAGAAAGAAGTGGAGGGAAGAATGTGCTGGCACGATTTGAATGTGGGGATTATGGGGTCTATTGCTCATCTGAGGCTGTGATTTCTGATAAAGTGAAAGAAATGATGATTTATGGAACTCTCAGTTTCTCATTGAAGTTGGGAAAAAAGTTCGCCCATGATGAGGTCATAAATCAGAAGCAGAAGCGGGTTTAATCGTCCTCAATGAGCGTGAAATGACATTTCAGATAAATTAAAATAAAATCAATTAAAATAAATGCTGATTTTGCTGTTTTGGATGCAAAGCAAAGTCCGCGGATAAGATCTTTCTTCCTCTCGCGGCTTGTTTCCTTTCCTTCCCATTGAACATGTCCCCAGAGGTGGAACCCTTTGAATTTTTTGGGTCAGAAATCGAAGAAACATTCTTCTAACTTTGAGAATTTTTCCTGAAAAGCCGAATAAGCCCTACAAATTTTGATTATAGGACATTTCAATCTCTTTTTTGATTTGCTAAGAAAAGGTCAGGCAAAGTCTTGAATGGCCGCCATTTTGAATTCAACAGTCAACTTTTGAATATTTTTGAAAACATACTGAATTTTAGAATTTTCAAAAAATTCTGGAAAGTTTTAATCTTGTTGTAACCGCCTGCTGAAAAATTGGTAATTTTGATTAAAATTTGTTTAAACATTTTTTTTTTACTTTCCCCATCAGGGAATCTCTTAAATTTTTTTTCAAAAATTTTTGACTTTCCCAACCTGAAAAATTATTAAATAACCTTCCAAATTTACCTGATGGTAATTATAGTGATGGATAATAGAGAGAGTTAAAAATGAAAAATCCGAGTCCGTTGAGAAAACAAAGTCCAGTTCGATAACCCGGCTATTTATTGAGTGATGTTACTAGCTCTTGGGGCAGGCCCCCGGTTCCGCCCCTGACATCCACCGCCTTTCGTGCTCTTGATTCATTTACTGTTTTATTGTTCCGCTGAGCTGTATATTTTATTCGCACTCGCTTCTAATAAGAAATTAATACGCTACTAGCATAAGAATTAATGGATAAAAGTGATACGAGGAAGGCAAATGAATTCGCGCATCCACGTCAAATGCGCTCGTTTATCTGTATTACTTTACTTTATTACACTCTGGGCACATTTGTGATGCGAGCATGTGAAAAAGGTACCCGGGTGAAAAGTGTGAAATCTCGATTTGAAAGTCCATTTAGCTCTGATGGGTTCGCCCAGCGACCGCTCAAAATTGGAAACGGAATTTAAAATTTCGTTACACAACTCAATCATGGGGGCGCATTAGGTAATGTGAGGGTAAGGGCCAGACGATTTAATTGCAGAAGCCGATTTTTGACCTGAGTGGAAATCGGCTGCAACCACAATTCTCGTAACGTTTAGCAATTCTTTGAGCCAGCGCTTTATTCGCTTCTTGCATTCGAATATAAGTTTCCTAATAGCAATTCTGAATATAAATGGATAAATAGCGTTTTTTCCCTTGCTTTTGAGTAATATAGTACCCATTAGCGATTGCGAGAAATTCATACATATTTGTTACAATGATCGAATTTCTCCCTCCTTTTGGCCCCGCATTCAAATGTGCAATAAATAAGGCAAATACTTGCCATGACTTAGCCGGCGATGTTGAAGCATGTAATTGTTAAATAAAGAGAGAGAGAAGAGCTGTCGTAAACATTGAAAACATTTCAAATTGATGATATCAAATGGTTGACTTGCTTAATGTTGTGACTCACAGCGCTCACTCGAAGAAAGCTTCACTGTCTCGCGGCTCTCTGACCGCAAAAATGATGCCTGATGATCATTGTTTATCTTATTCATGACATGTTTGAATTTAGCCCATTTCAAACTCGCCATTTAACTCTTATATTTCCGATACATGAGTGGTTTTTGCCTAAATAAAAATTATCTTTGGTTTGAAATAAAATACTTCAAAATTTACGTTTTTTTGGATAAATAATTTTTGGTGACCCCTGTGTCCTCGAGTTGGTTTGATAGTCAAGTCAAGTTAATTGATTATGACGGGGTTCACAGGCTCACAGCTGCTCTAAAACTAGAGTAAGAGTCCCAAAAGAATACCTTTAACTCGCTAAAGACGAGTCAGAGACCTTTTATGTCACGCATTCAAAATTAAAAGGCCTCAAAAGAGCCAAAAGTGAGGATTAAAGCCCAAAATGAGCCTTAAGATGACACTTGAAGCCTGGAATAAGCCCATGAATGAATTTGGGAGCCAGTAAAAGAGCCAAAAGTGGAAACTTGAAACTTCAAAGGAGCTTCAATTCGAACATAAATGCCCAAAACGAGCTAAAAATTGATAATTTCCGTAAAAATGTAACTAGTTGTCAATTTTTCTTACAAAAGAGTCGCTTTTAAATTTCAACAAATAACATCAAATCAAATAAAATACAGCAGATCTTTTTTCAAGCTTTCTCGAGTCCCCTGAAAAGTGAAAAATTGTGCTTTGAATTTTGGGTATATTTTTCTCCTCCAGAATTTTGTTGGAAAAGGGTTAAGAACTCTTAAAACAGCCAGTGCAATTTGAGAAGAAAACCGGAAAAGTGGCATTTCTCAACACTCGGGCGACAACGAGTTAAATCGATTTTCACGACTCGCTGAGAACCGAGATTTTCTCCGCAGTCATTGGAAAGTCGTCGCCGACAGACAAAGTATATAAAGCAATGCGATTAGCAAAAGAGCCCCTGCAGGAAGCGGGCAGTTGCGTCGAATGAAAGGTGGAAATAGGCATATGCGCACGTACTCTTGTGCAAATGTTATTGTAATAGTTGATAAGGAGGAAAATCCAGTGGTGAAGCATGCATATATAATGTGGATGTACGAAGTCGGAGTCGACGGGTCTCGAGTGATAGGGAAGAACGAGCAAACGCAAAGCAGCATGAACTAGCAACTCGCAAAATTGGCTTGTTCGAGTGAATGTTGCAATTTGCACTATTATTATCATTTTTCAATCTTTTGTTAAATAAATTACTCATGCAGAGCAAAGAGAAATTCGATTTGTATTTTGTAGCTGCTTGAGTTTTGTTGTAACTGTTGCATTACGCTGGTCATAAGCTGTTTACCGCTGCTTCCAATACTTCTATGTCTTCTTCCACATTTTCCGGAGCGTTTGAAGACGGGCGCCGACTATCTGGTCTGTTGGTCTTGCTTGCTTTTGGGAAGCTTCGAAAATTCTTCAATGAAAAACCTTGGTCAAGCTGGATTAAGGTTTTGCCAGCTTCTACCAGAGCTATTTTTCTAATCAGCCATTACCAAAAATCTTCTTAGAATATATCCTCAGATTTTGGACTCTTGGACTTCCTTCTGCAGCTTTCTACGAGCCGTTTCTAGTCATCGCTTTAAAATATTTCCCAAGCTTAAGCCTATCAACTTCTTCTGTCATTATTGAATAATCCAGCCTAAAAAAGTCCAAGCTTATGAAAAATTATCCCAAGCTTCCGAGCCATCGCCAAAAGACCACTTAGAATAATTCCCAGTCCTCTGATAGAAACAAGGTTTTCCACTGATACCTAAATTCTAACTTAAGTGAAGATTCGCTGAGAATAATCCCAGCTCTTTTGGTAACTAGTGTTTGCCTCTAACAAACTGTACCAACATAAAAAGTCCATCTAGAAAATCCCGAAGCTCAATTAATGATAGAAGTTGCCCCTCCCCCAAGTCCCCAAGTCTTGAGAAATTTAAAATTGACTTCAAGTTACTTTTTAAGATTTCAATTTCTAAAGACCCGCTTAGAAGATTCCCAAAGATAAACTTAAATCAGCCTCTTCTGCTTCTGAAAATCTGCTAAGTTAGAATAATCCCTGCAACCTGGGCTTTGCCTGCAGCAGTCCCTCTGCGGCTGTTTTCGTGAATAAAAAAAATTTAATCAGTCAGAAACTGGAAAGGGAGAAAATCGAAGTCATTTTCACTTGCTTCCCAGTCCCAGTCGCCTTCAGCCAAATGCACTAAAGCGCACAGAACACACCTCTTGTGGGCACTTGAGGCATCTCACTGTGCTCTGACACGCTCATAAATGTTTCAATCTAATATGTATGTTTTATTATAGAATAGGAAAAAGTAGTAACGTTGGACGAGTAACGTGATGTTGAACATTTTCAAGATGATGTTCAGAGATGATGATCTTCAAACACATGCAGTTCATTTGTTTTTTCAGAAAAAAAGAGCCCGAAGAGCGGCGAGCATAGTGGTGCGGGAACATGGTGGCATGCCATATAGGAAAAAGCATTGATGTGTGTAAAACGTTGACGTCTAAGAATAGGATTTGGTATAAAAAGAGATGATTATTTCTATTTATGGCCCTCGACTCGGTTTATATCCGACGGAGTGCTAGAGAACTTTATGTCTTCGAAGCCGGGAGTAAGTGCTAATTATTTGCTTGATATTCCTGGTGGTGTGAAACATGTGAGGATTTGCTTTCTTTTTTTCCGTGCATTTATTTTTCAACATTTTGAAGAACCAATCATCACCAAAAAATGTACGATTTGTCCGTCCGTCCGAGACGCTAAGGCTCCGAAACTATAAGAGCTAAAGACCTGCAGTTTTTTGTATGCTGTCATGTGGGGTCTAGAGAGTAGACAATTGGTTTTGGTTTTCCCCAAAAACCACTAGGGACGTAACCAGGGGAGTTTTACTGCTGTATGAATCTTTCTTATACATGATCCGATTGAGCCGAAAATTTAGTATGTTGTAGTCTATGCAAAATCTAGCGAATCATGAAACTAAGTGTGGCCCCTAATACGTTCAGGGTCGTAGCTAGGAGCTTCTGAAGTATGGGGAGAAAATTTTGATTGCTCCTATTGGGCTAAATCTCCCATTGAGCTAAAACATTCCATGGAAACGAATTTTCGAACAAAAGATTTTCCAACTTTTTGAGTTCATCTCCGATTAAGCTTTATGCATTTTTCTGTTTCAATTGCGAGTTGAGACAAAGACGCCCTCTTGACTCCACTCCGCGCTCACTTCGTCTCTGCTTTGAAGTAGGTGATGATGGCAGCGAAGAGGAAAAGTGAAAATTAGGGGGGTCCGAATCGGATAATCGGGGAGACAAAAGAAGTAGCGCATGTGTGCATGCATACATTATTTTTGGAATGTGTCTAAAAATTATTATTGTGCTGCCAAGTAAAGCATCACATTTTCGCCTCAACTCAACCGCATGGCATGGCGCACTCAGCATAACTCGGCAGCATCACGGTTCAAAAGCCTTTCGCGTGGCACTGACACCATGTGAGAGGAGAGGGGCTCCCGTATACAACACAGGCCGTGTATAGGATGTACGGAAAAACAATGACAATATCTTGCATATTCATCTGACACGCAGTCGGCATAAATATGCCGGTGAATTAAGCACTCTAATGAATTTTGGTTATATAGTTGTAAAATATTTTTTTGCTGCCGCGGCTCCGAAACGCGATGAATGACCCGGCAGGCGCATGGTGGGGCTCTAAACTGTACCGTGTTTGCTTATTACGATATGACTCTGTTACGGGGCATGTTATTTTGCACAATTCACTGAACTCTCTCAAAGTGGAGGCAATAGCCCGATTTGAGCCACTAATCGACGTGTAGGTTTAGGTGTTAGAGGCTCTTTGGATTGTGATGTAGAGAGAAGGGCTCTATTCTGGCATCTCAGGAGATGGTTTGTGGCTCGAATATCCTAAAAGGACGATCCTCCTAGCACAAGCAATTTTTGTGTGTGATTGGCTTAATTTTTCTGTGAATCTGTAGACTTGAGACCTTGAAAAAAAACACTCTTACGCTTATTTCTATCAGAAATATTAGACTTAATTAAAATATTACCTAAAACGGCTATCTTAAAAGCTTATTTATTTAATAAATGGCCTTGGGAAATCTCCAAATCCAACATTCTACTGTTCTGACAAATTTTGATCTCTTGCCTTCTGAATTACATCAAGACTATTATCGGGAACCCGAAAGATCAAGATGTTTGCCTATAACTTCATTTTGGGATTAATATAAAAATTATACTATAGTTAATTAATAATAATTCAAGCTTCTAGAAAAGACAAAGTAAAATACATACAAAAGCGTGGTCAAAATAAGAATTATCTAAGTCATTGAATTTTTAACTTTAGAAAAATCATAGAGGATAAAATACTACTTAGACGAATATCAATAAAAATCTAAGAAAATGTTATTTTTCGCCACTTTAGTTTTTGTGGAATTACTCCTATTTTTACACTGCTTTCTTAGACTGCTGCTCTTAATTTTCCCTTAAAGTTGTAGGAAAGAGTACCTCTCTGCCGCTTTCGAAGCCAAAAGAAAGCAGTGAGAGCTGCTGGTCTCGTCTCTGTCCGCCGCTAGATCGGAGATTATGTACAAGAAGCACTGCACTGAGTAGAGCCGAGACATGTGGTGTCCAAAGCGCACAAAACTGAAGCAGTGTGCGAGTTGAAAGAGTGAGGTGGAGCAAAAATAGATCATGGTTTAACGTACGTCATGAGATCACTTCCAAAAATGACTTTAAGCGGTGAATTGTCGACCGAGCGGTGCCGCACACAATTTACATGTCATTAAATTGCGCCGATTCGAGATTATGACCCAGAGCTGGGCAGTGCTCGCGAGACATGATCTGAAAACGAGTTTGGGAACAGTTTTAATCACGCCGTCGTCCTACGTAGGATACGAGATCTCGTAACAAGAGAGTTGGTGCAATGATTTCATTAAGGTCTCGCCCATATTTGGGAGTCTCGTTTCTTTTTCTCCTCTCGCACCATGCTTGCAGTGCTGCGGTTTCGATTCGGGCACGTCGGGAGGCGTATCGGGTAATTTCGTGGGGATTTTGCGACCATATGCCGAGTTCAAAGCCCCCAAAGGAATGCCGAGTGACTCGAAGGAGGCCGAAATCGGAGGCAACTCCCTGGAAACCTCATTATACTGTCAAGCACTGACTCACCCGGTCTCATGGCTCGTAATTAGACTGATGATTTCAGCCGAGCCCAGGTCGGTTTCAGCAGCTGCTGGACGGGGTTCAAGTTGCCGGTGACACCACTATTTCCCCCGTTTTTGTTGCTAGACGGGTCAAGAGACCTGACTCATTTTTATGCCGTTCGCCGACGCGAATCATTGTTGATTTTGCACAAAGCGACATACGTGAACGAAACAAATGGAGACGGCTGAAAGCGTTGACGGCCATGAAAATGGCAATTTAGATGATGTCAAATCACGAGAAATTGGCAACTACGAAATATCTTGAATTCCTCGCCGAGTCCACACGTATCGGATCAGCCTCACGGTTGAAATACGCTATTATTAACATGAATCCAAACTAATTTTACGTTTTTAGTGGTAACATTTGCTTTATTACTCTCACGAGGGGCCATCCCTCACGTCCGTACGTGCCGCTACTTTTTCTCGCGCAATTCAGTGTCATTTGCTGAATGACCAGAGCGCTCTATAAAGTCATGGCAACACAACGCTGCCAAAATATATCCGTCTGTTGGCTCTCTTCAATTGAGTAAATAAACCTGACCTCAGACCAAACTCCTTATATCACCTCAGCAGTTTTTTATTTAACTAGAAAAATAGTGGAAACAAATTTTCTAGGAAATCTTCTTACTTTCAAGGTAAAGCTTGCAAACAGTGAAATTATTTCACATAAAAGCTCACTCGAAAATCGAGAAATTTCAATTTGGGAAAAGTTCAATTTGTTACCATACTTCCCAAACTAAAGGGCTGAAAATTCGTGAATTTTTGTCAGCATTTTTTTTTTTACTTATTGAAACACAAAATATCAAAAATTAAGAATTTTCAAAAAAAAATATTTTTTTATTATTTAAAAATAAATATATATTACAATATACGTATATGAAGATATATTTTGAATACATGCAGTTTAATGCAAAATTTAATGCAGTTTCCAAAAAGTGCTCACTTATCTAAATCGGCCTCGTGGTTCAAGAGAAACAATTCCAAACGTGAGGACCAAAAACTAAAAACGCCAAAAATTTTTATAAGCTGAACAAATTCGCCGAGTTTCATCGAAATAAAAAAAATCGCTGTCAAAAGTTTTCAGTTTATTTTGAAATTGCCCACAAATAAAACTTTTAATTAATGTAAGGCGTCAAAAACAAGGAGGTAGAATTTATTTTTAACCTTTTGCGGAAAGACAAAATGTCTTAATTATCCGTTCAAAAGATGAAGTTAAAAATAAAATTTAACACTTAAATTTCAAAAAAAAATATTTTTAGAATATTTTATGGCTTTGTGTTTTCATAAAAAATATATGGATAGAAAAAGCCTAAAAAAAATGATCTTTGAAAACTTAATTAAATATTGAGCTAAATTATTGACAGAAATAGGTCTGAAAACAGAAAAAAACATCGTTTAAATTAATCTCAATAAAGTCTGAAAAGTGAGTCTCCTTTCAATTGAATTTATTTTGGCCAGGTTTCACTGTTAACAAGCTGTATTTACACTCATAAAAATTATTATCAAAATATTTAGATGAAGAATTGACTTTTTACGATTTCAACAGAAATTGTCGGTAGTTTCATGAGTCCCAAGCAGGCCATTCCCCTGCAAATTTCCGCGTATTTAGTTCTTGCGTCAGTTTTTACGTCCCCAAGGTCGCACGCACTTTTACGACATGCATGATTTGGTGCAATCAGCGAGAGGTTTTTGCTGGCCTTTTAATTAGCGAATGAATCAGAGAGAGGTGGTGCGGAGGAGCGAGTGTTGGAGGAGGAGAGGGAGGCGACATGCGGCGTGGCGCCCAGCATGAATCACTGAAGTTTCACTTTTGCTCACATGTCTTTTTGTCTTCATTACAGAACAAGTGGTCACCGGAGACAGTGGATGCGAGGAGTCTGAAGACGAATGGGATTATATTAGAGTGAAAGACAGCAAAAGCAGCAAGAAACAAGCCAGTTCAGAGGTGAGTAGACGCCAAAAGAGATGGGATCGGCCCGGTCTCGGGGAAACATGAGAGGAACATTTGTAAATTTTCAAAGTTTGATCAATCTCTGTCAAAGGAAAGCATAAACAAATAAGTGGTTCGAAGTCGAAGCGCCCAAAGAGTGTTTGTGAGTGGCGTATTCAGGGCGATGACTAATTGGAATTATGGCTTTATGACTTTGGAGTAAATAAGTACAATAACATAACCGTAATGCGGTGCACAAATGTGAGTGAGCGAGTGAGGAGAAAGCCATTGTTGGTAACAATGATTTCGAAATGATATAATTAATATTCCGTAGAGCGATGGCTGGCGATGATCGCGCGACATGCAGTGATGTCATCTAGAACTTTTTTCCGTCTACTCCGACGGTCGTTTGCCTGCACGGCTTGTTAATTTAATTTTCTGGAAACATCGTGGAGCTGCTGTGGGACTTTGCATAAGCAATTAGAGCCGGAATGTGCCGGACACGGTCTAGTAATGGTGCACTCTGGGAATTCGAAGGTCCAGCAAGGTGGCCTCGACCTTCGTTGGAGTCTTATCCACGGAGGTGGACGATGACTAATAGTGAATCGCAGTGCGTTCCGTTTAGTTGGACGCAGTTTTTGCCACACGGGCTGATTGGACTGATAAAAAGTCGCGATTGGTGGTGTTGGGAGGCATTGACCTCTGGCTCATTATTTTATGGCTTCATACTTCATGCAAATGAGTTTATGAGGCAAAACATTTCAATTTTAAAAAAAGTCCAAGCCAATTTTTTTTGCAGAAAGTAAAATATGCAGAAAGTTCTGATTCGCGTTTCTCGAAAATTTTCCTCAATTTTACCTAAAAGGGGACCAATGAGTTGGTTATTCGGCAAATACTTTTTTTCTTGATTCAGCAAGAATATCGCTTGATGGCTTTGAATATTCAATTAACATTTAATTTGTGAGATTTTGTCTCCAAAAATTTTTCATAAAAGCTAAGAAGAGCCAAAGGAATCTTTTTAATGTAAAAATTCGATTTCAAACCTAAAAAGCACAAAAGACAATTATTCAAAATACTCCCTTAGTTCTCTAGTAATTTGTTCTAAATGTGGTTACTGGTCATAAATAGGTTAGTTCCTTAAATTAAGGACTTTAAGGGTTAAAAATTGCGATTAAACAATATTTCATAGTTTTAAAGGGGAGTCAATGTTGGCCTTAAGGGTCGAATCCATCGACCCCACATCCGGTTTGAGCTTCCTTCCGGAGGTATTCGGCCTCAAAGTTAGAATTTCCCATATAAAATTTTTCATGAAAAAAATTTAAGTTTATTTAAAAAATAAATAAAAATAAAATAAAATCGCAGTAGGCCATTTCAGAGCTCTTAGAGTTTCCAAAATTTTTTTAAGGCAGGTATAGGTACAGTTCAACTAGCCAATGAGTTCTCTGGGTTGCCAAACCGACTTTTGATTCCGACCTTTTCTAAGTCTATAGTCCCAAAAACCAACCCAAAATCTCTAATACAAACGAGCGTGCCCAGATCTTCTTCTTCTGCACAGGTGAAATTGCGTTTTCTGAGAATATTCGGCTCTCTACACCTCAAGCTCTCCTCTACATCCGACACATTCGCGTGTAACAAATCACCTCATTGTTATGTAGCGAAATCGCAAATGACCGACACACACTCGCTTGAAATTCCGCATACCACACGATTATGTGCATTAAATCAGAGTCTCATCAACTGAAAATGGGATTTGCGTTGACGAAAATACGCCTGGCTTCTTTCTTACGACGTAATTTGTTTGCGGTTTGGCAATCAGCTAATTCGTCACTCACTTTTTCGTTCTTCTCAATGTGCCATTTTTTGTGCGTCGTGCGGCAATCGCCACTGACCATCGAATCCGTGCAGAAATAAGAGAAAAATAAGCAAACGAAGCAGTAGAGGATTACTTCACACGGTCATCTCACCTTGAGTTTCAGCAGCAGCAGCAATAGTGGAGGTCGGCGTTTTACGTATGTTGCCGGAGAAGAGAGGAAATTGAGCGAAGATAGAATAGCTATAAAATTGATAAAATAAACAAACATCTTCAGTGACCATCGGCATGTTAACATAGAAGGTGTGTTATGATGCCTGCCATTACATATTAATTTGCGATAACAGTAGTGCTTGGGGCATCTTCATTCAAAAGATCCAAGAATCGCAAAAGAGAGGCTCAATTCCAGGGCTCAGTTCTACAGACATTAACAGTGTCGCAGTGACGAAATATATTATTAATCTCCTGTAAACAACCGTTGAGTTAAAAAATATTCCTTATTCTTGAAAACAAAGATCTGAATTTGAATAAATTTTGTATAAAGGTTAGACACCAGAAATTAAAGCAATTTTTCAAAGCATTTCGAAAGATTTTCGAAGTTTCCCTGATTCTGGTTTTTGGGCTTTCTTAGGGTCTAATCTGGTTCCTAATGAATTGTGGGAGCCCTTAGACTAGAAAGCTGCTATTGGACCGGTAAAAATCGGTCCACAAATTGCATTTTTGGAGCAAACTTAAGTTGTTTCTTGGGTGCAATTTTTCTCAGCAACGGCTGAATCGACAAAAATTCTTCATAGCATTTTGGAAAGAGGAAAAAAAAAGCGAAAAATTTGTTGCAAGCCTTTTTTTTAAATTGTAAAAAATCATTTTTGAAGGAATGAAGTTTTCGTCGAACTAAAGGACCCCAAAATCGTTTTAAAAGTTACCAAATTAGGGTGAGAAATTCAAACCAGAAAATTCTAAGATAAATTTATGTTTTCTCCAAGGCACCAAAATGCATAATTTAAATATCTTCGACCAAAAATTCGGACCACAGAAATTTCTCGTGGGAAAACAATTCCATTTAATACATAAACAATTGAGATGCAAACCAAACGGAGAACTGGCCGAGCCCCAGTGTATTGTAAACATATTTTATTAGGTGCGAACCGGTGACTCATGAGACTTACCGAATCAAGCCGGCACACGTAGCGAGCTTGTGTAAACCTACTAATATCAAGCGAAAGAGGAAATTAGTCATAAAAAAATTAATGCGCTAGAAACTGGCACGTCCCTCTGCACCGCATTCAGCAAAGCCAAACACAGAAGCCTCGTCGTCTACGACTTTTAATGGGCCTGCGTCGCGTCTTTTGGGAACAAGCTATTACTACTATCGATTTTTTACCAGATTGGGGTGCATAGGAAGCAGTTCCTACCACTCTTAATGCCGCCAGAGTGCCATTAAGATGTCCGACTTGATGTACAGATTTCGTGGTGAGACATTGTATGGAGCGAGAAGCGTGGCAAGGGCACCTTCAGAAGTGAGTACGATTTGGCTTGGCTTCTTCCCCGAATCCGAAATCATAAATCGCCGAGTTGGAAGCGAAGATATCAGTTATAATTAACAGCTCTTGATTGATTCTATCTGATCTCAATATCGTTAGTCGCTAATTCAGTACGGTTCTCTTCCTCTCTTCTTCTGCTGCTCCCACACGATTTCATTGTCTGACGCGGACCGGAAGTGCAAAATTGCCGTAACATTTCTCGTGACTTTGAACTAGAGACCAGCGTGGCATTTCCACATGTTGTATGTAATAGTATGGTGCCAAGAAAAGCCAAAGCAAACAGTAGAGATGCCCGGCCGGCGCCATGAAACTTTGGGGTAAACAAGGCGAAGAAGAAGCGAGAAAAGGGAGGGACGGTTTGGCTGTCAAGGCTGTAATTTCGGGCCGAATGCCCACCCCCCTGTTGCACACAGAAATTGGGCTCATTTCCAAAATCAAACTCACGGTTCCCACAATTACTTTTGTGTTTCATTCAGTGGAGCGCCCAAGTGAGCGTAGAAGCCGGCTAGAAAGTGTGCGGCACCATTTACGCCGCATAATCATGATTATTATAGTTTTTTCGTGTTTCAAAATTTTTATTACGTTTTTATATGAGAGGTGGCAGAGGCGGTAATTACGAAAATGGGCTCTAATTGACGAGTCTCTGATGTTCCTCGCCTCCGAGTCTCATTGAACCCTAGAGATGACTACTAGAGAGACAACAGGAAAAAGATCTCCCCGATTTTTGTTTGGTGATGGCGTTTTTAATTTTTTTAAAATCCAGTATGGCTCCAATATGTCCAATATAGCTCGAAAAATTTTAAATTTCAAAAATTAAAAACTATTTATATGAGGAAAAATTGACTCTAGCTAGATTATTTACAATTGAAGAGTTCCTAATTTTATTAAATTTATTTTATTGAAAAACACACAGTATGAGAAAATTTAAGACTGCTTAAACTTTGGTTTGTGAAATTTTAATTTTAAACTAAAGTGGTTATCAGTTGGCTTTGAATTTTCTGCAGATTCCAAAATTTTTTTCATTGAAATTGGAGCTGTCTTTGGGTAAAAATAATTCGAAATGCGTGCTCTTTGGCGGCCATATTGGATTTCAAAAAACTAAAAAAGCTATTTTTTTAATTTTGCAAATTTTCACGAAAATCAGAGACCAAAATATCCAAAATTTTGCCGATTGTCCCTCTAGTAGTTATCTCTATGTCCCAGTCTCACTGAACCCATAAAACTGAACGTCTCTTTCATTTTAGGACCATCAAAGAGAAGCTCTCAGAGTCGTCAACCCGTTCGCCGAGGAAAACTTTGCTTTGGAAGCAGCCGCAATGTCGAGTGAAGTAATGGACAGCAGCTTGTTCTCCACGAACCACGGAGGAGTGGTAGTGGAGGAGAAGAACGGCGCCGACTTGAGTCCCAACGACGAGCACGATCTCAAAAGTCTCGTCGGAAACAACCACCACGGCATCCCCGACGATCTCCTCTCTCCCAGCTCGCACGAGGACTTTGAAGACGGCCTGACCCGCGACGCGTCGAACCTCAATCCGACCGCCAAGGAGTTCGTTCCCAACTTCGGGACCGGCCCTCTTCTCTCCCCAACCGCCGCCAGCAACGGCGTCAGCATGTTCCTTCTCGACGACGACGTTGTCGCTCAGAGTCCTCGCAAGGCCACTCCTATGGAGAACATCACGGTGCCCTCGGAGACGGAGTTTGACCAGGAGGTGGCGAGCCGACCGCACGAGGTGGAGGACCAAGACGACTTCATCATCAACACAAACGGCAACGGGGACGGACTGGACGCCCTGAATCCCAAGGAGGCTGCCCAGAGCGACGACAAGAGCGAGGAGGGCTACCTCGTGGAACCGAAACCCGTGGAGGAGGCTGACTTGCTTGGCGAGACGGGAGCCGTTTCGAGTCAGTTCCTGACCTTCGACCGCTTCGACCAGCCCGAGGCCATGGAGCAGTCGTTCTACGAGGAGAAGACCTCCGAGGAGCTCAACAGGGTCCAGGTGCTGCCCGGAACCGAGGAGAGCCTCCTGGGCAACGGTGAGACCTTGGATCTGGACGCCACCGAGGTGCGAGATGTCGCGTTCGGCTTCAACCCCTTCGGACAGCCCCAAGACATCGCCCAGACCGTCGAGAACAACCTCATCGAGGTGACTCAGCAGGTGGCCTCGGAGATGACGAACCTCCTGACGGAGGCCCAGAACACGGCCGCTGAGATCCTGGAGCAGAAGCAGGAGGACATCCTGGAGTTCCTCGAGCAGAAGCAGGAGCCCGAGCCGGCTGTAGAGGAGCCTGACTTTGTCCATGTCCACGAGCCCGACTTTGTCCAGATCCACGAGCCCGAGGTGGCCTCTGCCCCCGACCAGGACTTCAACCAGTTCGAGCAGTTCGAGAAGGCCATGAACCAGCAGAATGAGCGACATCTGGCGTTCGAGGAGGCTCCTGTCCAGGCGCCAGAGCCGGAGCTGCTGACCCAGGAGAGCTCCGTGGACCTCGAGGTCGTCTCTCCGGCGCCAGTCGAGCCCGAGCTGGTCTCCTTTGATGAGCCACAGGTACCAGAGGTTCCCCCAGAGGTCGTCAAAGTCGAGGAGCCGGTCGTGGAGGAGAGGGCCTTCGAGACTATCGTCGAGACGGTGGAGCAGTTCGTGGTCTCTCCGGAGCCCAGCCCTGCCACCGTCACGATTCCCGAGACTCCCGTCGCCGACGAAGCTCCTACTCCCATCGTCGTCCCGGAAGAGCCCATTGTTGTTCCTGAGCCGGCGCCTGCAGTAGAGACCGTCGAGAGCATTGAGGTTACGCCAGTGGTTGAGCAGAAGACGCAGCTCATCGAGTCGATTCCAGATGTCATACCGAAAGCCGCAGCCCCAGCCAAGGTGGAGGCCAAGAAGCCCGAGACGAAGGCGTCGCCAGCAGCGAAGAGGACTTCGGCTGTAGCCTCAAAGACGACCGCGTCCCCGAAACCCAAGGCTAGTGCAATAACTGCGGCCCCGAAACCGGCTGCGTCGAGACCGACCACGGCCAAGTCCACAGTTCCGGCAACCAAGACTTCCCCGACCACGGCGACGGCGAAGAGAGCTGCCCCGAGCGCCGCTGCTGCCCCCAAACCAGCCGCTCCCAAGCCTGCTGCTCGGGCCTCTGCCCCCGCTTTAGTCACAAAAACTGCAACCGCTACTTCGCGACCAGGCACAGCTACTTCCAGAGTAACGACCACCACAAGGTGAGCTTTTGAGTCTCCTGCTGTCACAACTTTTCATTTTCGGGACATTTTGCTTATCTCTTAAGAGAGGACTTCACTAGAAATTGGCAAGCCTCTCACATCTGAGCCTAAGAAACTTAATTTAATCCAAGCATATCGGTGGAAAGCTTGAAGGCTCGTCTGCAAAAAGTTTTCGGTGCCAACTCCCATTTACTGCCTTTCATCGCAAAAAATCCTAAATAGTGAACAATTCTAACTAGTTCTTCTTTTAGAGTTACTTCCGCAACAAGAGTGTCATCTACGGCGGCTTCTGAGGCGCCAAAGACCAGGCCAGCTGCAGCCCCTGCTGCCGCTAGACCTGCTCCAAGAACGACCACAACCACAGCAACCTCGAGACCCACTTCAACCACGACTGCTGCTCGGAAACCACTGTCGGCTGCCCCGAAGACAGCCTTAGCTGCAAAGGCTCCAGAAGATAAGGTGAGGAAAATGCTTTGGAACTACTAAGGGCTCATTAAAATAGGCTTGATAAATGTAGTTCTGAGGAAAGACTGAAAAGATTGGATAAATGAGTTCTTCTGCTGGACTCGTAGGTTGTTTCCTCAAGTGCTGATAAGATTGTAGATTGTACTAAAAGTTGAAGCTCACGGAGGTCCAAAAGGTCCTATTGTGACTCAAAAAAATGTCGATAAAAATCATTTGATTTCTGAAATCGGCCAGATTTTCGATTTGAAAATGAATTATTCGTTTTGTCTAAATCAGCTAATACAGAATCACCGCTTTCACTACGAAAATTGACCAATTTGTAGAGCCCTGTGGAAGCTTTGGTAGCCTTTATCAAAATTTTGTTTCTATTGAAAGTGTTAAAAGTTCACAAAAAGAGCTTAGGGGTTTCAGATAACTATCAAACACAAAGTCTTAATGGCTTTTATGTTACTTTTTTTTGGAGATTGAGCTTTAAGCTTTAAGCATTTGCTTAAAAATTATAAAAAATCAAACCCTCAAAATTTTTATTTCCGTTTTGTTCTAACGAAATTTGCATCTTCTAGACAAAGCCTGCTCCAGCAAAGCCAGCGACGACCACGACCCGAACGACCACTTCTACCACGGCAGCTTCTCGCAAACCCGCACAGACGGCAACGTCGGCCCTGCGCGCGGCCGCAGCAGCCAACAAAGCCAAAACTGCGGCCCCGGCCGGCGCCAGAACTGCCGCAGCGTCAACTAAATCAAGTACACTAGCGACCAAAAAAACTGTGACCAAAACAACTGAAACTGCCGGAGGAAAGACAACGACGGTGGAGAAGATAACTGAAACGAAAACCTTGCAGAACGGAACTACGGAGAAGCCGGTGGAGAACGGCGCCCCCAATGGCATCGAAGCGCACGACTAAGAGACTGGCGAATATCACGTAAATTCTAAAGAACAACAGAACGTATTTTATACACTTGATGAAGCATAGATCTTTAACCAAAAAGAACACAGTAATCACAGTAGTGTTGCACAACTCACCCCATTGCTCTATCTGCCTTCTCCGCACACAAGACGCCCCTGGACCCCCACTTGTCAAAATTACACGTCTTCACGCCAGTGGCGTCTCATCACACCCCCATTACTTTTAGACTATTTTACACACAATCGCTTAATGATAAACTTAAACGGAAAATTAACTTGCAAGATGCCTTATTTTATAAACATTACATTTAGCACTAATTTGATCAGTTGTGTGTGATGATAATCCAATATATATGTAACGATTCGACTATAAAGTAATTAAAAAGGAAGGAAAATACGATTTTTTAACTTTTTCGAAAAACGCCTGCTGCCTTGAGTTTGGATCGATTAGTGCCACGGAGCTTGTTCAATGTTTCTTACGTTAAGTTGAATATGTATTTGTATTATTATAAAATAAATGTAGACTCCCGCAGTAACATTTGTCGCTTCTTGAATATATTTTATAGTATGCTTCAACACCCTTTATAAAGTACTTTGTAAGGCTGATTTTTATATGACTATGAATAAATACGTCGATATGGATGGAGAAAAAGCAAATAAAAACGACAAAATGAACCAAAAACGGACGATGATCTGAAATGTTGATGAAAAAATGATCAAAAAAATGTGAAAAGATTAACTTAAATAGTAAAAATAGGGGGCGTCCCAGTCGCTCCTCAAAATCTATAATATAGACCAGTGTTCCCCAAAATGTTCTGCTTTATATTTTTAGGTGTATTATTATAACTTTATTATGATTATTATTATGTATGATTATATTATATGCAACATTTTGTCCTTTATACTCTTCGAACAAACAGAGGAAACTTTTACTTAAAAAAAAACTTGAATCAAACCAGAATTTGGACGAATAAATTGAATCATTTTGATTTGTAAGACTTACCTAAATTATTATCATTATACTGATTTATTATGTATTGATGATCAAATAAAACAATATTATGCTTGCTTTTGTATTGTACAACGATCAAAATAGCTTCTGGCGTTTTAATGCGAGTATAAATTGGAGAAATATGAGATGTCATTCCAGCCCTTGGGAATCCTTAAATCTACACATTGTGCTCAGAGGATGCTGGGAGTTGGGTCGCCGGAGGTGTTTAGGGAAGAATGTCGTCCTTGCAGAGGTAGCAGCCGCACGTCTTGGCCGACTTGAAGGTGACGTTGCGCTCTTCCAGAGTCCCGTCTTCCCGCAGGCACGTCACTCTGGCCACCAGGTCTTCCTCCTCCATCATATTGCAACCTGTCGCAGACCAAATTTCAATTTAGCTAGAGTTTCAATAAGAAATTGACATCTTGTATTGCTACATTTTTCCAGTTGAAAGAAATTCAAATTGAAATTTTGATTTTTTCTGAAAAAAGCTCCACTGCCAAGCAGGTCTTACGTTCAATTTTAGGTCTTTCAATCAGACAGTCAGCAACTTTTCGCTGGCCAGTAATCAGCTAACAAAATTAATTAAGTCGTGAACTGTCTAACTGGGCTTATAAAAAATTTTTTGGGTGATCTTAGAAATTAAACGCAGCTCTTAAAGGTTTTTGATAGACTTTGGAAACTTTTTGTAAGACTTTAGTAAGAAAAAATCTCTTTTTGAATAAGAAGTTCTTTTCGTTAAATTTTGATAAGAAAAATTCGTAAAAGGCTAATTTTCGTAGAGTGATCAATACTCTGCTTAGAAAGAATTTTCAAGAGAGGATATATTTTATTAGCACTTTGCAGCTCATCTGAACCTTCAGCAGGGATTTCGAGCTTAGGACGATTTACAGAAGTGCTTAAATTTTCTTCTGAATAAGTTTAAGAAATACCTAATCGGCTTTTGTGAAACACCTACTTAAGCTCACTTTTTAGTTAATAAACGTTTCCAAATTTTTCGTTCTTTTAAATTTCCAAAAAATTTTTGTTCCTGATTTTCGAAGAAAAACAAAGAAAATTTAATACTCACACTGTCCAATGGATGTGATGTTAGTCCTTTCGTGAAACTCGGGAGGCGCTGGAACGGCGAACGACTCACAG
Organism: Forcipomyia taiwana; assembly: GCA_963930915.1. Taxonomy (NCBI): domain Eukaryota; kingdom Metazoa; phylum Arthropoda; class Insecta; order Diptera; family Ceratopogonidae; genus Forcipomyia; species Forcipomyia taiwana. The sequence goes on along the minus strand of CAWVOI010000110.1, from coordinate 2,895,358 downwards.
AACCCCCTGCAGGCGTTCGAGAAGAGCGTAAACTGGCTGCAGCCCTCAATCTTGATCTCCCGCTTGTGTCCTACCTTGTGGCACCCCGGCTTCTTCCACTTTATGTCGTTGGCACTTGCACAGAAAATGGCCACGCTGACAATCAAAAACGTTGTCAGCTTCATTGTGAGACTTTTCACCTTGACGCTAAACCCAGGTTTGTCTTAGCAAGCTGGAAAACCGTCTTTTTTATACCCAAAGCGGGAAAATGAATTTTCCGAAAGTGACGCATGCGCAGGGAGTGTTTACCGTTACGCAGATTATTCTCGCTTGATACTTGAAAGGATTTGAACGATGATGCGTTAATAGGATGTCGTTTGCATCAAAAGTGATTTTAACTAGTTTCGCTCCCTGCCTCATCTCCACTTGACCTATCTTCCTCCGCTTGTTTATCGCATTCCTGCCCAGGCTGACGTCAACTTGAAGAGCCAACGACGACTTTGCTCCGGGGCATATTAAATTTTGTGTGTGTCCAAGAACCCACTCGTCCTTCGGGACCTCCTCCAATCAAGCTGCCCAATTTCTGCGTTTCAGTTAGGGGAAGATTTAACCCTCCGTCTGACACCTACTCTGGCTACCTTCGGCTTGACATTTAGGTTTAACTGTACCAACGTTTCAAAAGGAACATTAGTAAGATGAAAATCGTACTTACTCGTAGTAACTTTTAAAATGTCCGTCTGTCTGTCCGTTTGACTACTGCGTTAATTCAAAGTTGAATTGCAAGGGCCTGATAAAATTCAGACACCAGCGGTTTTTTTCTTAATTTTGCTTGTTGCCTAGAAAAAGGAAAAATAGAAAAAAGTTTTCAGACAAATTTCCAAGGACGTTACCAGGGGGGTTACACGTTGTGAGAAGGAATAATGCCTAAGTTGATTAAACCGGTTTCTAGCACCTTAAAATCCTTACTACTCCTCAGAAAATACAAATGAGCACTTTTTAGAAATTTAATTAAATTGCCTACAAAAGTTATTGAGTAGAAATTCGAAAAAAAAAAAATTCGTGGGGCTGAGATTTGGGGCCAAACCCGAGACAGCAATTTTACCTAAATCTAAAAGTTCATATTTTAGCTATTTCTGCACAGATTTTGATGCGATAAAAAGCTAATGGCATGGTTTGGGACCCGGAAAAAGCATTTAAGACAGGTTCCAGGCCCCAGAAGTAGAATTTTTGGCAAATTTGATTTCAAGGAGGTTAAAGAATGTGACGAATATTATCGATACTTTTGCTTAAACGTTCATTTTAAAATGTGGGTGGAGGGTTAAAGAAGTTCTTGCTCAATGTCACAGGATGCAAATTCGAGTCGAGTAAATAAGGCGATTAAGCAGAGATGCAATAAAAAGATTAAAATAGGACATCGTTGATTTTTTTCCGCTCCCACCAAGTGACAGTCCGCATCCTGCTGCTCGAGATGCGGTGATTAGAGGAACGCAGACGTCATGCGCCAGGTCACGGAGAGGGGTGGATAAAAAGCATAGCCAGCCAATAGTCCGACTCAGTTCGTGTTTGGCGCTCCTCCGGACTTACCATTAATTTTTCCAGCTAAAATGTTTAGCTCCTTCTGAAAGAAAATTGACAAAGAAGGTGACAAAAGAAGCAACATGCTAGTAACTGTGCTTTTCTTCGCGCTGTCGCTCGGAACTGCGTTCAGCAACGTCGACCCCTTCCAGGACGAGCTCAGTCTCGGATGCAACCTGTTTGCCTACGAGCACCGCATCGAGCAGGCTGACTCGGCTGGAAGGAAGTGCTGGGGCAACGTAGCTGTCATGAGCTGCAAGGGACGCTGCGAGACCCGCGAGATCTCGTACTGGAAGTTCCCCCACAAAAAGGCTTTCCACACCGTCTGTCTCCACGTAAGTCCCCTAGTTTCAAGACCTGGGAGTCTACCTTCGTTTTCGTTTGCAGGCTGAGAAAATGTCCCGTTTCACGATCCTCAAAAACTGCGATCCCGACGTCGAACCTGGAACGGAAATACACGAGATCGTTGAGGCCAAGTCGTGCAAGTGCCAGGTGTGTTCCCCGGAGAAGGCGAACTGCGTGGGCCAGGCGAAGCCCAATCATCCGAATCTGGCGCTCGTAATGGCTGGAAAGCGGTTCGAAAACCTCATCTTGTCCGGCAATTGACGCAGTTTTTGTCAGCCGTGGAAGTAAACTAATGTAAGGGAATCGATGATGCAAGAATAAACCTGTCTCTAGCTTTCAAATCACAAAAAGTGTATTGAGAAGTTCTACAAGAAGTTCTTTGATTATGGAAAATGACGTCGTTTCATTTTTTTCCGTGATTTGCGCACTTAACTTTGTTGACTTAAAATATGACCTCGAACCAAAAGCTGCTCTAATGAATCCAAATTTTTTCCAATCCAACGTTACGCCTTTTGATACCGCTCAAAGTCAAGAAGTGCCAAATTTTATGGGACACCAATGACCCAAAAGAAATAAGAAGCCATACAAATTTTACATCAAATTTCTTATTCTTAATCTTAGGCCAGAAGTCTTAAGTTCCATGTGTCTAATCTTTAAAACCCGAAACAAACTTTTTCTGAAAACGGACTTCAAAAACTTGGGATTTGAATGAAATTTATTGCTCAATTTTATTTGATTGGATCACCAGGAAAACTTCATCCCCGGCAGAGGCCCCTAGGAACTCCCGAGTCTTGGTCTTCATCCGGTAGCTCAGAAGGTCGTCCTCCGGGTCCATGTCGCGAATCAGGTGTCTGGCAAGAGACGTGATTTCCCAGAACTGCGAAGCGAATTGAATAGCCGTCGTTTTCTCCAGATTCTGGCTGTCCTTTAGCCCGTTTTCGTCGAACAGAACGACTCCCCGGACTTGCTCGGTCTCCGCAATGCGAGTGAGAACCGCCTGCCACTCGTCGATCGCTTCCTCCATTTTACAGAGACTTGAAACATCGACTCCTTTGATTAGTACGAATTTTTATTATTTTATCTAATTTTTAACAACTTTTACCTTCCTATCTCTAAACGATACAGGTTTGTTACTTCATAAATATTTCTTTACAAGCGATTACACTTTTGTTGAATATAAATTTAATCAATTTCTTTACAAAACACGTGAATCGAATCTTCATCGAACTTGCTAAGAATTAAATTGTATTTCTTTATTTTTTTCCATCAGTTTTACTAGGTTTTATGTTCAAAGTCTTCGTGAAAACAGGGGGAACCTCAGGGTCGTGCTTTGTAGGCCGACGACAGTTCCATAGGGCACAAATATAGTCAAAGATTATAGATTCGTTAACTAATCGATTAAGAGCTACGTGGTTCGGGGGCTCCAAGAGCCCCCCTCTTGGATGAGTTTCGAGGAAATTGTCTTTGGCAAATCAATCAAATGCTAAGAGTATCTGGTAGATTATATAGAAGTTGATTAGCAGGTTACAGTTTCAAATTTGGCGATGTTCAGTGGGTTTGGCATCAGTTAGACCATAGTGAGTTTCAGAGATAGATTTAGACCCTCGTGTTATTGTTTATTTTAGTTTTGGACAGTTTTTGGACACATTCGTATGGCCGTGGCTTTGTTCGGATCTCTGCTGGGCCCGAAACCAGTATTGTTGTTATAATTTTGGAAAATCAAATTTTTTACATGGAGGAGAAGAAAATATCTCAATAATGTCTTGTTAAACATAAAACTTTTCATCTAAATATTTTTTCCTGAAAAATTTAAATTTTTGTCTATTTTTCAAAAAAAGCTATAATTTTTTTGAAAAAAGTACGTAATTTTAATTATTACTTTTAACTAAGAAAAGTGACAAATTAAGAGTTTTACGGTGAAATTATTGATAAAATCGGTTATGTTGAGCCTCGGTTTTTCTTAAGCTTTTTCAAGCTCCATTAGTCCTTCCAATGAGCTTCAAAAGAAAGATTTTAATTTTAGCCAAGTCTAAATTTGCTTCAAGACTCAATAAAAGGTGATGAAGAATCTTTTCAGAAAATAGGTAAAATTTTTCCTCTCCTTCCTGAGACGAAATTACAACAACAACGATTCGGGTTACGGGCCTGATCTCTATACCACAGAGTAGCTCTACTCCGCACTCGAACTCCACAGCCCGGGTAAGCGTTTGGCGTATAGAAAAGAAAAAGCTCCTACAGAGTACAAAATGGTCTATATAAAAGTCAGAAAAGCAAATGGACCCTCGAGACGAGTACAGCTAGTAATACTTGGGCTCTCGCTACTGCTATCAAAATACAAATTGACGGTTAAAAAATGGACATTTTCATATATAATCGCTAGCGTGGTACGGTTTTCATGTTTGTAGTACGTGAAGTGTCATACATAGTAAAGAAGGCCAAGAATTGTGAACTATCATCCCCTCCCGGGCCCGTCTCTGGGCGAGGGAGGCGGCGTGTCATAAAGTGGAGGAACATGTGCCTTGTTAAGAGAGCTGCTAACTCCGATATTAGAATTTTCATCGCTTGCCACATAACTTTTCATAATAATTTGTTATAAACGTGTGGTTAGTAATGGATATAAAAAGGTTCTCGCTAAACATTATCACATTTAAGGTAATTTTTAATGAGTTGAACATTCAATAGAAATCAAAGAGCTCTTCCGTAAAATTGGGCTATCTTACAGCGGGTTTCCTGTTTCTCTACAAAGTTTAATCTCGAAAGGGGGCTTACCTGAAGCCCCAGTCTCCCATCCTCGGGGAGACTTATGACTTATCCTACGCATATAGCTACCAGTTTTGATTTCCTCTAAGGTCTAGAGGTGTTCATTTATCGGAAAACACTCGATTTCTCTCTGGAAATTCTATTTGAACAATTGAGTAAATTAACATGAGCTCAGGTTGCACATAGACATTCTTTAGAAGGGTCCCAACAAATCCCAAGATTAGTTTGTCTTTTCTTTCCAAGTCTATTTTATTTTTCCTGGAAAATGGATGAAGTTTTCTTCTACAAAAAAACATGTTAAAACTGAAAGGATTTTTGCTGTAAAATTTAAGGGGTTTCAGCTTAAAACAATGGTATTTTTCCTGACCCTCAATTTTCAACTCAGTTTTTATTGCTGAAAAGCCTTAGAAGCTTCGAGCATGGAATTTTTTTGGTCGGTCGCTCTTCTCATGGAGTGGACAAACAGAGCAAAATTTTCAGCCAATTTTCGTGGAAGTCTGGATTTGAGATGACTCGGATCTCCCAAAGTACTTAAGTCCGGAAGCTCATCTCTTGGTGGCTATTTTTAAGGGTCCCTTTAGTGATCGTCACCAAAGATGAGAGCTCTAGCCCCCGTACTTTGGGAGCTAGAGAAAATCGAATTTTTGTGAAATTTTTGTATTTGAAAATTTCACCAAGATTTGATTTTCTCTAGCTCCCAAAGTACGGGGGCTAGAGCTCCCATCTTTGGTGACGATCACTATTGGGACCCCTAAAAACAGCCACCGGAGTCTCCGGACTTAAGTACTTTGGGAGATTTTTTTTTCGATCCAAGTAGGTCGCAAACCCCTACTTCCAAGAAAATTGGCTGAAAATTTTGCTCTGTTTGTCCACTCCATGAGAAGGGCGACCGACCAAAAAAATTTCCATGCTCGAAGCTTAGAAGCCCCTTAAATGAGGTACTAAATTTATTATTTTTTTTGGTCTGGTGGTATGTCATAAAACTACCTTTAAAGATAAAGGTGTTTGGGCTTTTCATTTAACAAAAAAATAATAAGGAAATATGGCTACCGAATGTAAGCGTCTTTCAAAATTTTCTACTCAAAACTTGACCTTTGCCTCTTCATTAAATTTAAGCAGTTAAATTTTTTGATGGTTTTTATACTTAAAAGTTTTCAATAAATCAATTGATCGAGTGATAGACCAATATCGAACACCTCTAATAAAGTTAAAAATTAAAACGAAAAAAAATGCAATGAAATCATTTTATTAAAACGAACAAAACTTAAAGTTAAAATAAATTAATAGTCCTTGCAAGCCTCTCGGAAAGTACTCAAACCAAAGGGAGAACTCAAGCAAACCATAGAGAAAGTAACAGCTATCTAAGTCGCGTAATCTGTCTACTAGAACGTTATCTCATAGCGTCATTTTTATCCGCAATAACAAAATAAACCTTTGAGTGTTTGATTTACGTACCAAAACGATATCCTACTAATTAACGAATTTTATATTACTAATCTTTAGTGTTCTTGCCTCCATTTAAAAATATATTATCAAATTCATAAAAATATGTTTCATTATTACTTCAATCTACGTATTTATAGTTATGTATATTACAGAGTATGTATATATTTGGATTAATTTATGGTGTGTCGGGGCAGGGCCGAGGAGCCAGCGCGCTTCCGCCGTGCCCCGACCTTCAACTAACAACAAGAAGTTACATAACGACACAATAATAATGATAATGTATAATATAAAAAAGGATAACGTTTGGCTATAACTGTGGATCCATATGTTTCATGTTCTGATGATGATGATGATTGTTATTATTACTACCTAAACTATGTTGATGTTGAAGTGGGGCAGCTACTGCTGTTTTATTATCTGTAGTTGGATATTGTTCGCGGTGCATCAATTCGGCAGCGGCAAAGTCCATCTCTTCGCTCGTCATATCGAGTGCCTCCTGCATTTCGCGCGACGTCGTTCGAACAAAATCGGGATCACAGAATTTGCCGAGTCCTTGTGATGCAAGAACCTGGGGAATACAAGACGCGTGAGTCACTACACTATAGAGCCAATTTACTAGAGGGATAGATAGATTTGGGGTGGGGCAGAGGGTCACGCAGGTTCCAAAGATCCTATTGTCACCCAGAGGGACAACTGATCCCAGTTTTTCGTGAAAATGGAAACTTCTCCATTTAGTAAATTTTTTAGTCCTGAATATTCCCTTAAAATTTTAAAAATTAAAAAAATAGCACTTACTTTGGGAGAGAGAGTCAATAAAGTGGGTTAGGGTTGATACAAAATATTTTCGATTTTTGAGTCTCCAAGAATTTTTGTCTCCAAGAAAAACTAATTTCCCGCTTCATAAAAACCGAAACAAGTAGTCCATATATTTCCCTCTAGTAAACAGCACTCTGCGAGCCATACTTACTCTTCCAACTAAGCTTTCAGCGGAGCCAATCACGTCAAAGTTGCTTGATCTCCGGTCCTGGGGACTTCCTGGCGTGGATTGAACGAGTCTCTCATTGCCAAAAAATCTTTCGTCGCCAACGACGGCCACTAAAAGGACAAAAGTCAGTACTCTTTTCCCCCAATCCTGAGGCCTGGAACGGGTTAACATCTACGTTTCAGCTCAAAAGTGCTACACTACTATACTTAGTTGGTTAAGGTGGCTAAAGAAGCATGCAAGAGTGTGAAAAGAAGGTGCTTTTGGCAAATTAAATCAACAGACTCGAGGACTCACAACACCAAATCCACATGCGGTTTCTTCCAAGTGTGTCTGTTCGGGAGGGTCCAGTGTGTGGTGTTGACGTAACAAATTGCATAACGCAAACCTCAACAGTCAACCGGACTAGGATAGAGAACGAACAAGAGTTCAAGAGGCCCAAATGGGAGAGACTAATGTACAGGGGACAGTGGCGTAACCTTGGATTCTAAAACAATTGAAATTTTTGGGAAATAAGGTTTTAAGCGATTTTCTAGGTTTCGTTTAATTTTAGTTTTAGTTAAAAAATACGAATGTAATTTCTGGATTTTTTTTTAATTAAAAAAATTTAATGAGAATTTCAAAAATTGTTTTGTAATTTATTTTCAGGGTTTGTTTTATTTTTTTTTTCCTGTTCGTAAGTCGCTTAAAAATTGAGCTAATCATAAAGATTTTTTTTCTCTTAGGAGAAACATTTTTAAAAGTAAAAGAGGTCCTATAATGAAAATGAAATGGAAAAAATTTTGTAAGAAAATATTTTGGGTCGATTTAAAAAAGGCTCCAAAAGAGTTGAAAATAAAATGGACAATATGGAAAAATGTGGTTACGCCACTGAAGGAAACCAAGGTGGGACACTGAAAGCTACCGAGGAGGCCGAAAAGCCACACACCAGGCAAGTGTGGCTCCTGCGACCAGTCGACACCAGGCAACGACACTGAAAGACGACGAACACAAACGAATCTAACCTCGGCCGTGATACGAGTAGCGGTGCTGCCAGTCGCCACCAAGCTGCCGCGAAGAGCGACCCGAGGTGGCTCCCGTGGATGGGCGATTGACGGACAGACTGGAATTGTCGACATCGAGACTGGTGGTGTCGGTGCCCGCCATAGACTCGCTCCCGACACTAAAGTGGGGCAGACGAGTGGGTCGAGTGCGGGTGCCCTCACGACTCGGTGGCGTGGCGGACTGTCCGGAGGATTCGAAGGGCAGGAATCCCGCCACCGCCATAGCCTGCGACTGGGCCAGCTTGAGCCCCGATGCCACGTGCGAGTGGGCCTCCTTGGGAGTGTAAATGTGAGCTCTGTAGCGAGCGTGATTGTGTTGCGTCGTGTTGTGGTGTCTGTGGCGGTTGTGGTGGTTCCGGAACTGCTGGCGTTTCAGAGCCAGGTCCCGGAAACTCGACGTGTTCCCGAACGCAGGTGTGTGCGACGTCATGGAGGTCATCGTGGTCACCCCCGATCCGTCCGAATCGTCGATGCTGTCGTCCGTGTGGCTCTCGCTGTTCTTCAGCAGTATGCACCCCTTGCGGTGGTACCGACGCAGGGCCGGCTGCGCCTGCTGGTGGGCCCCCGAGTGCTGCGGAATGTCGTCCACCTCGTCCTCCTCGTCCGCCTCGTTCGCCGTTAGTGTGCTATCGTCGTATCGGATTTCTTCGAGGCTACAGCAAAGAAAAGTCAAACCAACTCAAGCTCTCCGACCGACCGTAAGAAGCAAACTAAGGTGCTTAAATTAATTTTATTATATATAGGTAAACTCGAGACTCGCTTGCACTACAGTTTTAGTATCAAAATCACAAGAATGCATTAAGTTGTCGTTTAGAGAAGTTATATAAAATCCAAAAACACTCCATTCCGGTGCAAAAAATGGCGAAAAACTAATTGAGCCTTCGACTCTGCAGTCCTCAGTTCTTACCGGTGTAATGGGGATGGAGCAAGCGGTTCCTAAGATTCTTTTTATTGCTGCAAAATTTTACACAAGACAAGAAAAATCAATATTTGGAGGCTTTCGAGAAGCTACAGTACAAAAACTTCCAAAAACTAGACGCATATTTCGTAGAGAGAAGCTTACAACGTCTGGGTTTGTTAGCGTTCGACAATACGGAATCGTGAAAAATTAACAGTAGAGTGAGTGGAGGAAGAAAGTCAGACTTACTCATAGAGAGGTGGATCCTTGCTGGCGATTTTCCTGCCATTGAACAGCAACGGCCGCATTGGTATGCTTTCTTGCTCGCTGCTGTACAAACTGTTACCATCAAGGCCACGATCACTGCTAGCTTTAATTGCTTGATTGATACCCTTTGCAAGGTGGTTGAGACCGTCAGCCAGCGACTCAGCGCTAAAGCCGTTGTATGGGATAGGGCTTAGGGTGTTGTTGAGTCGCGGGCTTGCCGTATTGCTGTTGTTATTTGAATTCTTTGCCGCAACACGTGGTCTGGCATTGTTGTTGCGACGAATTGAAGACCACACGGACCCAAAGAGAGTATGATTGCGCTAGTAGGTGGAAAATGAGACGGGAAAAGAGGAGTTACAAGAGAGAAAATTAGTCACGAGAGTTCAGATGCGTGGCTATGGAGAGACCGACAGAATCCCGAGTAGAATGGAGGTGAAAAAAGGCTCCTGGGTGCTCTGACGTAACTCGTTTTTGGGTTTTGGTTTTTTTGGACTAACGTCGAAGTTACTGGAACTAGCTTAACAAATTTTGTCCCAAAGACAAAATGAGAAGGGTGAATTTTTAGAAGATTAAAACAGAAACTGAGTAACAAGAATAGTCATGACTTCTTGAAAATTCTTAATTGGTCTAATTTGGCCTCCGTTGGGCTCCATCATGTCAAAATTATTTTACAAAAATAAATCAGACAATTCATGTTGTCTTGGGCCTAATTTTCAAAGCCTGATATAACCTCTTGAAACTACTATAAATTAATGATTTTAGGAATTTTTGGGTTGACTTCCATCTGTGCTGGAGAACTGTGTCAAATTAAGAGGCCAGAAAGGACGGTCTGGTCCCAAAAATTGACCCAAAGTGCCAAAGGCGGTATTGTTGGATTTTTGAAACTCTTCTGGGTTTTTGACAGATTGAAGATACAAGGCTCCAAACTTGAATCTTAAAATGTCTACTTTCAAAAATTTTTAATATTTACGTAATTTCTTTAAAACATTAATTTTATTTTATTCATGAAAAAATAAAAATTTATTAGAAATTTCCTAACTTTTTTAATGATAAATGATTTGAAAAAAAGCCTCTATAAAATGATTTTTATTTAGTATTGTTGGAGCCTCAAAATATGTTGAAACTATTCTTCAAAAACTCCCGGTTACGTCAGTGACCCAGAAAGCAACCACGCCTTGATCACAAAAATTCAATCAAAACTCAAAAAAGGCAACATCAAAACGAGCCCCCACTCACCCGGTGCATGGGCTCCGGCTCCTCCTCGAGCTGGTCCAGGTTGCCGGAAATGGCCCTCTTGAGCTGCGGCCCCGCCTCGTGAAGCGTCCTGAGACCAGCCTGCAACGTGACTGTGCTGTTGTAGTTGTCGTCCTTGTTCTCGAGCTCCTTGCGTTTCTTAAATCGTCTAAAGTAGTCTTGTATCAAAAATGTTGCATAAAATTTGCCCACTGTGACCTCGTCATCGACGCCGGGGGGCGGTACGACTTGGTCCAGCAACTTGGGACTTGTGCGTTTCCATATTTGCTTAATTATAGCTCGTAGCTCGGCGTTGGCCTCATCAATGTTACCCTCAGTCTTGATCTTGAGACTCGTTCGGACGACGGCGAACAGCGTGGCATTGAACAGCACCGTTCCGTCGCTATTTAGCGGCATGTTCATCGAAACGAGTCTCTTACAGGCCATTCGGTGTGGGCACAGCTTGCCAAAGCCGAGCGGAGGCGATATCTTGCGGAGGAGCGTCACGACATCGAGGTGCTTGATGCGTCCCTTGGCATCGGGATCGTACTCGCTCCACAGCCTAATGAACTCGTCGAGGTGGTGGGGACCCAGGATACTCCAGTCGCGCGTCAGGTAGTCAAAGTTGTCCATGATGACGGCCACGAACAGGTTGATGATGAGGAAGGAGCAGAGGACGTAGAAGGAGATGAAGTAGGGGAAGGCGAGGTTGGAGCCGCACGTGGGCTCCTTCATGTAGTCCTCGGAGTTGATGTCACACTGGACTTTTCCGGGGCGAGCGGAGCAGTCCAGCATGACGTCCTGCCACGCCTCACCCGTGGCTGACCGGAACAGCACCAGAACAGCCTGCGGGAAGGTCTGGAAGTTGTTGTTGCGGTGGATCGAGGTGTCGCTGTCCAGGGCTATTTTACCGAAGACCTGCGAAAATCATGAAGATTTTTAAGCTTAGTTGTAGCGCTTGAACTTGAAGAAGCTTTAAATTTATTTTCAAGAGATTTTTGTCTCCCCTGTATTTTTACTTAACTAATTTTTATTTATCACTTTTAATTTAAATTTTAGCTTAAATTTATTTTTAAATCAACAACCAATTGCCACATCTTTAATAAAAAGTTAGAAAACAATTTTTCGACAAATTTTTATATGGGACAAAAATACTTTTTAAAAAGCTTAGAAAAACATAGAAAAGTGCTAGACCTAAAACAAACTTCTAGAGAAATATCCAAAGAAAAGCTATTTCCAAAAATAACCTCTCCATTTTGAATGTTAGGTCCGAATGGGAGGTCCAATTTTCAAAATTGAGGGCTTGTTATTAGAAATGTCATCATTTTGACTATCAAAAAAGGAAATAAAATTTTAAAATCTACTTCTAGTCTCTAAAAAAAGTTGTAGGCTAGGGTGATCCCCCATTTTTTAACTTTCTCTCAGAACCAATGAGATCACTTCTGGAAAAATGCGAAGAAGCGTTTTTTCCAGGTGTTTTCTTCAAAATTTAAGATTATACTTCCTAATCAAAAGTTATGAGATTTTTAAGAGAATGGGGAGACGGAGTAGGCTGTGGATAAGGTACTGGAAGGCTAATTTTTGATTTGAGAGGATTTTCCAAAAATCAGTTACAGAAAAAAACGTTCGGAATTCCTGTGAAAAATTTCTAAAATTCTTGGTAGCCACTGGACTAAACATGTTTTGGGCCATTTTTGAAATAAAAACTAAATAATATTTTGCGGTATTTTTAATGTTTTTTTTCTGTAAAAAAATTGCTCACCTGCATGCCAATGACGGCGTAGATGAAGAACAACATAACAATGAGGAGGGCTACGTATGGAAGTGCTTGGAACGACTTGATGAAGGTCCACAGAAGTGTCCGTATACCTTCACCTTTGCTAAGCAACTTTACTAGCCGCATCACACGGAAGAGCCGGAAGAAGTTGATAGAGATGATGCTGGAGCCCTTCTGGTGCCCAGGCGAGCCCATCTGGTTCACTTCCGAGTAGACAATGTCGATGAAGCTGCCCAGCACGATGATAAAGTCGAACACGTTCCAGGCGTCGCCGAAGTAGTTCTGAAAGCCGAGATAGAAAGTGAGGAATATTTTCTCCGTGGGACTCGCGTGTTGGCATGCAGAACAGCAACGACACTCAAGCACATTCCATATAGAACGACAGCAAGACAACAAGTAGCTGAAATGTCCTTACCTTGAATCTGAAGGCCGCTAATTTAAAAACAAACTCAAGTGCAAAAACGGCTGTGAATATCATATTCATGACATCCAGAGCTTCGGTGTAAAACTCTGGCTGTCTATAGTATTTCATAGCCAGTGTCACGGTATTTATCATAATCAGGATGAAGATCGTGTACTCAAAGCCCTGCGACGTAACGAACCACCACACCTTGTATTGGATCCGGTGCTTCGGGATATACCTCCTAACGGGCTTGGCTTTGAGTGCAAATTCGATGCAATTTCGCTGATTTTTGTCCAGATCGCAGTTTTTATATTCCTGCTCACCCTCGTTTTGGAACGTGACGATAACGAAACCAACGAATATGTTTACCATGAAGAAGGCAATGATGATGATGTAGATGATGTAGTAGGCGGCCACGATGGGGCGGAAGTTGTGAATTGGGCCGTAGTCCTCGCGGTTGGAGTCGATGGAGACGTAGAGCAAGCTGTAAGGAAAATGCAAGGTTAGGGTTTTCTCAAGAATCGAAAGAAGCTCTTTGTAGCCAGATACCTTGGCTTGATTGTAAAAAAGGAAAATTAATGGTAAAAATTCAAAAAATCATTTACTTTAAGGAACTTTGATTTTCACCCCAAGATGATTTTTTATCAACAGACAATAGCCTATAAAATCTGACACAATACAAATCAGCTCAAAAGCTTTAGTGGTTGGCTAGTTACGATTATTCAAAGTTGGCTCCTCCCAGAGAGCTTTGTCCAACTTTGAGAACAGTTATCTAGAGAACGTTAGATTTGAGGGAAAAAGCCTCAATAGTCAATGATCCCAAATTTAACTTCCCAGTTCTCCAATTTAATCTATAGTAGTCCGTGTTCATAGCTTATTAATTCTAGAGTGATAAAGACTCACCCAGGCCAGCCCTCAAAGGTGGACACGGTGAAGAGGGTCAACATGGCCTTGGCCACGTCGTCAAAGTGGAACCTGTTGTTGTCCCACTCGCGCTCCCTCACCACTGGCTTGTCAATGTTGCCGTCCTCGAAGACCAGATAAGTGCCGCTGAAAAAGAACTCGTCAATTTCTACGAAACCAAAGACGCGGGAGCAAACTCACTGGCACTCCTCCTCCGTCATTTTCGAGCCATCAGAGCAGCTGAAGAATTTGCCCTTGGGGAAGAAAAATAGTGATTATCTAGCCCGAGACGCAGATTTCTCGGGGACGCCCCTCAAACTCGGTCCCAAAGATCCCCCATTTGAGAGACGTCGCCGGTCCCGAAGCCTGGTGTTCCGAACAAAGGTGCACAGTGAACTTCAAAGAAGACATGCAGTTAGGCGGCTGTCGAGGGGTGCAAAGAAAAAGCTCAAGTGATCCAGGATCAAGCTGGAACTAGGTTTAGAATATCTAAAGCGGGAAGAGGGCTTCCACACGAAAACCAACTCAAAGCGGGGGTTAGAAAGAGGCACAAAGCGTTACTTCGATCGTTGGTGGGCCATTCAGTTGTGCTTGTTGTGCAAATCTGTGCTCTTAGACATACACCGAGAAGACATTGACGGAGATTCAGTAACAAACAGCCCGAAACTTGACTATCTTTATGTTCTGGTAGAAGAAATAGTGATGCTCAAATTACCTTGAAAAGTTGAACTCCGATAACGGCGAACATGAATTGTAGCAGATATGTAACCAGCATAATGTTGCCTATGGTCTTAATAGCCACAATCACGCATTTCACTACATACTAAAATTTATATTTGGGGGTTGGTCACAAGATTATGGCACCCAGCGTTATGAGAGTTTAGAATTAGTATTTGGATGAGGTCGGTCGGAGCAGCGTCGAAATCAAACGGGAAGAGAAAACCAAAAAAATCATTATTTTCAGCAAACTCGGGCGTCCATCTCACGGGGCCGGGGGAAGGGGGGTCCGCTTACCAATATTTTGAGAATTTTGAGAAGGCGCTCGAAATGCAGGGGCTGTTCAGTACGGGTTTTAGTACATCACGCCGACGGGTTACCTTGAAACTCTATGTACAATACCCCCAAATCAAACGGAGAAAAATAAGGGACACTCTAAAACCGTTAGAGAGGAGTCACTCCAAAACAGGTCACTGTGCAACACGAATCAAGCAAATTGGTGTGTGATTTGTACAAGCAAAGCATGTAATTTTTGTGTTCGCCAATCTCCTGGAATTGGGTTCAGTTCGCGCCAGCGTCAGTTAACAGTTTGAGGGTGAGCTTGTGATTGAAATGTTGTCCAATTGGATTTTTTTTTTGTTTTGTACTTTTTCAATTGACTTAGCGAGTGAACAGCAAATTCAAATCAACATTTGGGGTGAGCCTACCTTGAACAACTGTACTCCAATTACAGCAAACATGAATTGTAGTAGACAAGTAACGAGTACAATATTTCCGATTGTTTTAACAGCGACTATTACACACTGCACAACATGCTAGATATATTTGGAAAAATTTAGTCAGTTTGCTTCATCAATTAATGAATTTTGTTGCTTCGTTGCTTGCACTCATATTGCCGACTATTTCTAGAATTTTAACTACGCTGCTGGAAATGTGCGACAACTTAAATGGAATTTGCAGTAATACCGTTGATGAAAACGTTGTGGGACTTCGTATGATGAATTAATTTTCACCAGAAACCAGTGGCGTAGATGAGGTGGGGTAAGGGGGCACAGATTACAGCTCTGAGGTAGCCTATTTTAAATCCAGAAAAATCCGATTTTGCTCTAAAGAAGTCTATTTTGGCTCAGTTGTGGACTAATTTAGTCTAAGGGAGATTTTGGTGTCACACTTAACATCTTAAAGTGCCTTCTTTTAGTTCAGTTACACCTTTTTCAAACCTAGGGGACCATATTTCTGCCTTTGAAGTGCTCATTTCCACTCTAGGTGCACCTACTTTGGTTTGAGATGGTCTTTTGATATAAAAGGTTGCTTATATCGGGTCAAAAGACCCCCTATCCAGCTCTAAGGATGATATTTTAGAGATTACAGGCACTATTTTTAGCTCTAGAAGTGTATCCCGTCTCAAAATAATTAAGCAGGCAGATTAAATTTGAACCCTAGGCCCTCCAAGCTACGCCACTACCGGAAACGCGAGGCACTCCAACGTTTTCACCAACGTGTGCATCATCTAGGAACCATTCTCAGAACATTCATTCAAGGTTACTGTAACTTCTATGAAAATAACAAAAATAATTCAGGTTGTGCCGAAAAGTACCCAGGAAACTTGTCGTGAAATAACAAGGTAGTTTGCCGAGGAAAATAGACATGTGTTTTGTGTGAATTAAAATCATAAAAGTGAATATAAAATTATATAAATACAACGTGAATCACAATATCTAACATGTGGTTGCACTAGGAATACTAGAAAGTTAAATAAAAGAAAGAGTTTACGTGACTGTATGACATTGAGCATTCTAGCCCCTGCATTTACTTTTTTCTTTGGAATCTGTCAATTTACTCAATTTTTGTGGGTGATTATTTTCTGCTGTGCGAAAATGTCCTAAAGTATATATTATTTGAGAGAGAGCGAGAGAGGCTTGACAGAGTTTCACGAAATAGTGAGATAAGCGATTGTATGACTCAATAAATAATGGGATTGCTCGCGAATCCGGAAGCAATTCAATAATTACCTTTAATCCTTTAGCACGATTGATGGCGCGCAACGGACGCAGCACTCTCAGGACACGGAGAATTTTCACCACTGATATCGCCCCGGAGCTGCAAGAGCAATTGAAAAGAGGTCACGAAAAGCCCAGAGGAAATCAGCTGATGCATGATTTTGGGAAGAGGTGCTAAAAGGGTTCCTAAGGCCGTCTGATGAAAAAGTTTTGGGACCAAATTTTCGAACTGTTCCATTTAGGTGGTTCTGAGGTGGTTTTCTCCCTCCAAAAGGTTCCTTTTTTTAAATCGAAAAATTTAAAATTTTAAAACTTGCATGAGTTACAAACACGAGCACTTTTTAATAAAAATTTAATATGTATTGATCAGTATTGATTGATATTGGCTGTCTCAACTTTCACCGTAAAAACAATATTTCGATCTTTTGTATGTTTTTAGATGAAAAAAAAGTCCTCGTTTGATAATGTGACCTGTCAATACCAACCAATACATATCATTACTCTTAAACATAGTTTTATCCTTGATAGTTATTTTATACGGTGAACACTAATCAATTTATATCATTTCTCCCATTTGATTGCGAAACCGCATGTCAATTTAATTTAGAGATGATATTGAGAGAAGCCATTACCGACCGTTACCATGTATTACCTCATTTTGAGCGGTAATGTTTTATTTAAAAACTATCGTTCCATCAATACCGTTTTCTTGCTTCTTAATCAGTGGTCTATGTTGACTTCACCAAAAGTCACCAAGTTCAATCCAATTGAAAGATACATAATGCTCGATAAAATGTTAACTAGAAGTGCAAAAGCTAGTCAGAGCTTAAAATCAATCAATTAGACCGACAGACGGCAGAACACGGCCCATAATCCCACCATTTTAATTGACTCGAAAATCTCCTTCATGCACCAATTCATTTTCCAATTAGGCGAGCGAGTGGGACACTTTATTTGGCTCTCGTGCAATTTACCTGAAGAACATAGAGATGAGTGAGACGCAAACGACGAGCAAGTCCAGGAGATTAAAAGCCGACCGACAGAAGGCTCCTTTGTGTAACACGAATCCGTAGGACACCAGCTTGAGCAGTAATTCAATGGTGAAAACTGACGTGAAAAATATGTCGAAGTAGTTGAGGATCTGGAATGAAAATAGGTGTGGTTTTAGCCTTTCTGCGGGACCGGAATCCAGGACTGCACAAACTTTGAGACGATAAGAGTATTGACGCTTCTACAATCAGGTATCTCATTCCCGTTCGTCATTTCACATTAAAGAGCTATTCTGGACGAGCTATTTCTAGAAAGGGTTCAACTGTTCATGCTAAACATTCATCGCTATCGTGTTAGGGTCAGAACACGGGTCACAACTTTCGGTTTCGAATGGGGTTTACGGTTCAGACTTTGGCCGGCTCGGGGTCCAGCGTCCGCCCGAGCCAGCCAAATCCCTGCAATTTGGATTTCTAGCGGCTGTGGACGGGGAAACTGGGATCATGCAACATCGGGAATCCATTCGCTAGCTGCCATCTCAATATTTCTAGCTAGCAACTTCTACATCCATTGACATAATCCATTCAGTGGAGAGCGAAAAATAAGTACTTACTTCCTGGAGGTTTACGGTTTCGTTCGTAGGTTGGTTCCGACTATTTACGGTCTTTTAAATCGTATTTTATTTTGTTTGGAAAATTAATATGAATGTCAAAATTTATTTGGAAAATGAAATGTTAAAGAGGTGAGAGGGAAACTGTCAACCAAAATATTGCTTGACACCAAAATCGATATAGCGCTTACCTGGTTCCTCGGCGAGTTCGCATACAATGGATCCTCTGCTGCCAGCATAGCGGAAGAGAACATGATGCAGACGAGAATAACGTTGCCGAAAACATTGTGGTTGCACAGCCAGTGGCAAAAGATCCGGAATCTATGGGGAGACAGACGAATTTCATTAGGCTGGCGGCATTGCTGGGAGCGGAGGAATGTCAAGAAGGTGACTCCTCAGTACTCGGAGACCTTCTTGGGATTCGGGTTTAATGGAAATTCCAACTAAAGCTAGAGAGTGCTACAACAGAAACAACTAAAACGGTGCATTCACTAACAATTAAGGCAGGGGCGCAGCTGGCATTGTTCTTACAATTTTGAAGAATTTTGTTTATTTAAATATCTTCCCTGGCCTCCTTGATTTTTTCAGATAAAAAATTAAATTCTCTAAAAAATGAATTAAGGCAGCTATGTGACCCCAAATGACAGTTAAAGGGCCTAGAAAACGTAATCTTTCCTCATATCTAACCAGAAAGGGTCCAGAATATTTTAAGCTCTACTTTGGAAGTAAAGGGTTTGGCAAGGGGAGCTTAAATGCACATAAAAAATAATTATCTTTTTTGATTAGAAAAATAGGACCCCAAAAAATGAACTGAGTGCTCTTAAAAAATCTTAAATTAATAAAATCAACTCTATTGAAAAATTACAACAACAATGCTGGCTCCAACCCTGAACTAAGGTCTATAAGGTGAACAAAACTGAAACTTCTATCGGTCTAAGAACACTTCAATTTTCGGTTCGCCAATTCGGAGAAATTTCGGGGACGTATCCAATTGCAGCCAATTCGTCTGCGATTTGCACCAGAAAATCAGAGATCATTCGTTTCATGCTTCGCACACTCGCTTCAAAGTCGCATCCACAACCCTTCTACGTTCTACGGAACTTGCATCACATCGCGTCTTTAGTGCTTTCGTGTTTCTTGCTTTATACTTCTACACCAATACACATTTAAGGCAACACTACACTATTGGCTAAAACTAAAATTTGCTGGTCAAAAGCGAACGACTACGCATTTCCACTGTTGTCTGAGAGGTAGGATATTTTCCATTCAAAGCCATTCGCAAACTTCCATCCACATATCGAGAAGATGAGAGAGAAGCCGAAATGAGAAGTACTAACAGAACAGCAAGTGTTTGTGGCATTGTGTTTCGAGAAAGCACTTGAAAACGAGAACAACTTTGCTGCTCCAAAAGTTTGAAGGAGATCTCGAGAAATTTTCTTCGGTGCTTCATTCCGTTAGATGGGAGATTAAACAGGGGCGTAACTAGGTGGCTTTTAAATAATTTTCAAGCTCCTTTGGACTCTTCTGGGGACAGTTAGTTGCCTTTGAAAATTTCATAGCTCAGATTAGGGGCCAAAAAGAGCGATGGGGACCCATTTCAGACCAGGAGCATCCCCTTTGATTTTTTATGGGGTCCTTAAATGTTTCTAGGGACCCTTTAAATTACTTTTTGAATTTTAAAGCTAGTTTTAGGGACCAGAAAAGAAGTTCAGGTTACTTTTGACTGAGTAACAAACTTCCAAATTTAAAACTCAAAAAACAGAAAGGATAAAATATCCGAGTTACGCCTCTGAAATTAACGTTCTTCGTTAGCCAATTACTTCACATGAGAGCTGATAAGAAATTCATAAGGTAACTTTGAAAGTTTTCCCTCAAAAAGGCAGAAAGTTTTCCCAAGACTCAAGTTAGTGGAAACCCTTCTTTTTTATTTCAATATGAAGCGGAAAGCTTCTCGGAAAAGTATTGAAAACCTCCCCTCATCATCTGAGCTGAAAAGAAAAATCAACGCCCGTCAGCAGATTTCGGGAACCGAATTCAATTTCCCGCTCGACTAAGCAATGATCGTCGACGTTTTCAAGCACTTCTCGCATCTGAAAGGTTATTTAGTGGGCGTCTACCAGAGGAGGAAGTGTGAGAGTTAGACACAAATTCCATTTGGTTAGTTCTGCCAATAAATTTTGGGGATGCAGATTAGTCATTCTACACCAACTTCTACGTTTCTGCCTGGATTATACACAGTGTGTTTCGGCGCGGTGTCCCTGAGCTTCGGGGGTCGGGGGAGGTGCTGGTTAGTGTACAAAATTATTGTTTAACGACATCCAACCGCGAGAGGAGTGGGAGGGAAACATTTTTACAGAAATTAAAATAAAACACCCGTGAACATCAAAGACGGAGGGGAATCGCTTGTTGTGTGCTTGGCTCGAGCTCGAGAACGACACTCAATAGTTTATGTAAGAGGTAGCAGAATACATAAATAGAAAGTACAACACCGTGTGCGAGTGGTTAGAAGTAGAATTGACGCATTTCTTGTCACCTGTTTGTTTCGGAAAATACGAAGAATGAGGATGTTGGAGGAATAGGCAGAATTTTGGTAGTCGATTTGACTTCGGACATACGACGAGGACGCGCCATTACCACATTACCTTCATCGTCATACTCTGAAAATCATACAAATGCACCCGATCAATCTACCGTGTCCTGATCTGGAACATCTCTGGAGCGTTCTGGCTTACGTGTTCCGAATCAGGACGCGCTTCTAGGGGAGTACGAAACTAACGAGTCTAAGAGAGTGGCTAAGAGGTGAGAACGCTTAGGCAGGAGATGTTCCATTCCAAATTACCTGTTTGTATTGGAAAAGAGAAAGAAAGCGCTTCCTTTAGGAATGGGTTTCTTTGTCTTCTTAATGCTGAGCTCGGACATGCGACGCGGACGTGCCGAAACCGGCTCTTGGTGGTCCTCCTCCTCGTCCTCCTCAGACAGTACCACACCATTTTTTCCATCATTACCTCCTCCCATCTCACCTTGGTGCGACACCTCATTGTTGTTCTGAGCACCTTTGCTGTGCTGCTCCTCTACTTTTATCGCAATTTGCGTGTGCATTGGGAGCAAGATAAGATATAAGAGGTAAAGAAATACGTGAAAATTGTGCCATTGCAACTTTCAAATGGTGCATCGGTGCCACACGCTTTGCAGTTAGTGGAAGCTGCAAGATCTTACCTGGCTCTTCGTAGTCGTCTCCGTCATCCAGTTGCACTTTCGTCTCGTCGTACTCGTCGTCCCTGCGACGAGCATAAAAGGATTACTATCCCATCCCTTCCAAGTGCCTTTTAAGGCAGCTAATTTGCAGGGGAATTTGTTCGCATTTGAGCGAAAAGTGAAGAATAATGGCTCGAACATTTCAAATAAACTTCGTCATTACTGCCAGAACGGAAGTTGTTGAATGCAGAGAAAAATGGGAGTTATTTGCTTTCGTAGTCCCAAGATGCCCTTTTCATAGAACAAATTGGTTCCTGGCTAATGTTCAATTTTTCTGAAGACAGCTTTGAGCTTTTAACATCCTGAAATTATGTCATTTTTACCCAAAAAGAAGCTTTTGGCTTTTGAAATGAAATTTTTAATTTTTCAAGCATATTAATTTTTAATGTTTTTGATTAATTTTTTTGATTTACCATGATAAATAATTTATTTAAAATATAAAGCCGGTATAAATTTTCTCAAATGAATGTTTTAATGTGATTGAAGAGGCAAAATTCAATAAACGGGTTCAAAAAATATTTCCAAAACGAGATTTCAGTCACTCAAAAATCATCAAAAAAGAGCTTCCAGGGTTCTAATTCTAAAGCTTTTGGAAGTCTCACAAGAAGTTGCGGGGCTTCCAAAAATATTGTTGAAATGTAAAATACCTCAAACGTGCCCATTAGCCTGGAACTGTAACCTAAGGACACCGAAGGCTTGAGAGTTTGAGATCAAAAATTCAGAAAACCCTCAGAAGACCTTCAGAAGGGCCCTAAATTCATTCCAAATGATCGCTCTAGTAACCCCCCATCCTCACTTATTTAGGTCCTTTGAAGAAAAATGAGTTTACAGAACCGCTTTTCCCACCAATCGACCTTCAAAAAGGGGCAGCAGAGAAACGATTTGTCCAGTGACTCACATATTCATGTCGGCATCGCCCTCTTCCAGCTCGCCCTCCTGCGGTGTCGGGCTGTGCGATTTATTTTCCTCCTCATCCGCTTTTTCCACCTCCGTGAGCGAATCGGCATCGGCCAAGTTGTCGACAGCGATGGCCAAGAAGACGTTTAGGAGGATATCTGCAAAAATATTTTCCCCATGAGAGGTTTTCGGAGGAAAGGGGGCAGCCACATGTAGGCCGGCGCATGTGTGTGGCAACAGGAACCAGAATTGATGATATAATTTATGAATGTTGAATGAACAATATTGCTGAGAGAGGAGCTGCTATACGTACAGTTACCACAGATGAAAAGAATGATGAAATATATGCAGGCGATGATGCCGATGGAGGCTACGCCGCCGTATGCTCGGATTCCATCGTACATAACCGTGTTCCAATCTTCACCGGTGAGAATCTGTGTTGTTACAAAATCCACCATTAAATATTAAATTCTGGAGCGGTGCGGGACGGAGGAGAGTCGTGTTTACCTGGAACACTGTCAACAAGCTTTGCCAGAAGCTGTCAAAATTCCATCGTGGTTTGTCTTCCAACGGATTAAAGTTAAATTTACCGCCGAACACCTGCATTCCGAGCAATGCAAATATCACAATGAAGAGGAAAAGCAGCAGCAAGAGGGATGCGATGGACTGGATGGAATTCAGCAGCGATGCAACGAGGTTCGACAAAGAGCGCCAATATCTGTCACGGGGGAAACAAATCGGAGCGATTAAATTGGGCGAGGAATCCGGGAGGAGATTTTTAAATTACGTGCACACCATTCGTTTGCTTGAGACAAAGGCATTCTTGTCCTGTATTTAATTTGACGACACAATCGGGCTCGAAATTCAGGCGAATTTTTTAAATTAAAAATTAAGTCGTCTAATGAGTTATGACACAGGGAAATAGGCTGGAAAATTACTCAATTTCCTAATTAGGCTATGCCGAGTAAAAAAATCAATATTACATAAGAAAATTGCCTGAGGAGAGGTAGGCGTTTTTCCTCTTCTTTATGCGAAGGGATAATCTAGGGCAAAGTTCAAATAATTTAATTTGTGCCGAAAAAGCATGCAAATATTCTTATTTTAAAGCGTTAAAATCTTAGAGAAAATAACACTTGGGGCTGAAGTTTCTCCTTTAAAAATAAACAGATAATTTATATTCGGGAAAAACGGGATATACGGAAATACCCCTGTGGTAAGACTCTGAACAAATATTAGCACGGCCGTTCTAAACACAAATACGAATTTATTTTTTCAATCAGAAATGTAAATAGAAAATGATTTTGGTATCACTCTCCTGAGAGTAGCTAATTTTGCAGAGCCACCACGTCACTGATTTTCAAGATTTTTGTTGAAAAATGAAAAAAAAATTCCAACAATTAACGACGCCCCAAATTCGAAAGAGTAGTTAATTTTAGACAAAAAGTTTCTTTTTCATTTTGATCATTTTCTTGACTTTTCTCGTGTATATTGTTGATTGATTCAAAGTTTTAAAAGCGAGAATATGATTATAAAATAATCAACCGCAATTTCTGGTTTGAAAAAATCGTGTTCGTCGTGTTTTATACAGTGTAATTAAAAGGTACCTGGCTTCTCCACCATATTAGAAAGAAATCAGGAAAGGTCTTGAAACGTTGAACGTAGAGCGATACTCACTTCGTGACCTTGAATACCCGTAGCAAGCGGACGCACCGCAGCACAGAGACGCCCAGCGGAGGCATCACCTTCGTGTTGGTGAGGACCATTTCCGCGATACTTCCGATGACGACGAAGCAGTCGAATCGATTGAAGAGCGACACAAAGTAGCCCTGGAACCCCAGACTGTACATCTTGAGGACCATTTCCATGGTGAAGAGGGCCACGAAGAACATGTTGGTGTACTCCTGGAAGTCGTCGAGCCACGTGGGCTGCTGGTAGTGCTCGGTCGCCAGGACGCCGGTGTTGAGGAAGACGAGCACGATGATGAGCCAGTAGAAGGCCTGGGACTTGACGGCCCTCCGGCAGCCACGTCGCATCCGTCGATTAAAGCGGTCAAGGGTGCGTTTTTTGCGCGTGAACCACGACTCTTGAACCGCCTCTTGCTCATCCCCCAGCTGCTCCGACGAGTCCATTTCGTTCGTCTGCTTCTGCTTGCCGTCCTGCACGACGGGACTCTCGTTCTCGGGCTCGATCACCTCCGCCTGCGTGATCCAGTCCAGGTAGCCCCGCAGGTCCTCTTCTATCTGCTGCTTCTCCCGCAGCTTCTGGAAGTCACCGCGGTTCTTCGCCTTCGTTCTCTCCTTGGAAAACTCTCCGGACAGAACACCAAGAATTAGGTTCATGACAAAGAATGCACCCAAGATCACCATCGACACGAAGTAGATCCACTGCCACGTGCTCCCCATGGCGTCCTGGATGTAGTACAGCATGTCGGTCCAGCCCTCGAGCGTGATGCACTGGAACACCGTCAGCATGGCGAGCCCGAAGTTGTCGAAGTTCGTGATACCGAAATTCGGCCCCTCCCAGTACAGCTTGCAGATGAGCCCGTCGGGACAGGTGTAGCCCCCTCCGCAGGGGTTCGGGTCGTCCATCAGCTCGTTCGTGTCGTTCGTGAAGCAGGACTTGTGCATCTTCCCCGAAAACAGCTCCAGTCCGATGATTGCGTAAATTATGATGACGAATATGACTAAGAGGGCTATGTGTAACAAAGGCACCATGGCACGCAATATCGAATTCAGGACGACTTGAAGGCTAGGTACGCCGGAAACTAATCGGAGGGGTCGGAGGACGCGGAAGGCTCGTAAGGCTTTCACGTCGAAGCCTTCCTTCATCAGGTTCGACAACGCCGTGCTGATCATGCTGCAATAGGAGACGGGTTAGCTTCTGAATCGCCCTTCTGCTTCCACTCACCCAATTACTACGATCGTAAAATCTAAAAAATTCCACCCATTCCGTAAGTACGCGCCTTGATGCATTACAAAGCCATACGCTATGATCTTCATAATGCATTCCGCCGTAAATATCACTAAAAATATATATTCTATTTTTTCCTGCAATGGGAGAAGGACAGAGTTGTAGTGTTTGCTTTCAAAAGGATTCCGTGCTCACATCTTCCCTCGTGTTAGTTTGGGGTGGTTCAAGTATCGGTTTGGTGCACCGTAAGTCCTTAAATTCAACATGGCTTGCAATTGAAACATGGCCGAAAACTGTAAAATGGCTCCCATTTCAAGAAATTCAATATGGCTACCAATTTAAAATGGCCGTCAATTGACATGACAAAAAGTTAAAAATGGCTACCAAAGCACATTTTCAATATGGCCACCAATTTAAAGGCAAATGGCCACAACTTCAAGATGGCTGTCAAAAACAACATGGCCACCATTTCAATTGAAAATAGCCCCTAATTTGACAAGGACCCCAAGGATTCAAAATGGCCGTTACAACAAATAAAACGTAACACCTAATTCAATATGGCTACGAATCCAAAATGGCTGGCAATGGCTTGGTCCGATTCAATATGGCCGCCAAACTTAATCGACGAAAAACAAACTCGCAACCCCCTAAAATATTCTCTATTCACTGGTTCAGCATAATGCACGTATCCCTTTTTCTGATTTTCCTTTCAGCTCGGTTTTCCCTTGGAAAATGTGAACACATGTGTGTCAAACACACCGAAGTTGCGGGAAACACATTGATTTGTGAATTATTGTGTGAGATATGCGAATCAATATTTCATGTTTGTTGGCTTAAAGGCGTCTTCGAACGAGAAGCAGGTGTCCCTTCAGCAGGTGAGGAAGGAGGAAGAAAGAGGACGTGTCGTTGCAGTTGAGCTGATGAGGGAAAATGTGGCACATATGTATTATTCTACACGAACTCACCAAATGTGCATTAGTTTGATTCGAGTCACTGTTTGGATATGGAGTAAAAACTGCTAAGGCAACACAATTGGCGAAAATCGTCAGTAAAATTAGGTATTCAAATGGTCTGGAAGGAGAAGAGAGAGAAAGCGATACAAAGGAGCTCTTAAGCACCATCATTTATCAGCAGTATGGTTTGAAGGCATAGAAGTGAGCCCTAGAGTGCTATCGATTATTAGCTTTTCACATTTTGAAAGTGGCAAGCGGCTGGCTACTGGCCTAGCTTTAATCTCTGGTGAACAAAAATGTCTCAAAAATTTCAATTTTAATTTTAGGGGGTCTTTTAGCCATTTTTTCTAGAAATTTTCCGTGACAGTGAGTCTGAAAATGTTTGAAATGATGAGCAAGTCCGGAAAAGAGTGAATTTTTTACGAATTTTTTTTAGAAAATCATCAAAAAATCACCAATTTATCACCTAGATATCCCTCTAGAGCTCACCCCTATGGTCAGCGGGTACTTACTTCCATTCTACTATGTCTATACAAAGTTTCCTAAGTGGGTTTTTGAGAGTTAGACAGAATAATGCACGTGCTGGTCGATCGGGTTGCGGTTTCCCGCCGCGTCGAACGGGCTTCTTGGGAGCGGCGGGGGCCGGGACGCCCACAACGCTGCCAGGCGTCTTGGGCTCCCCAGCCACGCTCGCTCCCCCATTTAAGTTGGCACCTTGCGTCGCACTGGCTGCAGCTGCCGCCGCCGCGTTCAGTGCCGGCACCTCAGTCTGGAGTTGGGGTGTTGCCGCTGTACTCATCGCCGTCGTGATATTCAACGTCGTTTGCCATACATCGGACAAGGAATGTCTCCGCCGACGAAAGAAGCTCCCACTGCTGTGGCTGCTTCCCTTCTTCTCCCGCTTCGACTTGCTGTGGCCGCTTCCCTCTCCGTTCGCGTGCTTCGTCGATGAACTTTTGCGGGACTTGCTATTACTATTATTCTTACCGCTACCACTAGTCTTTTTGCTACTACTACTACTATCAGTTGCAGTTGTTTTGTTACTATTATTGTTTGTTTCCTGTTTCAGTTGCTTGTCCGCCTCCCCAGATTGCGGCTGCAGCTCCGGCTCGTGCTCGTGCTGCACTGATGGCTGCTGCTCTTGTTGCACAACGACGTCGTGGCTTGTTGGTGCTGCTGGCGCTTGTCCACTACTACAATTGACGGATTGCGGTTTTTGAACGTCTTCAGAAGAGCGCCCATGGTCCCCTGGAAGAGAGAAAAGAAGACGGTTGTCAGATGTTGTCTCTATTTGAACGTCACCTGCATGAGTCACAGAGTCAATTTCTTGTATTTGATGAGGCCTTAAATATTTACTTGACTTCTAAACCGATTTTGTTGGACCAAAGCCTGAATAAAATCGGCCATATTTGATCGTGTTCATGCTTTGTTTATAAGAGTCTTAATATAGGTTTTCAGTGAGCCGATTGTTTGCAATAAAAAATAAAACGAACTCAAAAGCCTTTTATTGAGTAAATGGGATTTTTGCGTCTTACAAAAATAGACAGAAGTTTTCTAACACCCAAAGTAAACCAGGGACAACTTAAAAGTTGAAGTAGTCCCCAAAAGGGCTTGAAATTTTCTTCTTAGAAGTTCATCTCATGACCAATACAGAAAATGGAGAAAGTGACAAATAAAGGAGTGAACATAAGGAGAGTTCAAAAGAGAGCCTAAGGACGTCTAAAATTTTCCTGCTCGTTGACCTACTCCTGGACTTTGATTTATGCCTCGTCATCTCAAAGGTTTGAGTTGAGTTGAAGTCTCAGCTTAATCCGATAAAGGAATTAATTACCTCCAAGGCTTAATATTTAATATTTTTTCATTGAAAGGTCATGAACCTGGAGGACTGAGAAATCATCTCGAAGAGAAACTTATTTCCTTTGAGCCGAAATTTAAGAAGAATTTTTCCAAAGAATTACTTCTCAGAATCTCAGATGATCCAGATTCAAGGAACATCACTTTACTAAGAAAACAGTCGTTCTCGTTAATGAAATACAATATTTACTAACGTAAATTAGATCCCCGATGGTGTAAACAACTTCGCTTTTCTCTGATTTCAAGCAAATTCCTAGGATTTGAGGGGTTGAAATTTTCGGGGATCAAAAAAGATCCGAATAGTCAATTTAATTGGAAGTGACGCATTCAGCAGTCGAAGAGTAAAACGGAATTAATTGAAGCGAACTGCTTCCAATTACGGCTTTCATGACGCCAAAAAATCCAATTAATATTTTATGGATTAACATGAAATTATTATGATGATGTATGATAGCCTAGCTACCCACAAGCCCCATTTGCTCGGCACCATGGCTGCGTGGCGAGGCAGTGCCAGCGAGAGGAGAGACGAGAGCATCAATCATGGGTAAATGAAATAAAATCACATACAATGTTGACACTAACATAATCCTGGAAGTTTCCCTCCCCCTCCCTCCACCCCCCAACGTCCCGCCCAGATTGCGTCGGGCGAGGGTTCAGAAGGCACAAAAGCGTGTCACTTGCTTGTCTCGTCGCGTCGGAGCACAAACACACGAAAGGCAGCTCAACAAGTGAGCGCAGCCCTTCAAAGAAGAATTGGAGAACCACATGTTTTAAAGCTCTTTAAATAATAAACTATTTAGTGCACTTCAAAAGCGCCCAAATAGAGCCGGAACTTGTTGAATGGCATGGCATGGCACACGGCGTCGCCGCCAATTTGTTTCGTAGCTACCTGTTTATTGCATGTCGGAGGTGAGTGGCGAGGTGAGGCAAAAGGATGGCTGCCAAGTTGCGACATGCTCCTGTACTTTATAGGCAGTTCTATGATGTGTGAATGGGAGTGGGTGTGAGGAATAATGACGCTGACGAAAATAACTTGATTTGCGTGTCAAGAGTGGATTAAACAAATGGGATGTACTCAGCGCTAATCCTTTTTTTATTGAAAGCATTAGAAATTAAATTTGAGTCTTCTAGTTTGGAACGGAAGGCTTGAGATTCGAGCAGGTGAGCATGACATTCTTCCTCATATCTGAAATCGAATCTATGGCTCCATCTTACCGTTGTGGCAGATTTTGGCCAAAGATAGCACAGCCTCTACCAGTCTCTATTAAGACTATTTTAATAAGCAATTTGACAGTTTTTCGAAGCTTTCCGGATCCCGGTTTCTGGTTCTAAATGAACTGTAGGAGCCTCCAGACTAGAAATTTGCTACTGAACCAGTTGAAATCGGTCCACAAATGGCGTTTCTGGAGCAAACTTAAGCAGTTTCTTGAAGACAATTTCTCTCACATTTTGCCACAATTACGGTTCTAGAGGGCATAACTTGCCAGGAATAGCTGAGAAAAATCTTAATTTAACTATATTTTAGAAAATCGTATGACTTTGACCTCCTTAACTCCCCCGAAACTCTTAGTGCTCAGCTATATAAAAATCAGGCTCAGGTCACAAATATTTTCCAAATAAAGAATATACTCAAATATACTGAGTTGACCATCAATGGCCTGATTTGACCGAGAGTCAGAGGGAAGTACTGAGAGTCTTATATTCAGTGCCGTAGCCAAGTTTTTCCCACAGATTAGGCAATAAAAAATCCAGGGGAGAGGCAAATTAGTAAAATCGGTCACCCAGACTCTTAGCCACTCCCCACAATTTTAGAATCTAAAGAAAGAGGCTAACTCGTTGGTACCCAAAGTTTGGCCTTAGCTTGTTTTGCCAATTTTTGAAGCCACAACTGGAAAAAGAAACAACCCAAACCGGTCAAAAGTTTCACTGAAGGGGCAAAGTAACCACTAACCAGCCGGCAGATGGGGGAAAGGAAGAAAAAGGTACATGAACACATGTTTGTTCGTGACAATGTGCCCAAGTAGGGACTCGTATGACGTGATAGGGTATTTATGGCTCTATCATATATTTTTCATGACTTTCTGTTACATTGAAGGAGAGAACAAAGCAAACTGTTGAAACTCGTACGGTCTGGCTCAATCAATACGATTGATAGATTGGGCAACTTTTGTGCAGGCGGACGAAATATAGTCTGACGTGAACAAAGACCTATCGATCCAATCGCTGAGGTACGGAATTGTCGTAAAGTTAATTAATTACATTTGAGGTACGATTTTGAGCTCGGATCTGGAGTTGAATCCGAGATTGGAAATCACTTTTTAGTAATCGAATTTCGATGTTGCGGTTTGGTCGTCAACTTGTTAGGCCACATGGAAGGACCTCAAGTTTTGGCAGAGTGACAGGTGTCTTGTGGCTTCGAGGCTCGAGCACTTGAGCTTCCGAATCGTCAGGTGTCGAATGTAGGGCCAGCCCTGTGCCACCCGTGCCAGGTCTCCAGCACTCATGTTGGCGCTGCGACAGCAGAAAGAGCGGAGAGAAGGGGTCTTGGGAACGATTCTGAATGCGTGGTTGAGGTTGACCTCGGTCCAGAATTTGAGGGAACGGAGGGCAGGCATGGGAGGCCACTCGGTCCAGTCCGAAGGCCTGTTGAGACCCGCGTTTAGGTCGAGGATGAACAGATCTTCGAGGTTCTGGAACCACTTTGGGGACTCTGGGTGCTTGAAGAGGTCAAAAAACTTAATTGTTTCGCGAATCGAGAGACTTCTAACAACGACAAAGACGTTGGTGAAGAGGTTGGGGGACTTCAGAGAGTTCAAGTCCCAGCTTGTAGCCCTCAGACAGCTGGCGGTGATGGATTTCAGACACTTCCGGCACGATAGTGAGCTCAGGGAGACCTCCTTGACCTGCGGAAGCTCAGTAACGCGATGGAAAAAGGCGCACTTGGGTCTTCTGAGGGAGTTGAAGTTTAGAGTTTGAAGATTTCTGAACTGATTCAGGACCGGAAGCAGCTCCTGGCTCCAATCCAGTTCTCGAAAATCACTCATCTCGAGTTTTCGGGCTTGAGCAAAGTTGTAGTCTCCCAAATGGTAGACAGACAGGGCCTCGATTGCTCCCAAAATGCTGGGATCAAAGTCTTCACTGAGCTTAAAGTGCTGACTCAAATTAGTGACGACGAAATTGGCCGTGACCTTCGCCATTTTGTCTAGGACTTTCGTAGTCGAAGGAGATCCGAAACCGCTGATTCTTGCGACGTGGAGGTGCTTGAGATTTTCGAGTGGAAAGTTGGGAATGTGCTGTTCGATGTTGTCTAGGCTGTTTTCGCCGAGTTTCAGTACCTCCAGCTTGGGAAAACACGCCAGGAACCTCCCGACATTCTCTTGGTTGGAGCCTCGGTAGATTCCAAGAACTTTTAGCCTTCTTGTCTCCCGTCCAAGTTCACTGAAGAGCTCGAGAGTGTGCTCAGTTATTAGAGAGGGTTTCAAATCGTTGATTTTGATGTTAAAATACGCCTTTTTGAGCTTGATGGGCTTCCAACTGACATCCAGGGGGACCACGAGCACTTCTCTCCTCATGAATGTATTGAGAGAAAGGATCTCATTCCAGGTCTGACACACCAATCGAGCAGCCCGACGGTCCTCGAGGCAGAGATTTTCAAAGATTGAAATGAGAATCTGAAATTTAGTCTCTGATTGTTCAGGAATGAAAGATGAGAAGACTCACCTCGGAAGGCAGCTCATTTATAAGAACCTCAGTAGCACTTGTCATGTCTGAGACACAAAGACAGCTAAGCTTACAAGCCCTTCGTGAACGAATCAGATACAGTGACGGAGCGGTCTGCTCGTGAGAAATAAGGCAAGGTCCGTAGCTCGGAGTTCCACTCCTCTCCCTCCCCCATTTCCAAGATTTCAAGTTTTCCAAAGGTACTAAAATTTATTTGGCCCCTGAAATCTTTTCTTTTCAGGCACAAAAATCGAGTATTTGGAATAATGAGCTGAACTTGTTGAAGAAAGGGCTTAGTCCTGCCAATTTCCAAGATCTCCAAGGTCGTGAGAAAAAAAAAGAAATTCTTGATTAATGCTGGAAAAGTTCCGGAAAATGGGTGATGCAAAATAATAAGCAAGCCTTAAAAATTTAACCATTCAGATATGCATTTTGCTTGTGAAAAAAAAAAATTATTTAAAAAATATATTTGGAAAAATTACCATAAAATAAAATCATCAAAAATGTTGAAAAAAATCTTTAACATTTCTACCCAAGTCGAGCATTTCTATCCTATATTTTTGTCCACCTCTGAACAGAGAGAACAGAAGAGTCTGCTGATTTCTCAAGAATTCCGCAGCAATGATATCAAGGTGATTCAATTCTCAGTTCCGGACCAGGAAGCGAACACGGTGCTGCTTGTGAACGGGAAGCGTCGGGGGCTTAAAATTTCATAAATCATGCCTCCGAGACGTCATACAAGTGGCACTCGATCCACCTGACAGTGGCAGCTGACACCCAACATAAATCAAGACGGATGCAACAGCTTTGGGCTCACAACATGATGTTAAATCAATTAATTCAACCACTCATCTCCTTATATTCTCATTAAGCTGCTCTGGAAACCCCAAAGATTGATTACAGCATCATAACAATTTACATAACAGGCAAGTTTCCTCATAAATATACCGCCATTCAGGCCCCAACGCACCTCATTCGCATTTTGTTCCATTTTGTTAGGTGAAAATTCGTGATTGCGATCTCAATTATAGTGCTTTCGACGTAGGCTGACGCTTCCTCCGGAGCCCGCAGGGCCGCAGCTAGGTGCGAGCACGAGACAGCCAGCACCATCAGGAGTTCCTGTTTGCTTTACGGAGCTAGTTAGGGCATTGCGTGATGTGGCAGCAAAGTTTTTAGCTTTGTGTTAAAGCAATTAAGATGTTGTCATAACGTTAAATGGGGGGAAGTTTGCTAGAAGTGCGGCGCTGGTGCCTTTGTCAGCAGCTCAAAGGGATGGGAGGAGAGGAGAACGAACTAATTATTGATAAATGACGTCGGCAAACGCATTTGAGTAACTTTTTCAATTAATTTCTGCTTCTGCCGACAGGAATATTTTCTTGATTCGCGTCTGGGAAGTCCTTCATTAATCCCGTTTTATCGCAAGTCGCGCTCGGAGGTAGAAGGTAAACTTTTTTCTGCAAACTTGAGGTTTCCTTCTGATCGCTTTGTTGTTGGAAGTTGACGTTTTCCATCTGGTTGGTTCTTATTCAATTTCAAGGAATTTTGTCGAGAAGCCTGGCTGAATCCTTAAGCATGCAGGCTATATGTTTCGAAGTCGGCACATGCAGACTGTAACTATTGCATGTTTCAGGGAAAGCAAATTACAATGAGCTGTAAGAACTCAAGCTATCCGTACCTCAGGGAACAAACTGAAACTTGATTCTTCTAGAGACAGACTTCAAAACAGTTTAATTAATTTAATTTACTAAAAATGTGTAGAGTTAAAAGTGCCGTATAGCTTTCCCGTAAAATCGGAAAACTTATCAGCTAGTTTAAAATTTTCATTTCATAACTTTCCATTTCAATTTTGGAACTTTCATAAAACTTTGTTTCTCCATACCATTTCCTAAAGGTGGAGCAAAGGGAGTTTTCCTGGTCGAGATGGAATTTTGATATTTTGCAGTTATTTTCAAAACTAGCAATTCATAGAAGAACACAATGACCCATCACCTAAAAGTGAGGAAAGAGGGCTTATCAAAGTAAATAAAACTAGGGAGAGACCCCCTGCTCGCACGTGCTACGCTCGCCGTTTCGCAAGGCTCGTCAACCCCCCATTTTACCTTTGGTAAATGAGAGCCGATGAGCCTGTTGAAACGCTCCTAATTAAATACAATGATAGTTTTTACTCGCGTTTATTAGCTTTATTTTCCTAGCTGAGACAGACAAGTAATTTATGTATGTTATATACTGTTATAAAGTCAAATAAATAATCTTAACTTAATAAGTCGTCAAAGTGGCGTAGCATCATGGTGGAAAAATAGCTATTTCTGAACACATTTTAGCCCCCTTGGCTTTATTCTGCCCAAAATTTCGACCCATTTGAGTCTTCAAAGTTGTGTTTGATTAAACTTCAAACCTTAGTAAAATAAATAAACGCGTCTTTTGGAGCAGCAAAATGAAAAGTCAAAGCATGTTGAAAGAAATTGCTTTCTAATGCGACGAGGGAGTTGCCAAGGCTCTTCTTTGTTTGTCGAAGAAACCATCGTAATACGGTTACTCCTATTATGGATGCCTGCGAGACACACGACAAAGAAGTAGGAAATACATCTCTCTCGGAGGCTGGAAAGGCGATAAATTAACAAAACAAGAGACCCGAGAAGCTGAAAGGAAAGCGGCGAAATGGAAAACGTGCGAGCAAAAAGAGCACCGTCACAGGGATCGAAAAACGAGGGTTGTGTGGGCGTGAAGATGATTTGAAAAAATAATGCTAGTTTTTATTGTTCGCTCCACCACTTTGCATATGCTTTCATAATGTCGTCACATTAGCTCTCAACTGTTGAACTGCTCGTGCAGCAAACAGGCGCGCGCAGAGACGCCGGAGAATGCAAAAAGAAAGTACAAAATGAGCTGAATGAGGAGGGAAAAGTAAAACAAGAGCGCTCACAAGAGAGCTTTTAGCACAGAATACGCCAGACAATGATGAGTAAATTATTTTTAATGGACTTGCGACTCCAAAGAGGTGGAACTAATCGATTAAAGTGACTCCATCGCTTCAAGTAGCCGTCATCCGCCTCGTTGAGCGACCCACGGGTGGTCCTCTACCCCTGTAATCGGGCTCTTGCACCGTCAAGGTTTAATTTGATTTGCATATAATAAAAATGAGACATTCTCGTAAGTGCGAATCGTCGTTTTCGCCTTCCCCCCACTGCTGGTGACACACTTTCTCGAGTGCGGGAAAGGAGCGCGTCTTCCTCATCGAGGCAGCCTCAGATCGGCACGTCCTATCACGTCAGAGCCGGCAGCAAGGCACATGCAGGTATATCGAGCGCGAGCGGAATAATTTAGGAGATAGTGACTGCGTGAAAAAGCCATAAATAGGTGCAAATTAGGCGCAAATGCGGGGCATTTGTATGCGTGAGGGAGTAGCTGCGAATGTTGTGGGGGCAGGGTGGGTAGAAATTTCAGATGGAAAGTTTTTTGAAGCCTTTCCACTCTGTGGCCTTGAATCGTGTCACAGAAAGGCTCTCAAATGGATCTCTCAGGTGATTTCATTCTCTCAGCGCTCAACTGAAGGAGAAATGTGAACGTTTCTGACTCACAAAAGAAAGTCCCGAGAGGCTCTGTTTCATTGACTGAAGTGACTTCAGTTGCGGAGTGGCTTCGAATTCAAGTATTGGGACCTGTTTTCTTTCCTGCTGATGATTTACGCCTCTTTTTCACATAATATGACTTATATATCTACGTATATCTACAGAATTTAATGTTATTTCCTAAAAAGGACTTTAAAAATCAGAACTGACAGAAAATATTAATTTAAAAATACCGGAGTATTTACGTTATATTAACGATCAAAACTCCAAAATATTTATGATAGATAATTTTTTATTTGTATATTTAGAGATATTTTTCCAAGTTAAGACTTGTTTAAGTAATTTTTCATGCAAATCCGTAAGATTTTTAAGGCAAAAAAAACCAACAAAAACCCTCTTAACTAATTTTGTGAACAGAAAAAAGACCCCAGATAGGTTGAAGGAGATTCTCTGCTAAGAGGAGGGAGCGGTTTTTTAAAAAAAATTTAAATATGTTTTTTTAATGTTAACTTAAAATTAAAATTTTAGGTAGTCAAGAAGCCAAAAACACATTGAATATTGACGAAAAACTTATGAGTTCAAAAAATTTTTTTACGAATGAAAATCACCAAAATATTTATTTATTTATTTTAATAAATATTTTATCAGGCCTGAAAATTATCCCTTAGCTGATTTTTTTTAGTAAAAAATTACTTGTTCAAAGGAACTGAACTTGAACCCTACATATATTTAAATACACCGCTGTGAGAATTGTTCGCGTGAGACATTTTTACCACCTGCGAAAGTCTGATGGCGAATTGTGGAAATATGACGTTCACCTGTTCGCTACCTTTATTTTCAATTGAAAATTTACGTCAGAGACGAGTTCAATTTCCTTCGGTTGGCTGAGATAACTATCAGGAAGCTAACGTCATGCAGAATGTCCTTTTCCTGGAAGTCCTGTATTTGAGTTTCTACAAACCTATACGTCATTACGGGGTAAACGAGTGATTTCTTGGGAAATTAAACTTAAGGTTTGATGACTGGAAAACTCAAACGATGTCAAAAACAACATGAAAATTCAATGATGGCTCCCATAGCGCTCAAGCTAGAGTCATTACGAGGTACTTTTCGGCACGGTGTTGAAATTCACCACTTTATTCGATCCTTGAAATCCAATATGGCTCGGTTCTCATCGACATTCGACAGCCGAGTCATGTTGAAATTCAATTAACTGGCAATCATATGATTGAGTGAAATCAAATATTACATTGTTCTTTCACGCCCGGGGAAATTGCAGCTCGCATATCGCCCACCCCCGTTGCGTAAATCGAGCCTCATTGCTGAATGTTTGTAATTTGGCCCAAATTTATTTTAACACCCTGTGACAGCTTCCTGAATGCGATGAAATGGCTTTAATGTC
The DNA here is from genome assembly GCA_963930915.1 of Forcipomyia taiwana. Classification (NCBI taxonomy): domain Eukaryota; kingdom Metazoa; phylum Arthropoda; class Insecta; order Diptera; family Ceratopogonidae; genus Forcipomyia; species Forcipomyia taiwana. Next base: position 2,858,873 of record CAWVOI010000110.1, on the reverse strand, counting down.
ACAGCTCTCGGCGTGACGTGAATCACAAAACCCGAGAGTCAAGTGGATTTGAATTGGTAAATCGGGCAAAATGGACCGTCTCAGCCTTCAATCATTGTACCGGGGTCAATTAAATAAATCACGCTCTCAGAAGTGGCTATCGTTTGCATCAGCTTGAGCTCATTCGGCGCTCGCTCTCGCCACCAGAGGAGGAAATGCAGCAAAACAGTGTGCTTCTGACAATGTTTGATTTATGTTTCAGCGCTAAACTGCTAGGGTCTGGCATTCTGCGACGACCGCCACAGAGCGAAACGATATACTGTGAAACGCACACGAAACAGCATGGCGACGACCGAGAAGCTGCGCGAATTGGAGGCGGTGTCAGGGATGGAACGAGGGTTTAATTTTAATCAAATTTCTTTTTTGGGAAATTTGAGGAGGAGGGTTAATTTTTGATCAAGTTCTCTCTCTCTCTTTTGAACCGGGTTCACTCAGCCTAACTTTTCAAAGCAAACGAACGAACAAGTGGATCAACAGGAGAGTCAATATTTTGGGTCATTAAGTAATTTGGTAAACATTGGGTCAACAATAGAGTAACCAGAGACCAAAAATATCAAAAGTAAGGTTTAAAATGGGATCAAGGGTTCAAAACTGGTGTTAACAAAATGATCCAAAGTATCAGAAGGGTCATCAAAACGACGCAGGAGCTCAATAATGGGTCAACCTTGGATTTTTAAAAGGGTAAAAAAATTGTTAACAAGTTAAGAAAAAAGTCAAATGAAATATATTTTCAAAAAATTTGCTAATATTCTTAACTAAAATCTTTTTACCAAAAATATGAGAAAATTCAATTTTCAGCCCAAATCAAAGCGAATTACTCGTTTTTCGGTGAAAAAGATCAACTTTAAAGATATCACCATTAGCACAGTCAAGCCTCAAATGTCGTCAAAGTTTCTCACATACAAGTTCAAATCATAGAAATAAAATATTCATGATAGTTGTCAGTACTATATCGACAAGCGGCTTTGTTTCTGATACAAATAAAAACTGGAAAAGTCTCCCAAAGCCCCAACCACTTTCAGGGTTTTAAAAACAATAGAGAAGAAAAACAGGGCAACTTTCTCACCCGTCCCTGCACCGAGAGGAGTCCACTTGCGCTCGTGTGATTTTGGGCTCAGATTCAATTTGATGCCCACTAATTGTACGCCTCACGTACCAATCGCGGAAAATCACCATCAGGACTCGTACGTGCGGGCACTTGCAGATCTGGGAATATTTATGGGTAGAAATTATCTCCCGCCCCGAGCGCTCGGGGCCGCAGAAATTACGTAACACCTCTATCCTCTTGCCGGAAGAAAGACATTCATTTGCAAGTCAAGCGAGGTGAAATTTCATTAAAATTCCTTCAGTTTCAGGAGTGACGAGAGAGGATTTCCGAAAACTTCGTCGTGAAAAGAAAATTTTAGAATAATTTATCACCACTGACGTCACTGCCAAACTAATTTGCCCTACACCCACGCACGACGTCTTCTCGGAGCGGAGAAGTAACAGTTTTTCACGCTAGTTTACTGATTTTCATCGATTTCCTTTGCGAACACGTTTTCTGCAGCGTCCCTCGCACTCTTGAAACGGTGTCAAGTGCTTTGAGGACCTTCGAGACGCGCTAGAGAGGAGCCCTTTGACGGGACGGGAAGGGAAAAGAGAAAGGGAGACAAATCATATGCAAATTTGATCATTTCACTTTGCCTGTGTGTAATCCAAGGAGCTCCGGGATGTGCTTGTAATGACAAGTTGCGAGATGCGAGTCGTGTGGAAGTTTAATCGGATTGAAGGGTTGTCGAGAGTGAAGAACTCGGATTTCCTTGGGTCTGAAAGGGCGTTTTTCCACCACCCCGTTTGCCTCACTCACACAATGTCAGCCGGAGAGTTATGTTTTCGCTCTCCACTGATAGCAAAGGTCGTCGTAGAGAATTCGATTTGCATAATTTAATTTATGTGAATGCAGGTTGGCGCTTGCTCCTTCAGCCAACACCGCGACACGGAGCTGCAAATTTCAAACCCATAAAGTTCCAGATAAATTCTGCCGGCAAAAACTGCAATCGGTAGTAATTTCACGTCTAGACTTGAGAGACGATTTTCTGCTGGGTCTCAGCCGTAAAGCCTGAATTTTATGTGGAAAACTCCGCCTGGCAGTGGCAGTAGTAAAATAATTCATAATCCCCGTGATTGCGAATACTTCCTTGAATTGAACGTGGAGCGGTGAGGTGCAGAAAGCTCATCGCAGTGTAGACAAAGTTCACATTTCATGACTCACTAAAAGTGAAATGACCTAGGAAAAACTAAATTAGAGAGCGGCAAAAGTTTCGCAATGCATTTCAAATCTGCATGCTCACCCAGAGATGGGACGTGCGAGGGTGAGGGACATAAAATTGGAATTAACACCAGCCGTCACACACGACCTCAACAAAGATGTGAGGACTTTACATGGAAATAAAACTTTCGTAGCGTGTCACAAAGTGTGTTCAGATGTGCAATAAACCCCACGACTTTTCAGAGACACTTACGGCTCAAATGAAGTAATGGACAAGGACTCAGGGACGGAACTAGCATTTTACAAGTGGCTTTAAAATCGATTTTTGAATTTAAAAAAAATCAGGAGATGGGTTAGTGGTTACGAAGAATCCTATTGTGACCCTAAAAAATTTAGTAAGTAATTCTCTTCCATTACAAACTTTGGGAAGCCCTTTTTCCGTCCCTGTACGCAATAAGGGTCACATGTGGTACCCAGGTTTGCAAGATTTTGCACGAACAACAACATACTCAAATTTAAGCTCAATCGAATGAAGTATAAAGAAGTTACATACAGCAGGAAAACCTCCCTGGTTACACCCCTGGCGGTTTTTCGGAAAAAATTTGCATACTCCAGAGATCATTCATGACAATATGCAAAATACCTCAACTGATTCTTGAGTTACAAAGCTTCAGACAGACAGACAAAATGGCCGAAAAAGTGCATTTTTCAAAATCCAAGTTTTGAAACCTCAAACCTCGACACGCCACTGTCTGCCCGATGTGACATGACTCTGAAGGTTTTATTAACCACCACATCGTCTGCGAATGTGGCATCGTAAGTTTTAGTCGAGCATCGTCGTAAAATGCTCTCTCATCGCCAGCCTTGCTGATTGCAGAGGTACTTTTCAATGACATTTTCAGGATGCCATTAGACAAAAGGTACACGTAATGATGGACGCGTGAACGGAAACGATTGGGAGATGGCGAGGAAGGGGAAAGGATGTGTGCTGATAACGTAAAGTGTCACCATCCATAAGCGCCCAGATTCTTTAGCCATTAGACAGTCTCTCTGGAGCTACGGCACTGAGTTGTGAGCTGGGTAACATATTTCAACAGCCTGAATGGTGCTCTGTCAGATGAGGTGTTTGCAGGAAAGCCGCAGCACCCATCTTGTTACTGGCAAGCTACATGTTTCTCGGGCTCCTGTATGGAGGAGAGGTAGAAGCCAGAGTAATTAGACATTTGAAATTTAATCTTTGTGAGGTTTGCATTCATTTTGTTTGGAGAGGCTGTACGTTCATGTTTTGGGCTTGTAGAATTTCCTGGCACAATGATGAAAAGACCATTCAGGGGGCAACTACCTGGGAAGCACATTCTCGACTACGAACTGTTAAGTTTTTTACCACATAAATGTTAGAGAAATTCTGGGGACAAAAAATCCCGGGGGTCAAGGAAGCTGTCAGGGAACTTTTAAAATCACACACAGACACTTTTTCCTTAAGTTCGTTTCTCTAAATTATCATTCCCAGAGTTGATAATATCCTGTGATTTTTGCTTTAATTTGCTAAGACTTTGCTCGCATGAAAGGATTCCTTTGCTCGGACCCCACAAAATGACAAAAAACCCCTCTACCAAGAATTTCTAGGGTCAAATTTAATTGAATCAGAAGTTTCTTTTGGTCTCCAAGCTACTATATATAAAAGAGCTACTGTTGGAAAATCTCACATTCAGAAAATAAAGTGTATCTCGCCATCAAGGAGTTTTTAAGCTCCAAAAAACCAATGATTTGGAGTTGATGGTGGTTCAAAAGCAAAGAGTCCAAGTACTTGGAAAACTAGGTTACTCCTTCTCTGAACAGGACGCTTCAACTGCAGGCTTTGAAAAACCACATTCATTAAAATAGCCAAAGCAAGGAAACCCATCAATTTTCAATTCGAATCTGAAGAGATTCCAATTTGTATTCCAGTGCAATGCTGGTCTAGAAAACCATAATGAATGCAATTCGGGGTGCTCGAACCGCTTTTTCAATGACGGGAATGCCAATCACTGACGCTCCTATCAACAAAGAGAGATAGAGTCAACAGAAGGTCAAGAATCCAATATATGTGGGCATCTCGAATCAATTACCCTTCTGTACGGTCCAATTAAAATACCAGGCTCCATGGGTGTAATGGCAGAGCGCAAACAAAGCTACTGGCATGTCCGACTGCTGAGAAGATTTACTCGGGCCGTACATTCACATCAAGCGGCTAAGAACCCCGAGGGAAATTCCATCTCAATCTCATTGTCCTCGCTTTTTTATAGATAAAGTACACCGCAAATATCAATATCGCCATCAGTATCGGATCGGAATGCAGGGGCGAACATGGCCGAAACGAACGAATTTGGTATTCAGCCAACACCAACATCAGCGCTGTACATAATCAAGTTACATCATCGGGTGCTCACTAAAACAAGATAAGCCATTTTCTACATTCAACGTCCATTTGCATTTTCCGCCGGACGAGAGAGACGGGCCCGGCTGCTCGCACACTGGGCTGAATTATGTTGTATGCTGGTATCACGACATGAATTAGAGCCCCCACTTGTGCCGACATGGTCAGCACATGCGGGCGATTGGTGGGAGTTGTTCTGACGCTGGTAATTCTCGCGTATTCCAGTCTTAGGCGTTTTGAAAAGACTTTGTGTTAAGGTCTGAATTTCGGCCGTTTTAGTTTTAACCTTCTACCTGGCAGTCCGGAAAAAATTTGATATTTTTCGAAGGTCGATGTATATTAGTCATTGCTTCTTTTTGTAATAAGGCTTCTAGAAGTCCAAAAAATGGAACTAATTTTTGACGAAAAATCATAATTTATTCAATTTCTCAAAAACTGCACATCAGAAACCATATGTCTTTTCATATTTGTTTATCGTGAATCCAAATGAACAATAAAGGATACTTTGTCTTGGTAAAGGGTAAGCTAGGTTTTTCTGAAGATTTTAGGGTCTACAGTGTCAAAATTTTTGAAAAACAAAATTTAGAACATTTTATAAACTATAATCGAATTTAAAATCACGAAAAGAGTCGGAAAATTTTCCAATGAGTAATTGGGAAAATGCTCAGATTTTTCACTGGAAAAGCTGATGGAAAATGTCAGAAAAACGTCTAAGTTAAGCTCAGACGAAACCTACGAGAGAGTTTGGAGAAGTCATGAAGCCATTACAAAAGGGCTTTTTACTAGGTATTAAAGGAAACCCATGAGAATAAATTTAGAAAATTCTAATTAAATAAATAAAAAGTTGTTCAAAAAAATAAATAAGTAGAAAGTGTCTTAAAAAGTGAAAAATGCCTTGGGGTAGTTTTTGTCAGTGTCTAAAAATGACTTAAAATCTTCAAAAGCAGGAAAAGCTGCAGAAAACTCCTTGAGCGACACCGAAGGGGAATCGACAAAAAAAGTACATAGAACCGAAAAATATTCAAAGTCCATTAAGGTAACCCTTGGGGAGACCTTAGTTTTTGATTGAGGCCTTGTTTTGACACTTGCCACTTAGTTGAACTATGGAGTGACTCTCAAGAGCAGTAAAATTTTAATAACCACAAGAAAACGACTCCTCAGCCGGCAAAGGAAAAGTTTGCCTATGTGTGGCGCTCACTCCCGCACACACGAGATGTATGCCCACGCGTGCTCGTGTACGTGGCATTGCGAGAGAATCAATATTTTATTGCCCAAGGAAAATAAAATGGTTTTCAAAACAAATGAACTACACGCGGTACAAACTCAAAATGGAATAAAAGAAAGACGGAACGGAGGAAGAAATGTAATGATAATAAAAACGCAAGCAACGACGACAAAAGTACGACAATGACGGCGAGGCGACCCGAGTGTGTGCCAGGATGTGGAGGATATTGACAGCGCGTCGGCGGACGGAGCTCTGGGTGACGACTCATTTTCTCAGACGGAAAAGCCGGCCCATGTAGAGCTTTATTTCGGAGAGCTGACTCACATACATCACTAGGGTGGGCTTTCGATAATGGAGATCCGGAGATCGGGCGAGGAATAAAACATTTGAAAGGAATTTTATGTTTTTGCGCTATGTTTCAATTATGCGAGGAAATGTGTCACGTTTTCGGCAATGTTTGCTCACAAGATTCACCAAATACCAGTCGACGCCACTATAAATCATATTTGGAGGGTTTTATATATCAATTTTACGTTTATTACTGCCTTCATAATCCGAGTTGTGGGTGTTTTGTCATTTATTGCGAGCCAGAGTGTGATTTCTGTCCATTTTCTTGTCATTCAAGTGATGTAGGGGAAAAGATGCGTTGGTTGGGTGGGCTTTCAGGGAAAATTAGTAGCAGGTTTCTGCCTCAGGGGCTCAAGTCCTTGACATCGTTCGTTCGCAAACTTTTGACGTTCGTTTTGAGAAACTTGAGACGGAGCTCTCTTTTTTACCATTTGGCATAAGGACTTAAGGGGAGTCTCGAAAAGGCAGAGACTGACCTACTGTTCTCTGACTCTCCCTCCGATGATGAAATTGACATTTTGTGCCAAAGATTGAAGATTCTTTAACTTCACAACGAACCTAAAGGCCAGACAAAAGGGCAAACATCTTCATAGAATGATAGATAGATTCGAGGGTGGGTCACGGAAGTTCCTTAGGCCCTATTGTGGTCTTAATAAATTTTCAAAAAATAAAAAGAAGTGAATAAAATTCATTTGTTTCCATTGGATCAGCGTTGGATCAGCAAAGTTGAATCTGAGTTTCAAAACCAGGTATTCCCAACTCCAACTGGGAGCTCCTCAGCCGGAAATTGGGGCTCTCACTTATAGTTTGAACCCCTACGTTTGATAAGAGGAGCTCTTAGTCAGAACAAAGGAACCCTTACTTTTTTAATTGTTAAGAGCCTCAAAGGAAAGGAGCTGGAAAGGGAAGGAATCAGTTTCAGTTTTCGATACCTCTCTAGAAAATATTCTCTATGGTGAGCCCTTTCGAGTAGCTTGCCTATTCCCGCAAAGCCGATTCTCACAGAAAGCCATTTTTAACAGCAAAGTGGTGCAATTTCTCACCAAACTCACAAAGAGGCCATAAAGTGGGCAGAGAACCGCATCTTGAGCTTTTCACTCGAATTTCCCTTCGTGATCTCATTTTTCACGAGAAGCAAACGTTGCAATATTAACTTTTGACACGCAATTTTTCTGAAAGCCAAAGCGGCGGACTATTTTTCATTTTGTGAAGTGCCTCAAAAGTTCTGGCAGAGCAGCCGCCCCATCTCGGGACTGCCCTGGTATGTCTGAGACATTTTCCCCGCTCGCAACTGCGCCTCCTGCAGCTCGAATTTCTTTGTTGCATTTTATGCCCATAATTTCATCATCCAACTTTTACAACGAGCTCGTCTGAGGCACATTCCCGAGTCGAGATGCAGCCTTTCATCTCATCACATTGTTGTATTCGCAAATAACGATCCAATTTAAGGTGATGTCTGGGCCCTGCAATATGTTTTGTGCTCCTATTTCACTCTCGTGTCATCGTCGTGGAGCATTTTTGTAATTTTTTACACCCGACGACAGCATTCTTCTTCATTTTCTTCATCCTCCCCGAAGTAGGTTAACACGAAAACAATCTTTATCAAGTGTATGCGGACGGAATGTCTCGCAGAGTCTCCAACTTTTCCCATATTTTGAGGAATTGGGAAACGAGCGACGACGGAGATAATCATAAATCAAGAGATACGGTGTCATTTAGTGGAGAGAAGCGGGACATAAATTGCAGTTGATGGCCGCAAAAACGCGCGGGTTGCGAGGCAATTAGCCGATAAAAAGGCAGGCACTCACCAGAACTTAGCAAAGTATTATCCATTTCTAGCTGCTGCTGTTGCTGCTGCTGCTGGTTAGTAGCTCCTAATCCACTCATTTCTAAGCCAGCACCGTAGCGTAGTGTGTTATTTATGCGACTAATTTTCACTATTAGTTATCATTATACGAATGCAACTGGCAACGTGTTTGGAACTTTTAGCTATTCTGTAGCTGGGAGCATGCCATTGGTTGCGGGCCGTGCATAAACGCTAGAATTATGGCGAAAGTTATGCGCTGCGTTTGAACTGGATGTCCGGGAGGAAGGCAATTCAAACAAGTTTTTTTTTCGTATGAACTGGGGTGGGGGCCAGGGGTTACTGGGTCAAATCGATTGGGAGCAAAGTTGCTTGAAGCCGAAAATTCTGAAAAATGGCTCCCCCGCTTGCTTTCCCGTTCGCCTTGCCGCAGCTGGGAAACCAACTTTTTGATCACGAGTCGGGGAGTTGAATTGGATGGGAGGGAACTTTGATTGCGAAGCCCCTGGGGAATTTTAAATGAGGCAGAATGAACCTTTGATGAGCTGACAGTGGAGCTACTTTGGCTTGTAGGTCGGGGATTTTGTCGTCGTTATTTTGATGGCACTTTTGGGGACTCGTTTTTGGTCTCTTTCTTTAATTTTTTAAAGCTTGGAGAGCACATATTTAACGGGAGTTTTTACGCAGAAAAGTTCATATTAGTGATGAAAAGAACTCAATGAAGTTTTTAAAAACTCAGTATCATTTTTTAAACTTTTTCTTCCTTTCTTTAACGTTTTAATCGAGGACTCTAATCTCGATGGATTTTTATTGACCCTTAAAATTCGTATTCCTAAGCCCCTCCTTCTTTTTTTCAAGAGCTTCTTTTTTTCATAAATCCATAAGATAAAAATTGATGGAATTTTATCGACATGAAAAAATTGAATTTTATTGACTTTGGAAGTTATTCTCGTTTTTGGCCAATTTTGACCATCCAAGAAATTTTTCACCCAAAAAGTTCAATTTCTTGTTCCTTTCTTTTTTTATTTTTAAATTCTAGGTCCATCAGTCTTAAAAGCCTATAGAAATGTAAATTCAATGGACTTGACTCCCCTTTATTTTCTTCTAAAAAAAAACCAAAGAAAGCCTACTGAAACTACGAAGAACAGCCGTAAGCGAACAAGGCAAGAGACGGACACGAAAGCAAAGGGAGGATTCGGGAGCATCCAGCTCAAGGGCGCACGCCGTACCGTAGAACAATAGGCATGATAATAACAATAATTCCGTCTCAACACGTCCTCAGCAGCTCCGTTTTGTTTGGGCTTCACCCACACAGCTAACGCGATTCGTTTATCTGAAATTCATACAATAATTTGTTCTGGTCGTGATTTTAATTTCATGCTTTTCACAGTCACATTTCCACTTTGATTCGCCACCCGTTCAATCCCCGAATGTTATCTCTTTTGATTGGCTTCTCTCTGCACTGGTTATCATTTTAATTACGGCTAGACAGCTTAACCCGACACACCTAGATTCCTTTGTTTGATGCAAAAAGAAGAACACTTTATGATTGTTCTCTACACTTAACGTACACGTCACGTCACTACGAAGGGGGCTAAGTAGAGTTATGTATGTATGGACAGAGAGAGGAGTAAAGACTACAAACTTTCGGTTAACATTTCTTTAGAATAATGTTTTTCTTCACTTCTTTCCTTCTCGCCCCCGCACTGCACTGTCCTCCGGTTGGCAAAAGTTTCCACATTCACAATGATTTGCTCGATATAAAAATTATCAAATAGAAAGTTTCTCTCGTGCTCTAATTTGACGGTACACTGATTCCTCCGTGTCTGACGCCGGGCCCTAGTTCGCCCCGGGATGGGCCCCGGAGCCACATTTGGGGTGAATGTTGCGCATAATTTTGAAATTGATTACGTATCGCCACTTTTGAATTTTCCTCGTACGTCGGCGTCTTCGAGATGAGTTTTTCATGGAATTCTCCTCTCCCACTGACATTTTCATATCGCCTCACACAGCACCAACATTTGTCAGAGCAGTGGCGCGGCGCAAAAAGTCCGGTGGCGACAGAGGCTGGGGAGAGACGAAGAACGATGCCGGTTGATTAATAAAATATGCTGATGGCTGTGGAGCTGCTGCGTTCTCTGCGTGCTTGGATGTCCATGGAGGTGCGGTGGTGAGCTGCTTCCGCCGTCACCACCGCTAATTCTTCACCACTCTGCCCATCGTGCCCGAATACTCGTCCCGTATTTTTTATTTTTTTACGTTATTATTCGTATTTGTTTCTATTGTTTGTGCACAATTTATTCCATTCACGTTCCTTGCGTTTTTACTCCGACTCAGCGTAATGGAGAAATTCATCTGTCTCGGAGTTTTGTCACATACTCGTACATCCAAGAGCTGCGAGGAGGGAAATTTATCAGTGCCATTAGCGCAACTTGGCCCACTTCGGGAGCCAGTCGAATGAAAATGGAACCGCGTCAGGTGCCGCTAATGAACGGTTTTTGAGCGCCAATTCTGCGTTGATAGTTCGGGGAAATGAGGCACCTGGAATATTTATTTCACGGCAGCTTTTGGTCGATTAATTACTTCTGTCTCGTGTCCTGAATTACATGTCGCTTTAATTGCTCTGGTGACCTTGAGAGGACCCTTAACTTTGAGTTTCGAATTTTCTTGGTAACAAAAAGTCTCAGCTAAGTTCAGTCATAAATTTTTCAGTGAGACGAGATTTTTCATAGATTTTCATTTTGCAAGTTTTGGTTATGTTTTTTTCTGGAAAGAATTTTCTAAAGAAAAATTTGAAGTTTCTGTCTTTTATTGGATTTCTTGGGAAACTGTTGGTCTCAACAAAAACCAGTTTGATTGAAATTGAAGCCAAAGTGACTCCTTTACCTTCTACCCTCAAACGAAAACTATCTAGACGACGCACCTAAGGAAATTTTAATTTTCTAAAATAAACAAATTGCGAAAAACTTTGTTCAAGGACGTTTTCACTCGTTTTTCATCAACGAAAGTCACAAAAAGAGCTAAAAATCGGTTCTGGAAGAAGACCAGGACCAGCAGAGGGCGATTGCAAGCCTGCAACAAGATAAAAGAGCCAAAATTGGGCTCGAAGATGAGTTCATAAATTTTCTCTTAGGCTGAAATCTCCCATTTGACTGGGTTTGTAGCCCCAAGAGTACTTGTAGAGACTTTTACCAGTTCTTCAAGTGCTCCTTGAGGCTTAAAACTCAGTTAAATGGGAGTTTTCAGCCCAAGAGAAAACTTATAAACTCACCTACGAGCCCGATTATGGCTCTTTTATCTTGTTGCAGGCTTGCAATCGCCCTCTGCTAGTCCTGGTCCTGGAGGAGAACCAGGACCAGCAGGAGGAGAAATTTTGTTAGCCTTACAATCGACACAATGCTAATCGTGAGTTTCCCAAGCTTGCTAATTTTAAAGGGAAATCTACAAGGTCCTTTACTAAAACAGCTCTAGAAACTCGCAATGAGAGACTTACATGCAACATTTAAGAGTTTGAACAGCATCTAATATTTAAGGTTTAGAGTTAGGGTCGAAAGTCCTTGAATCGACCTTTTTTTCGCAATTTGACTTTGACGAGCTTTTGACAAGCGATTTTCCTGCTTGAACAAAAAATGCCATTCCCCCAACGCGAGCAGGTCAGCGATGCTCCAGGCTGGACGCAGATAAAAAAGCAACCGCAGCCCCGAACATCGTTTTCCGTGTTCGCTGAAATTTATTGCTCAGGTATCTCATCACCGGAAATGTGCTCAAATCTGCGTAAAACGAGAAGCAATTACTACAATTTTAATTCCATTACTCCGCACACAGCCACCAGCCACCCAGGTGGTGGTCATTATGGTGTTGCTATAACCTACTCAAAAGTAGATTACGAATTGTAAATTGCTAAATGTAGGGGAGGATGCAAACAGGATTATGAAGGGGGCTTGGGTCGAAAGCAGCGGGAGAAATTAGTCCGTGCTGGCACCTGGACGTGGGCGGACGGGGAGGAAATAGAAAATGAACACATTAAAGTTCCGAATGTATTCGGATTCGGCATTGGAAAGTTTCAAACTTTGCCTAACACTTCCAGGGCTGCTGGCGAATGTGTACTCAAAGATTATGGGGGGATATGTTTTGATTTGTCCAAGAGAAATATTGTGCTTGGGAACCGATGCGAGACTTGGGGAGTTTAGAGCTTCGTTTAGCTCAATACGGACTTGTTTATTTATCAACTTTCCAAATTACGTAACTCTCCCAAACTGGCGTGAATTATAATTCGTAATCGTTAGTGAGGAATTACGAGCGTCTCTGGGAAAGTTTGTTGTTGTTTTCATCGCTGCTTCATAAGAGAAAGGCTGTAATAAAGGACGTTGATTGCCGTAGGATATTTCATTGGATTTCGAAGTTGTGGAAAATTGTTGTGAAAATTCAATTTAAATTGCCGTTCTAAGTAACCTCACTCGCGAAAATGACGTCAAATCATCGTCAATTTTACTCGAATCGTTTAAATTTATTAAACCCATTTTTAGCTTAGGTCCCATAAGAGCTCGTAATTAAACAATCAAATCATCAAATATTTGCAAATAAACAAATATCAATCAAATAATTTTCGTCCATATTTGATTGATAATTTCGCAAATAATTAGCAAATATTTTTTAACTCTATTTTTCAATAAAAATTAATAACGAACGAAATTAGGTTTTCCACCCTCGGCCTTCTTTGATTTTGTAAAAAATTTCGGACATATTGTATTCTCAATTGTATCTTAATATAATAGTATAAATAAAATTCAAAAAGAGTATTTTGTGTTAAAAATTAATCATAATTTTATTTGGGGGAATTTTTATCAAATATTTGCAAATATTTGATATTTGCTTCAATCAAATATTTTTCCTCAATATTTGTTTGATTACTAACAAATATTTGATAAGTGCTTGATTACGAGCTCTAGGTCCCATTATGAAAAATCTCATTTTCCATTTGATGGATTACTTCGGGAGGGCTGAATTTTTCCTTCAAAAGTTAATTGATAATCTGTTAGTTTTGAGAGTTACAGCAATTTTTGGAGAGAGACAAATTAAAAAAAAAAAATAAATTCCTCGGCTCGAAATGGGTTAAAAATGAATCGTTAGCAGCTGAAAAAGCAGCATATTAATTACAAAACCGACCTGGCCCGGAAAATGTTCAGGAAAAGCCTCTGGCAACCAGGGCATGTAACAATTTTACGAAAACAATGCGCACACATTTCCCGCATTTCGCAAATGTTTTTTATTACGGATATCCCGGAAATGCAAGTGCCTACTTTCGCTTTTGCAGGTCAGCGTCATTTGTCAAAGAGCGATAATTACAACCGAGTCAACCAATAATCCGCCTAATTCCTAATTGACCTGCTTCTCAGTTCATGTCTCTCGAAACGAACAGGGAAAGTGTACATTATTGAACTCTCCTAGTCTCCTGCCACAGTTAATTAATTCTGCTGTCTGCAAAACCTAAAATAATACACTGAGCAGCAATCCTTGTGGGAAATTGCGGAAACCTTTCTCTATGTACTGAAACGACGGACCGAAACCACCTCGGGCCGAAAGGAACTTGGTTTTTTGTCGAAAGCGGATAAGTTGGGTGGATTAGATGACCTTTTGTGGCACGTTTTCGACACAACTCGGGAGAAGGAAGAGCTTCCTGGACACACCGACGAGCTACCTTGACCCCCATCAGGCTCACATGTTGCTCCTGAACACCTTCATTACCCCCATCGAATGGATTATTCATGACTTGCTTCCACCGCCGTGACACCTAAATTAACCGGAGGAAGCTCGTCGCTCCGGGCAGAGGGACCCTTTGCTCATCAAGACAAATGAATGACAAAAGAAAAATACTCGTTTTCAGGTTCTGGGCTAATGCAAATCCCACATTTTAGTCCCAGAGCGCGCTCTAGGCCTAGCTCACTGCAGTCATTACAGGGACGCCACAAGTATCTGTCTGTGTACGTGGAAATGTGGCTACATGGCGGGGTGGTTGGAAAAATTAATCCACAAATTTCGTTTTAGGGCTATTCGGTGTCAGCAGCAGTTGTTCACTGTGTCAGTTATTGTGTCTCAAGAGATTACTCAGCTTTGGCGAAATGAGCTCCGTGTGTGTTTGTATGTGAGGGAGGACCGGGCAATGTGATACATATCCACGCACGCCACATGAACATGACTTTGTGGAAGGCACAGGGCGCAAGACAGCCACAAGCGAGGAGGTTATGCGGTACACAGCAGCCGACTTTTCAAAAGAAACGCGAGCATCATTCATTATTATTAGCATGGATTATGGAGTAACAAATGGGGCTTTCTGGCGCTTTGATTCGTGCTCTCTGGATTGAAAAGTGCTACCCCGGAAGTGTGAAGGCGAACTTTGCTTCTTCCGAGAATCGAGATGATTCGGCTCATTTTTATCCCTTTCAGTCTTCCGTAACACACTTTTTAAAAGCGTGGGTGTCTCGAAATGTTTTTCTCGAATTTACCTCTTTAAAGAGGGGAAAAATCCTTAGAACTTGCTGTCTAGGAATAAGATGAATTAGCTCATTTCCGACAGGTGATGATCCCTGTCAGCTTTCCATACCACACTTTCAAAGTGCGTGGGTGTCATGAAATCTCGGAAAACGCGATTCTCAGAATAAACAGCTTCATTGTGGGCGGGCAATAACCCATTTTTGTAAAGGGTGTTAAAAAATTAAATTTAACAAACGTAGCTTGGTCTTTTTCCAATTAGTTGAGCTATAAATAAGGTCCTTTAGCTTTAGAAACTTTTCTTAGTTTTCGGTTAACCTTTTTTTCTGAATCCAATAAGGAAAATACTTTGCTTAAGTCTTTTGAAAATTGAAATATGCCAGACATTTTTTTTGCTTCCTAATTTAACATTTTTTAGTCAAAAGAATTTTCCAGATTGGCTTCAAAATCTAAAGATTTTTGAGTAAGAAGAATTTTCCAGATTGGAAACCTGAAAATCATGTTTTCGGTTCCAAGTGGAAATGGGAAAAATATTTCTTTTACGATCTGTTAGATACTTCTCAACCTAGCCGGTTTTAAAGTCAACTTCTCTTTAAATCCTACCTAAAAAAAACTCCCGTTTGAGCTTGAAGGTTCTACGTGCTGAGGAATGAGACTATCCTCTAAATAATGAATTCTAGCTTTTTAAGATCCCGCAAGCTTAATACAAATCCCCGAGTCCCGTGCCAGCAAGTGACCGCAGATGGAGGCAAAAAGTCACACACAAACTTTCCGAATCTGACCGCACAATCAATCAAAATCCGTTCCACCTCATTGTGGAATAGCAAGAGCGGGTTTGACATCGAGCAAATTGGTACTAATCCCCGCCCCAACATAATTTATGAACCTGCAAATTCTACACAATATTTCTCACAACAACACAAACGGAATCCTTGATTAATTTTCGCATCCGCCAGAAGCACGAATCTGCCGCTCATGGGAGGGTTGTATCATCCTTGTTTTTATATATATTGCATCACGGAACCCTCCATTTTGGCTCGGCGAAAAATGTGAACCGGATCTACACGACTTCCTTCCCGTGTGCCTTATCTCCTCCTTCTCTCCGACGTCTCGCTCACGAAAATTGCCTAATAGACCCAGAAGAATTAATTAATTGGACGGGGGAGACCCGATCGGCGTCGGGGTCGAGGGATGAAAAACACTAATGAGATGCCGTATTCGGCAATTAATACCGCGAAGTCATCGGCAGCACTTATCTCTTCATTACCGTTCCCGTCTTCGTTTCACGTTGCACTGTGTCACTGATAAGGCTATTCATTAGAGATATTACATTTTTCAGCCGCTTCGAGTATGGGTGGAGCAGCGAATTTTCATCTGGCCTGCACTATGGTTACGACGTTCTGCGAGTACGGGGACAAGGCGTTACGTGTGTACCGTTTGATGAGCGCACATAAAATATTCATTAATGGGCGAACAAATGTCGCTAGCTGGTTTATCTTGTTTCCTCGTCATTACGGCTACATTTTTATGAGCAAGACTCCGAGGGCTCCATTTTCATTCGACTTTTTACTGCGGGCACTTCTCACTGATTCCGCTCTTTATTTGCCTTTCGCCGATTCCGCACTTACACCCGAAAATGCTTTTATCACAAAAGAACGTCTGATTGGGAAAATCGACTCCTCTAGGCTACTGACAGCGATCCACGAATCTTGAGTTAGGGCTACGACTACAATGATGCTTATTCAATTTTATGTATTAAATATTTAAGTTGTGAGTGTGACATCGTGTGAGTCTTATGAAAAATCTACTAAATCACTCAATTTCTGACAGCAAACTGAATAAAATTTTCATGCTCATTTTCACTGGAGCGGCCGCTTTCGAGTCGTGAGAGCGCCGCTGCTCTCCCGCTCTCCTCTCCCGGAAAACTCCTCTCCTGAGCGAAGAAAAGTGTGTGATAAATTTTTCACATCAATTTGCGGAACAGAGGAAAGGGCTGCCAATTGATGGTTGTTTATTCACAAGCCCAGAGAGATTGAATGTGCCGTCCAAGGCCTTCTTTGTCGGTGTCGCCAGCTTTACAGTGTGAGAATGAATATTCAATTAGGACAATACCCTGTCCGGCGATTGATAAGGAAAGGTAAGGTATTTATGGTCGACGTGGCAGCGGGAAGAAAGTGGGAGAAGGAATGCCTCATTCACCTGTAAATTCTCGGGCGATAAGACACGCATCATTCAAATTCAGAGAAGCTCGAGACGGAAGAGGAGAACCACAAAGGAGCCGGGATTGTTTACAAATCAATGGGTTGATTTGATTGGAAAAGCCGTCCGGGGATTTTCCTCCCAGCATTTAAATTTCCATTTTTCTTTTGTTTGCTCACCACCTGGAAAATTGACTGATCTTTCATGACTGTACGTGTGCCGCAGTCGTCGTACGCTCCGATTGAGTGAACTCCAAGGTAAACATTAATTTGCACCCATTTTCCCGGAAAACTTTTGTGCACCACCTCAAAAGCTGGGATCAGAAACCACGGGCTCATTTAAAGTTCCTTTGCGGGAGAGAAGGCAGTTTTTCTTGGGCGTAGCGGCATGATTGATGACTCAGAAATGGCGAAAAACCAACAAAAAGCCCTGCTAGACTGCCGTTACACCATCTGCGAGCGAGAACAAACAAAACGCAATTAGGTTAGGCAATGATTCCGAGTGCGGCCCCTAGGCAGGGGTGTACCTTGAGGGGGCCCTTAATATTTTTTTCCTGACTCCAAATAGAACTTAAGGAGTAGAGGAAAAATAAATTTTAACTATTTCCAAGAAAAAAGGGCTTGGGAGGATAGGGCTCATTCACATATTACTTCACGGTAAAAATCAAGATTTACATCTCCTTCGCGGTTTGTTCCATACACCAATACTTGGCTTTGTACCGGCTCTCATGGAGCAGCTGACCCCTCATCCCCCTCAGACCGTGACGTAATATTTGAACAGGTCCAAATGAAAAAAAAATTGATTGTGGTGCACCCATAAATTTTTTTTCAAATATTTTTAAGAGAAAAGCCCTAAAATATTCAATCTCCATTTTATTTTGGAAAAAATGTCATAAAAGAAAAACTTAGGATCTTTCTTAGGAAACATTTCGCCACAATTGTGAGGCTTTATTTAATACTCATGAGTCTGGGAGGCAAACTTCTTGAACAGTTTTCGTATTTTGTTGTTTTTTCTTCACTTTTGCCTTTGCGTGTTGCTGTACCTGTTACGATAAAACTACTCATACTACAACTTAATTTAAATTTTGATTTTTTGTTTTAATTGTTTGACTTGTATTTTTGGAATGTATTTGATTTTGTAAATCAGTGGTTACTTGATCATCAAAAGCTGACCCCTTTAACTACTATAGTCACTGGGGAGGTTTAAAAAGTATGAATAAAGCATGACATATTTATACTGCCCTTAAATGAAGTCAAAGAGGTCCCAGAAAGGAATCAAAGACGCTCTAAAAAATTTTTCTCCTCAGATTTTAAAATGAAAAGACCCCAAATAAAAATTATTCTTCGTCTTATTTGTGAAGAAACAGCTTTTCTAAAATTTAGGAGGAATGAGACTTTGGAGCCCCAAAAAATCAGACTCCATCCCTGTCCCACATAGCTATGCGGGAAATGTACAGGAAGAAGGGAGACGCGAGGAAAAGTTTCATAGAACAGAGGAAGCATGTCGAAATAGCAGCTGAAAATGATAACGTCAATTACCGATGTCTAATGCATCGAAAAGAAATCGAGCGGCAGCGCGTGACAGTGAGAAATAGTCCAGGCGTCGGAAGAAATCCAATTAAGTTATGGATCGGAAGCTGCCTCGGAGGGTCTCTCTCCTCCTGGCCCGAGCACCGGAGTGTCCAAGGACGGGCGATAAAACCCTTGTTGAACACGAGTAATCATTCCAAATTGGTGTCGATACAACATCAACCCACTTCATTGTCAACATTTATTGACAGTACAATCATTGGCAGTCAAACACAAACAAAAACCGGTGATTGTGACAACACCGTGTGCTTTTGACAAGGGGGACCCACGAGGTACCAGCCGTCCTCCCCCCTTTTGCCCCGAAATTCACGAGACTCCTCGCGATGATCCGCACTATTTACTCTTCTATTTATAAGTTAATTCATTCATGTCGGTTGCCCCCTCCCACCGAATTCTCCCGAGCCACGATCCGAAGAAGTGACGTTCAAGGCTCGGATATGTCAGCGCGTAGTCATTATTATTGTTGTTTACGTCGCTGTGTCTCCGTTTCACTCAATTGCTCTGCTGACATATCGCACTGCTCACCGACATCTGCCTCTCTCTCGGGCTTGCGTATTGACTCTGGCGCTCTCAGCTCCCTCGCTCACGATCCGATTTGCGCTCAATTGAGACACATTTTTTTGCACATTTGCACTCCTCCAAGTAACGTCCCTATCTCGCTTCGGGCTCTTTCTTGCCACTTCTTCTGTACACTTCGTACATCGTCGTCGTCCTGCAGCTAGGAAGGACTTTTTGCGCGCCTATAATTGTATTCACGTTCTCTATTATTATCATCTATCTTGCTTCGGATGTACTCGTAGATTGCAGAGTGTTTCGCAGGCAGCTACGTCATTCGCAAAGCCTAATTTAGGCTCATTGCGGCGCGGAGTAATTGTGAATAGGGATACTCTATGACAACATTTTCTTTCCTGAAACCTATTAACAGCTATTTAGGTCCTTC
Organism: Forcipomyia taiwana; assembly: GCA_963930915.1. Taxonomy (NCBI): domain Eukaryota; kingdom Metazoa; phylum Arthropoda; class Insecta; order Diptera; family Ceratopogonidae; genus Forcipomyia; species Forcipomyia taiwana. Next base: position 2,839,573 of record CAWVOI010000110.1, on the reverse strand, counting down.
GAATATGTTTTTTTAATTACAAGAAAATATGCACACTTGACCTGGTAACTCAAAAATTTTGTTAGGTTATTAAAAGGGGTTTTATTAGATTTTAAAACAACAATGTAAATTGCCGTCTCAAACCTGGAAATCTGGTTTAAAAAAAGGAATGAAAAGACAAGCTTCTAACTTAAATTTAGAAAAAATCGGCTTAACAGTTTCTTCTCTTTTTAAAGGTTCAATATGGATTAAAGGGTCAATTCTGAATATTTAAATTTGTCAGAAAAAACGACCAGAAATAGCTCTATCAATAACTCTAATTTTTCCGCAATGGGCCATTACCATGCCATTCACGACCTTGCTTCCTTCTGTTCCTAATAAATTAAAAACCAAATAGAATTTTGAATCTTTGATGAAGTCTCTAAATGAAAGAATTCAAGGAAGAGTTCTAGACAATCAAAACTAGTCCAGCACGCATGCTTTATCCAGAAAAATTTCTAGACGAATAAAACAGATTGAAAAGTATATTTGCAACATTTGAAAGAAAAAATTCCAGCCCCGAATGTGTAGCCCAAAACGACCCCAATTCATACTCTTTTAGACTCATGAGGCTCCCCATAAAAGCCCTATCGAGAAGCCGAGAAAATCTCGAAGCTCAAATTCACCAGTTAGAGTCACACAAATGGTTCAAATTAGAGTTTCTTGTTGGGTTTTGGTTTTGGAAGAGTTTTTGATTTTTCCAGGATAAACTTCTAAAGTAAGGAGAGGGGTTTCAAAGGAACTTTGGTCACTCAAAACTTAAAAAAGTTGTAGCTCATCTCGGAATGAGTCTGAAGTTCTTACTGGAGCCTCTTTGTCCATTACTATCTATGACAGGAAGGTTCCTTGAACTTTGTGTCGGTAAAGAGAGCTAAACCTCTAAGCTTCAAATCATTTCCAGCTCAAAAATGACCCATAAAAACATCTAGAAGCCAAACTTCACCAGCTAGAGTAAGCCCCGTGATGTACCCACTTTGAAAATTATGTGTATCGAAGTCATTAGGGAGTTTTATAAAACATACGCAACTTTTGTTTGTTTTGCTGAATATGGATAAAATTAATGACATTAAATTAGGATGTGATACCAATTGTGCAAGTCTGTAGCATGCGATCCCCACATCAGCCATTGTCAAAGGCCCATGTAAGCTACGCTCCGAACGCGTAATGCCAAAATATAACAATAAAAGCAAATAAACCCCCGTCGCACAATCTCGTGCCATTGATAAAGAGGCACGCAGCTGCCTCGTCTCCTCTCATGCGGGGAGGCTCCAGAGGAGCAGACCGACACGATGGCAAAAAGAGCTTTGGCATTGGAGACGTCTGTGCTTCCCCTGACATTAGTCCTCGCAACACCCGAAAATGCCGCACATCAGATGATGACGAATCAATAAAGTGATGTGATGCATCATATTTTTGCAAAACTGCATTCATGTGCTGTGGCGCCACTCCTCTATATCTACAACCTCGCTGCCATCGGCAATCATTTTTCATGTGACCTTTTTGTGTTTTGGCTGGCTCGCTGGCCGCCGTAGCCACAACATTTTGTGACAAGATTGGACACACTTTTTTATGTGTTGAGTGCATTAAATGGAAATTTTTGTGTTTCTGAGCCGGGCATTATGGTATTCATGACCAATAAAACTTTTCATGGCTTGCACTCAGACGAGCTGCAGTCTTTGATTGCTCAAACTTTTGGGGGAGTATTTGCATTGTGGTGCCAGACTCGTTTTTATTGTCTTAATTAGGCTCAGAAGAAATTTTACGATGATGAATTTGCAGCCTGGAACAGTTGTCAAGTTTTCTCGGCCACTCGAGACACACAAATTCTTCCTTCCGAGCTCTCGCGGTGGGATTTCCTTTCCTTTCCCTTAGCTTAACTACCTTCATTCTTTTTCCCTAAAATGCTGTCAGGCCAACACCTGATCTTGGGACAGACTCAGAAGACTGCAATAAACATTCGATCCGAAAAGCTTTGGTAGAGATTTACAAGAAGGAAATTTACAATCAGAAATCTTCCAGCCCGAAAAAATTCCAGCCCGAACAGAATTTTATAAAGCCTTTTTTTTGGTAAATTAAGGAAGCGTAGTATTTTGTTTTTGCGCTGTATTAACTTGACTTCTGTACTAACCTGGGCCCTTTGGAGTCTCTAATGTCTTACTATTAATTAATTAGATGGAATTTTACGTCCTTTGAATTTTATTTGGAATATCTGAATTGTAAATGACCCTTCCTGATTTGAGTTTGACGCTTTCTGAAAAGCATTTGTAATATCTGGATTGCAATTGACGGATTCTGAAATGCATTTGGTATATCTGAATTGCAATTGATGCTCTCTAAAAAGCATTTGGTATATCCTTATTGCAATTGATGTTTTCTGAAATGCATTTGGTATATCTTAAATGCAATTGACGGATTCTGAAAAGCATTTGGTATATCTGAATTGTAATTGATGCTATCTGAATTACAAATGAAAAAGGTGTAGATTGTTTACTACTCAGTACTCCAACATCAAATGAGCCAATATAGATTCATAGATCGTTCGTGAATTATAAATGTGGTTGAAAAAGTTTTAAGAACCCCACAGCTCACGTCCTGTGACCTTGTTAAATTTATTTCAGTGTCAAAGAAAACGAGAAGATCGCCCGAAAGTGTTTTTGGCAATTAAGATATGGGAAAGTGCTGCATAAATCAGCTTTCAATGTTGCGAGAGACAAGACAGTAGTCCTTCAACACGAACTGCAGGCAAGTTCCGAGAGAAGAAGGGAAGAAAAATGCTGCATCAAGTTTCACGGCGCAGCGGAGCCTCTTTAGGATTACGTTGTCTGTATAATTGCAAAAATGAGCGGTAATAATGTGCTGCATATTTAAAAATTTACACAAGGAAAGTGAAAAACCGAGTACTTGCCGGCTCATAAAAAATAATTGCATTTATAAATTCAAGTGTGCATTCATATTTTCCACAATAACTCTCCGTGGAGCCCGTCGAAGCGGCAATATTCACTCTGATTTATTCCCGTCCGTCTCTTCCGTTCCCAGAACCGCCCTCAGCTACCGTAGACTAGACCGGCAAAGTGGCCATTACTGGAATTGCCCCACAAGTGAACTTGAGGTTTCGCAAAAGGTCGACAGCGTACTCTGCGAGATTGAATTTTAAATACGGCTGCCGGGCTCAGACGCAAGGGAGGGGATCAACTTACCTTAAAAAATTCAGGTTATGTAATCCAATCTGGTAATCCATCGCACGACACTGTTTCGCTTCACTTTCTCTTAAAATTTCAACACTTTCTTCAATTCGAGGTACTTCATGAAATATTTATCATCTCTCGATTTCCATTTTATCGATTTTCACTGCACTGAGCCTCCTTAGCCTGTGGAATTAGAAATCGATTTGAGACACTCACGAGGAAATAATTCAGCGAAAAAGAGCACTTTAAATTCTTCTCCTCTAAGTAGCACAGCAACGCAGAATTTCCTCGTTTTTCACGCGCTCTTAGCGGTTTTATTGCTTTTGTTGCTCTTGGCCACCACCATTGTGCCGTGGATGTTTTTAATATAGGTATATAAAAAAAGTCTGCCTTGCCTCGTGAGTCTCTAATGTATGCAAAATGTGCGAGCGATGAGAAATAAAAGAAATACAGCGAAACTTTTCACACAAATTCGCATTTTATCTCAAAAGCAGAGGCGGAGCCGGGCTAAATTGGGTTTCTTGCAATAAACTGATCCATTTTCCTCAGTACTTGGAATCCTAGGAAAGTCAAATTCCTGAAAAGACGAGGGGTGTTTCGGGTTTTTCTCGGAAAACAGGAATATTCTTGGAAAAGGGGGCGTTTCTGGACAGTGGGCGTTGCTAAAAGTGGAAAATTTCCAGAAGTTTTTTTGCCCAAAACATTTGCATTTGTCAGCAAAACTGGGAGTGCTGATGCTGGAAATTCTTGCCAAAGAGAAGTTTTAAGACATTTTCAGAGAAAACTAGACGTTCGTGGATGTGTTTAGAAAATGGAAAAACATTTCAGAAAAGTAGGCCTTTTTAGAAAAATTTTCTCACCAAAAAGTGGTAACTAAAATTTTAAAAAATCGACAATTTTTGCAGAAAAAAGGGACTTCGAATCCACGATGGGAAAAAGACGCCTACAAGGCTCCAAGATGAAGTTTTAAAATTCTAGAAAATTTTCCTTGAAATTTCTGAAATTATTTTGTAGAAAAAATTACCATTTTTCTCATGAAACGGAAGGTTTTAGACCCTGTACCCCTTCACCAATCTATCTAGAAAGTTTTGGGAAACGTTGGTGGTTTTAAGAAATACCAAAAATAGGGGTATTTCCGGACAAAAGGGGCGTTACCGAAATTACCTTGAAAATGGAACCACCAACCTGCAATTATGAAGGAGACATTCGAGAGACACAGCAAAAGTTTTAAATGGCCAACCCAACCCAGTTCCGCCGCTGCTCGGAGGGCCAGTGGGCAGGCATGGTGTGGTGGCGCACAACAAAGAGCCAACAATTTAATATTTTACATGATTTAAATTTAGCATACACACGGCAGCACAAAAGCGCGAGATCAAAGCACTTCGAATACACGCTGCTAATGGTCTTAATTTTCCATCCCGATTTTCCTCCCGACTCACAACACTTTTCCATGGAATTTCAAATCACATCACAGATTCGCGTTCTCGCGTCACCCCCACGTGACGGTCTTCACTCAGGTGCGGGATTCAAGCCGTTTTCCACGAACTCTGAGTTGGACTGTACCATTATTTTCAATTTTCTTTCGCACGTTTTCCCCCTATTTCCTCGCTTTTCCCCACATTTACACCACTTTTGGGCCCCCGAGGTCCGTTTTCCGCGATATTCTTGCACTTTTGGGGGGAAATTCACCCGAATTCCAACCCAATTCGGACGCGAAAATTTTTTCACACTCAAAATACCATTTTTGAATGAAATTATCGTACGACTGTGTAGCGCGATACTGCCTCTGTCTCTGACGAGATCTAAACCACGAATGAGCGCACGAAAATCTTCCTCACGAAAATTTCCCTCGCGCTCTGACACGCAAAAGATCTCGCCGCAGATGTTCTCCGTGGCGATCGGCAGTCCTCTCGAAACATGACTTTCCGGCGGCACAACAGAGAACATCGGTGCCACAACAGAGAAAATGCGATCCCAGCTGATCGTGCCAAAAAGTAGTGAGGAGATATTTTTAATGTTGGACGTCTAGCGCCGCGAAAATCGTGTTTTTATATCAACACGTCACGGTTTATTGACCTGCACATGGCGCGCTACCCGGTGATTTTGTTGATACGCGCCCACCCGCTCATTCATGGGAATTTGTGAATGGAGTGCAGAGCAATTTGGCAGATTTCATTGATTCAATTGGTAAGCCTTTCGGTGTGTTTGCGAAAACTTTTAATGGCTTCCGGTGTGCTTTCTCGCAAAAATGTGTCGCCGCAACGATTCGAGTGGGATGGATCCAATCTGATTGTTTACAAGATGGAAATAGATTTCGAGTGGGTTGAGTCGAAGTTTGACCAGGTGGGACCTTCAAATTTTGCTTGAGTGAAGTTTTTTGTTAGAGAATGTAATTTTCCTCTCGTAGATTTTTTAGAAAATTCGTTAAGACCTCATCTTTTGAAGACCCCTATTGGTGACCCTTGGAGGTGATTTCTTTGAAAATTTTTGGAAGAACTTTCGGGGGAATTTCAAAAACCCTTGGAGGATACTGCGTAAAAACCTCCAAAAATGCTTTAAGAAGACCTAGTCAAAAATCTCAGACGACTCCTCTAAACTCCCTAGAAGACTTCTAAAATAACTCTTGTGTCTTGTTTGCAATTATATCCTACTTGTCACATCGAGCTGATTTTAATATTAGGGGTCGAGAAACTGAATCACGAAAAATATTATGGCTTCTTCGTAGCTTCTTGGTTGCTCTCCCGCAGCTTCTCTAAAATTGATACAATTTTTAAAGCAAAAAATTTTTGTTCAATTGTATGGAGAAATTAAAAATATATAAAAAGCAAAATCGGTGCATTTTCAAAGATTTCGAGAGGCCCAAACTTTGAGGGCCCCTAGCTCCGTCCCTGTACTTGGTAGGGGTCATATGTGGTAACATGATTTGCTAGATTTTGCACAGACTACAACATACTAAAATTTCAGCTCAATCGGATGTAATATAAGAAGTTTTCATACAAAAGTAAATCACCCCCCATGCACTTAAAAGCTTAATTTTGCGTTTATGCTTTTTATTACATTTTTTATGTGACAGCACAAGTAAAATCCTGGCTCGAAGTTGATAAGTGAGAGAAACCACGTGACTGCTAAGAGCCTTTTACCGGCACTTTCAAACTCGTCGTTATCTTGAATGAGCTGTCAGCTGTAAGAGAAACGTCATCGCAAATGTTGACAGGTGTTCTTCGTGTTTTGACGACCAAGTCGCGCTTCCTTCCAAATTTGTCCAAGTTTGGGCCGGCTTACAGGTAATTTATCCTTCGTACGCCTCAATCATTTGGATGAATATTTGCGTGTCGATTGCAGCATCCGTAAGATGTCGGACGAGGTCCAGAAAGCTCAAACTGCCGCCGACAGCGGCGAAGATACAATTTTCGGGAAAATTCTCCGCAAGGAAATTCCATGCAACTTCATCTACGAGGACGACTTGTGCGTTGCCTTCCACGATCTCTGTCCCCAGGCTCCAACACACTTCCTGGTGATCCCGAAGAAGGCTATTTCCATGCTGTCAAACGCCCAACCGGAGGACGAAGCCTTGCTCGGTCATCTAATGTTGGCTGGAAGCAAAGTTGCGAACGACCTTGGATTAGATAACGGTGGGCTGTTATCTAACAAATTGATTTTAATTTGTTTTGACGATTTCTGTGATTTTAGGATACCGTGTTGTGATCAACAACGGCAAGCACGGGGCCCAATCTGTGTACCATCTCCATCTCCACTTCCTGGGAGGGCGCCAGCTCAAATGGCCTCCTGGCTAAAATCCGAATTTCCCATGCTTGCTTAACTTTCTAGTGCCAGAAAGTAATAAAGAACTCAATTTTGAAGAAAGTAAAAATTACGAATTTACTTCGACAGTAACAGAAGTGGGCTAAACGGTTCAAATTGAAAGTTGGCACTCGGTTTGGGATGGCGCTCTTTTGTCGGCGGAATCTTGAACCTCGTCTTGAATTGAGGGTGGCCCAACCGTTTAAAGGTGCGTTGACATCGTATAGAATAATTTCATATAAGAAAACGCTCCAAAATATGGACTCCTTATTTTCAAATTGAGGAATAACTTCTTAATGAAAAGTCCAATTTTAAAAATTAAGTTTATTTCAAAATTGTCTTTTCCGTGATCATAAACTAAGAACTAAAATTTTAAAATTACTTCTCGTTTTACAACTAAAATCTTGGGCTGGAGTGACTTTCCATATTCCCAAAAGCCCTCAGCCTTCAAGATTGGTTCAAATCCAATTGAAAGTTATGAGAAATTGGAAAAAATTTGGTGACGAAGTAGAATTTATTCTGCTCTATGTGAACGCACCTTTAGAGGCCACCTTTGCTCCGCAAGTGCGCGCAGTCTCTGACCAATCAGAAGCACCGAAAAATGGCGCGTTCTTGATTTCCTAATTATAGCCTCTTTGACCCCTTTGGAAGACTTTAAAAACTTTGTATTGCAAGGAGCTCCTTCCTCATCTCTCCTCAGCAGGTATCCTTAAAGCTATAATTTTGCAAAACTGGCTTCCAAAAGTAGCATTTCTCGCTCGCCATTTTTATAAATTTTCACTTCCTTGTCTTCAACTTAATTTAAGACAAACTCTTTCGGTTCTTTGTTAAGCTACCGGAACACATAATCAACCCCAAAAACGCCCGATTCGGGAGTAAACTCAGCCACTGAGAGCCTCCGCTCACCGTCGCTAGGGGCGCTGTTAGTGTCAGCGCCTCTAGCGAAGATCACTTGGAGTTGGTGTGTAGCAAAATGAAAAACCAGAAAAATAGAGTGAAATAGAGTGAAAATCACTGGCGGAAATTCAGGTGCAAACGTAATCAATTGCAATCGTTCTAATTGATAATGGACTGAATGGAGATAATTTGAGCGAGTGCTAAAACTGCAAAGGGAGATCAGTGAAAAGAAAATAAATTTTGCAACCACAAAAGTAAAACAACAAAATCATAGCAAACAGAATTGCTAATTGTAAGTGAAGATAAGAGAGCAATCACGACAGACATCGGGGAGGAATTCCTGGATGTCCTTTTCAAGTCCTAATGCGCATTTCTTCTGTGAGTTTTGATAGTTCCGAATGCAAACTACACAGGCTGCAGCTATTTGCTAATAATATCTCGCCGTGCCAAATTTGTACGATATTATCAGTCTTATCGTAGAAGTAAGAAAATGGAAAGAAAAGCGAGTGAAAATGCGGGGCGAGCGGAGAGAAAAGGGAAAATTGTGGAAAACGGAGGAAAGGTCGAGGAAAGTTCTATAATTATGATTTACTCGGGCGATTTTGTAAGGTAAAGCTCAGCTCATCTTACACCTTATTAAATGCAAACATAGCCGTATATACAAAAATAGCTCGTTGGGCTCGAAGAACAAAGAGATGTTTTTATCAGAAATGCCAAACAGCTGACGGGTTGTCCGTCGGTCTAGCTTATGTTCCCGGTCGAGATTGTTTATCAGGCGCTAACAATGCAATGGGGCCGTAGAATTTATTTGTTTCTATAATTACCGTCTTTCATCACAAGCACACGCAGTCTGAGATTTCAAAGGACCGAAAACACGATTTTCTCTTCTCGCTGGCGCTCGCTTCGGGATGACATATCGCTACACTTGCAAAACCGCACGTAAGATCTGACAAAATTGTAGTCGAAATTTCTATTAAAATGTTACATGTTCCTCTGTTAAGTAATTAAGCCAATTAGAATTAAGAGTAGAGTGTGTAGAGGGCGGAAGGGCGGCAAAACACTTTGACCATGACAATTCTCGTCGACATCAGCCACCAGCGAAACCACATTGAAGGCCTCAACTTCGACGAAGAAATCGTTATTCTTGCCAGCAAAAAGCAGAATTCTTTGCGTGCTTCGTGCCCACGTTGCCGCCGTGATATGAGGAAGGTAAGTAAGTTTAACCTTTGATTTATCCGATTATGACATGGTTTAAAGCGATGGCCAGGGATGGAAATTTTGGAAATATTTTTAGGGAAATTTGCTATTTTTTTTAAAGCAAAAATTAGAATTATTTCGACCAATTGACCGCTAGCCATTTTTGGCTGATGGGACGTTTTCTCAGAATTTTTGGAGCTGCAGGGTGTTGTCCCAGTAAACTCAATTCTCATATAAAAGTAGGTTTTTGGGGCATTTTTTTATTCAAATTCCAAAAATGAAAATACTTTAAAAATATGTCGAAAAATAGGAAAACAAAATTTTTGTCCACGATTTCCGAGAAAAACGAAAAATCCCAGGAACTGAAAAAGTCTACTTTCTCCGAAAATTAGGAAAAACAACCGCCCCCTCCAAGAACGTCCGTGCTGGCCCCGATTCTGTTGTTATAGTTTTGCATTTGCAATGGGCGCTATGCTATTTGGAAGGCAATGAACATGAATTTTTCACCTTCGTGCCATTTGAAGTTTGATTAAAAATATCCTGCTGCCATTTTCCGTCTCTTAACGAGCTCCGTTCTCCTTTTCAATTAAAACCTCGCTAATCGAGTTGCAGTTTTCTGATTTGAATTTTTAATAAATTTTTCCATCAAGAATTTCCCAGGAGGAAAATGCACCTAATCTACATTTCCCGGGCATTTCACAGTCGAATTAACTCTTCTCTGGAATTCGCCCCATTCATATGAGTAAAATGCATAGAATTTCCGACTCCGAGCTCACACAATGCATCAGATTTTAACGAGAGCAAACTTTTATTGCACCAAATAGCATACTTCATTATTATCTCTCCGTCATCAGAGTCATTATATATTATCCTCGTCGTGCTCTGTGGCCTAAGTATTTAAGCTGTGCAAAACGGTGCATACGCTGCAATTGAGGAAAATGGGGAGGAGGAAACTTTCAAGAGGGTAATCTTTTTGTCGCCTAGTGATTAATTTAATGAGCGAGCCACGAGATTACTACTACCTACAAGACTATTACCGTGTCTCGGAAAAGTTGCAGCTTCCACATTCCTGCGCCTCTAAGTGGGTTGAAACTTGGTGGATGGGGAAAGCCCAGGGGATTGTTGATGAAGAAAAAATCAGCATTCAAAGACAAGGCGTTGGAGATTTTGGGAAAAAAAAAACTAAAATGAAATGGCAAAATTCCTACAATCTAATTTTTGTTCAGATTTCAGAAATTTTTAAAAATCAAAAAACTTAATTCTCGGCTTTAAATTTTTTGTATCATACAAAAGGGAGACTCCCTGCATGCACCATCATCAGTTGTTATTTTTACTCCGAATATTGAGCTCATTTCGTCTAGAAAATCAGATTTTTATGGAAAATCTCTCCTCCAGGAAGCCCAAAATTATTCCTTCCGAGGGCCAAGACGTTTTGAGCCAACAAATACGTGTACTGAAGCGGTTTTGAAATTGAGGGTAGGTGAGTCTGCTACAAATTTAATAATATGATTGAGTTATGACTTGCTGAAGAAAACAGACTTGAAAAGACTGCATTTTTTATTTAAGAAATTTGAATTTCAAGTGCTGAAGACAAACAGACAAAAATCCTGCAAATTTGTGAGTGCAAAAAACTTTTTTCTCCACCAAGAACGACGATTATTACATTTATCCCAAGCTATTCACTGCGACGCCGACGAGGCCTTCTCCATCGCAGTCATTCGCTCCCTCTCTGCCTCATCCAGGACCGTAATTTAAATGCAGCTCGCAGAAACTGCATCAAGTAGTCGATTGCACTGAGGAAGCTTACTCCGAATATAAGTCCCACGATGCCTCCGAACGAGACTGGCGGCGGGAAGGAAGACAAGTAAAATAAATTGAATTTTCTTATTTTCTCTGTGTGTTTTCCCGCAATTAGAAGAGAGACCTAGACTGGGAACGGGGAGTCATGAGCATATATATTTCTTACTGATGAAGTTGAGCTTTGTTTTCGTCTCGCGCTTCACGTATCGGATCGAAGGTAGCTGCATTAGTCGAATTTTAATTTCGCTCCCGTAATCGCTCGCCTGCTCCTCCTCCATTTGGTATACCGTCGTCAGAATCTGTGACTCACACGATGGCGGGCACTTGCAGTTTTTACGGTACCGTGAAATGTCGGCTGAAATTGATTTTTACATGTTGGCGTTGTCATACAATGAAGCACTGGGGCTCGGGCAGTCTCGCGGCAGATGAAGCGTATCCACAGGGGTTTGTACTAGAGGGGGGGGGGGGTGTCGTTTGGAGACTTGAATGAATTTTGAGGTCAGCATGGTCTAAAGACGGTTTAATACAGTTAAATTTAGAGGCAGCTTTAAAATTTAAATTTTCCGAAATTCTCCCTGAGGTTTTGAAATTTCACGCCCCAGACTATGTTTTATTAACCATAATTGATTCAGAAAGAGCCAATTGAAAAATTATAGCTATTTTTATTGACGTTGCTGGACATTAAAATTACCTTTTACCGAGATTGACCATTCAGATAAGGTCATTTTCAAGTAGCTTCAAACCGATATCCGACCAAAAAGTTAAGTTTCAGAATCTATCATAGAGAGCGTGGTCTGAAAGAGTCCCAAAACTCAATGTCAAGCCCATTTACAGCAGTTTCCGGAGCTTGTCCAGTCAAAGTTTTGAAATACCAAAGTAGTTCTCAAGCCGCAGATCTCTAGCTCTTGTAGTTTCGGAGCCTTTGCGAGACGGACGGACCGACAGACATACATAGCGGAGAAATAAGTGCATTTTTTCAAAATTGATGAAAATGCACTAAAATATATTGAACATCAAAGAAATTTCGTTCCCCCTCTAGAAACGAAACTCTGTGGGCGTACCAAAGCTGAGCTCCAGACTACCCGGCCTCCAGTGTGTGCTCACAAATTAGTATTCAAATGCACGCTTTGTAGTAATAAAACGCCCAAAAAGGTTTCACAATTACCAAAATGTCGAGTCAAGCAAATCAATCCCTCGAAACCGCAAACAGTGGATGTGTCGCCCGAATTGGCTGTCATACCTGCGAATATGTCGCGTCGTTAAGAAAATAATTAATATGCTCGGAACATAGCCTGCGACTCACTTCGGTGGTGAGGTTGAGGCATGAAATGATGCGTGCAATTACAGTACATCTTTTGGGCAGCAATGTGACATCCGACAGCACAAGTTGATTGCGTGTATGCTCGGAACAAATTGAAATCTGTGAAGAGAGATAGAGGGAGAGACATGTTTTCCCATGACAGGACACGTTTCGCCACTTTTTGGGCGGAAATTGGCGACGTGCAGCAGTGTCCGTCTGTCCCAGCCCATTAATCATGAAATGGAGCAGTCCCTTGGGCTTTGAGTCCCCCCAAAAGACCAACTTTTTGCCAACTTTATGAGCTCATGAGGCAGAAAGGGTGGTATTTAATGCTCCCCTTTTTATGCAAAATTGATTTTGGTGACTCTCAGACAGATTCTTACCATAAAGCATACTTCTAGAAGTATATCAGAAAATCCCTTTTTTCCATACTTAATTTTTGAAATAACTTCTGATTATCTTAGAATTTTAATCAAAATAAAATTTTAGACCAGGAGGACTCCCCATTTTGTAACTTCCTTCTGGTAAAGATAAGGTCACCTTGAAGATTATGTAGAGACGGAGCAGGGTGCTGATATGCTTCTAAAATTCTCACCTGCCGGCTGAACGCAGTTGGTCTCCTTCTGGGGGTCCAGGATCTCCTCCTGCTTCACCACAATTTCCTTCATGGACCCCCACAGCACGGTCTGCTTGATCTCGCGGTCCTCGAAGGCGTGCGGCACCTCACCAGGTGGGTGGATGAAGATCTGGACGTCTTCCTTGAGGGCAAAATTAAGATGGCCCGGCCCAGTCTTGCGATTCATAATAAAATGTTGCTTCACGGGCGGATTCGTGTTGACCGAATTGATCGTGAAGCATGTGCCAAATTCGGTTTGGAGCGGCAAAAACATGCTGCAGCAGTCGAATTCCTTGGCGTTCCATGTGCAATTCGTTATCATGTCGGAACACGTTGAGCGAAACTACAGAAATAAATGTGCTTTTTACTTTTTTGCTGTTGGCGCGAATGTCATAAAGTGACCTTTGATGTGATGTCATTAAAGTCGTGGGGACACTTCAAGTCTCTGACGCACAGGTCGCAGGAGTAGCAGGTACCGCTGAAGTAAGTGATGTCGATAATAAAATCGTCTAACCTCTTGTCGCGTTCCAATCCGTAGTACCTAGAAATTGGATTGCTTTGAAGTGCCTTTCCGTGCCTTTGAGCGAGTCTGTTTGTTGGGTGTGAAAATGTTTTGTGGTGTAAAGTGGTTTTCTTAAGCGGTTTTAGAGTCATTTGTAAGCTGATTGAAAACCTTGAAGATGAGTGTTTCAGCACATTAACCCTATAGAAGTTTCTGTCAGCTACTAGTCGCTTGAACTAAGACTGAGTTTCAACCGAAAGAAAGTTTCGTAGCCTTAGCCAAGTGATCTTGAAAATGTCAATTTTGAGCCCAAATTATCCAAATTTTCTCAGTCCAAACTTTTCGATTTTTAAAGGTTTTCAGCATGAAAAAATTTAGACTTAGAAAAAGAAAAAGAAAATTGTAAGAGAAAAATTTAATTTTTTTATGTTAGTGTCGGTAAAGTTTTTGAAATTTAGTGTCAAAATCTCAAAATTTAATTCTTTTCAAAACATAATTTTTGGGTTATTCAAAAACCTAAGATACATTGTATTTTATGAAAAGTAAGCTATATTTTGGATTAATTTTTTTTGTTAAAGTTTTACGTTTTAACGTTTTACGTTTTATTTTAAAAACCAAGCAAATTTTCCAAGTCCTCAACAAAAAATATGAGTTGTTTTTTGTTGTTAAAAAGGTACTAAAAATTTTGATTTTATGGACCTTGCTAATTTTTTATCGATTTTTTAGTGCATTTTCATCAATTTTGAAAAAAATGCACTTATGTGTCCGATATGTCCGTCCGTCCGTCCGTCCGTCCGTCCGTCCGTCCGTCCGTCCGTCCGTCTGAGTCGCAAAGGCTCCGAAACTACAAGAGCTAGAGACCTGCGGTTTTTTGCATGTTGTCATGTATGGTCTGGAGGGTGGGCGAAACGATTTGGTTTTTCCGAAAAACTGCCTGGGGGGTAGTTAAGGGGGTTTTCCTGTTGTATGAAAGTTCCATATACTTCGTCCGATTGAGCTGAATTTTGGTTATGTTATATATCGGGTCAAATCTAGCAAATCATAGAACACATGTTTGACCCTATCACTTAAGGGGGTGGGGTGAGAGGCCTTCGAAGGGGGGAAAAATTTAGTTGCTCCGATTGAGCTGAAATTCAGAATGATCATGCAAAATTACAATTTAAGCAACTTTTGTTTCGGGTCATGCTCTCAAAAATTTAAAATAATGGACTCTGGGGGTCAATAAGTGGCCATCCAAGACTTCCCCTGGCGAACTGAAAGGCGAAATTTCAAAGTCAACCGATTGAGCTGAAACTTTGGCAACTGTTAGATGGTAGTAAATCTAGCAAAAAACAGTTCTACAGTAAGCCTCTATGGCCTAAGGGTGAGGAGCTAAGGCCTCCCAAAGTTAGTACGAGGCAAAAATTTTCTAACTCCAATTGAGCTTAAACTTGGGCAAATGTTAGAAGACATTAAATTTAGCAAAATATCCTTCTACATTAAGGCTCTATGACCTGTGGGATCGAAGTCAGGGGTCCAATAAGTTTCTGCAGTGACGGAATTCTGGACAAAATATTTTCACTTCGACCCAACTTTTGCAACAAAGCGAGTCGAAAATGCACTCAAATGCGTTCGTCCCCGACTAAGCTTTAAACATGTTTTATTCCGAAATAGGCTCCAAAATCGTGCCTCAAATTTTCCAAAAGCAGTTTTTAAGAAAAGTTTTTTGTTTCAATATCCTCCAGACACAAGGCACAAGTTACTCACAGCTCATTCAGTTCCCAATTCCGCTCCCCATTGAAGACTTGACATACCGTAACCCCAGGGAAGGTTGTATTCCAATTAAGGCTGAAAAATGGCTAATGTACAAGGAAAGTTTGGGGAAGGAGAATTCAATTTAAAAGTTACTAAAGCGTATCGACCGTGAACGAGTCCGGGCTCTCCTGGTACGCCTTGTACATTTTCCGGGAGACGCTCAATTGGAAGTACCACAGTCCCATGACCACGGCAGCGAGACTGAGGTGCACGAAGACGGGTTTAAACGTGCGAAAATCGAGGAAATGGCTGCGGCTCTCCAGCTGAATGCCGACATTTGGGACTTTGGAAGCCATGCGGTTCGACGCGTCCCCGAGAACTGACGATCAAGCGGTCAATTGGCGGCAGGCCTTCTACGTATATCGCATGAGTTTCATCCATTAACTGATGGCGATATTATCATCATGGAATGGAATATGGCTCTATATCCATTCAGCACTTCGACAATAACATTAACATGATACCCCACAAAAATGTGATGTAATGGCTTCCGAATTCTGAGGGTGGCTGCCCGCAAGTCTGTCAGTCTGGGTGGCCCCGAGTAATGGCGTCAAGCGCAACCCTTTTTGGGGGGAGCTCTCGGAAAATGGGAGTCAAAAATTTACGAGCATTTTATAATCTGATAAAGGGATACACATAATCGTAAACAACGAAAGGGACAGGCCTGGTAGCTTCTTCTGCCACCTCATCGGCCCGAAACTGCGCTAATAGGAGGCAGGCACACACACGAGCTTGGAGCTAGCCAGCTGGCAAACCAGGCGTGCATAGCCAGCTCATTGCGGGAGGTGTGAGGCTTCGCCGCAAAATGTAATAAATTTCGTGTATGATTTCATTCTCAAATTTAGCTTATGCTCTCATCGCTGAAAACCAGTATGTTCTTCCACTGCAAAGTTTATTGTGTTAAGGGAAAATAATGAAACAATTTAGCAATTTTCTCCACATTAAATTTCATACGTACGCTGCATGCCATGTTCCGAGTCGCGTTGACTAATAACTAGAATGGGATCGTGTAATTACGTGAAAAAAGGGAAAGGAAATTGCTGCACTAAATTATGACTACGAGAATGTGCGAAATTGTATGGAAATGAAAATTTTTATGGGCATCGTTTTGTGGGCGTTCGGAACAATGACTTTGAGCTGACCTTCTGGCGCTTTTGGGGAGCTTCTGGGGGGAGTGGGAGCGAGGCGACAGTTTGCTGAGTGTGGCATCCGGTTATGATTCGATCGGGAAATCGGCGTTAAATTGGGCCCCCAGGCAGCGAATGGTAACTGAGTTGTTAATAGGGTTTGACGTCGTAATTTTTTTCTGTCGGATATTTTTGTCTCTAAAGAAAATTTTCCGAAATTTTCCAAATTTTTACCCATTGTTTTTTATCATCTTACATACTGGTGGAAATTATGAGGACTCAAAAGAAATTCTGTTTTCCAATTTGAAACTTTGAAACCCAATCCCAGCAGTACTGCCGTCAGTCATTTGAGCGAATGAACAAGATAATTTTAGAAGCTCTTGAACAAGCAGAATTATTTAGAAAAAAAACGGAATTTCTCGAGATTTTGCTATATGCTAAGCCCTAGTTCCTAGAAACTCGTGACTGAAAACGATTTAATTCTCTCTGGGTGAGTAATTTCCATGTTTTTTAAAAATCTACTGCTCACTCAGAGAGCAAGGAAAACAGTTCGAAAGTTGCGCCAGCAGGCCTGTAATTTAATGCCGGGTGAAGCTGCATGGTGGTAAGCGAATTCTCCACAAACCTTGAACCGTAGCGACCAAATAGCCTTTCATTAAACACCCAATCCATCCCAGCCATGTCCGCAAACGGCCATCCAAACCGACACCCGACTGCAGAGTTTTCTGCCTCCGCCTCATTTTCAATTTACCGTGACAACAATCAATCACCCCGCATATCGTGTGAAACTCAATATGATTTTCCGAGGAAACTACACACCATATTTCATTCACTTTTCCCCCCCCCTAAACGAGTCATTAATTTTTCATCGACATTGACTTTAAACGAGCTCTTCGTATCTATGGGACTAACGTGTGAGTGCGAGAACCCAAGACAGACAGGCAAAAATCCTTTCGTGAAGCTGAAGGCTTGGCCTGAGCGGGGCAAATCAACACAACAAACAATAATTACTCCAGTCTGCAAACATTTTCCGAATAATTCATTTGGGCTGGATGTCGGCGGGACCGAAATCACCAGAAGCCACGAACCGCACCGAAATTTCCATCAATGATATTTGCTTTCTCTCGCTCGTCGCTAAATCAACAGTTGCGTAGATGATAAATCTAGTTTTTGCTCCCCACTCTAGTCGCATTAATTACCTCAAAGGAAATATCCATAAATACATATTAATGCAATTATGGGGATGCGTAACATAGGGACCAGTTGCGCAATACGTGACTCGCAAATCCCACCTTCTTGGGAATTTTCAACACCACTCACTTTCTGGGAAAATCCGGTTTTCAATGAGCTCTTAAACCAATCATTGGCAGCACAACCTTTCCATGTTTTGTCCCAAATATGTCGAAGTTGAAGATAGGAAAAATCTTGCACCAAACGGGAATGTTGTGAAAATAAACCACTGGTAGTTAAAGGGTTAAAATAAACAAAAAAATTTACTTCTTGGAAAATTTTTAAAACCAATTTTGTGACTATTTTTACTTAAACTTTAACTTTGAACTTCGATTTATCTTAAGAAACTTTTTAAAAATGTGACAAATTTTGTATGAAACAAAAAAGAGCCTAGCGAAGCACAAGAAGAACCTAGAGACCTAATTTTTGGTTTTTTGAGCACGACAATAAATAAGGTTTTAGAAAGTTTGTTCAGCATTTCTTTGAACTTATGCTTACATTTTCGGTGGTCAATGAGATAAGAGATTTTTTAAGAGATTATGTTCAAAGGAGCCCAATTTTAACTGATTATGGTTTACTTTAAAAAAAATTTAAAATTTAAAATTTAAATGAAATATTAGGAACAAGCCCACGATGAATTAGCTATCGATTGATAGGGTATATGTTTGATTTCGACAACCACAGAAAAAATGTAGGAGGATCACGCTTAGTTTATCCAAACTCGATATAATTCAAAAATTGAATGAAGGCGTCATCCGTGGTAAAAAGCCATTAATCGGGCTTGGGAGGGTCCGGGCAAAGTGTATCCCCTCGTGAGTAATTACAGCAAAAACTTTCCCGAACTAATAACAAAAAGCGTGTTAGTGTGCTCTGATTTTATAATTAATCTCGATGTACAGCAAAGGCGAGCGATGGTTATCAAGGCGGAAAAAAACTACACTCTAGTCCCAACATTAGCAGTCAGAGCATGCAAGTCGAGTCAACCGCCAGGCATCCCACATATAAATAAGCTTGACTCCTCTCGTTGCGGTTTCCCTTCATATACATACTCTATCAGGAAAAGCGCGTCGTGGAAAATGGAATGGTGGCGAGGAATAAGCTCCGACGGGAGTGCGCATGTCGCGGCCGACGCACGAGGCTCCACCAGCCGAAGTGAGAGCTTTCGGGGCACTCACGGAAGCAGAGCTAGGCTCAGTGCATCGCTCCGAAAGTTCTGCTCTCTCTGCGTCGACCACTCACACGTGTGCTCACACACTCACATGTACGCGACAGGTTCTTAAAAACCCGCGCTATCAGCAACGAAATGAGCACAATCAGTATATGAGTAGGTTTCAATCGGTGTAGACGCGCATCGGCTACATCGCCACTCTGGAAAATTTTTATTGTGAAAAAAGTGAAAAATATCCACTTTCGCCATCGCGTTTTCCATCACTCGAGGCATTTGCATAAGTCGGGCGTGCTCACACAAAGTGCTGGAATCATAAAATAAGAAATTCATGAGTTTAATCATAAAATCGAGATTAATCTGAGCAGTGCTAGGCTACTATAAATAGTACAGAGTGCTCACAAGTGAATTTGATATACCTACATACCTATAATTTCCATCCAAGTGAACTCTCAACAATTTGAAATATAAATAACAAGGCAAGAGATCTAAGAGTTATTTCCACTTCCAATTATCGCAATCACCGTGCTAGCTGGCGAGTGACGACTTTTTTCCCAATCGCTTAAAATTGTAATCTGGATCTGTGAGGCAGCGGCACACGCAACTCTCGTGGCTGCACGGCACAGAGAACTAGTTTGCAGCACCTGCGAGCGACAGCATATTTGCATTGCAAAGACAATGACACCTACGGGCGCGCAGTCTATATACGCTTTCCTCTCCTGTAATATTGATTAATTAAGTGATATGCAAAAGATATAAAACACGAACTCGCGCTGACGGATTTCTTTCGACGGCGTCGTGCGATTTAGTTAACGCGAGGGCTTTAAAACAGATCCCATTGACTGAGAACGCAGGCTTCTGAGGCCGTAAATCAAGAGGTTTAGTTCGGAATTAGGAGGAAATGTCGGGATTTTCCTTTTCCTCCGTAATTTGTTTATCTTGGAGGACATGTGGGAGTTTTTCCCACGCAAAGCTTTCTTTTTTCCCCAAAAAATTTTTTGAGATTTAAGTTTTCCTCAAAAGAAATTTCATTTTCAAGGATTTTTGGGGAGTTAGCAGGGGTTTTCCTTCGGAAAGTTTTCATTTACCTCAAAGATTTTTATTTTTTGATTATTTTTTATTATTCAATGAGTTTTAAGGGAAATAAGAAGCTTTTCATCACCTGTTTTCCTTTGACACAAAAATTCCCGTTTCCATTGGTTTCTTGGAAATTAAGAGGAAAATTCGAGGTTTTTTTCCCCAAAATGATCCTTTGGCTCAAAGGTTGTTTTCTAACAAAAATCATTTTCCTTCAAGTAAGTCGAGATGTTATTCTCTAAGAAAATTTTTTCTTTTCCTCAAACATTTTTATTTGCTTCTAAAACAGGCAAGTTGACTAAAAACAGACGTCTGTTTAGTTTGCGAGCGGAAGAAAAATATTTACAGAGTCAACAAGGCCTCAACTTCCACAAGAAATAACCTCAATTTTAAATCGAGTTCTTAGACAAAGATTGTGGGGGAAATTTTTCGAAGCCAGTAAAATTCTGAAACTTGCTTGAATACGTCAATCCAACGTGGTGATACGAGAGACCCCACTGTAGCAATCCCTTCAACCTCAATCGAGATAAACGGAACACTGACCTGTAAAGCGCCCCGGGTGACGTCCCTGGAGCGCCCTGAATAGACACAAAAAGCCGTAAGAAAACTCATTCGTGTAATTTCCACGAAAACCTTCCGCATTTATGACACAAATGAGTTCTGACCACCTGAAACATTTTATCTCATACAGAGGGATTAATCTTTGCCATCTCATTCCACAACCCCGGTATCTTTTTTTTTCGCCACACGCCGTCGCCTGAGAGAGATACTCCCTCCATCCGAAATGAATGGTGTTGATGATGATGGTGGCGAAAATAGTGTACGAGCATTTTAGGGCCTTACAATAACACGACACCTGGAGCATACGAGAGTGGCGTTGCCGCACGGATAACGCAGTTAAAATAATACTGGGGCACAAAGGCGGGAGACAAAGGAGGAAAAAGGCGAAAAGCGGGGGCTGAAAGGAACCTGGGAAAATGAAGTGTGTGCGGAGATGGAAAGCGGTGGAAGCGATGCAGAAAGGAGCTTTCCTTCCCTGTCTGTGTGTGCTTGAGCTATATATAGAACACGGCACCTAGAAGTGTCCTAGTGCTCCTCTAGCCGACGTCAAGTGAGTGACTCCCGAGCTCAGTCACTCCACGAGGAACGAGGAGGATGTCAAGTGAAAGGCACCAGCGAACAATGTTGTTGTCCAAACTCGGGCTGATCTCATCTATAATGCATCTCAGCCATAACAATTGTAGCTCTTTGTAGATGCGGGTGGAGCATTATCTCGATTCCATTACCCCCTTTTAAGCTAGTTACGGCCCTTGAAGGATGTGCGATGCCTTTCTCAAGTGCACAAAGATAAGGATCTCCGGAATGATGAAAGCGTGAAAGACGGGGGAGAGACAAGGAAAAATGGAAAACGACTCAACTTTTTCTCTCTCGTGCGACTCGGCGGCTTGGTGTGAGTGTGAGTGCAAAATTTCCTCGGGGAAAATGAAAATATGTAGTGAGAGAGGCACAACATGTTGTTGCGTGCATCAAATGATGAGTGAACGTTCGCGTAAAAAGGGTTAACGTAATGTGAAATGCTGGTCATTTGTCATGACAGCAACGCTGCCACACGAATCTGGATCCAGGGAGCTCGAGCCCGTGAACGAGCTTTCGTGTTGGGGCTCCGCGTCTTTTGTAGCCATTTGTCGGATTTGGGTTGCTGGGGGAATCGATTTCTCGCGCGTCGCAGGGGGAAATCCGGAAAATTCTCGCCTGCAGGCGGGAAAAGAGGCAGCTTCCTAGGGTTTCCTGGGACATTTTCATTGTGTTTCATTTCGTTGCTACCACAGCTACCTGTGCTTATAGCAGGATGCCACTGACATGTTTTTCTGCGAGCCGAAAGAGTGAATTGGAAAAGTTTACTGAATAATTTTACCCTAAAAACACTTTTCCCTGTTTCGATAAGAGATTATTGGTTATTTGAGTCCTTGATAATTGATTTAATTTCATCAGAGGCTTGAAATCCTGTACAAGAGGGTCAAAGTTATGTACAAGAGGGTTAAATAAGGTTTCGACATGCTCACAGATTTTGACATTGACAGATTCATCGGCTCTCATTTCTAAACCACTTGACGTAAAGCCCTGAAAACTTGCACAGATCTTTTTCGACAAAAAATGAGAGGGACTGTGTAAGGATTGATTTTTAGCACCCCCTGAAGGAAAGTTATTAACCAAAAGGTCCATTTTCCCATACTAAATGGACCTTAAACTTAGAATTTCGGTCTAAAAAACTACTGATGGTAGCTTCATGAAACCAAGCATGAAGGTTGAGTCTGCTAAGGTCCTTAAGACACTGGGATAGGACTTCTAGAAAAAAAGTTATAGGGGAGAGAAAAAAAATCTCCTTGCAAAAATGCAATTTTTTCGCTTGGCGACAACGGAACTCAAAAACCACCGAGCCAATTTCCGTGCGGATTCGTACATAAATGGGGGTCTCCCTCTAGAATGTATTTTATTTTTTGGGCCTGAAAAAGCTTAAAAATTACATGAAAATATTTGGAAAATTCGTAAAATTCCACTTCTAAAGCTAAACTTGACGAAAATTGTGATTGAATTGTAAGCTGAAAATTGTTCCTGGACAGAAAATTCAGCTCCTTTGACACAAGATCTGCTTTAGAAAAATGAGACTCAAATGCCAAGAGACAGAAAGGGAGACAAAGGAGCTCCGAAAATTCTCCTATCTTGGATGCAACGCGAGACTCATTAGAAGTTTTGTAGCAAATAAAAATTTAAGCACCTTTGAAGTGCACTTTCTCGAGCCAAAACTTTTCTCATCACAGCAACGAAGCCTATTTACACGACGGCACTCGAAACTTCGTACTTTGTGCTATCCTCCGACACCCCGTGGAAGCTCTCTGAGGTGTGAGATACACTGCGTTGGAACGTGATGGCGACAATGTGTGCCAATGTGCAAGGAAGCGAAGCCATTGTGGACGATGTAATTGTTGATTTGCATGCTAATCTTCGATGTCTTGGGTTGAGGGAACGAGGCCTCCATTAGCATATCAGAAGTGCTTCCAGACCGATCGAAGTGGGTTTTTAATAAAGGAAAATCGATGGAGCATATTTGAAATTCAAAATTCGCCAAAATTACGGGAACCGACAAACATATGGCAAAATAAAATATATTATGCAAATCGCTCTGAAGGCTTTTCGCAGAATTGCAGAATATTGCGATCTAGGGCTCGTCTGTTTTCGGCAATTGGATTCCATATCATTTGAAGTCTGACTCGAAATTAATTTCTAAAGAGCGCCTGCAGAAGGCATTTGAATGGGAACTCGTCTATGTTGCGCTCTGAAAGCGAATGTAATGGAAATGGGAGCTCGGAGGGTTTTCCCTGCCGCTTTTGCAGCCGAGTTCGCTTTAAAATGCAAAGCTTTTTTGCTCTCAAGTGCCTCTTCGAGGTATTTTCCTGCGCCGTTCAGCTCGCAAAACATTTTTTTAATTAATTTATGAAGACAAAGTGGTTTCGCTCACCGAAATTGCAGGCATGAAAGTCTTGAGTTCCCAAATTGGCAAAGAGATAAGACAAAGCAGAGGTTAACCGACATGCAGGCTGAGAAGATTGAGATCTACATGAGATTGAGGCGCAAAAGTTGATGCCACAAAAGAACCCCTCCTCCCCCCTCCCAGAGGCAGAGCAAGGCATTTTTGACTCTAACAGGGTGCAACAAAAGGTGGAGCAAGGGAGGGAAAAAAATTTGGAGAAAAATAAAAAGAATTATTTTTGGTATTTTCTGGATAATTCGTTGGCTGGTTAGTTCAAGCGTCGATGAGAATAAGCATTGAAATATTTAGAGCATGGAAACGTGATTTTTGGTATTCACACATTTGTAGTTTCTTAGTGGATCTGATTGTAGCCCATTCTAGCCTGTGGAGCTTATCGTTTTCGAGGAACCGAAGTATAGGTCTGTAAAGTGTCTCTCTTTGAAGAAGAGAGAACCTCGCTCGTTTAAATTTTTTGACAGTTTTTTAAAAATAAAAACCACCACCGTATAATATCTCTAAAAATTTTAAAACATTTTAAAAATTAAAATTGATAAGCCCAGATTAATTAAGCCTAAAATTTTAAACGCGAATCAAGTTTTTTCTTAGATGAATAAATCATAGAAATGTTCCCTTACCCTTCTATCTTCAAAGAGAAAGCTAAAATTGCCATTAATAAAACTAAACAAATATTTTAAATAAATTTGAAATTTCAATCTCGAACAGGTCGTCAAAAGGTTGATTTCCATAGACTGAAAAGTGAGTCTCAAATTCGCGGAAAGTTTGAGTGACTTTTGACTTTCACCCACACCCCCAATCAGATCATACTGCCATGTTGCAGCTCTGTTTGCTGGCAATCTGCTGGTACTTTAGCCAACTGATGCAAATATGTGAAGAGGAAATCAGGCAGTAATTGAGCGTTTCCATGGCTCGGCGAAATGAAAGGGACGACGTAGGCAGAGGAAACCCCTACAAGGCTTATGGTTCGGCCCCGCTTCCATTCGGGTTTATCAATACGCTATTCATCAGATTCCGACATTTATTTTGGCGCTTTTGTCTTAATTTATTCATCGACGACTTGCCACTGTCGTATATTCATCATCGTTCTCCGACATTTCCGAAAACAATATAATATGTGATTGTGCGGTTCGGAGCTGGTCATGTATGAATATGTGTTCATAATTAAAAGCACGGAGTATTTCTCATATCGATTAAACTATAATTAAATTGAATGATAATGGTGCCATTTATAGGGGCCGGGCGGTCTTGGTGTTGAGCGAGGACACACACTTCGTACATTTTCGAGCCGTGATTTCCCTCGACATGACGCGTGACGACCGACGCGACGCACCGTTCCCTCCATTTCGTGTCTATTTCGGCTTGCCAACTATCCGTTTCACATGTATTGAAAGATAATGTACTGCTCACCCCCCCCGGCATCGGCAGGACATTTTCTAGTTCCTCCATAATTGATATGCCGGCTTCGGTGTATTTTGCGAACACAAGCCCGGTTTCAGTGCCTGTTTTGCTGTCGGTTAGTCGGGACCTAAATTGTTGATGAGGTTTTACCTCGATAGAGTAATCATAGAGTTCGACTACTAGAGACTGGAGGGGATCGATATGAGGTCAACTTCTCCCGAGTCGACCTTGGAAATTTCAAAGAAATAACATCACATTTCGATAACTGCTATTGTTGATAAAATAATTGATTCTAAGTACTTGCATATGTAATCTTGACAATTGACACCTTTGTGAGAAATCGTTTGAATTATTTGCATCATAACGTCCCCTTAATGAATATTTTAGTCCAATTCAATGAAGTAAGGTGAGATGTTATGTCTTCAAATAAGCTAAATCGGTAGTTTTGCTCGTGAATTATTGTTCTTAATAAACTTATAAGAGGCTCCAGAACTAAGTTCTAAGTAGCAAGTCTCATTGTGAAACCCAATATAAGCCCTCGGTAGCCAATGGGTTTAAGTAGGATTAGATAAGTTCAAGGCGATTCTTCTGAGCCCTCAGCATCTAAAATAAAATAATTCGTTCCCCTCTATTGCAAGTCTCTGTGGTTGTCGTTGGATAAGGATCCGAAAAAATGCTCTAAGGTTTGGTTCAAAAACCATTAAAAATTCAAACTAAATATTCCGTCTGAAAATTACCCGTTGAAGCAGGCTTTTCCCCAAGCCGGAGCCCGAAACCCAGCGCCCCAGAGGTACGGGCCCTACATGAGTGTGCAAAAGCGTATGTCATTGGAGTAATCAGGCGAACTAAATGAACGTCAAACATGCAATTGTTGGTGTGTGTGCATGAGTCGAGGAGAAGCATAAAGCGTCGGGGCTTGAAGGAGGCACTTGGTAAATGTCACTTGTGTGCGAACTTTTCTTTTCTTGTTAGCATTTTCCGTTTTTGTTGTTGTGTGTAATTTTTCCATCGCCCTCCCCTCTCCCCGGTTTCATTCATCATATTGAAGTAGCTGCTGCGGTGGGTTGGCCGTCATACACGAACACGTCGTGGGGGGTTCCGAGAAAAGCGGGAGTACAAATATATATGGAATTAGAGAAAGCCAAGAGGTAGGTCATTAGGGATGTTTCATGATTGTCGCAATTAAGGGCTCCCGGGGAGCCAATCAGGTTTGACCTCCGGGCCACAGATTCGCCTCCAGACACACGGACAAGTGAGCGGTGCAGGGACTGGGAATGAAGTGATTGTGCCTAATTAAACTAATGCCACTTTAATTATTCCGGGTCACGCAGTTTGGGCGGAAGAATCACGAGACCTCATTGGCGTGCCGGAAAATATTCGGTGAAAAGTTTTACGAGGATCTAAAAAGTTCCTAAAAGGACACTTTTCATTGAGCCATTCTTGCATGTTCACTGCCACTGAAACCCCGGCCTGGTTCTGGCTTCAATTAACTTTTTTGCACCCAACCATAAACTTTCCGCCTTACACTCTTTTCCTTGCGTTTGTCGTCTGCCTGCTTCTTGGATGGTTGACATTTTAAATTACAGTGCGCCACCATTTCCCGCCCCCATTATCTGTGTGTATGTTTGTGTCTGTGTACGGGAGTTTCAAAATCAGGATCGCGCAAAAGGGCGGAAGGAAGTGGGGCAAGGGACAGGTCGGGACAAGTGAAACGTGAGAAGTGCAATGGAAATAATCTAAAATGAGTTATGGTGATGAGGGACCCCTGTAATTCCATTTTCCATCTCTCGTCAGCTAGCTCAACTATTAGCCTTAAACCATGCGCCACATAAATTCACCCGGGGTTGTTAAAGAGTTTTAATAACATTTCTTTTTCTTCCTTCTCTCCCCCGGTCATGCTTGCCCTCCATCTGGCGTGTATCAAATGTTGTTGTTGGCTTGGCGTGTGCAGCAGCAAAATGGGTTGCTTCGGCAGCAAAGATAAATTGACGAAAGAGGATATGGACTTTCTCAAATCTCACACACGCTACGACGAACAGACGATCAAGGAGTGGTATAAAGGATTTAAGGTAAGTTGTTGCCACCTGCTTTTTGTGAGCTTATGTCGGCATGGCTGGGTTTTATTGCGAGCCTGTTGGTCTTGATTTTTTTTTGTTATTTTTTTTTACTTGAGTTGACTTAAATAGGATAATTCCTGTGGAAAAAAATTGTCTGAAATCTTAGGCCAACTTTGGCAACCAAACATCCTTAGAAGAACAAAGAAAATCTTTGGATTATTTTTATTTTAAAGAAATTCCAAAATCATAACTTCCAATTAATTTTTTTCCGAAATCAAAATCAATCTTTTCCAATTTTTCTTTTATCTTTCGTGCTGTTTTTAAATTAATGGTGGCATGTGATACGCTCCCTTAGCAACTATGAAGGGCTCTAACTGTTGAACCTCATGACGTACTCCCATTAATCTTCTTTTTAAGAGCTTGTAGTATCTCCAAGCTTTGATAAAATCCATAAAAAAATATGCCGAAAATTTTAGAAAATGGCAATAATTTGAAATTGGCAAAAGCTGGACAAGATTGACTTAGAAGCCAATTGTTCTCAGGAGAACGAACGCTACGTAACAAAAATTTTTAAAAAAGAGAGAGAAGAGGAAAAAGTTCGATAAATCAAGAAAAGGCAGCCCAGAAAAACCTGTAGCTAAAAATCTAAAGAGCATCATCATTTTTGGTTGTTTCAACTTCGGAATGCTCTTCTATGTCTGTTTGGCTTCATGGTAAAACTCCATGACTGAAAATAATTAAACTTCAAATTCAGATACCCACTTTAGTTGAATGAAACTATCCAAAACTTGAAGAGCTGGCACAAAAAAAACAGACCACAAACTGCTGAAAGGTTTCTCTCGGGCAAAAGCGTCACTCACATCAGGCTTCAATCACGTTTCTTATTTTCCTCCGTGCCGAGATAACCGCCACTCTCGTTCGTTAAAGCGGGAGATGCCTGCAAAACACATTCCGAACAAGGTCAGCGCTGAAATGTGGATCTTATGGGAAAAATTTTGTGGAAATTTGTGCGCTCTACTTGACTTTTTGAATGGCCAAATAAAGATAAAAGTTGGTCTGGCAGAAGACAGGAGTTCTCTTTTCATTTTGTTAGTTCTCCCGTTCCCGGATCCTTTGCCAATTTATATCGAGGCACACAAGGAGCAAATATTCCCTCTATTATCCGGAGCTTGTGGGGTAGTGCATTAAGAAAGTTATTTACAAACGCCTAGTTTCGTTTCCCCACTCGAAGGAAGTGTTTACTCATAAATTGAAATTCACCCTCTAAAAGTTTGAACTGCTCGAGATCCCCGTGCGTCAGTGCAGATAATTTTCTTGTTGATCCAGCAAAGGTGCGCTCCATTCACCTTTTAGCAAGTTTAAATACGGTTAATCCTCAGCTGGTGGAGTCCTTGATGGCGTATCCGCAAACTCGCTGCAGTTGCCGTGTTCCTCAGGTTTACGTGCACGAGCATGTCTGCGGAGGAAACACCCCGAATGCCTAAGTGACGTACAGACAGACATCTGAACCGTGTTCGGCCTGTCAAGACCGTCTGGGGAGCGACAAAACGTCGATATTGAGGAGGAAGAAAATGTGATAGCAGGTGTCAAGGAGGCATCAGCCATCGAAATGACTGGTACTTTGTTATCTTAGAGGGTTGTTTCTAGAGGGAGAAAGTCCCCAACTTTTTTTGGACCTTCTCCAAATTTTTGAAGGTAGTGTGAAGATTTTCAGATCTCATCTTCAGCCTGAAAAGGTCCTTGAACCTCTACTTTTTATTTAATTTTGATGTTCTTTCCCCCGAAATATCTACTTTTTTAAATTTAAAAACTTTTGCAACGTGGTTACCAAGAGACAGTTTAAGGCTCAAAGCTTAACCCATTTTGGCCCAAGGGTTGGATTTTCTAAGTTGTCTAAATATTTCATTTTTTGTCTTTTTCCATGGAAAAAAATTTTTCCCGATGTCTTCAACTAAATTTTAGGCCTTTGAAAAATAAGCTTTTTCGAACTTTTTTGAACATTTCCCGAAATTATTGTCTGAGATTTTAATGACTTGAAGAGTAATATTATAGTTAAATATCACGAAAAAAATCATGTTTTCCCAAAAAAGCCTTTTCAAATGCTTAAACCCTCGAATTCCTCAAAATATGTTTACTTTATTGTTTTGAAATTTTATATAAATGAATTTTGGTTTCCCTGGAAAACCGAAATATTAAAATAGCTTTCTCACGACAGCTCAACCTTTTAACCTTAGAAAATTTTAAAGCTTCCACAACTTCGAGTAAAAAACCCACAGACTGCGAGTCACAGTCCCATAGTCCAAGTTCAAAATCAAAATGTTCTAATAGTCACTATTTTACGAAGCCAAAGAGTAAGCAGTCAAGCAAAAACCAGAATCCCACTCAAACAGTCGCCTCTATTTAGGTCCCTCTAGAAAGTGAGCTCTATGTCTCCAGCCATGGGAACGACTGGTGCCTCGTAACGCATTATTATCCCGAAGATTGAAAAGTACTCCACCATTTTCCGATTCATTGTCATTTAAATAGATCTATAAATAGCAAACACTCGAGTGTGAGGAGTCTTCGAACCTAATCCGACCAAACAAAGTGCGCCGTTTGCGTCGCTGGAGTCAAAAGGGGTTGAAAGGGCGGCTGTTTTATGGACGATGACAAAGGAATGGAAAAAGGTCATACGTTTTGGATATATAATGTTATTTTGTGCGCGTACGCTCGATGTCAATGTGACACAAATTGAAAATTAATAAAAAAGGAACTCAATAAATTCAACAAACGACTGTTGATATCGCCTCCGTGCGCTCATACGGAGAGCGGAGCAGGACGAAGCGAGTGAGAGATAAAGTCGCGGCTGCACGCCCGTACACGGTCTACGAGGGGGAGATAAAATGCTCCCATAGCCACACGAGTGATAGGAAAAAGCTCATTATCGTGATTTCGCCTTTTTTTATTTTTCGTCTTCCCCGCATCAATACGGCGCTTACTCTGGCACTGGTCGCCGTCGCTGTCGTCATCCGTCGCGTTGCTGAGCAGCGCAGAATGATCTAAATTCATCGGGAGCAGCGACGCCAACTAAAAGAGCCCTCTCTGGTGAACCTTCGTGTCCAATTAGAACCGCAGTCCGCAGAGTAAACTAGGACCACAAAGCGCCAATTAGAGGTTCCCCGAGTGCAAAACCTCAATTTGGTGTGAAACTCGTGACTTCTAATCGGTCATGCGCCAATTTTCCAATTTGGTCTGGTGTGAAATTGGCAGATAGCAGTTGTAAAGGGGACTAAAATTAGGGCTGATTATCAATGGTGATCTTAATTCGATTTTATTTATGCTGATCTTTCTACATGGTTTTGAGCCCAATGTGCCTACAAAGAGCCTAGCTAGATCATTAGATGGCTGAAAAAATTATTCATAGAAAGACGTAGGATCATTAAAATTTTCTTACGCAAACTCTAAAAATACTTTCCTAAAAGTCGAAAAAAAAATTAAAAAGCCAAATTTAAACTTAAAGCATCTTTTTTAGCCAAAGGTACCAGACATTTTAGGTGAGAGTCGCAACATCTTAAATCAAACATTAATTTTTAGTGCATTTTCATCAATTTTGAAAAATGTCCGTCCGTCCATCCGTCTGACTCGCAAAGGCTCCGAAACTACAAGAGCTAGAGACCTGTGGTTTTTTGCATCTTGTCATGTATGGTCTAAAAGGTGGGCGAAAGGCCTGTGGTTTTTCCAGAAAACTGCCTGGGGGTAATTAAGGGGATTTTCCCGTTGTATGAAAGTTCCATATACTTCGTCCGATTATTTGTTAAATATTTGTTCTACAGTATACCCGTACCACCATCAGGGACGGAGCTCGAGACCCCTTAAGTTTCTTCTCTAATCATGTTTTGTTGAAATCTTTAAAAACATTATACAATATCAGTTCTTTCTGGACAATTTTTAAAAGTAGAGAATATTTTTGTACACTCAGTTATCTGGAGGTTTTTGCACTGACTCAAATTGGATGTTTTGTTCAAAAGAAAATGATTAAATTGTGAGGACAATTATTCTGAAATCTTGAACCCTCAAGGTGATCTCTATGGTGGCCATGTCGGATTAAAAGAAATCGCCAGAATAATTTTTTTGAAAGAGCAAATTCCAGAGACCAAAACTACGTAAAGAACAGCAATAAATTTGCCAAAAGGAAGGTCAAACTGTTCACCAAAGTGACTTGAGCCTACTAAAATAGGCATGGGAAAAACTAGAGCCATAAATCCCCCATTTGTGAGAAACCAATCAAAGGTTTAGGTCTCATAATTCTTTAATTGGCCATAAACCTCATAATTAGGCCCCGTAAAAGTCGAGGTGACCCTTTTAAGAGCCAATAGTATGAGGTTTACGATCATGCAAAACATCTCGCTCCCGCTCTGTCCAGGAAGGTGGGAGGAGGATATATGATACGACATATTCAAACTGGCATCGCCGCCTCCCCGCCACCCCCTTTTCATTACACATTACCGTGGCTCAGATGCGATGCCTTTGAGTGTGACAGTGTTTATTTTTCTTTATCCGTCTTCGTTGTCCTCGTCTTTCGTCCTCATTATCATTGTCTGGTGGTAATTCTTTATTAACATTTCGGATGTGTATGTGTGAGTGCGGGGGAGAGCGCGGAAGTATGCAAGCCATGCGCGAGGGCATCTGAGATGTGCAGCCGTTTATAAATGGCGAGAAAGGATGTACGAAAGAAAGCATGCAATCATTTAAATTTCCCAGCATTTACATCATCATGCAGATAACATTCGGAAGCGTATCTGCATTGAGAGAATTCTTTTAGTGCCGAGTATCCATGTTTTTGCTTCAATTTGCAAGCCATTAAAATACCTCTTGAGCCGCAAGCGAGCTCCAGGAGCTCCAAGAGGCTCTCTCGCAACATCGATTTTTCGCACTCGAATGCGTTTCGGGAGCTTGCAAAGAAAACATCCTTAAATAACCAGGTACAGAGTGGTGACGCAGGCTTGCTTCATTGCAGCCACTGCTGCCAAGTCGGCGAAGTAATTTCCCAAATTGATGGCTGCAGATGACCGTTTTGAATGGAGCTCGGATATAAATTGTCGAACCCGAGAGGAGAAGAGACGCAGACATAGAGACTCATCTGCAAGAGGAACAACTTTTTATGATTTTCGTGAAAACTCACAACATGGCGTTTTTATTTTTCGGAAACGTAGATGGCCGGCATGTTCGTTACCTGAAAAATAAATTTAAAAAGCATTTTTAAGCAATTTTCTATAATCAACCCATTTTCAGTTTTTAAATCAAAACTGATAAAAAAATTATTTAATTTAAAATATAAGAGAATAGAGAGAAGAGAGAATAATTGGAAAAAATTTTTCATAAACTTGAAGTTACCCCATATGGTAACTTGTTCGCTGACAAACATCAAAATGAGCAGCTCTTAGCCTACGATGAATTTTAAAATGTTTCAAAACGAAAATTAAAAATTAATTTAAAATATTTCCTGACATCA
Organism: Forcipomyia taiwana; assembly: GCA_963930915.1. Taxonomy (NCBI): domain Eukaryota; kingdom Metazoa; phylum Arthropoda; class Insecta; order Diptera; family Ceratopogonidae; genus Forcipomyia; species Forcipomyia taiwana. Next base: position 2,807,371 of record CAWVOI010000110.1, on the reverse strand, counting down.
TGAATATTTGAATATTTAATGTTATAATGAACTCGTAGCCTTAAATAACGGGGCTCACTAGCTTTACAAAAATCAAAACTCTTATGGTGGCATCACACTAGGCAATTTAAATTGCCGCGATTTGGGCAAATTCTAGTGGCCGCAAAATTGCGGCAAGTTTTGCCCAGAGCAAATAATCAGAATCAGGGCAACTAATTTCGCCAAAAATCGGGAAATTTTCTGTAGTGTGATGCCACCCACCATTAAGAAAAATATTGATTTTCAAAGATGGTTTGTTAAAGTATTTTGACTTCTGTACCCGGCAGTTGTCCCTAAATGGACGAAGCTCTAAGAAGGCATCAAAGCAGACACATTTTTTGGGTCACTAAAAGAGCCAGGCCCGCGCTTGAAACCTCAAAATGTGTATTAAAAGCTTTCAATTAAATAAAACAGCATGTAGCTATTGTATTCCAATTATGAGCCACGCACGCGGTGGAAGTCAAATTATGCGAATGGAAATGTGACGGGATTAAGTTACATTAAGAGTGGATTCCGGGGTTTTAAAATTTCAAATTGTTTTTCCAACTCCGCCACAAAAGCACTCAGTGTCCCGGGGAGGCATCGCAGTGACAAGCGGGTAATTGATGAAAGTAGTGCTTGATAAAGTTTGGAGGGTGAACAAAAAGCAGATTTTTCACCGTCCGAGAACGGTTGCCTTTTTCCTCTCCAGGAAAGTTTCCAAGGAAAGTTATCTCGGCTCGAGTTTGCATAAATTTTTTCCTGAATCTAAAGTTGAAACCAGATAAATGAGCCTTTTTACTAAAAATGAGTTTAAAACAAGGCTTGCGCGCTCAGTTCGTCCCCTAGCAACGATTACAGGGCAATTTTTCATTTTATTTACACGACAAAAGGTGGACAGGAAGTTTTTCCACCCTTTGTCACCCCGAATGCGGCTCTCACGGCCGCGTCAGGTTTCCATTTTACTCCTTCTCTCTCCCTGCAAATTCCCACCGGAAGCAACCAAATTTTTAATTAGTCCGTCAGTTACTCAACAATGAAATGTCCATGACTGCAATATAATGTTTGAGCTTTATTACGTCCGTCCATTTGGCTGCAGCAGTGGGCATCGCGAAACCCCACCGGACAGATGGTCAACCAGCTCAGCTCCATTAGGACTGTACAAAGTGACCGAATGACATCACAGAGTCAGCACTAAAACGTGCTCTCTCGTTCTCTCTCTCTTCCTGGACTGCGAGAGCACGTTTAAATATATGGAGTAGTAAATGCTGGCAGCAATCAGAGGCAGCCGGGCGATTTGCAGGACTATTTAATTAGAAATTGTAATTTACAGACCTTTGACCGGGCGAAACGTGTTGCCGTGTGAGCTCTATCAATCTCTGAGTGTGTGTGTGTGTGGGCGGACTACAGGACTGGGAGACCGGCAGGCGATTGAGTAAAATGTGTAAAAATAAATTTCTATCGCACTTTGACCTACTTTTCATCCTTCTATTAAAATTTCAATGGCGCATATGCATTGAGGCGGCCCCACATTACAGAGCAGGGCAGAAGTGAAGGCAAGTGCATAATGCAATTGTAACAATTGCTGCCGGTGATAAGGCTCTGCACAGGTGTACCCCGGTTCCTGAAGTTTGGAGATAAAGGGGTTCATGGCTACTTTGACACCCATAGCAGCAAATGACTGAAGGTGGTTTTAAAAGAGCAGTGAATGGGGGTTGAAAAGTCTTGAGAGATTTTTTACTTCTGGAGAAAATTTTGAACTTTCAGGCGATTTCAAAATTAACTTAAGTTGTTTTTTTTCTCTCTCATGGAAAAAGAGCGTTTTACTAAATTTTTTTCAAGAGAATGAAAAGAAACCGTATTAAAATCGCTTCGATAAAAGCTTCTGAGGACGACCGTCACCCATTTTTTTGCGTAATGAAGCATAACTGAAAGCGATCGATCTCCACTGAGAGCTTAATAGCTTCATTCAAAAGTTAAATTGGAAGACCATTAGGATTGTCAATCCGGGATAATTCATGGAGTTTTTTTTATTTCAAGGACGTTAAAAATTTAAATAAAGCCAATTTCTGTTGAAAAAATATTCAAAAGACCCCCAGAAGAGATAAAAGAGTTACATCTCTGGCCTACAAACACTAAAAGTTCCGCTTTACGTCACTTGCAATTTTTAACAGCACCCACTAGCGAGCAGAAAATCACTTGATTCAATTAAATTGAAAATTATGTCAATTTTTGCATTATTGCCTCCACTTTTGAACTCCCTCACACACTCTGGGGCTGACTCTGCGATGGTAAAATCCAATTAATGCACCATTCAGCGTCAGTGAATTGGCAAGAGAGGCCCAAAAATGCTCTTCACGGGCCACCAGTAATCAGATTAGTGAAAAATGTGGGTCGAAAAAAGGATCAGAGAGTGAGATCGCAATCGATCGAATTGGGTGCTAAAAACTTTGCCGCCCTAATTGGCTTGTAACGGACGCAGGGGACGGCATTTCGATGAATTAATCGGCATGCCGACATACTCACATAGCCACAAATATTTCAATGAATTTCCAATTAGGATAGACACGTGTAAACCTATGTAAACCCTGTTTTCTCCCTCTGTCAATTACAGCAAGATTGTCCCAACGGCCGACTGACGCCCGCCAAATTTGTCGACATGTACAAAATGTTTTTCCCGTCCGGGAACGCCGAAGAGTTTTGTGATCACGTTTTCAGAACGTTTGATATGGATAAGAACGGATACATCGATTTTAAGGTAAGCAGAATTTATCTCTTTTTTATTCGTCGCCTTTCTCCAATCCCTCAGACTCTCCCAGAGACTGCCGCACTGCTGAATATTATTATTTTTATATTGGATGCGGGTGTTTTTTCAGTTGAATTGAAGAGGTGATATGAAGTGTGGGAAGAAATGTGTCGAGAGGACGGGAAAAAGAGGGATGGGGATGGTGTTCAATGAAATATATTTTCACGAGCGGGCGACAGAAAAAAAATTAATGCGCGACGACGAATCGGCTGATTTGAAATTCATGGAAAACTTGAGCGAATGCTGATGACGATTTGTTTTGATTTATTATCTGCTTTCGCAGGCAGCTTTGTCTCTACATTAGGCCCAGTGTGGGCGGGTACTTTCATCCGAAAATGTTTTTGTTTGTGATCAGCACCGGCAAGCCAAGTCGAGGTGGCGGTGTCGTGGAAGAACAGACCAGATAAAGCAACAACTTGTGGCAAATCGAGACAGACTTTTTTTGACGAATTTTTCGGGCTTTAGGTAGCGACGTGCTCCGGGTGGGTTTTAATCTTATACTCAAGTCTATTTGACTTGCTTTTAGTGAATCTTGTGCTTCTCACTGGGTCTAATTCCACAAAAATCGATGAGACCCTGGAAATAAGAAAACGTCCATTCTCGCGGGAACTCGCGAATTTGAAATTTTTTAAACTGCTCGGAGGAGGCCAAAAGTTACTTTTTCACAATAGGCAAAGTCCAATAAACCAGGGTTTCTAGCGTTTGGTCATAAATCTTCATTAACAAAGTGGAGAAAAATTTTTGAAAACATGCGTAGCGTCACACTCATCTTTCTTCAACCCAAAACCGAATGTTATGGTATTTTCGGAAGAAGAATTTAGTCAGCTTTCTATCGTATTATATTTTACTTTCCTATATTATCCTTTTAGAAAAAGAAGTTGACTTTGAGTGTACTCAAGTCAAGAAAGTGTTTCATCAATTTTCACTAAGAAGACGAGTAATGAAAAACCCAACTAGATATTATTCCTGTATCTCTTAATCCAGTGGACAGTTCAAGTCCAAATTGGCTGCTGAAGATTTAGCCCCCCAACAATTAGAAGACATTTCTTCCACGAGTTTTAGCACCTTAAATAAATTTTCACCCAAAATGAATGGCCTTGAACTTTAAACCCGGATCGTTTGTACCAAAAAGAACATAATCTTTTATGTGTCGACCGATGTACATATTTTGCACCTATAGTGAGCCTATGAAGTTACAAGAGTCGAGGAAAGTAACAAAAATTGTTTCGAACAAGAAAATCGCGACTCACAAGTTGGAGGAGAAAAAAACTATCCATGATATAAGGTCTGTCTTGAAGAAAGAGTTCCTCGGAAGCTCCTTCCTGAAGCCAGTCACTGGGCTCAGAAAACATGGCTCAAGGCTAGTCCGTCCGTTTAATTAGGCAATTTTTATAATTCCCCGAAGCCCAATCCAGTCGAATGAGCAGCCAAAATTGACTGTTTCGTATTGAAACAATATGTCGCCAGTTCTCAGAGCAATAAAGAAGTTTATATAAAAGTTTTTGAGGAGCTGGCCACGGAAATGAGTGGAAAACAATAAAGACGGAAAATTGCGCATAAACTTCCCAATCGTGCATCAAATCGTGCTTGCCTGAGGTAGGGAAGTCTCAAGAGCATAATTGACGCAAGCAATAATGCCAAAAATCGCCAACAAATCAATTTTTCTATTTTATTTGCTCATGAAAATGATGAAAATCCCTTTCATATTCGGTCCTTAGTCTAATCTAGGTCATTTTCTCCGGCACTTAATCTAATTTTATGCGCGGTCAATAAGCAACCAAACCGAATTGGTATCGTACGTCGGCGGGAGGGCCGGGTGGCGTATTTGGGGGCCTTCGGAGAGACAAAGAAATTGCGGAAAAAAGAGGAGAGGAAAACAATGTAGGTTTGGGAAGCCAAATTTAGAAATGAATGGTAATAAAATTGGAATAACAACGGACGCCCAATGGACGTCTTACGGGCGTGCGTCGTTGACAACAAGTGTCGGATTATAGATTCCGTACGCCCTCAAATGCACGCCTCTTGCCAAGACAAGCCATGAAAAGGCTATTGGAATGAGCTCGCTCCATACATAAATATGACAGACTTGATTAGAGCCAATTTCTATGACAATCATAACTCTCTACCGTCCCCCACTTCCCGCTCGGACAGCTCATTCTTTATTTGCCTCTTTTCCCATCTTCTTGCCATTCTGTCGCGCACTTGGACGTGATGTGAATCAAGCTGTCTTTCTGCAATTCGTACATTTCTATTACAATGTCACATAAACTAGCTGCGAGTCTGCACGAGCTGGGCGCCGCACCCTCTGAGCGGGAAGTAGTGACTGGAACAACTCTGGAGATCGGATTTCTAACCTGTCATGCATGACTACTTTTTTGGCGGCCTGTTTGAGCTTTTTGTAGCTCTTTTTCGCGGTTTGTCTCATTCATTAGCTGTAACTTTCTAACGTTCACGATAAAAATAACCATTTTACGTCATTAAATAGACGAATAAATTATCTAAACGACTTCAGTAAAAGTTTTTTTTCTAAAAAAAAAGTTGTAGTTTTTGGGCAAAAAACCTCTCAAGGTCATAGGAAAAAGTTTGGAAGTTATGTTTTTCTAATTTTAAATGATATATCTCTTATTATGTCCTGGGAATATCATCAGAAAGTCAGATAACTGAACGTAAAGACTCCATCAAAGCTTTTGTGCTAAAAATTTAATTCCTGTACCGAATTCAAGGGCACAAAAAGTCAATTTTCGACAAAAAGGTCTTTTGTTATGTTATTATTTTTTCAATATGACCCTCCTCTACGAAGTTATTAGGTCAGTTAAAAGTCAAGTTTTGGTTGTTAGGTCAAATTTTGGTTTTTAGGTCAATAAAGTCAATGTTTGGTCAATTTTGAGAAAAAATACGTTTTTTTCCGTTTTAATTTGAAAGTTTAAATTTTTCTACGCAAAACCTTTTCTAACCTTCCTTTTTGCTCCCTTTTCTTTTTTCCCTAAATTAGGTATTTTTACTAAAAAAATACTTTCTCGAAGTTTTCAAAATTTGAAGTTTTTTTCTTGCTCTGAAGGAAGCTCAAATAAAGCTGTAATAGCTTATTTTAGTTCTCTGATCCCAAAATGTGAAGTTTGTTAATTTGACGCCATTATGGTATGCTTGAAAAAAATTGGTGAAATTCGACAGCTCCGTTGATTAAAGGGCTAATTGAGCTCTCCAACTCGCGGAACCCAGTGTCGTCTCGAAGACTCCGAGATAAGGCAAGGAGAAGGCAGTAAAGTACATGTTGAACATTTTATATTTCTTTGATCAACTGACATATGACACAATCACACACGTCTCTATACATTGTTGTAGACATCATTGTCTTCGTCATATCGCAATATACATTGTAAATGGGTGGCTGGATAGCTAACTGCGTGTATCAGCTCACACGGTAAATGCGGATAACTAGACTGGCATGGGAGTATGAAGAGCTGGAATCATATTGGATGGCTGAACAATGAACGACACTCGGGGCAATATTTGATTTAAGTTGATTATGATGCTGCAGTCGGTACGTGGAGGGGAAGAATATTTAAATGTCGGTCCTGACTGGAACCAATACACCATGCAAATAATATGTTAAAATTATCAAATTACAAAGTTTGCTCTCAATTTCCACCAAGTGTGGCAAAGTCTATCATTTACTATCACTTGATCGGCGTTTGGTATCGATTTTGTGATAACTGCATGACCTCATTCCGTGAACTTGTTTCGGAGTTTTCATTCGGCACAGCGAGACGTCACTTCGCTAACTGAGGATTTGATATGGGCTATGTTTCGGGGAAAGAGCCGGCCAGCCTTTCTCTCGGACTAAAATTTCCCCACGCTCCACTTTCCCATGAGGTTTAAAATAAATTGCTCTATGTGTATTTCCGACGTTTAAGGCGGTCGGTGGAAGAGCAACTTTTAGCTCCTGTTTTCTTCAAACTGGTTACCGCATCCGCAGTGGCTAGCTGGTTTTCCTTCGCAGAGATTAGGAAGGGGTTTTACTTCGCACGTGGCTCGTTGAAAGTCGTTTCGCTAATTTTTCCTAATTAGGAAGATTGATTGTATCGCTGAAAATATCAACTTTTTTCTCCTTCCCAAAGTGTTTCGCGGCCTTCCAAGAAAGGGGTACTTTTATGGCCTCTGTTGAGAGCGCTGATGGGTTTTTTCCACCAAAGATTGAAGCGCGTGGATGATGTTTCTCCGAAAAAATACGACTTCGCAATGTGAACGACTGGTACTTGGTTGTCATCGTTTTTGAACCTTTTTTAAATGCCATTTTGGACTTTTGGCTCTGGATCTCGGACTGAGATCTGGTTTTAAAGACTCTAAAAGATGAAAAAAAATTATCTGACAATTTTCAAGAAAATTCGGCCACCTGTTGAGAAGAATGGACACTCTCGAAATTTCGAAAAAACAACGGTTTATTGTCTAGCTGATTTTAGGAGTCTACTGAGGTACTGGGAGGCTGACACGGAGCATCTGACCTCCTCCCTCTCAGACGCTAAGGTTTCAGACACTGAGCCTTTTTCGAGCCTATTTTTTCTTGGTCTCAAAAATTTTCTTTATATGGGAGAAAAGGGGTTAAACCGTCTAGGACGTCTGTCCAAGGCCTCTAAGTCTTAGTCATCAAACCATTGAGGGGTCGTGTTTTGCCTAAACAAGGTAGCCTATACAAGCCTTAACGTCGAAGTTGCATTCAGTAAGAGCTTAATCCTGGGAATATTCGCGAGTTTATGAAGTTCCCTGGTTGAAAATCTCGATGGGAGTCTCTCTAGCTTCCAAGCAGACAAAGAAGACTCCCACAAGGCTGTAGTTTTAAAAATTCACACCACGACTGGTTAATTTCTGCAATTATGAAAAAATGTGTGCGTCAGAGTTGGCACAGACCCGTGCAATAAATTATGCTGCGTCTAAAAGCGGGGAGCAAATTCAGGAAATAGGAAAAACTAGCATGAAAATCCGCTTATGTGGTGGATTACTAACACGCTTTTCAACAAAATTCAATGAATATTTTGTCGCGGCGACACTAATCCGAATCACGATGTCGCGTGCAGAGGCATGCGAATGAGAACATGAACTTTTTGTGTGTTGCTGCGGGTTATCCTGCAAGAGGAAAGTAGAAGCGAGCCAAGAATCGGTCGGGTGGAGTTCTTGTCTGCATGATCCTTGACCTTGGGCTCGAAGTAACACAGCACGAAACCTCGCCTCCGTTGCCAAAGCTGGCTCCTAGATGCCTACCGATGCGCGAACAATAGATTGCTTCGCTGACGATGAGCCTTCTGCTTAGACAGAGAACCTAGACGGAAACCCTGAAACCGAACCTCTGAAACCGAACCGACATCAACAACTTTTCTAGTCTTTGTTTTATAATTTTTTTCATTGAAGCTCTTAGGATTTAGTTTCTAAGCGCTGTTTAAATATTACGTCTGAGTGGAGGTCAAGATTTTTACCCCCCCCCCCCCTCTCTGTCACAGTTTATCCCATACACTAAGAGTTGACTTTGTACCAGCTGTCACAGAGCAGCTGAACTCCTTCCCTAATAGTCCCTGAGGCTTCAGAAATTGAGCCTTTTGAGAAATTGAGGGAGAAAATGGGTTAAGCCGTCTATGATGTCTGTCTAAGGCCTTCTAGCCTTCCAAAAGTCATCAAACCTTTTGAGGGGTCGTGTCTTGCCGCGAAAGAAAATTAAAACGAGCATGAAGGCGCTCTACCCTCTTGATACCTGCCCAAAAGTGAGCCAAAGGTGTGACAAATGAGTGTTGCTGCCACACCGCCGCCCTGCCAGTCGACGCGAAACGGAGTGAAGGGTGATATCTTGATAGCTTCAAGGAAATTTATCGCAGTGGCTGCCGCCCTCCAAGGTTCGCACCGCAAGTGCTTGCATGAACATGGTGTATTGGAATGCCATGTGCTCGAACTATATACCGCCAGTTCTCTCAACTCTCCAGCTATTGGATTGCAATGTTTGGTGGTATATTTGCTCAATTAGTACGTGACAAACGGGGCATTTTGCGGGATCCGCATTGTGCCATTCGTTTTAATTAGAGGAGAAGCTGGTGCAAGAAGGAATAGGGGCTCTCGGGTGGTTTTGGGTAACAAGAATTGATGAGAATGATGGGATTCTGTCAAATATTTTCGTTCGAGTGGGAGCGGCACTTGAAGGGGTTCGTTAAACATTCGATGGATGAGAGAGTTAATGGCAAAAGTTGAGCCTTTTCTTTTGTTCCAAGAAAGCACGTTGTCTAACTCGCCACAAGCGCTTTGTAACCCATTTTCTCCTTCAAAATATTTTGATCTTTAACCCAACTTTGATCCAATTATTCTTGGGGCTGTTTACATAATATAGAGACGAATCAAAAATGATACCCTTTTTAGTGCATTTTCAACATTTTGGCCGCTTTGCTGTCTGTCTTTCCAAAACTTTTTAGGGGTACAAGCTATCAAATTTATCCCCCATCACTTCTTGGGGGAGAATGAGGGGTGTTTTCCCTTTGTAGGAAAACTCCCTATTTTACATCCGATTGAGCTGAAATTTTAGTATGTTGTAGTCTATGCAAAATCTTGCAAATCATGGTTCCATATGTGACCCGTACTATGTTCAGGAATGGAGCTGGACTGAATTTCGAATTACTTTTAAAATGACAAGTAAAAATGCTCCTAACAATAATCTTGGACATACCCAACTAGAAAAATTAAATTAAATCAAGCAAAATCGATAAAAAGGTTATGTTGTGCTTTAACACCTTCTCATTATTTTGAAAATACACCCATAAGCTTTATCATTGACTTTGCTTTATTTAAATTAATTTAATTATTTTTCATAAGTGTAGACACAGTTGTCCATAGATGGGCTTAATAGAACATTAGATCGTTTTCTTTAGGGAGCTAAAAACTGAGACTGTTGAGGACCCTGTTGTCGCTCACCTTGGCGAACGTTTCGTGACTGGATGGTCCACTTTAAAAATCAGCCAACATTGTTGAGTTCGTCCCTCAATAGCTTTTACCTTCTAACCGCAAAAATATGATACTATTGATTCAGTAAAACTCTTTTGTCTACTTCTTATTCTATAATGAAGCATTTTAGCTTAGTTCTGGCTGCTGTTTAGGGTGTATGAAGGACGGTAGAAAATCGGTTAATATTCTCCCCCACATGGCGCAGACGACTGGTAATTTGTAAACGTGCTGAGGAAGCCAGACCAACTGGCCCACTTTCGCCCACCTGGCAATATTCGAAATGACTTGTTCGCAGTCATTTAAAATCGCTTTATTTCGAGGTAGGCATTTCCGAAATTTCTTTGATGATTTTCCGGGAGTCATTTTCCCGCCTCCATTACGGTCATTCCTCTCTGCAGCTCAATAGCTATTTTCTCGTCAAAGGGCCCTCTTTCCCTTTGAAGTTTTCAGCCCAGAGACAGCTAGAACTATTTGCTTTGACAACTTCTCATCCACTTCCCATCACTCGTCTATTGTTTTGCGGAACGTACACATGTCCCATGGAAAACGAGGGGGGAAATCGAAGGAATGTGCACGAGACTGGTTTATGTCTTTGCGGGGCAACAAAAGTTTAAGTGTAAATGCGATAGATGTGTGTTTGATATGGCGAAACGACTATGTGGTGTACAATTTATGTAAAACTATTAATGTCGCGGCCGATATCAGCTGCCTGGGCTGGCTAGTGCGCGGGTAGACGAGGAGTAAAAGTAAATAGCGATGTTGTCGATTTTTATACCCATTAACGTGCACGAGGAAGTCGGCGAGGTACGAAAACGAGACTGCCATCGGAGAAAAATAACATACAATCAAATGGTTGTTGGAAGTAATATACAAAGCGAGTATTTTTAGCAGAGCCGCGATCGATTTTGTGCTTCTCTCGCGAAATTCGCAAATGCCGCTGTCGCGGAGCGTCGCCCTGATTCGGTGGCAACAAAGGAGCAACGTAATTCGCCTCCGCAGTACCTGGCCCGGTCTTTGCTCGCAGCACGAGAGACGTCCCGGTTGGTTGGCGTGATGATGATGTGAGAATGTGCAGAAATCTACTCGAGTTCCCAGTGACACACAAAACAATTCAAACAAAACTAGGACTTGGCACGAGAAACGTACAGATTTCATTGGTTTTTGCGTAGCGCTCAACTTAATTGGTGGCACACATACTGGCTCTTGGCAGAGCGATTGACAGTCGTGTGCGTGTGCAGTGCCAGCGAACGCCTACTCGTGTGTGCCTTGGAGAGGCAAGGAAAGCAGAGCTCCGCCAAACTATTTATCATTGTGTGTATCACATTGCAAAATGCTTTACGGTAATGTCCCAGCGATGTGTGTCCTGCATTTAGTCACCACTCGTCACATTCCTGGGAGCAACTCGCAGTGAGCCTCTTGACTTGAGCCTACTTGAATGACAGAAAAAGTTATTTTTACGGGCTTATTGATTTTGTATTTTTTATAATCTCATGAAAAAACTTTTCCCTTCTCTTGTTTCATTTTGTTGAATTTGGAAGAAAAATAATTAGTTTCTAGAAAATTGAAGAGCTCTTTTCCCATATCAGTTTGTTTCTGCCGAACCTTACATCTGATATTGATGATTGAGTAAATTTTGGATCAACTAACATATTCAGTGAACTGACAAATAATAATTTCTCAGAAATAAGAATACGATATCTATGTTGATTTAAAATATTTTAGGCTGCTATCTCACAGGGCTTATAAAAAATTTTTCGACTCATTTTTTGCGTTCTCGAATTTTTAAAATCGAAATTATCTTCATTTATCGGAAACATCTTAAATCATTTCTTAAATTTCCTGAACGTTCAGTTTTAATTCAAGGAATATGACTAAAAAACTAGAAAGAACTTTAAGGGCTTTTCCTAGTTCCACGACTGATCTGGCTACAGTAGGGCTGTTGACTGGATGCATGGCATGCATATAATATATCTCGATTGCGATTACGAGCTAGGAAACAGCGTCTCTATAAATGTAGGACGCGCAAGAATGTCTATAAAATGATCAAAAATAGATAAAGAAGAAGTGAAGGAAGGGGCTCCAGCGCGAGCTTGCGAAAACGGAAAAACAGCAAAATAAAAAGATAAATGAAATTGGATGAGCAGCTCGTGTTGTCAGTCCGTGATATATTGCAAGACGAAGGCGGGTGCAGAACATGAACCAGAAAACGAGTATTGAATTTTGATGTGATTTGTTTGGAAAATAATTTTAGTAATGCGTATTTGCTCAGGTTGACAGTATATAGCGACCTTTAGCTGGAGCGACCACTTGTTTCCCCGGCTTGACGTCGGGACATGACGGATTTTCCTGGAAAATGGAAATGAAAAGAAAAGCTGACATGTAGGCCAGCGATATGACGAGGGCTCTGGCATCGGGGGTTACCTGCATTCGGTGGGGAACTCCGAGCATATCAAGTAGGGAGCTTACGTCGTGGCTACACCATAAAGATAAGTACTAGAGGAACATCAGAAAAAATTAGCATTCTACTTTCTTCGTTAATGCTAAGTTCTCAAAACAATATGGCCACCATATAAGTCATTTTAAGAAGTGGTTCTCCAAGCACAAGTCCAATTTGAATGAGTGAACGTATTTTGAAATCTGCTTTAAATTTCAAGTTAAATCAAAGCTATTATTTTAAACACAAAGTAAAAAATTTTTTTGTTTTGTTAAATATCTCAAAAACCGGATTTTGAAGAAACTTCAAATTATTTTCAAACAATTTTTAAAACAACAAATGTTCAAGGTGCAATTATTTTTGGTTTTGAAGTTTTTTTCTGTTGTCCGTCTAGTAATTTTCTCTATTGGCTGAAATATGCTGTTACGTTACACCAACAAAGAAAAGGAGCCTATTATGGTTTTATGCCTTTTTCAGTCGAGTGCACCTGAAACTTGCATCGTCAGTCAAAGTCAACTCGATTTTCCATGGCACCACGAACTTCGTCTAAACTAAGATTGCGCCTCCGAAATTTAGATTGGGTGAATTTCGAGAAGCCGCAGCTCCGCCATCTTCGCTTCTAATTAAAAGTTTCGCTGCACGGCATCAAAAGTTTGGCGTCACAGATTAACCTTAATCTGAGTGAAATAATTACAGTTAAAAATGACGAATTGGGTGCGAATGAGACTCACCCTTCCCCCAGTGAGGCGTCCAAATCTTTGCGTAATGGCTGCCATTTATCATTTTGCGAAACATGCGAACATTTTAATTAAACACGCCCACGCACTAAACAAAAAGTCCATTGAAGTGATGGAATACAAAAAATGTGTAATAAACGTGTTTGCGAAATAAATTCTCCAAATACAGTAGTTCTTTTTTGTGCCGGAAAGTTTGAAACTCGAGCAGCATGCAAATTCGGTGGCGTTTTTGTTGGGGCCCTTTTGATCGAGCGGAAAATTCAACACTTCATAACTTGATTCACGTTTCATCGCCATCACATTTGCCTCATTCATGCTCCATCATGGCAGTCGGAGGAAATGCCGAGTGCTGGGAGAAATCCATCAAAGGGATCTGGGGATAAATGGACAATAAGTGAATCGTAATCCCCCAAGAGCTCATCGCGGCAAATGCGAATTTTTATTTGCGCATAAAGTGGGTTTTTTTCCTCCGCGGGATGTCTGTCTGTATGTCTGTTGAAGCCATAAGGTGGGAGGTGGCTCCGTCTATGGGTCAAAACTTGTAAAAACTGCTCCATTACTCGTTGTGGAATTCAATTACAAGTTCAGATGAGTTTAGTTTACTCATTCCCGGATTTTCCTCTGATTGCAGTGTTTCACAAAGTCCAGAAAAGCGACAAAATCGTTTGAAAAACGCTCTCCCTGAACCAATTTGTGTCTAATATTATCTCTTGGGATATTCAACAGTTACCTGAAATCAATAAAAGCTACTTGGAAGTCCGAAATTAACCATAAAAAATTTTAATGAAGTCACAAATAGGACGTTGACCTTAAATTTTGCGATTTAAATGAACATTTTTAAGGCTTTGACACGAGTTGGTGGTCTAAAATGAGAGCTGGTAGATTTCAAATTCCCCATAGTATCAATTTTGACGCCCTTGACTCCTTTTGGGAACGAGTTACTCTGGTTTCTGGTCCCTTAAATTAAATCTGCCAGGATTTAACCGCTTCCTTGGACAAATTCTAAAGGACTCTGAAGACTAGAAATCCGAAAAAATCTACTACTGAAAGTTATCCACGCTAGTCTCCCGATTGGGCCTCAAAAGGCACTTCATAATCGCGAGTGTGCCTGCCATAACATTAAGATTATTTTATTTGAAAAGTTTGCAAAAAATGTCGCGCTTGTGCCTCATTTTTTTCCTGCCTCACTAACGACAACGGCCGCCTTGTCCTTGGAACTTACGTAAACCTATTGTTTGCCGTGGATGTGTGTTGGAGGACACCGGAGCGACATGTGTGTAATGGATGGGCGGGAGTACTGAGGAGAAACACGATGATATCGAAAAAATTGATTTATTGTTTTGTTTTTTGAATTGCCAATTTCATTTCACTCATTGACGTTGGCCACTCTTTTTTTTCCGCAGGAGTTCTTGCTAGCCATCGATGTCACATCTAGTGGCACTCCAGAGGAAAAATTAAAGTGGGCATTTAGGATGTACGACGTGGATGGCAACGGAGTCATAGACATCCAAGAGATGACAAAAATAGTTCAGGTAAGTCGATTTCCGCCCCATGCCTGTTGCACGCCCACGCTGCTTATTGGCGAAGCGCAGCACGGAGCTGGGTTAATATCTAATAAGGAAAACGATAGGAAACTAATGCAATTAATTAATGTCTAATAAGAGAGGGTGGTTTGTAATGAAATCTGCTGGCTTATCGTGCTCCCCTCTTTGTGCTCCGCGTCTCGGATAAATTTTTCATTTCACGCTGGAGCGGGCAGAGCTCCCCCGCAATCCCGGGGGACCCTTTGCGGAGTCGAGTCGTGTTTGAGGGATGTTTACAAAACCAATATTGTCCCTCGGCCGGGGATGAGCCCATTTCCGAGTGACATTCCGCAGGAAGGAAGGAGCGAGCAAAGGATTTTCTGAATGAATAATTACTGGCCATTAATCATTTCTCAGTGTCTCGGAGCGGATACAAGTTTTGCCGAAGACATCTGCAAAGAGTATATAGTTTTTGTTGTCAGCAACACAACTTTTTCGTGCCTTTATTTCAACATGCGCCACTTCAAGCAGCAACAATGAGTGGATTCTGCTGGGAAAAGATAATTTGTCACCAATTGCCGTCGTTAAAACGTTTAATTGACCAGCAAAGCGGGCTTAGAAGCGATTGTTTCTGGCAATTTTCGCTTCTGGGACCGGAGCTCATCGCACAAAGCGAGTCAAATTATTTGGAAGCTAATGGCGCATCCGAAATTCCCTTTGAACTGAGTCAAACATGATCGATTGCCTCCGAATTCCGAGGAAGTCGTGAATAATGTTCACTGCTCGGTATATATTCATGCTGAGCTTGGTGGGGGAGCTGAATTTTTGAGTCCTTTATGGCTTAAAATCACGGCATTGTGTGGCTCTTGAAAGGTCAAGCCTGGCTTCATTTTTCTAATGGTTAAAAGTTGATGTTATTAGGTCTAAGTCATTTTGAACATTTTTTAGCATTTGGACTCTTCTTTGGACAAATATGACTGACATGTAAGAGGTCAAAAATATCTCTGGTATGAAGAAGAGTAAAAAATAATAGATTGTTTCGATTTTCGATTATTTCAATTTCGATTACGATTAATTGGTTATCTGCTATCTTGCTCAGGAGTTTGCCAGATTTATTATTACTCCCATGTCGCATCTCAGCTCGAAAGACCCAATAAGGCTCTGGAAGCAATTTTATGAATATCAATTTCCTTCATGTATAAAATTTTCTGTCGAACTTATGACAGCCCAAGGGTCCTTCGTAGCGACTGAGCAATTTTTCTCGGTAGTGGGAAATATAACAAACCCAAGAAGTTCAAAATTGTGCTCCAGGCTCTCTTTTTGATTGAGCTTAAAACAAGATGTCCCCTTTTGACTTCGTTTATGTACTAAAAATAAAACAGGTTTTGGGTCCAGTTGTATAAAAATTTAAGTAGTCAAATTAAATATTGTTTAATTTTTGGAGATGTAAAAAATTTTATGTCCATATATTTCCATGTTTTTTATAACTCGTTTTCCTAGAGAAAAGTCGAGAAAAAGTGAGAAAAGTCGAGAAAACAAATTTACAAAAAATATCCGGTGCAAATTTTCAACGAGAATGGACGAATTGTCTAACATGTGTCCGAAAATAGATGAAAATAATCCTAGTGAAGCAGTATAACTTTTTTTTCTGAGTTGAATTTAGGTGAAATGGGTTTTAAAAACTTCTTAAGAATTGATGAACATGGAGGATTGATTCTGTTTTTATTGTTATCAAATCCCCTTAAAACTAAAGACTAATTGAAGCCACAACTGCACCTCCTGAACCTTATCCAGTTATCTTATCACTTAATCAGTCTGAAGGAGATTTAATCTCCATGAAAAACGACACGATCAAGGCCAGTATTTTCCCCCTCCTCCTTCTCCCGTAGCGCAGCTGTCTTGTAAGAAATAATGAAGCAAATAGACTGACGGACATGTTCCTGGAATGCTTCCTTGTGTGCTTTGCACATCCTTCGCATGTCAGCCCGAGGCCAGTGGGGAAGCAGCCCAAAGTTCTCTTCAGGTTTCGTTGTTCGGCTAATTAAATATTCAAAATTAATTTTGCAAGGTGCTTTCTCCTCCTCCTCTTACTCCCCCGCTCTGGTATCTGTTACCGAGTCCACAATTGCCTCAGTGATACCCGACACCCTCACTTGAACTACCTGTGCTGCTTTGGCACGAACTATGCTCTCTCCTAAACCTGGTGGCCTGCCAGGATGTCAGAAATAAATCAAAAAATTATATTAATTCACCAGTTGCCGGCGACAAATCCCTCCCGTGTCATGTGTAGCGAAAAAGTGAAGCTCGACAATTATGAGCCCCCCTCGACAGTTTGAAGTGCACGCTAGTCGAATGGAAAATTTAATCTGGATTTTGTCTATTTCAGGCCATATACGACATGTTGGGCGCTTGCTCGTCGAACAAGCCCGCTGACTCGGCTGAGGAGCGCGCAAAGAATATCTTCGCGAAAATGGATGAGAACAATGACGGACAACTGACGCAAGACGAGTTCTTGAAGGGATGTTTACAAGATGAAGAATTGTCAAAAATGTTGGCGCCATAATGTGCGAAATATGTCAAAGTGTACTGCCATTTGTATATTATAATGAGAGATGTGTTGAAGTTCGTTTCGTTCTTCGTTAAGTGCAAATATTCTGTTACGCGTCTGTTCCGTTCGTAATGACTTAAACTATGAATTATAACAAGAACATGATAATCATCGTATTTAATAGAGAAAAAGATCTAGTACGTAAGTTGGTAAAGAATATGAATATGAAAAAGAGATAGTAGCTCTATAAGGACCGCACCATAAGTGTTATTTGAACAAATGCATATGTAGTCTTAGTGAATAATAATCAATTCAAATGCATTCTGCATTTTCGTTTCCTCATTCAAACGTAGCAAATGTAGGCAAATAGCGATAAGCTGCACAATAAGTGTCACCTTTTTGGACAAACACACAAACACATCTAACGTAGGGAGCTATCAAAACGTCTCCAAGCAATCACTTATGCATCAACCTTTTGATATGGGGGGTCTGGGGGCACTAGGGAGGGGACTCGTCCTTGAACTGCCTCACCTTTCTTATTTTGGCCTAAATTGGCTTGATTTGCCTCGGATTGCGGGTTTCAACCCGTCAGTTTTCAAGGTCGTTTCTTACGGCTATCTGAGGCGTATGGAGCCCTTTAAGGCAAACTCCTTGAAATGTAGACAAAACTATTGGAGGTGAATTTAAACTAAAGATAAATATGTCGAATTGATTTGGTGTAAGGAAAAGGACTAATTGACCCTCTAGTGTTCCATATTGGCTGTAAAAATTGACTTAGAATTTTTTCTGCTAGAAATTTTTTCACCAGGGTTTAGATACCATCCCCAAGTCTAATTTTAATCCAAATAGACTTTGGATTCAGAAGTTGAAAATCTAACCCGAATTGTGGTTCAGAAATAGGAGCCAAAAATTCTAGCAGAAAAAAAAAATTCTCCGTCGATTCCTAGCTGCTGCTCCCAAACTCCAGGCTCCCCCTCTTCCACTCATCTAGCCAAACCCTAGGGAATCGATTGCTTGGCCCTCTGCCTTCTATACACACTCACTCTCCCCTCAGTTCACTCTGAACACAACCGCTTGGTTCTCGATATCGAAATTTATGAAATTTCCTAACATAGAGACTTTTCGTGGCCTAACTACTCCCTTCATGCATCCAAGCAAACTAATTAATATCGGAACATGGTGGTGTAGCTGATAGAGAAGCGACGATGAAAGAGCGAACACTAAACAGCTTCCTTATGCTAATATTTAGCTTCGAGATGACGATAAAAAGCAACTAATCCTATGATTATACTCAACTAACTGTACGTGGATCAAGCGCCCATGCAATGTTTGTCGATATGTGACATATAAAACACCACCAATTTTTTATCGTGAGCCATTACTGTCAACGTTGTAAAAAAATGAGTCGTTCTTCAGTGTGATGTACCATCCATATTTTTATGATATAAAAGACCATGCAAGCGTATCAATGTAAAAGCACACAAGCGGCTAGTTAGTGCAGCAGCAAAAATATAGTAACAGCTTTAACCTGTGACGATGATCCGTACTTGTATTTTTGAATGTCAATTACTAAATTCTCTCTAAAAACAAAACAAGCACCACTCCGATGGTAATCTCAAAATCTGCTACTGAGGATTAACATGTTGAAATCAAAAAGAGTAGGCTGCAATCACACGTAGAGATATACAATCAATCACTAGGAAGTCACAGCTCTCGTGTGGCGTCGACAGAAACTATTTTTCCACATTTTATACTATTACCTATCAATCACTTTCCAGAGCTACTACTCGTAAGTTGCAAGGATGTTTTTACGTTGGGAAAGAGAACAAGATAATCATTCCAGACCGACCCTAATCTTAACCCCTAGTCGATATGTAAATAAGAGCTGAAACAAACGATTCCAATTCCACGTTTTTGAGCAATTCTAGTCCCCCATCAGTTCTGCCAGTGTCAATCACAGAGAGATGGTGCAACAAACAAGTAGGTGTATAAATGGCGTGATATTAAGCGGTAGAGACAAGTCTAGAGAATTCCTATGAGCACACTTTCTGCACACTTTTTCACATTTCTAAAGAAACGACTTCTTAGAGGTACCTTTGAACCAACTCATTCCTTGATTTCATTCTTTTCTTAGAGGTGTAACTTTTATAAGCACGAAAATTATGGCTAGTGTAGGGCCCACTCCTGGAACGTGAAATTTTCGCACGATTTTTGAAAGTACCCCAGTCAAAATGTTCTGATAAAAAATTTTAAGCTCTTTTATTGTTGTTTTTGAAGAACTCTCTGTAAGCTCAATTCTGTTCAGGTGAGAAAAAAAGACTACTAGAGATGCCTGAGAGCCAACAAGGTCCATTCTGACGTCTCCTGTAGCCTTATTTCAGAACAAAATTGGGCTTCAATCGACGTAAAATCCTTCAAAAGCATCACAGTTCCTCCCCGAACGTGACATTATTTTTATGAAATGCTATGATGAAATTTTGGTTTTTATCGATCATATCGCAAAATCAAAGTACAGCAGCCAGAAGGCTAAAACTGGGGCTGGGACTTTCAAACATGTGATAATTTCATGCCAGAATTCCCCTCTCAAAGGGACCGGGAGTGGGCGGAGCGTAGAGAAGAGTAATTATTATGAAGTGAACCAAAAATGCTTATTAATGTATTTCATTACAATAAAAGAAAACACAAAAGCAAGAAAAATATATGATAGTCACTTATTCACTGTTTATAAATGGATTCTCATCTTACACAAAGAAACTGTTCTGACAAAGATTTTGAATTAACTCATAAATTATTTTAATTGATAAAAATGAAGATATTATAAAATGTGAAATTAAAATCTAATTAAATGATATACATGATATACATTACATTTCGATAATAAAATAGAGTTGTTACCATAGTAAGTTTATGATGATTATATTATAATTATTTGATGAAAGCGTACGGTAACGATTAATTAATAAAAAGGATATAAAAGTAATTAAACATTGAATAAAAGCAGCCATTTACTGTGCATAAAAGCAGTGCGTTTGAAGAGGACTTGCCGGGGTGCGAGGACCAGCGCTAATGACATTCTGTATTTTTCAGCATCAATGGAAAGCTGCCAGATAGTTTAATCGCCGCGATATCAAAACTTGACGCAAACGCCGCAGAGATAAATCCACCAGTCTATTTCAATTAACATAGATTGCGCTCGTTGTTGATCAGTAGTTAGGATTAAATTGGAGCCAGCCGAATTGACATTGAATTGATTACTTTATAGAAGCTACACAAGTACACACATAGAACAATGGGGAAACAGAATAGCAAGTTGAAGCCTGAAGTCCTGGAAGATCTCAAACAAAACACAGAATTCACAGGTGAGAAGCCGATAAACCGCTTTTACGACGGATGTCGTAAATCCCACCTCCTTCGCAGATGCTGAAATCCAGGAGTGGTACAAAGGGTTCCTCAAAGATTGCCCCAGCGGTCACCTGTCCGTGGAGGAGTTCAAGAAAATTTATGGCAATTTCTTCCCATATGGCGATGCCAGCAAGGTAGGAGGGTGCACGTGATTTGTTTGCATTTGAGTCTGTTTGTCCAGGGGATTCGTTTTTATCTCTTTAGCTTCCATAGCACTCTTACAACATCAGGTAGACCCAGGGTGCCTTTCTGACCTCTGAATATGGGGTCATTTATCTCATTAATTTAGGACACCAAAAAGTCAATTTTCGACTATCTCTAAAAAGTTATTAGGTCAGTTAAAAGTCAATTTTTACTCGTTAGCTCAACTTTTAGTTTTTAGGTCATAAAGTCAATTTTTTGTCAATTTTATGGAAAAATACATTATTTTTCCGTTTTAAGTTGAAATTTCAAAATTTTCAATGCAAACCCTTTTCAAACCTCAAATTATCCAATTTTAATTTCCGTACTGGTCGTTTTCTTTCGTAAAAATCACATTTTTTCCGTCAATTTTAGTTAGAATGTCTGTTTAGCCTAATATCTATTTTACGAATTTTTTGGGCAACTTTCAAATCTATTAGGATAATTTTTTAAATCAATGAGGTCAACTTTCAACTTTTATGGGTCAATTTTTCATATTCATTAAGTCATTTAAAATTTTTCAAATTTATTAGGTCAACTTTTGATTTTTATATGTTAATTTTTTTAATGCCCTACTCATTATCATTCAATTTAATCCCTTAAAGTTGAAATTAAGACACAAAGCATTGATTTTTTAGTCCTGGAATTGTTTTTGAAATCTTTATCTGTGAAAATAGGATCTACTCCTTATTTTAGTAGCTAGATTTTAGCCTTTAAAAAATTTTTAAATGACCCAAAACTACCAGCAGCCAATCTCAAAAAGTCTTAAAGTCTTAAAGGCTAGCCTTAAAGAACAAAAAATTTTGTTGAATAAATGTTTCTTTGAAAGCGGTAATTTTAAGGCTTCGGAATTTTTGGGAATCCTTGAAATTTAAGGGCTTTATCTGGCACCAAAATAGTGTCCTATCCGAGAACAGAGACCTACTCTGGCTTTCAATAAATTCCTCCAACTTATGTACTCCGAATTAGCACCATTGCAAACACTATTTGCTTGTTTTCCCAATAATAAACTTTCTCGTAGTTTGCCGAGCACGTATTCCGAACGTTTGACGCCAACGGTGACGGCACAATTGATTTCCGGGAATTTTTATGCGCACTGAGTGTCACATCTCGCGGGAAATTGGAGCAAAAGCTGAAGTGGGCTTTCTCCATGTACGACTTGGATGGCAACGGATACATATCTAGACAAGAGATGCTCGAAATAGTAACAGTAAGTAGGTTTTGTTGACTCTCTTCCCCCTTTCAGCGCATCCTAATGGACGATCGGCGTAAGTTCCTTTTGTCTGTTCTATTTTCTTTGTGCTTTTCTGTTCGTCTGCCCTATTTTTTCTGAGTTTTGACCTTTTCTAAATTTACCTTTGAGTTTCCATCTTTGTGAACGAAAAAAAAAAATATAGTAACGGCCAACCGCCCATTTCCCCAGGCAATTTACAAAATGGTCGGCTCAGTGATGAAAATGCCGGAGGACGAAAGTACACCCGAAAAGCGAACAGATAAAATTTTCCGCCAGATGGACAAGAACAAGGACGGAAAGCTGAGTCTAGAGGAGTTCATAGAAGGCGCCAAGAGTGATCCGTCGATTGTAAGACTTTTACAGTGCGATCCGCAGGCACAGTGAATAATTTCATGTAGGCTTCTACTTCTAACATAACTTTTTATCGCTTAGATATTTTATTACGTGTTATTATTTTTAAAGTAATTACAAAATACAAGAAAGTAATATTTGTAGCACGAAGAATGCCGTCACATGTAATCGTAAAGAGCCCTTGTTTAACCCACAGACTAGTTATTTATCTGTACTCAAGAGTCAATCTAAAGCTAAGGCTAATGCTATAACAAAGTTGATGAAATTACAAATTATGAAACCTCTTATCAAAAATCATAACCTCGAGAAGTTAATTAACTTGCTATAAAAATGTTGAAGACCCTCCTGAAAACGTAGACTTACGCAATTTTGAAGTAACCTTAGAGACACTTTCCTTAAAAGACTTTGCTAGACTTGCAAGCTGCTCCAGGCTCTTATCAGTGGCAGCTTGGTACTCTAACGTACTTAAACCTTACTTTTAAAGGATCTTCCACTCAAGTAGAACGTAGTACTTATTTATTCCGTTGTTCCCCGTTTCTCATATCGTTTTGCCAGAAGCTTACTGAAATTGGTCAATGCATCTACGGGTCGCATTGTAGTTCTCAACTTGACTTCAAAAGCAAAAATCTAAAATAACACAACTTGTAGTCGTTTATATAAGAAGTTTGTGAATTTTGAGATCTTGAAACTCATTCAAAGAATGTGTATAAACCTAAGTCATACATTTATGTCATTACAACTACTTATTGAATTTTTGTAACCTCCAAAAATAATTGCGATAGATATGATGCTAATAGATACATTTAAGTGTGTTATGTCGTCTCTTCCATTTTAGTGCAAATTTGGGAATGTAAAGTTTTAGAAATTTGTTTCAAAATTTTACATTTGGATTTGCTGTTCGGATATTGTAGCCGTCGTGAGTAAACCGTAGGTTGTTTAGTTCGTATTGTTTGGGGGCGGGGTCCGGACTGGGGCGGGAGACGGCAGCCTGTCTCCGGCTCGCAGCCCGGGCGTTGCTCCACGTTGTAGGAGATACTTGTCCAACTTAGAGCCATTTTATAATTTTACAAGTCCTCAGAAGCTGCACAAAACGAGCAATTATCACTTAGCAACGATAAAAAATTTGGTCTGGCAATCGGGTAATATTGTTAGGTTTTTATTTTTTTTCCCTTGAAAACATACTCCCTTTTGATGCCCTCCCCTACCTACATCTTGGACCTGAAACTTGGCACAGATATACTGAAAGGCTAAATTTTGGTTCAAAAAACTACAAACTTTCAAGGAAAAAAAAAAAATAAATAGAAGATTACCAGACTCAATATTTTATTGTTGCCTCTAGTGGAATTGTTTGCCCAACTCAACGAGTAATTATCAAATCACTAAGGATATTACAAAGATTGAACTAGGAGATAAGAGTCCTTTTATCCAAATTTATCTCTAAAATTCCTAAGCATATGCCTATCCAGTCTCACGTTATCTAGCTCTTTCTGCAACCTAAGTCATAATCGGAGGAAGAAGAGTAGAGAAGTAGCACGAATCTAGCACGTTGTTACAGGCGGAGTTTAGTCCTTACCTTGATAATATCAACTACTACCCTAACTCTTAACGCTAAATTTGAACTTGTTTTGAACCAAATACTATCTAAACCTTTGAATATACTACAATAACTATACATACAAACATCTATGTAGCAGGTAGAATCTAGGACCTTGAAGTCTCATACTAATTTACATGAAACGAAGAGTAATTTAATTTTAAAGTTGAAGATGATGAAATTTAAATAAATCTTGCAAACTCAGTGTTGATTTTAAAAGTAATTCAGAAATGTGTTTTGGGTCAAGCTGAATGTTAAACCATGAAGACGAACGTCATGTTTCCATTTGCAACAAGAAAAAGAGAGAAATAAAGGATACAAAAGTCTGCTGGTCTTTAAACTCATTTATTTAAGGTCTTTTGCTTGCTGACGGCACTGCGTCGCTAACGTAAGTCAAAAAATATAAATCTGAAACTTTGCGCTGAAATGCGAACGGTAAACTGCCAGGGATGAAGAGGAAGCGAATCACGAAAAATCATTCGATTGTCAAGCCTTAGAAGACCCGGAATCCCTGCGGATTGGCCGTGACGATAATTCTGCTAAGGAGCTGCTCAACGTGAGCCCACCCCGAAATTTGTCTAACTACGTTCTGGATTTCCTCCAGCACCTCGCGCTGGAGTTTCTCTTCGTACATCTTGCCGAGGTACTTGATCAGGCGGCCGTACTGCTTGTTGTTGAAGGCGTGCCAGACGACGAAAGTAAGGACCTGTAAAAAAATTTGGTTTCATAAATGGGAGTAAAACCCAAGTTAGGCTCAAGGTGCTAAAAAATAGGGGCTTGAGTTTTACAGAAGGGCTTTGAAATTTTAAAGGAAATAATACCAATAATTATATTCGAAATAATCTTTCAAGGAATAATTAGCTGATTAGGCGAAAAATGAGCTTAAGCCTTCTGATAGTTTTCATTTGGATTTTTTGGCCAAAACTTAGCTTAATCTACAAGGCTTTTTAAGCACATTGAGGTCACACTTTTCTGTAACAACCTGAACTCAGAACGTTTTGATTACAGTCATGAGTTTGAGATCTGTCGGAAGAGTGATTTTTTTCAAAAACTTTCCACTGAAAGTTGTCCGATCTTTAGGAAACTGAGCTCAAAAATTCATAATAAATTAGGCAACATTTTTACACAACATTTTGTCTCAAATTCCGGCCGCAGATATCATGATTTTTGGTTAAATTTTCTTCCAAAACCCCAAAGCCCTTCAGTCAAAACTGCCAGCACCCCTCGGTCAGCTCCTTTCTTACCTTCTGATCGTTCAAGTCAATGAACTTGGCCAGTTCGGTGAAGCTGCTCTCGACTTCCTTCGCAAACTCTTCAGCCAAGAGGGCGTCCTCACCGTCTTTTGATCGAATAAGATGCAGCTTTGACATGGCCGCCATTTTCTTCACGAAAGCGTCGATCAACGTCTGTTTCTGCTTGTCCATGTTCCTGCAAAAAAAACTCATTAGACCCTAGCAACACCCCATTGACGCGACTCACGTCTTAATCTTGGCCGCATCAGGCCGGCTGTCAGTCTTCATGCCGTAGAACTTGAGCAGGGTGTCCTGGTCCGTGCCCTGGATGACAAAATTTGCTAAGTCCCGAATCTTTGCCAGCTTCTCCTCCAGCTGAGCCACCTCCGAGTCGCTAAGCTTCAGGAGGTTTTGCTGGAACGCGAACGGCAGCTGGTTCTTGGTTTCGGAAGCCTCCAGATTCTGGATAAGCGCCATGTGGGTCGGCAAGTGGTTGGGGAAGTTCTGAAGCACCTCGTTGTAGACTTCTTCGGCGTTCACGGAGTCCAGTTTGACGATCTGGGCCACCTGGAAGAAAAGCATTGCGTTAAAATAATTTTTTATTTGTTCAAAAGATCGTCTGATCGTCTACTCCCAACTTCAAAATAAAATTTCCAAGAAAAATGAAAAGAAAAATCCTAAATTGAAAGAGAACCTCGACAACGGCCCCAAAGAGCTCGGGAAATGGCCAGAAGAGCCATTATCCGGGGGTCACTTATAGTTTCAGATTTTCCTCATCGAAATCCATAAGCTTCAGAAAAAAAAAATTTCTGAAAGATTTTTTTTATCTGAAATTTTAACGCAAAAAAAACTACACTGTACCTGGAAGTCACGCATGCTCTCTTTATAGTCGTCCAGCTTCGATTTGCTGTCCTTGCTAACGGCCCCAGTTCCGTTACTGGCCTTCTTGACTCCTGGCCCCTCCGTCAGAATGTACTGGAAGGAAAAGGTGTCGACTTTTCGAGCCGCCTCGTCCTTGGCGAACACGATGGTACCCTCGAGCCACGAGACTTGTGGCGGAAGAGCCGCCTTAGTGAGCTTCTCGGCGCACAGGGACGTGATATAGAGGGGTCTGTGGGCTCCATTGAGGATCTGGCCGACGGAGATCTTCTTTCCCGCGACAATCGCCTGGTTGTAGCTCTTGTAGAGGTCCAGGGAGAGAGGCGAGGCAAGCTTGAAGTTGACCAGCATCGTAGCCTCCGATACCTTCTCGAGGTACTCCTGCTTCTCGTGTCGCACCTGGAGCTTGACCGTGTAGTCGCCCTTCTCCAGCTTGACGTAGCTCGCGTTCGAGTAGGCGTCTCCGCAACCCACCATCTGCTTGTTGCAGTCGAAGAGCATCCACATTTGCGACTCGAACTGGGACTCGTATAGCACATTGTAGAGAAGCGGCACGTACAGAGCCACCTCCTGAGCCTTTGCCACGTGAAAGTTGAAGGTGAGGACGTTCTGGTAGATCTGGCGCTCGGGAGCGACGATGTCACGGCGCGTGAGAGCGGTGATCTTGGCCTCGGTGGGTCTCAGCACCATCACGGCGGTTTTGAGGCTCACGGCGGGTAAGACTTCCTCGGGTCCTAGGCTCGTGAGGTCTATGCGGTGGATGCCCTCGCTGCTGTGGAACACGAGATCGTTCTTGACGCTCACGCCGTGGAACTTGAGTCGGTACTTGAGCTGCATGTCCCCGAAGCTGGACCAGAACTTGGCGATGCACACCTCGAGGACGTTCTCGTCGGTCACCTGAGGGAATAGAACAGGTTAAAGTTGGTTTTCTAGAGGAAAGCTCATAGACAGATAAACACCTATTTTTTCGTTATCTCTCTAGAAGTTATCTCGATGGTGCAGCAACTTCACTCACCTTGAAAACGTGCGTTGAATAGTTCTCGCAATTTACATTCAGCATCTTGAGGGTCTCCATGGCCTTGCAGTACTTTAAGGGAAGAATTTGCTGGGTGTGGACGTAGAACTTGCCCCCGAGGAAGTCCTCGGAGTTGTCAGAAATCAGCTCGAGCGTTGCCCAAGTTGCGTTCTTGGGGACGTGGAAGAACTCCCGGATGATCGTGTTGGGTTTGCAGTTGATCGAATTGCTCCAGTGCTCAAAGTGCTGTGTCGGCTGGAGGACGATGGGTTGCACGACAGTGATGGGGATCTCGAAGATGGTTCCCTTTTCGACACACGTCGAGTCGTAGGCTTTGATTCTGAGGAAACGACAGTTCAAAAGAGGACCTAGAAGAGGAAGAGGTGAGCTCACCTGGCAGTGTGGACACCCGGGGCCAGTCCTGTGGGATCAACTTTGATGTTGAGGACGCGGCAGGTGTAGCAGAGGTCCAAGAAGGAGCCTACGTGGACCCAGGGGGCGGTGGGGACCAGCGTCAGTCGGATGTTGAAGTTCAGCTTGCTCTTTGGATCTATAAAGTAGAGTTAAATTTTATGAGTAAATCTTGGACCTCTAGCTAGAACCCTGTTGAGAGAAGGGGTCGCAATTTTAGCTAAGACTCCACTCGATAAACAAAAGTCGATTTCGGGATGTTGCACAACAACTTGTTTTCTCCAAATGGTTCCTGAGGAACTCAAGAGACTAAATTTATCCCCAGAATCACGATAACGAAGCGTTTCGGCCAAAAAATTGGATTTTGGAGAAAAAAACTTTTCTCCTAAAAGTCTTAGACTAAGACGGACTGACAAAACTCACCTGCAAACTTCTCGTTAAACATCACAGGTTCAATGTTGACTATGAACTCCTCGGCCTTCGTTAGTGGCCCTTGTCTCAGGTGGATCCCCTTGGCGCTGTTGTTGCCCACCCCAATTCTGAACCTCATCTCGTTCTCCTGTCTGTTGGCGTACTCCTCAAGGTTGCTGAAGGCCTTCTCGACATTCAGCAGCCCGTTACCTTGAGCAAACTCATCAATGTAGTCGATCCTAGTTGCCGTGTTCCACAGAGCCTGCTTGATGCTGTAGGGTGTGTACTTGATCCCCTTCTGTTTCAGTCCCGAAACCAGCAGAGCCACGGCTCCAGCCACGTGGGGAGCAGCCATACTCGTGCCGTTCATGAGCTGGGCGCGGGACATTGTGAACTCGGGAACGGACGCGATGGCGGCTCCCGGGGCGCACACGGTCACTCCAAAGCCCCCGTCGATGCAGGGGTCTCGCGATGTCCAGGTGTACACGTTTGGGGGTAGCTTCTGTCTCAGCGAGTACTCGGCTTCCATCATCTCTGGCGAGACGTAGGCGCCCACGCCGATGAGGCTGGGCTGGGATATGTCCGGTGGAGTTCCGATGGTGCACAAGGCCGGCCCGTGGTTGCCAGCAGAGGCGACCCAGATGACTCCGTATCTGTATGAGAATTAGATAAGAGAATCAGATTAGACTTTGGAAACTTTTATTGGACTTTAAGACTGTAGATAAATCAGATTCGGCTTTTGGACAGTATCTATAGATTTAGATTCGAACCCTAAGGACCCTACTACCCTACTAGAAGGCTGGAGGGCTTTTACTGTAGGATCTTAAAGACGGAGATAGGACTTCGGGGCTCTAGACAGTCGAGTAAAAATTTAGAGCATTTACCGTAGAGGCTTTCATCGCTTTTAGACCCTCCGTAAATTTTTCCCATTTTTAACTCAAGGAATAAATTCTGATTGGTTGGTCCAATATTCAAAATTGAGGGCTTAACACTTTGACTATTAGAATCGACTATTAAAATCGGAAATAAAATTTTTAATTTTTATGATTCGTGTGGGTTAAGACAAAATATATAAAATGAAATTTAAGGCTAGGGTGACCCCCCATTTTGTGACTTCCTTTCGGTACTTAAGAGGTCACTTCCGAAAAAAGAATTAAGAAGCGATATTTCTAGGCTTTTCCAAAAAGTCATCAATCCGTAAGATTGGACTAAAGTACCCATAAAGCCTTCAACTCTCTTGACTATACTCCCTAAAATCCAGACTTTTACAAATCTTTGGAGCTTTTTACAAATACGGCCGTCTTTAATTGACGAGTAACGAATAAAATTAAAAATTCAAATAGCGATGAAAGCCTCTACGGTAAAAATTCAAATTAAAGAAATTGGAGCTTAAAAGAAATTTTGAGACGCAGAAGCGTACTGTTATTCCTCTAGAAGGAATGCTTTATAGGCTCTTTCCACAGTAAAATGCCTAAAATGGAAATGTCCAGTAAAAAGTTGTCTAACCTGTTGACAAGCTCATTCATGAGATCCGTCACGCGCCCAGAACTCGACCAGTGAGCGTGCTCACCGTAGCTCATGTTGATGACGTCGACCTTGGTGCCACGCTCGCACAGCTCCATGACCTTGATGATGGCCCGGACCAGCGCAGTGCCGGACTCCATGGACCCGAGTCTGCCGTCTCCGATCGTGAGGGAGACTATCTTAGCGCCCGGAGCCACCCCGTTGACGTTCGGGTCCTCCGGGTGGTAGCCGGAGGCGATGGAAGCTACGTGAGTGCCGTGACTGGAGCACATGCCGACGATTTCCAGCATGTTGCCGTCGTCGTGGACGTTGATGGAGACTGAGAGGAAGTCGTCAACGGAGACCATGTCGTGGTGGGAGGAGAACTCACGGGCTACCAGGGCCTTCTCGAGGTCTCCGGCTTCCGAGGTGTCGATGACGGCCACCCAGGACGCGTCGTCTCGGAACAGAACGCAGTCGTAGGTGGTCTTGGTGTCGCTGAACTTCTTCTCGTAGCTGCCCAGGAACTCCACTCTGGCGTCCAGATCCTCCTTCGCGAGCTTCTCCTTGAATCCCAGGCTCGCAGGCGTGGGGTTCTTTGCGTCAAACTCCTCCAGGGCCTTCGATACTGCGCTCTGGGCCTTCTTGTGCACATCGTCCCACTTCTTGAGCTTCTTGTCCGCGATTATCTTCTCCCGCACCCGACAGGGATACAGGTCGTCGAGGGACTTGAGCCCCACCCGGTACTCTCCGCTCTGGTTCTGCTCCTTCATCCACTTTGAGACCTTCAATTTGGTATGTCAAGTACGAGGTTCTTTAGATATGGACACATTTTAGATCATGGACCTTTCTGGCTGCAAGGATGGATTATGATTTTGTGCTCTAAATTTCACTACAAAGTCCCTAAGAATTGAAATGCTGACATAATAAAAAAATTCCATGGTTTTTAGCCCAATTTGTCAAAGAGATTTTTGGAGGCTTAGGGCCTAAAAATCACTTTTCGACTTTCAGATGGAAATGGGGAAATTTCAGATGGAAATATTTTAGCTGGTTCTTCTACAAATCCGCCGATACCAAAATCAGCCCAATCCGACGAGATTTAATATTTTTAAGCAATTTTCCTCCAAAAGCTTCCCTAACAAAATTTGGTCAAAATGACAGAACTCGAACTATTCTCTCTGTTACAAAATTCAGGACTGAATGTCCTGAACCCTTGAAGAATCTTGCGTCCACCGGAACACCCTGAGCCTGGTTTTTCTCAGGAAAAAAGCTGCTAAAGGCTCCATCCAAACAGCCAAAAATGCCACGAACTTTACATGATCTAAGTGAAAGAAAAACTTACCCTCAGGGAGCGGCCGGAGAGACCCAGAATCGTCCCGTCTCCCCTTATCTGGACCTTCTTGCTCATGTCCACGTCTCCGCATCCCGAGCAGTCGAAGCGCTCTATGACCTTGACATCTCCGCCGGGAACGTTCTGGGGAAAGTCATTGACCTCTCAATTATCCGCTGACTCGACAGAATTTCCACCTACCCGCAATCCCTGAGACTTGGGATCCACTCCAGAGTCGAATATCGCGATAGTTACGTCCTTTCCATTGAAGTTGGGGTACTTGGTTACGAAGCTGAGGGCCCCCGTCTCTGCCTTCGGCACCAGGGCGTTTATGGGGAAGTTTTTGTCAATGAATTTATCCATTTTGGGGACCTCTAAAGAATTCTTTTCTCTCAACTTTTGGTTTTGGCCCGATCTAGAGCAGAAGACGCGGAACCTGGACTGGAAGACATCAAATTTGACAGCTGTTATTAGGGAGATTTTTCAGCCCGACACGAAATCCTGCGGAAAAGCGAGTTTTAGCGGCTCTATCTGGTTGCAAAATGTGGTTCGAGACCCTCCCATCCGCCGTGATCATCACCGTCCTCATGACTGTCCCCGGGATGACTCTGTGGGGTCTAAATAAGAGTCTCTGTGGCAATGTAAGAATTGTTTATGTAACATTTGTTTTGCTCTCCGACGTCTAGTTCTGGAGACTGAACTGCTGCTAATTCTGTGACTTTTCAGGCTTACCGGAGGAACACGGACGACATTTGGCACCGCCACTTGTACGTCCGCGACAGAATTGTAGACCCCAATGGCAACGCGTACGCGGTTCATGTAAGTTCTGCGGTGATTCTGGCTGCGTCTAAAAATACTGACTACTGAGGTGGAGTCGGAGGTGTCTCTCCGTCAGCCGCGATAAGATTTCCCTTGATGGGTGTCATACTCAAATATTAATAAGTCGTTAGGGAGCTCTCCCAGTACTCTCTGGGAAATTGTGGCCCGGATATTCAAATTCTCCTCAGCCTTAATAGTCTCAATCTAACCCCCCAGAGTGAGCCTTATTCCGTGGCTGAGATCTTTTTAAGGGCTTGTTCAAATCGAGGTTTTAGACCCTCCCCCCTCCCTCCCCCCATTGTACGCTTGTCCTTGACTTTGTACCGACTGTCACGGTGCAGCTGACGCAATATTTGAACAGGGTCAATATATATGTCCATACAGAGTACTTAAGTCGCTAAATACCCGAACATGAAGACGAAAACCTACAGGGTTTGAGGACAGAATTAGCTCCAGAAATTGTCGCCGGCTCTTTGAAATTTCCAAAGGCCCCGTTCACATATAATGAAACGGTCCTAAGAGGGAGGGGGAGTTGAGGGGGGGGGGTCAGCTTCTTCGTTACAGTCGGTACAAATTCAATACTTTTATAGAGGACCAACCGTGACAGAGGGAGGGAGGAGAGTCTAAAGTCTCGAATTTTAACGTGACGTAATATGTGAACGAGGCCAGAGAGGGAAGGGTTTGGGGCTTTTAGTAAAAATGAGTTGGGAAATACCCTCTCGTCCACCAAAAATTGAGCTCCTCCTTAAGAGGAAAAAGGACCTCCTAAGTAAAAAAATTAAGGCTCTACAAAAAAGGGCTCTACAAAAAGAGGCTCTGCAAAAAAAATTTCTATAAAGGTTCTATAAAAAAAATCATTTCATTTCAGGGTCTCGAAGCCATTCCCGATAATTGAACGAGAACTTAGAGCTCTGTCAATCCCTAAATACCCCCAATAAAGATGTTTTTCGTGAAAACAGTTCAACTTTATTTCATTCATAAAAAAGATTTCAATCTCCAAAGATTCAATTCGCTTCAATACTTATCCAAATATGAGTATGTGTAACAGTAGTAAAATAATAGGTGCCGTTAGACGGTTAATACAGTGCTTGTAATGAGAAAATCAATAAATATGAGAGTTTTCGATCACTGGCGCTCACTTGAACGCGTTCTGAATAAAGGCCTTGATAACTTTGTGGGTGTCCGGGGTGAATCCGGCGATCTCCAGGACGCGAGGGTCGTCGTTGTGGAGGTCAACTTGGCGTCTCGCGAGTCCCAAGACGATCAGCTTTGGGTCAACGTTCGTGGCTTTTTGGTATGCGTCCAGCTCCTTCGTCGGGGGCTTGTTCAGAGGAGCGATGTTCACGACGGAATCCGTGAGCACGATAAAGACGTCGGCTGGAATCTTCTTCTCCGTCGCGTACTCGATCGGGAGCCCGACCTTGTGCTGCGTCTTGTCCTTCTGCTTCTGCTCCAGACTGTCGTAGACTGTCTGGAAGCTCGCCTTCTTGTCAATCTCGAGCGGCTCGACGCCCGTCTTGGAGAACGTGAGGACGGTGCAGTTCTGCTCCCACTTCAGAAAGGTGAGAGCGATGAGCAGCGAGATCTCCCAGACAGACACAAAGTGGTTGTTTCCGCTCACGATGGTCCTGGAGTACAGCGGGTACCGATTGTCGACGCAGATCACGAACCGCAGCTTCGGGTCGATCTCGTCCTTGTACTCGAAGGACTTCTCGAACACCCACTCGAGCGTCTTGGCAATCTCTGCGTTGGTCTCCACGGAACGCCGCTTCATCTTCTCCTGGTGCTTTGAGTTTTTCGTAAACTCCAGGTACCGGCGGTTCTTCTCGTAGAGCTTCCAGACGTGGAAGAGCTGGAATGGATGCATGTTGGCGTCCTTGAGGAGACGGTGGTTCTCCAGCGCGTTCTTCATGTGCCTCCAGAATTCACCTTCTTGCGTCAGGAAGTTGCTGTCTTGCAGCATCGGCAGCCACTTGATCAGCGTGCTGTAGTTGGCGTTGTGGAGCAAGGCTTTCTGCCACACGGACGAGTTTTTGATGAGGTGACTCGGAAGAACGTCGACTTTGAAGCGGTTGTCGATGATTTCTCTTATGGCCTGCTCGAAATTTTCGTTTACCTGGAATTTAATTTTTTGAAGACTGAAAATTTTGATTGTTCGAAAAATGAAGCAAAAAAGGGAAATATAATATTGGAATTTTTACAGAAAGTTTTCTTAACCCATTTTCACGAATTTGCATTTTCATAAATTTTCCGGTTTTTCTTGGAAAAGTTTTGGAATATTTAATTATAATATTTTTTTTGTCAGTAAATTAACCTTGATTTATTTTTATCAAGTTTCTTACTAGAATTTTTGGTCCACGACTAATTAAAAGAAAATTTGAAATTTCGTATGAAATGATATAGAAAATTAGAAACAAAAATTTTTACAACCTGAATCAGTTTAGAAGTGGTGTTAAGTCAAAAACTAAAAAAAATATTTTTAGGGAATACTGATAGTATTTAAACATTTGTTGTAGGAGCCCCTAGAGGGTTGAGGAATTTTTCATTTTGCAAAAGTCTTAGTTTAGCCATAGGTTGTCAAAAAATGGGGAGAGTTATTTTTTGAGCCACAAATAAAAAAGTTGGCGCAAAGAAAGTTCAATAAAAATCTAAGTAGAGGACTGGAATTCAGGAGTCCGATTGACCCCTCATTTCAATACGAGTCAAACCCTCTGTCAAAGAACAAACCTACCTTCAGCTTGCAAACTTTCAGCAAGCCCTTCTGGATCTCCTTCTGATCCTCGGGAACCTTGTACTTGCCGGCCCTCGAGAAGGCCAAGTGCAGCGGGGACCCCTCGTTGTACTTCACGTGGCACAAGCGGATGACGTCGCGGTGAGAGAACCCGTTCAGCGAGCGGTGTTGGGAGAGCATCTCGCACAGAGCCTCGAGGGTCTTCTTGGCGTACCACTTCTTCACGAACGCCCGGACCCCACGTCCGAAGCCCTTCACGGGAAGGAGAGGTCTCTTCTTGCCCGCAGGCTCGTCCTCTTCCTTTGGCTCGTCTTCCTCCGGCTTCTGCTCGTCTTCCTCTTTCTGATTGGCCTCCTCTTCGGTATTCGCCTCAACCTCGGCGGGCTCCTCCTCCTTTTTCTTCGTCCTCTTGACCTTCTCGAGGGGATGCTCGATGGCCCTTCCGTAGGTCCTGTAGCACTTGAGAAACAGCGTCAGGTCGTCGAACGAGATGATGATACTCTCCAGACTCAAGTAAATGGCGTGCTTGGACTCGGCGTTCTCCAAGTTCTGGACCATCAGGGCGAGCAGCTGCATCAGCTCGAGCTTCCGCACGAGAGTCTTGTTCGCCACTGCCGTTTGGGCCAAGTTGATACATTTTGCGACTTCCTCCATCGACAGTTCTCGCATTTTCTCGGCATTTATGATGACATTGGGGGCCACTTTTTGTGTCCCGAGATCGCAGAAGTATAGCTTGTCGCTTCGACAGTGAATGTAGCGGTTGAAGATTTGTGGAAAGGCCATTCTGGCGACTTTTGGGAGAGGCTCGCGTAAACTTACCCAAAGAGTGCAGAAAAATAGTGGTTTGATAGCGTTTGACCCTAGCGTTTCTTAGCGTTTTTCTTTTGAAAACGCTTCAACCGATTTTGGCGGTTTTTTTCAAAGTCGACTTTTCTGAAGTTCCTGAACTTTTGAATGTTGCTGCCTCGAACAAAAGTCTTTATTTCTTAAAATAATGATTCGGAAACATATTTAAATGACTGTGGACGCGAACTTGAAGTTTTAACGACTGAAATTAAATATTTGGACTATTAAAAATCAATTGAGTATTTTCCCAAAGAGATCGTATCTTCTTCGTTTGTCTTCTCAAGCGCAGCTGAACGGAAATGAATAAAAAACGCTTTGTGTATTCTCCTCTCTTCCAAAGAAGAAAAGACAAAAAGTAATACGAAATTGCGAATCGAGCATATTATCGAGGTCGTTCATGAAGAGGCCTTCACGGTTCTTAAGTTCCGTGGTGTGGAATCGATTGTATTAGGACCAGTATCAGCTCCATTAGGAATGTGAGACTTAGCTAAAAGAGCTTCCTAAAGCTTTAAAGAACTCAATAAATGACCGACAAAAATTAAACAGTAGCTAGAGCATTGTTGACTTCAATAACCAAAACAGCAGCTTTTTCATCAAAATTTCATCAGGATTTGCTTGAGGAGTAGCAAAACGATTGTCACGTAGATTTTACGAATTGAATTTTTTCCAACGCTTAAAAATTAAATATCGGCTTTCTAGCTTCTTCCTAGGCTTCGCTGGGCTCCTTTTTGTATGAATTTGTCCCATAAAAAAGTTGTATCTTGAGTTTGACCTGTTGTTGTTAAGTAAAAAATATATTGAAGTAGGTACAAATTTAAAATTAAGTTAAAATTTAATTCAAATTACCGATTTCTTAAGAAAAACCCCTTTAAATAGAAACAGGCGAGAGAAAAAAATTTCATGGAAATTGTTGAAAAGCCTATTAGATGTCCTATCCAACGTGATAGATGAAGAACAATAAATAAGCTTCAAATTCTCCAAAGTCGGTGGGTCGTCAGCGACACATCGGTGGTCAATGTGTTAAAATTTGTGCATTTATTAAATACATTAAAAGTTTGCTTCAAAAAGTATTAAAAATATGTGGTGGCAAAACTTCTGTCCCACAGTGTAGGTACCAGGAAAATTTGTCACAAAAAAATTTCCAAAAGAGTAACCTGAAAAAAAATCTTTTGACCTCCCCTAAGAAGCTTTATTCGTGCATGGTGCGTGTACTAGAAGCCTTTGAATTTTTAAGCGGCGTAAATGAGCTCCTCCATCAACACGGCCGTCGAGTAGGCCCCCTTGATGTAGCCCAGAAAGTTCTCGTAGGTCATCTCGTCGAGTCCCCCGGCCCTCAAGACGGGGTGGTTCTGTGCGGCGACCATCAGAGGGATCAGAAGTCGTCTCTCCTTGGGCTTAAGCTCGTACCAAGGGAGCTCATAAAGAGCGTTGCTGATATCCTCGTACTGAAATTCAAACTATCAAACCCCACAATGCTGTCACCCAAATTGTTACCTTCTGCTTGAACGTCTCGTTGATGTGGCAGGCCAAGAAGAACGTGAGAGTGATGATCATGAGAGCGCAGGAAATCGGTAGGTTGGTGACGTCTATCTTGATCTGGAGCCAGCCAACGAACAAGATTGTAAACATGGTTTTCTGCTCGAAGTAAGCCACCAGCGAAAAGATTTCGCCAACAGTTCTGAAGTAAAAGGTCGCGTCCGTCAAAAATCCATGCACGATTTTGATCCACTTTTCAAAGCTCTGATCCTCCACGATTTTTGTCATATCTCCGATGGCGAACAGAGCAGCTTCCAGGGAGGCGAAAACGTATCTGAAAGTCAAGATCATCCACGCATGAAAAACAAAGGGAACAATGACATCGGAGCAGATTCCGAAAATTTGAATCCACAAATTCAAAGCGAAGCTCCAGACGTCCGTAGGCGGGACTCCGACGTAGCTGGGGAACGGGAGAGGGAACTGCTCCTGTGCCAGCAGTTTTATGATTTCTGTACCAAAGGAACACGTAAAAAACGAAAGGATGAACGCACGTTTCACCAACTTCAGCCCCATTTCGCAATCTCGGAGGGCCTTCTTGAAAACTTGCTGGCCAATGTGGGCTTGGTCTGGGTCTTCTATGCAGTGTCGGGTCTTGCACCACTCTAACACCTCAATCATGGTCTCTCCCTTCTTCAGGAACTGGAAGGGGATTGAAAAAATGATCAAGGTGACCAAGCAGAGCTCTACTTGAGTCAGCACCCTCATGAGGTCGAAGCGAAAGTAGTAAATGAAGCAGATGAGGGTTGAATTGGTGATCAGAAGGCACAAGTTTCCATGCACGCAGAAAATCTTCACCCAACGGGGCCTTTTTGGAATGTTTTTGGACATTTTGATCCCAACCAAGTCGGCTATTTTCTGCAAGTCCTCCTCTAGCAGCTCGAAATTGTTCATTTTTGACCGTCTTCATGCACTGTTTAACTGACACTGATTTGATGGAGGTTTTTTTGGAAACATGAGCCCCGAAATCGACCATTTTACTTTTTAAATATTCACGACTGCACGGTTGCATCTACAATACTAGCTTGCTTGAATTATTTAACTTCAACGTTTCCATTTTCCTTGCATATTTTAAAGCTATTTTTGGAACCGTTGTAAACCCTAAATTTATTTCAGCTGCATTTTTAGCTGGAAGAGAATAATCAATGGGGTATTTCAAGTATTTATTTTGAATAGCCCTATACCTAACAACTTTTCACATTTTTATTAGGTTGAGAAATGAATTCAAGAGTTATCTTTTGGGTTGTTATGTTAGTTACAAAAATTTTTCTTCCATACAAAATTTGGAGTCCCTGTACATGGTAGGGGTCAAATATGGTACCATGCTAGATTTTGCATAGACTACAACAAACTAAAATTTCAGTTCAATCGGATGTAAAATAAGGAGTTTTCATACAAACGTAAAACACCCCCCATTTCCCCCCAAGAGGTGATGGTGGTTTGATATTGTTAGCCTGCGCCTCTACAGACCATTTCCTACACGATACAAAAAACCGCAGCTCTCTAGCTCTTCTGGTTCTTGAGTTATAAACACAGTCATTTCTTTCGAATCGTGGCGTTTCCACCAAAAGTACTCTCAAAGTTTTATTTTAACAAAAAACAGACTGATTTTTTACAATTTCCTATTGCTCGACTGCGTTGTTTGCCACCACACTGGGGTTGTTGATAACCTCGCCCAGACTGTCCAGCACCTCCTTGCGGTAGTCGTCGAAGTCTCCGTCCACCTCATTGATGGTCTGGTCCTCGATCACGTACAGGCAGCACTCTGTTTCCCGAATGAGTCGCTCGTCGTGGGTCACGATCACGACGCCTCCCTGGTACTCGTTTATGGCTTCGGCGAGCGCGTCAATGGACTCAATGTCCAGATTGTTGGTCGGCTCGTCCAGAATCAGCACGTCTGGGGCTCCGAGGGTGAGCTCGGCCAGTGCAACTCGGGCCTTCTGACCTCCCGACAGATCCTTCATCTTGATCGTGTGGGCGTGACTCGCGAGACCAAATGTTCCGAGCTGCTTGCGGGCCTTCTCGTAGGGCAGGTTGAAGAGACGCTGCAAATACTCTGCGGGATTCTCCTCGGCAGTCAGGTGCTCGCCAGAGTGCTGGTCGAAGCGACCGATGTGGAGCCGATGGTTCTTCTTCTGCTCTCCGATCGCAGGTTCCAAGTCACCGCACAGGAGCTTCAGGAAGGTGGACTTGCCGACTCCATTGGGACCAACAATGGCGATTCTGCTGGTCATGTCGATGCCGAACTCTACCTTTACGAACAAGTTCTTCTGGCCTGCGAAGCCGAAAGTCACATCTGGAAAGGATTTTAAATGAGTGGAAAGAAGAAAAGTAATTTTATGTCGGGAATTTTCCTGAAAAAACTCGACTTAAATTTTTAAAATTCGAAGAAGTTTTATAAAACTTTTTCAGTAGGTGATTTTCCATGATTTTCTCCTGCCACTTTAAGGGGTTTTTCCTGAACTCCACCGAAAATCTTTGCTAGATTTTTTCTGGGAAAATGACTTAAGTTTTCTTCTATGAAAAATGGAATGTTTTAACAGAATATTTAATCCAATTTTTGGTTCATAGGTTATGGGGGTTCAACAAAATTTTCATGTCAAAATATTTCTTAAAAACCACCAGGAAATGGTATTTTTTCAGAACCTCAAATTTCAACTCAGTTTTCATAAATTGAAAAGCCTCAGAAACCAGAAATAGTTTCTGGATGTTTTTGGACTTTTACACCTCTGGTTAAGTGAGGTTCAGCCTGGATTTCACAACAAACACTACTCCAAATTTTGACAAGACAAAGAGAAATCTTCAAGGGAGTTTTCAAGAATTCTCGAAGGAAATCAAAAAACCCAGGCCCCGAAAGTTCAACTTACTGTGGAGTCCAAGGATGGGAGGCTGCAGAGGAGGCGGGTTCGGGAACCGGAACTTTACGATGTAGTCCTTGGGCCTCGCAATCAGCTCGACTGGCAGATCGTCGTCCTCGTTCTTGCTCTGCTTGGTCTTCCCCTTCTCCTGCTTCCTGGTGAGAAGCGTTTTCTGCTTGCTCTCCTGCAAATACCCGAGGAGTCAAAACAGAACCCGGGACAGAAAGACCCGACTTACCGCCGACTTCTTGGACTGACCGTGCGCCTTTAGCTCTTTCAGCTTCTTCTCCTGCTTCTCGTACTCCTTCACCATCTCCTTGCGCTTCTGCACGTGCATCTTCTTGAACATCGTGTAGTTGCCCTTGTAGTAGTACAGCTTCTTGTTGTCCAGATGGATGACCTCGTTACAGACGTTGTCGAGGAAACTCTGGTCGTGAGATACAATGAGAAGAGTCTTCTTCCAGCCCTGGAGGTAGTTGTCGAGCCAGATGACGGCGTTCAAGTCCAAGTGGTTCGTAGGCTCGTCCAGGAGAAGCAGCGTGGGTTCCAGATAGAGCGCTCGGGCGAGAGAGACGCGCATTCGCCAGCCTCCGGAGAAGCTCTTGGTAGCTCGGTCCATCATCGACTTGGAGAAGCCCAGACCGGCCAGGATTCGACGGGCTCTGGCTTCTGCTGCATCTGCTCCGATGGCTTTGAGTTCTGCGTACACCTCGCTGAGTCTCTCCTGTCTATCCAAGTTGCCCCCTTCGACCTGTGGAACAAAAAGGTAATGAAGAATTTCGGACAATTTTTGGTGCAAAAAATGCTCTTGTCGGTCCATCTGAGTCGCAAAGGCTCCAAAGCTAGAAGAACTAGAGACTTGCGGTTTTTTGCATGATACCACAAGTGGTTTAAAGAGTGGGAAATTTGTTTTGGTTTTCCCAAAAAATCAGCAGAGACGTAACTAGGGGGTTTTTCCCGTTGCATGAAACTTTCTTATGATTGATCAAATTGAGCTGAAACTTTTGTATGTTGATGTTCAAGCAAAACCTAGCAAATCATGGTACAACATATGACTCCTACTTTCAACAGGGACGGAACTAGGGGCCCCTTAACTTTCTGCAGTAACGGATTTTTGGACAAGAGTTTTTCATTCGATCCAATTTTTACAAAGTTTCCGGCTAAGTTTTTAACATGTTTTAAAGAAAACATTTTAAAGAAAGAAAACGTTACCTCTGCCTCGAGCACCTTGCACTCCTCCAGGAGCTTTGTGCGTTTCGTGTCTGCCATTAGAATCGTCGCCACCGCCGTGTTGTCATCCGCCACGACTTCCTGCTCGCACAGAAGCACGTCGATGTTCTCGGGAATGGCAAAGGCCCGAGCAGCAATGTGGCGAAGGAGCGTGGTTTTGCCGTGTCCGTTGGGACCCACGAGACCGTATCGGCGGCCCTGGGCAATGAGGAGGTTCGCATTCACAAAGAGGTCGTTGCCTTTGGCGGAAATCGTAAAGTTCTCGATCTTGATGTCCACCGCGTGCTCCATCTGGGCCTTCTGACCCGAGCTCTTCTGCGCCTGGGACATCGTGAAGTTGCTGTCGAGGGCCGAGTGACCCTCCCCGCCCTTCTTCGTGGAGAGCTCTAGGAGTCTCTGCTTCTCCTGCTCCGCCTTGAGCTTCTTCTTCTCCTTGTGGGTCAGCTTCTTTTCTGCTGGAGCCTCGATTTTCACCTCCTTCACTTTCTCCGCTAGCTCGGAGACCTCCTCTTCTTCCTCAGGTTCCTCCTCGGGGTCTGGAGCTACTTCAGGTTCAGGCTGCTTCTGAGGCTCCTGCTTCTTCTTAGGCTCCTCCTGCTTCTTCTGGGGCTCCTCCTTCTTCAGGGGTTCCTCCACCTTCTTCTCGGGCACCTCTTGCTTCTTCTCAGGCGCCTCCGGCTTCGGAGGCTCCTCTTCAGCGTCCGAGTTCTCCATCATCTTCTCGTACTCGTCGCTATCGTACTTTTTGCGCGACTTTTTCCCCTTTTTCTTTGAAGCAGGTTGTGCAGAGACAGCTGGGTCGCTTTCTTCAGCATCTGATTTCTCAGCTTTTAGAAAGCTCGGCTCGTCGTCTTCCGACTCGACAGCCTTGCCCTTGCCCTTCTTGCCTTTGGGGGCCTTTTTAGCCTTCGCAGGGGCAGGAACGGGATCTGCAGGCTTGGTTTCTTCGTCTGAAGCCGCAATATCCTTCTTCTTGCCCTTCTTTGGGACATTTTTCTTCGCCTTTGCTGACGTCGACACTTCCTCGTCGCTCTCGTTGCTGGAGGCTCCGTCGACGTCCTTGCGGTTGCTCTTCTTTCGAGGCATTTTTAAAGGGCTTGTCTGGGACGTTGGAATTGATTGAGAAGGGCTTAACGAATCGAATTTCACAAGGATGACTTTCCCTGCGAGAACGACCAGAGCGTAATCAAAACAATGTCACGTTGCCCAAGGGGCTCGTTCATATAAACTGTATATGAAACTTTCAATTTTGTACTAAAAATATTTTCACTTCGAAATTTTTTAATTTCGTTAATGCAAAATTTTAAATCATGTAGACTTTTCAACAATATTTTAGTGAAGAATTTTTCTGATCCAAAAATTTTTGTTGAATATTTTACTTGTTCTGGTGGAAATAATCAGAGCTCAAATATTTTTTTGACCAATGAAATTACCAACTTATCTATTAATTTAGTACATTTTAAAGGCTAAAGCTTAGGTACATTTGACATTAGCCTTGCTAGTTAAGTTTTGATGTGCTGACGACCTGTGGCAAGTTCATATACAAAACTATATTCACCGGTAAAAAAGTATATGTGCTCCATGACCAACGCCTAACCCAAACAGCTGTTTAAATAACAACAAACTTTTTTGTATTTAAAACGATGACCTTTTAACCGCTCTACTATCACCTCATCCATTCGCAAAATGAACGTGAGACTGCTCGCAAGTGTTTTCACTGTCCTCCTTCTCGCGAGCCCCGCCCTGGGAGTCCGGAAGTTCTGGAAAGGCCGCAGATATGGCGGCAACTTGGGTCCCCCATCGAAGGTTTCGATGAAATCGCTGCCTTTGGCTTCTGCTGACGACTCCGAGGACCTGTGGATTGACCAGCTGGTGGATCCCTTTGACCAGCGGAACCCCAAGACCTACAAGCAGCGCTACTTTGTCAACAGGCAGTTCTGGAACGGGACGGGGCCGGTGTTTCTCATGATTGGCGGCGAGGGCGAGGCTACCGCGAAGTGGATGCACGAAGGAGCCTGGATTAGGTACGCCCAGAACTTTGGGGCGCTCTGTTTCCAGCTTGAGCACCGCTACTACGGCAAAAGCCACCCGTTCGCGGACCTCTCGCTTCACAACCTGACCTTCCTGAGCTCCGAGCAGGCCCTGGCTGACCTGGCCTACTTCATCGTCGCCATGAACAAGGAGTACGACCTAAAGGACCACAAGTGGATCGCCTTC
Organism: Forcipomyia taiwana; assembly: GCA_963930915.1. Lineage (NCBI taxonomy): Eukaryota > Metazoa > Arthropoda > Insecta > Diptera > Ceratopogonidae > Forcipomyia > Forcipomyia taiwana. The sequence continues at coordinate 2,764,578 of CAWVOI010000110.1, read as the reverse complement.
GGGGGCTCGTATCCCGGAACCCTGGCCGCCTGGCTGCGGGAAAAGTACCCCCATCTCGTTCACGGGGCCGTGAGCTCCAGTGGGCCCCTTCTGGCGCAGATAGACTTCGTCCAGTACTTCGAGGTGGTGCGAGCCTCCCTCGCCACCCACTCGGACGAGTGCGTGACGGCCGTCAAGAAGTCCTTCGACCAGCTCGAGATCGAACTGAAGCACCGGATCGGCCAGAAGAGCGTGAACGAGAAGTTCAACCTGTGTGACCCCGTCGAGGACTCTGTGGACAACGCCCTGGACATGGCCAATCTGTACGAGAACCTGGCGGGCAACTTTGCCGGCGTGGTCCAGTACAACCGGGACAACTCGCCGCACGCCAAGTTCACTCTCGACGAACTCTGCGACGTGATGGTCAACGAGACTGTGGGGACTCCCGTGGACCGACTGGCTGTCGTGAACGAGATGTTGCTGAAGGAGGAGAACGAGGCCTGCCTAGACTTCCGGTACCAGAAGATGATCGACGAAATGAGGAATGAGTCGTACGAGGCTAAAACAGCCGAGGGAGGGCGTCAGTGGACCTTCCAGACGTGCACCGAGTTCGGCTTCTACCAGACCTCCGAGAGCCCCGACTCGCTCTTCGGGAACCGCTTTAACGTCGACTTCTTCATCCAGCAGTGCATCGACATCTTCGGTCCCAAGTACGAGAAGACGGCCCTTCAGCGGGGTGTGAACCGGAACAACATCTACTACGGAGCCCTCAAGCCGAAGACGACGAACGTGATCTACGTCCATGGAAGCATCGACCCGTGGCACGCCTTGGGGGTCACGGAGAGCTCTGACAAGCTCATCCCCACCATCTTCATCAACGGAACGGCCCACTGCGCCAACATGTACGAGCCCCGAGACAGTGACCCTGAAGACTTGAAGAAGGCCAGACAGGAAATCGAGATTTTCATCAGGAATATTTTGCTGAACAATTTTTGAGTTACCATTCCATTTTCTTTCAATAAATTTGTAATTTTTCCTTGAAGTTTTTAACGATTATATTCAAAACGAACTGTCCTCTTTCACTAATTTTTTTGGGCTACATAGTTGCATTTTGGAGAGCAAATTTCGAAATAATGTTTGGTTTTAAAAATTACCCATCTTCATTCCTGAGAGATTTTTTGAGCAGATCTAGATGAGCTTTCCAGGTTTAAGTATAAAGGAAACGATTGACAATCAAAGGGTCAAAATATTTCTGATAAATTTATATGGAAAACTAAAAACACAGTTATATACTGTAGATCCCAGGAGATTAGTTTACAAAAAGCTGTAAAACCCAACGAGATCCCTGTTTTCTCAGAAGACTATCAAACTAATGCGCTGTCTCGGTAGATTCAGGAATTTCTCAGATAAGTTGTTTTGACTTTTCAAAAGCAAATGGACTTCACTGGAAGCAGAAAACAGGATTTCACATGAAATTTAAGACTTTCAGCGTCCTCACTCACCAGTGTAAAATATTCCTCGGGTGCGGGTCACGGTCTTTACGATTAAGGGGTCAAAAAACAACTTAGAAAATGAGCTATCGGACCTGAAGACTTAAATTAGGGTCTCTCAGGGACCCAGGATCCAATCCAGAGTCTGAAAGCTTGTAGTAAGGAAAGCTTCTAGTTTGTTTGCTTCGTTCGTTTGTCCAATTTGTATTTTTTGTATCAAATTTTGTAGGAGATAGAGAAGCCTTCTACTGACAAAAAGGTTAAATTTCATCTTTATACAGCTTTATATTTCTTAGCATGACAGAAAAAACTTCACACTTGTGCCTCAATAACAATAAAAATTTTTTGTTGATTAAAAAAACAATAAATATTGAGAAAAAAATCTATATTTAATTTCAGGACCGTGAGAACTTTCAAATGCAGTTATTGAGAACAATAAGATAATCAGTTCTGAAGAGCTGCCATGCCTTCAATAATCAGCTCAATTAAGAAAACCCCAAAAGAGAATTACATCAAAAACTAAAAATCATCGAATTGAATGTTGTTCTACCCCATATTTGCCATTTGGTGAACTCCCAAAACGCAATGTCACAAAAGCGACCGAAACTGGTCTTCGCTAACTGCGCTGCCGAAGTGACATCCATCATGAGAGCCAAATGAGGCTCGCTCACTCGCGTGATATACCTGTGCATATCTGCTTTACGAGTGAAATATCTTGTTAATGAAATATTAAAACACATAAGCGAAATAGTAAGAAGCTGGTTTTGTATAAATTCGTGAATCAAACCGAAAGATGTTTCAGTTTAATAGCTGACCTCTGGCAGAATTGATTGATAGGCCTGCTCGAGAAATAGGAAGGAAGTGAGCTGAAAAATGAAAACTTTTGCTTTCGTAAGTACCAATGAGACTCTCGTGAGTGCCCCAGTTCTGACAAGTCTGTTTTCAAGTGCCTCGTTTGCCTGCTCGTGATCATGCAAAGGTGCCATGGCGAGCAGCAGGATGACGCGGATTTGCTCCCCATAGAAGTGAACGAGTTCCCGCCTCCCCAGAGACCCGACGTCCGGCTCCTCAGCGAACCCAACCAGGGGCAGTACAGCGATTTCCTCAAGTACCTCTACCGCTTCGACAAAAACAAGGTCCAGTAGCCCTCTGGGAGCTGTGATGCGTGTCCACCAACACTAACAATTTACGACTGAAATAAACGTTTAAAGTCTAGAGATGAAGCGGAGTGTTTCAATGTCAGCGAGATAAATCTTAATTGAGATGTTTTTAGCACTTTCCTCGTTTCGAATGCAAAGATATTCCAGATCATTAGTTTTTATGGCAAGTCGGCGGCAGATGGGGTAATAATTACGTGATTTTAGTGCAAATTAGTTGCAGTGCGAGAGATCCTGATCCGATCTCTGTCCCAAATCTCGTTCTTGCGGTTTCTCGGGAGCCGCAAAAGCAGTTGCAAGCTTTAGAGCACACAAAAGTCAGCAAAGTGTGAGACAGCTGGTAATTTTGGGCTCAACACTTAAATCCTTAGCGATAGAAAACCTTTTAAAAACTTTAAATTTTAAGTTCATTAGATTTTTCAAGATAAAAATTTGATGTTTTTTATCGAGGTTTTAGGTAATGCAAAAAAATAAGGCTACAGAAAATATTCAACTTTTAAGACTCTCAAAAGACTTGATTGGAAATCTAGGATTTTGATGAAAGCTTCAAGAGTTTCCATGGGGCTATTATAGGGTCTGAATAACACAATTTTTAGCAGCATATGAATGCGAGCCTAGTTCTTATGAATCCGAGACTTCAGACGAGTTTGAATTTTCAAAATACTTAATTTTAAAGTCTGTTATTTTTGCCGCTTTTTTCGGCGATTTTTGCTTCAACTAACTTAAGGAAACTTCCTAATCGGAAAGGGAATTTCATTGGATTTGAAACATATTTCCGTCAAAATTTTCTTCTTCTCACTCATTTTTCATTTTTAGAGGTGTTTTATAAAACCCTGAAAATCCGTCTTTTTACTTAAACTTTAACTTTAAATTTCAACTTCATTAAATTTTTCAAGAATAAAAATTAATTTTTATTTTTGATGTTTTGGGCAATGCAAAAAAATTATTTAAAAAAATTCAATTCCTAAATATAACGAAATTTTCTGGGTACCATGAGACAAGTTCAATTTTTGATAGTTAAATATATTAGAAGAAAATGAACCATTCGTTTTATTGTTGGATGAATTTTCCTATCCTATTTTTCGGTAATTTTTTTAAAAATAAATTCTTGATAACTTTTAAATTTTTTTCAATTAGAGGTCAATTTTGGTACCCTATAGACTAACAAGTGATTAGCTAGGGCCGAGTCAAGAGTCAACCGCAGTCGTAAAAAGCAACACGCATAGCTAATCCAGCGACCAAACGCGACAAAAGAATTCTGATTGTTCGGGCCCTAAGCCGCGACCTTCGCAGTCACATTCGTCGAGTTAGCCCCCTCTTGAACGACACCTGAGTAAAAAGTATTAATTGCTAGAGTCCACAAAAATACCTAGCAGCGGTGATTAATGGTGTCATGTCTCATAAACACAAGGAAAGCGAAATTATTGCGCGACCCGAGATTATTACCTCACATCTCTGTGCAAGAGCAAGACTTGCATGTTCCCATCTGCAGGGCATTCATGCGTCGTTTCGCAGAAATCAATATCCACACGTTCATCGAGATATGCGATTTTGTGTTGCGACTTTGCGATACGATCGGCAGTCAAAGAGCACACCGAAGTGGAGCAAGAAGTGTCGCCTTCGCCCTCGCTCGTGAGGGAGCGGGATGGGCGGTCCGGGAGGGTCACTGCGCCTGCAGACTTGCCGCAACATCGAAGCGGATTTGGAAACGCTTAATTAATAATCTCCGAGGCGTTCACATGCTCCACTTCCACAGAGACTTCTTGCATCTTTTCAATGCAAAAAGAGCAGCGTTTCTCGGTAATTGTGTTCAATTATGTTATTGTTAACGCGTGTAAAGTGAGTTTTACGCTTGTTAAGAGGCTTCTGACTTCGGAGTCAGGGGCGACCAACTTCCTGAGTTTTTCGATGACGAAAACGTTGCTATTAGAATTTTTTCTTTCAGTGAGAAAATTTACTTAAGCAGCTTATTTAGGTTTCGGCTAGAGGTAAGAGGAAGGGGGAGGAATAGTCACGGCTCTGAAAAATCAATTGGAACAATGGGATCCAAACTTTTATAGAGAAAAGGGAATTTGAAATGGGGCATTCCAGGTTTTTCAATTGGAAAAAATCCTTTTAGTTGGTGGACAAATACTATTGAAAGTTTCAATTGAAAAACAAACAATAAGAAAATCGAAATTCCAAGGGCCGCCTAAAGCCTCTAAAGTGTCGAAAATATTCTTTAATCGATAAATTAATTTTTTCGGTTCCCAAATATTTGACTTTCGGGGCCTGAATGCCAGGGCCATGCCACATCTGAATGCCATTAGCTTTTTCCCGCGTCAAAATCAGTGCAAAAATAGCTAAAATATGAATATTAAGATTTGGGTAAAATGGGTCTCTCGGGTTTGGCCCCAGATCTCAACCCCTCGATTATTTTTCGAATTTTTACTGAGCAAATGTTGCAGACAATTAAGTTACCTCTCTGAAAAGTGCTCATTTGAATTTTTCTGACTCTTTTCTGAGGAGTTGAAAGGAATTTAGGATGCTAGAAACCGGTTTTTGGCCTAAAAATAATTTTGAAAATTCTAAAACTCAAAATTTACAAATTTTAACTTTTTGAAAGTGAAGTCCTTAATTTTATACGAATTTTAAATGGCTAAAATTGAAAATCCGTCCAGCCTGTGATTTATGGCGGATTTTCAAAGTTGATTTCGTGTCGTTGTCGAACAAAAGTGATATAAGGTCATAGAATATAACCTATGTATTCTATGTATAAGGTCTGAGCAGGCCTGCTTCAAATTGAAGACTTGACGGTGATTCCTATGTAGTTAAGACACAAAACTTCTGATTACAAATTTTCGCTTAGGAGACTCGACTTTATTTTACAAGAAAACGCGAAGAAAATAAATAAACGCTTAAAAGAACTTAAAGTAAATCACTTAGGAGTCTCTAGCTCTGAGCCTCCATGGTCTCCTCGCTCTCCTCCTCGTAGTTCCGGTACTCGGAGGCTGAAGCCTGGAACTCATCCAGCGTGTTCTGCAGAGTGATGCCCTCCCTGGCCTTGTACACATTGATGGGACCGTTCGAGAGCACGATGGGAGCCGTGGGGTGCGAAGGCCTGGTCTCCACTACGGCATGGACTCCATGGGGCTCCTTCACAACCACGTGAGCGGGCTGCTTCACGATCACCGTCGCAGGGTGCTCCACCAGAACGGGCTCTACGTGGTCTACGATGGGCTCGTTCACAACAACGACGTCGTCCACGTCGTGGATGGAGTCCAGAGGCTCGTAGTGGACGGGGTGGTGGGTGGCAGCGAGGATTTCAGAGTAGGTGGGACACAAGACGGTGGTCTCCCCGGGCGCCACGAGCTGGTACAGGGCCCCCGAGATGACGGCAAACTTCTGGTTGAGCGAGTCCCCAACGAAGCGGACGGGGAGCAGAGCCACGTGGGTCGCCCTCCGGATGGCAGCCCGGACTCCCTCGACGGTGTTGCTTGCGGCGTTGGCGGCCGTGGCGGCTACTTGGTGCACGGCTGAGGCAGCTGCGTGCTGGACGCGGTTCGAGGTCTCCACGACGGTCTCCACCTTGTCCGAGATCGAGTCCCCGACTGCGTAGGCGTACCCGGCCACCTTGTTCCCGGCATCCTGGATGGACTGGGCGAAGGCGGCAGTCTGGAGCTGGATGGCGGCTGGGGAGACTCCTGCGGCCTGGGACACGGAGGCGAGGCCTAGGAATGCGAGTAACACGAGAGTCTTCATTTCGAAAGGGTTTATTCGGTACTAGTAGGGAATTTGACGGAACGGGGCGTATTTATACAGGGGTTCGGGGCAGGAGAAAGCGGCTAGTCGTCATTCTGCTTCAGAACCAGTTCCAAGTTTCTCCGCTTCTGACGTCTCTCGGCCACTAATTGCTCCCCACATGTGACTAATGACAGCAGAACGCTGACTCCGAGGTATGTGAGGGCGAAGAGAATGTCGACGGTGCACTTCATTAGAAATTGGAGGGTCGAACGGGTTCTGGGGTGGATGGCGATGGAATATACCCAGCAGAGCACTTGCAAGACCGTCTGGAAGGTACTAATGTAGTGAGTGGAGTCTGTAGAGACGTTACCTAGAGGGATTCAGGTGCTTTTCGGAAGTCAATTTTTTTCAAGACGGGACTTTCAGACGATAAAAGATTTTAATAACAGAAATAGGTCAGCTTAGAACTTTTTTTTCTGTCTTGTCCCTGGTTCTGTCTTTAGGTCAAACTTCGTATTTTTGTAATCTTGTCCTCAATTTCTTATTAAATTTAGCTATTAATCGCTTAAAAATGGTAATTTGGAAACCGATTTTGCTCAGTCAAAGAACCAAAGACGAGTTCTGGGAGATGAATCTTGAATTTAAAATTTTTTCCAGGCCTGAAATCATGACTGAGAAAAATGTGGAAAAAAATTCCCAAAATTACAGAGACTTAAATTTTGGCTGTCCCTCTAGATATGAGTCTCTATGTCACCTGCAACTTACCGTGACGAAACGTTCCTTGGAGGTATTCTCGGGGAAACGCAGATACTCGTGGGTCTTCTTGAACACGGGCAAGTCGAGCTCCTGCACCGACTGAAGCACCAGGTCGCTCCGAGACTTGCTAACCTGCACTGGAGTATTGCAATTCACGATTTCACGTCGCTCGAACGTGCGATGATTAGGGGTTTTCCCGAAATCGAAGGTAGAGTCGTCGAAAACCGCCTCGTCACGGAGAAGCCTCGAGCGTTTCGAGTAATTGCGAGAGTCTCCACACGAGCCAAAGGAGAGTCGAGGAGTTCCAAAGTACCGCGCCTTCGAGGGAGTCATTTGGACGTTGCTCGAGGGAGTCCCAAACTCGTCGTCTCGCTCGGGTTGCAGAAAAGTCTTGCAGGACTTGATGTAGCTCTCCACCAGTTCCTCGGACTCGTCGACGGAGGACATTTTTGTTGGAGGAACTCAAGGCACACTGAGGTTTTGAAACTTCAAAAGATTAGCCGTCAAGCATTAAGTTTATTTACAGAAAAGCTTCAAATGAGACAGCGAGAGTAATACAGTAAGCAACGAGATGGCAACAACTGAAAGGAGCGGGGGAATACAAAAAAAGTAGAAAATTGTTGGTAACTGATGTACAGCCTAAAGGTGGGTCTTCACTTCTTCATCTCGCCATATTCCTTTCACCACCATCCGGCTCCGGCGGCTCCCTTGCCAGCCCAGCCTCCGTATCCACCTCGGTTCCATCCGCTTCCGACGCCGCGGTTCCATCCAGCGCCTCCGTAGCCTGCTAAAGGGAAGGTTTAGGGGGCGTGGTCTAAATAGAAGGGGAAATACTCACCTCCCCAGCCAGAGTTGTAGCCCGTGGAAGCTGCTTAAAGACATGCAAAAAATATTATGAGTAGAGCTTCTTAAAATTGAACTCCCAAAGGGCAAAAATTGTGCCCACAAAATAGCCAAAAATTGTGCATGTTTTAAAGCTTGGGTAGAAAAAGTGGAAATAATTCATCAATTTATAATTCGAGATACTTAAAGGTTGTCTTGAATGGAGTTTCAAAAATTTCTTTGTTTTTCTGTTTCTATTTGTTAGACTTGTGGACTCAAACCTTCCAACACCAGAAAAATTTTTAAAATTGTGAAGAAAAAATTCACAAAAATTGTGAAAAATGTTTAAACCAATTTTTCACAATTTTTAGGGGCGCTCATTGTGAACAAAAGGAAACTAAATGGGGCCTTTTCAGTACCTGGCCATGAGCCGGCGTAGCCTGAGTAGCCTGAAAAACAGCAGATGGGCTTTAGAGAGGCGATTTCTTAGGTCAAAAAGGTACCTGGCCATGCGTTGTATCCGCCATATCCTCCCCTGTTCCAGCCAGAGCCTCCATATCCACCATAGCCGCCGTATCCGGAGCTACCGGGCCATCCGCTGTAGCCTCCCCTGTTCCAGCCACTGTATCCGGATCCAGTGTAGGCAGCGTTTCCGTATCCGGTTCCTCCCCAGCCAGCGCCGTTCCAGCCAGCGTTGTAGCCGGAAGATCCGCTCCACTGGGACTCGCTGGTCTCGAGGTCTTTTTCCTTGGCCACATCCTTGACGTCGGGAGCGGGCAGGGCGGCCGCGACTCCAAGCAGGAGGGCAATGCAAATTGGCTGAAAAGGGGATTTTTAATTTTTTTGGCTTAAATTTTACACTCCTTTTCGGTTCTGTTCCGAAAGACTTTTTTCTTGCAACTAAAAAATAGCTAGAATTTTTTTTTTCAATAGAACTCTCTAGACCTCGAAAAAAAAAAATTCATTTCGATTAATTTTGATTTTCACTGCTATATTTTTTTCCTGGACAAACAAACCAATAACCGTGCTACTCAAATAGCAATTTTCAGTTGGGGCAAACTCTTCTTTGATTTTTTTCTAAGACTTTACCAGGTGAGGAGATTTTGCCTCACTTTTATAAATAGGGAAAATAAAGGCCAAATTATTTTCTTCTTGAATATTTTTCTGTTGAGCTAAATTAAATTATTTCGATAAATTTTTTAACAAGATAAGGTATGTTCACGAAATAACTTTTACACTGGTTTTAGGCTGTCAGATTATCAAATTTGATTAGATACATCATGTTATAATTTTTTTGAGTTTGAGATACCTTAAGCATGTTAAGAAAAATACCCTTTCTATTATCCACTTCAATCTGAGAAAGATTCAAAAATTTCTGTTTTGGACCCCAAAAAACCTTTTTTCCCGACCCTCTGTCGTACTGTGAGCTACACTTTTTCACTTTCTCTCTAGATATTTCATATTTTTTTGAAGGCTTGAAGCCTCTCAGTAGATTTAGGTTGAAAATAGCCGGATACTTTTCGATGGGACAAAGTTTTGGTATATGAGTAGGTAAATGCTCTTAGAGAACGAATATGACTCTTTGGCTTAGAAATGAGCTCCAGCTCTTCTAAATTAATGAATGGAGGTAAACTTTAGTCATTATGTTGGCTTATGATTGTGGTTGTTATACGCGAGTAACAATTGGTTTCCCCAAAAATTTCGGATAGAAATATTTTTCATCAATGCTCCGACTTTCTGCAAAATTGAGCTTTCTTGACATATATCCAGATGACTTGCTAAATCAGGATTTTAAGTAAATTTTTAGTGGCTATTTGAACTTTAAGCTTTTCTTTAGACCCCAAAAAAAAATTAATGAATTGTTTGAAGACCAGGTAAAAGGTTGCTTTGATGCTAGCGTATGTTTTTGTCCTCTATTAAAATTTAGCTTCGATTTCTGTCCTGCATATTCTTCATAGAGTTCCTGGGTCTTTGCTGTGCAGACTTTGGTTATGAAACGTCTTGATTTGATTTAAAATCACTTTGTATGACCTCTAACTAAAAGTTTTTTCTAATTTCACAAATTTAATTAGGGAAGCACAGGCCCACCCATAACCATCTCTAATATATTACCCTTGATTTTTCTTAAACAGACATAGAATCATCTTGACAAGCTCCATATCCTGAAAACCTCCTTTTAGTCCGCCGTTTTTCTTTCTTTTCATTGATTTTGAATCCTTTAAACGGAAAAACACGTTCCTTGTAGTTTATCGAAAGGATTTCGCGAAAATTTTAATCGCTTTGTACGATTTTGGCTGATTTATTGAGAAAATGTGCATATGAATTTTTGGAATATATTCTTATTTGAAAGACATTTCTTACTATTCAATCAACATCCAAAAACAATTCCCACTAGAATTACCTGGATAAGTTCCTCTAACAGGGGAGTGCATAACATATAATATTATTACTTAGGTACTATTTTTAAAAAATCGATGAAGTTGTAAAAGTTATTTCGTGAACATACCTTAACCCCGTTGCTAGAAAATGTGTTCTAGTTGCACAGAATTTTTCGGATTGAGAAAATCATGTAGTAGTATTTTGTGGCAAAGGAAAAATTGATGGATTAATTCACTGTCCAAATAAAAACTGAATTCTTATTGAATGTTGAGGAATTCTTTTTAATCGAACAAAAATGTCTTCTAAATATTCAAACCAATTTGCAAAATATTCAGTTGAATTTTTTTACATTAAGCATTAAATTTATTATTGAAAATATTTTCACAGGCAAATTAAAATTGAATTAAACTTGAATACGCTCAAGGGGCTGAAAAGATGATTGATGGTCCCATAAGTCATGCTCTAGTGCGACACCGGAGCGTCTCACATTTATCTTTTGCGCAAATTGCAATGGCCCGGGGGGTTACGCGCTTGCACTTGCAACCGAATCTCTTGTTCCCGCGCCTCGACTCTGGTGATCTCGCGCCGCAATAAATCGCACTTAAATTGCCACTAAAATCCACGCAGAGACGCGCGTCTTACCTTTATCATCTTGCTAGCAGGTTGGCAAATTAAATCCACAAACGATTACGATTAATTCTCTATTTCACGAGAAGTGTGTAGCCGATTTCAGGTGATGTGAAAAACTGAATTTAGAACAAAATTTTTGCGTTTATATACCCTATGCGGCAGCTGCCAGAGCTGCATCTGAATGCATTGTCTGAGCGTGAACATGGGCCTCAAAGCATGGAGATGGCAAGTACTTTGTGTGCGACCGTAGAGCCCCTCGCCCCGTACATGTACAGCGAGAGACGGATGCCGTAATCTAACTAGCAGCCACTTAGATTAATGTGAGCGCGATTATGATTAGGATACGGTGTAGCGTACGAGCGCGGGGCCGAAAGGGGGCTGAAAATTAATCATCTCTGACGACGCAGACGCTGCTGAAGAGTTGTCACCCGAGGGCTCATTACCAAGAAGGTTGATGTCCATGTTATTTGTTCTGGCCTCTGAATAAATAAATTATTGAATGTTTATTCAATCCGACGATCCGTTATTAAGGTTTCCATTCATCACAGGTGCAGTGAATGGGAAAATCTTTGACCTTTGGACTGCTTCGAGGTGATTTCCAGGAGGGCCCATTCAAGGCCTAGAGAAGCTCTTTTTGAAGTTTCTTCTGTCTTGCGTGACCCTCTGACCCACCCCAAATCTCTCTATCTGTGGGAAAAAAATACAGTTTTTGGGAGGAAAAAAAAACCTCAATCGGTAAAATGCCTAACTGGTAGGTACTTAATTTTGGACCAATTATATTTATATTTAGATGCAACAAATCAATCAGAGTTTTGAATAGTCTTCTCAGGGCCATGGCAAGCCAGCCAAACTTTTCCACGTTTAAAAATCTAAATAGGCTTAAATATTAGAAAGGCTCATGCTGACTCAAGTTTTGATCAGAATCCAGTAGGTTTAATTTTTTAGAGTAATAGGAGTGGTCCTGAGGTTCCTCTAAGAAGCCAAAACTATCTAAAAACAGTCAAAACCTCTCTTACATTTACTTTTTCAGGCAATAAAATCCAAGATGGTGGCGCGCTAACTTCCGGTTTGGTGGCGGCCTTCTCGAACCCCCAATTTACTCCCATAAAAAATTCCAAAAGGATCCCCTAAATCTTAAGGAAGTTAGAGAGGTTTGAATTTCCTTGTTCCACAATTCGACCAAAACCCCAAAATTTGAAATTCAATAAAAATTCTTTTAAAAAACTTCGGGCCATAATTTTTTTTTCCCAATTTTTTTGTTAAATTATTTATCCACTGACACCAAATTTGACCCTTTTGAATGCCGGAGAGCCAAGTTATAAATAAGACTTTAAGTGTCCCACAAACGAACTCTACCCTATTTTGAAATTTTTGTTTTGGAAATTTTACAAAATTCCAGTTCCAGCGACTTTCCCGATTTTTAGTTATACTCTTTTCAGCCTGAAAACCTATCTGGTGTCTGAAACGAGGATTTTTTTACTCCCCAAAAAACATAAAACCTAATGATGTTTTAAGAACCGATAAAAACTGTCAAATCAGAGTCAGAACCAGCCACAACAAAACCCCCAAGAGACATTTCTGATTCAACTGCATGTAGACAAACTAATTACAAGCTATCAATCCCATCCCACAAGCTAGGAAATCCCCGGCTGAAGTCACACCGCGTAGTTTCTGTCAGTCATACCGTCAAGAGTGCACCTAATAAACACAATAGTGCTTAGAAATGCACCACAAATCGCATCCCGCTCGCTTGTCAAAAGTCGTAACACAATGTTTTGAATCGCCGAGTGCTAATTGTGACAAATCACAAGATCGCAACGCTATTCATTAGCACCCAGCTCAACCTCTGCGCCGACTGATACTCTCTGTTTAGTGCCCACTGCCCCATCATTTAGGCATATTAATTATTTTTTAATTTCAATCATAAACAACCGAGTTGATGGCAACGGGCGGGTGAATGGATGCCAGCTTGGAAGGGATGTAAAGTGTTCTAATGGACGTATCAGAAATCGCTTAGGAAGGTCAACAGGTGGGGTTACGGTTCATTTTTCATTTATTATCTCGGGCCCATTCATTACTTGGGAGCTGGGCTTTTGGCTGCAGTGGGTCCTCGCTTTTTCTTGGACTCACTTTTTCGTAACCAAATTTTCTGTAAATCACAAACAGTTTCTTAATTTGATTTTCAAAAATTTTTTACCTTGAATGAAATGAAAATTACGATATTTTGTCAAATTGGTTTTGTATGAAGTTAGGATCTCTAACTTTTTGAATGTCAATTTTTCGGAAGAAAATTAACTAAATATTATTTTTAAACAACATTCTTTCTTACTTTTTTACTTTTTCTTTCATACTTGGGACCATTTGGTCCAAAATTCATTGGTTTTTTAGCTTAATTTTCTAACAGCTTCATGTAGGGGTTTAAAATTTTTGATAGAGGAATTTTTTCCAAAATTAATTATATTTCCTTAGTTTCAGAAAGAAAAGTGTATTAGTTTTGAAAAAAATTAAAAAGTCACGTTAACTAGTGTTATGGACAAAATGGTCCATCATACATTTTCTTCGTTTCCGAGAGGTCATTTAACTTGATGCAGGTTAATGTCAGCTAAAATCAAGTCTCAAGTTGAGTCTTTTTGAAGTTAGGACCTCTAACATTCGAAATAGAAATTTTTAAAAAATATTCAAAAGTTATTTTTAACAACATAGCCTTTTTCATTTGAAAACTATCAAAATGACTCTATAGCATTTTTTAAATTGATAAATTCCAGGAGTCTTACTTTGGAGTCTCATGAGTTCAAAAAATTGTAAAGCTAGAATTTGCAGTGTCCTGGACCTTACTTTGATCTCAATTAGGCTTTCTAAGCCGTAAAGAAATTGCTTCCTTAGCTGAATCGGGGACTTCTAGAACCAAAGAGGAAGCCCAAGGACTAAAATGGATGCTCTCAACCCTGTAGTGGGCATCTCAGAGCATCAAAAAATAATCTACTTATTCATCTTTTGAAGTAAAAAGTTAACATTACAAATAAGCCCACCTCGAGTAGCTTACCGGAACTTCAAAGTACCCCCAGGCAATGTGCAGAGGAGCGACTGCATCTACGGCTCAGTTACTAGCCCCTGTGCCTAGTTAAAAGTTGGTCAGTACTGTCAGTAGTGAATTAACGATATCAATAAATAACGAAATAATGTTTTAAGGCGTTGATGAGTTTCATCTGCGCTGCTACCTCTCTAAGCACGAAACGTTCACGGAATCGGAGGTGTTTTGAAAAATGCGTTACAACCTCACAATAAAAAGTACGTGAGCAGATTAGGTTCAATTGCGGTTGAACCTCTTGCGGCGGATAAGATAGCGCACATAGAGAAGCGCATCACCGTGACCACAGTTGCTTAACATTTTAAGCGGGCTTAAACGTTCAATCATTTAATCTCAGCTGCTTATCTTAATTAGCCATTATATTTTGATCAAAGTCAATTCATTGTGACTTTTGCGCTCTTTGTTCATCCACAACAACGGCAAATTGATAATAATAGAATCCTGTGTAGCCCATTCGCGCAGCTCTCGGCTTCTCTTGCATCGGAAGTGGAAAATTTTATGTTCATGGGCTCCGAGATTGGAGCGAAATTGCGCAATTCACCGCTTAATGGGGCAGCTCCAAGCCAGCAGTACCGTCTTGCAGATTGAGTCCACGAAATCAATTAAAATGGCTGGACTTTCTTCTCATCCTGAAGGTATGCAATGCAGGCGCCCAAAAGTATGCAATCGCCCTGAAATCCTGTTTTCAGTGAAAAACTCAGACTAATTCATATGCATTTTTATTTATCATCATTTATAATATAATTGTAACGAATACGGCGAATTCATAATTGAAGTTTACTTTGTTTCGTTATTCTAATAACCGTTTATTTAGCCTTTTCAGATATATTCCTTACCATCTACCTTTTCACTGATTTATAACTACAATGCACCGCGATGCATTTATCTTACTGACATGCTACTTTACTGCTTTTCATTACAAACATATGCTTTACAAATAAAAAAAGAAACATTACTTGTATTAGGAAGATACGATTATAGTAAAAGTACAAAAAATAGTAATATGTAAAAATATATCAATCAAATTCGTTCACACAACTTCATGTTCAGGAAATCAGGACACAAAACAAAAAATAAAAAATAAATACAAATGTATAGTCTTCAGTTTTCGCTTTTAGATACTCTTCAAAGATGCTTGCAAATGCGCCTCTAGGCTTAGTCTCGATTAGGCTTCAGTTGGTGATGAATTTTCTAGCTGCCACAATCGGAGGAAAATTCAAACGGGTTATTTTCGATTCAGAAGTCACTTAGCACTACGTTTATTCACAACATCGGATTAATTACTGAGCTGCTTTAGACCTAGCCGTTAATACAAAAATTGATTTTAATTCAGTTTTATCTAGATTCTCACCACGGGCATACCCTAGCATTGTTGATGTAATGGGCTTCTAAAACTAAGGTGGCTTTTGTTCAGAATAAAAAAAATTTAGCTTGCAAGCTAAAAAATTTTTGTATCGACCAATTTGTTTGGAGACCCTTAAAGTACAACAACAATGCCAGCTACACCCCTGATTCTCACAAGGATACAAGCTTTAGATGACACGAGGCTAAGAGTGGAAAATTTCTAAACGTTAACGTGAGCTTTCGTCTAACACAAGATTTTTTTTCTCTTACAAAAGTTCGTGGGAACCGCGGGGTTCTCTTGTAGCAATAGGCAGTGTTGTCAGAGGGAACACAAAACATCGATTAAGGCAGGTCTTCCCAGCCTGTATTTGTGTGTAAGCTTTCGAAAAATTCTCCTTACAAATTTACATACGTTATACACTAAAAGACCTTGAAATACGTGAGTGTGTGCATACTTTGCGTAAAATATTGTGTTTATACTGCATTTTCTGGGAACAAATACGACTTTGAATGTTTCGTTAATATTGTAAAAAAAACATCAAACAAAAATCTATGGAAAGAGAATGTAAAACTTGCAACAAAACATAATTTCCTTATTTAATTGCGGGTATTGGCCCTTTATCAGTAAGCCTGTGCCTCTTTGTAATCACTTTGGTCCATTGTGAAGAAATCCTCCAGCTTCCACTGCAACGTCTCGAAAGTTGGCCGTCGCATCGGGTCCTTGTGCCAGCATTCTAGCATGATCTCGTACAATGCCGGTGTGCAGTTGGGCGGACAGGGCATGCGGTAGCCGTGCTCGACCTGGGACAAAACTTCGGCGTTTGTCATGCCTGCGAATCGGAAAACAACACCTTGAGTACGTGAAGCGAAGCCAAAATATGAGGGTACGTACCTGGATACGGTATGCGACCGTATGTGACTAATTCGGTTAAGAGAATTCCGAAGCTCCAGACGTCAGACTTGATTGAGAATTTGCTGTAGTTGGCGGCCTCGGGGGCGGTCCACTTGATGGGGAAGCGAGCGCCAACTCGAGCTTCGTACTCGTTTTCTTTGATTAATCTGCAACGAGACGCTCATTAGCCACTTTGTCCCAGGGGACAATAGTGAGGAAACTCACCTAGCCAAACCGAAATCGGCGATTTTCACAACATTGTTATCACCTACGAGGACGTTGCGGGCTGCCAAGTCTCTGTGAATGTAGTTCTGCGACTCCAAGTACGCCATACCAGCGGCTATTTGAGCTGCCATGTCGATGAGCTGTGGGAACTTGAGGTTGCGACCCTTTCCTGAAATAGACACAGAGAAAATTGGGGTCAAATGAGGTCCTTTCAAGCCCTTGAGCTTCGTCTTTGGAGGTGACTTGGCCTGCTATAAACTTTTGGACATTTTATTTTATTTTAACCCTTCTATTTTATTTTTAACTTTAAACCTTATTAATTTTTTTCTTTAAAAGGTCACTAAAAGTTAAATAAAATCAGTTTTTAATCTTCTATTACTTAAAGAAGCCAAATAAAAAATAAATGTCAAAACAGGAACCCCCAGAAAACGTTCCACGGAGCTTAGATTGGCCAAAACACCAGCATAAAGGCTAATACGTAGCGAACTAGTCGACTTGGTACCAGCTAAGACCTCAAAATGGCTTAAACGATCAGACAGACAGACAAATCCAGAAGAAAATGGCCCAAAAACCCACCTTGCAGAAAATCGAGGAGCGATCCGTTCTTCATGAGTTCCGTGATGATGAAAATGGGCTCCTCGACCGTGCAGACGGCGTAGAGCTGGATCAGCTTGGTGTGCCGGAGTTTCTTCATGATCTGAGCCTCCGCCAGGAAGTCCTTAGGATCCATGGTGCCTGAAAGAGTCGACCCAGTTAGCTTTGGCTCACACTTTTGAGCTCAAAACGTACCTGATTTGAGGGTTTTGATTGCCACCGGCGTGGTGTTGTTCCACAGACCTTCCCACACCTCTCCAAACTGACCCGATCCGAGCTTCTTGTTGAACCTCAGGGAGCTCCTGTCGATCTCCCACTGATCGCGAGTCCTGTGCGACAGTCCTCCCGTGACTGGCTTCTCGATCTGCAAAAGAGGACGGCTCTCAGAACGGCTGAATGGCCCGGTGGTCGAAACATGGGATCATGACGACGCGATTGAGTAACATGGTGCTTTCTGAATTTTTATACATATCAGCTCACTGAACGTGTAACTCGACATTGATGTGCAGAGATTGTTGCACGAATGCATGAAAAATGTAATGAATAAAATTTGCGATAATTACTACAAAGTTGAGACACGTATGCGTACGCTTGCACTTCCTAATTGTTGTTTTACGGCTTTTGTGATCGTAAACTACCGGAAAAGGCTGATCTTGAACAGGTTCTAATTACGAATGAAAGTTTTCGCCTGGGGGCTTTTTCAAGGCTACTCGGGGACGGGGAGGAGGAGAAGCTCTACCTTAGCCTACTCCAAAGACATACGGTGCCAGATTTCAGTGTCTTATGATGAAATGCATTGACATTCTTAGAAATAGGCTTACCATACATATGGATGTCTGCAGCAGAAATAAAGCAGGAGGCATGAATTATATTATATGTCAATGTGTCTAGTAATCGTGTGTGACATTTAAATGGGGATCTTTGGGTGAACACGCAGACTACCGCGGAGAACGAGAGGAGAATCGGGGGAGAGGGAGCTCTTACCTGAACACAGGGCTTGCACAAGTGCACGCACAGGCCGTCGGCGTCCTTGGAGTAATACTCGACCAGCTCTTGCAGCGTTCTGGAATGGCGGAGGAAAGGGGGTTTGTGGGTTAGTGAGCTCGCAACTGAGCAAATGGCGCTCACCTGAATGTGGTCCGGCGTGCGATGAAGAAACCGCCTTCATCCAGCTGACGAATGCGATAGTGCTTTACGGTGTCTCCGTCACGAACTGCACAGGGAATAAGTCAAGGTGAGATGAGGTATTTGGCCATTATTTATCCAATTTTTATCTCTCCCGCGAATGTCAATGTACAGGAAAGGAATTTGGATCACCAACGAAGGCGCATAACCTCAGACAACAGGAACGTCATAGACCGAGACCGACTTCATTTATAGGTTTTTAGACACGGGATTTTTTAGCGGGATTTATGCACAACTTTGTTGCTCTTAGTTTTCAGTTTTAAGTTTTTTTTTTGCAAGCTCCTTTTAGAAAATTTTACAGTCGAGCTCAAAGGTCTCAAAAAGCCTCATTCGTAGGAAATTCTGAGGTTGAATCTGTAGGTTCCAAAAAGCCTCCAAAGCAAGTTCAGAAAATTCACGAGGCCTCAAAAAGCAAGTCGAAGTCTCACATTAAGGAAATATTAGAAAATTCTCGAATCAAAACTGAGGATTTTAAAAGACTCCGAAATTAGCAGAAATTTTATTTTCAAATTATTTAGGAAAATTTTACAGAACAACTTTAGACTTTAGAAAAAAGCCTCACTCAAAAGAGGCTTTAGAAAATTATGTGGTTGAGTTTTAGGTCCCAAAATCTTTCAGAACAGTTAGGAGCTCCTAAAGCTTCTAAATTCCGAGTCTCGAGAGTTCAAAAAAATCTCGGTCTACGAAGAACTTTGAGTCTGAGCTCATAACGCAGCATATTCTTACCTGACAGAGAGTAATCATTGTGCCGGCTCTCGGAATCTCGGATTAAAAATGCTCCATGTTCGTTTTCGGGCAACAGCAATTTTTTCTCAGCCTCTATTCTCTTGATTTTTCTGAAGTACCATCTGCAAATACAAAAAATACACACGCCTGAAGTACTTGTTCGCCGATAAGTTTATAAATTGAGGTAATTAACGAGGAAATTAAACATTTGGCTGAGCGCAAGTGTTCCAGGTTCTACGAATATCCGATATACAGACGCTGCAGGAGCCTTTGTTTGCTCTGCATCGCGGAAAAGGTGAGTCTGAATCAGCAATTGCTCACATGACTCATGAAGAGTTTGTATTTTTTTACAGGGGGTGGGTGCTACATTCTTCCTCTGATGAGTCTGTAATTGGCCTTCTCTGACGTCGGCAATGACGTAGCTGTTGATCTAGCAAGACTCGGAATGTGTGCCGATGCCCGTTTTCAAGGCTTTTTTGCGTCACAGAGGCCGATCGTTGACGTGAGTTTGAGACTTTTCGAGAAAATTGGTTAGAAATCATCATTTTTAATATTAAAAACTTAAGCCTAGGCCTAGTTTTCTATATGCTGCCTTCCCCAGAGCCTCGCTTTCCAAGTACCTCGTTTACATTCCCGCTAACGCTCAATTAGAAACTTGATTGTTTAGCTGGCGACCAATTTTCATAAATTAATATAAATGTTTATCACCTACATGCAATTATCGTATTAAACCTACCCCCCATCCTAACCTGCCCCGATAGTCTGATACCATAATTTTTATGCAAATCATGAAGCCAGACAAAAAGCAATTTTCAGCGATCACACGCGCTTTTATCGTGCACACTGGACTCAGCACGCGGTTTGTTGGAAAAATATAAGTAATTAATCATGTGGAGGAAAACGTATTTGTTTGACGCAAATATAAACATAAATTATGCTGATGATTGACGAGTGACAAAAAAGCAAATAACTTTACCGAGTCGAGCTATTTTCAGCCTACATATTTTATGCAAATGCCGCAAATACGCGACTTGTGTGCTCTAGACTCTAATCAGCCACCACAATTTTGATACCAATTGACGTTCGCGAGACGTTATGTTGGTGGTGTAGAAAATTGTGGAAAAATCGACCAAATCCTCGTAAACAGGAAAGCGTGTGAAGTGATTGACAGCTCGCAAAATGGATGGAGACTGGTGTGGCGTCAAGCACCTAGAGCAGGAGCTTTTCATCTTGGGTCCAGCTGTTTTTTTCTCGCTTCCCAAAAACAACACGCAAACAATTTTAGGTAGCACCCAAACCCTAGAATTCAACTGAATTTTGTTTAAAAATTTTTCAGATGACATTTTCAAATTTGCAATTGAACTTTTTGTTTCTAAAAAGTTAACTAGACTTCCGTCTGAGTCGCAAAGGCTCCGAAATTACAAGAGCTAGAGACCTGCAGTTTTTTGCATGATGTCATGCATTGTCTGGAAGGTGTTGGAACTTCTTTGATTTTTCAGGAAAACTGCCTGGGGGTAATTAAGGGGGTTTTCCCGTTGTATGAAAGTTCCATATACTTTGTCCGATAAAGCTGAATTTTGAATATGTTATTTATCGCGTCAAATCTAGCAAATCATAGAACACATGTTTGCCCCTATCACCTAAGGGGGTGGGATAAGAGGCCACCAAAGGAGGGAAAATTTTAGATGCTCAGCTCCGATTGAGCTGAAAATTAAGTATGTTAATGAACTTGAAAAACCTAGCAAATAATTATTCTACAGTACCCCCGTACTACCACCAGGGACGGAGCTAGAGAAACAGATTTTCGCACAAAAGATTTCCATTCGACCCAATTGATGCTGACTAGAAAGTGCACTCAAATGCATTCGTCCCCGACTAAGCTTAAATCATGTTTTCCTTGCGTGTAGGAACCTAACTATTGTAGGACTTCTTTGATCAGACAATAATAGACTTTGGCAGTTTAAAAAGGGGTGATTGGACTCAGGTTATCAAGCGTGAAAAGTTGGATCGTTTTGTCCGGAAAATAAGCGTCAAAATTTTAATTCCAAATACGCAGAAGCGAATTCCGAGCGACTGCCTCCAAAAGTGGCGACCCAAATAGTCCCGCTCTAACCGCACCATAAATGAGCAACCAATGCTACAAACCGATAATAATTACGGTATCAGAGTTATTTTAATTATGACTGTTACACAGCTTTACGATGGCGCTGCGATTGCATAGTTTATTTTTAGACTGCATGCTCGGCTCAGCTCAGCCTCTGTAGAGCACTCGCACGGCATGATTATGCGCAAAAATAAAAAGAAACATGTGTAAGTAATGCAAAATCTTCACTCTCATTGACGCGATTCGTCATTTCACTGGCTCCAATCTACCTCATAACAATCCGGGTACACGTCGTCCATTTCTCGCATTTCTTTAATCATTATCATTTTATAAATAGGTGTACTTTTTAATGATCACTTAATCGAGTGCAAAATGCACCGCCATCGGAGTGTCGCCATCCATACCTTCGCTTTACACTACACCATTACTCTTTCCCTCGACATCGATGTCATTTCTCGCATTTTTCGAGCGAAAAAAATATTGTCTCTCATTCGCGGTTACACTGGATATGATACGAGTATATGTTGGATAAAAATCTTTGGAATTAACGTAATATAATGCATCGCAGCGAGATACTTATTGGGTTCGCCTATATTGGAAATGACAGAGGCAAAAATTGCGTGAAAGATGATGAAAACGGAGGGGCAAAGCCCAAGGGACTACTCTCTCTCTCTCTCTCTTAAGGAAGCAGGGCTTGGAAAACTGGACTAGAGAATTTTTCAGGCCAATAGAAATTTGCCAAAGATTTGTTCTGATGAAGATTAGGAACGTTTTAAGGCTAGAAGACCTAGATAGAAAATATCAGAAAGTATTATAGCGATTTTTGGATTTCCTCTGAGCTCAATGATCTACGTCCATTCTCGCGGAAAATGTGTGTGCATATCGCTTAATTTTCCTCGACTTTTCTCTAGGAAGACTGGTTATAAAAATCCCAAACCAAATTTTTTCTGGTACCTCTTCAAGCCTACTTTGGCTGTTGTAAGTTGAGTCCTCCAAAAATTAGAACAAAAATATTCGGTGCAAATTTTCCGCGAGAATGGACGTCTAAATAATTTGGAGCTTCAGGAAATACAGTTGGAATCTCAGGAATAATCTTTTTGGTCTGAGATTTCCATCTAAACCCTTCTAAAATTACGGTTGGGTACTTTAGAGGAACCGCAATGAGGTCGAAGGTATCAGAAAAAAATTTTCATGAACTCAACTTAAATGGGAAAAATTTGCAAAAAATTACGGTGATGGGAACTCAAACCTGACATTTTTGGGCTCAAAAATGATAATTTTGCAAGTATTTTTGTTCTGTTTTGAAAATCACAGTTTCTTCCCAGAGCTTTTAAAAGTTATTGGATTTCATAACATCTTTTTGAAGCTCAATCTTAGTACTATTAGAACCTTCAAACCTCCAAAAAATCTTCACTCACAAAATTGAAAATTCACTCCAATAAAAAACCTCCCTCAAGGTACATCAGACAGACAGAAATAATCGGTCAAACCCAGCTCTTGTCCAAACTGCATGCCAAAACACGATCAAAACGATATGAAAAGAGGTGTGAAGAGCGCGAATGCAATAAAAATTGCTGGCTTTTACGTTGTTGTTGTTGTTATCATCGCCGCCGTCCGTCGCCAAGCTGACCCACTTTGGAAACATCACACAGATGGATTTTTATATTTCACGGATTTGATTTTAATGCAACTGGAAGCTGAACGCGCTCATTAATAACTTTGCACAAGCACGCCCAATACGGCTCTCATATTCATATTCATTAAGCACACAAAAGTGGCTCGCATTTCACATGTATATCGATTATTTATGTATCGGGCGGTGATCGTCTCGGGACTGAAATATAGCGAATATCCCCTGCTCTCTCGCCGGAGCTGCAACTAGAACTTTCATCTGATCGAGCTCACCCATGCGAGTACTCTGCGTGATGAGCTCTTACTTAGCACAGGAAGTGAGGCGGTCGTACAAACGAAATGTGTTATGCAAATTGAGGCTTTTTATACACCCATACCAGGAACGGGGCGTCCATTTCGGAATTTTGCACATTTTTTTTACGATTTGATTAATTTCTCTCACTCTGACTCCGCTCCTCTATGAGGAGGCATCAATCAAGCGACAGTCGTAAATTTTTGCTGGGCGTCTGTGCAAAAAGCCGTTCAACTTGATTTCGGTGGAAAGAAAGTTTCCAAACCGCAGACGCACGCCCACGACAGCTAAGGTCGAGTACCTCTACGTGAAGGACACGGTGTTTTATTTGGTTCGACTTTACGCAAGTTTCGAAGTGAAGTCGTAGACGTGTGGCCCCCAAAGTCTGTGACCTCTCGTGACCCCAGACCCAGAGCAAAATATTGACTGGAACCTGCTAGCTTATTCCTTTCCTTCTCTTCTTTTCTCGGCTTTCAAGTCGGGCCATCAAGTGATAATTCTTTGATGTTTAGCTGCTGTCTCTTAATGGATGGCTCTCTTACTGATGCCAGTTCTTGACAGTTTCTTGATTTCAGAAACGTAAAAAATTTGGAAAGTTCACAAAGAAAATTTTAGTTCCAAAATTATGGAGTTACTACTAATGTGAACTTTTAAGTTTTTGAGCCAAAGATATGATAGTCAAATAGAGGTATTCTGGACATGTTTTGCAATAGAAATACATCAATTTTGTTTGTATCGTTTTTCCAACACAAATTAACCCTTCAAAGCGGACAAATGTCGTTAAACCCCCTAATTGTTTTTGGGTAAGTGTCTTATTCTTCACTATTACTTGTTAGAAATGCCGAAATATCACAAAAATTCATTTTTTAATTTCAAAATACTGGCCAAAGATTCAGAAAAAATCTCAAAAATTTGTATAGGTTCAAAATTGATATTTTTTAACCAATAAGTAACCAAAAAATGTCAATTGTTAAGAAATTCCATAGAGAGACTCTTCCTAGAAACCGTTTTGTTTGTCCAAAATAAAATTCAAAATAAAAACAAACACTACAAAAGAGTTAAGACGACCCCTCTCGACTCGAGCCAACAGAGAAAACCCAATAATTCTTCCGTCATCAACAGAATCCGCAATAAACAAGTTGGTGAAACAACAACAGCTCAATAAACGTCCAATAAAAACATTCCTGGAGGCGAGTAAATCAGAATCGGAGATGCACGTGAGTGTCTCCAGGGGGGGACCCGGTCGATAAAAAGCGCAGGCTACGTCTGACCCCTGCAAAAAACAATAAAATTGCGACAATCATAAAGAACTTAATTGCATTCCGAAAGCCAGCTCTATCGCGCGTCAATAGGATCATAAATTTCACGTTTAATCGCAACCGACAAACGGCGTGCTGGATATGTGTGGTAGCGTAGCGAGTGGCAGGAAAACGAGCATCTCAGACACGTCGAATGGCACCAGTAGTTTGTCTGTGACACTGCATCTTTTCGCATCAAAATGTCAATTAGTTTCGTCATAATAACAGACGCGGTGCGACTTTCGTTAGACGCCAATTTTGCAACCGTGGATTAACCCATTGCAATCGGAGGCACTGAAGCATGTTTATATTCGAGTTTCATTGGCGACAGACGTACGAGATGGATCTCGGGACAAGCTAAACCTTTCATTACGGGCGCAGCGCACAGATAAAGCAGACCTTGTTGTCGAACATTTGTCAAACTGTAGCCTGCAAATCTCCGATCATGCATTTCACACGTGACTCTTCTAACCTTTTTGCAGCGCTGTTCGAGCTCGTGCACCTTTTATTGAATCTTGAGATGCGTCAGTTGGTTTTGTTTGAACATACGTCTGCTGGGGGATTTTCTTAGAAAGAAGACTGGGGGGGAGGGGTTTAAAACTTTTCAAAATGATTTTAAAAATTTCATGCTTGATTAAAATAATTCTTTTTTTTTTGAAAGAATTTTAGGCTAGTTAAGGGCCCATTTCTGACATTTTTAGGCCTATTTTTTGATTACATATTCTTGGGAGATAAATTTGATATTTTTTTTAACCTTTTAAAATTTTTTGTAGACATTTTAGAAGACATTTTGATGATAAATAAAAGGTTAGGGATTTTAGAATTTTTTTCGTTATTCAAAAACATTCAAATAAAATTTTATTTTCTAGCTAAGAAATTTTTTAGGTCAAAAATTCCCAACATCCTACTTTGGAAAAGGATGGAACTAACCCTGTGTGAAAAAATTTGCTGATTCGCCATTTTTCGTTTTTTTACATCTTTGTCCCGTCTAATTTGTAGTCCGGAAGAAAAATTTGGAATAAGAAAAAGCATTTCTTCTTGAAAATTTTTACTTCCGGGCTAAAAATTGACCCAGACCTTCCAAGTTTTTCCCAGTCCATCCGCGCGGACAGACTTGCGGAAACACTTGCGAACAAACTTTCTCGCCTCGCGGACAGACTTTTACTCCAGCGCGGACAGAGTTTTTCACACTTGGAAGTATCTTAGTGCATCGTCTTTAAAAAGCGTAAATTTTAAAAAAATAATTTCGCAAATAAAAACTCACGAAATCGTGAAACAAGAGAGATCTCGTTCGGCCCACTTGTCTCTAGTAATTGCTAACTCCATACATCACCCTTTTGTCTATTTTATCAATTTAGATTTTCTTCGCACTCCCAATTAACACCCGTTACCTAGAAATTGTGCCCATCACGATTTCCACATGTCGTCAGTCGGAACTGGGTGACTTGAATCGCGGTCACTCGGAACACAATCAGATGTATCATATGTGACAAAGTGCGAAGCTGAGCCGGTACTCAAGTGGACCTTGGGAAACCCATCACTGCACTTCTCTGACTCACTTGCATGTAGGGAGGTCATTTTCGCGAATCGACGCGACACAAAGACATAGAGAGCCTGGGTGCAATGAGCCCGCTCGTAGTGAGAGCAGATCAGCTGCTCGATGACCGTAAGCTGACGCGGTCTAGCCTTCAGCGAGATACTACATATTGAGCAATCAATTAGCGGTAGCAGCCTCAATGTTACGTCAGCTATTAGAACACGCAATTTAGCGGCAGAACCGTGTTTCGGGTGCCGAGTGCTCATTCCTGCCTGCCTCAATGTTTGCAGATGCGAAGGCCGATTTTCACTTTTTCAAGAACGCCCCGCCGGATGTTGTGATTCCGATCAAACTTTGTTAAATCGATCCGTCGTGATTTTTCGCTTGATTGGTTCGGAAAATGGAGCGTCCTTAACCTCACTCGGAGAAAATGAGCATTCTTCGGAACTCGAATTAGCGCTCGATAGCATTCTAGATTCTTTAGTTGTTCATTGGAATGCATAATTATCGCCATTTAGCTCAGCTTATTCGGAATTTATGGAAATCAGGCTTTCGTTCTGCTGACGAGGTATTTATAAAGGGGTTGAAGTTATTATCTGAGGTATTAGAGGCATTTAAATGACTGGGTAAAATGTTCAGGATCCACTTACTTTACTAACGCCTCAGGCTTTCTGCAGGAACTAGTAACTTTCCTTGAATATTTTTTTTTTGCAATGAAAAAACTATCTTTAGTTCACAGACGAGTTTTTTCAAATATTTTACTTCCGGTTTTTTGTTAGGATTTTCCTTTAGTTTCAAACTACAACTTTATGTGCAGAGAAAAGACTTTCTGCCGTCTTTTCCACCAAAAAAAATTACATCCTTGCCGAAGACCAAAAATTGAGCTCTCCGAGGCCTGGGAAGATCCAAGTTTCTCAGGACTTAACTCGAGCCTCGAACACCATGTCTAGTTTTTGGACAGCAAAAATTGTAATTGAACTTAAATTATTACCCTTCTTCGAAGCCGTTAGTGAGTAGAACAAGGGAGCCTCGAATTTCGAGTTTCTAATATCTCGATAATTTTTATTTCTTGGGACCGAAAAAGTCATGTTTCGCATTTTCAGGTAAAGATATTTTCTCAATATTTATTACCATGTTGTTTTGACTGAAGATTGGAAGTAAACCGTTTGAGAGTTCCAAAACAGGAAATGCTTATAAATGGGTTAAAGATTAATGCGGAGGAAACTATCAATTTCAACTGGTAAAATTGTGCAAGAAAAATATTTTTGTCAAAATTCCAACGTTCAAATTTTAGAGAGCCATGAAACTTACGCTTTTTCGTTGAGAAACTCCCCCCTCGTGAACTCCGACAGCCTCCTGCTCTGCCGCTTCTCCGTCCGTCTCTGCACCAGCTTGACTTCGTTGTTCACGGCGACGTTTTCGTCGCTCACGAACCTCGCGTAGGCGCTGATTTTCCGCACCCCGTCCTGCCGACGCCGCGGAACCCCCAAAGTCGCCTCGGGCACCTTCACTTCGGGCTCCTTGGGCTTCTGCTCGAGCACGTCCGGGTTCGAGAGCCGGTCCAGGGAGCTGGATTTCGTAATCTTGGGCGTCTCGGCGACATTCAGCTTGTGGATCTTCGAGTAAAGCTCGTCGACGGCCGGGTTCTCGGGCTTCTTCTCGCTCTGGAGCTCCTTCTTTGCGTACGAGAGGA
Organism: Forcipomyia taiwana; assembly: GCA_963930915.1. Taxonomy (NCBI): domain Eukaryota; kingdom Metazoa; phylum Arthropoda; class Insecta; order Diptera; family Ceratopogonidae; genus Forcipomyia; species Forcipomyia taiwana. The sequence continues at coordinate 2,737,032 of CAWVOI010000110.1, read as the reverse complement.
TGTTCGAGAGCCGCCTCAGCTTCGGGGTGGGCTTCTCTGGCGGCACTGGGGCCGCGTTCTCACTGTTCTCCACCCCCTCCGTCGCGACTTCGGCCGCTTTCTCGACCGTAAATCGGTTCTTCTTCTCCTTCTTCGTCTGGATGATGTCGTAGATGGTGGAGAGAGTCGAGTTGTTGTTCCAGGGATCGAGCACGCTGATCCGGTACGGCGCCATGGACTCGTGGATGGTGCTGTAGCGGCGTCCGGGGGACGAGGGGTTGCGTCTCTGGAGCTTCTCAGACAGCACTCGCTTGCGGGCAAACGGCTCGTCCTTGTGCCTCAGGATCTCGTAGATGGTGCCGAAGGTGAGGTACTTCTCGAGACTCTTGTACTGGTCCCCACACATGTTGGTCTGGCGCTGGATGATGTCGTAGATGGTGCTGCTGATCTTCTGCTGCTGGTCCGCGTCCACGCTCCGGAAGAAGCCCTTGAAGCGCTTGCTGGAGGGGTTCTTGGGCGGCGTCTCCTGCTGCTGGTCACTCGCCTTCACCATCGCCTTGAATTCCTCGTACGACTTCCTACGTGACTTGGGTGGCTCAGCCAGCGTCTCTAGATTCGGCGGAACTTTGTCGTTCACCTGCGACAGAGGAGCGCCTCTAAACAGCGATTTGAATTCCTCATACGACTTCCGACGACTCCGTGATCCAGTTGTGCTGATAAAGGTGGTGTGCGGCTCACCCTTGACATCCCCACCCCCCCGATTTGCAGGCACATCAGCCGTCAATTCCGGAAGAGGGTCTGTCGTCGGCGTGTCACCGGCTGCCGGAGGTGTCGGTGGTGCCGAAGCTGGCTCGGAAATAATTATTTCAATATTATTATTTTTGTTTTCGATCTTGCATTTGCTTTGCATTTCAATGAAGCCCGAGTCAAGGGAGCTAACTGTACACATGGAATCTAAACTAGTTTTACGTGCTTGCTGCTCATCGGCCTGCTGAGCCGATTTCGATCTGCCGTTTCGCCGCAAGGATGATCTGGGACGTGTCTGGTCATGTGACTGCATCGGAGTACAGCGGTTGGACGGGTCGTTCATGCACTTGGCGCAGCACAGCAGCTCGTACGGATCCCCTTCCTTAGTTTCTCGCTGTCCCGCGTCAGCGCTAGGCGTTTCGACAATCATGCTGCCGACCCCAATGCCGCAGTCAAGCATCATCACGGCCCCGTCCGTTGGCAAAATGAGTCGGCCCTTGGACGCGGCATTGATGAGTTCTTGTACCGCCATCACGTGCTGGTCCGAGACGTTCCCCTGCAGCTGGATCCCGTGCAGGGCGAATGCCGTCGGCTTGTCGTTGGGCCCGTGGCACCACACCACCGGCATCGCTGACATATCTCTCTCGGGTGGTGGCAAGAAGCTTTGTACTTAGTTCCTCGGTGGCTTATCAATTTCACTTTTGATTTCGATATTCATCGCACGCCCCGAGGCCGCGATTCGTTGAACTCTTGACAGGAGTTTTGCTGCGTTTCAATATTTTTTGCCAAGTTTCACCTCACTAGCATGTTACTTAATTACCCGATACACTTTATCAATATCAGTTAGGTCATAAAGAGTTAAAAATAGCGCGCAAGGTGAACGGTTCCAAAACCTCTCTAAATGATATTCTATCCACGGCTGCTGCTGCTGCTGCGAATGAGGTCAAAAACCCCTCGAGTTTGTCTAGCTTTTTAACAGTTTGTGTCTTTTGCCTTCTCCGCTCTTCGGCGATGACAGTTGCCAGTCTTAGATGATTGACTTTCCATGTTTTCTTTGCCCGCTGCTATCCATTGCACTTTAATTACTTTGCTGCCACCAACATATCAGCCTCGCGATATTTCTCTCCGTCTGCACACCTATTTACTTATCAAGAGTCGAAATGAGTCTGCGTATATCTTCACATTACGTTACATCACTAAAAGTATCGTTTCTTTTCTTTTCTTCCTCTTGCCTCCGCCTTTGCCTTTGCCTTTGCAAATGATGATAATGATATGTTTTTGAGGAACTCAAGAGTTATTTTTGGCACTTGAAAGTTTCTTCGATCTGCGAGTTATATAAAAGGAAACTCCGGCTTCTAGCTACCGCGGATCCTTCGGCGGAATCACCACTATTTGTCGCGAGCGAATGCACGTTATTGCTATTCGAAATGTAGCAGTTGTTTCTCGGTCTCGCGGCGCACTCTACAGCGCTACTGTGATTGCATAAATATAATATTAAAACAAAAAACATATAGATATGTATATAAAAGAAATCACATGAAAATAAATACTGATCGGCTTGCGACTGTGACCGTGCGCGCACGTCTTTACTCTACTAAATCTGGCAACCAACTGATTAAGCCACTGGAAGGTGTATGAATTTTATATCTCGCATCGGGCGCGCGAGTAAAACATTAAATTGCTGGCACGCTCGCCGTGTATATATTAAATGTGTGAATGAATACATGGATCTCGCCTTTTAACAGTTTTCAAACGAACCACAGAGTCACTCGCATTCTCTTGATACGATTAGCATGTTTATGAATAAAGCGGTGCAGCCGTGTTGGTGACTGGCGCAGCGGTGCATATGCGAGTACCAATATGCGAAATCATATGGAAATGAGAAAGATTCGAGAGAAATCGCCCCGATCCGAGCATTGCGGGGTCTCCATTTTTGCCCTCACTCGTACAGGGTATTTAAAAATGGCCGCTGGTATTTAAATTTTAAATACTATTTTTTAGGACATGGAAAATGGTGGCTTTTTCGGGACATTTAGAAATGGCTGCTGGTGTTTAAAAAATAATGAAGTATAATCCATGGCATGGTCGCGCTTGGACAAGAACAGCATTTTGAATTTTTAATAGCTAACTTTTGGTGGCAGCAAAAAGTAGTGACTTATTCTTAAGTCATTTAAAAATGGCCGCTGGTGCTTAAATGTTTAAAAATTGTTTAAGGCCATTTTTAAAAGCAAAACCTGGCCAACTGATTATGTTGATTTGAAAAAAATTATAGTGCTCAGATTTGAAAGTCCTGAGGCTTCCTGGGCTTCCTGAGGGTCTAATCTGGTTCCAAATGAACTGAAGGAGCCCCCAGATTAAAAATCTGCTTTTGGACTGGCTGAAACTGGTCTACAAATGGCTTTTCTGGAGCTAGACGGAGCTAGAAATGGCTTTTCTGGGACGTTCTAAAATATCGACTGACTGAAAATTTTATATAAAAAAAATCAGGGCATTTAAAAATAGCGGCTAGCACTGTAATTTTTTGAACATTAAAAAATGGCAGCCAACGATTGGGGAAATTATTTAGTTTGAACAGTTTTCAGGACTTAAAGCATGATGGATGAAAGAAATATGAAATGAATTAAAAATCTGATTTCTAAAATTGCACAAAGCAAAGATTCTTCCATGCAACCGACAGATAATAATAGCCTCTTGTATTACCCATTCAAGTCCTCACAAAAGAAGAGCCTTGTTGACCCACTTTCCAAAAGGGGACACAAAAAAATTAATCATGCCTTCAATATCCAAATTGCCTCTCAGAAATGCACAAGTGCATCCGCAGAGACAGCTAAATGCACAGCTCCTCTAATACACGCTCTTCACAGGTGAGCAAAGACCACTCACACAAACGAGCGTTCCATTCAAAGTCATTCACACACCATTACAGGCAATAGAAGACGAAGCGACGGCACCCAAGACGTCACCGTTTCCAGGCTGATGGAGAGAAGCGAGCAATGAGGGGTCTAACGAGCAAAAAATTTATGTTTCTTTGCGATCATTGCGATTTTTTGCACGCTCTTCACGTACGCGGAGAAGAGGACGTAGAAGAGGTACGCGAAGATTTGAATACACTAATAACCAATGAACTTGATGATTCGCTCGCGTTGTACAATTAAGCTGCTTTTTTGTTGCATTGCATTACATTTATTTTCATGTACGCTGCTGCCTGCCGAACAACATTAACAAATGACTATTACAAAATCTCTTTGTGCATGCATCGAGTGCAACTCTAACTGGCTGGCGTTGGATTATTTCAATTGCATTCAACAACTGAGCATTGCGGAATGGAATTATTTATTTGATTGTGTTCGTCTTGAGCTATGTTCGAGACAAAAGGTGTTGTCTAAAGCCCAGGACTGCCACAATTTTTTATTCGTTCTTTGCTCTGACCTTTCTCTTTTAGAATTTGTAGATTCATAGCACATTTTTCGGTAGCTTGGAAGGCCAACTTGGCTCTTGAGATTTGATTTTAAAGAAATGGAAAACTTAGATTCAAGATGGTGGCAAGAAGAATTTTTATATGCAAGACAAAACTTTCAAAATTTTGGTGACAAAAATAAATCAAAACTAGCAAAAATATGTAAAGTCGGTTTTCAATGGGTTGAAAATAGTCAATTTCTCCTATTTGGGTTAATCGGCAAAAATTTGAATTCAGGATGGTGCCCAGAAACAATTTTTTATATATTTCATAATCTTTAAATTTAAGGAAAAAATATGCAAAGTTTAATTCAAAATAAAATAAAAATCCGGTACAGATTTTGAGAAAAGAATCCATAAAAACTCAACTTAAGACTTAAAGACTGACAGACTAAACAAACGGCTCTCTGACATTCCCGCTTGAAAGCCAACCGACAGATAAATGCTCACGCTTGATTGTGCTCCGCTGTATCTATTGAAGAAAGTGTTTCAGCTAAGTAGGTTCATAGAATGGCTCAAGGTTCCAGCTACTATACACACTACCTACTTGACAGTTGCAGGCACATATGCACCTACACTCCAAGCCCCACATGTACCAGCGAATACTTGCGAATAAAATGAGGAAAAGCGCGCTAGCACAACAGCTGTAAATTATGCGGGTGCACAATCTAACGAGTTATGTTGATATTTAGAGAAATTAGACATATAAGGAGTTCTTCAAGTGAAACTTTTGTTTTCCATTTTTGTAGCATACTTCATTCTAGGTACTCGTGTGCCGGGGTATTTCGCGACATCTGAGCCGGTTTTCGCAAGGATTTCTGCAAACTGGGGGGAATTTCGGAGTTTACCGGAATCATAGTTTCCTTTATGGCTTCTGCGGAACAAGCTTCAGGCCGGTAGCGAATCGTTTTTTGTAGTTAATGATGTCGGTATCACATTGTCCCCAAGAAAAGTTTCCATCAACATCATTACTCCTAATGGATTGTATCCTCAGGTTTCGCTTTTCTTTGTTTTCGAATAAGGGTAATTTGTGTGGAATTCGAAATTGGTAGTTTCCTTGGAAACGACGTTTTGAGTGGGAAGATGTCAATTTTCGATCTAAATGGTTTGTGGGAACTCAAAATCTGGGATTTGAGGGTATTTTCAACCTTGGTAACTCCCTTGTGCTGCTAAAATTTTGTTTGATGGAAAAAAAGTCACCCATTACACCGGAAATCAGATCACCGCCATCTTGATTTTTTTAAAACAAAAACATTGACCCATTGGCTACCAAAAGGTCACTGGTGACCCATCAACTTTCAAAAATTTATTCCGGGCAAACTAAAATTTTAGAATGCATTTTCAATTAACTTCATCCTTCTCTCTCGAAATTGGCTACATTTTATTGACTGTCATTTTCAGGTTTTGACTCATAAAGCAGCAAAAGCAGCTTGTCGTAAAATTTTTCGGTTTTCCCAATGGCTACCAAGATAGCCATTGGTAGCCATTATGGCCGCCATATTGAATTTAAAATTTAAAAAAAAATTCCTTAACGTGATAATTTCAAAAAATTTTCTTCTACAATATTTAGAGTTACGTCTGAACTATTTTTTTTCCAAAAAAATTTAATCCATTTCTGATTTATGGGGATATTTTTGTTTTACATCTAGTGTAAAACTTTTTCAAAAAATTAAATCAAATCAAAATACAAAATCGAAGATCAAGTATAAGAAGTGCATTTTCCCGGGTTTAAATTTTGAGGGAATCTTATTGTTAATTGATCAAGAGTTCAGAAATTGAGTATTATGAATTCAAATAAGATTCCCTCAAAATATAAACCCGGGAAAATGCACTTCTTATACTTGATCTTCGATTTTGTATTTTGATTTGATTTAATTTAATTTAATTTAATTTTTTTACTCTTAAGTTCTACTCAAACATTTTTACTTCTATAAGCTTTACCAACCTTTTTCGGTAATTTAGATAAATAATTTAAATTTCAGCCTAAAAGGCAAATCCACATGAATTTGCTTCCCAAACAAATTTCGGGAGTTCCCCTCTCCGCCCCCTTAGTTGATAGAAGCATACTATAGGAATGTTTTTTGCTCAAATAAAAGCCCTCTAAGAGTTTCCAAAGTTTGAGCTCAATCGAACGATCTTGAAAATTTGCCCATTTGTCTTCCAAGGGGAGCCACAAGGTTATATTCAAAAGTATCCTGATGCCTTGTTTTACGTTTCTGAGACCATGTTTTGAAGCAAATGTTTCTAATAATGTAATTTTACGTGCCTATTTTGAATTTCAGCTCAATCGGAGCAACTAAATTTTTCCCCCCTTCGGAGGCCTCTCACCCCACCCCCTTAAGTGAAAGGGGCATACATGTGTTCTATGATTTGCTAGATTTGATTTGAACTACAACATATCCAAAATTCAGCTCAATCGAACGAAGTATAAGGAACTTTCATACAACGGGTTTACCCCCCTCACTCCCCCCCTAGGGGTAATGGGGATCTAAGATGTCTAACCTTCCACCCTACAGACCATGTCCTACACGACACAGAAAACCGCAGGTCTCTATCTCTTCTGGTTCTTGAGTTATAAAGTTTCGGACGGACGGACGGACATAGCAGATGCAATAGTGCATTTTTTCTCCATTTGAGGGAAAATGCACTAAAAATTTAATTTTTACGAATTATTCATATGAAAAATCTGTTTCAACCAAAACAATCGATTTCAGGAAGCTTGACACAGTTTGAAAATCTTGGTAGCCATTGGGTTAAAAGAGCTCTTTGCAAAGGAGCCTTAGTGGAGTCTGGTTCTGCTTTTTCAAAGAGGAGCAAGAATAGGACGACTTTGAATTCAAAGAACGAACAAATAAGATATGAGATCTCGTTTCCAAAGCTTCCGGGTTTCACTGTCTGATAAGAGACTTAGGTCTTCTAGGACTGAAGCACATGAAGAATGGTACTGTTTCGAGCAGAGCTACTCAACCAAGGAATTATCCTCACATCATCCCTTTTGCACTGGCTTATCAGTTGCCTTAAGCCACACAGAAAGTGTCTTAGGCTCTGTCTCCTTAGTCATGAGAATCTGTTTTTTATTAGATTCACGAGCACGAGAGGAATGTGCCCTCCAGAATTCGCTCATCCACAGAAATTTATGTCCCTGGAGCTGGCAGCTCATTTCAATAACGCTGCTTCTAGATTACATTCGAAGTCGTTACTTTGTGGGCAATTCCAGGTTCGCATGTCGCGCGCAGGCAGCCCGGTGACTATGTAATAGCAATTAATCTGATTTATAATCAAATTCTAAGTAATTTTAATCTTGAACCCGCACTCTGTAGACGATATTAGAGCATGTACCTTTGCGAACGCGTATTTATCATGAAAACACATGTATACCTAAGCGAGACCTGGCGACCAGTGTAGGAAAGGAACAGGTTTTGCAACTATATCGCAACAAAGAAATGCTTCAAACGCGACGTTGCGAGATAGCCTCTGCCTCGCCTCGCCTCGCCTTGCCCGCTCGTCTGGAGATCAATAGCCTTCATTGACTCCACTTTTTCTATATCTTTCCCAGCACTTCTATGGCATCAAAGTCTATTATTAGACAAGGTTACAGATGTCGAAAGTGAAGAAGACACAATCTGTTCTGATGCGACTCCGGCTCCATCCGCAATAAATTATGTAAGACGCCATTTCCCTCCGATAATTAGCCATTACGAAACTGCAGCTCCGTCTAGCCCCATATCCTCTCTCTTATCCTCGGCGTTCTCGCGCACGAAACCCGCAGAGCAAGTTTAGGGACAGCGAGAGTCGCAAAACCAGAGCTGGGCCTCGGGGCTCCGTTTGTCGTCGCTCGAGACACAGATTCCCTATTTGGAGCCACACCTGTCAGACAGCATATTTTCCCTCGCCACAACAAGAATAGCGAGTCATAATGAAATGTTCTTTAGAAAATATATGCGCGCACGACGTCGACTTAAAGTTCAATGAATTCATAATGTGTTCTACACACACGATACACACAATGGCCCGATGTTATGCGCATTGAGTAATAATTACTTCACTGACACTGGGTCTCAGAAGTGTCGTGTTCTAGATAGAATTTTCGAGATTTAAAAAAAGCCTCTGGTCTCAAAATGAGGCTCTAGAGGGCTTTTCAGGCTATAGAGCTCTAATGTTAAACCACTTATCACTTAGATCATCTTCTCATCTGTTGAGTAATCTGGATTCAAAGTTGAACGTCAGTCTTGAGCTGATTTGGTGCCAAAGGGTTGAGAAAGAACGAGCTAGACTTCTCCGAGTCTTCAGTTCACAAATCTGGGCATTCTTTTTTGACTCTTGAATTTCCTCTGTAACCTCTGAAATTCTCTGTGACCTCTGAAAACCTCTGTGACAAACCTCAACCTAACCAAGTTTCTTAAGTCAAGTAAACTTTAGAAGACCAAAGCATCAAAAAATCATGTTGATTTCTTAAACATCACGAATATCCCTATCCATACCACCAGGAAACCTCATGTTCTACAGTTTCAACAATTTTACTGAAATGGTGATTTTTGCCTGCTTTTATTTGGACCGTACATTTGAAGTCCTTTAACGAACTCTGAAAAATTTGTCTGAGAAATTAGACTTAACGCTCGAATTGTTTTTTTCATCGCGAGATCTCCATATTGGGCTTCATTTGATACACATCAGTTTACAAATCTATTTTTAAGACCCTACCAAAAATAGTTTTCGGACAATAAAAAATTTTCGCAAGCTCCAAATTTCGCACATACCCATATTTTATCGATAGTTCATGTAAACCCCCTATTTTTCGAACAGAGAGTGCTCCCGAGATTGCCACCTGATATATTCGTATCGAGAAATGATGAAAGCACTCCCCGAGCTTTATTTAGAAGACAGATAATTGGCACTTCAGACTTGCTAATCGAGGCTGCTTCACCGAAACCGATTAAAGCTGCAGAAATTCCGCTTTATTTGGGAATTCCTCGGTACCGCGAACCCACGATTGCAAGGGCGAACCGGTTATTCATTGCCGAATACCGACTCTCCGCCAGCCCAGAGATGATTTTATTCTTCTCTGACGTTTGCAAAGTTTCTTTTTTATGCTTCCCCACACCAGGCCTGCGATTTGGCAAAAACTATTCTCAGCGTCTGCGAATAACTGGAACAATGATAAGCATACTTGAGAGACGCAATAAAGATTGCTGGCTGGCATGACAAAGAAGTTGACCGAAGCAAGTTCAATGGGTCATTGAGATCATAAAATTGATGAATTTGCGTTGTTGCGGAAGGCGGTGGAAATTCGATACGTTTAGGAAGAGGAACTCTGATAGCAGAACTCGCAGGTTCTTTCCTGTCCCCGACACTTGCGCTAGTTCCGCCAAAATGCTTCAAGATAACGGCTACTTACGGTTCTGCTTCAATTGTCTTTAGTTTGGCTACGTAGTTTGAGGGAATGTATCCATCTGTGCGCGTCTTCTTGCTCCTCGCCAGCCACCAGTCCCCCTAAAAAATAACAATGACGTTAGTCCGTGCTCCAGTCGACCTTGAGAGCGACCCAAAACTCTCCGTACCCTGGGGCTTTGCACTATCAAGAGACCATCTGCATTCGCACTACAACGCTTTTTATCTCTTTTCCCACTGATTATTTGAAATAACACCATTTTTATCGATTTTCAACATCAAGTGTACTCGCTTGTAACGAAATTAGGGCAACAGTTGCTCAACCTTTTCGCGATAACTCAAACCTCGACTCTTCTCGACCGACGCAATTACTGTTCTGATTCTAGACAGAACTCTGCTGACCCACAAAAATATCCCAAAAGACCGGTTTCCGCGCCAAAAGGCTTCGGGGCGCGTCACAGCAAAACCCGAAGAAATTGCGTAGGATCAAAAGCTTGTTGACAAACAGAGCTACCGAGAGGCGCACAAAAACCTGACTATGGGGCTCGTTTTACCAGAGGCAAGCACATTTCTTTCAAATATGCGACTTTGACACTTGAGAAATTTGCATTTTGCCGACAGTCGTGTGGGGTAAAAAATTTTATGGCGCTAGATTTTTGTCTGTGAGTCCGGCATTTTTTTATGACTTTCACGGCTTGAATTATTTCAATTTAAAATTAGGCTTCCTTTGGAAGTACTCTGAGGAGTTTTGGGGGTCCTCCAAGGGATGTTTTTTTTTCCCCTCCATAGCGTAGATTGACCCCAAAATCAACCATCAAATCTATTCCCTGAGGTTCTTTGTTTCGTATAGATTGAAGATGAATCCTCAAACTTTTCGGAAAAAGACTGGAGCTTTGAAATTCAGAATTTGAAAATTTAGGGCTAAAATTGAAAATCCCAGAAACTCTAACTCAATGACTCCCAGAACGTTTTGGACGCCTTTATTCAAGCTACAATTTTAGTGACAATTCATTCAAAATTTTATAAAGAAAAGTACAACAATCTTAGAATAGTCGTTTTTGCCTCCAGAAGTCCTCGTTTATTTTTAAGTGCACATTTTGAACTTTTTTGTCCAAAACAAGCTTTTTGTTAAATTTTGAAGTTTTGAAAATTTCATTCTAAAAATTCACTACAATCGAAAGAGTTTTTCTCGAGCTTAAGGGGAGCTCCCGAAGCTTATCGAAGAACGCTTATCTCGAGTACGGATTTTGCTGGATGAGAAAAAGCCGTCCTTATCGAAAATCTTCCAGGGAGTTCATGTCTTCAATCCAAGTACTCTGATAAGCACTTATCAAGTGATTCATCGGGCGATAAGAAACTCCACCTGTCCCCAAACAAGCAATTCGTCCGTGCACTCGCAACCTGTCCCGAACTCATGCCTGCTCATCAAGAACATTATCGTTTTCTGATCCATTCACGTTCCGTCGTCTCCGTCGTCTTCTAGAGTTACCTTTTCACGCATACACTGGCACACACGTAATAGTAATGTTTCTCTTGCTACTGATTATACATTGTGTATACGCCGATGTGCTTCAATGGTCGACACGATCTACACACGGGTCTAGGAAACACCCATCATGGTGGAAAAGAAAAACATGAACCGAATTCCAATGAAATTGGCAGGTGAAAAACTGGATTTGGGTAAACATTGTGCACCGAACGTGATAGGCTTTGCAACGCCTATGTGCCTCAAATGTAGCTACTCACTTGGGTATCATTGAGAATTTCAAGGTGTTCGCCTTTTCTGAAGCTGAGGTCTTCGTCGGTGCGGGCATCGTAGTCGTAGAGGGCCACGAAGATCTTGGCGTTGGAGCTGGTGGTCTCGTTATCTGGAATCGGGTTCACGGGCGTCCTCTGGTTGCCCTCCTGCTCCGGATGGGGCACGACGGGGGGAGGACTCGAAGGCGGAATGGCAGTCAGCTCGTCCTGGTTCGGGCCATCGAGATTGCTGGAATTCGTCGAGGGCTTCTGTGCGCAACTGAAGCAATTGCCCATCTTTTTGCTAATTCAACACGGTTTTGGGTTGGAAGAAGAGAATTTTTGGATTTTTTCACGGTCTTGCTGCGTCGACCAAGACAAACTTTCACATCCCTTTTCGCACTTTTATACACTGTTTTCGCTACCGTTCTCAACTCTGCCACATCGAAGTGCCTCTAGACTATCACTTTGCACATTTTTGAGGGATTCACTTGTAAGTTTAAGGACTTTTTTCGATTGTTTATGGGCAAAAATTTCCTCCGAACATGGATCCAGGTTTATAGCAGCTTTATGGTGAAATTATAGGGGCGGTCCCGTTTGCGTCGGCGGCCCGGAACCAAACTGGCCGACTTCAAATTTCGCCGCGAAAGTCGTTTTTCTGTGACTGACAGCTCCGACAATTGCGCGAAATCTTCCTAAAAATTAATCAAGAGGGCGTATAAGGGGCTTCAAGTAGCTCATTGCTTCATATTCTGCATCAATGATACACGCAAGGCTCAGTCCCTTTTGCATCAGCAGTCCGGGAGAAGAAGAAGAAATGCAGTGAAAAACCGATTATGTCCAAGGTCGCCTGTCAAGGAGTTAGTCCGAATTCGGCAGCCCTAGTTTTGTTTTGATTTCCCTCGCGAAACACAAAATGCTAGAAAATTAACTAATTCAATCGATTTTAGGAAATTTGTTGATATTTCCGTACCAAGAGTTACCAAGAGTGTGAATTATTCTGTGAAAGACATGGAAAAACTGTGTCACTAGCGAAAACCCTGAAAAGCGAGACCTTTGGACCTTGGACGAATTAGGTTTTGAGGACACACGATGTTTCGCATGTTTTGTGGCGGAACTCTGAGCATCGCGAGGTAATGAGTCCATTTTCGAGTTAATGGCAGCTTTCTCTAATGCAAATTTTCCATCACGCAGGAGCCAGTCGGCGGGTTCGGCGATTCGGCATCAGCTGCGGTTCGTCTCGAGGCATGTTGGACCCTGCAGGAAGCCCCCTAGCACGGCAACCCGATGGACGGCTCTCGGGGTCGGAGGCATCGGGCTCGGGCTGGCTATTTCTGCTCATCTGAAGCGAGGCCAGATCACGGTTCAGTGCGAGGCTAACCGGCTCGTTGGTGAGTTCTCGATGTCGGATGAAGAGCCTTCAAAAATTGCCATTTTTCGGCGTCAGAGAATGATGGCTCTTTCGAGGCTTTTTCTATTATGAAGATGGATGGAAAAAGTCCATATAAAATTCACATTCTCGAATACGAGGTCTCAGAGATTTTTCAGTAATGAAAAATGAGTTGAAAGTTGACAGACGGAAAAAGCGCCATTTTCTTAGAGGTTTCAAAAATTATCCAAAAGGCCAATTACAGGAATTGAGAAAGTTTCCAGAAAAAAAACTTTTTATTTGAACAAAAATCATGAAAAAGTTTACATCTCAAATTTTGTTTTATTCAATAATTTCACCGATCTTGGAAGTTCAAAAAAGAAGTCAAGAGAGCTCTAGAATTAGAGAGGTCAAAATGTGTTGTGAATTAGAGGGGTCAAAACCATGACTTACTTCAAAACCAAATTTCCTTATTAAAAAAATTCTCATTAAAAAAAATTTCCCAGGCCTGGAAAGCAAGACCAAAGACGTGAAATTCGACTGGCACCGCTTCTGGCACTACCTCAAGCCCCACCTTATGAAGCTGCTCGCTGCCATCGCCTGCTCCCTCGCAGTGGCCTACTTCAACATCCAAATTCCCACCCTCCTCGGCACCCTCGTGAACGCCCTCACCAAATACACGAAAGGAGCCGGGAACCCCTTCGACAAGACGGACTTTTTCGAAGACCTCAAAGGCCCCGGAGCCCGGCTGTTCTCAATGTACATGGCCCAGTCCGTCTTCACGTTCTTTTACATCAACCTCCTGAGCCAGATCGGGGAGCAGATGGGAGCCAAGATCCGCCAAGACCTCTTCCACAAGATCGTGGTGCAGGACATGTCCTTCTTCGACCAGCACCGGACTGGCGAGCTTGTGAACCGTCTCACGGTGGACGTGCAGGAGTTCAAGCACTGCTTCAAGCAGTTTGTGAGTCAAGGTCTCCGGAGTCTCGCCCAGCTCATTGGCGGCACGATTTCGCTGTTCATGATCTCGTCCCAGCTGGCGACCGTGGCGCTCATTTCGGTGCCCACCGCCGTCCTGCTGGGGTCTCTCCTGGGTCAGAGCTTGCGAAAGCTGAGCAAAAAGTCGCAGCTGCAGACGGAAAGAGCGACGGCTGTCTGCGAGGAGGCCATCTCCAACATCCGGACTGTGAGAGCGAGCGCCAGCGAGATGCACGAGGTGGAGCTTTTTGAGCGAGAAACGAACAAGGCGGCGGCTCTGGCGCAGGAACTGGGACTCGGCATCGGGCTTTTCCAGGTAAGCACACTTTTATATGACTACTTTTATATTTACTTACATAAAAACCAAAAGTATTTATTCGGTAAACTTACCACATTTTTTCGACTGTTATAAAAAACGCTGTTGTAAGCCTCGGAGGACTTATTGAAGCTTTTAAGCTTATCATTCCCTCTTTGGCTATTTTATTTATTTTTTTAAAGCCCAGAGAGCCTGTTCCCAGTTGGTTTACGCCAATCTAGACAGTTCATATTGGGTTTAATGAGGGCATTTTCCAACATAATTTTCTCATTTATTTGAAGTTCATTAAAACATTTGATTAAGCTTTGAAAAATCAAAAACAAGTCTCTCGGATGCTTTTACCCTTAACTCGATGACAATTTTATTGGAATATTTAAATAGCTTTCGAAAATGCCCCCATTGAGCCCAATTTGAGCTGTCTAGTTCGACTTCTCAAGATTCTCATGGAGCTAAATTACATACGACATTCATCAATGTCGATGCTTGCTGGCATTTCTGGGGCCGATTTTCTTCCTTCCAACGAGTGTTCACTCAATTTCTAGGCTCTCGTTCAAAAGTTACCATGACATAAAATTTTCATACAACTTGTATTGGAGTGGCACAAAAAAAAACAGCACGGTAGGATGTCTGGAAATAACTAGAATTAAACTAATTATGCCTCTTTTACCATCATAAAGGATCCTTTAGCTCGTTGAACTTTTTTCATAAATCAACTATCAAAGTCATTGGGATTTTTGTGATTGAAAGTCATTAAAATTGTCCATTTAATTAATTCCTCTGATGTCTGACCACCAGCAGTACCCAGAAATCTATTTTTAACTGAGCCAAAACCAATTAATTGCAGGCCCTCACGAACCTCTTCCTGAACAGCATGGTGCTCTCGACGCTCTCCCTGGGGGGCTACTTCATGTCCACGGACAGCATCTCCCCGGGCCAGCTGATGGCGTTCCTCGTGGCCTCGCAGGTCGTCCAGAGATCGCTGTCTCAGGGGTCCATTCTGCTCGGAACCATGATCCGAGGAGTCACTGCTGGCGCCAGAGTGTTCGAGTACCTCGGGATCGAGTCCAGCGTGCAGCTCGACAAAGGCGAGGAAGTGGCTCTCGTGGGCGGGAAAGTCGTCTTCGACAACGTCTCATTCACATATCCGGCTCGTCCCACCCAGAGGATCCTCAAGAGCTTCAGTATCACGCTAGAGCCGGGCCAGACGGTGGCTCTCGTGGGCGAGAGTGGGAGCGGCAAATCGACAGTGGCGGCCCTTCTGGAGCGTTTCTACGAGCCAACGGAGGGATCAATCTTCATAGACGGGGTCAACTTGCGCGAAGTGAAGCCCAACTGGCTCCGGAGGGAGGTGATTGGGTTCATAGAGCAGCAGCCGGTTCTGTTTGGGACCTCTATTCTCGAAAACATTCGCTATGGACGACCCCAGGCAACGGAAGCGGAAGTGGAGGAGGCCGCTAGAGCCTCGCAGTGCCACGAGTTCATCTCCAAGCTGCCGGATGGGTACCAGACGATGGTGGGGGAGCGCGGAATCCAGCTCAGTGGGGGCCAACGACAGCGTATAGCGATCGCTAGGGCGCTCCTAAAGGACCCCAAGATCCTCATTCTCGACGAGGCCACGAGTGCCCTGGATGCCAACAGTGAGGCCATAGTGCAGAAGGCGCTGGACGACGCCTCGAAGACGAGAACGTCGCTCGTTATCGCGCACAGGCTCTCGACTATCAAGAACGCGAACCTCATCGTGGTGCTGAGCAACGGCAGGGTCGTGGAGTCCGGGACGCACGAGCAGCTGATGAGCAAGAAGGGCGCGTACTTTGAGCTCGTGAGGCAGCAGGACAAGAAGAACCAGGACAGGACGCATGGTTAGAAGTCATAGAAAATAAAAATAATTAATTAAATTTTCTGGTTCTTGATTCTTTAAGTTTTTGACAGACGGACGGACAAAAAAAACGTTTTTCATCTATTGATAATCAGAGACGATTCTAGCGGGGTAGCTGTGCCCTCTAGAACCGCCACTGATGATAATCTTCTTTGCCATCAACGACAAAAAATTTTAGACCTATGAAGCTGCTGTTAATTTTAATATCTAATTCAGAAATCTGGAAAATATTAAATTTCCTTTTTAATTTCTGTCAACACGTTTAAGCTTCTGTATAATTTTTACTTACAAAAAAACCCTTTGAGAGGCTCTAGACATCTGATTCTGAGGCTTTTGCAAATGAGCTTCCTTTGAATTTTCGATTTGTCTCTTTTAATTTTTTTTCTGAAACTTCACAAAGTAGAAAATATGAATCAAACTTTAAAGGAAAAATTAAGTAAGCCTCTTAGATTTTTAAAAGTTTTAAAAGAAAACTCAATTCACTTTTTGGCCTCAAATTTATGAATAAGCCCAAGGATGAAGAAAAAATACACTAAATAAACCCCGGCCAATGAATCTTGCAGCAGCATTAGTGCGTCAAAGTGTGAACTCCAGATAAGACTTCAACTTTCCTCGACTCGAGCTCCAGATGCAAAACTGGACGACACCACTTCCGACGAGCATTTGAATAATGGAGCTAAGCCATCGCCTGAAACTTCCCGGCCCTAATTAGCATCCAGATCGTTAAACTTCCTCCAAAGTAACGAACAATTTAGAAAATCCCTCGGCAAAAGTTTTCCCGAAAACTTTAATTTATGAACATCACGCTCTGCTCGAGTTGTCTATGAATATTCAGCAAGAAGAAGATGTGCCAGTTCTAATGCATATTCCACCCACAACCCAAACCCCAACAACTACGCCGGAAACTCGGTTATGGTTTTCCTCACCTTTATCTAACGTGCTTCTCTCTATATCTCTTATGAGCGGTTAGACGTCTCAAAGTTTCCTCGAGATACTCAGGATGTATTGGGCGCAGTTCAATTGAAACAGAAACTGATTCTTTTGTGCGCGCGAGCGGGGAACTTTTCAGACCGAGATCGAACAAAGGACGAGATAAGTGGGCTAATATTAGTATCTTCGCAATACGAGGCTGGCAACAAAGAGAACTATGTACTAGACGGAGAACTGAACCCAGGAAAATTTTTAACGAGATTTAAAAAAATGCAGAAGCTGAAAGGTCACTCTCCAGTGCTTCTTTACTAAAACGCTTTCGTTCCATCCAGGTTCTATTGAAGCCCAGTAGCAAAAATAAAATTTAAGCGGCTTCAAATCTTCCAAAACAAGACTTTCTAAGCGATGAAACCGTCTGAAGACAGCCATTGACATCAACAATTTTTTACTGTATATAATTTAATTTTAGAAGCAAATAAATTTTAGCATATTTTTTATGTATAAAAATGATGATATTGTCCTTGTCATTTCCGTACGTCCGTACGTCTGGATAGCTTTTCCCAATAATCAAAGAAAAAATCCTAAACCTGGTCAAAATTAGACCCAATTCGAGGCCATGCACATCTCTAGCTATTTATATTTAATAACCAAGCAAATTACTTGAACAAGCCAAGTGGAACGTAGGTCTCCCAAAACTGCCCAAAACCCTAAACACACATCTGAAATCTTTCCAAAACCTTCCCCAAAAACCATCAAATTTTCCTAAAATCCTCCCAAAACTTCCTGAAAACCATCCAAAGCACCTTTTAAAACCCCCCAAAGTTGGTATTGTCGGTTGCGGTCCCTTAGAAAGTGTGGCTTGCCTGTGCCCCGAACAGACTTCAGACTTTTCATTTTTACTGCAATCAATTGTGAATTCAAAAGTCGAATTTTGAGAGTTTTTTCTGAAAAAAATTTCAGCTAAATTTCAGCTAAGTAGTATCTACGAAAAACTATAGCAAAATTTTTTCTCGCTATTTTGAATATTTTTGTCTCATGTTGTCTCTGGTCCATAAAAGTCAAATAAGAGTTAAAAGGAGAAAAACTCTATCTTTTTCAATGTTGAGTCGCCCTTTATTCCGTAAGACTCTATGGCCGGCTCGCAAGAATGAAAACTCAACCTTGCCTGACCCACTTGAGCTCGTTAAATTTTGATTGCGACGCAGAGACGGAGAAAGCAAGCTCGATGCTGCGGAATGGATTTAATTTAATAAAAACATCAAGGTAACTGGAGCCAGCACTTACCTCCCCTGCGCTCCCCCGGTCCAAATTAAACACGGGCTAAATTTAAAATTTATTCCATACGTTTCAATTAAGCTATTAGATTTCACTTTATTCTCAATCAAATTTATCACTATGCCAACTTGTTGTTGTAAATGTTTAGTGTTCTCCTATAACCTTACTCTCGTCACACGTTTATCATGTTTTTAAAACATTTTTGATTCTAAAAGGGAACTCCTTTAGATGTCAAAGAGGCAATTTAGGGTATTTCTGCTATATTGAAGACAATTTCTCATGTAACATCATATTTTAGTGTAGATGAAATGTACAAAGGCAAAATATTCATTTTCCATCATCGAATGTTTCCAAGAAGGGGCTGCAAAACAACATACCTAGTTTGTAATATGAAATAACAAGTTCCGTTAATGAAAAAGTTAACAGCCAGACATCCCATTTCGCGAAAATTGTTATTTTTAGTCTGTTTACTCAGTGTTTGTATTTGTTTTTGATGGCAACAAAAACTAAGAGACAAATTTGTGAATTTTACAAATTATGGCGCTCTAAACCCGCCCGCGCTGGAAACTAGTTTCACATTTCATGCGGAGCAGCGAGCTCTGAATAAATTAATTCGAGAATCGGGGTCGTATTTACATGCTATCCTATGACGTTTGAAAGTATTTACGTGTAGAGAAAATCACAATTTTTGAGCTTTGCGTGGCAAACTAATTAAGGGGTCATGCGAGAGCCGGGGTAAGTGTCGGAGCCGCCCCTCGTGTGTCCTCGAGCCAAATCTCCCATCTCGATGCTAAACGTCTATTGATGCTGGGGCAAGACAATGGCGGCATTATCCAATTACTGATGAGCCCAAGATGACTGGCCGAAAAACGAGGAAGCCGGAACAAACGGGGGTTTAGCGATACAAAGCTATTGTTTCAACTTTCTTGCATTGAAACCCCCCTCAGCTCGTCCGCTCGTCATCTCGTCTCGAACAAATGGTGCTGCGTCAAAATCGGGGCAGGGGCAGGGGCTCCCGGGGCTGTTGTTCCACGATGGCTGAAAATACACCAAAGTCGATCAACAAGCGGCTCAGCACCTCTCCGGGGACTCGCGACGTTCCGTGAATCGGGGTGAAAAATATCCTCTCGTACTGTTTTGGCTGATTCGTCATTATCGCTACCATAATGTTTTTACAAAATTTATACAATAAATACATGACTATATTTGTAACCATCAGAAGTAAGTTCCTTGCGTTATTCTCTCTGTTTTTATATAAACTGCTCTACGTATATGATGTGATGCATGTATTATGTAATTTTAATTAAAAACCTCAGAGTGATTTCTAAGTCCTGCACATGATTTGCCTGCAAAGAAAGGAAATTGAATTACAGGCACGTACATCGCAGTCGTATATCATTAAATTCTTCGTTTCGCTGCCTCTGTCTCGCAGTTTCTTCTCCAAGTGTGGGAAAATGAGGACGACAAATGGGGAAGAGGGAAATAAAAGAAAAGAAAGTGCGGAGGAATCTATGGAATGTATGTAAATGTGCAGAGGCCCATAATTTTCGTCATCGTCGCAGACGTTTGAGTACGCATGTCGGGGCAAATTGCTTTTGGCGAATAAAAGAGAGGATTAGCTGCCTATAATGAATTTTTGAGAGTTCAAAGAGACACACAATTTTGCAGTAACTACCTGAGCTACTCCTTCTGCGGAAACAGGGGCGTAGTTCGGGGGGTCTTAAAAAATTTTACTTTGATTTTCATGAAAATAATATCAATAATTTTATTTTTGTTTCGCTTCAATATGGCCGCCAATGGATGACCTTGAAAAGGAGAAGTTTTTATCTCACACTGTTGGAACTGGTTTTATTCACAAGAAAGAAAGAATCTTCTGAAAATTTTCTTGAATTTTTCCACTCACTATTTTGGGACTAAAATTAATACTACTTGGATTTTCAACCTCTTGAAAAAGGTTTGAAATAAGCAAAATATGTTTTTTGAGCCGTTTTGCTATTTTAAAATATTCAAAAATTAGAATTAGAACATGGGAAAAAATCCGTGATTTTTATTATATTTATGTAAAATGTAAGAAATCGTTTTACAACGTAAAAAAATTTTTTATTAAACGTTAAGCCCAATCCCACAGAAGTAAAATCCCCAACCTGTCAAAAACTTTTATTAGAAAAATTCTTCGCTACTGCTGTTATTTGAGTTGCAGACAGCCCAAGGAGAAAAATCTCAATATTGGTGAGAAACGTTCAATAAATAAACAAAGTACCTTCCAGCAATAATATCACTTCGAAAGTGCCCAAAGCACGTCCCTGAAACGGGTTGGAGGGAGGAGAGTGGGTGGTGCGGCGGGAAAAAGTAATTTTTGAAGTTAAATGAGCCCGGGTAATGTACAAATTGCAAACATAATAAAAAGGTCGTACTCACCTTGAATACAGACATAAGAATATTATGCTAGGGTAGAATAAATTACAAATTATCACGGAAATTCGACTAGCTGATGATGATTTTCGTCTTGATATTGCAGCCATGTTGTCACCTGTGCACGAAAAGTAATAAAGTCGCGTTCATTTCCCTTTTTAGCCTCTTCCTTCCCCGCCCCAGCTCCCTTTACGCCGTGCCCCGAGGCAAACTAGTGCGCTATCGGGGCCATATAATGTCATCACGGCACTGCCACATGGGAAATGTTGGGCGCACCGTAATAACACGGCCGGCAGTGTCGTGACATGCGAGCGGGAGGAGGCTTGGAAGGAAGAGACGCGAAGAAAATGGGGTGGCAAAAACCCGACGTCATGCATTTTTCGTATCATTACCTACCTTTGGAGACGAACACGTAAATGCTTGCTGGCTCAGTGTTGCTCGCAGAACAAGTATAATTTCCCGAGTCCGATATCTGAGGCTCCCGTATAATTAATCTGCTCTGCGTCCGCGGCCCCGGGGTTGTTTCAATCGTGATATCTCTCCGGGTCTCGTCATAATTTATCATGCGATTATTGAGTTGCCAAAATACGTACTGCGGCGCAGTCGGACTCTGTAAATACGCACAATACGGTGATGATAACGTGATAACCTGCGGCGGGGGGAGGGGAGCGAGGACGCTCGATTTGGGAGGACGACAGGGCGGGTCCGAGGTGGATATTTACCTTTTCTATTATACACACTAAATTGATTGTTGACCCCATGTCAACATGCAGCTCTCCCGAGCCAAGAATGAACGCTTCGGGAACGACCACTTGCAAATTTACAAAGTGCGAGATGGCACCGGTTGATGTTGCCACCTACGGAGGACAATCGAATAAGTTCATGTGTGCATACATCCATAAAATTATCGATTTTAATTGGACGAAATTAATATAATTGAGTGGGTGTTTGGTAACCAGATGGGAGGTTATTTCTGTACACCTATCGATTTGCTGAATGTGGAAATGTTTTGAGTTTTCGTGAATGTGGATCGGGTTTAGGATCTTTGTAGCAGGTGTTGGTTTTCACCACAACCCCAGTAGGAGAAATTTTGTTGTTTTGTGCGGTTCAATTCGTTTATATTTGGTTTATTAAAAGATTCTCTTTCAATAACTTATGTAGGCAATTTTAAGGCCCTGATTTGAATTGATTCAAAAATTTTCTCAAGTTAAAAATTATGTTTACCTTGGATTTGGCCCTAAGCCAAAAACTCGTGATATTTTTAGGCTTCAGAAAACGGTTTCCTTGAGTTTAAATTTTGGCCTTCTCATGTTTTTTCAACGAGTCTGTTTATGCAAAACTCCAAACACTTTTTTATGTAATTTTTTTCAAGCTTAAATTATGTTATAGCCAAAATACCCAAAATTAAAGTTTTAAAAGGAATGAGCTTTTTGGTCCATTTTAAATTTTTAATAGTTTTTCCCCCTTCTCTCCTTTTGAAGTCTTCTAGAGCTGATTTTTCGACCAAATGTACTCTGTTTAAATACCTTGCATCGAGAAAGTTCAGATTTTTTGTCTTTTTAGTCAAAAACATGATTAAAGCTTAGTCGGGGACGAACGCATTTGAGTGCATTTTCAATTCGCTTTGTTGCAAAAGTTGGGTCGAAGTAAAAATGTTTTGTCCCAAATTCCGTCACTGCGAAAACTTAGTGGCCCCTGACTTCAATTCTACAGGCCATAGAGCCTTAATGTCGAAGGATATTTTACTAAATTTAGTGTCATTTAACATTTGCCCAAGTTTCAGTTCGATTGGAGTTACAAAAGTTTCGCCTCATATAAACTTTGGGAGCTCACAGCTCCTCACCCTTAGGTCTTAGAAACTTATTGTAGAACTGTTTTTTGCTGGATTTAATACCATCTAACATTTGGCAAAGTTTTAGCTCAATCGGTTGAATTTGAAATTTTGCCCTAGGAAGGGAAGTCTTGGGTGGCCACTTATTAACCCCCAGAGTCCGTTATTTTACATTTTTGAGACCATGACCCGAAACAAAAGTTGCTTAATTTGTCATTTTACATGACTATTTTGAATTTCAGCTCAATCGGAGCAACTAAATTTTTCCCCCCTTCGGAGGCCTCTCACCCCACCCCCTTAAGTGATAGGGTCATACATGTGTTCTATGATTTGCTAGATTTGACATGATGTATAACATATCCAAAATTCAGCTCAATCGGACGAAGTATATGGAACTTTCATACAACGGGAAAACCCCCTTAATTACCCCCCAGGCAGTTTTTCGGAAAAACCAAAACCTTTCGCCCACCCTCCAGATCATACATGACAACATGCAAAAAACCGCAGGTCTTTAGCTCTTGTAGTTTCGGAGCCTTTGCGACTCGGACGGACGGACGGACGGACATATCGGACACATAAGTGCATTTTTTTCAAAATTGATGAAAATGCACTAAAAAGGCAATTATAAAAAGTGCACTTCTGATACGAGCTTTCCAATTTTCATCGCTTTTAATAGCCATCATGGATACGTCATATTTTAATCGAATCCACTAATTAATTGATTCTCAGAATGAAAGATATTTATGCACTTTGTGCCAAAAGCTTTTGAGTGGTGCTTCACTGAAAAACCCTTCTCAGGCAAAAAGGATTCAGATGAATTCTTCACCCACAAATAATCAAGCGTTTTACTTCCTCTCGTGGAAATACCCTATCATCAAATATGCATCAGAGGACTCAACGCAGCTTAGCCAAAGTCAAAGAGACTATTTTAGACGCTCTTTGTCGTTCAATTTAATTAAAATTTCACGAAATCTTCCCCTTGCATCTGCTGATGTGTGCGCCTGAACGCCAGAAAGGCTGGTCTTCGATGCTCGCATGAGAAATAATTTAGACGTCGTTCACCCCGATTTGCATAACAAAGAGTGGGGCCAGAGATCGGGGGAAAAAGTTGTTGGCACAAAAATCTCACCATCTGGTCACTGGAACATCGAAATAGCCCCGGACGAAATAATTGCAATGCGCACTCACCTGGCACTCGTACATCCCGTGATCTCGGCGCTGAACAAATTTAATTTGGAGTGTCCACGTGTTTGTTCCAGGTGTGTGGATGATCCCGAACCGCTCATCGTTGGTGTACATTTGATCGCCCGAAGACAGAATGTGCCAGTCTCTCCTCCTTATCCAAGTTATTTGATTCTGTGTTTTGGTCCGCAGGATGGAGAAATACAAAGGGAGAGAGGTATTATGAATGTTGGGAACGTGCAAAGCAAAGCGATTAAGGAGGGAAGAAAGAAGCGGAGCGAGTGAGCAAGCGACAAAGCTTAAAACAGCGCCACGCACACAGGAAACCGGAACACTGAGTTTAACATTTTCCCAAGGCGTGCCTTTGCCCCGTGTGCTCACTCGGCGGCTGCTTGCTTTGTAGCTAAGTGGCGGGTTTCATCGCTAGTAAGACGCCTCGTCTCACATTGCAAGATTTTGTCAAAATTGGTGGCCAAATTTTCCAACCACAAAAACATGGTTTACATCACAAAATTCGATCTATGGCATTTTAAGAAATTTCCTTAATTTTTCCTTAACTTTGAACAGTAAAGCTTCAGGTTTCTCTTCGGTGTTTTCTTTGTTATTTGTTTCTCATTTTCAACATTAAAATTAAGCCTAATTATTTTTATTTTTATTTAATATTATATAAGCTGATTATATTTTAATGTCATGTGTTCAGTAAATATATTTCAATAAACTAATTTATTTTATTAATTTTCTAAAGCTTGATTTCCAGGTTTGTATGGATCTCATTTATTGAAAAAGCATTTTTTTAAAAATTAAGTTTCAACTGATTTTGAGTCTGGAAAAACATATATGGAAAATTTACAAATTTTTAAATCCTTCCCAAAAGCGGATTTTCTCCGAAAATCAATATTCAGCTTAATTTGTTCATGCACACAGGAAAAATCACGCTGAAAAACAGGCTGCATCGGTCAAACGCCTTATTAAATATTAAGCATAATTCTTTTCCCCATTTTCGTGCCAAGTTTGAGCTTATATAATTCCAAAGGTTTAAGTGCATTTTCAGCATTTTGCAAAAAATGCACTATTGGGGCGCTTTGCCGTCAAATTTTAGTCTTCTCGAAATCTTTAAAAATGCACCCTTCAGTTAAATCTCCGATTTTGCTTTTTATATATTTTTAAAATTTTAATTAAATTACATCCCGATCTCTGATGTTTTGCTCTTTGAGTGTGTACCTTCAGTATGTTTAAATTCAGGGAATAAGGGCCATTAAGTAAAAAATTTTAAAATAATAAAGTCGGGACCCTCAACAACAATAAAGTTTTCAAAAATTAACTTGGGACTCTCTGGAACCAGGCAAGCTTTTAACCACCTACTTTGACTTAATCTGCCAATGTGCAGCGCCTTGCTTCGTTTGTACTCACCCTATCGATGCCAGCTACTTTGCAAACTAGGAACGCTGTTCCTCCCAGCTGAACAGTCGCGTTGTGTGCCATCAACTGTGAAAACGTTAAGTGGATGAAAAAGAGAAATTGAGCGAACGGGGCCGAGTCGACAGCGAGTGGGACTTAACACATTTAACTCAAAACCCCAACTTTGTAAATGAAGGATATTCGGAATTCATATGGTAAGTAAGCTAGCTACGTACTTCGCTCTCCTCGAACACTGGATTGCTGGTGATTTCGGCAGTTGTGGCGGAGACAGCGGCGTTATTAGTTGCTAGGGCGTCATCAGCCATGCTGCCACTCATTGTAGGCTTCCCACCAGATTGCTGCTTGATAAATGTGGCCCGTTGCTGCTGCCAGTCTAGGTCATAATTGATCATGGCCGAGGATGACGACAGAGATTTATGGTAATCTGGAAGATATCGTGAGCAGAGAGGAGAGATAATATAGTAAGTTCCGCAGAGGCTGAATGAAAAATGCCAAATTATCAATTGTTATTCAAATTGTAGATAAATGGAAGTGCCACGGAATGAGGGCAATTTGTATTGTATTGTGCCCTGCCTCACTGCCTGTCTCCCTACCACAGAGGCAAATGACAAGAGGGGTACCGGTTCCACCCACCACCCACTTCATCTTTAAAAAATGCTGCCGAAACCAAAATTTTCCATTTGGGACTTGACCACCTTTTGGCTTTGGAAGACCATAAGTCAGTTTTTCAGAGGTATTTGTCGAGACTAGACCAGAAGAGCCCTCTTCGCTGGGTGAAGAAGTTTTTGAAATTACAAACAAAAGCAACAAGGTGAGCTCTGTTTTTCCAATTTTCTAGCCTGCGATGAAATTTTTTAGGTATTTTAGTGTTGAGTTCTTCTGACCTAGTTTTTTGGATTGAAAATCAATTGTCATTTTTTCCCTAAAAATTTTTGAAAAATTAAAGGGAAGATATTGGAGCCACACATAAAGCTGACTTTAGAGGGCTATTGCCCCCTTCCTCAGCTGCAGTGTAGACTTTTGGGGCCTTATAAAAAGTATGGGTCAAATTCAGGAATTGGAAAACATGGTTATGAATTTGCCGTGTGCCCGAAGTTTACCCCAATTTTTTTTTTTTAATTTCGAAACATCACCTAATTTCAACCAAGAGTCTTTTATCTAAAAAATAAGTGGAGTTATTCAAAGAAGCCCCAGTGGATCTCAATGAATTTTTTTAAGTAAGTAGCTAACAGAAAAGCCAGACTTTTCACCTTTCTTTGAGTCCTCGAAATAAGCCCAAAAAATTAAATTACCCCTCTTAGTATCAGATTCTATACGACCTTTGCACCATGGCAGAAATGGAGTCCCTGGTAGCTCGTGCATTGGAAAGAAAACTTTTTGACTACAAAATCCGCTCCCTTCAACCCCAATCCCATAAATTGGCTGCATTAGCTAGTCTCCGAAATTAGCGCGAGAGAAACGTCTTCGTCGAAATGCGGCAGTCTTATCTCCCGTCGATTTCCCATTTATCTTATCCAGCTATCAGCAGACCCAGCTCCATCTCTGCCACTAGGTATTTTTCTTCCTCCTCCTATCTCCCTCATCCATACATTCATTGCCGTCTTCTCAATTGCGCAACACACCAAGAGCCTCAAATTTAACTACACCTAATACAAATACGACGATTCCGAATGCGAAGTGGGAGGCAGAGCAAGGAGCGTTTTCTTTTCATACCAGGAAGTGCAAAAGACTCGGAGTTATATTTTTGTTCACTTTTAAATTGTTTGTTGTTTGTGAAAGCCATCCATGGGGGGAGTGTTGGGAGCAAGCGAGTGAACGATTTTTCAAGTGGTAATGGTGGTTATGGCACGAGTCGCCCTGAGAACGTATGTACACTGCAAATATAACGGCAGAGCACAATGAGAAAAGTCAAGAAGTGAAAATTCTCAAGTGTAGCGAGGAAAATAAATGTTTTTATTAACTTTTCCATGTCAAGTAGTCTACAAATTTCAGTCTCCTCCGAACGATTTTGGCTTTGTTTGCGTTCCACCCCTCACCCTCGTCCCCCCTTCTGTCTCCAGGCCTCATTTGCCATGCCAAATGATTTCGCCAGCCGTTCTTGTGGCAGCAGCAGCAGCTTTGCAACATTTCTGTAATCACTTCTATGTGGTAGCTCCGTCGTTCGGCTTTGCAAAGGATTTTCAAGTGACGCTGCCGCTCCGGCGTTTGAGGAGAGTATTTTTAATCAAAGAAAAATTTCAATGAGATTAAGTGGCCGAGTTGAAAGAGAATTGAAATACCACAAGCTAACAAGGATTTTTGGATGATTAAGAGGAATTTGGGGATTGTTTTTCGAGCAGCAAAAATTTCATTTTCAGTTCGTTTGAACCACAGCCAGATACTATCATTGAAGTGCCTCTACCTCAAAGCAAATTGCTTAACTAGCTTGTTTTCCTCTTATCAAACCCCTGGATTTGTGGCAAATTTCACGGAAATTCTCGACTACTGGAGAAGGTAACTATGGTCGAAACGAACGGACCTAATTTCTTGGAACATTTATTTCACCTCCTTTGTTCAAAATGTCCGCTTTCCACAGGCTCAACTTGCTGAAATTTCCATGGATGGTGTCAAAACTGATTCCATTGAAACAATTCCTTGCTATGTTATGGGAAGCCTTTGGTCAAACTGAACCTCAGTCGATTTCCCCGAGTATTCTGGTTTCCCAAAATATGTAAGGGAAGGAAAATTTGTACAGATTTTGGGAAAAAATTTCCGCTGGATGAAAAAGTTAAAAATAAAAATTTAAGGAATTTAATTTGACTAAGTTTTCGAGCCTGTTCTTGGAACATTAATAAACTTTATGTCAAAATTTATTTTATGCTCGGCTATTGGTAAAGAAGCCTATGGTCAAGAAAAATCTCTCCCACACAAAAAATTTCCTTTTATTGCTTCTACAACAACAATTACCGCAAATCCGTGTTCCAGTCCCAGTCCAAGCGCTCAGAGCTCTACCAAATGTCAGGTGAAGGTCGACGTGACAAAAAGGCGACTGAGCATGATAAAAGTTGCAGCAACCACGTACAAGCTATCTTCTGCGCCTCTCCTGCTCCGCTTAGGCAATGATCCAAGTTTAAATAATTTCTAACATGGTCAATATTGTACCCTAATTGTAGCAACAACTTTTGCTTCTGACGACGCCCGACGAAGCGACACGAAGGAGGTGGCAGCCTAGAAATTTCTCATGGCTCCGTGCTTAAAATAACTTGACATGGTTTTTAAAAATTTCATCATTCCAAGAGGGACGTTTCCCAGCGCTCCCTCGCCTCGCCTCGTCTGCGTCTTTGCGTCTCTCGCCTCTCCCCCAAACTGTGTCAAACTCATGAATTGTTAATGAAGGGTAGATATATGCGCTGGTACTGCTGCAAAGCGCCTAAAATAGCGCGCTCACGAAAAATTCTTAATAAATTATTTTCACCTCCTCAATTCTACCTGCCTCAGTGCCTTGCCTCCCCCGAATAAATGGCAGAGCCCACCGAGCACCGCGTTGCGCCATTCAAGCCGTTCAGAGGTGAGGGATGAATGTCCTTGAGCACCCATTCTCATGTTTATTTAACTCCTTCGGTCCCGAGTAGGGTTCGGGCCGTCGCACAATGCGCCAGAATCGAGACGAACTTTTTAATAAATCGAGTGAAGGCCCTTCTTTTCACAATTGGTTGGGTTCGATGCCAATTTGAGGTTTTAGTCTTGACTTTTTCATCCCAACAACGTAAAATCTGCAATTCTGGATCTCTCATGGAGATAAAAACGTTGCAGGAAAAACTTTAAAAAATAAGCTTAAACGTTTTTTCCAGATCAGAGCCGCACAATGGTCTTTTTTGACGAAAACTTGATAAAAGAGGCCATGAGAGGTGTTACTGAATTTGTGAAAGTCCTCAGTGTTCTTTGGTATCTTTAGTCTTTTGATTGAGCTTTTGGTTGCTGAGATATGTATAAGCGTTCAAAGTATATCTGTAAAAATATTTCTTAGAAAAATTATTTTGTTTTGTCAGTCGACCAAATTTGAAAAATCATATCACCGATGTCCTTTAAAACATTGACTCAGAATTTTTTTAAAGAACAGATTCTTTTTGTTTAATTTATTAAAAATATAGTTTGTTCATAAATAAAACTATCTACATATTTTATGATTTATTAAAAAAGGCCCTTTTTACCTCAAAAATCGATGTATTTTTGTTTGGAAGTTATACACTTAAGCCGAACTAAGGGCAGAAACTATTTTTCCTGTATTCTTTAGAAATAGAGAAGTCAGAAAACTAGTAGCAAACAATTACAAAGAAATGCCCCAGCGCGCAATAAATTGTAGAAGGTATATTGTAGTTGATTGGCTTAAAATACACTAGTCAACTAAAAATTTTCCCGGAGCTGGTTGTATCTTTTTCGGAAGGGTATTGAGAAAAATAATATTAATCGGAAGGGTATTGAGAAATAGAGCAAAAAGTGGCTTTTGAGAATAATGAATTTAACGCAATTCAGACATGGTCAAACCATCATGTATGGCACATTTATGGCAACCTTATTAAATTTCCAATCGATTGATATGCAAATATAATTATTATATATGTTGTACATATGGCATACTTAATTTTAAATTGTGATGAAAATGCAGATAAAAGCCGTAAACCTGGGAAACCTCCACTTGTTGACTTTGGGAACCCTCGTTGAAATTTGAGATCCCTGATAATGGAGCCAAGATATGTCTCTGTTTGGATTCACCTTCAGCTGAGTTTTTGAAAGATCTACATTGTCTGTCTGTCCTTAATTTTCCTCGAACGAAAAACAATAAAATTCAACATAATTTGTACAAAAAATTTATAAGGCCCAGAAACTTCAAATCCAATTTTTATTATCGATTACAGGCGCCACTTGGTTCGATGTATTTCCCGTACGAAGTAAACCAGTTCCCCCTTTTGTCAGCGAGAAATTTGGGGCGCAACGTGGCGTCCCGACAGCAGAGAAAGTTTCTCTCTTCAAAATCAAATGATCGTCGAATGAGTAACTTTTAAATGGTTTTCACCAAACATATCTGCACATTGGGTACGGGCCCGTATACGCACCCGGGAATCCTGAGATGTCAATTAATCTACACAAGAGAGTACGTTTCTGTTGAGCAGAGGGAAAGTTTCGAAGCATGGAAGTTGTGGTTGCTGGTTTCCCAATGCGTAGATTTGATTACTTTTTTATGTGTTGCCTGTTGTATTAATTGAGGGGGACACAGAGAGAGTTTCTGAACATTAAACTCCCTCGAGCTCCTCGAGCCGAGTGAAAGCCCGAACATGCCAGAGTGCCCAAACGAAAGAGAGGTTAAATGGAGGAAGGAAAACTTGTTAATGCGTTGCTGAATTCATTAATTTTTCGTCATTACGTCAGTCGTCACCGCAAAGGCTGCCTCCTTAATATTTATGATTCTCACTCCTGCTCGCATAAGTTAACGCTTAAGCTGGCTCTGGTTTCCCACTGAGGCTTGTCAAGGGGGTTTAGGGTGGGTGTTTGGGGAAGGTGGTTTTGAGGTAAAGAATTTTTTTTCTGGGTTGTAGTTTACTGGCTTGTAAAAACTTTAACTTCAAGAAAATTTCACGATACCTTAAAAAATTTTTATCTAGAATTTTCAAAGGATTTTTGGCTATTTTTACTGTTTTATAGCTCCAAAGTTAGATTGGAGAGCTTTAAGGCTTAAAAATTGGGCGTAAGTATTTAAATTAAATATATATTTTAATAAAATTGATTTTTTCCATTTCCTCACGTTTCAAATTTTTATTAAAAATTAATTAATTTTATTTAAAAATTAACTTTAAATTTTTTTACTTAAATTTGACCGGTTTTATTCTGGACCAAAGATCAGATTCAAGGACCTAAGCTCTGGGGCTATATAAAAAAAAACATTATTATTGAAAAGTCCAGAATCCAAGTCTTTGAAGAATTAGATAAATGATATCAAGCCTTTGGACGTTTTCATCGGACGAGAGGTTCAGCAACAGAAGCCTTTGGGTTTTCAGGTTTTTCTGAAGAGCCCACAAAACAACGCCGCTGACGACCTCTCCCTCGACAGAGCCCAAGCACTCACCTAACACGCGAGTAATACATTTTTGAGGATTTCCCTGG
Organism: Forcipomyia taiwana; assembly: GCA_963930915.1. Taxonomy (NCBI): domain Eukaryota; kingdom Metazoa; phylum Arthropoda; class Insecta; order Diptera; family Ceratopogonidae; genus Forcipomyia; species Forcipomyia taiwana. The sequence goes on along the minus strand of CAWVOI010000110.1, from coordinate 2,705,999 downwards.
GCACTCGTACCTCTCCCAGCCCCTTTCCGCAAACACCGCTAGACCCTTGTTCCGATGACAAGCCCTAATTTCATTTCCAAACACCCACGCGAGCCTAGCCTCATTCGCTATGTGTATGCGGCTGGGAGCTCTCAAAGGGGCTGTCGCATGCAATGATAAATTCTCAAGTCTCGGATCTGCAGAACAAACACTTATAAAACATACACTATGGCAGATAAACCAGCGACCTGGCATCTATGGCGTAGGAGGAATTTTTATCATTAAAACGCGAATCCGCTCGGAGAGAAGAGAGGAGGGAAGGCGAAGATGATAAAAACGATGTTTTGTGCGACGGTGACGGCAATGAAGCCAACGCGTCGCGTCGCGTTGAGGCGAGGCGAGGCGAGGGAGAAAAAAAGTTGCATTGGCACAGATGTGAAAAACCGCGAAAAGTTCAGTCTGACAGCCAGGGAGTGCGACACGACACAAATAAAACTTTGGCATTGTTGGATAAAGAAGCTTTGGAAAAAATGAAGTTATCAAAGTTTTTCATTATCTTTTTCTATTCTTGACGATTCCCCTCTCCAAGACGGATTTCACTGCATTCCAGAACAATAAAAAGGCCGTAAAGTAGGTAAATTGAAAAGTTTCGAGAGCGCTTTCCTCGAGATCACCAACTTTGAAAGAGCAACTTTGAAATGCCCCATCTTGTCTGTGATGACTCGGTTCCGACGCTCCATTCTTGCATTTGTCATTTTAATGAAGTCAGAGGGCGCTTCCATGACGATTGTTTGTTCGAATCAAAATTTTACACAAATCAAAATGCTCTAAGCCGCTTAGCTCGCATGTCAAAAGCCATATTGAAAGCATTGTATGAGCTTGGAATCGACAAATAGGCTTAACCCATTTCCCTTCGGTGGTGTGTTTTATTACCACTTTTTTGCGGATCCTGTTTACGTTCTTGTTAGTATTACTTTAAATGATTTTTTTGTCATTCAAATATTCTGAAAAGTCTACCTGCCTCAAAACTTTTTTGTGCTCAAAAATAGCTTATAAAAGTAAGCCATCCGAGCTTTTGGAACGGAAATGTCTTTATTATCGCTCCTAAAATAATGAAAACCTGAACAGAACTGAGATCAAAGCACACACACTTAATTACAGTAGATGCCATTAATAATCAAGATATGTGGGATTAAAGATACTCTTGAGACATTTTGACCTAAACAAAAGTTGAGAGAGGCCATTGACCTAATAATATGACACAAGATATGATTGAAAAAAAATCAATGATTTTGTGACATTAAAAACTGCTGGTAACCTTGAGTTTTTCCGGCAAAAATCTTTTTGAAACAAAAGAAGGCAGCCTTAGGGACCACGAGGGTACTCCCAAACCCCCTTGATTCTTCCCTTTTTTTCTCACCCTTGAGGCTTCTCTATTCCAGATCCCAATTGCAATCAGACTTTTCATTCCATTTTCCCCTGTGAGTGAAACTTGTCAATTGCATTCGAAGAACTTCGCAGACATCCTCAAGGTGCAACAAAGCCCTAGAGACCTAATCTTGTTGTCAAAGAGACCTTTCTGTCTCTCTTACTTTGTGGGGTTCATTCGACTTCTATGAATGGCCTGGCAGAAGGACAAAAAAACTTTCTACACTTTTTGTCATTTGAGCCTCCAAAACAACAACAATCAACCATTTTAAGCTCACGGAAAGCTACTCAGTTTCCACCTTAATTAGGTCCTCAGGCTACAAGTTTATCCTTCCCCGATCGGTCCGAGGCACGCTTAATTACCTCTCATTACCCCAAAATGGCTACTCAGGCTTGAATCCAATTACATTATGGCGTTTCTAAGATGCTTAACAGAACCCTTTGTTTCTAATTCCTTTCACGAAATTAACAGTTCCATAAGACAAGGCGCACGGAATCCCTCCCCTCTTCTAGCAACGTACTCCATTAAAGAAGTAATCTTTTATCTCACTTAATCCCATCAAATGCCTCAACACTTGGAACTGAATTAAAAATTTATTTTCACATCATTCCTCAGCTCCCTGGGAAATCTCAAATGGGTCTCCATTCGGAGCTGGATTAAAGTGGCAGGTTGTCTAGTAAGTTGACACAATTGTGACATATCGACGTTCGAGAAAGTGCCCCGGGAAATAGTTCGGTTATATGGGCTCGTAAAAAAAAAAGAGCAAAATGCTTGTGGAAATAAAAGGGTAGCCTAAGCTCGCAGAAGGCAAACACATAAATGACGCTTATGATTACCCGAATCTCAGCCGTAATCGCGTGAGCGTTAAGCAAGAGGGAAGGTAGCGCGGAGACAGGAGACAAAAGACAAATGGAAAAATCAATGCCTCACTTACCCGGCTCGAGTGTTGTTCCGAATAAAAATGTTGGTAAACACATGATAATTATCCTTATTTCCAACATTTTCCACCTCTTCTCAGCTCCTGCTCAAGTGCATGCCACGTACGCTTTTTTTCAATTCTCAATTTTGCCTCAACTTTTCACCATTCCCCGCTTCCCCATAATGAGATTTCTTCATTTATTATAATCCAGCGGCGGCAGCTTTCGTATTTATATAGTTATTATGTTTAAACTCCAAACTACATAATAATGTTTCGAAATTGTTTAATCACTTGGCGTAATTAGTGGATGAGGAACAGGCGGGTGGCGGTGGTTTATGAACCAATTTCCCACTCCTTATTTCGCATCGCACCGCACATTATCATAACTGCGCTGACCTTTACCTTAATTTTATGCATCATTTAAATAACTGTATTTGTATTATCGCTTTTATCTTGGGTTCGATCCGGTTCTGCCGTCTGCAGCTCCGATTTCCTGTCGAGAGAACGAGCGTGTCCTAAACGTCAGTGGTGTAGCTTCCTTGTGGGGTTTTTCACATTTATTTCTGAGATTCGATTCAGGACTGAGTGAAATGGCTTCACAAAAGGCTGCAAAGTGATGGCTGAAAGGACCGGCAATTAAGAGGACGTGGGCTTTTGCCTTTCTTCCACCCTACGCAAAACGTGGTTCTTTAGTGATTCTAATGGCATGAGTTTTTATTTTAACCCATTGGCTACCGAGGGGCCACTATTGACTTTTAAAAAATTATTCCAGGAAAACTAAGAGTTAAGGGCAAGTTTGGAATGTATTTTCAAATAATGTCATCCTGCTACTCTCGAAATTGGCTTAAATTTTTAAATTTTAAAAAATAATTTAAAATATTTAACTTGCTAATTTAAAAAAACTTTCTCTTACAATATTTAAAGTTGAGTCCAAACTATTTTTTGATAAAAAAATTTCCAAAAATTTAACCCATTTCTGAACTATGGGCAAATTTAGTTTAACGTTTTAAGTGTGTAACTTCTCCAAAACAATTTTTGAAAATTTAATTTTCTTCGAATTCTTCATACGAAACATTTTTTTCAACCAAAACAGTCGATTTCAGGAAGCTGAAGGCATTTAAAAAAATCTTGGTAGCCAATGGGTTAATGAACAAATAAAGACTGGAAACCAGGGACGTAGTCAGTGTTGTTGTTAAAAAAATAATTTTCTCCTGCAAAAACGCAAACGGGTTTTTTGGGCAAAAAAATTTTTTTAGGTTAATTTTTGGATACAAAATGAAAATTCCAGTTTTTTTCGCTTAAACATTATTTTTACATTTCTGTGTCATAAAAACGTATGGTACAACAACGCTATTGAAAATTGGAATGATTTTGGGAGTCCACGATAGCTGTCAAAACCGACATTTTTCCCAGCTACACCACTGTCGCATTATATTGGCAATACGCGTTTATTGTACCGGGGGACCGGGGGAGGAGAGGCGTGCGAGCACAATTGGAAAAATATTAAATGTCAAATTTAATCACGGAAATATCAAAAATAGATAAAAGAGGAACGATTCACCGCAATATCATATCTGAGTGCGATATTTGTGCGAATTGCACAAGATATTTGATCGTAATTGTGTTTGAATCAATTTTATTTGTCATCGGGTTCGCATTGCTCCTGATTCCAGCAATTTGGGGAAATTTGTTTCTGAATGGAATTCCTTCCCGCTCCCGCACCTCGCCAGGGGATGGATTTTATTGCAATCCTGCCTGCTGTTTTTTGGGCAAAAACTTTTTCGTGTAATTACCCCTGGAGCCACACGCAGCCTCGTGTATCGTGATGAGAGCAGAGCATGCGGAAGCCCGTCGTGGTTATCTTTATCCCCCATTCAGCCATCCACACACGGGTGGCAGCCACGGAACACAACAATTTAAAACTTTTACGGTATAATGCTGCGAAACTCGCGTCAAAACAGGAATAACTCATTACCTAAGCAAATATTAATTAAAACCGCTAATTAAAAAATAAACAGGCAAATCCTTTGTGTTCACAATGGCACGGCTCGTTCGCCACTAAGCCACATTATATTATTTCATTTTTTTAATGCCTTCTGCGGTCATGCGAATGTTAGCTCCGTTAATGCCCTTTTTAGCACACATTTGAATTACAACACAGTAATGATGGGTCTCTTTTTGTACGCCTGTGTCCCGAGTCGCAACCAAATCCAGAAGTGCTCGACTCGAAACACCTCCCAGCACCCGCCAGTACAATAAAGTAGCGCAGTCATTTAATGAACTTCTCTCAACAATCACTTTTGCCTTGCGGAACTTCCTTCTGCCAGTTTGGCTTTTCACAATGCTTATTGACTCGCCTTACTTTTCCTTCGCGTGTATGCGTACTGAACCAACTATATTATCGCAATAACGTATATACTTTTACTGTAATAGTATAAATATTGATCATTAAACATCCTCAGTTATTTTTCACAAGTTTTCCCATCAGGCTTTTTGCCTCTCTTTGCTTTTCACATTTTCCCGAACGTCTCTGTACATTTTTCCAATAATATCCATATTTTTTGCTCTGCTTCTTTATGATCTCCTCCTTTGGATTACACAGACTTTCCACAAAAACGCCGAGACGAAGTGTTCCGTTCGTGATTTCGTGATTTAATGAGACATGCGAGCCCTTCTGGACGGATTCGAGCCGTTTTGGAAAAACGGGAGAGCCCCGTGCAGTCTGTGGGGCTTGTGGGAGCGCGGTGAGGTTAGTGGCAGCTGCATGCGTTGGAAAACTGTGCGGCTGCCGGGGGCGCATGTGCTGAAAACATGTGTGAGGGAACTTCTCCTCTTGCCGATCCCGGTCATTTTCTTGAGATATTTTGACCACACATTGACTCAGACTCTCAAGGTAAATAGCATTTAGGTTGCAGAAATAGGACTCTACTATTCAGGATCTCTCTGAGCATAGCATCTCCTTTACCGAGCCCCTTCCTAAGCCCCTTCCACATTCTGCCGACTCAAAGGAAAGAAAAGGAACGATTTTACACATTATATAAATCAATACGTGAACTCTGGAAGACTGTAACTTAAAGCAGAGGAGAGACTAATTTTACTTATTAATTTTGCGAATATTCAATTTTTCGTTTATTATATTTCAGCTCTTTAGAAGCATCCAGAAGCTCCCAAAAATAAAAATACCCAAAAATAGGTTGTGGAAAACTTTCAACTTAGCTTAAAAGAGGCGCGAAATTCTACCCTAGCTTTTCAACCAGCAATCTTGGACAAGAAACATGTACAGTTTGCTTTGAAGGACCTTTCGCCATACAAGGACTCCCAGTGTAAACCTGGAAAGTGTATATGAAAGGGCGATCGAAAATCGGGGGAAAGTCATTTATTGTGTATGATTCGCCTCGTTCACATTCAAGTGGTTGTTCTCGATGCCCTCAATTGGAGGTGGAGGTAGCGAGTTGTTCTGCTCAATAAGCTCCCTCATGATGGGATTGCTGTCCTTCTTGCTGAACGACGGGGTAGCGAGAGTCTCCTCCAGAACGGGTCTCCTGATTTTCAGCAAGTCCCTCAGCCAACCCCAGAACTGCTCCTTGTTTTCCCCGTTCGGGATGCGGGACGTCATGGAGGCTTTGAGAGCATCAAAGTACGTTATTTTGTCCTTGAAGATACCATTGAGATCGATGAGCCCCTTGTTGCTGCGGTAGTACTCGACGACGGCCTGCATCTCGTCGAGGAAGCCCTCGGAGAAGTTTTTGTCCGAAACGGGGTTGAATACCATCATCATGGGACGAGCGTACTCTTGTGGCTTGGCTTCGGCAGGAGGAATGACCCAGAAGGCGATCATTTTGGAGTCCAGAGCGGGGCTCTTCTTGTCGTACGGGGCTGAAATAATGCAACAGAAGGATTATCAGAGCAGTACCCCTTTAACTCTCTAATGCATAATGTCGTTTTTGGGCGACTTGAAGGTTTTTACCCGAAAATTAACTTTTAGGGGAAAATTTTTAAAAACGTGTTTAAATTGGAAATTTGGCTTTCTAAGGGTGTATGATTTATATTTTTGTTGTGCACCGTTAGGAAGAGGTAAAAATTTATTATTGAGCATAACATTTCATGTTCCAAGTCAATTTCTTAAAATATGATGTTATAAAAATTGTTTAAGGTGCTAGTCAAAAATCTTCCCCTTTGGCACAAAATGGGATAAAACTTGTACAATATTCTTGCACAAGTTTTTTTTCAAAGCTATCAATTCTTACAGCAAATGAAGCCCACACAGGGCGAGTAGGTAGCGTCCGAGGACCCCCGTAGCTGAATCTGGTACTCGAGCTGGTTGTCGCAGTCCCTCAAGGTCGGTTGAACGTCGAAGGTGGGATGAGAGTGGTACCAGCCCACCAGCTTGAGGTTGCTTCTGATCATGGCTCGCTGAATGTCCAGCTCTATCTCTGCCGCCTTCTCGAGGGACGACGAATCAGACGCCTGAGCGAGACAGGGGAACGCCTTGGTGACCGTCAGGGTGTTGCTGGAGTTGTCCCACTCACCCCCGAGGTACCCGATGTTCTCGTTGAGTGACAGGTGCGAGTGGAAGTCGACCATGAGGAGGGCCTGAGTGTTGACGGCGACGGAGAACGGCTGGATTTTGCCTATTGACGCGAACGGGACGCTCTCTACCAGCGAGTTGAGGTCGTGCTCGAGGTTTCTGTTGGACACCGAGTTGTACGAGAAGACCTTTTTGTTGATGTCTAGGATGGGCTTCGTGTCGTCGTCGTCCTCCGTGGGGCTGGAATCTCGGTGAGCGTCTCGCTGCTGGTTGCACTTCTTTACCCACAGGTTCTTGTACGCGTCCAGCTTCTTCCCTTTGTACTTCACGGAGGCCCAGCCGCATCCCGACTTCTTGTCCGAGATCAGCTTCTTGCACGCCAGGGCCCTGAAACTCGTCTGTGAAAAACCGGCTCGAGTGACAGACTTCTTCTTACCAGGCCGAAGGGGTTTGGTAGACGCAGTCCGACTCGGTCGCCTTGATCTTCCCGTCCGGGAACAAGTCGCCCACGAACTTCTGTCCCATGTACTCGATCGACATGTAGGGTCCCGGCTCCAAGACTCCCGCGCTCAGGAGCATCTGCAGCGTCACGTTTCTGCCACTTATGTCTGCAAAAGACCGAGTTTTCAGTGAACAAGGCCGCTTTAAGCCGATTCTTACTTTTCACATTCTCGTCGTTGAGGAACCCGTCCTCATTATCCACCTCTGCCTCCTCGCTGTCCCTCTCAAACTGCTCACTGACACTCATTTCGGATAGAACTTGCTCCAGCTTGTCTCAAAATGACTTAAGTTCCCTCAGGTTCACAGTTTTTCTCACAAAATTGCGCAAAAGTTTGAGAAGCCGGCGCGTCCCAAAACAATAAATGTTTTTATTCGAATCAGCTGACTCTTCGAAAAGTTTCGAAAATTTGAATTTATTTGCGGTTGAAAGTTTTTTTGAGCACCGTTCAATAGCCACTTCAGAGTCGTAAGAAAATGGGTCATATTCCACTCGTAATTTTTAGATTGGTATCTTTATTTAAAAGAAGACTGATTTCAGATTTTCAAAGAGCTTTTCCTGTTCCTTTGGAAATTATTTTGTCATTGGGAAATTCATATTTCAGCTTAGACTCACTCAATTGAGCTGATTAAAGGTTTGAAAAATTTATAATAGTCTGGAGTACGAGTTAAAGTTCAAGGCCTCCAAAATCTAAATGAATTGAGTGAAAAAAGACAAATAAATTAATTACAAATTTAAATTTGGAAATTTACCGAAATTCGAGCAAAATTAAGAACAGATTCATGTTGAAAAAATAATTATCTTTTCGTTGTTTCGTTTTTAATACATCAATTTGTAGTTGTGGCGTTAAGAGTAAGTAGTCAATAAATTTTACCATGACTCTGGGAGGAGGAAATGCAACTGAAGTGTGGCTGAGAGGGTAGGTGGGCTTTAGTTTTCCAAGCAAAATTTTTTTTTTCGACGTTTTGGTCCCAAAAAGTTGTATTTAAAATTTAGTTCGAATTTTTTCTGGTTTTTTGAGTGGTCAACGAGCTCGCTGCAACCATCCTGAGAGTCACATTACCCTCAGATAGCTCTAATATCATGAAAATTCGCGAAATTAATTTTCGGAAAAAATAGAAATAGCCCTCGGAGCTAAAACCTTTATTTTTTACGGGCTATCTGAGAAAAATATAATATCATGGAGTCTGAAGGGAAATAGTGGAAAACGGGCATTTTGATAGGCCTCCAGGGGAACCCCCAGAGCTCCGGAGCCCCGCAAAACCCAGGTCCAAACTATACCTCGTGCATTCTTTGAAGAGTGTGTGCAACTTTTAAGCTATTACTCGCCTTTCTACGTTGCCTGAGAGCTGAGATCAACTGTCCGAAAGTTGCCCCTCTTAAATGAGACTAAAACTGAGGTTAGACTAAAATGCCTAGGCCTACCTGAACCTTGGTAGGACACCTCATTTTAATCCAGTAAAAAAATGGACAAAACAGGTGGTTTTTTTTCAAAATTACAACAACAATGCAGTGAATCAGTTCCGAGGGAAATTAGTCAGCCGGAAATTTTGTCACTCGCTCGCTTTCTCTCGGCTCTCCTGTCACTCTTGTATTTTTATCGGAGTGAAGAAACCTGTTTTATTATTATTATATCAAAAACATACATGCAAGCGCGATCTATTTTTAAAAACGTCTTGAACTACTTTATTTTCATGTGCCATTCACCCCCTGGAATCTTCTGCCTCGCATCGAGCTTGCCAAAACGCTAAACCCGAGCAGCCGAGCTAAGTACAAAGTTGAGAGCCGCCGGTTATCTTTCTAATAAATTTCCACCTGCACTCAATGTTGTATCACCGTCGTTAACTTTTATGTATATGTAGGCTACATGTCTGAACCTCTGAGCGAGTGTGTGAGGTGAGCCACATTTGCGTCCGTGTGTTTGGCACGCATCTCTAAGTGAGGCGGAAAAGTGTCTTAAATCATCGTTTCAGCAACATCTTGTGCGAGAGATTGCAGCTTGATTCATTACAATTCGCTCACTTTTGCTTCGATGCTAAAAATCTGGACTTTTTAATTGCTTCTCCGGACATTTCGTGACTTAACAGGTCGTTTGAAATTTTATTGATTCTAAGTTTAGACTTTAAAAAAAAAGATTTAAAAAGTTCCAACACATTTTAGTTGGTTTGAGGAACAAAGGTTTTTTGACGGACTCTTTTAAGACAAGAGATTTTAAGGGAAAACTTTGCTTCGCAATTTTCGGTCAGTTTTCGAGACTTTTGGCTTCAAATAACAATGAAGCCTGCAAAAAGAAGCAGGGAAATGTTTTAGAGGACGCAAGTAAGCTTCCTCAAGACTTAACCTCAGCTCTGATTTCTAGATTTGGATTTTTGAAAGACTTTTGGAACCATTCTTGTTCATCCAATTTCCTTAGAATTTTCCCATACACCTAATTTTGACACTGTAAAAAATTTTACCTCAGTAAATTTGGTTTAAAACTTTGTGCAATTTAAACCCAAAACATGACGTTTTCAGCTCGGACTGGTGGCACTTTTCAAAGTTTTTAATCATAGCTGAGCAAAATTGAAGCCATACACAATAAATCAAATCTACAGATGAAATAATAAAAAACCTACAGAATTATAAAAAAAATTAAGAAATCTTCTCGAAGGATATAATTTACGCTTAGTAACGTATGGTCAGATTTTAAATCATTACAAATTTATTTTTAATTAAATTTTCCTTACAATCAATGAAATGTTTCCCTTCGAAATTGGTATGTTGATATGTTCCTAGTAGGCAACAAGATAAGAACTCCCAGGAGACGTTAAAAACCTACCTGTAAGATCAGGGAACATGCACTTTCAGAACCGAACCTTTTTCGTACACTTACTTTTTCAGCAATGAAAGAGTGGCTAAAATCATCTCTCGACTTTGATTTGAGGCACCAAAAAAAATTCAAATTCAGTATGAAAGGTTCAAATCAAAATAAAGGCTCATGAATAGAGCTTCCAAAAATTGCTAGTTTGTCAACTTTTGAGCTTTGCAAATCTTTGAAATTTCCTACTCTTGTGATTGTTAAACGAACTACAAACTTTAAACTTGGCCTTCATTTAGATTCAATAGCTCATCTACAAAGGCATTTAACAATTGTTTGAAGCTTTTCCAATGCATTTGAGATGAACTTTAAAAGAAAATCATCTCGACCCGTTTTCCAAAAATACAGCAGAGGCCGAGCGAAATCCCCCGAATGAAAAGTCGTGTCGGCTTGTCCAGACAAATGGGAGCTAATCCGCTTTGCCGTCATTAATAAACGCGCGCTAATGATTGTAAATCGTTTTCCATGGCACATAATCGTCAGTAACTGCACTTCTGATCCATAGACACGCTAATCCGATCCCACGATGTCTGCGTGAACTTCCACGGGCATGTACAATCATACGTGTGTAGGTCATTAGGTTATAATCCAACATAAATATTTGCATGTAATCCCAATCATCATAACTCAAATTAATATTTTCATGATTGAATTTTCTCTTAATTACCAGTTCCATTTCCGAAGCCACAGAGATGACACTCCATGGATGTTCGGCCGGTCCGGGACTATTTATAGGGATTACGTATGTGTCGTGGCGGTTTCTGGTCAACTTACCTGTCGCCGCCTTTCACACACTTTGCCACTATCTCGATGCCTTTAGCGCGCGGAATGAGTAAATTTTCTCTGATTCAGGGATATTTTTAGACATCTGCTGCCTGTTGTTCGGCGTTATGTGTGCCTCTGTAGTAAACGCATCATCATCTCTGCGAGGAGGAAAATTTTGTGAATGCTCATAATGTGGCAGCCAGGCTTAACTCATTTGTAATGGTTGGTCATGCATACGTTTTAATTTTCTATGAATCAACGCGAGCAATTTTAATTGCAAACTCGTACATTTTCACTTCGCAGCTCCCGGATCAGCGAGGGCCTGGGGAATTGATTCAAATGGGCTACCGAGCCGGTGACATAATCTGCCGATTTTCTCTGCAAGCGGCTTTTTCTTCGTGGCTCAGGAGGACTCATTTTGAACAAGAAGCTCTCAGAGGACTTAGCTCGTTTCTTGTCCTTTCGAGTAGAGTGAAAAACCTCCTGATTTAGCCTTTCAAGAGAAATACTTTTCTTCAGCTGTTGTTTGTGATTTTCCTCTTTTTTTGTTAGACTCTTTTTCATGACTTTTTCTCAATATTTTAACTCAATATTGTTAACTAGGTCTTGTACCTTCTTTTGGTAGTTTGGCAGTAACTGGATTATTTAGCCTCAGCTGCGTTGGAAAACTTTTTCTTTGACTAGCTTTAGTAGCCTAGACCTTTCTACTCAAGCCTTCACGAGGCTCCAAGCATGGTTTAAACCTCCTAAAGCAGATCATAGTGTTGTTAATTTTCTTCAATCTTTGACTGAAATATTGAAATGAATTTAAGCATTTTGCAGATTGCTTTTTACAAGTTAATGATTAAATATCTTTTAATAGCTTCCCAAAAGCAAGGTTATCTAGCCCTCTTTTTGATTCTCTTTAAGCAAATTTATCGTATTGTTTTAGTAGTAATAGTCTGAAAATTGATTGAAATAAATAAAGAAACGTTTCTGGATGATTTTTTCATTTCCAAAAACCTATTTGAGAGCTTCCTGATACTTGGGCTCAATGTGAAGCATTTTTCTCGATCTAGGGAATTTTTATCAGAATGACGGCCCCCCATTGGAATCCGTCACCTTGCAGAGCGACGGAACTGCAGATTAAAGGAAAACGTCTCTCAGCACAAGAGAAGGAAATGAAAAGGTGAATCGAAGACTAAGCCATTGAGATTGAGAAAATTCCTATCCATACCTCCCTTCCCCAGCGAATTCACCTATTTTCTCACGCACACACACTCCGACTTGTGCCTCACCACTTTAATCGCCTTTTCGCTAATTTTAAATTCTGCCATGCGCGCGCACCAGAGACGCACGCAAAAGTGCCGCAAGCGAGAAAGATCAAGCGGTGACCGCCAGGGTTTTCATCGAGCCCGTACATTTTCTATGTTTTTCCACAGTCAACAACCTGCTATGCAGATTTTCACGTACTCGCGAGTCGCGAGGAGGAATTCAAAAAAGAGACCCGAGACCCATCAAGCTCTGAGCTGGTACACTTTGGGTGACTCACGGTAGAAGATCACCAGCCTTGGACCACTGAACGCTGCGCTGCCTCTCTCACGCGTCCATACAAAATATACACTTTTTGCTGTGTCAAAAGAGCCAAAGATCTGAAAAATTTTCACGGAGCTCCATTCACCGTGTTCTCGGGTTGCCCAGTTCATTTCTTGTTGGGCCTTCGGTCGGTCGAGTATTCAAAACGAGCAGAAGTAGTATTTAATTTTTTTCTTATTTGTGGAAATATAATTTTTTTGTGACGAAAAGCGAGAAAAGCGATCATGTCGTCGTCGACTGTTAGGAAAACAAAGTACACATACTCTTCATCCGGAGGTAATAATGCTGATGTTAGCATTGAATACAGTGCCGATTTAAGTGCTCTTACGAGATTGGAGGTGAGTTGAAGCCGCGCGAGAAAAATGCCGAAAAGTGAAAAGGACTGAATAAGGACTGAATTCGAAAGTGTATCAAATATCAATATGATCGTTTCAGGACAAGATTCGTTTGCTCCACGACGACTTGGAGAGCGAGCGCGAGCTCCGTAGCAGAGTAAGTACAATTTTCCATTTTTCCCATTTTCCCATTTTCCTCATCCAAATACCCGTGGGTGGTGGATGAAGAAGATGAGGAAAATATTTTAAGCCCCCTTCTCGCAAGAGTGTTGGATGCAGTGGGTAAAGTTGGGTGAATAAGTAATTTCTAAATTTAAAGCGTTACTAGTCCAACTTTATTTATAGACAAGCGATACTCAGTGGCGGCTTTGCTTTGCGAAAACCAACCAGCTCCTCGCCTCTATCGATTATTCAACGTTTGAACACATTTTTTCTCACCTGTGTTCAATGTTCATGCGCGACACTCTCACGCACACGCGTTCCCCCTTCCCCCCAACCTTACCTAATCGATGACAGCGGTGTTGTGACATTCTTCCACCTAATTACCCCTCTTTTCTGCAGATCGAACGCGAGAAGGCCGACTTGAGCGTTCAGGTCATCCAGCTTCAGGAGCGTCTCGAGGAGGCCGAGGGTGGTGCCGAAAGCCAGGTGAGTCTCGCCGACTTGCGATCTCTTTTCCGGGACTCAGGAGCCCTCATTGCAGTTCGAGGTCAACAGAAAACGCGATGTCGAGCTCACCAAGCTCCGCAAGCTGCTCGAGGATGTCCATCTCGAGTCCGAGGAGACCGCCCACTTACTCAAGAAGAAGCACCAGGAGATTGTCAACGATTTCCAGGAACAATTGGACGCTCTCACTAAGGCTAAAGGCAGGTCAGTATCCTCCCCCGCCCTCTTCCCCGTCTCCATTTCCGCCCAGCCTTTCCACACACACGTAATTTTCGCGCGAGGTGCACATAAAGTGGCGTGTATAAAAATTTGTTGAAATTCGTACGAGCGTCGGCGAGAGCAGCGCCGATCTAAAATTAGCTCCCTCAAAACGATCTGTGAAATGCTGTGTTTTGTGAAATAAAAAAGTTGCTCCGGGCCAAATATGTCTGGTGTTTATGAAAAATATCATTCCATCTCGTTCGTTCGTACGCCAATTGGCGATTATGTCGGAAACCCGATAGGGCGGGAACAGGGATAGAGAATGGGAATGCTGGTTACGTGAATCCGGAGTGCTCTTCAAGGACGTGGCCCAGTTCTGCTCAGGGACGGGTCTGGGGTTCCGGACTTTCCAGGGAGCATTTAAATGGTATTTACTGGCACTTTTTCAATAATGGAGCCTTGAAAAATTGGCGCTTTTAAGCTCTATTATTTTCCAAAATATCATCCTAACAAGTGTATGGTAATTTTTCTTCATTTCTGGTCCTTTAATTTGGGAATAATTTAGGCGAGTTGAGTAAGGTGTGAAGAAGCAAAACCCTTTTGAAAATATTTATAAATAGTCCAGTCTCCAGATTTAATCAATACCAGGATTATTTAATAAATTCAAGGGATATTTTTGGTGTCCGGAAATGAGTTTCAAAACACCCAAAACTCGATCGATTTTTTAAAAAGATTAACTTTTAAATTTATCAGCCATTTTTACAGGGAACACAATGAAATCTTTTATTTAGAAAAATAGGATTAATTGTTTAACCAAAATTTCAGAAAACTCCGAAACTTTTTGTCCAAAAAATATATAAATAACCAACTAAAAATTCAAAGCACAAACCCACTTAAATCTTTTAACCCTGTAGCAGAGAAAAATTACCAATCGATATATGTATTGGCCAAAAATAAGAAAAAACTCCCATCTCAAAGATTTCTCAAAAACGAATTTTCTTCTGACCATAAAATTTTCACAGAGGGTTAAAAAGGCTGTTAGAGGGTTAAATTCCTCATTCTCTCCCCTTTCTCACTTCCAGAGCCGAGAAGGAGAAGGGCAAGTTCCAAGCCGAGGTCTACGAGCTGATTTCCCAGGTGGAGAACGTCACCAAGGAGAAGTCGGTCTACATCAAGAAGGTCGAGATCCTCGAGGTCACGATCCGCGAGTTGAACGTGAAGATCGAGGAGCTCAACCGCACCGTCCTCGACATCACCTCCCACAAGTCCCGCTTGTCCCAGGAGAATGTCGAGCTCACCAAGGAGGTGCAGGACCTCAAGATCAGCATCGAGGCCGTCCAGTACTCCAAGTCCCAGCTGGCCACCCAGCTGGAGGATGCCCGTCGTCGCTTGGAGGACGATGAGCGCCGTCGCGCCATCTTGGAGGCCAACTTGCACCAGGTCGAGTCCGACCTCGAGAGCCTCCGCGTCCAGCTCGAGGAGGAGTCCGAGGCCCGCTTGGACCTCGAGCGTCAGCTCGTCCGCGCCACCGGAGAGGCCAGCACCTGGAAGCTCAAGTTCGAGGGCGAGGCTGCTGCTCGTGCCGAGGAGGTCGAGGAGATCCGTCGCAAGTTCACGATCCGCATCCAGGAGCAGGAGGAGCACATCGAGTCCCTCCTCGTCAAGGTCAACACTCTCGAGAAGCAGCGCAGCCGCCTGCAGAGCGAGGTTGAGGTCCTCATCATCGACTTGGAGAAGGCCAACGGAGTTGCTCGTGACTTGCAGAAGCGCGTCGATGTCCTCGAACGCACCAACGTCGAGCTCAAGTCCCGCTTGGAGGAGACCGTGGCTCTGTACGAGCAGGCCCAGCGTGACTTGCGTAACCGTCAGGCTGACATTCAGCGTCTCAACCACGAGCTCGACAAGACTCGTGAGCAGAAGGAGATCTTGGCTCGCGAGAACAAGAAGCTCAGCGACGACTTGCACGACTCCCGCAACTCCGTCACCGAGTTGACTCGCCGTCTCCACGAGCTCGAGATCGAGTTGAGACGCCTCGAGAACGAGCGCGAGGAACTCACTGCCGCCTACAAGGAGGCTGAAGCCGTAAGTTGACTGAAATTTTTTTCTGAAATTTTTAAGCCTCGAAGATGTTCATTTTTTACCAAAAAAATTATTCAAATTCAACGTTTTTCGAGAGTTCTTCAAGAGCCAGGGTCTACCTGAGATTTCCCAAAATATTTTAAGGGTCTCTATTTTTCACATTGTAATTTTTATTTGGGCTGAAGAAGCCCCAACGTCAAAGCTAGGATCTTCAAATTAAAATCTTGAAGCCGTTTTCTACTTCAAAAGCCTTCTGCCAGAGTTTGGTGAACATTATTTTGAGACAGCTTAGTTTGAAATCTAATTCAAATTGCTTTTTTGGAACTAAAAAATCGAGAGTTCGTCAAACCCGCATTTAAATGAATTTATTAGAGCTGAGATAAGATTGGGCGGACAGGCCTTGGATTGGACCTCTTCCCCGCCTTTGATCACGTGTCTAAAATTACGACGATAAAAATTAAAGCTTAGTGCTTATGTTGAAAAGTAAAGACAATTTCCATTCTTACCCCTTTTGATTTTTCCTCTAGGGCCGCCGTGCTGAGGAACAGCGCTCTCAGCGCCTGGTCTCCGAGTTCGGACAGTACCGCCACGAGACCGAGCGTCGCTTGGCCGAGAAGGACGAGGAGATCGAGTCCATCCGGTAAGTCTTTTCAAATACTTTTCTTTCAACCACAAATTCGACAAACAGACAAAGTTCTTCGAGTAGCTTTATTCATAGCTCTTTCATGGCTTGCATTTATTCAATTATATACCCGGGTAAAGTTAAACAAAAAACATGGAGGCTTTAATTTTTGGCCTTTTCGCCTTTTTCTCCACATCCGAAATTTCTTCGGAATCGAGCCTTGTACTTTGCATCCACCAAGTGGTCCCAAGACTCGGCATCGGGGTCTTCTTCTCTCTCTTTTATCTGCCGATCGACCTCCCGCAAGTTGGGGTCGTCTTTTACAGGAACTTGCGCCTGGGACTCGAGGAACTCGGAACGGTCGGGGCAAGTCTTCTTGTGCTCCTATTCAAAAACAGCTGGCTTTTACGAGCCCCATTTTCAAGATTTCAATGACCTGCTCACCTTAAATTTCTCCTTCAAGATGTAATGATTCGTGTTGTACGGGCAGACATCGTAGTTGTTCATGTCGTAGTTTTTCTTGCACTTTACAATGTGCCAAATCATTCGGGATGAGAGAATGACGTGCGCGTCGTTGAAAGGGCAGAATTCCACTTTGCTCCATCCAGGAAGCAAGCCGTCCATTTTACAATTTTTTTCTCTGCCAAAAAAATATGCAGAACGGAATTATTTTCGTATTTCAAGTGGAAATTTTTATCAAAAGACTTGTTCCAACTTACATTCGATCAGCTTGTGCAGGAAAAATGGCTTTTGCCCGGGGATTTTCAAGATTATTTCGGAATTTTAGGAAAGCTGATCTGCTTGGGCGAACGCGCAAAAAATGGGAAGATTTCAGGGGCGTACCAAGGAGGGTTTGGAACCCAGGGACGCGAAATTGTCCATCGGCCATTTTTAGTGCATTTTCAGCATTTCGCAAAAAATTCACTATTGTGGCCGCTCTGCCGTCTGTCTGTCTGTCTGAAGGAACCAGAGGAGCTAGAGAGCTGCGGTTTTTTTTGCATCGTGTAGGGCCTGGTCTGTAGGGGTGCAGGCTAACAATTTTAGACCCCTATCCCTTCTTGGGGGGGAATGGGGGGTGTTTTACGTTTGAATGAAAACTCCTTATATTACATCCGATTGAGCTAAAATTTTAGTATGTTGTAGTCTGTATCAAATCTAGCAAATCATGGTACCACATGTATCGCCTATTATGTACAGGAACGGAGCTAGGGCCCCTCAAAGTTTGGTCTCTCGAAATTTGAAAATGCACCCTTAGGCTAAATCTTCGATTTTGCTTTTTATATAAATTTTTTAAGGGATTTACTTCGGTAAAGGACCTCAAGGAGTTATTCTAGAGCTTCCCAGGCTGATTAGACAGCCCCAGACTACCTGCCTCTGGAGACGATTGCCATTTATTTGATGGCGCTTTGACATTAAAAGATCAGCTGACACGTATTTCATAACGGTCGAGATAAATTGTTGTCTCATGGGAAAAAAGTGTGAAATTAACCGCAGACGAAACATTCAAGTTATTTCTGGGCCGAAAATAGCTTTCCACCATCCGATGAATCGAACAAAGACCTGAGCCACAGCCTCCGTGACGTCATCGTTCTGAAATGGGTCAAATTGAACTTTCATTGTGACGTCGCGAGCATTTCCTTGAGATAAATGACAATTGAGGCAATTGCACAGGCCGATTGCCAGATTTCTTTCACTATGATATTCAGAAGGCACACGATAGAAAGTATGTAGGGCCCTTGAATTACCTACCTATACCTCTGCCTCTCTAAATTTACACGAAAAAACGACGTGCATCATAAGAATACATATATGCACCCAATTACTGCTTGATGCAGTTATTTAAAGGTTTCTTGTGTTGCACCAATTCAGTTTCTCTTGAGCCTTTCGACCGACCAGAAGAAGTAGCCACTTCCATCCCACGCCAAAATGCCTTATTCTGAGCGCAATCTGCGAGGAAAGTCCGCGAACCACATCAAGAACATCCTGATCGCGGAGAGCTACAAGAGGCAGAAGGAGACCTCGGACTCGGACGCCGCCCTGAACCAATATGTGGCTCGCAGAACCGACTGGCTCCGCGCCGTCAGCGAGACGCGGGACTTTCGCGAGGAGTCCCAGCACATCGAGGCCTCCCAGGACTCGCACTTGAGGCTCTCGATCAAGCACTCGAACCTCAATGCTTCCATAGCCAACATCCGAAACGACCTCACCGACTTCACCTACCGAGCGGAGGGGGTGATAAGCGATACCAGGTGAAAACTATGAAAAACGACGAAAACTTGTTGTGAATATCGTGTTTGTAAAATATTGTGTAATACGTGGGGAAAAGAGACACGAAATTCCTGGGTTCTATAAATAGTCCAACGGCAAGACGTGAAACCTGTAAATATGCTCCGTGGTTTTTGCAATTTATAAGCGTCTTTTGGTCTAAAAATGGACGCTCTTAGTGAGATTTATGGGAAACGCGAAAACTAATGGTCTAAACAATGTTTGGGACGGGTAAATAATGTGCTGGGGTCGAATCGGTCATCCACTCGAAGTTGATGAATGGGCCATAAAAAGAGAGGTATCGGGTTCTCAATGACCTTCGGGGGTATTTTTACTCGAGACTCACGAAAATTTGGTTCCAACGAAAATTGAGCTAAATTACGATTTTTAAGGGATTCTGGAGAAATGAAGACCTAATTATACAAGAATTAAAACTTTAAAAAAATTAATGAATTTTGCAAGTTTAAAAATGAATACTTAAATTTGAACTATTTTTTAAAGCTTGGGAATTTTTTTAAATTCTTAAAACCTCTTTAAAAAATTTCTATCGTTGTAAAACTGGAGCCTAAAAACTTGAAAAAAGCTATATACTTCAAATTTTGATTATTTTTTAAAGCTTAGATATTTTTTAGAGCAGAGTTTAATTTTTTTATTTCTAAAAACCTCTTTAAAAAACTTCTATCGTTATAAAATTGGAACCTAAAAAACTTGAAAAAACCGAATACTTCAAATTTTGATTATTTCTTAGATTTTAGATATTTTTTAGAGCAGAGTTTAATTTTTTTTAATTCTAAAAATCTTTTTAAAAAATGTCTATCGTTATCAAACTGGAGCCTAAAAACTGGAAAAAAGCTCGAAATGAAAATTTAAGAAAATAAGACATTTAATTTTTAAAAA
Organism: Forcipomyia taiwana; assembly: GCA_963930915.1. Lineage (NCBI taxonomy): Eukaryota > Metazoa > Arthropoda > Insecta > Diptera > Ceratopogonidae > Forcipomyia > Forcipomyia taiwana. The sequence continues at coordinate 2,686,383 of CAWVOI010000110.1, read as the reverse complement.
ATTAAAACGAAACTCAGAACTTTGTCTGTAAGTCCTCAAAAGAGCCACCCTCAAAAAACAAAGCTCTAACCCGTGAAATTCCCTCTTGCAGCAAGCAGACCGCTCTCGAGATCGAGCAGTTGAACGCCCGCGTCGTCGAGGCCGAGACCAGGTTGAAGACCGAGGTCACTCGCATCAAGAAGAAGCTCCAGATCCAGATCACCGAGCTAGAGATGTCCTTGGATGTCGCCAACAAGACCAACATTGACTTGCAAAAGACAATCAAGAAGCAATCTTTGCAGTTGACGGAGCTCCAGGGAGCCTACGATGAAGTCCAGCGCTCTCTCCAGACCACCTTGGACCAGTACGCCGTCGCCCAGCGTCGTCTGCAGACCTTGACTGGTGAGATCGAGGAGATCCGCGGCAACTACGAGAACGCCTTGCGTGGCAAGCGCGCTGCCGAGATCCAGTATGAGGAGTCCACCGTCCGCATCTCCGAATTGACCAACATCAATGTCAACTTGCAGTCCTTGAAGGTCAAGATCGAGCAGGAGTACCAGTCCTTGGTCTCCGACTACGAGGAGGTCACTCGCGAGTTGCGCATCTCAGACGAGCGCTACCAGAAGGTTCAGGTAGGTGGAAAGCATGTCTGTCTGTCTGAAGTCTAACAGAGCTACGAAATAGGCCATTTTGACCCATATCCTCCCGAATTTTTTTAAACAGACTTTTGAAGCCCAGTCTAAACCTTTTAGTTGACTTTTTCGATGAATTTAATCGATTTCTTGAAAGTATCAGAGTCTCAGAAAAATATTGGGGAAAAATGAGCTCTCAAGAAAAATTTGTCTTTTGCATAATAAAGGAGGAAAATGGGTTAACAAAGTTTTGATTAAAAATTTCAAAGATGAATTTTTGGCGAGTTTGAAAGAGACTCATTTTTAAAAGTCTTCAAAACAGTTTTCAAGAGCTGCAGGAAAAATGTTTCTTCTACAAAAGAAATAGAGAATACATAAAACACCATTGGGAGAAAATGGGTTAATAGGAACATTTACTCAACAAATTCCCTTTACCCTCCACAGGTAGAGCTTAAGCACACAATCGAGCAGCTCCACGAAGAGCAGGAGCGCATCGTCAAGATCGAGGCCATCAAGAAGTCCTTGGAGATCGAAGTCAAGGTGAGTCAATGAGGTGTGTCAAGAAATTGGTATACCAAATATTCCCGTTGCAGAACCTTTCGGTCCGCTTGGAGGAGGTCGAGGCCAACGCCGTCGTCGGAAGCCGCCGCATCATCAGCAAATTGGAGTCCCGCTTGCGTGACTTGGAAGCCGAGTTGGACGAGGAGAAGCGACGCCACGCCGAGACCCTCAAGATCTTGCGAAAGAAGGAACGCACTGTCAAGGAAATTGTCATCCAGTGCGAAGAAGACCAGAAGAACATCAACTTGCTGAATGACGCTCTCGAGAAGGCCAACCAGAAGATTAACCTGTACAAGCGCCAGCTGACCGAACAGGTTTGTATTTGGAACTTTCCAGGACCAGCTTAAACAAAATTACCTTAATTTGTAGGAGAGCGTTTCCGCCCAGTCAGTCACCCGTGTCCGCCGATTCCAGCGTGAGGTCGAGGCTGCCGAGGAACGCGCCGAAACTGCCGAAAGTAGCTTGAACCTTGTCCGTGCTAAGCATCGCACCTTTGTCACTACTTCCGGTGTTCCCGGCTCTCAAGTGTATCTCGTCTCTGAAACCACGAGAACCATCCAAGAGTAATTTCTAACCACCCAAGCCCTTCCTGCACCCCAAAACAAATGAACACGCGCCCCCAAATGATGATTTTCAGGCTTCAACGACATCAAAAATGTGCCCAATTTTTAATTTAAGTGTACTTTGATGAATATAGAATGATATTTTTCGCAATCACTGTGTCCCAAATCCGCCATCTTTTTTTATGTTGCGACGCAAACCTTGAATACGAATAAAGATGAAGAACTGCGTACTTTAACACAAAACGCCACCCTGTATGCCTAACAATTACACGTCGATGTAATTTTGTTGTTATATCCTGAATATACCAGTTATTAATGATATCATGATATGTGAAGAGAAAAGAAAGAAAACATTAAACAACCAAAATCACATTATATTTATTTTCACAAAAAATCAAAAAAATAAATACTAGCAGCCACAGGAAGTTCTGTTTGTCGTCGGCCGCCCACGCAGCCTTCATGTTGGTGAATAACCCCCATTAACCCTTCTCATTCTCGTTCTCCGTCCTCACTCACACCCCACATGTCTAATCACGTTCATCATTCTAGAGCACATTCTGCTTTACTTATCGACGATCGGGGAGAAATTCAAATCATCCATCCATCATCCATCGCCCGCCGATACCATACTCGCCGACGCTGAGGACGATCCGATTGCAGTCATGTGAGCCCCGGCCTGGCCCCTAGCCCTAGCTAGTAGCTACTTAGTTGGTCATTTTGCATTTATATTACAACCTAGCTTGTATATTCTGTTTCAAAGATAATTTGAGAATATTAAAGTTTTACAAATGGTGAGTAAGTGCTCGTGCTTTTGGTCGGATTCTTAACCGAGTGTCTACTTAGTTTTCAAGCAAAAAGAGCTGTAGCTTTGAGTGGTCCTATTTTTCCATTGAGCCTTATCTAAGTTTCACAATTTTAAGAAATATTTCCATGTTATGTTGAAAAACTTGACTGGAATGGCTTTGGAAAAAGTTTGAATTTTGTATAAACGAGAATTTTTAAAAGAGATTCTTCTAAGTCGATATAACGGCCCAAAATAGAGATTAAGAGATACAAAAAAGGTTTTTGCTGCGAAAAAGGGGTCCTATAGGTTTTAAGCTATTTTTTGCCCATATGAAAAATTTGAGGTAAAAAAATATCTAATACATATATATTTTGTAAATTTCGCATATATTTCAATTATATAATACATACATGGTTTTTCTTCATCCACATCATTTCCAGCATAGAATTTCTCGATTTTTAAAAATTTATTTTTATCAAATACCATACCATAAATTAAAGCCTTTGAATAGCCTTATTTAAAAAGAACTCGATTTTCCCGTGATGTTTGACTATTACTCATAAAAAATCTCAAAAAAATGAAAAAGACAAAATTTTGGGAAGTGTTCAAAATATATGTTCGAAAGAGCCTATTTATCAAAACAAAATAAAAGTTCTACGACCTTGACATGAATTTACGTTAAAATTTTAAGAACAATCGCGCACACCATTTACATGTCAAGACAATTTAACTTACGAGTTAAAAGATTCGAATTTCGATGACTCTTGTCATCATCATCAGTTTTGCGGTTTTATCAGTTTGTCATCATCATCAGACAGTCGTCGCAAAACTGATGATGATGACAAGAGTCATCGAAATTCAAACCTTTTAACTCGTAATTTTTTTTATTTATTTATTTTATTTAGCTATTCGTACCGAAGTACATATGGGACGCGAAGACATTTTGTCCCTGTACAATCAACTCGTAAGTTAAATTGTCTTGACATGTAAATGGTGTGCGCGATTGTTCTTAAATTTTAACGTATTTATCAAAAGCCTAGTTTTTAGAGCCTCGGGAGGAAAATTTTCTCCTTTGAGGTAAGACGAAAGATGAATTATTAAGACAAAAAAGAATTAGCTTTCTATCTATTACCGTTATCTCAGAAGAAAATTCCAAATTTTATGGTAGAAAATCCTACCCTTGGTTCAGAATGGGTTAAGTCTTTGGCAACATTAAAATTGCTAATAAACCGAATAAAATGGTTCGTGTGAATAGACTTGGTAAGTTCTCAAATTAGAAAAATTGTTCTTCGGGCCTTAACTCTCTTGCGAGCTTCACAGGTACCAGTTGAGACGGGTTTCCAGCCTACTTCTTCATAACTTGGCTTATTTTCAGTCAAATTCACTTCATTAACGAGCTTCATCGCGGCTTCTAAACGTTCTGTGCCCTCGGAAAGGCGCCAATAAATCAACCAAAAAAACTTTATGAGGAACTCAGGAAAACTCTCAAACCACGAGGGAAACTTTTGCTCCCCTCCACCGTAGAATTTGAATCTGACAGCAAACAGCTGACTCAGTGACAGCGGCGCATGACAGCTTCAGTTTTTGGCACGTTCAGTCCAAGATCGACCTGCATCATTTTCTCTCCTCAATTCTCGGCGAACAAAAGCCCGTGTCAGTCGGCGGACTCGCGTCAAACATACTTCATTCGCGGTCGTGGTACAACATAAGTCACGAACGGTTGTGAGAGTAGCGAGGAAGCACATAAATATACACCCTTACCATTGCGCTCGCCAACATTACTTCCGAGCAGCCCGAGCAAACCAACGTGCCTGCCACCCTCAAATCAAGAATGCCTAACATTAAGGTATTTTCTGGATCATCGCACCCAGATCTCGCTCAACGGATTGTTGGTGAGTAGAAAAATAAACCCGATTCTTGATTTATCGTCTGCGTTCTCGCGAGTTGTCGTGAGTTGGACCGCCTGTAGCCAGAGCCCCTGCGCATATCTCTATCATGTGTTTTAAAATTAGACACATTTCAGAGCGAAAACAATGATGAACACTTTAACATTGGAAGGTTATCAAAATCTTCGGGTGTCTCTTGCTCTCTGTTGTTGTTTATTTATTGGCACCTCCGCGTTCAAAATTTTGAGTCCATTAGCTCCGTCAGGCAGCGCCAATTAGGCTCGGCGTGGTGACGGGAATTCCAACGCCTCTAATGACCACAAATCCATAATTGTGCTTGTTTTTCAGATCGTCTGGGTATCGATTTGGGGAAGGTTGTCACAAAGAAGTTCAGCAATTTGGAAACGTGGTAAGTAATCGCGGGCCTTACATAATGACGAAAAATTGGTGGTAGTCAGGGGATGTTTACAATTGTATCGATTGAGCACATAGTGGTTGCCGAGTTGTTGCATGTCCAAGAACAACCTTCAGACTTTCAGAGTTTGAGCGCAGACTGGCAGCGAGCGCTTTTTACAGCCTTTGTTATCAACTTAACCCTTGACATGCCACAGCGCCTCTGCCTCTGATACGGACTTTGTGGAAAATTACGTTTTTGGCCAGTATATTTTTTCTGAGGATTAAAAATATTTTTATTTATCGATCTTAAATTGAAATGTTGGAAAATTAAAAAAATAAAACACTATTCTTTAATCCAAAAGTGGAATTTGTCCAATTTTTCGAACTTTTTTGGAATTTTGGACCACATTTCATTGAACAGAAATTCACGAAGGGATTTTTGACCCCTTTGAGTGACATTTTTCCTTGTTCGCGTCATCTGTGAATTTTTGAAAAGTCGTAAAAATTTGTTTCGCCTTAATTTTTTGAAAATAAATTTTGTAGAGAAATTTTTAAGTCCCTGAATATTCCTAAGTAATTTTAGGAGCGATTTTATCCTCAGTTTTAGTCATAAAGGAATATCTGGGACGTCCTTGCAATTTTTTATGCTCTTATTTTCCACAATTTCTCGCAATATTGGTAATTTTGGAGCTCGTTTCAAAAGAAAAAAATCTCCAAAATTATTTTTAGCCTCTTTAATTTTTTTCATTCCTGGTCCAGTAATTTTTTGGCTTAGTTTTCAAAAAGTTTTTTGCCCCATAAAACGTCCAAATAACACATTTTTAACGTTTTAGCGTGGAAATCGGCGAGTCGGTGCGAGGAGAAGATGTCTACATCGTGCAATCCGGCTCCGGCGAAATCAATGACAACCTCATGGAGCTACTTATCATGATCAACGCTTGCAAAATTGCATCAGCTAGCAGAGTAACAGCCGTAATTCCCTGTTTCCCGTACGCCAGGTAAGACTCGACTCGAAACTCCGAGACCCCCGAAACATCTGCGCCCGAAAGGGTTGGTAGCTAGTAAGACGCACCTTTGTGCACATCATGCGGCACTCGGACGTCAGAGCGATGCGTCATGGCATCCGGGAGGCGCGACTTGGCCGGAGGTGTGGCCTCATTTTGGCACCACGACAGTGCGATCTTGACCTGCCGCGGGTTCAAACTCTCTGACGACGTCGAGTGTTGCATGAAGGCACCGTTTCCTACTCATCACTCTTGTATACACTCTTACACTGTCACACGTGGCCCTATCATGTCTGATTTGTCCTCTCACAAAAGGCCAGAGTTCAAGCATTAGCTTTTCTTTGCAGGCAGGACAAGAAAGATAAGGTAAATAGAGTGAATTTATCATCTGTGTCGCCCTCCCCCCTGATTTTCAACACACCCCATAGCTGCTCACTTATTACATTGACAATTTTTCAAAAATAGATTGTGTGTCACATAAAAGAAGCCATCGTAGAACTGGCTTTCCTCGTTCTGCCAATTTGCTTCTCGATTTTCTTGCTGTTTCTGTTTTGAAGAGTTTTGCACGTTTCAGAGAGAGACCACTTCAAGGGCCTGACACTTCTTCGGTGTTTACGTTTTGAGTTCTCATCTCCTCGCCAGATCATAAATAATTTTATTAACCCCTGCTTGTCCCTGTTTTGGATTTTGTAAATCATTTAGCGTTTTATGGATCGAGGTAGAATTTTAAAAGACTTCTAGTTTTTAATCGGGTAAAATAAAAAAATTCTACATCGATTTTTATACCGCATTTTTGAAAATCCCCACGACCTGTAAATAAACACGCGTCAGTTAGTGACAAAAATCCTTGGATTGGTCTACAATAGTTGCCAACACACAACACCTTCATCACAGACAAACAAGCGCAGAAACACTCAGTTTTTCATTTAAAATCAATCAATCAAAGTCACACGAAATTGATCCCCGCTTCTTAGTAGTTCTTTTGCCTGTTTCTCTACCTCTTTTCCTCTCCCCCGCAAACCCTCACAGCCACATTATTAACGTATTCTTTTTTCCAAAAATATACGAAACACGAAAATCTAAAACGCATCGAAATGTGCAATGATTGATATTGATTTAATATGTATTGAATAATTTGATAATGAGACAGAGCGGTGACGAAAAACTGGCAATGCTGATGAAGTCCAACGAATGGAAATTTAGGGTATTTGAATTTTTCCTTTTTAATTGTTTTAGTTATACTTATAAATATGCATATTTTGAATAGTCAATAACTCTAAACACATCATTTTATTTTCCGACTCAAAATTTCATCCGAAAGAATTAACGAAGATTTAACAGACCGTAGCTCTCATTAACTCATCATTATCATTTCGGAGACGTCCAAAAGTTCAATTAGAGATCGCAAAACAAAATTGTTGTGTTCGTGGTGCTCGTTCTCCCGCCTCGGCTCCGGCCAGTGACGTCAATGATAACGTTGTTTTGATTCGGAAGAGCGGCTGGTTGCCAGGGAGACCAAGATGTAAATGTGTAAAATGGGTGCATGCCTCTAAATCTCCTCGTCCTCTCTCACACAACTTCCAGAAGGATAATCTCTCTTGTATCTGTTTTTGTAGGCTGATCACTATGTACCAGAGTATACAGTGAGTAAGAAGACCTCGTAGCTCGAGTCCGAGAGTTGTAATAAATTAACACTCAAGTTTTCCTTAATTCAGTAGTAGATTTCATACTCACTCGTACATTTGCCAAGTGCACAGACTACTAGAGTACCTAGACGGTCAGATTGGAAAAGCTGGGAAATTGTTTTGGTGGCATTTTTCCAAGAACGCCTTTGTTTAACAGATACCATGCCTTCATTTCTTTATAAAAAGCCTATATTTAATAGCAGCTTGAAGTTATTTTATGGACAGAAAATTTTCGGTACTTTCGGAATTTTCGATACTACTTTTTAACTAAAAAAAAACCCCAAAAAATCCCACAACCCCAACTTAGCCTGTCCATCGAAAAAAAATCCCAAGTTTTCCATTCTAAAAGTCTAGCTACTCGAATGGACTGTGGCCAAGCGAGAAAAAAACTGTGAATAAAAATATTAATACTGTATATCTGTGAAGCACAAGCAAGCAAATAAACCAAAAAACAATTAAAAGAGGAAAAATTACCGACACGCTAACAAGAGGGAAAACGGAGAAAATATTGATGGAATGGAAATTAGGGGTGTGAAGTCTTGCACGTGATGTTCGTTCGTACAAACCTTTATTAGAGCATGGCGCGCCGCATCGATTAACTTGTCCCATCATCATAACAGTCATTCATGGTATAGGAACAATTAAAACGAAGATCGCTAATCATTGGCTACAGAGGGTGGCAGGCTTTTCCAATTTCGGTGTGTTTGATCACGACTTGATGGGCTTTCATGATTACGTCTTGTGAAAAAGAGGAGTAATAAATATGTGGTTCAGGGACACGCATATCCCTTTTGAGTAGAAAATGTTGAGTTTTTTCCTAAAACATTTTTCTTGCTATTTCCACTATCTTTCAACCCTATATAATGTTCTATTAATTTTAAATAACCCAAAACATAGTGTTTCTTGACTCCTTTATAGCGAGTGCTTATGAAGAACCGTTTTCAGTGATTTTTCCAAGGCCAATAGGTTCAAGGCTAGGTCATTTTCAAGACCCTTTATGATCGATTTCAAAAGTCTTTTAAATTAGGAGCCTCTTCATACTCTTTAGGAGTCCAACAAGGGCTCAACCATGGTCGTAAGTTTAGCGCCTAATTTTCATGTCTCACAAAGCAACTGGAAAAATCACCAAAAATGAGCGAAATTGTGTAAAATGTGAACTCTTCTTTCTCTTCTTCTAAAAGCCAACACCCTAATTGAAACAGTCTTCCAGCTCTAAAAACACAAAATACTCAAACCCATCAAACTCACCTCTCGTCCTACATCATCCTCAACTCGCCTGCCAGAGTTTGTTCCTTTTTCATTTTAGTTTGATTAATTGGAGTCCTTTGTTTAGATCCTTTTGTCTTGTTTTTTAATACAAATTTCTCTGCCCCCATTTTACTGCAACCTTCTAAACCCCTTTCTTAACCCTTTTAGAGCAGAGCACCCATTTCGGCGAAACTGGTGGCCAACATGTTGTCGGTAGCGGGAGCCGACCACATTATAACGATGGACTTGCACGCATCCCAGATCCAGGTGAGTCTCCTTCTCTCCAGCAGCAGGGTTCTTCTTCAAACGAGCCGTCTTTTAGGGCTTCTTTGACATACCCGTTGACAACCTGTATGCCGAGCCAGCCGTCCTGAAGTGGATCAAGGAGAATATTGCGGACTGGAGGAACGCCATAATAGTCTCGCCCGATGCCGGAGGAGCCAAGCGAGTGACCTCCATCGCAGATCGGCTGAACGTCGAGTTTGCGCTGATCCACAAGGAGCGCAAGAAGGCCAACGAGGTGGCCTCCATGGTTCTCGTTGGAGACGTAAAAGACAGAGTTGCAATTTTAGTCGATGACATGGCCGACACCTGCGGCACGATCGTTCATGCTGCAGACAAGTTGGTCGAGGCGGGGGCCACGAAAGTCTACGCCATCTTGACGCACGGAATTTTCTCCGGGCCAGCCATTCAGAGAATAAACAACGCTTGCTTCGAGGCTGTTGTGGTTACAAACACGATTCCCCAGGACGAACACATGCGGAACTGCCCGAGAATACAGGTAGGGAGGCCCATAGAGGCTTAAGGCATTTTGAGTTTGAGGCCTTTAAGAGCACTTTTGATAGATCTCTTGAATTGAAAAATTAATCAGAGCCCAAAGATAAAACCTCCCATTCAAGAGCTTAACATTCCATGAAAAATGGGGTTTCGCTTTTCCTCTAGAAAGAGCCTCTGGAAAATTTTTACGCCCAAAATAACACTATTCTTCTTTGCAGTGCATCGATATCTCGATGATGTTCGCCGAGGCCGTTCGCCGAACCCACAATGGAGAGAGTGTGTCATATCTATTTTCGAATGTTCCCTACTAAATGGAGGGAAAGTGAGAGAGAGTGCAAAATTCTATATATACAAATATTGAAAGTAATAAACGCATGTAATGACACATTACATCGCTTCCAATGACTCTTAAAAGATGAATGAATAAAATGTTCCGTTAGTTAAATAATTGAGTTTCTGAAATTGCACTTGAATTATGGAGAAAATGAGTAGTGAGTTTGAAGAACTTAGGGCGAGATAGAGACTTCTTAGACACTCCAGAGGCGGTCTGGGGTCTTTCCATTTTCCTCAAAAATAATCCAGACGGCTTATTCTACCATTTTCCGATTCTTGAAGGAGCCCAAAAAATTCTAACTCACTTAATTTGGTGACAAAACTTCCTCTTTTGTAACTAGGAGCTTTCATATCCGAGATTTAATCTTAAATAAAACAAGCAACCCAATCAAAGTCCAGAGTCGTTTTCTTACTTTTATTGCATCCAATATACAATCGGAAGATGACGTTATAGATAATGATATAAATCAGTAGTCGTAACAAGAGAAGCAGCATCTGCTGGTGGCTGTTGCGTGGAAGCTTTTGTAATTGAAAGTTCTCGTAAGGTTTTTTGTTTATGTCTCAAATTCTACGAAAAGAGCTACAAATTGTGCTTTTAGTACAAACTCTCTTCACATTAAAAATGTTAACACTTCAAAATTGAGCTAAACCATTTGAATAAACTTAGGCTAAGACTTGTATCTTTGTGTTTAGGCCCTCTTACTTGCAACAGGAGCGTTCTGGTGAAAATTTTCCTCAAGACATCGAACATTTAGTTTTAAGTTTAGAATGCGACTGAGATCTTTAATGCTTATACAAGTTTTAAAATGTTTAGAGTGTAAGTTTAAAAGGTAAATTTTTGTGTGAATATATCGCAGGAACATTGTTGCTTTTAGTTGCTTTCATCGGCGACCATTTTCATCAGAAGCTCCAGCACTTGAAGAATGGAAACTCTCATCTTTCCTAGCTTTCTCGGTATCTTAATATCCTAAAACAACATCTTACGCATAAAGCAGTACTTCCTAATCCAAATGTTTCTTTTATAATGTAGTAACATGTTATGTTAGAGGCACGGGAGCGCGGATTGGAAGCGATCCCAAGCCGCCCTTCTGCGCCGGTAGTCTTAAAAATTGCATGACCTTTAAGAATAGTGTTGCTTTCAAACATACAAATCAAATCAAACCGTTTTTGCAACATTCATCTGAATCTGGAGTAGTTACGAGTAGAGCTCTACCAATATCAGTGCTTGGATCAGTGGAAAAATGAGGTTTACGTTCACTTTACCCACTCACATTCTTTCCTTGTTATTTTAGTAAAATCATGACACCAAATACAACTCAATTTAGTCAAGTAAACTACCTTAATAAATTTTTTTGATTTGCCCTCCAGGGAAATTTTCATTTTTCTTTCAGAATATCGGCCCGAGTTGCATTAACTTACTCCAAAGGTACTCTAAATGAATGCTTATCCGGATTATTTATAAAATTTATGAAATCATGAGCCCAGAAAGTTACAGGACGCCAAAACTTGAGCCACTGAAAAACATGATTCAGCTTCTAGGTGAAAAAATTAAAGAAACTTGCATAAATGCGAAGTTAAGCACATTTTTTTCAAAAATAATGCCTTAAGGGGGTCGAAAGTGGATTCAGCAGATTCATTAGGCTCCAAGGATTCCAAAATGCTACGGCTTACTAGGAATAACCACCTGGGAGCCGCGCAATCTGCCTCCAAAGTTGAGGGTTTTTAGGGTAACGCTAATGCTCTTCCGGGGGTCCTTCGAGGCTCCTCCGGGGGTCCTCCGAGCCAATTTTTTTCGATTTCGAATCTTGTCACACTTTCCAGTCAACTGAATTGACAACTTGAGCTTTTTGACCCTTAGTTTCGGAGCTATGACCCACCAAAGTGAGACATCATTGCTTAAATGGCAAACCGCGGACAAGAGCACATTTTTATTTTGTTCAGGAACAAGGAAATTTTTCACACAAAATTTTTGTAGGTAATTTGAGACGCAAAAAGCTTAGAAACGGGCTCCTTATTTCACCGATTCACACGCTCATATTGGCGGAACCCTTAAATATGCCTTGCCGTACAAATAACAATTCTACCCACACAGTACTTGTGACCTTTCCTAGTTAAATATAGTTATATCAATTTTCATTACTCTTTATATAATCAAAATGGTATCAATGTTATCATGTAAATGCAAAACTGGACATTCTTATATTCAACGGTTGTAACATTCATATGTTTTAGGAGTTGTAACGATAGAGTGCAAGTTTGACTTTGCTGATAATTGGTTTGAGAATATTCAAATGGAATAAATGGACAAACTGGACAAAAGTGAGGAATCGGAAGAAGGAAAAACTGACTAGATTACTTTAAACAACATGCTGAAACCTTCGAAGAAGCACTTTGACGAGCAATATGCTGAAATTTCTGAAGGAATCTTAATAAAAGTGGTTTCAAAGTCGAAGCTGTTGAGTGAAAAAGGTGCCCTTGCTCATCGAAAGTGCTCTTTGACGCGTTTCACTACTAATTAGCGACACTTCAACAAATTTATATATCAGTCGTATGTAATTGGAAATCTTGTTTCAATGAGAAATGCATTAAATCACCTGTGTTTAGTTAAACTACTGATAGTAAGTTTCCTCTGGACCAGGGTTGTCGGGTCCTCCTTTTGCTCTAGAAATTAGATTTTCCCTCCCAACCTGACTTCGCAATAACTCCCTGGACATCTCCCTGGACATCAAGAAATATTCGGTGAAAATTAATCAATTTCGGAGCTTCAGGGTTGCTTCTGGTCTCTAGAGACCACTCGAGTCTAAAAGTATTCTAAGGGACAAAAGAACGGGTTTTTAAAGAGTAAAAATTAGGTTCCACGGACTTTTACTGACTGACTTCCTCTGAATTTCCTCACCCATGACAAGGATTCTCACTCTCATTTGGGGAAAATTTGTCTTTCATAAGGGCCCAGATCCAAAAAACGGCGGAAAAGCCCTCTAGAACCTCATCAACAGTTAAATTTTGTCACTATCGAAAACCCTCTACAATCGTACCTGATCTCTGACCCATCACAAGAGAACTAAACCCCGAATCCCAATTTTCGGAAGGAGCCAATTTTAACTAAGTGACTCCGACAACCCTGCAGAGGTTTTAAGAAATGTCCAACTCGCAAATCGCTACACTGTCCTCCCAGAAAAGGTGAAAATATGCTCTGTCACGGGAATTCAAGTGCTGGAATGAGTAGTGAATGTCTTAGAAGTACTGACTCCGGACAACAGTGTAGCCTTCGCTTGATAATTGGTATCTTTTATGGAAAAACGAGTACTAGAGTGCACATTCAAATGTAGTTCTTAGGACTTTAGTAGTAAGTATAGTAGTCATTGATAAATGTGACCGGCACCTGACCGTCAGTTGAAGCAATTCTTCATCAATATATAGTGGGAGTATAAATTTATGTCTATATAAAACTTGGTAAATTCAGAAAGGATCTAAAATTAATTGCATCTTGAGGTGCGTAGAAAAATTTGGTAATTTGGTAAAAAATTGGCAGAAGAGGAGATCGAGATGATTGAAACGTGGAACTGGAGTTACTTTCTAAAATCGAGAAATGCTCACAAATTCAATATGAAAACCATTAGCGATATTGTACTGATTGGGCAAAAGGTGACAAAATGGGGTCCTCAAATCTAGGGCTTCGGTCTGTCGTTCATCTTGTAGAACGCTTGTACAAAATTCAGGAGATCGTAGACTGTGCCGGGGCCCTTGCCTTGCTTCATGCAAATGAAGTCGTCCAGGGTGTGTGTGCTTGCTGCAAAAAATCGCGAAATGAGATGGAAATTCAGGAATTTCAGTAGGATTATTGTTGTTGTTGTTTTGCTTGGTTTCTTGTAAAATTTTGTACGTGTAAATAAGGCTAATAAGTCTTAATTTATAAATATTTTCTTTTTGGCTAAAACTAGAATTTCAATCGAGATGGACTGTCTCTTTTGGAATCGTCAAAATTTGAAATAAAATAGCTTCAAAAACGATACTTTCAGCATAATTTTTGAATTTTTTTCGTGGCAAGAAAAAATTTTAAAAATTTTTTTAGCAAAAAAATTCATTAGAAAGATAAATTAATGGCTAAGATAAGTTTAAATAGCGTCCAAAACTTGGGCCGAGTCAGACAAGACAAATTTTACTAAGCAAAAAAGAGTCTTTTAGTCTCAAGTTCCCAATAATTGTTACCCAAAAATTAAAGATTTTACTGCCGGAAATTTATAGTGGCAAAACTAAGGATATTTTCCGAATTTCTTTTCATGAGGAAAATTTTTACTGTAATTTTAAATTTTTCTGCGCTAAAAGTTCGAGAACCTAGGCGTTAATAGACCATTAGACGGAATTTCTCGTAGATAAAAAATTACAACAACAAAAAAATTCATCTGACTATGATTAACTCACCTTCCGTTTGAATCGGAGGATATAAAGGCGGAGGCTTGATCCACGAGCCATCTGGTCGTCGCATGTGTCTCCTGTCAGAGGCGAACTCCTGCAAGTAGACCTCGGCCGGTATCACGCGGAAGAATCTCCGGTGTTCCGGGGGCACAGCGTGGTCTGAGCGAAAAGTTTCCGTCACATACTTGTGAAAGTACGTCGGGAACGGGAGAGTCGTGTCCAAGTCAAACACTAAGCAACGGTGAGGCGCGGGATTGTGCATGAAAAATACATGATAATCCCAAATTACGAGCTTCTCGTCATCCCTGCCGGCCTTCTGTCGCCACAACGGCACTGTCCTGCGATCATTGGAGACGAAAACGGCGTAGCACTTTGAGAGTTCCTTCGGGTGCGTTTTCTTCACCAGCTCGCACAGTTTCCATACATTTTCTTCGCTGCAAGGAAAATTCGGAAAAATCAGTCGTCCTTGTATGGCTCCTTCGTCTCTTACCAGTAGCAGCTAACGTACGAACATTCAGATATATTGGGAAAAATGACAATATTGGCATCTGTTGATGACATGCTAGGGAGCGAGAAGAGGAAATTTGGAAAAACTACAATGTTTGGACTGCGAACACTGCAAAACGCTATTCTCCTGCAGTTTCTTCAGCAACCGTGACGCAACTGCTCTCGTGGTTATGTACAAACTGGTTCGTCGAGGCTTCGGTTTCTGGGGATGCTAGAGAAATTTATTATCCTATCTAATTCTACTTGGGAAAACTTTGATTTTCCAAAATCTTAACTTCGCAGTTGACAACTTTCGACACCTTTGACGTTTCAAAGTACAATATTTGAATTCCGGCCGTTGGTTTCCAGGTTTTCATTGGAAGAGACGCACGTGGTCTTGATTTAATATTCAAACGAATTTATTATTTTTATTAAACTCTTTTTCTTAAACTCTTCCTTCTCTTAGGCCCCTGAGAGAAGGAAGACCGACGAGTCCTGATTCCGATCAGCTCAACCAAGTCATGACAGGAAGGAAGGATGAACCCTGGACCTACTTAAACTCTCCACTGACGTCCATAGAATTTGCTCACCAAATTCTATTGAATTTATGTCTTATAAGGCCGTCTTTAATTGACGATGGACGAATAAAATTTTTAAAAAAAATTATTCAGTAAGTACAAAGTTCATTTAGTGTTCATTCAAAAGTTCATTCAAAGTTCATTCAAAGTGTATTTAGTTTTACAAAAAAGGTTAAGAGATACTGATTGTACAAATTAGTTAATTTTTGGCTTCAATACAAGTTCAAGTGGCTCACAGGAATATTTCACTTGGATACAGTCGATCAAGAAATCTACAGAGTTTAAAATCCAAACGTTCGGTAGGTTCTTGTGATATTTTATCAAGTAGTCTTTGGCCTTCTTGAAGATCTTTTCAACTTTTTTCTCCGTTGAACGCTGATATTTATATATTTCCTTCGGATCTATCGAAAGTCCACGACTTGAGTTGTCTAGATTAAAACTTCTACCCTCAAGCCAAGAAGGTACTTGACATCCAGCGCAGGAACATTCGAACCAGTGTTGACGTGATAGCCTCATTTGGCGGTCAAAAGTAGTATGAAATATGTATTGAGGACTGAAATCATGAAATGCGTATTTTAGTACTCGAAAAATTGAGCCCTTTTCACGAAACATCGAGCTTTTGATTGACCCTGTTGACCATTGAACCAAGAACAATAACTAATTTAATACTGAATTTTCCCAAGAAAGCTAGTGTGATCAGAGTTCTACTAAAATGTTGATGTTTTGGCTTTAGGACTTATTGATATGCTTACCCGTAGCAGTAGCGTAGCTCCTCTCCAGCTTTAATTGGTTTGACAACCACCATTAAGTTGGTGCAATCGACATATGTGTTGCGTAAGTTTGGGACGCAGGAGTGGTTCAGGTAAGAGCCAAATGGATATATGGCAGATCCGATTTGGTGAGGCTCATAAGTCCCCAATTCACTGTTGCTTTCATCCAATACCACTGAAGTTCCGAATGAGTTGATTGAAGAAACGAGATAAAAGTGGAAAAATAGATTCAGGAAAATATCCTCTTCTTCTTTGTTGCTGAAATTTTCTCTAAAACTTTTGTTTTCTTTCAACAAATTCCATATCGATGCACAATTAATAGATCTGTTCATTAAATCCTCCAAGGTACGCCTTTCCTTGACAGTTTCAAACGTGTAAGTGACTCCAAACTTTTGCTCTTCGGTCAAGTTATTGTAGTCAAGCTCAAATGCCGAGCCTTTTTTGAAAGGACTCGTCTTGATATAATTTTGTATCCCTTCAAAGCTCTTGAAAATTTTTAGGGCGTTCAAAACTATGCGAAGAGGCAAGTACAATTCACCCAAGTGCAAAAGGATCGGATAGCAGTACTTGAGGAAGCTTTCCCAAGCCTCAATACGGCAGGTCTCGGAGCAGAACATTGCTGCTGTGGATTTGATGCAGGGCTTCAGGTTGAAATAGTTGTGGTCCAAGCAGTTGATGCAGTATTTGTAGCCGTTTTGGGGAAATAGAACTTTGTAGAACGATTTCTCTGCGATGACAACATCTCCAGGGTTGAAGTCGGACTTCGTGACCAAGTGACATCCTAGTTGTTCATTTTGACGCAGCTTGATGGACTTTGAGGCTCCGGGAATCTATTAAGGGGAGTGCTTTAAAATAGCGCTACGTTGAAAATAAAATGGCAAATTATGCCTACCTTCGAATGAGCCCCATTTGTTGGGGTCGGAATGGACGACTTCTTATGCGAGTCCATGGCGTCTTTCTTGGTCTTCATTAGCTCCTGACACTCTTCTCTCCGTTTGGACAGCTTTGACTTGATAAATTCCGGACAATTGCTCTGCTCAGCCATGTTGATGTTCTCGAGGCAAAACTTGAAAAATCCGGCTTTCAAATACACGGCGGAGCGATTTCCATAAACGATCGCTACGGCCTCAGATCCAACTGGCGCAAAACAGAGGGATTTGTTGTAGCTCTCAAGAGCATTGGTGTAGTCTTGGTCTCTCAAATAGTAGTCATTTCCTTGCTGGCGTAGTTTCAAAGAGGCGGCTTCAGTTTTAGTTTCAGGTTTGATTTTTGAAAGGTGATCCGTTTCTTTCATATAATTGTACGCTCCTTGAATTCTTCTAGCAGCATCCTCGTCCATTTTTGACTTTTGAAGGGTGGCGAAACTTTTATTTGAATTAATAAGACAGAAATTAACTTAGCACGTGCAACTTCGATGACGATTACAGTGAAACTAAATTGTGGTTGTATGTACACATCTTTTGTTTGCGAACTCTCTTGACTTAGGGCTTGTTCACATATTACGTAACGGTGAAAATCGAGATTTTCGACCCCCACCCCCCCCCCCCCTCTGTCACGGTTTGTCCTATACAACAGTACTTGAGTTTGTACTGACTGTCACGGAGCGGCTGACACCCCCCCCCCCCCCTTGGACCGTGACGTAATATGTGAACAGCTCCTTATCTATGTACATAACGTACATCCCTTTTAACAAAATGCTTTCCAAACAAAGCTCTCAGAAAGCAATTGAATTTGAAAATTCTGATCCGATCTTAGTCTGACATAGAGCTGAAAATCAGAATGAAATTGCTGAGATTGAATTGTTATGATATGATCACATTTCAAGCCTTAGATTTGTTGAAAGTGCTGCCACTAGATGGCACTGCATGTAAAATTTTTTCTGCTCGTATATTCCCGAAGTAAATTGAAATAAAATTTTCTAATCAAAGTTTTATTTTTAATTGTATGTATTAATGATAAAAAATATATAAAAAGCAGAATCGGAGATTAAGCTAATGGGTGCATTTTCAAAGATTTAAACAAGACCAAACTTTGAAGGCTCCTAGCTTTTTCCCTGAACATGATAGGGGACACATGTGATACCATGATTTGCTAGATTTTGCACAGACTACATCATACTAAAGTTTCAGCTTAATCGGATGTAAAATAAGGAGTTTTCATACAAACGTAAAACACCCCCCCATTTCCCCCCAGGAGGGGGTAGGGGTCTATAATTGTTAGCCTGCACCTCTTCAAATCAGATCCTACACGATGCAAAAAACTGCAGCTCTCTAGCTCTTCTGGTTATCGAGTTATAAAATTTCGGACAGACAGACAGACAGATGGCAAAGCGGCCACAATAGTGCATTTTTTGCAAAATGCTGAAAATGCACTAAAAATAGTCTTGGAGTAATAAATTGAACTCAGGTTACACGAGGATTTAAAACACCAAAACTGCTCTACATTTAAATATATTTCGTCAAGAAATTTAGACCTAGAAATTTAAGTCTAAATTTCTTGACGAAATAAAACTAAATGTAGAGCAGTTTTAAATCCTCTAGCAACCTGTATTTATGATAGTGTTTACTGTTGTTGTCAATTTTAAAGTTGTCATACTTATTCCTTTGCCAAAGTCCAAGTTCACTGAGTTTGCGATTTTTGCTACAGATGATCTAAGCTGACGCAATCAAATATAAGAGTCAAAATTAAATACTGTCCATGATCTTCATACATATGTATGAGTTCTCATGGTATGTTCCAAATGAAAAAGTCTCATTTTTCTTTCTTCATTTCATTTATTTTGACTTCTTAATGTTTATGTATTTAGTCTAAAACTCCTTGTTATTAGTGTAATTTAATACGTTGCGTTTGATAGAAGTAGAATCAATGAATAATATGGTTGCGAGAGCCGGCCAGGCCTCGGCAATTTTGCACATGCCACGAGACAGCAATGACAGGATACTAAGAAAGGGGATGAAAGCACTGAAGCCAGAGGCAAGAATTTGTGCGGACTGCCTTGGGTACAAACGACTAAATTTTTGGATTTCCTCCATAATAAACTACCTAAACGATATTTACATGTTTTTAAAGATCTTATGTACGTGTCGTTAATATTACAGTTATGCAGTAATAAATAAAGTTATTTAAGCCAGTTTACTCCTTCATTGCATCTTTGAAACTTCAAACTTGGTGTTGATGACTTCCTCGTCGGAGTCGAGAACAGGAAGGGCCGCGTCGTGCAGAGCTGCTGGAATATTCTCCTCCACCCACCGCAGGTCATCTTCCTCGTTCATCGTTGCTTTCGAAGGTCGAGGCGACGAGCTGCGGGGTCCTCTCATTTTAACGCCATAGGCGTCAGACACGAACTGCTCGTCTTCATCTTCTGAAAATTTAGTGACATTTTTAGACTCTTCCCCTTTTATTCACCTAAGTTGTATCCTCTAAAAATGGTATTTGAGACCCTGAGATATTTTTCGAGGGGTGAGGAGTTTGGATATTTTTTGGATTTCTCTTTTATTCCCTGAAAAATATGAAGACTCCATCCCTTCTAGCCCAAATATTATAACCTTCTGCCACTTTCCGAAAGCCACTTTCCAAAAAACTTTCGAGGCTCCTCCTCTTTAAAATCTCTTAGCTTTCCAATTCTACCTTTTGAAATTTAAAGCCACTTCTCTTACAAATTCCATTGCTTTAATATTTTAGACCCCTAAGCCCCTCCCTCTTTCAAGTATTCGAGATTTAGACCATGGAATTTTAAGCCCTTTTCCAAATCTTTTCCAATTTGGAAAGATTTTAGAAACCAATTTGGAAAGAAAGAAAATTACCATCATCCTCGTCCTCGGGGTTGTCCAGCAAGGGGGTGAAGGCGTACCGCTGGTTGTTGTTGGTGGGACGCCACAAGATCATGATGACGAGAAGGAGGACCGAGAACAGAATGTGCCAGAAAGCGTCGTCGATCCACCTGTTCTCCCAGTCCTCCATGCAGTCCGAGATCTTGTTGGTTTTGATGGAGTAGAGCATGAAGAAGACGGACACGATAACCGCAAAGATCAAGGTGTTTGTAAAGTGCCGGTAAAGCGCGAGTTTCACCATATTCCGGCGCAGTCGGAGCGTTCTGGTGGTCTGGACGAGCGACGTGAAGATCCAGTAGCAGAGAATGGAGTCGAGGACTGCCAGGGGAATGCTGGCAACGAGGACGTCGGTGTTGCCTCGCTCAGTCCGGACGATACGGAGGTAGCTCTCGACGCAGGCCAGCAGGAAGTAGAGGGAGCCCATGCCGACGACTCGATGGAGCATCGAACCGAGACGGGGTCTGAAAGAGGTCAGATTGAGGCTGGGAAAGACGGTGTGTGAGACGGTCTTACTTGACAATTCCGAAACCTAGGGACACTATGATGACTAGCATTCGGGCGAGAGTCCTCTTGGCGCAGGAGACCCATTCGGCAAAGAGGACGACTCCTGAAACACAGCGAATTCACGGAACAGATCTGGGTCGAGAAATGTCCTTACCTTGCTTTGGCAGTCCGGTGGAATTTATGCTCTGGTACTCGGCGTAAAACATCGCCTTCTCCATCATTCCGAGCAGAATTACTCCGCCGATCCAAAACTGAATCCGGAGCAGGTCGCGCCATTGCATGAAGGAAACTACTAACCAAATGAGGCCGAGCATGACATACACGATGCACATCGATCCGTAGAACTGCAAAGTGGCATAAATCAAGGTGGGCGTTAGAAGTATCGTTTCGCGTTAGAAGACCTCAGATCCCAAAAATGAATTAATTTGACATAAAAGGGAATTTTAAATCGACGTAGAATTTTTAAAAGAAATTTTTCGAGTTTTTGGCTTGGCTTACTGAACCAAAAGCTGGATTAAGGCGTACATGAGAGAATTTTCTTGCATCTTAACACAAAAAACTGCTTTTGTTTGCTGTTTTTAGATCGATAACTTAAATTTTAAGCCAAACTTTTAGGCCTATTTTTCAAGGACAGGGGTCAAAAACTCGGTAAATTGGTCTGAAAAATTTTTTAGTACTCCTCTAATTTCTATCTCGCACAGAGCTTAAAGCTTAAAAAATAGAGGTTGAAGATTTACTCAATTTTAAAATACTCAAAGACTTCATCAAATGAAGAGACGATAAAAACCCAACCCTTTGCCCACTTTCTCGACTCCATGGAAGCCTTGCAGTTTCAGACGAACGAATCAAAGCAAACCTACCGGAAGAAGCGGCCAGTCAACTGCCGAGAGGTACCCGTAGGTCCCCCTCATCTCGAAGTGGGCCACAGCCTCGAACTTGCCGTTGTTCATGCCCTCGACCGCGAAGTAAAAGTAGTGGGTCCCATCGTTCGTGGTCACGGCCAGAGGAGCCTCCCTCCAGGCACTTCCCCCAGAATTCTTGTTAGACTCCTCATTCAGGATGATGTGGCCGTCATGAGCACAGGTGGCCACCTTCTCGCCACTCGTCGTATTTATGGTCTTCTCGACGATCACATCGCCATCCAGGTAGCACTCTTTCCTGTCCAGGTGCCATGAAATTGTCACGTTCACGCCCTCAGCCGCCTCGGAGTTGCAGGTCACTGCAAAAGGGGAAGACATTAGTCATCAGCACCGGCTTAATGCGGAGGAGGGGGTCGATGCACTTACGTCGTACGTAAATCTTGGAGTTGGCGAACAGAGACTTCCGAGCCCCGGTCTCGCGTCGCAGCTGGAATTCACACAAAAGGTGCGTCAGTCGACAGATAAGGAAGACACTAACTCTTATCGACGGCAAAGTGATAAATGGCGAGTGTCTGTTGAAAATTTTACGGCGGTATTTGCCCGGGGCTGCCGACGGACTTGACTCGCTTTTTTGCCGACGGATCGAACATTGATTTCAGGGGTCTCACCGGGTTCAGCTCCACGTCCCACTGTCCTGGCTCTGGTAGAGCTGAGCTGGAGGTAATCACGGCTAAAACTAAGTAGAATGCTAAATTTCTTGTCATTTTTCTACGCTTTTCTCCGTCTCATAGCTCGCAGACTTTTTTCTGACGATGATTTTTGTTGTTGTTTTCTTCAACTTCTGACAGGTTGACGTACGAAGGTTCAGTCCAAAATGTTCTCGGGCTTTCAGACAAACTGGCTTCAATTTTCAAAAACTGAGCCTCGGAGGGTTTGAAAAGTGATTGCTTGAATATCTTGCAACACATTTCGTAAATTTGTGAAATTTGGAAATATTTTAAGGTTTTGTGGAGGGAACAAATTTGGAGTGGAGCCGATTCTGTCATCCCCCGGAGTTTGACAGTAAAATTTTTGTAAATACAAACCAGGCAATTAGCCCTCGGAAAACGAGCAATTAGCCGCTTCAAAGAGGTTTTTAGAATTTTTACGTCGCCTTTACAGCATTAGCCTGCATCTCCTCACCCCGAAGCTACCGTGATTGTGATATTTACACGAAAAACCCGGAAAACCCGCTAGCCAAAGGATTGGAGAAGCCCCAAATAGGATGAGCAGCATTGTGTTGACGGCAAAGCCCAGCGAGGACTGCGATGGAGACAACCGGTGGATGGACATTCATGCCCGCTTTCTAAATGAAGGGTGAGGTCTTCACAATTCCGAGTCCAATCAGACGGAGGAGTCTAATTTGAACGTGAGACTTTTAGGAAGGAAAAGGACCCGGATGTGATTTTTCTCGGGGACACCATCCTGGAGAAGCTCCAGTTCACGGAGGTCTGGAACCTATCCTTCGCCCCAATGCACTGCCTCAACTTCAGCATCCACGGAGACAAAGTCGAGAACCTGATGTGGCGCTGCGAAAACGGGGAGCTGGACAATGTTAACCCAAAGGTACTTATTAGAGCGTGAAATCAGCTTTCAACCAAAATTTGAAAGGGCCTCACTATTCAGTTGAGTGAATATGCAACCATTTACTGTCTGAACCAGACAGTAGACTAGCATCCAATCTCTTATCAATCAGGCCACACAATCAAAAAACAATCAACTATGTGGTTGAAAGTTGCAACTGATTGACAGCTAGTTGACAATCATTTGTTAGCTGGTTACCAACCAATCAACTGAATTATTCTAATGAACTGAGGACCAGTTAAAGTTTGTTTAGTTTGAATCTGTTTGGTTGAAATCTGATTGGTGGTTGGTTGGTTTTTATCTAACCACAAGACTTTCCAGGTCGTTGTGGTTCACATAGGAACGAACAACATCCACGATGCCGCCGAGGTGGTCGCAAACGGAATCGAGCAGCTCATAACAAACATCAGAAGCAGATTACCAAAGGCTTACATCGTCTTTCCTGTAAGACTTTTTACTCCGCAGTTTCGTGGACTTGATTTATATTTTTTTTAGACACTTCTACCTCGCGGACACAAAGTGAACAAGCTGCGTGAGAAAAATGCCAGAGTGAACGAAATTCTCGGGGAAAAATTCGCTGGAGCTCAGAGAGTTCAACTTGTGAACATTGAAAAGGGCCTTATTCAAAGTGATAATACGATTTCGCACCACGACATGTTCGACTATCTCAACTTGACGAACGCAGGGGCAAAGAAGGTAATGTTGGGTCACGGCTCAAAAAGGAGCTACGATCCCACAGCCAAAATTAACTGTTTGCTAGACTTGTGAAGGGTTGGCTGTTGTCCTGATTTCTTTCTTTAATTGGATCTAAATAATCTTTAAGGATTTATGGGGAATTGATTTGAGGAAGGAAAACATGATGTGACAATCTTTTGTCCAAAAATCCGTTTTTAACCAAACAGAAGTCTTTAGCTCAATGCACTTCAAATAACACTAAAATTCGCAGCATTTGAAGACCCAAAGAAGTCTACGAAAAATTTGATCAAAGTAGCTTGGAATCTATGCTTACCTTTTTCCTAAAACTTGTCTTTTGATGATGAAAAAACTTTTGCAGGTGTTTGAACCCGTGAGCGACTTGCTGAGTCAGATCTTGAGCGAGAACGAGGGCGAAAAGGACTTGCTCACACCCTCTGAATAAAAGTACTACCTTTCAACTCTACACACTAAGGATCTCGTCGACATTCTCTATAAATATTTATGGATTTGAACACTACACACTTCAATTTTTACATTCATAAGTTTTTAAGGCTATTTATTACGAGAGTCTCTTCTTTTGTTACGCTATTCATAGAACTGAAGTCAAGGAATGTAAAGGATGGAGGAAATGAAACCAAAATGAAGCTTATTTGAAGAAAAACAGTGTATATTTCAAACCCTCAAGGTACAGTGCTTCCAACTGGGGCTGAGATCCATTCATGTAAACATCGAGAACGCAAATCCTTATATCCTAGTACAAGCTGGTCTTTTTCATGATCCGCAGAAACTCTTCCTGGTTGACCTCCCCGTCCCCATCCCTGTCCGCCTCATCGATCATCTCCTGCAGCTCCTCGTCCGTGAGGTTTTCTCCCAGCTCCTTCGCGACCCTCTTGAGGTTCTTGAAGGATATCGTGCCCGTCTGATCGTCGTCGAAGAGACGGAAGGCCTTCAGGATCTCGTCCTTTGTGTCTTTCTCGGCCATCTTGGCCGTCATGAGGGCCAGGAAGTCGTCGAAGGAGAGCTTGGAGGTCCCGTCCTTGTCGATCTCGGCCGCCATCTTCTTGATCTCCTCCTTCTTGGGCTCGAATCCCAGCGCCCGGATGGCCACCTTGAGCTCCTTGATGTCGATGAAGCCCTTGCCCTCCGTGTCGAAGATGTCAAAGGCCTCCTTGATGTCGGCTTTCTGCTCGTCCGTGAGCTCGAACTTCGGCCCGCTCTTCTTCCGCCCAGCGGTGGGTCCTTTGTTCGAGGGCTTCTTGGATACTGACGTGGGTTCCGACTGGAATGGGACAGTGAAGGCGTTTCTTGGGGCTGCAGGGATCTGAGCTTACCATGTTTATGGGGAATAATACGGGGATGAATTGACTAGATCGATTTTCGAGAGCTGTTTCGCCAAGTTACGAATTGAAATTATGAAACAGCTGCCAGTTTTAGAAACTATCGCACTACTGCTCGACTCCAAAAGGCTCCGTCTTGTACTTCCTCTCAGAGCTTGATTTTTCGAGAAAAGCCTCAGTTTCCACCTGAGATAAGCGAATCAACTGGGAATCGCGGATCGAACAACTTTTTGCTGGTTGCTAAAATGAAATTGTTGTTGCTCAGCTGGCTCGCGACAGCAGCGCCACCGTATCCGAAATTGGAAGCTCGAGAAGCAGAACGTTCAAAAGGCCCAGTATCGAGCCAAGAGAGACTTCACACCTCCACTTATGCTTGTTCCGAGCCTTGTAACAAGCGTGTCAAAGACTCATTGGCACAAAAACGCGAAACTTGAAAAATACTTAGTAAAATCACTTGAAACTCATTTGCGGAGTCATGCGAATGGTTAATGACCGCTACCTGCTACAATTTGAGTTTGACATCAAAGATATCGCATCATGTTTTTGCGTAGTGCAACAAAAACCATAAATGCAAGTAACACGGAGAGCGGTTCCATGAATCCGCTCTCTGCTTTGGTTCGTCTACCGCGTCTCCGCTCTGGCCGCCGCGTATTTTACCATTTCTCGATACTACAGCTCGGGAGCTGTTCACATATTACGTCACGGTCCAAGGGGGGGGGGGGGGGGTGTCGGCCGCTCCGTGACAGTCAGTACAAACTCAAGTACTGTTATATAGGACAAACCGTGACAGAGGGGGGGGTGGGGGTCGAAAATCTCGATTTTCACCGTTACGTAATATGTGAACAAGCCCTCGTCTATTGCCCGCGATACGAAGCACTGCACAGTGGGGAAATTTCTGAGCTTTTGATTTTCCTCCAATTTCCCTGATAAAAAAAGGCATTTTTAGCTTATTGAAAATTCACCATGGGCGCTTCTTGGGAAGTTCTAAAAGAACGTTAAAAATTATTTTTCGTATAGCAATCAAGCACTTGTCAAATATTTGCATATATCTTATCAAATATCGAAGAAATAATTGGGAAAAGTATTTTATCGAAGGTAATATTATCATAAATTGAGAATAAAATGCAATCAAATATTTACAAAAGTTATTTGATTATATTTGTTTGATTGCAAATATGTGATAATTTGATTGTGTGATAACGAGCTATAGTGACAATCGGATCAACCCTTTTTAAGAGTCTACATCTAGCCTCTTTTCGTTTTAATCACACTACAAGTCCTTCGATGGCCGGTATGAAAACGAAAGACTCACGACAGACTTGAAGTCTTTCGTCACCAGAACAAAAATCGTTCGAAAACGGCAAATTTTTGTTCGCAAGTCTGTCGTCAACGAATGACTTGTGAAAGGCCGGTACAATTTCTAGCCCGTAAGTAAAAAATTTTAGGCAGAAACGACTATAAAAACTTCTTTTTCTTCAAAATTTTACTTCCGAAAAAACCTTCCGAACGGATCAAAGATGTAAACATTCTAAAATTGCCGATTCGGTAAATTTTTTCATACAGTAAAGATTCCACTTGATAACATACCCCCCTTTGAGGTCCTCCCCTAGGTGCACTTGACTTAGGCATTTTAAAAGCACGTCTGCTTTCTTTTAAACCTTAATTTGCCTCACCCACGTCAGGTTTCTGAAAAATAAGAGCTCAAAGCTGTCACCTGAAATTTTATCCTCAAAAAGTTTTTTATACAAATCAGCGAGAAAGTAGAGCTGCGTCCCCCCGTGCAGTGGTGGTTCGGTGAGCTATTGTGTACAGCTACTACAAGCGTTGCTTATGGCTCGACTCGGAGTTCGGCTCTTTTTGTGTACTTGCCATGTACGTGTGCCTGTGATATTGCGCACAACTAACCGTTCCTGTGGATTTTACAACATATTTCTGCGTCTCTTGGCACTCTTGAAGCAGCTGCATTACGAGAAAGGCGTGTAGTCGCGAAACAAGCAGCAGCAGAAATCACACAAAATAATAAAAATTTCAAATCTCTTTCAGTAATAATAAGTGTGTGTAATTGAGGAAGAAAAGAAGCAAGTGTCGGGGCGAAGAAAAGTGAAAATACTACAAATCGACGGAGAGATAATGCAAATCGATTAACTCGAGCACGCGTTATAAAATATCGCAGAAAGGTAGTGTCGAGCTGGTGCAGAAGGCAGAGCGAGGAAGATGATGGAAATGAAAAAGCTCGGGCACTAATGTGAATTACTTGCGAGTGAAATAGCGCCAAAGAAGTAATATTGATGTGAAAAAATTAATAACTTTCGAAAGTGTTCATGTGCGAAAATTATTGTGCGAAAATAGTGTGATAAAGTTTTTACTGTCCGACACCAAATTGTCTATTTTATTGCGTAAATCGGAGACACCATGTCCAAGGTAAGGAGGAGTGAGGATCGATTTTATGACATACGGAACGAGCCACTTTAAATGGCCGACCGAAGCCTGGAAATGCAATAAACCGGAAATAATTGATTTTCGGCAATCAGAGGGAAATAAATCCTTTGTTGCGCGCCTCCGTACCGACCGACAGAGAGGGGGGGGGGGGGCGTCAAGTGGATTGAAAGGCGAGCTTTTTCCAAAAACGCAAGCACCAAGCTATGACGTTCGGCGGGTTGTGGCTGCTCTAACGCCCGTCTATGTGGCAGCACATGGAATCGCTAGCTTTGCCAATGATGAGTCATCGGATCGGCAAACTGGCTACGAGGCGAAGTGCCGACATAACTTTTTATTGAACTCAGTGTTTACTTTTTTCTCCAAGCACACTATCGAAGGCCCGAAGGACGATTTTGCTGAAGTGCAGTATGTAGTAATGGAGCGTGAAATATTGATTTAAGTGTGAGAAATACGTATGGCTGTTTTTATTATTTTTCATATTTTTTCCTAGCAGTCGATCAGGACAAAATACAACTTTTTTATTTTCGAGGCACTTGAGGGTTAACGGGAAGTCTCCTAGGAGGATTGTGTTTCAACTAAATTCGATTTTTCCTACAAAAAAAAAATAGGAAAATGCTGGATTGAGCCTTAAAAAACCTTGTTTCTAGGCCAAGAGTACCTTTTTAGGCTCCAAAAAGCTTTTAATATGTACTAAAAATTTTGAACTTACTTTAGAATATTTTAAGTCATGAAAATTTGACCAATTGTATTTTAAAAACTCTTAAAAAATCTGGAAGGGATTTGGACCGACTTTAAGGCCTCAGGATTTTTTTTTACATTGAACTTTAATGGTTAATGTTATTGAGGTATTCTTAAATTTTAAAAGGAATTCAGAGTCTAAAAAATATTTCCGACCCATGAGCTCGAAAATTGAGGAAATGATTTTCTTCTGTAATAGCTCAATGAGAAATTCAGGACCCACCCTTTCTTACAGCCAAAAAATGTCTTAGAACACGAAATGTTAAAACGACGAAAAACACGACAGCCCAAAACGTGCCTCCAAAATCGATAGAGCGGCGAGCAATCACTCTAGCTAAGGTCAAGAGGTTGATTTCGGCGCAGTTCCGAGCGACAAGCACCTCTTTATTTTCGAATGCAGCTCCTAGCACACGCAATTAAAAATTAAAGCACGACCTGGAATGTCGCCAAATGTCCACCCTAATCACTCAAAGTCTTATCATATTTGCTCCCCACTTGTTTTCCTTTTTTCCGCATTTTCTTTCCGACCTGCCGCCCGTCCGCTCGCCGTTCCGTGCCGAGAGTCTCTTGGCGGCCAGGCATATACAAATTTATTGATTTAGCAGAATGTGCAAGCAAGCATAGATGTTACATAAAACAAGTACAGATAACTCGGGCAAAATGTGTGTCCGTTCGCGGTTGCACATTTTAATGCCTCGCGAGAGATTAGGTTTTGTAGTAAACAAAAGAGAAACGTTCAGCAAGACACAGACATCAACTATTTAGTTTCATGCTTGTAAAAATATCAAGCACGCATCAAATGCATAATTTAATGGGTTAGGTGAGTACGTAGTAATGCCTGCGTTCGCCAGTGAAGCAGCCCCAAGAGTTACGAAATTGGGCCTCCGTGGTTTCGAGCATTACGAGCGGTGTAAATGTTCGTGGGCGGGAGGGCGTAGGGTACACTCTAAATATCAATTTGATGGCTGTGCGAAATTGTCGGCAAAACGTTGCGTTACAAAGGTGCAGGTAAAGCCCAGGTGAAGCTCTTGGGAGTCTACTAACGACGTTTGAAGACCGATTTGCGAGTTTTGATTTTTTGTTTGTCAACTTTGGAGGCTATTATCTCGAAAACGAGAGGTCCCATTAAAAATTGAAGTTTACCAAGAGTTTTTGGAGACTTGCAGGAATCTAGAGATGTGCAAAAACGAAATTTACGAAACCCAAAACTCGCCCGCCCGGACCCAGCCCAACCCGGAACCCGCCCGCCCTAAAAAATCCTAACCCTAACCCGCCCGCCCCCCACAACTCTGGCAGGGATCTAACGGTGCTACTTTTTGCAGAATTCATGGTACAGATTAGCTCCCAGAGCTCTCAAGCTAGACGTCCAATTAGCTAGACGTCTTATCGCCCTCCATTGCCCCAAAGATTTTCCCCAGGAGATTTTTGCCCCTTAGAGCCCCAAGAGATTTCTAAAGTAGCCAATTTCCACCCAATTCAGTGTTTTGACGGTAACCTGTTCTTTCAGTTCGGGAGGGGAGGGCTCACCACAGTTGAAACAATCGAAGAGACCCTCTCAATAGTTCAGACCGAAAAAGCCCACAATCCTCAACCAAGTGCTGCTTCACACAAAAGGTCGTTAAGTAGCAGAAGTACCGCCATCACTGGGAAGCGTGCGATTTTCCGCTATTTTGGGCAACTGCGAGCCGTGTTGGAGATAATCGCGAGTGGGCGGGAGAGAACTGCGGTGTATAGTTTGATGTTGTACCTTTTTATTATTCATTCATTAAACTTTACCTGTAGAGCACCCAGGTAACTCCGAATGGTACATTTGGCGTGTCGAAATGAGCGTGGGTTCGCCCGTTTTGCGAAATTTCACTTAATCACGTTCGGAGAAATGGAGCTTCTGAACTTTCAGCTCGCTTGTTTCGACTCTCCTAGACCGAAGAGTGGTAAAATACCGAGCTTTTCAGCGTTTTTAATTATTAAAATTCAATTCCGGCCAAATTGGTGTAATCAAAACAAACAAGAGCCGGCTTGAGTCGGGCAAGGCAAGCATCGCATCGCTTTAAGCCGTGATTTTCTGCTACATTTACCACTTTGATTCAATTTAGAGAAGATTCATCCGGTAATTAATATAAATAACGTATCACGTAAGCGCAAAAACTATTATCGTTTATGTAACTGAGTGATTCTTTGGCACTTCAACGCGAGTTCGTGAACCTGCGAAGAGCGAGATGAGCGAACCAACAAAAGGCTTCGCACTACAAGAAGTCAAAAGGCGTTTTGAATGTGTTTTTGTCTCGATCGAGAGTCGATTGGGGCTTCCGGCGAACACAGCATGACTCGGAGATTCGACAAATCGGCATGCAAAAGTTTTTGTTGTCTGATGGATTCGGTCTAATGTCTTGAAAGACGGTTTTGAATGATTTTCATTCAGCTTCTGATTGATTCGAGGAAAGGCCATTATTATTTTGCATTTCACGGTTGCCTAGAGGTCAAAGGTTGTGTGGCTTTTGGGCTTACCGGGCTCATTTCTGGCGTTCAGCATTTTTTTTCTCTATTTTAAATTAACTAGTAGAAACCAAGGGTGTATGAAATGGAAATGGAAAAAGAGGCTCCAAAGGGGAGTAAAGGAGTCTAGAAAAATTTTGCCTCCTTAATTTGGGAGATTTAGGCCCCAAAAAAAAGCAATAGTGAGGGCCCATTTTTCAGAGTTACCCAAAAGTTGTGGCCTCTAGCTCCATCCTTGGAGGTGATGTGGTAAAATTATTTGCTTGCTTTTCCCCACACAAGCTTTTAGAGCCCCTAGCTCCGTCTCTGGTTACAATGTATCAGCCTAAGAGCTCCAACTGGGGGCTTCCAAAGTCAGAATAAAGGGACTTTTTCAGAAATCAAAATTGATCCCAACTTTAAGCCCCTGACCCACACCTTACACCCGTCTCTGGCTCGGACAATTAGACCCTAACAGAGATAACGAAGTCTCCTCCCGCCACTTAACAGCACAAAAGCCCCAAATATCGAGGTCTTCCGGGTGAAAAGTGGAATCTATGATCATCTTTACTAATAACGACCGTCTCCGCCGCATGCAAATCGCTTCCCCTCTATCGGCGAGTAACGAGACCCCCGCATAAGCTACAAATTAGAAATTTTCCTCCGAAGTCCGTACCCTCATTATGTCATTAAAAGTACCGAAGTTTAATCGAAAACAATAATTTATTCACGATGACGAACAGAGATTGATGTGCGGCAGGCCTCCATAAAGTGGCTGGTGGCTTACAAGCGAGTCATCAACATGTAATTAGTGTCGCAGTGGAAAGTGCGCAGCTGAGAGCCTGGGTGTGAGAGAAATGCTACCTTGGGCCCACGCACTCTCGTTGCCTGCAAGGTCCCACACTTTCCTCGCGTGTTTGCGACTTTTTCTGCCCGCTCCAATCATAATCGATAGTGCAGCTTTCTGTGTTTCTCTCATTGTGCCCGCAAAGTCACCATTGTGGCTGTAATTGGTTTCGCCATGAATGCTTTTTTTGCCAACTTCGGGTCTCTAAGCCTATTAAGACCTGCTTTTATGAAAATCGCGGTAAATTTGGGCTGCCCATGTGCCTCAAGTGACTCGTTAAGTTTTAAATGACACTCCAAATCGTATTAAAGACTGGTTGATTACGGGATTTGTGTGTGAGGTGGACAAATTGACTGCCACTCGCATAATAGTGCTTATAAATTGGCACTTGCTTAACGGAATGGGCTGGAAACTTCAATAAGTGTCTAGGATTTTGCTTAACTCCTTCCTTAGACACTCATACCTAGACTCAAGAAGCCAGTTCATTTTTTTTCATTCGACCTAGATCAGTTCTTTGAAGGTTTTCCGATTGGATAACTTCAAAACCTTATTCTTTTTGGAATATTTTGAGCTTTTTAAAGCAAGAGGACTTAAATATGTCCTTAAATGAGTTTTTTCGAGAGCAAACATAATTTTTAAAATTAGCTTAAAAATTAATTTTGAAAATAAAAAACTCATAAAACAATTTGACCTCTAATCAACTTTTGAGCCCAATCTGAGAAGCTTTTTATTTTCACCCGAATTCCTTCCGAAGACAGACCGGAGACCACATATACCAGGTCTCACAGAAAGCTGGTAAAAGACATAAAAATCCCTCATGGATTGGGGTTAAAAATCGGAGAAGGACCAGGTTTCAATGAAACACCTAAAAAGAATATAAAGCGTTTCCTGTCTAGGTTTATGAGTCTAAGGTTCCTTCACACTCGTCCTACTTTTGCGGAAACGCGAGCTGCAATTTAATGACAGTCATTCGGTGGCCTGATTCAATTTTCCCTTAATGATGGCAATTTGATAGCTGGTAAGTGCCCACTCTGGTCAGTCGGTCAGTGCGGTTCGAAATGACCTGCTGTGACTCGAGCATTATTTTTTCAGTAACGCCTCTCTGCGTCGCAATAAATCATCCCAAGGACACTGGCAAGTTTACCTCTCAATTAAAAAATTATCTTCTCTCTCAGAAACTCAATGAGACGCCAAGGCAAAGTTTTATCATCGCGGTGGGGCGAGGAGTGTTGAGGAAATTTCAGCATGCCATCAAATTATGCACGTGCAGGCCGGAAATGTGCTAAAAGTTGCCAAAGAAAACCTCCAACTTTCATCCGCTTCTCCATCTTCCGCCTCTCCTTGTCATTCCTGCGCCTCAAACTTTTGTTTTCGAAACATCGACGGCGAGAGAGAGAGGCAATTTTCGAGGCGAATCGAGGCAAAGAAGCGCGTCTTCGTCTTCACCTCGTCGTACTTCAAATTTATTTTCCGATATGCACTCTGAATTTTTCCGCTTCATAATTATGTAGGGCACAGACAGAGACGAAATATATGCACTATCCACTATGCAAAGTTTTGTTTTGTAAATAAATATATGTGTGCCATCGCAGCCGAGTCACCGCTCGCACCAGATGCAGAGGGGGAACCGAGAGATCGTTGGGTTTTTCATTTTTGGTCTCTCATCTGTTGGCCTTTTATTATTTTTATTCAGTTGACATTTACCAACTGGTCGAGTTTTTGATATTCATTAAGGTGAGCCTTCATTAGAGTGAGTCACTGTAAAATAAAGTTCAACCTTTTGACCCTCCTCGTTCGAATTGAATAAGCCTTTTATAATTTTTTGAACATCCAACATGGCCGCCAAAGGGGACCAAAATGACCACTAAAGGAGAAAAAATTTTTAGCTTCCAAAAAGAGGAAACATAAGTCGCATTTCAAAAATCGGGTGAATTTTGGAAAGTATGTGAGTTTTCTATAGCTTTCTCAGAGTTAAACATAAACATTTTTTTTTTGAATATTTTAAAAATCGTAATTTTTCATTTCGTGCTTTTGCCAATTTCCTACCAACTCATATGTTTTCTTGAATTTTCACTTATTAATTTATAGGAAGTACAGGCAGAAAGATATATTCATGGTAGGGCAGAGGGTCACGCATGTCCCAAAGATCCTATTGTGACCCATCAAAGTACAGCAATAAAAGATGGATAATTTTAGAGTTGAAATATTTTCGACTTAAAAACCTTTAAGATTTAAAAAGTCCATTTATTACAAATTTGGTGTTTTAATTCCTCTCTTTGGATCCCCAAATTCCCTTAATTTGGCTTTCCACCCATTTGTTTAACTTGCAAATTAACATCCAGATTCTCTTCTTTTCAACCTCATTGGAAATCTTGGAGTTAAGGTGGCTCTAAAATTCGGCCCCAATCGATTTAAACTTGGCTTTTCTTGTCCTGCAATGACGTGTAAAAGCCTTTCCCTTTCCTCCGTCCAGAAAGCACAGTTCCGCCACTGCAGTGCCAAGTATCACGAATTCGATGCACGATCGCGAGAACAAGTGCAAAGTGGGTGTGCACATATTAACGTCTGTTTTTATGCATATAAATAGCTGGGAAACAAAGCGGCCCGAATCATCTTTTACAGCATTCTCGCGAGTGCCCATCAGCCACTGCAGCAACATGAGGATGAGTCAGAGCCTTTGTGGGGCTTCGAAGCAACGTTCGCTGGCACGTTCGCGGGGGTGTGGGGTGGAAATGTGAGGTTGAAGGAAACGCGGGTGGCTCGTCATGTCGCCAAGGAAGCGACGCTTTCGCGATTGAAAAGTGAAAAGCGAAAAGTGTTTTGCTGATTTATGTGTGTCAATGCGCCAGCAAATAGAGAATTACAAGCTTCGGCTTCGTGCAAAGTGCATTATGTGTGGCGTCTAATTAGGCTAATTGTGTCAAATTATGTATGTGTGTGACGTGCATTTTGTTGTTGTTTTGGCGCGCGAGCTGCATAGAGTGAGAGAGAAATCGTTCGCATTTCCTAGGTAACCCAGTTGTATTGTCTTTTGGGTCTTCTATGCCAATGTCTAATGTTAGAAGTAGTTCAAATTTGAAGAAATGGCCATGAGCGTTGCTCTTTTTCAAATTCTGCTCGTGCCTTTGTAATAACGAGGCTTTGGGTGGGGCTCGTGATTCCGGCGCTCGAAATATGGGACACAGAGCTCGCTTTCTACCTCATTGTGAGGCTTTTTGCGTCTCTTTTGTGAAAGAGAAAAGTTTTCATGGGACTTCTGAAGTCGTGCAGGTCTTGAACGATAAATTTTTTACTGCCCTTGAGAACTTGAGAATATCCCCTTTAGTGTCTTGCCTCGTGGGAGTTATGTCTTCCTTTTTATTAAAAGCTGAGCTCATCTGTGTCTTCCGGGGTGTCCAATCAGTGTAAACTTTATGGCTTGATTTTTTTATGATGCTGGGTACTGAGTTTTACAAAAAAAACTAATTAGAGATAAATAGGGATTTTTCAAGGGAAAAAGTTTTCATGGACCTGGAAGCTTCTTGTATGACAAACTCCCACAAATCTTTTGCTGTTTAAAAAGTTGAAGCTATGTTTCGGCTGATTGGGATTTTCTCTCGAGACGATAGAGGCTAGGGTAACTAGAGTTGAAGAAGACTTGGGTCCAAACTTTGCTGAATCGATTTGGAGTAAAAGTTGAATTTTGACCTCCGGGTTGCGGCGTCAGGGATCAGCTATTGAGCCATTTGGGCTTATAATAGGCCTTTCAAGGAAGCTGAAATCTATCTTCAGCGTTCGAAAACATTTTTCACAAAATTTTTACCGAGAAAAAATTTTAACGCTTTTTCTTGACCTATATCGTAGTTAGTGAGGTCAAAGTTCGAGATGTAGGAAAATCGATTCGTTTCATATAAAATCGATATGGGACGGAAAAGGCTATAGCAGAAGTGAAATTTAAAGGACCAATTATGACACTCAAAAATTCTTTTAACAAGGAAGGCTTTGAAGATTAAAATTTGTGACAAGAAGATTCAAATATAAACCTCTAAAAAATCCGAAAATGATTTATTCTCTAAATAAAATTCTCCCACAAGGCTCTATAGCTCCTATGAATACCTTAGAAGTGTTTGGAAAAAACTTGGCCGTTTGAAGGAGCTTCGGTTTTCAGTCAGACCATGTGGAGGGGATTAAAAAATATTTCACGCAAGTTTTCAAATTCTTAAATCGAGTAGTAGGCCTTTAGTCGGTTTCCATGATCTAAAAAACCTCAGTCGAAATGAAAAAGTTATTCAAGAATTCAAGGGAAAACCTAGCCAAGATCGAGAGTTATTGGATAAATGAATAGAGATATAATAGTATTATATCTCTATTGATAAATGTCGAAAATGGCTCTTCCAGGCTTTGGTCATACTCGTTCCGAGGGCTGTCCCAAAGAAAGCCCGGATCTAAACAAAAATAGTCCGACAAAGAACGTGCTGTTTCGCAGACCGATAACCTCCGCCGCGATTACAAACCAGGTTAATTGTCTCCGATGTGAAGCAAGCTTATTTATGAAAAGCCAATTGATTCA
This sequence comes from Forcipomyia taiwana, assembly GCA_963930915.1. NCBI lineage: Eukaryota > Metazoa > Arthropoda > Insecta > Diptera > Ceratopogonidae > Forcipomyia > Forcipomyia taiwana. Next base: position 2,650,390 of record CAWVOI010000110.1, on the reverse strand, counting down.
ATCATAAACGGTATTTCGCAACCTGATTTGAGCAATTCTGTTTTATATTCCAGAGTCAGTCACGAATTCCGCGAGTCGACAGTGCCAGCAAGATACCGACGTTTGGCAGCAAGATCTCCAAAATAGCGCGCCAGACGAAGCTGCCGACATTCAAGGTGCCCAGCAGCTCCCTCCGCATTCCGACCCCCATCTCGCGGTCCTCATCTGGCGCCGAGTTGCGTCGCACGAACCTCATCAAGGGCACCAGCTACAGCAGCAGCAGTGGCAACGTCCGGGACTCGGGCTTCTCCCGCGTCCCCGACGACCAGCAGCTCCTCGTGAACGAAACCATAGACCTCGTGAAGGGCAGCAGTGACAGCCTCGATGCCCCAGCCAACGAAACCTACGACGCTGCAGTAGGGGACGCCACATTCCTGAAGCCAGCGGACGTTCCACAGACCCCGTGCGGTCCCTCCCCAAACTCGACAGTCACGCTGGACGATGCAAAGTCACCTGCTGGAGCGAACAATGAGACCTTTGAGGTGAACGGGGGAAAGTCGAGGCTGTCGGTTGACCTTGCGGAGCAGCTAAACGGCACGATTGCGCTCAGTTCAACAATGAATTGTGAAAAACTGCTCGATATCACGTCTGACGTGAATCCGCATTTGATGAGCATGATGCATGACGGCGAGGCGGAGGTGCCGAACGCGACAAAGCTGCTCTGCATGACGACCACGGGGACCGAGTACGAGGGGGAGGAGGGTCTGGGGGAGCGGACTCTCGTGAAGGAGCAGCTGGAGGCCGACCTGCCCTCCGACGAGGACGACGGGGCCGACAACGACGTCGAGATGCTCCCCGTGATCTTGAAGGGCCAGGAGGGTCGTATCCAGCTGCCGCCCAAGCAGCGCTTCTCCTTCGGCCTCGACCTCACCGAGTGCACCCTCGACTGCTCCATCGAGCTCTGCGACGTCTCCAACTCCTCCTCCATGCAGCACAACAAGTCCCCCTGCAACAACACCAAGCAGAGCTCGTTCGACGAGAGCCTCGGCATTCTCACGCCGGACCAGATGAAGGAGTTCCTGGACTCCACAAAGACCAGCACGGGCTCCCACATGCAGCTGCATCTCCACAGCGGCGGCCACAAGGGTCTTGGCCACCACCACTGCCGCGTGGACATGACTCCATCCCCGGAGGAGCTGCCTCTGGACACCGTGGAGGTCAAGACCGACGGAGGGGACATTGTTTTCGGACCAGAGACTACCGGTGAGTTTCTAACGTTCCATCGAGAATTCAAATTTGAACTCAGGAGCCATTGCTAATTCACTCAAACCCCAACAAAAGATGATAGTTACTCGTGTTTTTGGAATGGAAAAAAGTAATTACACTGTTTGAGTATCGTTCACAGGCCATAATGTGTAGTTTTTAGATCCAGTAGGCATTCAATTTTATTTTAATCCATCATTTGACCTCTACTAAATACGTCAAGGTCAATTGTATTTTAGTAAATTTGAAAACTCAAAAATTCTGTCTAAAGTTTCGGTCTACGAAGACACATACAGCCTAAACCTTAAGCCTAACAATAGAGATAGAAAAGTATGGAGTGGAAATACGAGAATTTTTAGCTCGCCCCAGGAACTGTAAAATTGCTTTGGAAATGTCAAATTTGACAATCCCTAGGGCGAATTTGCTAAAAAATTATTGCCTTAAGCGATATATGGGTATTTCCACTCTATGTATTTTTATCTCTATTAGCCTAACGTTGAGTTCATAGAAATCAGAATTTTCTAAATTTACCAAAAATCAGACTTTTGATCAATATTTTATTTTTGGTGGTAATTTTTACTTCTTACAAAACTCTCATTCAAAAACAAAACTTTTTCTCCCCGTTTGACTCGCTAAAATCTCTATAATTTTCCTAAAATCTAAGTTTAAAATTAAAGTTTAAAAATAAAGGTTAAAAAATGTTAACGAGAAAATTTCCCTTCCAGGAATTCTTTACCAAGAGTCATCCCAGGCCGAGTCCGACCCCAAGACCTCGGACCTCCTGACCAAGTCAACCAACTCCAAGATATCCAACAGCTTCATTGCGAGCATAACGAGCGTCACGAGCCTCGACACGGGCTACCAGGGTGACGGAGAGACCTCTCGTCCAGCCAGTCGAGGGGCCGACAACTTCCTGGGTCGTGCTCAGGGTGCCTGGAACAACGGCGTGGTCCAGCGTCGAGCCCAGGACCCCATGACCGACTCGGACTTTTTCACCGAGAGCGACGCCGACGACCTCATCCACAACCGAGGCGACCGCCGGGCCCAGATAATCGACGGGCAGCTGTTCGGGGCCAGTCAGCAGAACGGAGCCAGCGTGCCCCCGATGCCCCCTCCCGCCGCCATGGAGGACTCGTGCATGGAGTCGAGTGGGATCTTCACGGACGCCGAGAAGGACTCGAACGCGGCGACGGACCTCTCGCCGGACACCGAGACCCAGAGCAGCAACAAGACGACGTGCAGCCAGAGAAAAGCCGTCGAAGGTCGGGTGAGCGAGGAGAAGAGAGACTCGGCGGTGGGGCCACAGACTTCTACGACGACGTACAGCCGCGCTTCTACGACCACGAGTGAAGAAAATGAGGTGAGCAATACGGGCAAATGCTACTCAGCTGTGCCCGTCTCGTCGGCTCTGAGTGATAACGCTCGTCAGTCTGATGCCAGCGCTAAAGCGAGAAGCATTAACGCGAGCAGCGCCTTTACACGCAAGCAAAACGCGCGGAGACATGACATGACCCCGCGGAACACCCCTCCGTACGGCAGCAGAAGCAAGGTTCTCAAGACGGAGGACCAGCACCAGAATCAGGAGAATAACGCCAACAGCCACAACCGGAAGTCCGCGACTCCCAACAAATGGGACGCGGTGATGAATAAAATTGCCGAGAACAAGAGCAGTCATGCGATCAAAAAGAACTTTAGTGACGTGAAATCAAAAGTGTTTAGTGGACTGGTGCTCAAGAACCCCCCGGCAGCGGCTGTCGGAGTCTCCTCCTCGGCCATCAAGCGACAGCTCTTTTCCGCCGCCGCGACGACCAAGAGGTGAGTTTACATATTCAAATTGCATAATAATTTACTGACAGTGTGGCTTGTTGGGGCTCAGACGGACATGCGAACGGAGCCAAGTCGTAGTCAATATTAATTATCGGCTTCATTTACATACAAGTGTGACATTTTCGAGCCAAATTCGCGGGGACTTGTCTGTCCGTCTTTTTAATTGCTGCGGCTTTTAATTTCACGGTATTTAGAAATCTAATTTTAGTTAGTGGCAACAGAAAGCCTGTGCATAGCTCAAAGTGCGACGCAGATCAGCCGTCCTTGAGCCGTGAGAAGAGGAAAACACCTCTTGAGCTTTGGAATGTGTTGCCTAGATAAGGTTTGAAAGAAGATGGAGGGTTCCATATTATCTCCTGAGTTGTTATTGAGGCTCTTAAACCTCGATATCTTGAGTAAGGGAAACTAGGCTTTCCATTTTCAAGTCATTACCTTCCTAGAGGGGTTTTTCGTGAGTTTAAACAGATGTCTCTGAGAGGGTTCTGTAAGTTAATTTATTTGCCCTAAAAAGCTCTAACTTATTGCTTTTTTGAAATAAATTTTTAAATATTTTTAATGAAAAATTTAGCTGAAGTGTAGCCCTTAAATCAGCATTAAATGGAGTCCCAATGTCTCCAGAGTCCTAATCACGACGCTTTTGAGAGAGGAGAGGCCCTCAGGGAACCTCAGGCTCTGGGGACTTTTACAATTCGAGTAGGACCTCTTTGAGCCGCCAAATCGACAAAAATCATAAAAATAGGGTGTAAATTCACTTAAAAGTCACGCCTCAGGTTCTTGGAGTCTTATCACGTTACTAACCTTGGTGCATGTCCAAAGGTCCACAGAATGTTAGTTTCGGTTCCCAACTAATACTAGAGGGAAGTTACATCGTAAATTTCCCACCAGAGCTCACGGAAAAGACACCTCTCCGGGCCTCTTAGACAACATGTCGTTCCTCTCGATTGTTTACTTGCCCCGATCCATTTTACTAATCTGCGTCTGCGACACTAAGCCCCGAGCCAAGTCATCGTTGCGCCACGCGATTTGAGCAACTAAAAGCCGTAGCACAAATTGAGAAATGTGTGTACTTTATGTGCGAGACCTCTCCCTAGGTGCAGCCAGCCTCGGTGAGAAAATCTTAGACAAGCTTGTAAAATCGTGTATATCAAATCTGAATGCACATGTACGGGTGATTGATGGCACCCAGACTAGCACATTTTATAGTTTACATTATCTACTCATTTTAACGTCTTTTCGTCGTCACCGGATCGTCGTTCGGCAACATTGTCGAGACTCGAGAGCGAGCGGGATGTAGATTTCAATGGCTTCATAATTGCCAACGCAGCGATGGGGTTACGGCAGACACAAAAGGGCCCGTAAGCCGACTGCTGATAAACCTCTTCATTCACTCTTTTTGAACCCATTGAACTGGGTAATTCGATACTTGTCTCCTCGATTCTCTTTCTCTCTCGCTTTTTGTTTGTCCCCCATAGTCCATCAATTTCCTTTTTGCCCATGTTGTGACTCGCTCGCGGCTCAATCGAACTCCAACTCCCCTTGACATGCCAATCTTGAAACCATCAAAAGTGACGTCATGCGTAAGGTTGCGGGTCTCCATTATGTTGGTTCACCTTCAAACTTGCCAGCTAGTCGGCTCAAAAAGGTGTAATTGAAAGTCGTGAGAGGTTGGGCCAAACCTGCTCAGCGGAGCCGGAAAAGCCTGATTTCGCCTCGGCCAGGGTTGAGTTTGGCGGAACGAGTTCACACTTTAATTTTCTGCCGAATTCTGGGAACAAAATGAGGGGAAGGGGAATCATTAAGTAAAGTCGGACTTTTGAATAAATTACGACTTATCTCAATTGGCCCATAACCTCAAACTCCCGAAACCCATGAACCAAATTATTTGTTAAAAATTATTTCATTTGTTGACTGGACAATAAAAATATTCCCATAATGCTACCCATCAATTTTTGAGAATTTTAACCCTCTAATGCATGATTATGACTTTTGGTGGGTAGGAGTTGTAGATTCCCAAAGGAAGAAAAATTTTCAAACTCGTGTTTTTCGAGCAGCTTTATTTTTTTTTATCGGAGAACGAAAAATATAAACGCCATATTTTTTTAGGAGGGTGAATAAAAACATCATCCAAAATTAATTTCGGTTTTTGACAAAAAATCTTCATCCTTCAAGAATTTTTCCTCAAAAACTATTGAATTTAATTTTTGTTGATGCTTTTATTTAATCTCTTTAAAACATTTATGTTCTAGGTTAAAAAAAGTAGAGCTACTAAAAAACATGTTTCAAAATTCTTGTTCCTTTGGGGATATCTAGCTTCTTCCCCTTGGATGATAAGGTTCATGAAGTAGTTCCATAATTAGCTCGGTTTGATAAAATACATCCCTACTCATTCCTAGCTGACTAGGTTTAGTGCCAGCTACTTAATACTAATATTTAAGCAAGCATAAAAAAATTAGACGAGTTTTAAGGCGATAACAAAAACCATTTTTGCATTAGAGGGTTAAAAATTCAGTTTTTCCTCCACAATCTCAATCCATTCTATTTTCCAGAGAAAGCCCCTAAGCTTGGGAAAACAACCTCTAAATCTCATTGCAATAACTTGACAGACAGACAGACAACTTCCTCTCATTGAGTCAGCTGTCAGACACTTACGGTGTTTGCATTAGCTAAAAATGGGTGCACACAAACCTGATAGTTGCAGGTTCGCGAATGAGTGTGAAAATCACAATGGCCAGCGAATCGAAAGGCCAGATAAGCCGGGGTCCGGACCAAAACATGCGCTGTTGCGCAACCAAACATCTTTCGGGTCTGATAAGATCGGGTCAGGAGGGCAGATGCACGAACCAGCGATTGCCCGCACAAAGACGCATCTACACCTCTCGGTGTTAATTGGCGTAAATTACGAATTTGTGTTCTCTGCTCATTATCCGATATGTTGGCGGATAATTTATTTATTTCATGCTCTTAACCATTGTAATTGACCGCTGTTGACTCTATCATTCATTACTGCTGCTTATTCGCCAGTTACATAAATTACATAAATATGTGTACTTAATTTTAACCAGATTCCACATGAATTGAGTAAGACATGAATGGGACAAAGTGCATGCGCTAAGCAGCTACTTTGAAGAATGCGAAAATGTGTGCATTCTATGCGGAGTGATCTCACGCGATGACTTTGTACATATTAAATGTGAAAAATGTGGGAACGCTGGCCGATTAGGCTGCAGAGATGCGGCTGGGAGATAGCGAGCGGAAAAAACATTGTAATTGGCTGTCAGTTTTGACATATTTGCTGACGTTTAGAGACAATGAGCTGCTTGTTTCGGAGGCTCTTGGGCTGGGTCCGGTGCCTTAATGAGGCTCTCGAATCGCAGAATTTGAGTAAAAAGTTGCTGGTGTGAATTGAGTGTTTCAATATTGGTTTTGGGTGCTTTCGATTTTATCTGATTTGGGATTCGTTTAAAGAAGCAGGGTGGGGCTTTAGTGGATGTGTACCTTTGGCTTTAGGCTCGTAAAGTGGCTGAATTACGATGTAATTTTGGGGATTTGACTTTGCTTGAATTGTTTGCATATTTCACCTTTTATCGGGACAAAGCTGTGGGCCGTTGACTTTAACTGTGGGCGGTTTTCGATCAAAAACTACTAAAGCTTAGCTTTTAAAGGAAAATTTTTATGAGGTCTTTTAGATTGACTATCTGTCTTTCTAACAATTCAGGGGAAGAAAATGGGGGGTGAAAGTTTTTATTAATTTTTGATTTTAATCAGATACTAAAATTTTATTTTTCTCCAATAATATTTTTGAAAACCACAGAATTTCTGGGTGAAATCGGAATTTAAGGGGAAAAAAAATCTTTTTTTAGCACTAGAGGGTTAAAAGTCTTTCTAAAGAGCTCAAGAATGCCTGCTAAATTTTTTTGTCAATAGTTGAAGAAAATTGCCGACTCGAAGAAGCAACTTTTCCGGCTTTTCAGTTTTTTGAAAAAAAAAAAAATTAAAATTAAAAGAGAAAAATATTTAAAATGTCAAGTTAAAAAGCGTCATCTAGAGCTTGAGGAAAAATCTCTGGCACCCTTGTAAGGCTCAGCTTTGAAAGGCAGCCGCCAACATTCCCGTTGACGTTCGGAACAAGCATAACTCTGTAATAACATGGTTTTTTTCCCTCACACACAAGAAATCTGCTAATTAATTACCTCAGCCGTCTCTCTAGAGCACCAACCACAGTTTTTGCCTAAGCAAGCCTCATCTACTCCATTCACTCCGCTATTTCAGTTATAAGCCTCTGACATTACCTGAGCATACGGACCCGCATTAATTAATACGCAATACGTCTTCGGTCGGAGCGGCAAAGTCGCAGGTACGCGTCTTAAAATCGTGTTATAAAATTCATTAGACGCAGCTCTGATGAATTATCACCTTTTGGACGCCATTTTTCAATTTTCTGCTCCACTTGCTCGTCTCAACTCTCAGTGGTGGTGATTTATGATCCACCGAAATTCCCTTGTATGAGGACTAATCGCTCGTCTAATCTTGTTTCCACTAAATAATTTACTTGCGTGTCCAAATTCACATGTTCCAGACTCGGACACTTGTACGGGGAGGTGGTCTGTTCCAAATAGGTGTCTTGCTCTGTCGTCACCCGAATCGATCCACGAGCTAGCCGAAATTGATACACACGAAAAAAAAGTCAACAGACCCGCAGAGTGATGTGGGTGACCTTGAAAACAAAAGTGGGCTATCACAGAGAGACATTTAATATTTGTTTTATGATTTTATCTTCCTCACTTCGGAGCATGTCGGCATTCCGCCGGCTCGACGTTGAGCTGTGTGAGATATGCTCGTTTGCTGAGGCAAAGTTTGCGACCACGACAGCCTTGGATAACGAGCCATTTCGCAAGATTCACCACAAAAATATGAAAGGTTTATTTTTAGCGATTTTCCAAAACTTGCCATCGTTTGTCCCTCGGTTCAAAAGGGATCCTAATTCGAAATATATTGCGATTCCGAGGCGGTCGATTTATATTCCATGGCAGCCATATGCGGTTGATTGCGGCTTTGCATATGAATTTGGCTATGGCATCCCCCTAATAAAACGTTTCTCTCTCTCGTTATTATTTTTCAGAGACTTCAGAACCAGCAGCACACACAGCGAGCAAAGCGACTGCAGTTCCACCGGAGTGGCTGGCTCGCCGAAAGCAGCAACGCCAAAGGCATCATCTGTAACGCAAAGTGAGTACTCCTGAATGTATGCAATGCACACCACTGCTGTTTTCATTCGAACTTCGAGCAGCCTCGTTTCTCCCTCACACTCGATATTGGAATCGAATTCGATTATGAAATGCGATAAAGTGGAGGTGGCAGTGACTCGGAAATGCCGCTCTAAAAAAATGCTGTGTCCAGAAACCAGAATGTTTTCCTACACGTCACTCCGTAGATCTCTCGTAAATGGTATTTCGTAAGCCACTACTCTCGACATGATCTATTACAGTGCGGTTTGTGATATATACGCAGTGCTCTGGGCACATAACGCCCGCGAAAAAAATTGATACATGTGTCAGCGAGAATGGGACGCCTCTAATTTTAGAACGAGAAATAGAACTGCTGCTCAATTAATTATCTATTAGAGGATAAGCGAATTGGCGTTTGTAACGCATTTGTAAAGCTTGCCGCTCGTTTCGAGGCATGCACAAGCTGAGAGAGTTTTGATAGCCTATTTTCTTATCATAATCCCGTTCTTATCTCCAATCACGCCGAAATAGAGCCTCTTGACCTTGCATGGCGTCGACCAAAATCGGAGTTTTCCTTTCACTGGTTAGATAATTTTCCAGGTCACGAGCTCCCCCATCTCGACTTTCGTCGTTCAGCGAGATATTCGAGATTTCGAGTCCATTCACAAGAAAGCCCTTCAACCATTAACCGTTCCACCTTTCTCAATTACTCTTTTACCGCGTATTATATTTTCCCCATTGAATCTCGCGTCTAGACTTCTTCTAGGAAATCCAATGAGTCGATTATTAGGTATTTTATAGGTCTCTCTTTCTCTTGTTTCTCGCTACGGTGCCATTGTAACTCGATGCCGCACCACGGCAAGCTCATAAATACATTAATAACATAATAATAATCATAATGAGTAGAAAAATACATATCAATCTCACCTGAACAATTGCAAGCCGGTTTCCGAAAGAATCGGATCGCTTGAATTCCACATACATTCAAATCGACACTCGACATGGCTCAGATCGGCACACCGCTGGTGTCTTGGGTCTCTTTGCTAGCCGTTTTGCAGCTTTACGCGAGTCGGCGAGCATTGTGTTTGCCTGCCTCGTTTCAGTCATGTACGCAATGCTACATAACATAAAATTCTCGGCTTCTCACCGCAGCACCCATATGTTTGCTCTCGTACCCTGAGTCACAAGAGATTCTGGACTAATCAGAGCTCATTGAACAACCATTTGGGGGACGAAGTTTCGAAGAGACCATGACACCAAACAAAAGTTGCTTATTTTGTCATTTTACATGACCAATCTGAATTTCAGCTCAATCGGAGCAACTAAATTTTTCCCCCCTTCGGAGGCCTCTCACCCCACCCCCTTAAGTGATAGGGGCAAACATGTGTTCTATGATTTGCTAGATTTGACATGATGTATAACATATCCAAAATTCAGCTTAATCGGATGAAGTATATGGAACTTTCATACAACGGGAAAACCCCCTTAATTACCCCCCAGGCAGTTTTCCGGAAAAACCAAAGTAGTTCCACCACCCTCCAGATCATACATGACAATATGCAAAAAACCGCAGGTCTCTAGCTCTTGTAGTTTCGGAGCCTTTGCGACTCAGACGGACGGACGGACGGACGGACGGACGGACATATCGGACACATAAGTGCATTTTTTTCAAAATTGATGAAAATGCACTAAAAAAAAGACGACTGACAGTTTTATTTCCTGAATTGGTGGAAATTTTTTTCATAAAACTGCTCCTAAATTTTTTTTTCTGATGCTATTTTTAAAAAATTAAGAGCAAAAATAAAATCCAAACGGTTTTTTAAAATTTTAAATCCCCTCCAAAAAATAGAATCCAGAAACTCTTCCGGAAAAGGGCTCTCAGGCAAACCTTAGCTGGCGTCTCTCTCTTTTCGATGTTCAAAAGCAAAACAAATAGGTAGTAGGAACCTGTTAAAACACTCGCTCGCGTACGGGCGCAGCAACGTACAGCAGCAGTGAGGCATAAGAAGACATTCACTGGCACACCGTGAAATGTAGTCTTGCAGTTTTGCATGAATCGCGCGTCGTGGCAAGCTGTTTTCATCGTCGCTGTCGTCGTCTAACGGGATTAAATTATCGACTTTTCGCAACGCTAATTGGTCATTTCCGCGTGTGCATCCCGAAACCCAACTGGCGACTCCCTCGCGGTCCCCAGCGAACAAGTGCTACTTTGTGGAGAGATATATATCGAGGCAAGTGGAGTGTGGCAGGCCGATGGAAAAGAGAAAACTTGTGAATAAATATGCAATGAATGATATCATAAAAAGTTTTAAGAGTTTAGAAAATATGATGCATAATAGATGAATCTCGAAACGCGCGACGAATATGCAGTCGAGTGTGCTTAAACGTGATAACTTGATTGGGCTGAAGTGGGGCATTGAGCAAATAGCCGAGTTCCTGCTCTGCACGTCAGCCGATATGGCACAAGCTCTTAATCCATGTACCGATGCCGCAATTAAAATCGTATTGTAATTGCATGACTTTTGATGCCACCTACATAAGCGTCGAGTGGCTGACATTGAATGTGTTTTCGCACCTACCCGGTGTATACAAATTTGAGCAGCTCCCTCGCGCAACCTTTTACGAGAAGTTGTAAAAAACACGACACAACAACATAAATTAGGCGACTCTATACTTGCTGGCGATTTGGTGAATAATGAGCGAGCGCAATAAACGTCGCAGTAAAGCGAGGAATGTGCAAAGTTTTTCCAAACCTCATTCTATTGTTTCGTTTCGGTGTTGTGTGCAGAGATTTTTGCACCTCTCCTGCCCGACTTCGTGGTGTGCTGACTCGTGAATGAATTAAAAACTCGTATCAAAGGTGTTTAGGTTTAATTTAACCCTTTGAGGGTTGGAAATCGCCCCTTGTGAACTACACACCCAATGTACCCAGAGTTCAACATTTGGAAAAATTACTTGAAATTATTTTTTGACTTCGAGATTAAAATTTTTGGGATGAAGTTTTTGTCATTTTTCGGGTTTTTTTTTAACAAAAGTTACTCTGATTTTAAAATTTTGGCCAATATTTTGAGCTTAAATAATTTAGAAACTTAAAATGAGCTACGGCTAAAGGACCTAATTTTCGTTATTTAAAATTTTGGCCAGGTGTTTTGCCATCCTAAAATTGTTCCTTAAAGCTTTCTAGGATCCAAAATGAACCTTAAAAATAGAAGGACCTTCTTAGCCCTTAAGGTCACAAATTGTTGAAAAAAGGGAGGAAATGTATGAAGAACAATTTCTTCTCGTAGAAAATCCAAAAATATTTAACTCAGATTCGTTTGAAAAAATCGAGGTTGAAGTTGTTTAGAAATTTTGTAACCTGTTTTCGGTCCAAAAAATATTTCGAAGGGGTTTTTATTGGTAGGTTGAAAAAGAGAAATTTTTAGGGAAAGAATTAAGAATTAAAGTCTCGGAGAATTTTCCTTGAATTTTCCTTAAGGGCCTGTTCACATATAACGTAACGGTGAAAATCGAGATTTTCGACCCCCACTCCCCCCTCTGTCAAGGTTTGTCCTATATAACAGTACTTGAGTTTGTACTGACTGTCACGGAGCGGCCGACACCCCCCCCCCCTCCTTGGACCGTGACGTAATATGTGAACAGCTCCTAAAAAAGTAGAAATGGGATCAGGAAAAAAGGCTTTAAAAATGCACCTGTCAGGCAAACAAGGGTTAAGCAAGTACATGTGCAAAGGAGAGAAATAAGCGCGAAATTTATGGACAAGATCGCCAGAGATTATGGGAACTTCAATGACAAACAAAACACGCTATTTCTTTCCTCGCTCTTGCCCGTTCCTTCGCGCCCCATCCGAGCCTTCTTTTCGCAATCGCTCTCCATCAAAGTTCATGGTGTTAATGAACTAAGTCTATATAAAGTTCGCGCGGTGCTCGCACATTGGAGATCAAGGTACAAGTAGAGCCAATTCGCATGACACGGCCTGAACTTGAACATCGCTATATACGCGAGCTTAATCTCATTCTCTCACCGCATCAAAATGGCACATGAGATACGCGAGTGCTGGGCGGTGAGGTCTTCATAGAGCCAAAATTGCCGGGCTCGGAGGTTTCGTGGCCAGTCATAAATTACCGCTTATTATATGCCGAATGCCGCGTCATCTATGGGCCGAGGACCGACCACGTTCGGTGGAAAACGCGGAATTTGGGCTCATGTAAAATAAAAACGTTACATTCACTGCCGCAATTATGCCGCTCTCGTGGTTGTTTAATTCAATTACCGCACTTTTCTGACCACATTGAGAAACACGTACATGTTTGTAGGTAAATACGCTTGCAATTGAAATTGTCACTTGCACATATAGTGCTCGAGCCGGCATCGAGAGCAAAATGTCGGAGCAGTCGACGGTGGAGACGGAGAAGAGGAAGTTCAAGCGTGACAAATGGTTTATTCGACGACTACAAAGTCGAGGGAATTTCGTTTTTGTTCGTCGCGCAGCTTGTTTGGGAAATGGGAATTCAGAGCGTAACTAACGATGGGAGTCTCTGACGAACGACAATCGAAAGTTTCTTGAAGGTCGTTGCTTCGAAAAGGGAAACTGGGCTTTGGTGGCAGGAGACCGGTTATCGGGGCCTTTGTTCGTTCATCTGCTGGACTGGTTAAACTATAGGTTCTACGTTTAGGCTTGGCGTTGTTTTCCTTCGGACATGTTTTACTGAAACTCAAAAACCTGAAATGATTTTTTTTATTATGCGTCAAAAAATTTCTGAAACTCAAATAAATTTGAACAAATTTTTTAAAGGTTAGGTCTGATTCTGAAAGGACATTCGAACTCGAAATATGTTTGTTCTTAAATTAAAATAAATCAAAAAATCTCTCTTAAAAATAAGTGAAAGTTTAAATATTAAAACATTACAATAAAAATTTTTTATTATAAAAAAAAACTTGCACTGAAAAGTATTTTTAGCAAAAACAAAAATTTTTAACAGGTGAAAAAAAATCTCAAAAATAAAATAATTGTGATTTCTGATCCAACTCAAAAAATTTCCATAAAAGAAGTAGGCATAATTAGTGAATTTTCTTAACAGTCCTAGAATTTTGAACCAAAGAAGAATGCACTGAGAGTCATTTAGTTAAGCACTTAAGGTTATTTTTCAGTGCAACAATCGTGAAAAATTTTTGTCAATGAGGAAGTTTTTTCTGAAGACGGAAAAACACCTTTAAAATTCAGGTTAAATTTTTTAAAAGCGGTTTTACTTTTTTATTTAGTTTTAATTCCCTTCTGAATGCACTGAAATACAGCCAATTCGATTAGATGAAAGACCAGCTATAGAAACTAATTAATTCTAGTCAGCTAAAGGGTTGAAAAGTAGCACAAACCGAAGAGGCCCCTTGACACGACCTCCACCGTCAGAGTGTGGAAAGTTTTTTCCACAAAAACCGGTGATGTCAGCCGCCAAGCCAGGGGAGGTACCGGCAATTTGTAGCTGTCATTGCAAAACTGTTTACCCGCTCTCTCTCGAATTTACAAAATTTGTTGACTTTTTTTTGTCTCGCGCAAAAAATGACATAACGCGTTTCGAGCAACTCGATACTGCCAGGAATCGCACTTCCTTGTGTGCAGAACCCAATCCACGGCCGAAAATAAATTAACAGTAATTTGTGAGCAGATAGAGCAATTTTACGGTCTGCAATGTGGGTCAATTGGCCCAAAATACAACACATTGTAGCCGTGTCGTCTGGCGTGCCAAGCGGAGTCGTAAAAAATGCAAGCGAATGCCCCACTAAAAGTCGTAATTTTCCGCAATCCCTCGATTTCCAGGAATGCCAGCGAAAATAGACATGAACCCCCACTAACCCGGATTGATGCATTGTGTGTATCATTAAATTGTGCACCACATCGGAATTAGTCAAAATATTATTGGTTCGTTTGAGGCAACGTCAGAGTGTGTTATTCAAATAAATAAATGCAATAATGGGCCAGAATGGGAGCAGACACGATTCGACGGAAAAACTTTCGCGCTCAAAGTCGGAGCGACACTTCCACAAGAAGGTGATTGAGCGTGAGAGGTTTGGCAGCTTTGGAAAGCAGACAAAAGGTAAACTTCGCCCGCCCTTGATCCGAATGCGTCAGAGAGTGCTGCTTGAAGTGATGAATGAGGGCCCAATTGCTAGTTCGAGGCGTAATAATTTAATTTCTCTTCTCAAGGGTCATCGAAGAAACGTGATGTTCGGCTGATATCGGCCCAAGGTGATGCCATCATCAAGGATAAACTGGGAGCAGGTGAGTTCCACGCTAGTGACGGGGTGGCGTCGGTACTTGCCGGATTGGGTCGCAAGTGCCGTTCTCTCTCTTGACCTCGTAGTAGCGGCAGTTCGTTGGGATGACAATTTTGTGGCAGTGTCCGTGTATGTCCGGGATTTCACCCACTTTGCAGTTTGGGCGGGTGTCCAAGATGCCCCCTTGTCTCTTAAAAGAAAAGATTTTTATTTTGAGTTAAGGTTAAGGGGATAATTAACTTGGGGCATGGACTTTACGAAATACGCGAAAATAGCGAAAACTACGATATTCAGGATGAGAAACTTCATGGCAGCTCAAAAACTTGAATAAGACTGGCAAAAGGCAGTTCAGTGGAAGCTGGAGTAAATCACTGTTTCTGATCAGGTTTTCTGGTCAAAATCAATTAAAACTTTTTATCACGAAGTTTCCAGCCTTGAAAATCTGACTTTTGTGTATCTGGAAATTTTCTATCAATCAAAAAGTGTATCAAGACTGTTTGTTAACAAACAAATTTATTTTTAAAAAATTTCCTAGACCTGGATTGTTCTTAGATTTTTCGAACTAGAAAAGGTGTTTACTTTTACGAAATAAAATTTTAATAAAATAAAGTCAAATTTGGTTTAAGAAATTTGTTTAAAGATTATGATGATAAGCAGAACTTTAGCAAAGATTTTCAGCTTCAAAATGAAGACAAACAGGTTTCTAGGCTCAAAAACATCAAATTCGATAATAAGTCTAAAGTAAAAGCTGTTTTCGAATCCTTTCTTTGATGTAAAAAATCCCAATTCTTTTAAAATCCAGCTCAGATAGTGATCTTCATCTCAAAGCCGGTTTATGGAACCCAAAAGCCATCTCATCTCTCGAAAACCTCTCAAACTTGCTAATTCAACCGTGACTCTTGTTTCTCCGCAGCCAAAAACGGCACCAGTCCACTTCTGAAGGAACTCAAGAACTCGCCTCCGAGCAAGAAATATCTCAGCAGCCCCAAAACCGACGACCTCGGCTCGGAACGGTCATCGCCAGTCCAGCTGAAGCACGGTGAGTCACTGTTTAGCCTAATGACCACCACGACCAACTTACGACACAAATTTACAACACATAATCCGATTTGCGGGAAAAATTTTTCAATGGATTTCCTCGTCAAACAAAAATGCCTTCACATTACATTGTCTCCCCGGTCCGTTCTCGGTTGTGTGGGTGCGTGGCAGCGTGTGGCGACCGATGATTCATCCGGGGGAAGTGCGCATGCGCGAGATGTGCAACGAAAGGAGCAAGGAAAATTTTCTCTTTTTCACCTTATCAACCATACGGAGCCAAACACTGGCAACAATCCAGCGAGTTTCGGGCTTAAATCGTGTGATAGCGACTGAAATATTTACAAAATAAGGTGTCTTTGATGAATCGACCGACCTCTTATGCAAAACAGCAATGGTGGGACCAAAGAAGGGCGCCATCGCGAGCGTAAATAGGCAGAACATCGCGAGTAGCGTGAATGGCAGAGCGACAAAGCAGCCGCGACAAAAGAGTTTCAGTAAGTCTCATTTTTCTCGTCATTATTCACTCTGCTACTTCTGCCACTTCCCACCCGAAAGCTGCCACGGTACTCTCTAAATGGACTGCTAACAGGTGGGCTGCAATATTTGTTTTTGCCACAGTTAATTTCTGTGCCACGCCAGCTGGGAGCATCGAAAGTGAATTGTGTGTTATGAAACGTTGCGCGTCCTTCGAAGGAGAATCGATGCAACAGCCGAGAGAGAGAGCGACAAAAATAGTGTCCGGAAATTGAGTCGGCTGCTCGCGATTGGGGCTTCCGTTCGCATTTGCAGGGACGCAGGTGTGTTGGACTCGACTATCCTTGGGGGGAGAGTGCTGGAAAAGTTTCCAATATGCGGGCGGGAAACTAATGAGCAGATTAATTGGCGAGATAGGAAAGTTTCGAGCCTGGTTATCGACGTGGAAATAGCCTCGATTAGCTACGGAGGTCCTTGAAAGGCGTAAAATATGTTCCGGTTTTTCTTTCCTCCTCAACTATGTTTAATGAAGGTTTCGGCACACCGCAGACCTGAGAGAAGCAAGCCGAAGCCACGAGTCAGAAATAAACTTCCTTGCGGTTAGAAAACTTCTCTGAACCCGGTTGGTTATGAGAAATCGTTTTGACGTCATCGTAATGGGAAAAGGTGCTTCATTATTTTGGCTGAGAACCGAAGTCTCGACTTAGGGCACTCTAAATGAAATTTCTCTCTAAAAGCTCGTTGAATTTGCCACGTTCTTTGGAACATGTCCCCGTAAGCAGACTACCCAACTAAGCCTTAAAATTGATTTTAGCTAATCTCCTTAATTCATTGTTGTAGTGGCTTCCATTCTACGCATTTTGACACTTCATTCATGGAAGTGTCCAGGAATCTCTTAAGCAAACTTATTTTTGGCGCAAAATCTTCTCAAAGTGAAACAGACTAAAAACGAGGTAGTTTTCAACTAAAGTTTTTCCGAGAAAATTACCTATTGAAAACACCAGATCGAGTAATTCAAAAGCGGAATCTCTCAACTTTAAATGTCAACCCTTCTTGCACCCTACAGTACCTACCTAAATCTTAAACAATCGAAAACTTTCTTCCTTATGGGCTTCATGGCAAAGTTCGGCATCCTCTCTTGACCCCATTTCCCCCCTCAGCTGATTCTGTCGCCCCCATTCAGGCCCATTACGCGGCTAGACCCAATTTCCCCCATTTCCATCAACGTCAATTGTGTTTGATTTGGTAGTAAAAGTTCCATTAGCCTTGACTCAGATCACGCATGGGCAGGCGACCCTGAATTCCGCCGAAAAAGTAATGAATGAAACCGGCTACAAATAGTTAATAGCTGCCGAAAAGCCTCCCACAGTCCTACAACTGCGAAGCAACATGCAAAGCAGCAATTGAAGACTCTTCTTCGCGTCTAAACGTTTCAATTAAGCGTTGCTTGAACCTCATCGCAAGAGTTGTAAAGTACATAAATTGCAAAAGTGTGGGCTAAACATGTACACTCGCGGGTCGGGTGATGGTGAAAAACAACAAGGCATCAAAAATGTTAATTACTCGAGTCAATCCACAAGTGTGTTGCACTCACCAGCCGACGTTCCGTGCCGCCAAAGCACGTCTTTACGTTTTGTAACAATTTCATTCGGGTTGCCGCAAGGTGATTGAGGAACTGAACTCTTCGCGAGCCATTGGAGGGCAAGGACCGCGGAAACTCTCCCCATTATCGCCGCCTCCGAGTGAGTGATTTAGCTGTCGGACCCGCATTTGTATCCCCAATTTACGCTCTTTGCCGGCAAAAGCGTCTCATCTCCGGCAATCGACACAGACCGCGTATTTAACCGATATTATGGTGATCAAGAGGCAATTTTCAAACAGTAGAAGGGGTCAGTGGTGGGGCTGGAGGGGGGCAGAAAGAAAAAGACCTCTTTTTCTAAATTTTTTAAGAAAAAATTTTTCTAAATAAAAAAAGAAATTTAGAGAAAAAAAATTTGAGGAAGGTTTTTAAAGAAAAAAAATTTATTCAAGTTAGATTTTTTAATGCTCTAAACAAAATTCTTTTTTGTCTCATTTGTCTGTCTGTCTGTCTCGCATTTTGTCTGTTCCCTGAGTTTCAATAGCTCCAAAATGGAAAGGTTTAGAGACCTGCGATTTTTTGCTTGACATCAAATGTGACCAGAAAAGTGGTGAATATATTTCAGTTTCCATGAAAAACCTTCAGGGACGTAACCAGAGAGATTTGCCCGTTATCTGAATTTTCTTCATACTTCAATTAATTGAAATAAAAAATCTAGAAAATCGTGGGAGCTTATCTAAGGGTTTTCAAAATCAGAAGGGTCAAAAATTCGAAAATTATACCGAACCTTCCAGATAGAATCACGGATAGAACTTGGTTGAAAGGAGGAATGGGTTTTTTTTAGAAAAACGTCTTGAAATCGCTCCAATAAACCGGCCGAGAGAGGTCAGGTACGTCCCTGAACATGACAGTGGCAATTACACCGAGTACGTGAACTGTTATATTATATTTTTCTTTCCTTTCTTCCAAGTATTTATTTTGTATATTTTCTCGCGATGATTACTTTATGTAAAAGGCATGGCATCAAAGGCATAGCTCGCAAAGCTCTCATTAAGCACGTCCCTCAGCTACGTTTTATTCTAAAACTGTTCAACTGCTCAACAGTTTTATTCTAAAACTGTTTTCAGTTCGCTCTTGCGTGAACCCGCGCCGCGTGGCGGAGTGGACAAGAGAGGGGCTCGAGTTTTATTCGGTGAAAGTTTCCTGCCCGCACGCCAATGTGAGAACCGCAAACATTTGCATAATGAATTGGGGATTCGATTAAAAAGAACAAATTTGCATATATCTTGAATTTGCGCAATTCGTGATAAAATGTCAAAATGAGCGGATTGAAATGTGCGTACATGTGCGTCTAAAAAACGAAACTCGAGACACAAATTGAAAAGTGGGAGCCCGCAATTTGTTGGGTCTCTTTTTGGGCATTTGATGGATGGGCAAATTTTTGGTTGGCTATTAATTCGCGTTTCGAAATGATTCAAAAAGATTTCAGGAGAAGCTGGACGATAAACTTGTTCAAGTCACTTGTACAAGTTTGACAATTTTTGAACAAATTATTTCTTTTTTAAAATTTTAAGTTCTAAATATTTAAAAGCGTTTTTAAAATTTAAAACTTGGGTTTAACGTCCTCTTGAAGCTCCAAATGTAAGTCTTTGAGCCCCCTGGCGCCCCCACCGTGGTGAGTTTCAGTGTGCCCGGTACGGTACAGCTGCTTTTTCACCGCTCCCATCGTCAGTGTCTGCCGAATCGCCGACTTGGATACACGCTTTTCGTGCGGCCTTTAATTAAAAGATTAATTTTTGGCAAGTTAATAAGTGGATTGAAATTTTAAGGCGCGAGTTCATCCCACATCCAATGCATCAATCAAATTAAGTAATCGAGGCACAGCAAAGTAGCGAATTAAAAAGAAAGTGCCAAAGTGATACGAGATGTTTGTGTCGGGGCGATTTTATTGAACTTTAATTGATTGATTGCAAAATTCACGCCCGACTCCTTGCCCCGAGACTCGTTTAGATACGAGAAATTACTGACGATCATGTTTGATTACCCAATGAGCATGCGAGGAGCCGCCACCTAATCCGTCTCGCACGCATAGTGCAGTGCTAAGGCGAAATGATGAGTCAATTAGCGTAGAATGCGAAACAAATTGGCTGCATGAGAGAGTGTTGACGGGCTAAAGTTGCAGTAATTTACAGAAGCCACCACGGAGTCGCTAGAACGAGAATCCCCGGAACAAATGTTCGTGGTTATCGAGCCAAATGGTAAGCAAATGGCATTAATGATTACGGAGAATTTTTTACGACCGCCATTCAAACGCCTCTCGAAAAGTGTGTATGTGTGCTTGGCTCTTGAGACCCGCGAGCCAGTCTTGACTTTTGAAATAACACACAAAACAATCAAATGACGCAAGCGTCAGCGCCAACTGAGCCGAGTGAGAGTGTGAATTAATCAAAGTTGCCGCTTCGACGCAACCGATTTGCCAAAATGAAAATGTTGGATGCGGAAAAAGTGCACGCCGCAGCAAAGGAGAGTAGCGATCGGCTATCTGTCCGAAATGATGATTGAATGTAGGTTGGCGCGCACTCTTTGAACTTCATAGCTGGCCGACCAGGGGCGGAACGTGGTGGGTGGGCCGATTTACGAGCTAATTTGGAGCTAATTTCTCCCACGAAATCGAACCCAGGGCTGATTGGAGGGATCCTTTTAGCAAAGGGTTTTGAATTCAACAAAAAGGGGCTTCCTGGGCCACCAAAACTGGGCCTCTTGGTCTTCGAAAAGGGGGTCCAAAAAGGGTCTCTCAAGAGTATTTTTTTATTTTGGACCCCTTTGATACCCTTTCTAAATTACCAGACCAGCTATAGCCCTTCTGCTTTTTGTCCTTTTAACGTGAAAGAAAATTTTTCCTCAAAATCCTTGAAAGTAATTTTTCTGGCGGTCAAAAAAGCCCCAAAAATATCTTCCCTATTTCGAGCTCCACCTCTGCCCAAAACTGTAACTAGCCCATAAGCGACGCCGCAATTTGGGTAATCTACATCAAGATAAAGTAATGCGCGAGATTTATTCCATTTTCACTTACGAAACAAACAACAACAACAATGATGAATTTACATTTCCATTTGAAACAGTTTCGCGCACGAGATTTCGGGGAACCTGAGATATCTGTCGATTGCAGGTGCCGTTTTCGTGTTTGTGGGAGTCTCTTGGGAGATTGTATGTTAAGAGGTTTCGGATTTCATACGACTTTATTGGTCTGAGACACATAAAGAGCGCTCGTGAAAATTGGCTGTTGATGTCGGAATTGTGAGTTACGATCTGGAGTAAACAAAGAAGAAGGGGAAACTTGATATCGGATGTGGAAAGTCTGGGCTCGCTTTGTTCTGTCTGACCCGATTTTCGTCCCAGAGAGAAAGAGCAGATTTCTGGAATTGACGCCTCAATTATGAATTAAAACAATCTAAGAGCTTCTGGAATTCCAGAGCCTAAGAACAAGAGAAATACTGGAAAGATTTGACAGTCCCAAATTTGATAAATGGAGGCCTTGATTTTGTTGAAAAAATGATTTTTCGAAAAAAATTAAATAAAACTGTGAATTAGATTTTCTGGAAAAGCTACCCTTTTTTTCAACCACACCACGCTTTCGAAAATTTTATTGGAATCTGCCTATTTTTAGGACCTTAAGCCTCGGAGATTTTGAACGAATTCTATTAAAAATATATTTTGATCTCTTCAAAAATATTTTTACTTACTAACTTTATTTTATGAAAACTCCAGAAATAATTTTTTTAAACTTTGACGATATACTTGAGGGTATTTGAGAAATTTCATCGCTAAAAATGTTTTTTAAAATAACGAGAAAAAATAATTTTTCAGTAACTCTCCTCTTCTGTGACTCCATGGACTCTAGACCCTTCGTGAGAAGCGTCTGGGGGAAACAAAGAAGCTCCAAAATCGAAACTAACGAGCACCTTTCGTGACCAAGATGTGGTAATTTGAATGCGAAAGAAGACCCTATCTCCAGCCACGTTCACGTTCGAGCTCCTACCCATTCATGCCTAATTGCTGCAATGGAGTCGAAAGCCTAGCTCGGAAACAATGCAGCTAATTGAGCTATTCTTGCCAAATTGTAAAAGTTTTTATTCATGCAGCAAAAACTAGCAAAAAGTCGTATTGCATTGTCCCATTTCTCATCCACGTCTGTCACACATTTTGCCAGTTTGAGCTGATTTGAGGGTGGAAAATGGCGAAAGTTCCAAAGTCCTCCTTTTGATGTTTTTGACGGGCCAAATGCAGTCTCGGTGACCCTAGTCTGGGAGAACGTAGTTTATTTACTGTGTTTCTGCGAGAAAAACACATTTTTTGGAAACGAGCCAGTGCATGTGTCTGGTGATTTATAGGAGGTGCGCTTATTTTCGTGTCTCTGTCGCGATTCTCTCGGTCGCGTCCATTAGTCTCCTTGTCGCTTAATCCTGCTCCAAATCGCGCACTTCCGGTCCCGCACGCAATACAATTAGCGATGGAAACCGCAATCCCATAAATATTTATGCGATAATGTTTACCGCTTCTTCGACAGCGTCTAGAGTTTGCATTTTACATTAAATCGCAAATGTACCGCTTGTAAGCTTGCCATGAATCGCCGAAGCGCGTCTTCTAGATACAGTTTTGTACGAATTTATGTGAGGCAACATGACGGCCGCGACCGGGTAATAACTTTAACATTGACCTAATGCCAGAACTCATGTACGTCGAGTGGTGTTTGAGAAAGAGAGATGTAATGGGATGATGAAGAAGCAAAAAAGTGATCTAATTTTAGCGTCTTGCGATTTTATTGCCGAAATCTGCGATGGCGCGGCGGTCAGAGTCTTGCGCAGCCTAATGGGGCCTCATGACTGGCACAAAAACTTTTTGTGGCGCTATTTTTGGAGCCTCAAAGGCTTCAATGACTTGGAAACTCTTTAGAAACCCATTTTCTTCCCCTGTCACTGAGCCAAAAACTTTCAATAAGCTAATGGGGAAGAACTACCTACCCTAGAACAATGAAAAATGGGAAAAACTTCGGAAAATCTTGACATTTTTCCATCAAAAACCAATGGTTTTTTAAAAAACTTTTTTTTATTGACGAAAAAAATATTAAAAATTTTTCCTAAATTTTTTAAAAAACCAAGATAGTGGAATTTTCAAAAACGAACTCATATTCAAGTTTATCTATCCTCTTAGTGTCCTTTTTAGCTCTTGGGGATACTACTAACCTCCCTGGACTACTTTGAAAATTAGTCAGGGATCAGAATGGGTCCAGAAATCGTTTTTTAAAAAATCTTTTTATATGAAATGTTGTTAAAAGAGAGTTCCACATTTTTCGATCGCCCCTAGAATTTCATAGCTTCCATTTCAACATGAGTGTACCCTAGAAACAGCCGTCACTCAACGAGCGCGGTTGATTAACATGTACTGCCGACTGACATTCATCAAAATTCAAAATTCAATCAATCAATTGTGCACAGCAAGTGGAAGTTTGTGCTCTCACAATAACATTTCATATACGCACATTTCAATTCCACCAACAATGGAAGGTACTTGACTGCGTGTTGAACTGCAAAGTGATCGTCAGCTGCGGATCGGCCTAACTCAAAATAGAAATCCAAGAGTTGATTGGCTCGAGTACACGGGTACCTTCGGAGAAACAACATTGTCTGTATTGAATATCGACGCATCCGGTGTTGAAAAATTCTAATTGGCTTGGTGTTGTCGTAGATCAAAGAACTCGGTGTGGGACGAGGTGAGGAAACTGTGTGGAAAAACAAAGGGCGAAAGGGGACCAAAAGTGTATGTTAAATCACGACAATTAGCGGGTGCTGGTGCGGAAGTACGACAGTTTGTGTCTTTGGCGAGAAGAAAATTAGTTTCTGGGTTTCTGCTCGGGCGCCAATAATCATCTTTATGAGTATTGAAATTTACGACGACAGTAAATTCGGAGGAAAAAATCCGACCATCGGGAATTTCATTGAAATTTATTGAACGGCCATGTGAGATGGTGGATTAACCCTGGGCAGGGTGCCAACGACGCTGTGGTGTGATCTTGAGCTGCTCCCGATATGAGACTAATGAACTTTGATGTTTGGGACGTCAATTAATTTTCAATTACTGACATTTGAATCAGATGAAGACGTACCAAGACGATTTGAACTTGTTAGCTCTCTAAATTGTAACTCATGTAAACAAAACGATTAAATGATTTTTTTATTTAGAAAAAATTGATGAAAAAAATTGAGCTCTAATAAAAATTTTTACTTGCTTCAAAATGTATAAACCCGACTTGGTTTTGAAAAAATTAACATGCGCATGCGCAGAACAGGTTAAATTTAAAACTTTATGGAAATTAGAAAAATGCATCACTCGACTCTAGAAGCCTCTTTAAGGGCCTCTTAAACACGTCACGGTCCTAGGGGGAGAGGGGAGGGGGCGGCTGCTCCGTGACAGCCGGTACAAACTCAAGTACTGTTATATAGGACAAACCGTGACAGAGGAAGGGGGGGTCTAAAATCTCGATATTTACCGTGACGTAATTTATGAACAAATCCTAACCAAGAAAGTTCGTGCGTTAAGTCCTAAATCCTAAATAGAGTCTCCATCTTCGTCTTGCGCATGCGCACTGCTAAATTTTTGAATTTGCATGGTGTGATGGCCAAATGTAGATCCAAGCAGGGCTTTCAAGAGGTTAGCATCCAATTATGCTTTAGAGATTAAATCTGTATCAAAAAAACAAAGTGTGTCTAATAAATATTTCAGACTGGAGGATTTTTTAAGCCAATAAAGTCACTTATTTTTCTTGATTTTTTGAAAACTAACCTACCGAAAATTTTCTCTACCATTTTTGGCCCTTTTTGGATCGTAAATAAATGCATGTCCCGGTTTCGCCGTCTCCCAGCTATACCTCGAGTTTCCGCGAAGCGTGCCTTGATCTTCGATTTCGGCTCTCCGGCTGCATCTGCATGCGAGATACGCGACATACGCGACCATCAATGTTTATAAACAACGCGTTCTCGCTCCACCGAGCTTCCCGAGTCATCTGAGATGCGTGCATGCCGCGTTCAAGCATACAATTAAAATGTATTGAGAACAAATGAGCATCGATGGAATAACAATCCACAAGTAACGAGCAAAGCGAAGGAATGCCGAATCGAAACAAATGAGTCGGTAAGCTCATGCTCACACTTTTCACAGAGCGTTTGATAAGAGACGCGAGTTGATGCGGCAGGCGGCACTTTTTACGAGATTCAGGGGAGTCAGTTTGTGTTTATATTTTTAACCATTCGCATGTGTGATTGGAGAGCAGGAAGATGAGTGTTTTCGATGAATTTAATTGAAATTGCGAGTTGCTCGAAAAATGGAAAATGTCGTCTTTTGTTGGAGCTTGAGCGCATTTTGCATTTTGATTGGCTTATTATGGAGGCAGATCCAAGTGACGGATAAAAAGCGCAGTAAGTGGACGACTAGCTGGTGCACCCGCCATCTGGGGCCCTCGTGTGACCGTCGGTGCTTGGCGCGCGGAATTGTGGCAGAGACGAGCGAGTGAATGAACGGAAAAGCACAAAAGCATCGCTCAAATCGCCATGATTAGAGTACGCTGATGGCAAAAATGGTAGCGAATGCGGAAACGTTTAATGCTAATACGTTGTATATTGCGTTCGTTGATCAGAAGTGCAACATATAAAACATAAATGGTGTGCATTATGGAACGCATAATGTGTGTGCAGCTCATTAAGAGGCAGAGAGTCGGTAGAAAGTTTATGAATTGCTCGCCTTTTTATTGTTTTCCACAAACACACATATCTGAACGGTTGACGAGACAGTAGTAATGGCTTGGAGTCAGCAAGTTGGCTTACTAATTGGAGCATGAGCAAAGTCGTCATCATCATTGAGCTCATCTGCATAAAATGGCTCAAAGCGATAAGTCATTGGGTCTGGCAAGAGTGGAGAGATGATGTGGAAATGTCTTGGGCAAGCGAGCACAGATGGCTGGCTCTCGGTTCCTACTTAATCTTGCGAGTCTTAATGGCCCATTATGAGTGTTTCTCGTTTCGCCATTAATTTCGTAATCGGCGATATCGGCGTGTGAGGTTGACCTCTTGGTTTGCGTCAAAGTCGGAAAAACGGGGTTTCCATAATTTTCTTATTCTCTTGAACCAGAGTCACATGTAAAAGACACCTTCTTTCCAGTTTTACCTCAATCTCGACTCTAAAAAATTTAATTTTTGAGAATTTTATTTTCTAAACTTCAAGAAGATTGTTTGACTAAGAAATACGGAATTAACCCTTCAATGTACGGTCTCACCTTTCTAGCAAATTGATGGTTTTGGTCAAATACTTCAGGACAAGTTTTTATGAGGTCTCATAGACTGGAAGCCAGAAAACCAATCTAAAAAGCCTCATAAAAATTTTCCACTGAAAGAAGACTTAATTTTATTTTTTGGTCAAAAAGCAACCGTGCAATTAAGGGTTAAAAACTTTGAAATATTTATATATTTTTATTTTTTTTTTATTTATTTTTATTTTGTCTCTCATTGTCTCCGAAAAATTTTGGATAAATTTTTTTGAAACTTTTTCAAATTTACTCAAAAGTTTGAAAACCGTTTTTCCCGCAATTCAGGGTCGCAAATCGAAGACCATAGAAACTAAAATGTTCCTCTTTTCCTTGCAGGTCGATCAGGATGTTCAGCTCCTGTGCCAGCCACGAAGCCCCATTTGGGCTCGCTGTCGGTAGCCCAGCACCAAAAGACTGCGAATGGAACATCCACACCTCAAGTGAAATCACCAAAAAGCACCTCGAATGGCGTGCTTCACACTCCATTGACCCAACGTAACGGAACGATCATCTTAGAAAGTGCCACCGTAACAAAGAAAAAATCTCCTTCGCCGGCAACCGATCGGAAAAGTGTGGGCAAAAATGGCATTGCTGCCTCGGTTAACCACAACAACAACATCAACAGCGCGTATCTGCCGGTGGTGGTGTCGGCCCCCAAGGAGTCGTCGACCGCAAAGAAGGGGACGGACAAGAGGGTGGAGCAGGCGCTGATGAAGGAGCTGAGCCAGTCCAACAAGACGGTGGAGACCCTCGGAACCATGATACAATATCTAGTCTTTAAAGTGAGTTTCCCGTTCCTCTGTTTGCGATACAACACCCTTCCGTTTCCGTCGTGTCTCTCTGCGAACGCACGTCTAAGCAGATTAATTTATGTGTCTCGACTCAATTTGCATTTCTGCTGAGACTCGGGCGGATTACAGACTAAGCAGAATTTTTTACTCGAGCTAATTGGTCGGATTTTGGGAATTACACACTTTGATGCTCTTTTAACCCTTTATTTGGGTAGGGACTTGGAGTTTCTCAAACAATGGGTGGGAGATTATGCAAATGTCTCCTTTTAAGAAGCTTGAATTTGATAAAAAAGGCCCTTGAAAATTGAATTTTCGGTTTTCTGGTGAAATTTGACTCCTCAGATCATGAGAAAAGTTTTAAGACGCGTTCACATTCTTGGCTTCGTGTCAAAACTACTCAAAAATTCATTCTAAGTGACTGAAAATTTGCATATCAGTCTCAAACCAAATCAAGGACCTCTAAAAATAGCTCTTTTTGAGATTTTCGGGGGAAAATAGCTCTTAGTCCATTTTGTCTAACTATGTGAACGCAGCTTTAGTGGCCTAAAATCATCATATCTGGCTATTGTTCCTTCTTAAAACCCTTCCTAGATCAGATTATTCGATGTTTTTGATATCGATTGGAAGAAAGCTCCTTACCTTACCCTTGACCTAGCCAAAAGAAATTTTCCTCTAAGGTCGGACCTTCAATGATAAAAAAAAGTCACCCGACCTAAAATGCCTCACGAGGAAACAGCCCCGTCAGGTCGCCCCATCCTGTCCTCTTTTACACCGCGCAATAAACTTTATGTCTACCTGAGCCGGGGCCTTTCCTGTGAACTTGAGCAAGCACCATAAAGCAGTTTCAGTCTTTTACAGTGCTTGTTTTGACGTTGCGTGTTCCATTTGGAATTTTCTTCACCACCTGAGCGGCCAGATCGAGTACCTGAACGTGCTCTTTGTCCGAGTCTGAGGTAATTAACAGGACATTCGCTCCTTCTAGCCCTTCACGGGTCGACGGTCAGGTGTACAGTGCAGAGAAGACAGTGCCAAGCCCTCGGAGGGATGAGGTGTCGCACTTTTTTATTGTTTTAAGACACCAGACCATATGATTTTCGGGCACTGGCTTACCCATACTGCGAAATAATGGCTAATCCGCACGTTTTTTACCTGCCGGTGCACGTTCACAGTCAGTTTTGGTTCAAACATCATCGAGAGCAGGCGTGGGCCCGCGGCCGAAGAAAGTAATTTGAAAGAAACGGAGTTATTATGGTCGATTTAATGGACATGGATATCGATAACTTTGAGGCGTTTGTGCGTGGGGTATGATTTGGCTTTTTACCATTATATTCGCATCGTGAGTTTCAGCAAACACGTTAAGCGAGAGTAAAAGTGGTTGTTGTTCAGCAAATTGCGTTTTTCTTCCACAAGTCTGCGAAGAGACTAACGACCACTTAATTAATGCAACGTTGCAATTAAAATGTGCATTTTGATTCGCTTTCAGTTGGATGCATTTTCGTGTCCAGCCGTAAAGGTGTCCTACCAAAGTACCCAGAAGGCTCTGATGGACACCAACAAGTTCCTCGAAGACACACGAGCCACCTGCCAGACGCTGGAGGCGACCCTCAACGACCGGGAGCGCTACTTCACGGCCGTGGAGGAGGAGCTGAAGCAGAGCCACAAGCAGGAGCTGAGTCGAGGTGAGGTTCTCTTCTGCTTCTCGGCGCCCCTCGTCGCCATTTTCTTCGGGGTTTTCCCCATCCTCGGATTCCTCGAATAAAGCTGCTTTTGTACTCACGCAACTCTGCCTTTCCTTCTCCTTCCAGTCACGTCTCGCTACGAAGACATCGCCCTTAACAAAGATAATCAAATCAAAAATCTCGAGGCCCTGCTCGAAGCCAAGGAGCTCGAGCTGCAGCAGAAAATCTTCCACTTGAACTCTGACGCAATGCAGCGGATCTCGGGGCTGGAAAAGCAACTCGAGGAGGCCAAGAGCCGCGAGAGACAGCTCGAACAGCAGGTGCAGGAGCTGACGTCGAAGGAGTACGAGCTCCTGGAGAAGGCACACTCGAGCGAGCTGGAGTTTAGCGAGAAGATCCGCGCCCTCTCGGTCCAGATGGAGAAACTCAAGACGGAGGCGGCGTCGAAGGAGTCTGAGCTGGAGGAGCGTCTGAATCTCTCACGGGACGAGCTCACCGTGGTCCGGCAGCAGCAGCAACGGTGCACGTCGGTGTCGCCCAACAAGTCTGGCGACTTGTGTCGAACGCAGGTGCTCCAGGACGAGATCGAGAGCCTGAGGTGCGTTCTGGATATGCGGCAGAGGGAGATTACCGATCTCAGGAAGCAGAACCAGGAGCTTCAGATCTCCTCGGACGACCGAGCGGCGGCCCTCATCAAGATCTCAACGCTGGAGTCACGCGTGGAGGACCTGCAGGTGCAGCTGCAGCACCGAACTGAGGAGGACCAGTAAGTTTCGAGCTTCTCAAACTGTTTTCTTATCAGACTTTTCGACACATTCTGTCGGTGCATTTTTTCATACCTCAAGACTCCGAGGCTGGAAAATTTTAGCCCAGAAATGTTTTAAATATTGATCCTTAGATTATTTTTGGTCGTTAAAATCGTCGCTGCCTCAAGTTAGAATTTTGTCTTGTGCTTTCAAAATTTTCAGAGCTTGGATTCAAGAGAGCAAATATTTTTAAAAGTAATTTTTATATCTTTTTTACTGAAGACAGCTTGGGCTAGGCTCCAAAATTTCTCAGAAAAAAAAAGTGTCTCAGGAAAAGATGTATTAAACAGTCAACCTCACGGATTAGTAGAGACTTACTTAGATCAGAAAAGCTAGGAAATTAGTTTCGATAGTTGGGTTGATTTGGTACCGTTGGATTTTCCTGAAAACTCCAATTGAAATTATTTTCTTGAAAATTATGCTTATATATTTGCAATATTGACTATCTTGTATTAAGTGCTGCTCTGTCCTTTTTTCTCCGACTCTTAGAGGGTTAATTTAGAACCTACCGTTCTCGAGATAATGGTCCTCAAAGTTAGAATTTGAAGCTATCTTTGGAGGAGCCTACTTTGAGCAATTATAACTATCCGTTCAAGCTTTTAAATTGATATCTTTTTTGTCAAGATTTGTACAGGTATTATTTACTGATGAAAAACAGTATCAGGGTGAAACTGAAAATCTTGTTAAAATTTTTTCTTCTCTCTTTTTTTTTCTAAAAAATTTCCTAAGCCTGGAACTTTCAGGATTATTATGACGAAAAAATCTTCCCTTCTTCTGTAATTCGAAATTCCGTTTACTTACAGACGCAACATGGAGAAGCTGAAAAAGCTGGAAGATCTGTACAACCAGGAACAGAAGACCAAATCGCGGATCTCGATGCACAACGAGGAGCTGCAGTACCGCCTGAAGCAGAACTCTGAGCGCTTCTCGATCGCCCTCTCCGAGTTGTCCCGGAGCCTGCACGAGAACTCCGCCTACAGCTCCTCCTCCCACAACGACCCCGCAATGTTCTCCGCCAGCCTCGGAGACAACCTGAACGTCTCGCCGCCCGCCTCGCCCGTGGTCAAGGGTGTCGTGGAGAAGAGCGACTCTGTCTCGTACATCCTGGAAATGGAGAACGAGGCGCCCGAGGTGCTGGCTTCCAGATTCGTCCGACGAGCGGGTTCCTTCCGGAACGGTGGAGCCTCCTCGAGCTACGAGAAGACGTCGCACTCGCCGGTCCCGAAGCGCCAGAGATGCGGCCTCCAGCTCTCCGCATCAACGACCTCCGTTCAGCTGAGACGCAACAACTCCGACAGGTCGCCCCAGAACTCGGCCTCCGCCATGAGGGTGCGGTCCAAGTCGGTGACGATCAAGACTCCGGACACGAAGAAGGCGTTTCTGGCGGCCAAGAAGCACAGCAGCTCATTCCAGGACGGGCCAATGTTCATGAGCACGCCGAAGAACAACATGGCGCACTCGGACCAGCTCGTGGAGGAGTTCGAGGACCTCGACGACCAGGTCTTCGCTGCGTCCCAGAGCTTCAAGGCCTCCCGCGGTCTCATCACCTGTGATACAGCCAATTTGACGTCGTCTGCGACCAAGACGGAGTTGAAGAAGCTGCGGAAACCCAAAATGGCGGCGGGAGAGGCGCTCATCTCAGGCTCGACGTCGGAGGACTCGGACGAGAGTTTGAGCGACAACTCGACGCCCGCCTCGCCAGAGTCTCCCCAGCACGACCACGCAGCCGACCCGCGAGAGATCCCCAATCTCGAGGATGCTCTCATGCAGAAGATCCGGGCGACGTTCTCGCACGCCGAGGACGAGCACGTGGAGGAGATCAGCTGGTCGGAGGAGGGCGAGCCGGACGAGAGTGTCGTATGACATGATGACAGCTTTTAAGTTGCGACCCGGCTTTCAAACTTTGACATTCTCTGTACATACAAAAGCTCTTACTAATTTAGTCTTGCATGCTCAAAAGCTTACGATCCCCTTGATTATTTTAATGTCTTGAAAACTGAAGAAATAAAGATCAATATATAATATTTTTTGTACCTGACAAAGAAAGATGTTCAAAAATGACGAAAGGATATTTAATGGAGGCCCCTCTTGATTTGGAACTTTGGAAAACTTTCTTTGGTTCGTAACCTTTATCGAAGTAAATAACCGTAATTAAGACTCTTAAATTGTCAGTGATAGTCGCATATAGTGCTTGATATAATATTTATTTTCTTTTTTTCCCAACCCCCGGAAACTGTTAACTTTGTGTACAATGTATAGAAGTTTAAATTTTATAAAATCAATGTTTAATTACTTACACATATTGTGAATTATGCAATAATCCTTAAACCAAGTCATGAAGAGAGAATTTGAGTTAATACTAGAGACACAGTAAAATGAAGAATATTAGCCGTAGAATAAATGTGAATAGAGGAAACAATAATTCAGAAGCGCATAGTGCAAAGGGCATTCATGTTCGTTCGTTGGAATTTATATTTAAAAATGGATTTCAGAGAAATTTGTAGGTTTATGTTACAATAACAAAATTTGAAATAACGATATGAAACTGTTGTAGTCAGGAATAAAATGAATGAAAGATTAAATATTCAGAGATTGTTTTATTTGGACTCATTGACAGAGTTGGACGTTAGCAGCTCGTTTTGTGTAGAAGAATGCCTAAAAACTCAACCAAATGGGATTCGAGGGGACTCAAAAGTGTTGCTTTTTTACAAAAACTTTTTGGAAATAGAGGTAAGCTTTTGGGTTGGATTGGATTAGATGCAAAAATTTTTTGACTTGATTGTATGGATCAGATCAGATCAGATCGCAAAATTTAGAAAAATCTCACCTCATAAACAAATTTCTCTATTCACTGGTTTGAATTTTTTCGAAGTAAAGAGGTTTGGAAATTGCAGTATTTTCTGACATTTCCAGGTTTGAGAACTCTTCTAAAGTCTAAGAATTTTCGATGCGAAGTCAAAGCCAGAGACAACCTCTTTTAGACAAAATGAATATGATTTTGGATTAAACGTGCCATAACTTAATTTTCAAAATGAGGAAAAATTTTTGGAGTCGCGGAAAAACCGGTTTTTGTAGCCTCTTTTAGTCGACGGATTTTAAATGATCAGAAATATTTTGAGGATTATAATAAAAATACATTCCGAACAAAAAAGCCACTCTAGGAACCTTGTGTCTACTTATGTTTGAGATATAAGCCTTATGTCTCAGACATAAGGCATATAAGCAGACATAAGGTATCTAGCGTGGGCGGATTTCCATGAAATTTTTAGGCTATTAGGCTTTGATCCCAAAAGAAGCGCTAGTTCTAGACCAAAAAAATCATTTTCATAAAAAAATTGGCAGCAAAATCATTGCCAACTTTAATAAAATTGGCGGCACTTCAAGGTTTGGTTATCCTTCTAAAAGTAAGTTTTATGCTTCCAACTCAGGGACGGGCTCATACACATTTGTGTAATAAGAATCTATTTCTTCATATGAAAATCCTTTATTCAGGTTTGTCATGTCTTATTCAGTATAAGTATATTCATAATAGTACTTCACGTTTTATATTATTCTTTGATAATAACTGAACTTCAACATCATATAATATGTTCATCAAATACTTGATCAAAATCGGGAGAGTTACACAAAATATATTCGAAATTAAACTTAATAGGCTTGCACTTTCTCTAAATCCGAAGGAATGAGTTGAATGAGGAACTGAATGGGGCTTAAGAAATCTCGTTGGCCACCTCCAAGTAACCCTGCCAGTACTTCATGAGCTGAAATCGAGACGGTGAGCTCGACATTGAGAAAAAGGGCCGACACTTACCTGATTCTGATGGGCCATCTGGTCCTCCAAGTACTTGGTGATGATGGTTTTGAAATCCCGGACACGCTGGAGGTCGAACCTGTTGATCTCGTGTTTCACCTGGTTGGACATGTCGGAGAACTCCTTTTCGAGACGGTTTACCTTGATTTCCCACTGAAATGAGGGTAAATACCAATGAAGGCGTGAATTTTAAATCCTGAAATCCCTCTCTGACCCCCTGGGTAGTATCTAAACCCTTTCCCCAGTCTTCTTACTGCTGGACGTACCTGAAAATCTCTACAGGGCCATCACTGAAAACCCTGGGCTCTAAAACATATCGGTCCTACCAAACTTCCAACGACTTTCCCGACCCCAGACGCTTCCCTGACTAACTAAAATGCGTCTCAATAAAAAATTTGGAGCCCCCTTGCTCCGTCCCTGTAAGAGATAGTGGTTATGTAGTTTTTGTACGAATCACGAATACTAATATTCCAGCTTCATCGAAACTTTGATACAACGAAAAACACCCCTAGTTAGATCCCTGGCGTTTTTCTGGGAAAACCAAAACGTTTTCAATGCTACATCTAAACCTCAGACGGACAAATGGACAAACCAGCATGTTTTAAATCACCTCTTCGACTTCTTTCTCCGCCCAGTCGATCTTTTCGTTGCGACCCGCTAGCTCCAGCTTGGCCTTGTTCTCGCGCTTCTTCGTCAGCTGCATCTGGGCGTACTCCCAGTTCTGGAAGACCTTGACGCGCTCATGCAGCACGTCCTTCACCGAGTTGATCATGCCCAGGTAGTCCTTGAAGTGCTCCGCCAGGATGTACAGATCCGAGTTCCCCTGCTCCGACCTCAGAAGCTCAATCTTCTCCTCCACGTCTGCCAGCTGCGACAGGGCCCTCGACAGCCCCGTGTGCTCCTCCAGCCCACTTATGACGGCCGCCGACTTTGCAACTCCCGCCGTGTAGGACGAGAGCTCCTTGCGGTACGTGAAGAGGGCCTTGGATGCCGCATAGAGTTTCTGCAGATGGGCGTCGAGAGCCTCGATTTCCGCCACCTTCTCGTTGAACCACGGGTCGCTCTCGTCCATGCGGTACGTCATCTTGTTTACGGTCTCGCCCACCTTGTTGAAGAGCCGCAGGACCCCGGCGCCGCTCAGGGAGGCAGTGTTGACGGCTCTCGGGAGGTCCTCGTCGCTCTCGAGGAAGGTTACAAAGTCCGGGTCCTGCCGCAGAACGGGGTGCTGGGCGGTCCTGTTGAGGTATCTCTCGAGAGCGGCCCGACGGTTCTCGATAAAGTCGCTGTTCTGGCTCTCGTCCTTCTCCTTCCCGCTCATCTTGACCTTCGTGGTGCCCAGGATGTGCTTCTCGGGGGGCGGGGGGATTATACGACCCCCTCGAAGGTGCTTCGACGACAGCTTCTCGTGCAGTCCGAGGAAGTCGCTGAAGCGTCTGTTGGTGGCGCACACCTGCTTCTTGAAGCTCGGAATGTTGGTGGTGGTTGTCACTTTGTAGGCCACAAAGGAACCCATACCGTCCCCGACCTTCTGCGGCTCCCCCACCGTTATCGATATGACGTGGTCCTCGTTGTCGGCCGAGGTCGAAATATCTTCCAGCTTGTCGGCTGGGGGCTGTGGGGGCGGTAATTGATAAGATCCGGGCAGTGTTGATTAGTCATGGTTTACTGACCTCCTCATTGTTGTCCTCCTCGTCCAGGTTGTCGGGCTGCGGGGCCGTGATCTCGACGTTGTCGAACTCG
This sequence comes from Forcipomyia taiwana, assembly GCA_963930915.1. NCBI lineage: Eukaryota > Metazoa > Arthropoda > Insecta > Diptera > Ceratopogonidae > Forcipomyia > Forcipomyia taiwana. The sequence goes on along the minus strand of CAWVOI010000110.1, from coordinate 2,615,549 downwards.
TTGGCGTTGGAGGCGTCCTCTTCCATCATTTTTGCAAGATTAACTGACGAGGAAGTGCAAAATAATCTAACAACGCAGAGAATGGAAATGAATCCGCTGATTTAATTCCCTTCTCGGGGCATCGGATAGTTTGACGCCTGCGTTTGGGACTTATTTGAAAATACCTCGTTTTTCAGTTGGCATATTTTTTCCAATGAGCATCTTCTTAAGAAAACATGTTTAAAGCTTAGTCGGGGACGAACGCATTTGAGTGCATTTTCAATTCGCTTTGTCGCAAAAGTTGTTGCAAAATATTTTGTCCCAAATTCCGTCACTGCAGAAACTTATTGGACCCCTGACTTTGATCCTACAGGTAATAGAGCCTTAGGGCCTGTTCACATATTACGTAACGGTGCCTAGGGGGGGGTGGGGGTTGGCAAAATCGTGACATGACCGTGACAAAAAATAAGGGGGAGGGGGGGGGGGGTTCTAGCTCTGTGTTACGTCACGGGTTTTTTGAACAAAAATTGTACATTTTTACCCAAGTTATATGTTATTATGCTTTTTAAACCAAATTCGGGAACAAACAGACTTTTCTCATACATAGTTTTGAAATTTGTATAACTGTTTCGATTTTCGATATACGAACGAAAATAAAACATACTCGTAAACAAATGAATACTCCCATGCCAATAGTTTCTCTTGGCACCCATTTAGTATCCCCTTGGGAAGAAATATAATTGATAATAAAATAAATATAATATATGAACTTGTGCTTATTATTATTAGAAAAAAATACTGCGTGACGTGACAGAGGGGGGGGGGGGGAGGGGGTTTGAGCAAAAGTGACAAACCGTGACAGAGGGGGGGGTGGGGGTCGAAAATCTCGATTTTCACCGTTACGTAATATGTGAACAGGCCCTTAATGTAGAAAGATATTTTGCTAAATTTAATGTCATCTAACATTTGCCCAAGTTTAAGCTCAATTGAAGTTAGAAAATTTTTACCTCATGCAAACTTTGGGAGCCCTCAGCTTCACACCCTTAGGTCATAGAGGCTTACTGTAGAACTGTTTTTTGCTGGATTTAATACCATCTAACAATTGGTAAAGTTTCAGCTTAATCGGTTGACTTTGAAATTTTGTCCTTCAGTTCGCCAGGGGAATCTTGGATGGCCACTTATTGAGCCCCAGAGTCCATTATTTTACATTTTTGAGACCATGACCCGAAACAAAAGTTGCTTAAATTGTAATTTTACATGACCATTCTGAATTTCAGCTCAATCGGAGCAACTAAATTTTTCCCCCTTTCGAAGGCCTCTCACCCCACCCCCTTAAGTGATAGGGGCAAACATGTGTTCAATGATTTGCTAGATTTGACATAATGTATAACATATCCAAAGTTCAGGTCAATCGGACGAAGTATATGGAACTTTCATACAACGGGAAAACCCCCTTAATTACCCCCCAGGCAGTTTTCCAGAAAAACCAAAGTGGTTCCACCACCCTCCAGAGCATACATGACAACATGCAAACACCGCAGGTCTCTAGCTCTTGTAGTTTCGGAGCCTTTGCGAGTCAGACGGATGGACGGACGGACGGACATATCGGACACATAAGTGCATTTTTTCAAAATTGATAAAAATGCACTAAAAACTCGGTTCCTAATTTCTTCAAAGATAAAACTGAAAGAAATGTTTGCTGAGATTGAATTAAGAATAAATAGCTTTTCTCATCAAAGTTGACCAAAATTTTTCAAGACGTGCTTTTGATTAGTGAAACCGTGAAAAGTAACCGTAAAAGGACGCAATCTCTGGTCTCAACATTCAATAAAAATTCACTTAGCTTCAAGGGTGTTAGCAGAAAACGTATTAACTTTAAACATTTATGAATTTTCTCTCTGTTTGTGAAATTTCAAATTTGTTCCTACTTCACAAAAGTAATCAACATTCAACTTAATCAAAACAAGCGCATTTGCAGTTCTGGTTGAGTTAACTTTATGAGTGCTATCATAATTTCAGGAATAAATTAAATAGAGTTTCTATGATTAATTAGTGCATGTTTCCAAAAACATTGATGTTGTTGACTTCTACGACACTTAAGAGCGCCCAGGTTATAGTATTTTATTCCACCGATTTGTTTTTATTTTCTTTCTCACCTAAGTTCAATGGGACGAAAATTGGGGCAATTTTGGAGGTCGAACTAAATAACTGAAAAACCTCTTTTTTTCTTCAAGAAACGGCCATAAGCTTCCTTGCTCTCGTTTTGATAATTTTCCGCTTTTCGAGTAACGGCTTGAAACTATATGAACCAAATAACTCCCATTTAAGCCATGTGTTTGCTTCAATCGGTTCAAGGTGCCGGAACTCCAAACCCGGAACGTGGTTGACAGAATTTGCTTTGATGCACCTTATAAGCTGTAGGACTTTTCGCCAATTCCTGGTTTCTACTCTGGGCCTAAGGTCTCGACGTAGCGAATAGTTACCATTTAGACCGTATTACTATGGGTAATTTCGGATGGATATTTTTCGGATTTGAATTTTACTTTTTGAATTTTATTTTCAACCTAACATATACAAAACGGCTGAAGTTAGGAGCTGGCACTCCGGAATATTGTTTCCAAAGCTGAAATTTATATTCTGATTTATTGATATATTTATTTGGATTAGACATACAGCCGTAACACAATTTCATAATTGTAACAATTTTGGCCGGAGCGCACTTTAACTAGCCTTACTGGATGAGAGGAAAATTTTTCGACTTCACTTGTCAAGAGGTGGTTTTGACTGTGAGGGAATTTTACAAGTTAAGCCGAGAAATTTAGGATGACCTGGTGGGAGGAAAACAATGGCAGCAGTAGTATTGTTTTCCCAATAAACATTGACATATTCCTAGAATTACTCAAAGTAAAATATCGATTACATATGCAATAAATTTTCAGTACTCAAAGGTTCAAAATCAATTCAGTTCATGAGTTCTGAACAGGATGTCAAAAACCGTACCCCAAACTTCGAGCCATTGAAATTCCAAATTACTTGATATTGATAACGGTTCACAAACTCATAAGGATGGTCGGGCAGAGGCAAACATGGGCAAATTTGCAGGGCCCACTCACATTCTCAGGGTAGTGACCAGTCAGAAATCCTGTGATAAAGTAGGTCTCTTTCCTCGTCATGTTGAGCAGTTCTATTGATCTACGAGCCTTGTAGTCCTTTATGAATTCCTTTGAATGAAACATCCTGGGTTAATTACGCCAAGATTCTTGAGATTTCATTAAAAGAGCATCTCTTATCAAGTTCTTAGCAAACGAGTAAAAGCGTGATTTGTACGTAGACATTAGAAAGCTTTTTCATGATTTCCTTACCTCGCCGTTATGAATGTTTCATACCGAGAAAAGCTGCAATATCGGGTCTGGAATTGATTACGAAATACGAACGCAAGCATCTTGAAGACCAAAAGGACGTTTGATTAAATTGATGAAATTCTGAGTAAACCTTCCTTGCCTCAATTTATAAACCTTAACATATATTTCAAATTGATTGAAGAATATACAATTGATAGAGCAACAAACATCGGAATTAATGGATGGACGGAGGAAATGGGGACAAGTACAGGCTTAGAAATTGTCGCTCGGTCCAGTCATTTCTGTTTACTTTGGTTCTGAACAGATTTCAAAGTGCTGAAATGCACAAAAATAACCAGCAAAGATCGAATGAATAATTGGGCTTCATTAATCGAAATTCGATAGTTGGAAACAGCTTTTAATATTTCGGTTCATAATAAAGCATCATACCGGCAGTTGTACTGAAAAACGCACATTTTCATATTCTTTGAAAACCTACAGTGAGAAGACTCTTTGAGCATTTTTGATGAATTCAGAGAGAAATTTAATATCACTTCCAGAAAATCTACTGCGGCGTTTGACATGCAGGGGGATTCGTATCTAGCAAAAAGGTGAAAGATAATGTTGAAACCGTGGAATAACAGAGCAAGATCCAAGTGCGTGACACGAGAGCATCAAAACTCCAGGCTTCTGACATATCAAATTTTTAATTGGACTACATCATTCAAACTTTATTAGTCTACCTCCAACAAAGTAACACCAAAACAGTTATAAACGTTATAATAAAAAAGTTGAGCTCCTTCTTTCCTCCGCTCTGCATGGCTGCCGGGTGCTCCCCTGCGTTTAAAATACACAAGAGTTAACAACAGGGTGAGTAGTCACGGCCCTGATGAAAATGAAAATGGGACGAATTATGCTACAAATGCACAATCCCAACTTTTCATTTACAAAACCGCTCATTCATCATTCATTATCTCGTGAGGATCATCCTCTCCACCGAGTGATATGACATAGGTACAGATATAAATATATCAGCGCATAAGTTACCATTTAGGACGTGCACGTGGATTTTAACTGGCAGTGCATTCGAGGGCGAGCACTTGTACGATCCAGAGTCATTAGGTCGCGCGCGCTGGATGAGCAAGTATGATGTAGTAGTTTCGCCCTTTTCCGTAATTACTATTTGATTGGACGAGAGAACAGAAATGGCCATAATTAAAACATGGATGTCGGTGATGTGAACGAGTTCGTGGAAACTTACCTGAGACACCTCCACGAGGCGAATCATAGTTGATTTCCTGTTGGATTTATCAGTGTGAGTATAAGAGGAGGAAAAATGGATTTGGGGATTATTCACGTCTCTCTTTTTTTTCACACTCGCCATGAATGAATAGATTGTTGTGTACTTGGCGCCCCGTTCACACGAGAGCTGGGAGCCGAATTGCCACAAACTTAATCCCTCAAACCAACGTGTTCTGGGAACTGCGAGTGGGCTCTCGATAAAGCTGTGGCATGTTTTCGGAAATTCATTTGCGAGGGTATACGTGGGAGCACAACAGCAAAAACTCTTCAGAATGGAAACGGGAAATTATAGAGCCAATATTCCATTATCAATGGATTTTCCTGAAACTTTGAAGCTCAAAAAGACTCACTTGAAAAGCTTTCACCACTAATGGTATCTGGGGAAAAGCAAATTTTTTCAGAAGAGCGGACTGTCTGAGCTCTTAAGTCAGAGAAAATCCAAGAGATTAGTCTGAACTTGTATCAGTGAATCTTCTTTCTCTCCGGTAAGTTAACTCGAAAATTTTCTTGACTTTCAAATTCCTGGAAGAACCTCAAATCCGCTGAAACAACAGCTCCCCAAAACTTGAAGTTTTATGGGAATATTGGAAATGTTGATTTTTCCCTGTGTTTCCCGAACATATTCCAATTACTGAGAAAGCTTCATATTTGGCCTGATATCTGGAAGAATTGCTAAAAACAGCTCCCCACAGTACCCCACTTTTATAAGAAAACGGCGGAAATGGAAGGAAGAAGTAGGTCTGAAGTTGTTCCGGGAATACAAAAATATATCAGAGAAACAAGTACTTCTACAAGCGTCATTTCTGAATTGTTCTGGTACATCTAAAGGTCTTCCAGAAAGTCATTTCTGAAGTTTTCCCGGAGGAATCTAAGGCTTTTCTAGGAAATCCAAATGTTGTCTTTGAAAAACTTTTCCAGAAAATTGGAAGTACCCTTCGGAGAACTTGAAGAGAGACTTTATGGCAACAACTAGAGAGAAAACGTACACGTGCTTTCGTTCCCGTCGCTCTCATCTTAACACATGAACGACCCCCTCTTAATACATACCGCTCCATTATGTGTCCATGTGATGGATGGCGGTGGTTCAGGCAGATGATGGACGACACATGTCAGGTTAATAGTTGATCCAGTATCGATGTACAGGTCTGGGCCTCCAAGAATCGTTGTAATGGGTTCTGCGGACAAACCAGGTGAGTTCCCGAGAAAAACACTCTCGCAAGTGGTCACTTACCCACTACAGCTAGCGTCATGGTGTATCCGACTGAAATGAGGAAATTTTAGAGAAAATGTGGGAGAGCTACATGACCTAAGTACCTGGAGGAGTTGTGGAAATTTGGCACTCGTAGACCCCCGAGTCCTGCTGCTGGGCGTAGAGCACCTGCAAAATTAAAGCCAGTCATAGAATTCGCTCGTATACAGAGGACGCAAACCTTCAAGGACCAATCATCTGTAATCGGATTGTGAACGGATTGAAACCTTTGGTCAGCCGTGTACGTCAGCTTGCCGGTCGTCAGCAGCCGCAAGTCCTTGTGCCGGATCCAGGACACCTGCAAGTTAAAGACAAACGTTGCTTTTAGACTAATTAATTTTCCTGTCTGTTTGCAGACACGAACGAGAGCGAGCGGATGACAAGAATAGAGCTTATTTTACCAGAGAGGAAACTCAAAAATGGTCTCTGATTTCCGTGAAAAATTATTGCACTAAGTTAGAAGAATGTTTTGCTTGAAAATTTTCACAAAATTTGAATTTTCGAAAAAACTTTGTTTTTGAGGCATTAAAAAATAAATCCAATTGAATTGAATCCAGCAAAATCGATGATAAAGCTTATGGGTGCATTTTCAAAATTTTTAGTAGGCGTTAAAAGCAAAAATCAATGCTCTGGATAGTTACGACATCAGCCCTTCTCAACATTTTGAAAATTCACCCATAAGCTTTATCATCGATTTTGCTTGATTTATTTTTCTAGTTGAGGATGCTAAGATTATTGGTAGGAGCACTTTTACCCGTAATTTACAAGTAATTTTTGAATTTCAATCCAATATGAAAACAAAAATTTTTGTTTTATACAAACTTTAAGAGCTCCTAGCTCCATCCCTGTACATGATAGGGGTCACTGTCTTGCTAGATTTTGCAAAGACTACAACATACTAAAATTTCAGCTAAATCGGATGTAATATAAGGAGTTTTCATACAAACGGAAACCCCCCCCCCCCTCCCAAGAAGGGATGGGGGTCTGAAATTGTTAGCCTGCACCCTTACGGACAATTCTTGATACGATGCAAAAAACTGTAAATCTCTAGCTCTTTTGGTTCTTAAGTTAAAAATTTCAGACAGACAGACAGACGGCAAAGCAGCCAAAACAGTGCCTTTTTTGCAAATTACCAAAAATGTACATGTGAGTTGTTTTAAATAAAATAATTTTGCCCTTGAATTGACTGAATAATTCATGCAAATTAAAACAAAAAAAAATGTGAGTGAGACCTTTTCTTAGGTGACTGAACTAAATGGTGATTTTCAAAAAAATTTTTTTGTTTTAAAAAATAAGAAAACATTTAGCCAGTTGTTCCTCTTGTAAAAACAAGCTCTATGATGAGGGGAAAAGAGCAAAGAAAATGAGACATTTACAGTGCGGTTTTGCAGATTCTTGATCCTGCAATTGAGGTAAGCTGTGGTGCCAACCAGGGCAGTAACGTTCTTCGAGGCAGAGACATCGAAATATGGTCCACGATCCAAGGGGTTGCTCATGACTTCATCGTAATTCTCCTGTATCAGGGGGTCATCCAGCGTCTGATGCTGGCCACCTGATGCTGCCTGAGCGGCTTGGTCAGTTACGTATTGGCATCCAACAGGGAATCCTGTGGACACAGAAAGGGTACACACGTATATAGAGAAAGACGACTCTGCTCTGCATGAACGGACGATAAATCACGGGGGATTTATATGGGAAGTTAGTGTTTGCCTTCGCAGGAAACGGCGGAATTTACTCACCTCTGTGCGCTTGCAATATGAATAAAAATTTTATAATCTTGCTATATTCCATATTATATTCTCTGCTTTCCTTACGTCCTACGTTTCAGTACAATATATAGTTGTATTTAGGCCGAAATTCCGAATTTCAGGACTGGAGTTTTGCTATGGGTATCGTTGTTATCTGGAAGTGGGATCAAAGAGAATAAGAGAGAGCCCCATTGCCAGGTCGACGGTACACGAAGCATAAGAAAGGGGGTACGGGATTAGACTATGGGCCCCATTTCTATACATTAGCATCGATTAGTCTGGATTTGAATGTTGGCAATCTAATATAATTGGAGCAATTTAGCTAATTTAATTATTTTGCGCTTTTAATTTCACTCATAATGCCTATCAGCGATGTCGGAGCCAAGAGTGGGGCCGCGAAAAACACAATAAATTTTTCACTACTCGCTCGCGCGACGCAGAGGCCGATGGAGGGAAATTGACTGACATTTGATCGCTGATTCACTCAATTACGCCAAATTACCTCGTGCTCTCACATTCTGCAGACGCTAATTTCACATTTTTGCACCACCAGAATATTCAAATTACTCCGAAAATTACGACTGTTTGGTTCACAATTGCACGAGTCGATGACGACTTCGCGGGAGTGTGGAAGAGAGGCAAACAACGCGGGGGAAGCCGTCAGAGTGGAGCACCTTTGCGGCCGAAAGTGTAATATTTGTGTGGCTCGCAAGAATTTATCAAAGATCGAAACCGATTCGCAAGCGGAAAGGATTCTGCGCATACCACGAGCTCCTCCAGACTTCCAGTGTCGTCGGTGCCAACTTCACATATCAATATATCGGGCTGTGTGACAGGCACGTGTCACAAACGTGAGCGTGCGTCTGGGAGGGGAGGAAGGTGGAAAGCGATAGGTTTTTCATCGGGAACATTTCCACTAGACAACAATCCGCAAAACAAGAGAAGCAAATGGAGTTCTGGAGTCGAACACATTCCGCACTGCAGAGCTTAGGATTTTCATGATTTCGGAGTCAATATTTGTCCTCACTTGCAGGCTTTTACTTTTGTAAGAGGGCGGGTGGAAACCGGGAAACTTGGCAAATTAAATATTTGGAAAACACGGGAAGTCGGTCGAGACTCCAACTTTTGCATTTTGGAAATGTTTATCCTAATTAAATCTGCCAGTACAAATAAGAGTATGTAAAGTTGCGAGATAGCCTCTGGGAGCCCACATTCTGGTCGCAAGACTAGCTCGTGGTTGGAAAGTTGCTCGGTATGAAATGTAATATTCGAACGCCTCGCTGACTTCTATTTCTGCGTAATGAAGAGGTTTTTGAAGTTGCTTCCACCGAGTCGTGTTTCAGAGTGGGCCAGGTTGCATGATGCGCCGCATTTTTGTTCCAATTAACTACAGCAAGGAAGTTATTAATATCGTTGGAAGAGTATATATGCGTTGATGGAGGCTCAGGGCGAAATTTTACCTTTTTTGGCCTCTTTCATTCAACTTCCAGGTAGCCTTGCTAGTTGATTCCCTTGATATGCGGAGGTATATCGAAAAATGCATATTCCAACCAAGTTTTAATTGACGAAGCCAGAAGAGTTTTCAGGCTGATAGTTGTATGGTTGGAATGGAAATTCAGGGAAAATTGTGGCCTTGTCAATTTTGTCTTAATTAAAAGTTGTTTTATCTGTTTTTGATGCTTCCCTAGTTTTAGGAACCCCAGTTTGTGGAATTAATATATTAGTTTCGGAAAGTTTCAAGATTCTCTTGAAACAATTAGATCGAATTTTGTGGCTTTTGTTCTTTCTAATATATGATCATTAAGAGCTGCTGTGCTTAATTATATTAAAGTGATATAAACAGCAATGGATACCCTGACAACAGCCTCAAATTAGTTTCCATCTAATTTAGACGAATCAATGTATTTCCATGAACCAAATTTATGCCCCCCTTAGACAGCTCGGTAGATCAGAGGACTGGAACTTATCAAAAAATTGATTCAAATGCTTCAACAAATCATTAAAGTATTCACGGGAATAAGTAATAATTATGAAAAACCACTCGCAACTTGGCTCGAACCGGAGTCCTTATGCCTTCGATACAAAGATATCTACTGTTCGAAATTAACGTTTAAAAAATATTTTCGAAATTAACGTTTGAAGAAATATTTTAATTTACAAAAATTTATTTTTTGCAGTCCAGCCCTTGGGCTCATAATGAGCTTTAGTTTGAATGAAAGCCTTGAGTGGCCCCATAATTAAATAGAAGCCCACGGGGCCTTCGTACTTACCCATACCTCTAAATTATGGGCCCATGGAATAGATTGAAATAAAATTTTTTCCAGACTTCTGACTTCCTCTAAAGCCTGAATTTTTCAAGGTCTCTTTTTCCTAACTAAAAAACTTAATTTTGGAATAAAAAATAAAATAAATTGGAGCAGAACCAGTGCCAACCATAAAAGGTATCCGTCGGCAGTGAAAAGACCGAAGGAAGCAGAAATCAAAGCGGACGAAGCAACAGAAAGCGGAGATCTCGCCACCGACGAAACTTCGGGAGTTCGGGTCACTTTACATCCTCTTCTTTCTCCTCTCACGTGCGCCACTCTCGCCACTGCAGCCACTCGTTACATATAAATTTCGCGATTCTCGCGGTTCCAATTCTGCGAGAGTCGAGCCGCGAATGCACTTGCACACATGTGCAAAATAATGCATTGGTGTCTGTATTCCGATGCTGCTGCATTGCCTACACTGCAGTCTTATATTTTACATCGGAGTCGGGAGCGTACACGTGCATGCGCTTTGTAGCGATTCTTTGTTAATGTTGGGTCAAAGAGTTTTGCGCGATTGAGCGTCGAGTCGCAGTGCCGTGAGTGGCGGGAGAGAGCGAGTCAGTGTCACACGGGAATGACCTCGGATGGGGCGTCAAAACCGATATTGGATCCAGAAATCCACGAGACCCCAGCCCCTCGACGACCCTCGCACAGTGAGGCATGGGGTTTGGGGAGGAAATCTGTTTTCAACATAAAAAATGCCGGCCATGTTAAATCGTCCGCCATCTTGAATTTTAAGTTTTTCAATGCAATATTTTAAATCCAATCAAAAATTTTTTGGAAAAATGGCAGCCATTTTGGGTCGTCCACCATCTTGGATTTTAAGTTTTGAGGTTTAAGATAAACATGTTCTTTACCCAGTATGCCAATTAAAGTTTTTTGTGGGGAAAATGGGCGCCATTTTGGATAATCCACCATCTTGGATTTTAATTGTTTTATTTTAACTTTTTAAAGGTTTGATATAAACGTGTTATTAACTCAGAATGTCAATTTAAAAAAATTGTGAAAGAGGGCCGCCATTTTGGATCCTACACCATCTTGGATTGTGATCTTTTACAAGTAATATCTTAACCAATTGAATTAAAGTTTTCATCTTTTGACCTCGCTATAATATCTTTCTTTTCAGAAACTAATTTTTAAAAACAATTCGGGTAGGTAAATTTAAGTTTTGGATAACAAATTAATTTTGTAAAAAAAATTATTTTAAAAATTTATAACCATAGTTAGAACTCTATCGTCTGTGGCAAGTTAAATAAATTTTAAAAAATTAATTTTAAAAATAGTTTGGTCGTGCAAGGGAATTTTCGAACACGAGTCGAACGAGGACCGGGAGCCAAAGGGACGAGCTGAGCGCATCTTCTTCATGTGCGCCGATGAGTTCCGCGATCGTTGCATTGTGCATTCAATTATATTTTCTCATTGCTCGCTAATCATTTTATTTTGTATTCGACCGCAGTTGGGAGCAGGTCTCGCGGAGTTCTGGGGTCTCTATCGGGGAATTCGGGGGTCTCGAGTGCCACAAGTGCAAAGTGCAGTAGAAATTTTCAACATGGAAACTCGGAGCGCGCATATGCAAGTCGATGTCGGTGTCGGAGAGGAGGAGAAGGCTCGCGAGTGTGCAAAAGAAAGTGCAGCAGCAACATACAACTGTGCATTTTATATACGTTTTGCGAAGATTAACCTCATTCCACATATATTTCGTACGTCCAATACGAGGGTGTGTGGAGACCCAATTGGACGACGACTCAGCACTGCAGTACGTGCAGCGAGCGGAGAGTCAACATGCATTTTAAGTTTCAACTCGACCAATTCAGTCCTGTTTCTTTGTGACGTCTGTTCTGCTGCAATCACTACAGCTCTGCTGCTCGAAAACTTTTTGTGTGCCCAGTAAATCCTTGCGAAAAATCAATAACTCCCCGAAACTGTGAGAAACGGGCCGTTTCTCGGGACCCTGGGAGCCCTCCTCGTCGTGGGCGGAGCTGCAAGGTTACGAAAAGTCATTCCGCTGGATTCCACTGTCCTGCAGTTAAGTGAAAGGTCGGGATCTCTGGTGGGGAGTGCGCGGAGAAGAAGAAGAAAAAACTGCAGTGGTGGAGGAAAAGTGAAAAACAGTTTCCAGCGAGAAAAAAGAAACGAAAAACGGTGAAAAGTGCAGAAAAGTGACGCAAGTAAGTAAGTTTCCCCCGACTGTGTGAAAAAGCTAGCAGCAGCCTTGTCTAGTCTTCGTCATTTTCTTCGATTTAACAAAATAAAAACACAAAAGTCTGAGTGCTGAACACGCAATACGCAGAATGTGAGAGCTGCAATGAGAAAATTTCGCGTTTTGCACCTTAATGCATTTCAAAGGTGTGAGTGAAGCGATTATAGGTCCAAAGAATCTGCATGCGGGGCCACACAGTCCACACAGACACGTACAGAAACAGAAAGACGCGAAATGTGCGAAAAGCTAGGTGAAGTAAGTGCGCGGCGCACTGCATTGGTAGTAGTTATACATTGCATTTTCATTATTATTATTTTTTAAAAAATTTCGTAGGCAGTACGGCCTGTATGAAAACTTGTCGTAATGATTCAGTGCTCACGCTCGGCTATGACCTATCAATATGATAATTGTTTCACCTACCCGTTGCCGTACGGGCGCGAGAGAGCTGCATGTTTTGAATGAAATCGCACGCTCGGGCCCGTACGAAATATGTTATAAAATAGTTCAAAAAAATAAAATAAAAATGCACAAAAAGACGCAACCCACTCCTTGGTAATTATAGATTTTTGCTTACTCGCGCGAGAATTCACATTTGTCGTCGTTTCCTGAAGCACCACCGTCTGGTCCCAGAACCCGGGATCCGGGACCCGGGACCCAGAGACCTGGGCGGGCGAGATGCCTAATTGGTGCACTTAGAAAGGTAAAGGTCATTTACGTGCGGCACAAAACACAAATACCTTGCCGATATATGTGCATATACGTGATTTGCAAGAGGTCATTGCCCTCGCCATTCATATTGCGACTAACTCTTGCCGCCGAGCCGCGCCGCGCCGCACTGCTCCACGACGAGCCGAGCCGAGCGATTCTCCGTTGTTTGCAATATTTATCTGAGCACCATTTATCGCATCCAATGAGCCGTTTTTATCTCGGGCGAAACTCACAAGAATGAGAAAAGTTTGTGGCGGAGAGCGCAAGTTTTGTGTATGTGCAGGAGGAAAATGGGGCAGCCGGGAAACTCGCTCAACTTCAACGACACGAACTTTAATCTCCCGTTTAGGCGATCGAAATTGGGCGACACTTGTTTTTCAAACTTGGGGTGTTTTCCGGAAATCTAGCTTACATTTTTTTAGCATTTCGATTCAATTTCAGCCTGAGTTGGCGAGTTAAAATCACAAAGAATTTTTACTAGGGTTTTTAGTTTTATTTGAGGTGCCCAAAGAAATAATTGGCCCTAGAAGTGACCCTAAAATTTTACCTGAGTTTCAAAAAAATTCTACTAAAGGCCATAATTTTATATAAGATTTTAGAAATTTAAAGAAGTAAGAAAAAGTTTCTTATTTTATTTAACGTCAAAATTTTAAAAATTATACACAACAATTTAACCAGAAAAAGTTCCTTACAATTAGACAAATCTTCCATGGCCTTTTAAAAGATTTCTGGACTCTTGAATAATTTTTAGGAAACCAAAGAAACGAAAAGAAATTAATCAAAAAATTGAAAAATTTGGATTTAAATATGTAGTTAATTTTGGTGAGCTTTAAATCCAAGAAAAAGACGATCTCTTATTTTTAGAAGATCCCATTCAAGACCAGAATATATTTAAGGGCTCAAAAAAGTGACCTGAACATTAGAAAACGTCAGGCTAGGCTCAAAAACCAAAAAGAGAAAAATCTTCAGAGGTCGAAAAGTGCCAAGATTATTATTTCTAGAATCCACTAGCGAGTTCCAAAAAAAACCAGGTCTGCGCACGAGCATTGAACCGGAACGAAGCCTCAAAAGTCCGGCTCCGAGCAGAGAAACTCTCCCAGAAACTGGATTCCGTACGTGTGATTGATCTCGAGGGGCTATCAGTGGAAACAGCAATGAAAGTGACAAGAAAGCCTCAATTGAAACATAAAAGACCAATTAGCGAGTCGGATTGCTCGAGGAAAGTGAGCAGAGCTCGGTTTGAGATGCGGTTTTAATCAAAATCACTTTCTTTTTCAAACAAGTTTCCAGCTCCGTGCATTCGTTTCGGTATCACGTTTTCCTCCAACTCGATCGCAGCCCCGCACACTTTCATTCCGGTCCGTACGTCGCAAAAGCAACTTTCCTCAAGTGCGAATGCAATTCTGCATCTTTCACCCGCGTCTGTCTTCTTTTGTATTTCGTTCGATATTTTTCTGTTACTTTATTTATTGAGGTTTTTTTCTCCTTTTGCACAAAACAAGAGGCGAAAACGCGCTTTACATGTGCACTCACACCATCGCAGTGCATTCGATATCAGACAATGCATGAACCATGTAAAATGCATCAATTTAGTTGTTTTTGTTGTTTTTTGATGGCCAAGAATGAGTGCAATGTCACATGGTTGCTTGCACTCTGGGGTGATTGAAATGCAATATAGCCAACCTTTCTTTTTTTTTCCACCTCGTTTTGTCGAATCGGACTTTTTGCACTGAAACTTTAATGAGCGACGGAAGGCCCGAGCGAATCAAAAGTTTGGAGGAATTCCTGCCGGTTTTTGCATACTCGAATCTCGCTTTTGCGTCCCAATTAGGCCCCTAGCGATTATACTGGAGCGGAGTCAAGACATCATTGACCTGATTGATTTGCTGAAATCAGCGAATCGTGTAGATGCTTTTGTTATTTCGCCATTCGATTTTACCCTCCCTCTCTCGAAATCTATTGATGGTGGGGAAGTGGCGGAAGAAGGAGTTCTCTAATTTAATTATCCGGTTTTCCTCCAGGTCCATTAGGAAATGTTTTCGCTCGAATTGAAATATTCTATTTAAATTTTGAGAGCTGAGTTTCTTTTTAACTTTTAAATAACAAAAATTTTCCTGATTTCTAAGTGACTCTAAAACAAGCTTATAAAAATTCTGTCTTCATCAGAAATGTCCTTGAGATCGGTAATCAATTTATAAAAGGTATCCAAAAAAATTTAGGCAGCATTTTTCATCCCCAATTTTCTCCTAAAAAAACCTGAATGACCCCAAATATAATTTTTAAAAAATTTCATTTGTCCCCAAAAGAGTCCTAAAGTTTATGAACGGTTCACAAAATTTGCCTGGACATTTTCTGCATCTTAAAAAACGCTATTTTAGATCTATCGTACTTGAATGACCCCAGAATTTTACTGAGAAGAACTCTCTATCTCAGTTTTAAATTTATTTAGGGCCCCTGTCAAAAATTTTCAACAAAAGAAACCCTAAGTTTTTCCTTCGTTGGTCCCTAAATAGCCGAGCAAGCAAGTACAATTAGGAGCTTGGCAACTCATCAAAAATGTCTCTTCCCCTGGAAAACTTTCTAAATTTTTTTACTAATTTTAAATTGTACTGAAAGCCGAAAAATTCAATAAAAAAAATCTTTTAAAATCTTGGCTTTACCCACATCAATCACAGATATTAAAAGGTGATTCTAAACGTGAGTACAAAATGGCGACTTTCACAAACTAGAAAAATTTCACTTCCGGGAAAACTCCCAAAACTCTCCACTTGCAGCAAATGTGACTGAAAATTTGTAGGCCATGAAAAACTAATTGAATGAACTGACCTACATTCGCTGAATGTGTCTAAAAAGCTCTCAAATTTGATTAAAACTTTGGCTTAAACGATGGAGGCGAAAATCCTTTGAATTCGGGGCCTCGTTATTGCGGTCGCTGCTGAGCCATAACTTCATCTCACAAAGCCACAATTTTCCATAACGAAGCGTGCGAACGAGTTTTCAGACTCCCATCATCCATAAATTTAATCAAAAAACATCGGCCGAACCGAGCCCTAATTCACTAAAATTGTTATCGGTCATAAGAACAAAAACTATTTCCATTAGGAAAGAAAACGGCTCGCGCCTCGGGTTTCGAAAGTGCGGCTAGGGCGTCACGCGAGTGCTGCAGCCTCGTGTATAGGAAACAAAGCGAGTGTGCTGAAAATGTAGCTCCGTTGGAGTCGCCGTCGTACACGTAGCCTAAAAAGGTTGCTTGGAGTAGGAGATGCACAAAAAGCGAGCAAACGTCTGTTTCTCCTTATTTCCCGTTGAGCTTCTGTTGCTATTTCAGGCTCCCTTTTTGGCATGTTGTAGCCTGCACATACACAAGAGGGGCACACAGACTGAGGCAGGCAGAAGAAGATATATAGGAAGTGTGCCTACACGTATCTACTACACTGGAATTGATCGTTCTGTTCCAATTTGCCAAGCGCATGCCCACAAAATCAAAAAATACAATAAAGTAGAACAGAAGGCTACAGTCAATCAGGGAAAACTTTGGGGGAAAAACAATTTTATTGGAGGAATTTCCAAAGTGATAAAGCTGAGTGTTTCCCAAGGGCCTCCCGGGGGCTCCGTCTCTCAGAAGCGGTACGAGTTGAGTCACTTTCGGGTCCCGTGAGCGAGTTTGGTGCCTTTGAAAATTTCTCTCGTCCTCGTCATTGTCAGTGGCGAGGAAAACGGAGCACCCCAGTGAGGAGGAAAATTCGGCTCTGCGCCCGAGGTCTCGCAGCAGCGCTACAAATAGCCGAGCAGTGGGCTGCCGAAGGGCTTTCCGGACCTGCAACGGAAGTGGGCGAAGGAAAGGTGCAGGAAAGTTGAGTGATCCAGTGAGGAAAAATCAATGTTTCCAAAATTTTCTGCACATCCCCACACAGGCTACACACGAGCCTGTTACAGAGTCATCCTTTTTACATTGTTTTCCTGCCTCACTCCGAACGGGCTGCCAATGATGGTGATGATGACGATGGAACAAAGGACGTGTGCACGGGAGCGTTACATACTGTGTGAGAAAGGCAATAGTTATGGTGTAATTAAGAGATGATACATTCTTTTTCCCGTTTTCTCTCTCTCTATTCCGCAGGTTCCAGCCTCTGCCGCACTGTCACCAAGGTGTTATCATGCCAGGGTGCACTAAAACTCATAGATTCATTTATGGGAACCCGTAGTTCCGAACTTGTGTCGCTTTGACTTTTCCACAAGGACGGACGTATGGGATCCCGTCAATGATGACAATCTGCAAACGAATCGCTTAGTTTGACTTTCAAAATTCTCCTCAAAATTCAATCCGAAAAAAAAACAATAAAAATTGGTTCAAAAATAAATCTATTCATTTCTATTGGCTGTTTTATTATGTTTTCCTCCAATTGGACCGAAAGGATCACAAAATGGCGCCAGATCGACCGCCATTATGCACATCGGAATCTCCAATCCAATTGGATGGGGCTCTGGGAGACAGCACACGAGAGCACGGAAAAGGTTCAAGGATTATGGTACAAATGGGTGACCTATATTTCTGTTCATTTGTTATCTCGTCATAATTTGCCTCTAGAGTATTATTCAGCATCGAACGACTAAGCTGCAAACAGAAATATGCAAAGTCCGAATGGCAATGCTTATCGTTGGAGCAGAGCCATTATGTCAGTTCCCTCGAACTTATTAGCAGGCATTAATTTTCCGCCCGGAGCCCACAAGGATATGGGATACTCGTCCTTTGTTTTGCTAAGTAAAGGGGATTTTATGAAAAGGTTTCAATTTCCAGCTCATAACGAGCTATTTCTTGTTCTGAGAATCCTTCATTAGGACTCGAGTTAGTAATTTCTAGACCCTTTGAAGTTCCACTGAATGGCTCTATTTTTAAGCGAGTTTCCCCCCAGAACCCCAGAATTTTGCAACCCATTTTGAGGCAACCTGAAAGAGTTGTTGTTTTTGTTGTATTTTCCAATACTTAAGGTTTTTATGGTTGTGAGACTTTCTTAACCTATTTTTTATGGGATTAAGTCACTGTTTTACCAAGATTTATATTTTAAATTAATTAAGCTGAATTTTTAAACAAAATATTCAAAAACTCTAGTCGTTTATTTTTTGTACAAATTTTCAATAATTTACAAAAGTACACAAAAGGGCACCTAATTTAACAATCGTACAACTAAATTAAATGAAATAGACTCGAGTATCATATTTTTGGAAAACTACAACAACAAAAAAATGGGCTAGTTGCCAACGTTTCTGAGAACTGAAATTCATTTGCCAGGAAAAAAAGGAGTTGACTTACCACGCCCCTTCTTTTCTTTTTCCTTGCTTATAATCCCTGCAGGTACAGTGTTCCAGGAAACAGCCCACAGTAAGCCTCCATCATTAACAAGAGACAACATTTCCTAAAACTCATCAACGCTAATTTCCGAAGTCTAGGAGCTCATTTTTATAATACGAGTTGCCAGGAGAGAGGCTCACTGTCAAGCCAGCCAAGTTCCAGGTAAAGCTGCTGCCCTAAGAGGATTGAGGAGCAACATCGGGACTTGGGAAGTTTTGCTTGATGTGCTGAGGTAGTAGGTTGTATAGTAGTCGCATATCACCCTCTCTGCTATACAATTTGCTAGCTTGGCAGATCGGCAAAGGAGCAGCACTGGAGAGGCGAAGGAGGTCGAGAAAAGAGCCTCGTCATAAGTATAAGTTTGTGTTTGTTGAAGCTGGTTCCCTGAGACCCTAACTTGTGACTTAATCAAAGTTTCACAAGTTTTGTTCTCTGGTATTGGCAGCAAACGGCATCTTTAGTTCCATTCAAACGCAGCTCAGTTAAATTCGATATTTTGGTTTATTGTCATTTTGTGCTTAAACATCTCCTAAGTAACCAGGACCAATAGAACTTATAAATATTGTAAAGGCAGTTTCAAGTACACATTTAAGAGTTTCACAGACCTAACCTAATAAATTATGAAGAATGTATCGTTCAAAGCCTTTGGTAATGTAACATAACGAGATTTGTATGATATTGAAATTTCAATAAAACTGGAAGCTACTCGTCTTATAAAAAATTCAAATAGTTGTGAAATACATAAGGCACTGCCCATGGGAGTACAAAGGGTGGACGACGGAGGAGAAAAGAGCAAGGTAAAGTATTTATGAGTGATTATGAATTTTTTGATTTTATATTTCTGGGCTCGGTTGACGGCTCACTGCTGGGAGCATCTTTCCTTCTTTTTACGGCTCGTTGGCGACATTCGGCGAGTACCTTGGATCGGCATGTATGGTGGAATGGGGTTGGCGTCAGTGTGCGGTGGCTCTAAAAATGTCATCAGGTTAATTATTGAGTATTCTTTTTCGGGTCGTTCGAGGAGGGGCAAGCAAGACTTCTCAATTCTCTCTTCCCACTGGGATTCTTGCTGGAATTAATGCCAGATCCAACTGGATTTTACCTCTCTTAATACTACTTAAGAAGCAAGGCGTGTTCTTAATATTTATGATATGCTGTAGCATCAATTGACTGAAAAAGTATTACCGCATCCATCTACGAAGTTTTAAAGTTTTCGAAAACATTTTTGAAAGTGAAATATTTCATCTTCAAAATTTTTACTTAGAAAATTCACGAATTGATTGAGCTTTGAATATTAAAAGTTAAGGAATAAAATCAAGAATTTCAATTTTTCTTTTTGGATCCTTAAAACTTTACTTAAAGATCCACCAAAGGGAAATTTTTTATGGGGGTTTTCTATGTGCCTAAGTAATTAAACAGTTTTCCCAAGTAACCAGTTAAAAGTCCTTTGAGAATGAAACTTCTTACCATAAGCCAAAAATTGGAAAAAACCAAAATCAAATTTTCATGCTATTTCAAGAAAAACTACAACCTAACCGGACGATATCGAGTCAAAATTTGAGACCAGATTTAAAATTGATTGATTAAAAAGTAATTGAGTAAAAAATGGACTAAAATGTGTTTTAATGAGAACGAGCTAAACCACATGTACAGATCGTAGAACAGATCACTTGTTAGGTTCAATGTGTTCGAGACACATGATACTTAGGCGAGTGTGAGGAGAAAAAGTACTCCATGGTTTAAGCTCTAAAAGCTCGAAGAAAGAAAGCTTACAAAATTTCGAAATTCTTCAGCTCAACTTGGACTATTTGGTTACGTATTCCGAGGGTTTCAGAAGACTTCATCCAGCTCTTTTGCAAATTGAAAGTTTTCTATCAAGGCTTTCACGTGTTAGAGAGTTAAAGGGAGGGGTTCTAGTGTAATAAATGACTTCAAATTACCCTTGGCAGGAGAAGTGTGGTACGGATACGGCTCGCCCTCTTCCGGGAGACGGAATCCGTGTCTCGAGCGCGCCTCCCCCAAGTTCAAATGCAGACTCTCGTCGTCCAGCGGCGACAAGTAGATGTTCTCGCAGCTCTTGGAGCTCAGCAAGTCCACAGGGGAGACGTAGTGGTCCTCCTGCGGGTCCGGTAACGGCGCCTTCCGGAACCCCCGAGGCTCCTCCGTGGGCGAAAGACCCCTCTGACTCTCCTCCTTCAGTCTCATCTCTCGCTTCAACCGCGCCTTCTCCTTCGCCTTCTTGATCTTCGCCTTCTCCCGGTTGTACAGCATCTTGGCCACCTCCTTGTCCTGCGCCTCCATCGCCAGTTTCCGGTCCAGCTCCTCCCCACTCAGCGGCACCACCGACTCCTCCTGCAGCTTCCGAGCCAGCTCCTCGTCCTGCAGCTCCTGCTGCACCTTCTGCTCAATCTCGAAGATCTCCTGGGGACTCAGACCGAGCTGTCTGAGGGTAAGGAGTCGCTCCTCGCTCGACGGCAGGGAGCGAGCCTCGCTCATGGTTGCAGCGACACTCGGACTCGGGCATCTCTCGATGGTGCAGTGCTGGGCAAAGTCTCGCTCGAACGAGTACGAGCTGGAGGAGTGGGCACGCTCGTGGACGGGAACGGGGGGCGGAGGCGAGTGTGTCTCGAGCTGTATTTCGCTGTACCGGGGCTCGGGAGGGGGAGGAACCTTCCGGGGACTCTTGGGCTTCTGCTTCCTCTTGATTTCCTCCTCTTGCAGCCGACGAGCGTACCCCAGAGCCTCCTGCTCTTCTGTCAAACGGATGTCTCGGGCTCTCTTCGCCTCTAGCTGCTCCTTCAGCTGCTCACTCAGGGCAGTGGGGTAGTCTATCCGCATGAGGGCATTGCGGTGCTTGTTCTGGTTGTAGTATTCGCTGACTGGGGAGAAAAAGGCTGGTTAGCTTCAGAATACTGGCACTTTTCATTGACGTGGTTCAAGTAAACCAAAGTACGTTCGTTAAATATTTTATATAAAAAAAAATTGACTTTAGCTCTCGAACCTTGAACTTTTAAGAGAAACAAGACTTAATTTTTAACTAATCAAGCACAAGATCGTTTAATATGTTCAGAATCTATTAATTCTTTTACAATCAAAGAGTTCTAGCGAATTTTTAGCTCAAAAAATCAGCCCTGAGTTCAGCGTCTTCAATGTCGAAAAGGGCTACTATGTGTTTAAATCAATCATCTTCATTTTTAAGAACTCCCTAACCCATTGTTTAACGCTAAACTCAAAGCAGACATTTGTATACATACAAAGGAAAAAAAAATTGCAGCTAAATATGTAACACATTTTTGTCAATTTGGCTCAAGAGAATATTTTATTTGAATAATCATTGAGCTTTGAGATTTTTTGTTTATTCTAATAAAGGAGAGGGTCATACATGGTCATAGATAGATAGATCAGGGGTGAGGCAGAGGGTCACGCAGGTCACAGGTCATTAATAGTCAGACATAGTCAGTAATCGTTATTAATTTTTAGTAGGAAATACAAAATCATATAAAAGGGAAAATTAATGCAAGTTCTGAAAAAAATTCTTGGTCCCTTTGAAGCCCTAATTTTGGTTACCCAAAAAGGCTTTCTGGAGCTCTATTTTCCTTCTTTCAAAATTGGACAGAGAAGATTAAAAGTGTTCCGAGAACTACTTTCTCTCACTTTGAACTTGAGAGATCGGGTCCTTTTCCACTCTGACTCACTTTGAGTTTCAAACTCTGACCAGGAAATAACATTGTGTGTGCTTGGTCTTGGCACTATTTTGGAACTGGCGCTCTGCGCAGAGTCACCGTGACTTCAAATAACTTACTTTCTTGCTCCTGTAGCTGGTAGGCAAGCGCGTTGTCTTCTTTAATGCGGTAAGAGCGAATCGCTGAAAGACAAAAGAAATTCCGTGTCTCACCAAGTCATCATGCAAATGAAAGTGGATTATGAAGTGAAACTTTTCGGTAATTAGGTTAATGAACCGAGTCGTGAGCTCGCGCTCTCGGGATCTGGGAGCAGTTCTAAGACCTGACTCGTCTCCTCCAAGGCCGTCGACTTGTCACGTTTCGTCACAGAGGTTAAATAAAACAGCACCCATTAATTACCTTCATTAACATTTATATGTTGTGAGTTGTCCATTGTTCGTATCTCAGGTTCCGATGCAGCAGAATCATTAGTGGAATTCCACGAATTTCGGGCTGCTTGCTGAGCGAATGGAATTCAAGTACTGAGACTCTTTCATTCAGAACTCCCTTTGTTCCGGAGGGGTCCTCAAACTTATTATCTACCTTATTTTATTGAGAGGTACGAGATATACGAGCGAATCGGGGGTCGCGATGAACGACAATAACAAGTTGTTTTTAGAAATTGCGTTTCGCGAAAATAAGGGGCCTGGATACTCCGAAGCCTCCATTTGCTTTTTGAAATTTCTTTCAGTTATTTATTGCAGTACTGTGCCCGAGCCTTCTTTGCCGACGACACTGCTTTCTGGTGCACAGCATCTTCGCGTCAGATAATAACGACGAGCCTTCAACACCTTTAAAGAGTATTTTAAAAAGTGGAAGGTCTCACTCAACGTCCAAAAGACCTCAGCAATATACTTCACTAAGCGGCGCACACTTGAAATTCCCAGAAGGCAACTCAGAATTTCCCCAGAGCTCTCCATCCCCTGGCAGAACAGCGTGAAATACCTAGAGGTGGTATTAGACAAGAGGCTACTGTTTCGACCCCACATCGACCCGACCGTCATAAAGACCAACAGAGCTATCTCCACTATGTACAGCCTTATGGGACGGAATTCCACCTTGAGTGTCGAAAATAAGCTCCTTCTCTTCAAAGTAGGACTGAGGCCAGACTACTCCTACGGATGCCCGATTTTCTGTCATGCCACCAAGAGTCATCCTTTTTCCTCTGTATTTTAATTTTTGCTTTGCAAAATGTCCAAAACCACTTCTTGAGCTTGAAAACTTAATATTTTATCAATTTTTATATTTTTGCCCCCTTCTCCGCATAGACATGCCATGACTCGGGCAACTCAAAGACCGGTCACAAATCGTAGACTCAACCTACAGGGCTCGTTTTGGTCTTGTCTGAAACTTAATGATCTAGGCTATTCAGGAAAAATAGTTTTAGCCCAAATGTTTGAACTAATCCCTCTGGACAGACCCTGGACAGACCCTGGACAGAAAAATACACTGATTTTGCCCTATTCTAGCTTCACTCATTCACTTATAAAACACTAGTGGATGTACCTAGCGAGCTAAATTTTTGTGTGTATGCTCACAGTAAGTTATTATTTTGAAAAATAGCACTTAACAACCCTTAAATGCTTCGAGTGGCTCAGAAAAAAATAAATATCGAAAAAAATGACCCCCTCAAAAAGTGTCCAAGTGGTCTAACTCGGCCAAAACAGCAGCTAAGAGGCTGAAAACTTGCAGGCTATCCCAAAATCAAATGTAGATCATGATTTGACACCCGCCGCGACAGTCAGTTGGCTTATTACGCTATAGGACATCTGGACAGAATTTCGAGAGCTTCTGGACAGCCTGGACAAATGCTCTAGCTCAGCCATTTTAAGAGCTACGGACCTGGGAGGGGTGTCAACAGAAGCGTCTCAACGAGGGCTACAACAATCACTTCACGCAGTGGCTCTAGCACTTAAGGGGGCAGAGCTAAAGCCGGTTGGACATTTTGTCCAAGTATGTGAATCGGCCTTACTAGCTCCGACTAGCTAAGTCACTCGACAAGACAACGAAAATACGAAGATTTTGAATAATTCTGATTAATAAATTATTTGTATTTGTATTTATTGCACTTTTTCGAGTTTCCTCACAGGCACGTGTTTCAGAGCCTCATTCCAGTCCCCGGTTGACTTTAGCTCCTGCAGGATCTTGATCATCTGGTCCAGAGTCAGCGACTTGCTGGAGCCCGGGCTGAGCCTCAAGTACTTGTCCAGCGGGAGTCTCGCCATCCTCAAGCCCTGACTCCTCGCTTTGGCCAGGGAAATGGGCTCCTTGTTGACCTTGTCCACGAAAGCTCCCACGATGTAGACGTCGTCGTGGTTGAAAGACTCCAGATCTTCCTGGCAGTGAGGGGTCAGGTAGACCAGCTTTTCTCGCGGGAATAAACTGAGGAAGCTCTCGGAATGAAGGTTCATGGGGTAGCAGGGTTCTTCTATTCGGGGATTGTACTTTCTGAGAGCCTTGAACGAGTCCCCTTGGAAGTCAACGTTACAAAAGTGGATGTCAAACGGATCGGGGGTCCTCTTGTTCTCCACGAAGAGCTCCAGGATCTGCTTTGCTGTGTTGTTTCGCTCCCTAAAATTAAAATTAGGCCCTAAGCTCCGTCCATTCACGTGGTAGAGGCATAAAACGCAGATAAGTTACCTCTTTGCCATGTACTTCTCGTAGCTGCAGTCCAGGACCACTTTCTGGCCAAACTGCATGGCTCTCAGAAGGTTGTTGTTCTGCCAGGTGCTGATGGTTTTCGGGTAAACCTTCATGAAGAACGTGTTTTTCCCGAGCCCGTACGAGATGTGGCTCTCTGGTGTCTGCTCCTCCTTCGGGGGCCTCTCCAGCCCCAGCCTCGCCTTTTTGTCCGCCTTATTTTTCTGAGTCTTCTCAATTTTCCACAGAAACTCGTGGTACTTGAATCTCGAACGCTGCGATTTGAGTCCCAGCAAGTGCTCCCATTGGCTTTCATTCAACCTGGCAGGATCCGGAGCTCGCTGGTCTGCTTGGCGGCGTCTTGCCATCTCTGATTGCAGGAACTTTAGCCTCTGCTCTGATTCGACCTCTGTGGCTCCGACAGTTTGGCAAAATCTCCTTGAATTGAGAGAAACATTCAATGATTTTGACACATTCAGGCTTTGACGGTGCACTTGAAGGCCACTGAGATTTTTGACGAAGAGCAGTGATTTAAAACCAGCTTTTTCCAGCATTTTTCCACGACCTGTTTTCACGAACAACACCGGAGATTTGTGAGAAAGTTTGTTGATATTTGAAATTTCGAATCAGCTGACTTTTTCTCGTTTGAATAGCTCGTTGATGTTCGAAAGTTGTGCTCATATGGATGTTAACCCTCTAACGCATGAGGAGGGGTTCTCAGAGGAATTTTTCGATCCTTGAGGGATTCTCCTCCAAGAGTATTAAGGGGTCGTCCAGAGGTGTTTAGGAGTGAATTCTACTTCCAAACAACAGAGAAAATAGGAAGCAATTTCTGGAGGCAATATAGCCAACTAATAATTCTTGGCAAAAAAATTATGTTTGCTTTTAACTTAAATAAATCAACTACTATTCCACACAAACTTTTATCTTTTCTATAAAAATTAGCCTAGTAGCTTTTAGCCACCAAGGGCTCGTTCAAATATTACGTCACAGTCTGAGAGGGGGGGGGGGGTTGTCACCTGCTCTTTGGCAGCCAAAACAAAGTCAAGTACCAGTATATATGTAGGACAAACCGTGACAGAGGAGTGTGAGAATTCTAAAATCTCAATTTTTACTGTGACTTAATTTTTGAAGTAGCCCCAAGCCGTCAAGCAAACAGCTGACAAACGAAATAAGGAGCCAAAAATTAGATACACCGTTATTCTAAAATATTTGCAATTTCTTGCAATTTTCTTGCATAAATTTTAAGTCTTTTTTTTTAAATAAGAGGTTTTTGAAAAGGTTTTCCCCTCGGATCCTCGCTTTGAACTATCTTCGAACAAGGAGCTCCTTTCCTTGAAGTGGACCCTTTGTTTAAATGTTGGGCCCCTTATTTTTAAATTTGAAGCCTCTGACGAAGCCCATAATTCCAAAACAAGTCTGGAAGCCCAAAACCAAACGATTTTTGTGAAAAATGGAGCAGCTTAAGAGCCGTTCTTTAATCACAGAACCATCTGTGAACTCTATGGTCCGTACAAAATAAGTAAATT
Source organism: Forcipomyia taiwana (assembly GCA_963930915.1). NCBI lineage: Eukaryota > Metazoa > Arthropoda > Insecta > Diptera > Ceratopogonidae > Forcipomyia > Forcipomyia taiwana. Next base: position 2,589,472 of record CAWVOI010000110.1, on the reverse strand, counting down.
TGCACTAAAGAATGTCCCATTTCCCCTCCCAAAAACTCCCACGCATGCCTCGGATTTCCCCAAATCAGGCAAATACGAGCGGCTGTTGCAACACTCCAGTCAGTGTTATACAGACCAACGAGCCAGATGCATGTCTCCCTTCTCACGGGCTCAAAAATTACGCGACTTCAAAGCAAGGCTCCAGGGAAGATAGGATAATCCCCAAAAGCAAACATTGATGTGGCTTCCAGAGACGCTTTCTTCGTCTCTCGGATGCCGGTTTTTTTCTGCCTTCCCTCTCACATGAGGGTGGTAAGTCAATGTTGTTCAAACATGTTAAAGTTTTCCATGGCTCGCCGTGTCTGGATATAGAGTCGGGGCGGAACCAGAGAACGTAGAGACACAGAGAAATATCTGATGATGAGCTTTCGAACATGGCTTTATTCATACATATTTTTGTCGGAAGCGCGGAAAGCGGGAATGCGGAGGCAAACCACGGGGCAAAAGAGGATTACACCCCTATTTGGATTATTTCTATTTCCTCGACTCCCGCGTTCTTTTGACGCGGTAGTTGGTGGTGTGCTGAAGGCAGATGTTATCGGGACAACAATCAAATCAGTGTAATTCATACTCCTTCATAAAGACACACCATGACATGCCACGAGGAGAAGGTTGATGCGAGAAGCGCGTGAGGGTGGGCAGGAGAAGGCCGTGAGTGACGGAAGCGGGGAGATAAAAGATTAATTGGAGTAAATTGATGTTAGCTGCGTGAGATTTTTTTCTCCCCCTTCGTCAGTCTGAAATCTGAATGTGAATTGGTGGAGAAAAGCTGTTTTCTGGCTGCTTTTTCCGTTCGTCCAAAATTTTTCTATGCAGTTTCAAAATGCAAAAAGAAACCGGCATTTTTGAGAGTTAACTTTTCAAGGACTATCAATAGGTACTCTCTACGAAGCCCAGGGCTTCAAGTTCAATCTCTTCACAGCTTTGAAGCTCTTCTACAATTCAGAAAGTCTCAAAATTAGCTAAAAACTCCCAAATCTACTATTGCATACTTTTAGGGGCAACCATTCCTTCCATGGTTTCTCGGCCTGTAAATCGACAACAGTACGCGATTTGAAAATTCTAAAAAGATAGTTCATAAAATAAGAAATCCGCCAAATTATAGGTTCAGAAAATCATGGATGTGGCGAGGGGAGGGTCCTCTAGAGGGGCATGATTTTGACGGCTTTTTTCGTGGAGTGATGGAAGGAAATGGAAGCCAGGTCAAAGGAGAAAGCCGTGAAAAATTCAAGGGTTATTTTTTTTCTAAAAAACACAAGAACTGGAGGGAGAACCCCTAAGTCCCTCGATCCTAATTAGCTCAGTTTCCATATTGAACATTTGCAAACATCTGAAATCCCCATCAAGTTTTAAAAATTAATTTCGTTAGCGCGAAGATTCTGTGTACAATTCATCAATCACGTCGGCGAGTCGTAATCGCACTCCAGCATGAAATCCACTTTATATTGCGGCTCGGTATTAGCTGCCTAGAACAAACAAAGGCTCACTTTTCTATAATGACACATGGACACAGAGGCACACACACAAAAAAGGCAATTATACGGGCTCACAATGGTCGAAAAAGTTGGTGTCTCTCTGGCGGCATTCGTCAGTGTATGGAATGTCCTAAATAAACACATTTTTCACGAGCCTGCGATCAGCAGCTGGCATGTTTCGGTATGTTCCGTACCAGCCGAGGCAATATTCGACATTGTCCAGAATATGTTTTGGTTGGCATGGAAAAACTACATACGCTACGTTTTGCTCAAATGCTGCACACACTAACCCATTTCCCATTTGGAGTATTGACAACAACGTAATGATAGTGATTTTTGTTTTTGTCACTCAATTAAAGGACATACGCAGAGAACATGTGGGAAAGCGGAATCGAATGAGGTGGTGATTGGAAAAACATAAGGATAATGGTGTGTCGGGGCACGGAATGTGGGGTGGGGGCGAGCAAGACAATGTTTACACAGTCGATGAAGACAGGACTTTTGGATTAATTGGAGTCATTAGGGCTGATAGGATTGACGTGTGAGTCGTGTTGGTTCGAGAGATAAGGGCTCGGGAGCACGACCGAAAGCCTCTTATGTCGTGACTCGTGAGCTTTGACGTCTGTTTCCTCGGCGTTTGAGACTTCTATTAAATTGCTTTTTGAACTTTTATGAGTCGTTTGTTGCCGTCCTAGTTTCTGTTTAAAAATTCCTTTAAAATCTTTCTTGAATGCTAATTTCCTTGATATCCTTTCTAATAGGTTCTTGGAGCAAACTGACTAAGAACGATTTTTAAGACATGGGATTCACTGAAGATCGTTATCACTTATCAGTCCTCTTTTCAACGTATATATTTTATTCCAACCAGAAGAAGAATGAAGGAAAATGCAAAAATAATAACAGCTTTGGCATAAACAAGAACCAATTAGAAGATTACTGGTGAAAAATCAAAGTCAACCATAATTAGAAAACGTGCTCTTGTCGAGAATTTTGCATAAATTTTTGGCTCCTGTTCGTGAAACGAGAGTTAGATTGAAGCATTAAAGCATGTGAGTTCAAAAATTAGGTTTAAATTTTTTTTTCTTTCTAGTGAAAATTTGGTTTTGAAGCCTAAAGAAAAATGTAGTTTTCTATGACAAAAACGTCCACCCGAGCTCAAAGATAACTCAAATCAACGTCCAAAGCAAGAATGAGAGTGTCCCTTTCAGTGTCCAAATCAATGGAAAACTGTTCATGTATGTATCACATTCAAATAATGAAATGAAATGATGAAAACAAAATCTACCAAAAAAATGTAAGATATTCATGTTGAGGCTCATAATTGCGAAAAAAAAACTTAATGGAAAATAAATATTTCAAAAATCCTCAATATTCATTTGCGCTCTTCTACGGGGAAAATGAAATTCAAGAGGCAACAGAGAGGCCTCTTCTCGATCTCCGTCTATTATGTAAGCTCATTAAGTCAGTATCCTTTCAGTTCACGGATCCTTAAAAGCTGCACCGTGCTAAGCTACTCGCCGCGGGACTAGTTCCGAGAATTAGAGCCCTTCCTTATGCAAAAACGGACCCAGCATGCTTCTCGAGTTCCAAGCAAAATTCCCATCAGTGAAGCGGCGTGCGAAGAGCGAGATGCACTTGACAGAATTGAGAAAAGTGGATTGCGAGCACCTCTGGCACCGGTTCGAGCAAATGATAAGATGAAAACAAAAAGACGGAGCGGGAAAACTGTTTCCATCGCTAAAGACGCGCGGCTTTCTTCAAACTATATTCTCCACTTCAGCAACATTCGAGATGGAGAGAAATAAAAATGTGCCAAGAATAATAATGAGACAAATTTTATTTCATTTTCCATCCTAGTGAATTAAAATTAGTTTAATTTATTTTAAAACGCGATTTCACTCTTATCCCGGCTTCCTTCAACTCCACGACTATTTTTGCGATGCTGGCAGATTCCGCACGCTAGTTTGACTTGCATGTAAAATTTTGCGCTCAGCGAACTTTTTGACAGCTATTTCCGCCAGCGTCTCCACTCACTCTCCCGCGCGTCCCGATCATAGAGATACATAACTACTAGAGGGGCAACTGGCAAAATTTTTGGTCTTGGATTTTCGTGAAAATTAGCAAGAAGGCTAATTAATTATTGCACACAAAAGTATCTTTAAAATCCAATATGGCCACTAATATGACAAATATTAAATTTAAATTTAAAAAATTTTGAGATCCTACAATTCTTTGTTTTTTTAAACGAGTTTTTAAGGTTTTTTAAATTGTTGGGGATTTTTTTAAATGTTTAAAAAGTTGTGTTTTGAAGATATTTTTTAAAAAAATATTTTTCATAATTTTATATGTACATATACTTATTTTGAAAAAAATTATTTTAGCCATCTGTTTACTTTAAATTTAATGTAGATTTCAAAATTCAAAATAAGAGAGCCCTTTTTAAAATTACGAAATCCAATTGCGGCCATATTAGATTTTCAAAAAAAAAGCACGTTAAACCCAAGGCTTCGACATTTTGGCAGTTGTCCCTCTAGTAGTTACCTCCATGGTCCCGAGTCTCTCCAAGTGTTTCTCGAACTGCCTCGAGGGGATTTGAGAAGTTTTGGCGTGAAGTCGTTCTGCTTGCTCGAGTGATTAAGATTGGGACAGCCGGAAAATATTTTCCCTCCCACGTTGTCGTGGGGGAGGAAGTGGAGGGTTTTAATTGATGCGAAAACAATCAAGAAAAAGGCTTAAAGCCATCAATTTGTACGTTTTCTGGAAGTCGAGCATCTGAGCAGTTTGGGAACATGGAAACAGCTGGCATTTCACTTTTTCACGCCCTCTCCAACTCGACTTCTCGCGCGCCCAAATTGTTTTCCCACTTCTGTGTCTCCCCTTCATGCGACATTAGGCTTTTCTTTTTTCCCTTTAGCACCCACGACGACACACGCTCGCCCAAGCTTCGGTAGACGGGGACGGAGCAGAGGAAAAAAGACTTCTTGTCGATTTATAGAAATACAACGATTTGTACTCGCGTGCTTTGAATTTAAATTGCAGTCTTTTAACGAACGAGCGACTCCGATACCGGAGACTGTCGAGCAAGTGGCGTGAGTCATCGAAAACGGAGGAGGAAAAGTTGCAACAGCCATTTGGGAAAATCTTATGGGACAAAAATGAATGTGAGACGTGCCAGGAGTGTGCAGTGTGCATGGCGGAGGGAGAGAGAAAGACCGGGGAAATCAAAACAAAAAATCGAAGACGTAGCAGAAATGTGTGCAGTTGTACCTTAAAACTACTTACCTGCAACTTGAGAATTCCTTTTCGTGTAGCATTTGAGAGGAGAATGGCGTGTGTGTTTTTCAATAAATTCAGGACTCGGAGGAGCGGCGATGGAGGCGAAATTGATTGCATTTGAGGAAATTTGGTTTCAATAAATGTTCATCTCGTTAGAGAGCATGGGAGAATTTCAAGTGGTTATAGTCCGTCTGAGATGTACTTACTCATAAATTTTAAGTGCTTATTGTTGAAGTTTCGATGCTCTTGGCTTTGAAGGACTTGTGGTCGGACAAGAGCAGTCCCGGGAATTTGATAAAAGCAACTGTGTTGAATTGATTCTAGATTTCTAATAGGTACCTAATTTTACTAAAATGAATTTTTTAACTTAAAGATTATAAAGGCGTTTATGTACTTTAAAAATATGTACATAGGTGTTAGGGTTTGTAGAAAGTGGGAGATTATTTTAATTAGACAAGAGCCCAGGGGTTGAAAATTCAAAAAAATGGTTTACGTATTTTTCAGAATTACTTTCTTGAAGGAATTTACTTGGATTTTTGATGAAAAACAAAAGCGTTTAAACCCAACCGAGTTTTAAATCAACTAAAAAAACAAATCTAGAAGAAAATGTAGATAAATTTGGATTTTTGCGTTTTTCAATGTTGTTTTTTTACAAAAAAAATTTATTCTACTCTTGAACCTTCAAGATTTATTTTTTTAAAGTTCACTCAGAAAGAGCAAGGGAAATCTAAAAGAACCAAAAATTTGGGATGTGAGCTGGACTTTTGGATATGTGCTCCAATGCCTTCTTGAGCCTTCAGTTCTTCATATTTACTTCTATATGGATAAAAAATGCCCTAAGAATAGTTTCAAACCACTCAGTACCTCTCTCAAAGAAGCATTCATGGAAGCAAGTCATAGCGAAACCGACTGGCACATTGTAATTTACTCATCCCGCAATTGAGTTAGTGGCCGCCGATGAGTCCGGAAACTCCTCTTGCTCCGACCTAAATAGCTCCAGACCACAAAGTCGTCCGGCAACGAGTTCTCCAATTTATGGTACACGAACCTCTGCCTCCTCTCTCGGACACATCCACAAACTTCCTGTCAAGCAAGCCGCTCAGAGGCAATCCATGTGCAAAACGCTTATAAATCTAAAACTCACCATTGATAGATTTATGAGCCGTATCCATGTCAAATTAAAATTCCTCGTATCTTCTTCATGTGCCTCTCAAGTTGGTACTCGTATCTCTGCAACCACTTCTACCAACAGCCAGGAGCATTCTCTTTTCACTACACAGTTACACGCAAGCACACATACGATCCAGACGGAGCCTCGAAATTTGCGAGCATTATGCAATTCGTAGTCACACATGGGGGGAACCGGAAGAGGGAGAGGAAAGGAAAATGCCCCCAAGGATGCAAATAAAACTCGTTACTTGGTTTTTGCCGGCAATAATAAATATAAATACCACTTTGGAGATGGCGTATGAGTGAGGGGGAGTGCAAATACCGATGTGATGTGCAAATTTCTCGGCTTTTATTCGGAATTGCAGAAGATTTTTGTGGAATTCGTGCGAGAAATGCCTTCTTCTACGGCTCACAGTGGAAAGTTGTAATAAAATTGGCGGCAAAAATTGAATTCACTAAAATTGCGCCACTAAAAAAGCCATTAAAAAATCTGGTGCTCTTAGGACATGCTTTGACATAAATTGATCCATGGTTTTTGGGAGAAAAATTGTTTAAGGAATTTTCAAAAATATTGTAACGTCCGTTCTCACTGAAAATTTGCAATGGATATTTTTTATAACTTACTCTTCCTCGACTTTTCTTTAGGAAGAAGTTTTTGCTGGCGCCTCCTGATGCAACCGATAGATCAAACCTATTTTTGGCTATTGTAGGTTAAGTCTTCTAAAATAAGGAGCATTTATAGAAAGATATAAAAAATATGAAGGATGCAAAAATTTATAAGATGCAACGTTAAGCAATTTTACTCCCCTTACAAATAAAGTTGCCGAACAAATAATATTATTTTTGGAATAAAAAGCCTCTTTATAAAAAAAAAATTAAAATTTGAATTTTATGGAGCGCCGCCCAGTACAGAAGAGCCGCTATAAAGATTGCCATGAAAATTATGGGGAAAAATGGCTCCCAAAAAATCATAATTTTAGCACCAAAAGCACTTGTTCAGACGTTTACTCTTCGCTAAAGTACTTCTTGCAGCTGAAAACTCAGTCCATGGGAGTTTCCAGTCCAAAATTAAATTTTTAACTCACCTTTGAGTTCAACTTCGGCTCTTTTATGCTTTTTGCAGTCTTGCAATCGCCCTCTACTGGTCCTGTTCTTCCTCCAGAGGCAATTTTTCACTCGTTTTGGGACTTCATTCGGTCAAAAACGAGTGAAAACGTCCTTGAACAAAATTTTCCACGATTTGTTTATTTTGGAAAATTTGACTCAGAAACGCGAGGCAATCTTCATTTTCCGGATGTTTTCAGTCTAGGTAGTATTCGTTTGAGCTTAAAATATGTAATTTGAGATATTTTCTATAACAATATTTTTAAGAATGAAGTAAAAAATTTAAAATTAAGTTGAATTTCTCAAAATTTTCTTTAACATAAATTAAATTTTTTATAAGAAAAAAATTGATTGATTTTTCGAGGCTTATATTTTCGGAATAAGCTATCCAGGTATAGGGTAAAGTTCGTTTGTGGAACACTTAAGGCCTTATTTTATTTATTTATTTTCATTATTTTATATCTTGGCTTTCCGGAATTCCAAAGGGTCAAATTTGGTCTCAGTGGATGGATAATTTAACAAAGATCATGGAAAAAAAAAAATTTAGGGCCCTAAAATTTTTTCAAGAGCTTTTATTGAATTTTAAAGTTTTTGGGTTTTGGTCGAATTGTGGAACAGAGTGTCATTTGTGGAACAGGGGTGGTCGAATTATGGAACAAGGGAATTGCAAGGAAATCCAAACCAGTCTAACTCCCTTAATATTAAGGGGATCCATCTAGGATTTTTTATGGGTATGAGTTGGGGGTTGAAGAAGCCCTCCACCAAACCGGAAGTTGGCCCGCCGCCATCTTGGATTTTTATTCCTGAAAAAATAAATGCATGGGAGTTGCCTCAGAAAATCATTTATTGCCGCGTTATCTTACGAGATAGGACACTACTTGCTTACCAGCTATTTTAGACAAAACTTCAATAAGTTGTTTGATATGCTTAGACTAGTTATAGCTTTTAAGGTACTAGCGTGAGAGTCGTGGAAAGTTGAAAAACGAAAAAAAAGTTTTTCTTTATTTTCTAGTGGCGCCCTCTTTTTAGATAGAAAATTGTTACTTGCACCAAAATTGCACGTTAACATTTCCTTTAGAAAATGCTATCAACCATTTAGAACAAATGCTTATTGCGGCCAGGAAAAATCAAAAACTAAAATTAAGAGATTTGTTCTTGAAATTTCAAAAAATTCCTGCGGGCTTATTAGAGAGTAAATTTGCAAAACTTTACGTGTTTTGTTAATGACTAGTTAAGAACTACCTACACATAAAAAATCAATGGCCTATCTAAAGGGAGAGCAGAGTTAGAGCTCAGTCAATATTTGCACCAAAATCTCACCGGAAATCAACTACGCTGACTGAACCGGAAGTCAATTTCAGTTCTAAATGTGGTTTTAGGATTGGTCAAATGTCCATTACATACTTTCAAAACTTCACACTTTTATCTTTTAAGGGGACGAAGAAATTGGGCAGTATGTGTAGAAAGTCGTACCCAGGTATGCCTGAGAGAAGAGCAAATATTGACTAAGCTCTAACTCAGCTCTCCCTTTAGATAGGCCATTGATTTTTTTTGTGTAGGTAGTCCTTTACTAGTCATTAACAAAACATGTAAAGTTTTGGAAATTTACTCTCTAATAAGCCCACAAGAATTTTTTGAAAATTCAAGAACAAATCTCTTAATTTTAGTTTTTGGTTTTTCCTGGCCGCAATAAGCATTTGTTCTAAATGATTGATAGCATTTTCAAAAGGAATTGTTAGCGTGCAATTTTGGTGCAAGTAACAATTTTTTATCTCAAAAGAGGGCGCCACCAGAAAATAAAGAAAAACTTTTTTTTCGTTTTTCAACTTTGCACGACTCTCACGCTAGTACCTTAAGAGCTATAACTAGTCTAAGCATATCAAAAAACTTATTAAGGCCAGGGTGAAATTGATTTTAGGAACCATTCGCGAATTTTTCTATTTTTCATTTAGGGCTTCCCGGAGGCTGGAAATGATTCTAAATCATTCTCCTGCTTCCCAAAACATTACCCCAGTACTTTGAATGACTCAAATCGGTCCAGAAATAGCTGATTTAGGTCATTTTCTCCTGCCAGTCGCCAACCTGTCGCCAATAGAAATGCATTCATTCAAAAGGTTCTAAAGGGTCAGAAACTGAACGCACAGACATGATTCAGGGCTTTTTGGATTCGTAATTAAATTTCAAAGGGCGTAACGGAGCCCTTTTTTCGATTTTCAGTCTGTGAAAATTATATAAAATAAGAACAGAAGCCTCCATTGTCGACCCTTCCGAAAAAGGCTCACAACTTCACTTGTGGGCCAAAAATCGAAAAAAGGGCTCCGTTACGCCCTTTGAAGTTTAATAACAAATCCAAAAAGCCCTCAATCATGTCTGTGCGTTCAGTTTCTGACCCTTTAGAACCTTTTGAATGAAAAAAGGAGAAAATGACCTAAATCAGCTATTTCTGGGCCGATTTGAGTCATTCAAAGTACTGGGGTAATGTTTTGGGAAGCAGGAGAATGATTTAGAATCATTTTCAGCCTCCGGGAAGCCCTAAATAAGGAAATAGAAAAATTCGCGAATTGTTCCTGCAAAATTTGAATTCATGTCATAGGGTGCCTTGGGATTCACTTTCACCCTGGCCTTAAAGTTTTGTCTAAAATAGCTGGTAAGCAAGTAGTGTCCTATCTCGTAAGATAACGCGGCAATAATTGATTTTCTGAGGCAACTCCCATGCATTTATTTTTTCAGGAATAAAAATCCAAGATGGCGGCGGGCCAACTTCCGGTTTGGTGGAGGGCTTCTTCAACCCCCAACTCATACCCATAAAAAATCCTAGATGGATCCCCTTTATATTAAGAGAGTTAGAGAGGTTTAAAGTTCCTTCCTCCATTGTTTTTCAGCTATTCCCGAAGGATCATTTCCCTTGTTCCACAATTCGATCCTCCATGTTCCACAATTCGACATAATGAAGAATTTTTTGAACTTTTGTTACTCCCTTAATATCAGCTCGATTCATTTAAAAGTAGGCTTAATCGAAAACTCAGACTCTAACTTAAACGACGATACCACATTTGTTACTTTACACTTAGTTTTAGATACCTAAAAACCTTAAGAAAAATAATCAAAATTCTTAATTTCTTAAGAAATTTGAATTATTTTTAGAAAAAATTTTTTCATTCATGCAACCTTTGAGATAGAAACTTTTTTTCAATTGGAAAAAATAGGAATAAAAATTACAAGTTCAGAAATATAACTCAAGGGGGGAAAAACATTGTCCTGAGGGCGTAAGAGCGAAATTGCTTAAGGTGTTCCACAATTCGACTGTTCCATAATTCGAACCTTACCCTACAGGAAAATAAGCTCAAACAATGACTGGAAGCCTAAATATTTTGGTACCCCTAGTTTGACAGAATCTTCCATCGTGCGGCTTCTCCTCTCAGAACGGGTCGGGTGAGATAGCCTACCACCGCCAGGCTGTCAAAACACCGGATTTATGCTTGCATGTGAGGCAGGAAATGGGTCTTTGTTGGTGATGAGCAAACATATTTTGCATGGTGATCGTTCATGCAGCCGTGAGTTTGGCCGTTGCCGTCAAATAAATTGAAATTTTATAATGTTTTGTTCCTGTTTCAGTGTGGCTACCCCCGTTTCCTTTGATTTATTGCCCAACGCACCACCAACTTTTTATTCCCGCCTCCTCCAGCTACAATATATATATGTACGAGCTGAGTGCTAGGCAATTGATTTATAACTCCGCTGTTTGGAGAGTCCGCGATTGCGTTCTGGAAAAATCTGTTCTGCAATCAGTCTCGCGGAAGAGGACGCACAAGAAAAACAGTTCATTAAAAAAGGAAAATAAATGAGACCAACAAGTGTTTCATCCCTCCTTCCCCGGGGCACGCAAATCCTAATGCTCTCTGCCCCGCAAATTAATTACGCGGAGTTTCAATTAACTCTGTCATAATTAAGTGCTCTTAATAAAATGCGAATGATGATGACAATAACATGGTGATTTACATGGAGATAATCATAATAAAGCAAAAAAGAGCGCACCGAGACCGCCTCACTTTTAATTCCTTAGATCTTGATTACCCCGAGTGTTTGCTCTTCTTTGTCCGTCCCTTTCCTTTCTCGGCATCTTCTCTTCGGTCGCCTCGGTTCTCGTCTCCAGCGAGTCTTGTTTTGGCTAGCAGATAAGCACCTTCAAGGTTGGAAAATAGGACGTTTTCCTTTAATTGGCTTCTGGCGAATTTAATGAGGTAGAAAAACATCTTCTTTAGGCGTTGCTTTCAAACTAGTTTACTGCAGAAAACGCCGTGCCAGTTTATGTAATGGGAAGGGCTTTGGTCGCCATAGATTTCTCTTCAATCTCTAAGATGCTTCAAATGGCGGTGAAATCTAAAGCCTAGGAGCTCTAATGAGGAGCTAGAGGTCTCCTCGTGAGATTCTAAAGATTAAAAGAAATTAAGTTGATGATGAAAATGGTTTGAGCCTTAATAATAGAATTGTTGTTCTAAGCTAGGAACAGTCAAATTTTTTTGTCCAAAGCAACATGAAAAAAATTTTTGGCCTAAACAAAAAATTCTTGTTTAATATTTTTTTTCTTCCTCAACTTTTTTAAAGGCCAAAAACAATCATTTAGGGTCGCTCTCGCTTATCATACAGAAAGGTTGAGGTTTTGACCTTGACAGCCATCGATTACTGGGCATTTTTTCGAAAGAAAACTTAAACAAATAGGATTGGGAACTAAGTTACTGTTTTTTGGCACCTCCTTGAGTTCAACTGAAGCACGATTTCATCACACAACGCCGGTCAATTTAGTATCGACCTTCAGAAAAAGCTGTACCTAGTTGTCCAATATTGAAACGCGTATTCCATCTGTTCAAACGACAGAAATACTCCCATTTTGTGCGTCATTTGGCCAATTTTCACCTGAGACAACAATCAAAAAGTCTGAGGGGCCACCCGAGTAGTGACCTCGGGAATCGTGTGAAAAACTCGAGCAAGTGCGGAGCAAAACATGTAAAACTCACAGCTAGAGCAACAGAAACTTGGTCGTATGAGTAATGGTCCCTCAACACCTACATTTGAGTTGAATTCCCCAAATCCCCCAAAGAACATTGTTGAACTAATTTAGTGTGTTGGTTTAGCTAATTTGCCTCCCTCAGTCCTCGCAGTCGTGTCTTACGCTTCAAATTCAAATCAACACGTGGGGTTGGGACGCAAATCTCATGATTTCTCCGCATTTGGTTCCCTAATGAAGGACATTAGTTGGCTCAAATGGCGCTCCGTGGCTCCCAATTCCGCCCACTATGCACGAAATCTTCGTCACCGCAACCGTTTGCGGTGAAATGTGAATAAATTAAGTCGTAATAGTAACGCCACCACGTCGCGCGTCTCTGATGAGCCAAAGGCAAAACACTGTCTCACACGCGGAAGCCCGAGATGAAGCCGCAGCAAGGAAAGTAAGTAAAATGTCAAAATTGGGTTAATTTCAAACACATAAATCTTCACTTGCCTTATTTCCTAGTCGCTCTCTCTCGCCCTCTCCTCGCTGCACGCCCACTACGGAGGTGTGTGTGTGCGTGTGGAAATTGTGGAAAATAGTCCCCGTCAAGTGTTTGCTCAGACAAAATTCATACGCTTTTAATATACGTCTTGTGGGCATACATAAATTTCGAATGGGAAAGTTTCTCAAACGGCATCCTCCTTGGCTTCTGCTTGCTGTTGTTGCCACTGCATATGTGACTGCCGAGCTGCCAGTCCAGGCGCCTGGCTCTGTCAGTGTGGTAGCCAGTGGGGAGTTTTTGTAGGTACATGAGTTTTGAGCTAAATTTTATCCTCTAGAAGTTCCAGAATTTTGGATCCCCCCTAAAAAGATCCCCTGAGGACGTTAGAATGGCTAGAATACATTTTAGAATAGTTGTGGAGCTTTCTTTACAGGAAGAGGAAAATAGATATTTTATCTTAATGGAATCAAAAAATTTTAATAACAATTTTTTGATTTTCGGCTCCAAAACGTAAAAAATTAATACTAGAACAAAAATTTTTACTAACACATCCATTCTCAGCGTGGCAAACACACCAAATGTGTCATAAAAGGTCTTTTAATTTTTAAGTTAAAATTTTTACTGAATTAAGAGTTACGAAAATAATATCAGATTGGGTTTTTGATAAGTCGTTTTTTCCATGAAAATTGAGAAAAAGAATGAGTGACGATACGCACATTTTTTGTCACTTTCTCGACTCAGGTACACTTAAGTTTAAATTCTTTCTCAACCAGCTATCACAGGTAAATTAAAAATAGAAGGTTAGATGGAAGGCAGACTAAATTTTCCTTCCAAAAATATCATAACCTTAGGTTTTGGGTTATTCGTTGCAGAAAAATTAAATTAAAGATGAGCGTGATGTTACGCAAAAATATTTTCTCCAAACGCTAGAAATCTCGGCTTATCGAGCTACTTCTTAAAGCTTCGCGCTTTGCTTGTTGCGAAAAAGTAACTTTTAACTTCCTCAGAGCAGTTAAGAAATTTCAAATTTGCGAGTGCCCGGAAAATGGACGAACAGTAATTTTTTAAATATCTAAATATCATAAAGTACAACTTTCAAGGTAGCAAAAACTCATCCGGCTCCGTCACTGAGCTCGTATGTGTCAGAGAAGCAGATTCAACTGAGCAGACAGTCTCCCAGGTCTCGCTTTAATGGCGGTGTTAGCTTTAATATAGGCAGTCTGCACAGGTAACAGAAGACTCACCTGTTTACAGTCTTGAGTAGGGTTATATTTTCGCCGGCACACATAAATCTGAATACACTCACGGTACGGCAGTCTCAAACTCTTACGCAAATAGGCGCCTGACGGGTGAATTTCATGCCCAATTATAAGGGATGTGAGAGTTCGCTCGAACAGGGACGTTTAAGATTTGCTCGCATTTTGGGATCGCATATCCCGGCGCGGATAAAACTTTTGTGAGTCAGGGTCAATGAAATGGGGCGTATGAGAATTGGAGATGTGGAGGGAAAAGCAAAAGGCACAATCAAGTTGACAGACTACTTAATTTGGGGTAATGGTAATTGATAGCTCTCGACTCTTCCCCCAACATTTACCTGAGCGGCGTCGGGATTGAGATTCGAGCACTTAAAGGGTTTCCGCTCGGTTAAATTGTTTACATTTCGGAGCCGCGTAACACTCGAGGCTTGGAGGGCCCTCGAGGATGCTTGTTTTTGGATGTTGCGTGCCTCGTCAAGAGGTGTTTTGAGCATTTGAAGAGGTCTGGTGGTGTTTCAGCAGGTTTCTAGCAACTAAGTGGGCTCTTGGAGTTCGGGAATGCGGTGACTTTTTATCAGCATTCAAAAACACAGCCTTTTAAAAATTATCTTTTATTGTAAGCCTGAATCAAACTGGCTCATAAAGGTCCTTTCCATTGTCAGTAAGAGTCCTCATTTGTCGTCTAAAGGTTAAACAAATTCTAACGAGCCCTTAAAGCCCACATTTCAAGCACTTCATTTTGGCGGCAATTTTAGCTTCTTTAAGAATCTAGAATTTTATGGGGTGACTTTCTTGCGTTTGATCTCAGCTTGTAGGACACATAGAAAGGCGATAAATGGCTTAAAAGTTGCGTAAACTCTCCTAGACGGGACCGACTTACATTTCGAATCTAAGTTCTGCGGGGCCTTAGAGTTCTGGGAGTTCCCCTGGAGGCCTATCAAAATGCCCGTTGCCTGTATTTTTCTCAGTTAAAAAGGTTAATTTACTTCGGAAAACCTTAGCTCCAGGGGCTCCTATTTTTTTCAAAAATCAATTTCGCGAATTTCCATGATATGGGAGCTATCTGAGGGTGCTGAAGCTCTCAGGATGGTCAAAGCGGGCTCGTTAACCACACAAAAAATCAGAAAAAATTCGAACTAAATTTTGAATACAAGTTTTTGGGTCCAAAACGTCGAACAAAAATTTTTCCTTGGGAAACTAAAGCCCACCTACCCTCTCTGCCACACTCCCGTTGTATCTCTTCCTCCCAGAGACACGGTAAAAATTCAAATGAGCACTTTTTGAAAGCCCGCAAGTGTCCTTCTTAAAGTTACAGCTCGCTTTTTTGGCTCAAAAATCCCGTTCTGGAGCTCTGGAGGTTCTAATGGGTCAAGGTCTAACATAATAGGCCACGGTCACGGAGAGGGACTTTCTGGAATCGATTGGTTCATTTAAGATGCTTTTAGTAGGTCCCTTATTTATTGGATCTGACTTCCTAATC
Source organism: Forcipomyia taiwana (assembly GCA_963930915.1). Taxonomy (NCBI): domain Eukaryota; kingdom Metazoa; phylum Arthropoda; class Insecta; order Diptera; family Ceratopogonidae; genus Forcipomyia; species Forcipomyia taiwana. The sequence goes on along the minus strand of CAWVOI010000110.1, from coordinate 2,574,180 downwards.
TCAAAATATGGCACCTATTCGGATTTTTGCATCCTTGGCCTCTTTCCTTCAGAGACCGACTTCCCTTCTGCTTGTTGTAAGGTCTCGAAGAGGACCACAAGCTGAGGGGGATTTCAGTAAAGTCTGAAGGGTAACTTTGAAGCTCGAGAAACTTTAATCTCTTGAAACGACAGCTAAAAAGGCTGAGATGACCTCATAAAACCAGTTCGACTCAGAACGAGATCAAGAATCGGTAATTAGGCGGGCTCGTGCGGCCACAGTTGACAATGATTAACTAAGGCCGAGGAAGCGCTGATAAGAACTCGTTTCTGGCCTTATAAAACGTCCTCTTCCGTCTGTTTCGGACAGTCGAAAGGTGGATCTTAACCCGCAAACGTCAAAATGAACCCAAAAATCGTATCAATCTTCGCCCTCCTGGCCCTCCTCTTCGTGGTCAGCTCCAATGCCCAGCTTCGTGAGTATCCCAGCCCGACTTAAAGAAAGCCCCTGAAACCCTCGTCATTGCAGCAAAGTGCCCCGCCAACACGAAGCTGAGATTCGCCCATCCGTGCGACGACAGATGTGCCAACGTCGATGCGCCCTGCACGTTCCCCCTGAAGCTAAACTGCCAGTGCGAGCCGGGTTACTGCAAGACCATCAGCGGCCAGTGTGTGCTGGGAAGCCGGCGAGTGCAGGATTAGATATGTGGAAAATAAACTTTAAGTTGGCTGACCTACATTCTGCCATTAATCAAGTCATCTTTCACCCCGTTCGGATCCGATATCCGTCCTGATACTGGATTATCTGGCCTCTCTCTGCCACGAAAGTTATTGTAACCACGGAAAAGCGCAATTTTTCAATTCCGTTCCAATTCCATGTGTATTTTTCAATATTCCAGTGCTCAGTCTTGTTTCTACAAATCACCCAAAATAAGCTATGCAACGGTACGTGCGGTTTCGAGCTGCTACATCGAAGCCCTGTACCATGTATGAGGAGTGGAGGAGGGAGAAAAAATCTAAAACGGAAATGGGACGTGATTAGAGTGATAACAAGATCAGTGCTGCAGATCCGGGCTATCAGTTCGGCGCAGTGAGTTCGCATGTGAGCAGGCAGTAGCCTCAAAAAACGGAAACATGGTCGACAAATTGAATAATCAATTTTGCTTGTAACGTGATGTCAATAAAATGTCGTCGACGACGAATCCGATACTGATACTCTGCGATATGATCTGAATGATGAAAGAATATTGAAAATGTGTATGAACGCTGGATGCAGAAGAGGAGCTGGTGAATGGGGTTTTTATCGCTTCCGAGAAACTTCCTGAGTTCAGGTCTTTAGACAGCCTGGATGTTTGATTTTTGGAGAGTAACTCCCTTGCAAGGGCATCATGGGGATTTTTACGGGTTCTAAAAGACGGTCAAAGTTAAATAGGATTTATTGGAAAATATTTTGGTCTCCAAAATTCTAAGAGGGGCCTTGTAAATGATTTCAAACGCTGCTAAATTTTTTTGAAAATATTTTAAAGCTTTTTAGCTTGTTTATATATACAGTGAGACCAATTTTGGAGAAGTTTTATCAATCCAAAAGACCAAAAACCCATCTAGAATTCTCCCAAAAATTCATGATAAATATCCCCTTTAAAGGAAAGTTCCATAAATGGCAATTGAAAGCTGAAAAAAAATCAAGGAAAAAAAATCATGTTTTCCACAATTTTTGACTCTCAAGATTTTTTTTTGAGAAAATAAAATAGTTATAATGAATTGAAATCAGTTTCAGTACACATTAATTTTAAGTGCATTTTTCCTCGGATACAGAAAGAATCAATTTAAATTAAATCGAGTCAAATTAAAAATACTCAATTTCTTGAATTCTTGTACAATAAGGCAATAAGATTCCTTCAAAATATAAAACCCGGGAAAATGATTCGATTTGATTGCATATAATTTGATTAAATTAAATTTGATTTGATTTTATTTAATTTCTTAGGTCTGAACTTAACTTGGTCAGAACAAAGTAAATTTTTAAGTCGTTAAAATCGGCCTTTATGTTTTCTTAAAGTTCTCACTGTTTCGACATAAATTTTTGAGGCAAAACAAAGCCTCAGCAAAGGTTCGTCGCTGTCTGGAATACAACACAGGCCGATGGTCGGGTGAAATGTGGATAGATGAAAAATGTGTCACGCAGAGAAAGAAAGAACCTGCCGCTCGAATATATGGCAGATGCTCCAGAACAATCGGAAACGGTGCTGGTATCAATCAAGTGGCGGACGAGCACTATTGGCATTGATACCTGCAGCTGAAGATGACGGTAATGGATCCCCATAATTTGGGGGCGCTGTCGTGCATCCAATCACCTGAAGCTGGCAGTCTGGCAACTCCGGTGCTAGGTTGCCCGACCCGCGTCTCGTCCCTCCTGTGAGTGGCGATGAAAATCGATAAAATCGCATTGCACTACCTGAGCTTCGTATGGCGATATGTGTCAGCCGCCCCCAGAATGACGATGATGATTTGCATGTTTTCACATGGAGCGAGAATTGATGCAGCTTTGCACACGTATTTTGCGGGATAGAGGTGCCACTGACACGCTCGTGTATGCTCATTCAAAGCCCGCCGATGAAAAAATAAACAGTCATAAAAAATCTAAGTGGAAAATTATGTCAGAAAATTTTTATGGATTTTCATCGTTATTACTCGTCGTGACTCATCTCGTGAATAAGTAATGCGTGCATGCATTTGTTAATCCAGAATCGCGGAAGTCGCTTCGGCACCGGGGCTAGCGTATTAGGCTATTTTTAGGCTTTACGGCCCAATAAAGCGCGTCTTCGATAAGGCTTGATTGGGTGTTATCGAGCATTAACCAGTATGTCGTAAATTGTAGCGGGCATTATCACTACCTTTGAGAGTCGTTAATTGTTTATTTTGTGGAGGAGACACAAGTGTTACATGACTGGGCTTTTCAGAATATTTGTAAACTATTGACATTTAGCCAGTTTTTCGACTAAAATGTTGAAAAATATGAATTATGAGCATTTAACCCATTTCGAGCCAGACGTGCTTGAACGATTTTGTTCATTTTTGAAATTTTAGCTCTTTTTATATCTCATAGATCTCATATATCCCATAGATATATATTTTGTATATTTCGCATGTACTTCAACTATATAATTTTTGTTTCTTTTTCTTCATCCTTCAGCATAGAGCTTCTCAATTCTCAATCAAATATACCATACATATGTAAAATATACAAACTAAAACATGTTTTTTTCATCATGGACTTTTGAAGCCTAGTTTAAGCTCTTGAGAAGCCTTATTTGGGAAGAACTTGATTTTTCCCGTGATTTTTTACTATTACTCTTTGAGTCATTAAAATTTCATACAAAAATTGAAAAAGACGAATTTTTGGGCAATTTTCAAAAAATATGTTTGAAAAGCCTATTTTTCAAATCCCTAGAAGCTAGTTTTAAGAGCTTCGGGAAAATTTTTTTTTCTATGATGTAAAGACGAAAGATGAAATATTTAGACAAAAAGAATTAGCTTTCTATCTAATACCGTTTTGTCAGAAAATCCGACCCTTGGCTCGAAATGGGTTAAAAATATTATTTGGCGACAAAAATTGATTTAAAGCCCAAAATGGTTTTTATATTTTTTGAAACATAAAGAATTAAAGAAAATGTGAATTTTATGTCATGGGAAGCAAATATCAATTATAAATTACTTTCAGGGTCGATCTCTCAAAACGGTTTAAACATGGCTTAATTTCGTGGTTACCTTGTATAAAAGTTAATTTTAACCAGGCTACAGGTAATATGGTCCTTTAGGGTTCAGAATTCATAAGAAGAGTCTGTCTGTAGTCTGTGAATGTCTGTCAAGCCTAGAGCATGGAATGGGCATGGAATTCCATGCTCTAGGCTGTCAAGTCTCTCGCAGACTGAAAGGCAGATACAAAATATTTACTCGAAGGAGGTGATCCTAAAAGCCTTCGATAGCAAGTTCCACTGCCTTACTTGTTTCTATTTCAGTTTGATTTTCAGCTGCTTCTGGATTTTGTTAGCTCAAGTGAGGGTTTGACGAACGACGAACGCTGAGTAAATACGATATTTGCGTCTGAATGATTCAAGTCAAGGTTATATTTCAAGGTTCCTTTATTCACTTTAGGTACATATTAGTTTCCCTGGAACTTCCCCAAGAAAGTCCGGACAAAGTTGGGACCCAAGTCGGTGCCTCTGAGACCCTCCTTGACATGTCCCTCCACGACCTTCGGGATCTTGGAGCACTTTCCGTGCTTTGCTAGCTTCAGGACTGCCTGGTACATCTCGAACCCATCAACTAAGATGCTTTCTGGGGCGATACCGAACTCAACTTCCGTCTCCCTGAGGGCATCTTCAGCCGTCTCTAGAACCTGGGAGGCGAGACAGAAGGGCTCCTTCTCGTCCACCGACTTCCACCTTGGCAGGGGCATCTTGGCGTCGAGGTAGCTCTGGACCAGGAAGTAGCTCAGGACGGAGGTGCTCTGGAGACAAGCCTCAATGGCAAAACGGCCGCAGAACGTCTGGGACTCCTTCTCATCGGAAATGACGCCCACAAACGCCTCCTTGAGTCTCGAAGCTCCCGAGCTGATGTAGCTGGAGACGACTCCAAATACAGAAGACTCCTTGGATTCCAGGCTCCTGCGATTCCTGACGACGGGCGGGTTTTGCTTGGCCTTCAGATACTCCGCAACTTCCGAGTGTCCGTTCATCAGAGCCAGCTGGTAGGCCGTTTCACCTTTCTCGTTCTTGAGCTCCAGATTGGCCCCCTTCTGGTCCACGAGGTACTTTACGGTGTCCAGGAATCCGCGTTTGGAGGCCAGCATGAGGGGCGTGTTTTGGGCCAGGTCGAGGCTGTCCACTGGGACTTCCCGAGTCTCGACAAAGTACTTGACGGTGCTGAGACTGTCGCCGATGGTGGAGGCGTGCAGGAGAGTCCAGGGCCCGAGTCTGCGGTACTCCTCCGAGCAGTCATACTTGACGGTCTCGATGAAGTACCTGGCGACGTCCAGGAAGCCCTGTTCCGAGGCGTAGTTCAGCATCGCACAGTGGAACTGCGGGTTCGCCTTGACCTTCGTGAGGTAGTTTTCGAGGCCAATGACCTCCACGACGTGCTTTAGGGGGTCCAGGGAGCCTCGCAGGGACGAGAAGATCATGACGTGGTCCATGCCTCGCTCAAAGTCGAGGTCACAGTGCTTGTCCAGGAGGTACTTGACGACCTCCAGGTGGTCCTTGTCGGCCGCACAGGAGAGGGGGGAGAAGCAGGAGAGGTCGTACTTGTTACGATTCCAGTTCTCGTCGAGGTACGGGAAGGAGGCGAACATCTGGGTGAGCCGGTTCCCGCTCTCCGTGCCATGGAAGAGGTCCACCTGGTGCGGGCAATCGAAGCTCTGCTCCTCGATGAGGTACTTGACGATGTCGAGGCTGCCGCTGTTGGATCCTCGCAGCACCAGGGACCATCCCGAGGGGTCAGTGACGTTTTTCTCAACCCCCTTCTCCTCCACAAAGTACCGGACGATGCTCAGGTAGCCGTAGTCGGTGGCCTCGAAGGGATTCGTGAGGGACGTGGGCGTCTTGGGGTCCACGTTCAGCTGGTAGAGGAGGTTTATGACCGGCAAGTGGCTGTTCTCGACGGCGTAGTAGAGCGCGATGTGGCCGTAGCTGTCCTGAAGTAGAAATTTAATTTCATTATGCGACTTACGCGTTCCTTTTTGTAGATTTCGAGGCTCAAATGGGTTCTAAACGATCGATGTGAGCCCCCAAAGAGACCATTTATTCTTGGGTCGGAAAAACCGGTCCACAAATAGCATTTTGCCGTTGATTTAGGCCAATATTGCCAACTTAAATGACCCTAGCAAATTAACGCTAACGACCCATTGACTTGGCGATTTTTAAAGCTTCGTTTTTGCGCTTAAACTATCAAGAATTGTACGTGGTTGCATAAGAAATTTAATTGGCTTTTTAAAAAACTGCATAAAAATTTTTTCCTCCTTCATACTCCTATTTTTAGGGAGTTTTCTAAAAACCCTTTCAAATGGGTAATTTTTGACTATAAATCTGTTAAAAAAATTTAAAATTTTTTGAGACAAAAACATTTAATAAGGAGCCTTGCAAAGCCAAGAGAGGAGCTTGAGAGCTACATTGCAAAAAATTGTGTTGCTGAAAAAATGTTTGGAATTCTTTTTTAAAATATTTCAGAAATTTTCGGTGTTGAATGGGTTAAAAAGCCAAAGTCACGCCCAAAATCAAGTCTTTGGACTCTCCCCTCCCGCTTTCTTTCTGCGTGACTCACAGGGTCTCTTAAGACTGGGGTCTTAAATTTTTGAGAAGCAGAAAAGCCCTACCTGCAAGCTGAGGTTGACAAACTTCTCGCTAGCCAGCCAGTCGACGATCTCCAGATGTCCCTCTTCGGCCGCAATGTGGAGAGGGGACTTGCCGAACTCGTCCTGGGACTCGGGATTGGCAGTGAGGTCCTCGATCACGTACTTCAGGGTGCCAAGGTAGTTCTTCCTAACGTTCACAAAGACACTCGGGTCGTAGCTCACAAGCTTCTCTGAGATAAAGTAGCGCGTGACCTCCAGGCTCCCTGTGACGGCATACGCTGGGTCCCCCTTGACGTTCCGGAGGTTAAAGTCAGCTCCCTTGTCCACGAAGTACTTCACCATCTCCAGGTTTCCGACCAGAGCTGCGTAGTGGAGGCCAGAGTTGCCCTCCAAGTCGACGGCCCTGAAGTTGCCGAGCAAGTCCTCGACAAAGTACTGCACTAGGTCGAGGACGTTGCTGGAAATCGCGAGGTGGAGAGGCGTGCGACCCTTCCGGTCCACGGCATTGACATTCGCCCCCTTCCCGACCAGCAGCTCTGCAATCTCTTGAGCTCCACTCTCCGCAGCGTCGTGGAGAGCCGTCACACCCTCGGAGTCTGCGGCCACCACGTTGGCTCCCTTCTCAACTAGCAGCTCCACGAGGCCCCAGGAGTGACGGTGGGAGGCCACCAGAAGGGGGGTCGCCCCCTTCCCGTCCAGGGCGTTCACGAGAGCACCCTGCTGGATGAGGTACGTGGCCTCCTCCACCGACTCGATCTCGATGGCCAGATGGAGGGGGGAGCTGGGGTAGAAGCTCATCTCGGGAATCGTGACCTTGACCTCCTTCTCCTCCACGAAGTACTTGATGGTCGTGAGGTCCTCTGACAGCACGGCGACGTGCAGCACCGACATTCCCACCTTGTCTGGAGCCCGGAAGTCGGCCTTGTTGTTGTCAATGAGGAGTCTGAGGGCTGGAGTCTGGCCGTTGCGAGCAGCGAAGAAGACTGGCGTCCAGCCATTTTCGTTGGCAGCGTTCACGTTGGCGTCGAACTTGATCAGGGTGTCCATGAAGTCGAGTTTGCCGTCTCTGGACGCGAACTGGAGTGCAATGTCCTTCTGGGCCTGGTCCGAGATGATGTCGTAGTCGTTGGAGAAGAGGAACTCTACGGTCTCCCAGTGCCCGTGCTCGGCAGCCACCAGAAGGGGCGTGAGACCCTGGGAGTTGACGGCTCCTGCTTTGGCTCCCTGCGCAATCAGGTACTTGAGGACTCGCGAGCTCCCCGTTTGAGCGGCCAAGTGCAGACCGGTGTTGTCGTCGAAGTCCTTGCTTGTGACCTTGAAATTAAGGGGAAGGAGGATTACTTTTTTGTAGAGATACAATATCGTATTATTAAATTTGTAGCATATGGGCAGGTTCACGTACTCACTGACCCCTATTTCCCACACCATCTGTATTTTTGGGCTAAAAATTTTTTAACATCCATAAGGGTTAATTTTGGGAAGATTTTCAATTTTTCAAATATTTAAAATTATGTATTTAAAAAACTACCGATGATGGGATGCTAAGACTTTGCATGATTCTTACACTTACTGAAGTGAAAAACGTCCTTAATTGAATTTGAAATCCCACGCCTTGGAGGGAAGTTATGGGGGTTGGTAAAAAAAATGTACGGAAAATGCAATTTTTTAGAGTTAAAAAACAACGAAACTCCTCACTATAGAATTTTGAGCAATGTAAGAGCAAGCAGGGGGTTTCCCCATTATTCAATGAAACGAAAAACAGCTCTTCTTACCTTCACATCAAGTTTTTCCACAAAATGCTTCACGACCTCGAAAGCGTCAGTCTTGCAGGCCAGCAAAAATGGCGTGAGGCCGTGGATGTTGGCCTGGTCGTAGAGAGTGTGGTGATCCAGCACAAACTCGACCATCCCCAGACTTCCACTGAGCACGCTGGCATGAACCAGAGTATTCCCGATCGAGTCCTTGTCGTAGATCGCCGCCTTCTGCTCCACCAAGTACTGCACCACCGAGTACTGACCCTGTTCTGCTGCGTGGAAGATCGCCGTCTTGTACTGGCGGTCTCGAAGACTCAAGCTCGCCTTCTTGGACTCTAGCAGGTACTTTACGACGTGCGTGTGACCCCCAAAGCTGGCCCAGTGCAGCGCAAAGTTGAGCTTTGGCTTGACCTTCTCCAGAGCCTTTAGCTCCGGCAGCAGTCCCTTCACGGCCGCGATTTCGAGCGGAGTCACATTGAAGTCGGTCTGGACTTCCACGCTGGCATTTGCGTCTATGAGCAGCTTCATGATGTTGAAGTACCCGTTTGTGATTGCAATCGAGACCGGCGTGTGTCCATCCTTCTGCTTCACGTTCAGCGTCGCCTTTCCGACCTCCAGCAGCACCTTCACGCACTCCAGCCGTCCATTTTCTACCGCCAATAAAAGAGGAGTGTAGAAGTTTTCGTTGCGAGCATCGACTTTGGCTCCCTTTTCTAGCAGTTTCTCCACGACCTTGTGGAGACCCTTAAGGGTGAATAGAAGGTCAGTATAACGACTCTACGCTATTTTATTAAAAAGGTGAAATTTTGGTGAAACTTCAAGAATTTTTTTTTTTTCAATGGAATATTAGATTTTTTCCCCAAAGTTATACTTTTTCAATAAGTCATAAGTCTACAAAAACTGCGGAAAAAACTTAGCTCTAAAGCTTGAACAATAAACTAGCACTGGTCTTTCAAAGTTGACCCCTCCCACAAAATCTTAAGAACGTTAGGGCGAGACGAGTCCACCGGTACCCAATTTAATCCTTTTTTCGAATAAAATTTTCCAACTTTTGCGATTTAGGTGTCTAAGTACTGTAGTTGTCTGTGCATGGCACTTAACGGGTTAAGTGCCTCAAAACTTAACTTCAGGAGCCCCAGATATGTCAAAGCCCCGAAACTCAGACAAATGAAACTCTCACCTTGAACGATGCCAAGTGCAGGAACGTGACGTTGCCGTGACCCTTGGAGTTGACATCGACATCATCCCTCTCCAGGAGCTCCTCCACAACCTCGTCCTGGTCAAACAGTAGTGCCAGATGGAGGGCATGCCACCCGTCGTCGGTCTGCTGGTTCACATCGATGCCCTCGTGACTCAGGAGGAGCTTCACGATCTTGTGACTACCCAGATTGGCGGCAAAGTGAAGGGCCGAAAAACCTCCGTTGGTCCTTAGGTTGACGTTTACGAGGCTGTTCTTCAACAGGACCCCAAGAAGTGCCTCGTTTTCCTGAATGGCGGCGAGATGGAGAGGCGCCAGCCCCTCCTCCGACTTGTCGTTCACGGGAACTCCCTTCTGCACAACAAAGTCAACGAGGTTCTGGACGTCGTAGGTTGTGGCAATGTGGAGCACGTTAAAGTCCCCGGCAGTGAGGGACAGCAAGTCCAATTCCTTGTCCACCAGAGTGTCCACAATTTCCTGGTTTCCGCTGAAGACGGCGGCATGCATGAGGGTCCAGTTCATGTTAGTCGTGCCTGCGAGATCGGCGTCTTGCTCCAGGAGGTACTGGAAAGTGTCGTTCTGGCCCAGCTTGGCCGCTACGTATATGGGCGTCTCTCCGTCTTGGTCTTCTGCATTGATGTCAGCCCCAAAGTTCAACAGGACCTGGACAAAGAGATGAATTCACTTTTGATGTTTTTCTAGCTTTTTTCACAAAAAGATATTTTTACAAGAAAGGAATTTTCCTCAAAATAAATATGATCCTGAAAACTGGTTATTTTTGAGGTGATTCTGAGGAAAGATTTTTCGGATTTGCAACTTCAAAATCACTTTTCAGCTCCAAAGAGGAAGTGAGGAAAATTTGAATGTATGTTTGTTGCAATTCAATATTTTTATGATCTATCAAGCCCAAACTCAGCTAGATCAGACAAGATTTAGTATTTTTAAACAATTTTCTCCCAAAAGCTTCCCCAACAGAATGTTGTCAAAAATGACTGAACTCAATTTTTTTTGACAAATTAGAAGTCAGGACTTTTAAAAAACTTAAGACACCAACCTGCATCATGTCCAGGTCGTCCTGCTCCACAGCAGCGTGCAGCAGCGACGTGTCGTTCCGGTACTTGGTGTTGATGTCCGCTCCAGATTCCAGCAGCACCTCCAGGTTCCTTAGAGCCCTCGGCCTGTCTGGATCCAAGACGATGTTCATCAAGTCCTGGTTAATGTCCCGGAACTCGACGACCTCCTCATCCTCGGTCGCGAACACGAGCTCTGGAGTGTCCTTGTTGAAGCGCCGGTACACGAGTCTCCTCTGACCCTCCTCGCCCTTCCCGATGAAGACGTGGGGACTGGCCTTGTTGAGCACCTCGTAGGGCCTCGACCAGTCCGAGACCATCGAGAGCTCGCGGTCTCCCACGACCTGGATAGCGTAGCTCACCTTGGTCGTGGGACGCCAGCTGAGGATCGGGGTGGAGACGTTGGACCTCCTGAAGTCGAGCTTGACCCTGTTGACGGGTTTGATTTCGTCGGGCAGGTTGGCGTCATCGTTGATGGTCTCCTGGATGAACAGCAGGGCGTCAATCTCGGTCGAAAGCACCAGGATGAGGTCGTCAGAGACAAACTCCAGGGCCTGCACCTGTTCCAGCGTCCGGATGACGCGAGCCAGGAGTCCGTTCTCGCCCTGGATGCCATTCAGGAGCTCCGTAAACTCCTTGTAGGACACGAGGGCCAGCGAGATGCTCTCGTTGTAGCTCTCCAGGTCGAGCTGCTCGTAGTAGTGGTTCGCTAGGAAGGTGTAGCTCTTCGTGAGGTACGAAAGGATCGAGACGTAGGTCTGGACGCCGGCGAACAGGAGGTCCAGAGCCGACATGGCGACGGCGTCATTCTCGTTCTCGGGGATAGCGAAGCCCTGCGTCAGTATCTCGTACAGGTACTGGTGCAGCGTCGTCGTGGACTCGTATATCATCTGGTTCTGGGTCTTGAACTTGCTCACGAGCTGGTCGTCGGTGAAGCTGGCGAGAGCGCTCTGAACCGTCACGAACCAGTCGATGTAGCTGATGAGCTTCGAGGTGACTGCCTCGATCTGCGACTTGCGGAAGTACTGACGCAGGTTCTCGAGCTCGTTGAGGATCTCGGACGTCGCCCACTCGATTTTCTCCTCCAGGTCTTCGAACCCCTTCACCATGATCTCCATGTTCCGGTCCACCTTCTGGTCCACCTGCTGGATGGCCTCAAAGTTCCTGTCGATGGCCTCCAGGTTCTCCTTGAGGGCCTCAAAGTTGCGGTCCAGCTTCTCGTCCACCCGATCGAATCGGTCCATGGCCTCGTCGTGGTTGAGGTTATTGCACCCCAGGTCCACGTGCATGTTCTGGACCTTGGCTCGTCTCTCGATCAGCATCTTCTTCCTCTTGTTTCCTCTGTAGCTGAAGATCAGGTCGACGGGTCCAAACATGGATCCGAAGACGCTCCCGAAGAAGGTCCGCTTGTTGGGCTTGGCGATCTGACGATCGAGGTCAATGACCTCCTTCTCGAGGTTCTTGCAAGTCTCTCGTTTTTTCTCCCGTTCCTGGGCTTTGAACTCTCGCAACTGCTCAGACGTCAAGTCTCGCTTCGAGCGACTGTGCTCGTTTCGGGTGTAGTAAATGGGCAGCTTTTCCCTCTGCTTCAGCACCTTGCCGGTCAGGTAGCCGTGATTGCTTCGGTGCATTTTCCCCAGGGCCTTGCTTAGTTTCAGGTCCATTTTTCTGTGAAAAAAAAGTTCCTTCTGAAAATTTCGACAAATTTCTTCACTTTTTATAATTTTGAAAATGTTAAGCTTCGTTTAATTTTGAACAAAATATTTTTTTCTCGATTCCCTTTAAGACCATTTTAATAAGCAAAATCCATCCAACTGATTATTTTGATTTGAAAAAAATAATCGTACTCAGATTTAAAAGTCCTGAGGCTTCCTGAGGCACTTATCTGGTTCAGAATGAACTTAAGGAGCTTCCAGACTAGAAATCTGCTGTTGGACCGGCTGAAATCGGTCAACGGTCTAGCTTCGAGCAAACTTGAATGGTTTTTCTCAGCATCGCAGAACCGACAAAAATCGTTCATAGCAGACAAAGAAGAAAAAATCTCGTTGCAAGCTTTTTTTGGAAAAAAATGTACCAATAAGTTATTTTTGGGGTCTTTTTGTTCGACAAAAACTTAATTGCACATTTCCAAATCAAAATAATCAGTTGGCCAGATTTTGCTTATTAAAATGGCCATAAAAATGAAGGAAATGTCCAAACTCAAGCGTTCTGAATCTTGACTGAAAGCTCCACTACTCTTCAACACTTTAAAATAATTTTATATTTGTTCATTTTTTTCTGCCTTTAGAGGTAAATTTCTCAAATTCCACCACATTACAATTTTTCATTTTTTAAAAAATCAAAATACTTCTGCCAAAAATTTCTTTGGTTAACTGAAGAAACAAAATTCCTAGGCCTTTTCTTCGTTACTTTTGAAATTTTTGCAATTCACTGTATCTCTTGGAAAATCTTTTATCCATAAAAATGGCTAAGATTTAACTCACTTTAAATTTCCTTTTGCCAGGTAGCGCTAAACACTGTTCTCCTTTGATAATCACCGAATTTTTAAGTCACTTGTAAGGCTTGGAGGTCTGTGTCGCTCTTTTTAAATCCCGAAATGAACACGCTAGTAGGTAATGTATCTCAATTGAGTCTCTTGTGAGCTATGAAGTAGCTAAACTAGTGTATTTGTGAGCCACCTGACTTCCGAAAATAACTCTTGTATGGATTGGAATCTAGACTTGTACTAAGTCTTTTCACTTTTTAGTCTTTTGGTTTATGGTAGGTTTCTTGCACGATTGAGAGTTTCAACAGAACTGAAATTAAGCCACGCTAGCGCTTCTTTTTATACCGAAAGTTAATCATAGAACAAATTTGATAAGACAAAGTGTTTGGAAGTTCAAGAAGTGATGAAAGCCTGTCTGTCAATCTTCTTCTGCTTTTATCAGAGGTCAATTTAGGTGCTTATCTGAGTTCTGAAGTATCTTATCTCAATCAGGGGTTTTCGAGGGACACTTCAAGTCATTCAGGATACCCAAGGTGACCTTTTAATATTACTTTTTTTGTCTAAGGATTTTTTTCTCGGAAAAATAATGAATTTTCGAAAATTAAAATTATTTAGTGTCATTGATCTAAATACATATAAACCTGTTTCTCCCAACACCTCTGGCTTATCTAAATTTAAATTTGCGACATAGAAAATAGCACAGAAACATTTGAAAAATCGTACTAGAGCGCCCAAGTTTGTACTAGATCGTACGTAGTACTTGAGTGGCCCGAAGGCCCGCAGCCTCGATAGCGCAGTAGGTAGCGCGTAAGTCTCATAATCTTAAGGTCGTGAGTTCGATCCTCACTCGGGGCAATTTTTTGCTCCCCAGAGTACGTAATTAGGCTCCAAGCCGGCAGTTGAATGTGAGGAGGAAAGTTTCAAGAGCTCGGCAATTTTATAAACGACCAACTTGTTTGCTCGCGAATTGCGGCAACAATATGAACAACAACAACACGCAAATGTACGGACGCTGTAATAACGATAACAGTAATTTATACTAAAAGTTGTTGACATATTATTACAATTATTCAAAAAGTTTTAATCGCCAGAATGGCTGCTATCTCTGCGATTCCATGTAACGGCATCGGGTTTGAACGCTTAACCTTTTGTTTCAAATACAATTTATTCGACTTTGCTGGCGCGGTTGACCGAAAGAGAGTAAAAACTTTGCTTCGACACTCCCCCAGTGACGCGTACGAGAAGTTATCAGCCGTGTTTACTGTTGATAAGCAGCGCCGGGTTGTTTTGAATCCCAAACCGGTCTATTGAATGTCTCAGAGCAGGTTTATTTTCATAAAATTCAAATAAGCGATGTTTGTCTGCCTCAGTCGGAAGAATGCGAAGCCAGTCTCGTTAGAATTGTCTCAGAGTCAACATGCAAAAGTACCAGGTGAGTCTCTGGCGTCCGTCACCACCCAGTTTCTGAGCTCCCATTTCCAGTACAAGTCGGGTTTCGGGTCGTACTTTTCCTCGGAGGACCCTCGTTGTCCCAACGCCCTTCCAAAGGGCCAGAATTCACCTCAAAAGTGCTCCTACGGACTGTACGCTGAGCAGCTCTCGGGCACGGCCTTCACCGCCCCCAGGACGGAAAATAGCCTCTCCTGGCTCTACCGCATCAGACCCAGCGTCGTCCATACTCCGTTCCAGCGGTTCGAGGGCTCCCAGAACCTCGCGAGGAACTTTGAGGAGCAGTTCCCGAACCCGAACCAGATGAGGTGGAACCCCTTTGACATCCCCCAGGGCACCAAGGTGGACTTTGTAGAGGGTCTCCACACCGTCTGTGGAGCTGGAGATCCCAAGTCACGGCACGGTGAGTCCACAAACAGGTTTTGGAGGCAACTGAATCTTCTCGTTTCCTAGGTGTCGCGGTGCACGTTTACCTGTGCAACACGTCGATGTCCAACCGTGCCTTCTACAACAGCGATGGAGACTTTCTGATTGGTAAGAACAACATGAATTTTAGGCTAAACCAAAGGCACCTTTTGGCTATTTTCTAAGTCACTTTTAGCCTTAACTCAAGACTTACCAAAATTTTTTAAAGGCTGGAACTAACTTTTTAGACTCTGGGTCAGGGCTGCGTTTACCATATGGGCACTTTGGAGAGTGCACATATGGTTTTTTTGCGTCTAGCATGTTTATAAAATTATTAAGAGGCTCTTTGAATTTCAAGGAGCCCCTATTAAGTTGACCTGGGGCCCCCTGAAAATTCAAGGGGCCCTCTAAATATTCCAGGGGCCCCCTAAATATATCTGGGGCCTCCTAAAAGCTCAAAAAGCCCCTAAAAAAAGTCTCGAGGGTTCCGTTATTACGACCCTTGAGCGTTCTTTCTATTAGTCTGAGGTGTAATGTGGAATTTGTTAGAGCGTAATTTTTAAGACTTTTGGAGTCCATGAGGGGATTTTGAAGACCCTTTTCGTTTTAGCCTCGGAAATATTAAGGCTAAATTTTTGATTCCCGAAATTTTATTCTGATTTAATTGAATTTTGTTTGCTGTTTAAAATTCCGTTCTAAACTTTTGAAAGCAGCTAAAAATTCTGATTACGTCCGTTCCTTAATTCAGGCTTTGGTCGATAGCAGATTCTTTGTAGATCTGATGTGAGTGAAATTCAATGTCTGTCCAGGTCTGTAAAATTTCCTTTCTAGCCTTAAAAACTTTCAAATCCAGTTTTTGTCACAAAGGATACTTTAATATTCACAAACGACATTTAAAAGTTCACAATACTCTGTCAAGTTGAAGTAATCAATAAAATACTCCTCCCCTCAGTTCCCCAGACCGGAACCCTGGACATCACCACCGAGTTCGGCAGCATGACAGTCGCCCCCAACGAGATCTGCGTCATCCAGCAAGGCATGCGGTTCGCCGTCAACGTGAATGGGCCCACGCGAGGCTACATCTTGGAGGTCTTTGACAACCACTTCAAGCTGCCGGATTTGGGCCCGATTGGAGCCAATGGACTGGCAAACAGGCGTGACTTCCTGACTCCCGTAGCTTGGTTTGAGGATCGCGAGATTCCTCGTTTCGAGATTGTATCAAAGTTCCAGGGAGCCTTGTTTGTTGCCAGTCAGGGTCACTCGCCGTTCGATGTCGTGGCCTGGCATGGCAACTACGTGCCCTTCAAGTACGACTTGGCCAACTTTAACGTCATCAACTCGGTCAGCTTCGACCACTGCGTAAGTTTGACTGCCCGTAAATTTCTCCCCAAATTCAAAACCGCCTTTTTGCAGGATCCCAGCATTTTCACAGTTCTAACCTGCCCTAGCTCGAAACCCGGGACTGCCATAGCGGATTTCGTGATTTTCCCTCCCAGGTGGTCGGTTCAGGAGCACACCTTCAGACCTCCATATTACCACCGTAAGTCTCGACAATAGAAGCTTATACTAGAGGGAGAAATTTTGGCTACCAAAAACCATCAAAAAGCCCGAGTTCAAAGAACAGTCCTTTTGAAAAACAACATCTATTGTCCGAAAATTTCTCTGTAGAGACTTATTGGCCACTGACCTGTATGTCACAGAAGCTCAGATAGAGAAGATAGATGCCATATTAAATTTGGCAGAGCTAAAATGTTCGCCCCATACAAACTTCAGGAGCCTCTAGCTCCGTCTCTGTGAGAGATTGAGGTCTTAAGTGGTTGCATGAAATGATAGATTTTGTACAGGCTACAACATACTAAAATTATAGCTCAATCAGATCAAGTATAAGAAAGTTTCATACCACTGAAAACCCCCCCTAGTTACGACCCTGGTGATTTTTCGGGAAGAACAGTACAATTTTCCAACCCTCCAGACTAGACGTGACATCATGCAAAAATCACAGATCTCTAGCTTTTGGAGTTTCAGAGCCTTGGTGACTCGTACGGACAGACTTGTTTTCAAAAGGATGAAAATGCATTAAAAAGCCTTCCAAATCAACCAACTCTCTTCCAGGAAACTGCATGAGCGAGTTCATGGGCCTGATCTACGGCAAGTACGAGGCCAAGGAAGGCGGCTTCCAGGCTGGAGGGGCGTCTCTGCACTCCATCATGACGCCCCATGGCCCCGACCGAGACTGCTTCGAAGCGGCCTCGAACGCCGACCTGAAACCCCAGCGCGTGGCTGACGGAACGCAGGCCTTCATGTTCGAGTCGTCGCTCAGCATGGCGGTGACGAGGTGGGGCGAGGAGACGTGCCAGAAGCTGGACGCCAAGTACTTCGAGTGCTGGCAGGGGCTGCAAAAACACTTCAAAATGTAGAGCAAGGGGGAAGCTCGTTGCGGTTTTTGGTGGATGGCTCCTTTTACTTCTCACGCATCTAATTTAAATGAAGATTTGTACCATGGGGAAATCAACAAATGAAAAATAAATTATTCATTTAGTGACGCTACATTTGCGTTTATTTCTTTTGTGCGAGTCCTCGGTGATGTCTTTCTGGCTTTTTTGCGCGCGGCACGGCCGTGGTTACATTACGACAACAATATAACGTAATCATTATAAGACAAGTGAGCGTATTGCCGCCTCAATCCGCCTTCTCAACGCACGGCGATATTGATGCTGGGGAAACGACACGGAACCAGAGCGGAGGCGGCGTTATCGTGATGAAACGCAGAGTCAATAAAATTTTGCAGTTATGGCTGCCATCAAACGTGCTTTTACAGGTGTTTTCGTGGGGAATCGCATTGCATTGTGTCAATAAAGCTCAGGGGGGATTACGGAAAGAGTACTTCAAGAGGAAATCCGCAAATTGAGGGGTGTTTTGGGGAGAAGAAGATTTAAAGCTACGAAAGACCAGTCGCTCACATTTTCTTCCTGAAAAATCAGGTATTTTTTTGAGTTAAATATTTTTAAAAAATGCTTTGTCTTAAATACTTAAAAAGCTCGTTCTTTCTCTAAATGATTAAATGTTTATTTAGGTCCATTTGATAAACTTTTGTTTTTTAATTAATTTTCTCCCAAATCTTCTCCAAACAAAACCTTGATTGGTTTCAGGTGAATGGAGATAAATTTATTAAATTACTCTACAGTTAGAATGCTGATTAAAATAACCAATTTTATTTTCAGGATTCATGAGGATTTGCTTAATTTGAATTTTAAAACGTTTCGCACATTTTTTTTATAGATAATTTTTTAGAGGTAATTGAGAAGCCTGGATTTTTCCGTATCCGTCTGTTCCAAAATTAGCCATTTCTGATGAGGTTTGACATATTAAAAGAAATTTTTTCCCAACTTTGAAATCAGATTTCTTTGTCAAGGCAATAGAGATAGAAAAGAACTGTCAAATTGCTTTGGACCTGTTAATTTTGACAATCCCTGGGGCGTATATGGCGATATATGGGTATTTACACACTGTGTATTTTTATCTCTATTGTCAAGAATATCAAAAAATTTCTAACGTTCTGAAAGCTTACAAAATTTCCTTCCAAAATGAAACTTTACTAAATTTTCTTTAAAAAATTAGCCAATGTTGACCTTGAAAATCAGAACGTGAGTTCCATCAGAAAGACATTAGCATCACACTTGTGGATCGTTAGCTGCTAAAAGAGCCATTCGCTAGTCCAACAACCGACCGAGACGGAGAGCTCTTCTCCAACCACAAAACAATTTACCCACTAAACCATATCGGACGTGGGATGAATAATGATGGGCTCGTCCCTGGAACTTTGCATGAGTTTGATCCCCAGAGCTCGAACGGAGCTCGGAAAGTAAATAAGAAGACTGCGGAGGAGTCGGGGAAAATTAAAATTTCAGGGAGCAGCAAACCCCAACACTCGACGAGAGATTAAATTCTCTGTAGGCAATCTCACGAGAAAATGCACTTTCCCAGACGACGAATGATAATTGTATTACTTAATTAAATATTTTCACTGTGCTTGCACATCCAGCAGCAGCAGCTCCTCGATATATACGTCCCGAGTGTGTGAGCAGGGCTTGCGCTTCCTTATTGTTCCATTTCATGCCGTTGCTATTTTCCACTTTGGCAAACTTTGTTCATCTCGCAGACGCCGCCGCCGACGCGCGTTCTCGGTGAGACGCCTGAAATGTGGGGTGCATTTTCCATGTGAACATCTCAATTCGGGGAAAATTTGTTACTTTTACATGCATGTGGTTGAACTGTCTTTTGAGTATGTGAAAATCGAGTAAGTTGCAGTATTATTAACATGCAGGAGTCTTGTGATGGCAAGAAATTTAGTCCTCCGTTCATTGGCGTAGACGCAAAACAATGTAAATTGTTGGAGATTACAAAGCAAACACGCCGAGAGAATGCACACAATGTTGATAAACTTTATCATGCAGCACGCGCGCTTATTATTAAGTCTTTTGTCATGCCAGAGCGTACTTCGGTATGACAATTGGTCCCGATGCGTTCCACTTTAGGCTAGTTTGCTCCATGTGGGTGTGAGAGCTCTTCATTATGAGGTTTAATTGCTTTTTTCTGGGCTTGTGGTGGCTTTGAGATCTTACTTGGGTACATTTTGAGGCTCCAAGCTTTGATTCTGTATTCAAAGAGGGTTCAGGGGGGCCAAGAAGGTAGAAAAGAAGGGACAAGGTTGGCCTGAGATCTTCTGAATTTTAAGAGAGCGCCCAAAAGAGAAATAATTTAAATCTGGGTGGCGAAGGAGGACCCCCTTCAGGTTTGGAGGCATCTTTTTCATGTTCAGGGGCGTCCCTTGCAATTTTGGGGCATCCAAATCAGCTACAGAACCTCCAAATTCAATTTTAAAACACTCACTTTAAGTCAAAACACTCCCTTGAGCTCTAAAAAAACTCACTTCAAGCCTGGGAGCGACCACATCAGTCATGGAGTAATTTGGGTTAAAGGAAGCTCAATTTAGGGAGCTCCTGGGGACCTGGTGAGGGTCGATTTTTGACACGTGAATTAAGAACAAATAGAGCCATAATTAAGAACTCAATTTGAAACAAAATCTACCTCCAGAAGAGTAGTTTTCCGCTCAAAGACAAAAAGTCGAGCTCCGATTTAATCAAAAGTTTTTCAAGATCTTCCTTAGCACCACGACGGAGGAACAAGAAGCAGGAAGTCGTATGTAAATTTCCCCCTACGCCTATTACAACTGCTCGGAGAAAGAAAATTCAAAACTTATGAGATTACGGTATGAGGTAGCATAGTTTAACTGCCTTCACGTGAGGCAAATGTTAATGAGACTTTCCATGTAAATAAGCTAATTGTTATGATGCCAAAACTTTATCCCCATCCCGGAGTCAGAGCCCCGGAAAGTCACGTGAACTCTAAGCAGAAATATCCCGAGCTTCGTTAGGTGAGTATAGTTTGCCAATACTCTGCGTGATCGGAATCTCCCATTTCGACTTCATTTGGTACTTTTCCCCAACGATGATGGTAATGGAAAATTAAGATGACGGTAAACCATTGTTGAGATTCGTAAATAAAAATATCAATGAGAACGAGAGTTGCGGATGCTGATTTGAGGCAAACAAAACATCGTCGACGACGAGATTTCCATTTCTATTTTCACCACGATTACATACAATTTCCTTGGGATTGGGCTCGAGGAACCGAAAGGGAGAGAGAGAGAGAGCGGTGCCTTGGCGTCACTGCGAAAAAATAAATATGTATACGGTTCCATTTAAATTCAAATGAACAAGTAAATTGGCTTAGATTTATTTCATGAGCTTGATTTGCATATCAATACAGGTGGGTAAATTGCGAATATTGTATAAGTTTTCATTTTACCGAAAGGCGCCTGTTTTTTACTCCATTTGGACGGAGCCTTTTTTGGGAACCTAGTTACATCTGTCTGTCGATCTTTGGTGGCTTCTTTGACTAGTAGTGTTGACAATTTCATTTAAAATATTTTAAGATTTATTTTTAAGTAGTTTTTATTATTTTTCAACAAGAATCAATTTTTTTTTAATATCTCAGAACACGATTTTTCTAAAATGACACTCAGATGAAGAAACACACTGAAACATTGAATTTTTATTTTTCTTCAGGAAAATCTCCAGAAAAAAAAATTTTAAGAGAAAATTTTAAAAGGAAGGTTCAATGCAAAATTTCAAGATACCGACGGACTAAAGGGTCTTTTGCAAGTCCGACATTATCCCACATGAGATTTTTGAGATAATGTAATTAACGAACCAATTCGGCAATTTCTGAATTGCAATTGACGATATCTGAATTGAATTTTACGTTTTCTGAATTGTATTTGGAATATCTGAATTGCGATTGATGATTTTTGAAAAGCATTTTATGTTTTCTGAATAGCATTTGGAGTATCTGAATTGCAATTGATGCTCCTAAAAGCATTTGGTATACCTGAAAAGCATTTATTATTTCTGAATTGCAATTGATGCTGTCTGAAATGCATTCGACGAAATCTGAATTACAAGTAAAAATGGTGTTGTTGAATTTTTCTTCTGGAATTGTGACCCTTTTTCTAAAGGTAAAATCTAAGATTCTGGGGATCCTTCTAGTAATCACGGGTTCCCCCTCTCAAGCGGCAAATCTTGAGTTCAAACCTAGAAAAGCAAAACCGCAACTAAATTGCAACTAAAAATTCTTGGAAAATATGAGTTTTTCGCGACAAAATGTCTAACAGAGAAACTTAAGTAACTACCCCAATTAGGCTTTCCTGGATCACACTTTTTTGCGCAGCTTTAGGTATATTCGTCTTCCTACACTGACGACGTGAAACACACCAGCAGTCGGCATGTGATGAAGTTGAAAAACGTGAACATATTGAGTGAGGAACGAATGATGGGGAATATCGATGACGGGAAGGCTGAGCAGTCGAAGGAGAGATTGCCCACATCGACTGAGCGCTCACGTAAGCAAATGGATGGATGGATTCCTGAATGATTTAAAATATTTGATTGAATTCATTTAAATAAAATATGGATCCAAGTACATATTCACTCCTTCCTGAATGCCGACTTTGCACGACTCTCATGTGTCAATCTCTTTTTGGCAAATCGTCAGGAGACTGAGCCGGGCTGAAGTAGGTATATTTTTATTGAGACTTATTAAGTGGAAAATTTGCATACACGGATGCTTATCGGTTCCTGATGGAGTTCGGAGACGGCGCTCCGGAGTGATTTGGCTCCAAAACGTCGAAAAAGGGACCGCAGCAGTTCATTAAAAAAAGCCATTCTTCGCTCGACAACCGCCAGGCTCATCATCACTCCACAGTTCATAAATTCATCGTTCCAGCTGTCATTTCTAGTTCACATGAGGCATCTAGGAGGCGAAACTGTGCCAAAAAATCAGTTTGCTTGTGCGCGATATGAGTTTGACCGTCGGGGTTCGGAGCCAGAAGCTGTCGGGGCAAAAAATTGATAATAATATACGTGTGTGTCTGTGTATGCGAGAAGAGGCTTTAACAACTTTGCTTTTTGCATGCACAAACCCATGACGCCGCTTCGAGCCAACACAAGCAAGTTGTGTGAATGTCTATTTGGACACGAGCCAGAGACGATTTCGGGCCCCAGCTCCGCACCACAAGTGTACAAACATACATTACTGGTGAAATAAATTGTAGAAACTTTTGCATTGCTGACGTTTGTTCGTGGCTGCAATGTGTCTGGATGTGAGATGCGAGCTTTGGTTTCGATTCGGGTCGAGAGTTGGGGTTTGCATTTATGATTGAGGCTGCTGGCGAGGTTTGTCTTGGAACTTGCGGCAACTATTCCTCTTCTTTACGGCCCCGAAACCTTTGAATGGCACCTCAGTCCTTTGAGACAAGAATTTACAAAATGCAGCCCTGAAACAAAAATTGTATCTTATGTTTATTATCCAGTTCTCTCACAACCTTCTGGCTTGTAATTTAACGTGCTGCATCATACAAAAAGTTTAGCTCAATATAGGTTTGAAGAACAACCATAATTTTTAGTTTTTTAGACCCCTTTTCTCCCTAAATTAAATTTTGAGATCCTAGACCTTTTCACAGTAAGAAAAAGTTTTCTACGTGTTTTATTTAGGTGGGAAAAAAAGCTTGGTTACCTAGTCCTTCTGACACGGTTCCAGGAAAAATTGATTTGATTAAAACAACGTTTATTTAGACTTCTAATGAATTTCTTTAAACTTGCCTCCAAATTAGCCATTTTGGTGGAGTTTTTAACCGGCCACATTGAGTTCGGGAAAATGGAAATTCTCTACTCCAAGCCACGAAGAAAAGTTCGAGAAGTCAAACTACTTAAAGAAGCCATCTACATCAAGGACCACAACAAAATTAATGCCCAATAAGACAAATTCTTATCTTCACGTGTTCGTCTCAATTTTTAAAAATTTGAATGACCAAACCTGGCCACGTGGTCGTCGCAAATTTTCCTCAAGAGGTGCTTGGTCTAGAATTCCCAACTCACAACGCTCCAAAGCAGAGTTACTGGTTTTGGAACACATTCAGGTGTTGCAGTCAGACTTCTCTAGCTTCCCAAAATTTCAGGCCAAATTCAGGAAGCTCTAGCTAAAACAACAGAGCCCAATCTATGGCTAAAACCTTATCAAAAGCATCTCGAAACAAACTTTTCAACACCAGAGTCACCACAGACGCTTACACCCGACCGTGCCTACCCTCCCTCCCCCATTGTGCACCACTTAACATGATTGCAGGGCATTTAAGATCCCCATTAAATCACCTTTCACCTGCCTCTCGGCCCCTTACATCGCCTCACCCAACCATGTGCCTCATGTAATTCGATTCGATTGGATTACCATCATATGAACTCTGTCTCGGCCCATTCCCGAAAGCTGCTTACGTCCTGTACACATTACGGGGGTCGATGAGAGGGGATAACACTTGATTGGAATACACTGGAAAATACTTGTGTGAATACGTACTAAATCATGCGAACATATCTTTAGCCATTTGCATAATCCCCGCAGGAGCAGCAGCAGACATTAAACATGGGCGGGGGTGGGTGGTCATTCTACGGATCCTGACCTTTGCAGGTTTGTGAGGTTGTCACTGAGGGCTGTGCAAATTGAATTGTCAAGAAGCAGTTTGCCGCACCTTGGAGACGTGAGATGTTTTAATTACGGACTTGCAAGTCGAACAAATTGCTCCGCTCCGGTCGTAATCACTTGTGGCTCATTCAAACATAATGTTGATGATGATGTGATAAGAGAAGCAACAAATGGGGGAAAGGGGCGGAAACGGAGTGTGTGCGTCAGTCGAAGAGCTTATGAGCACGCAAACAGGGAAAGTAGACCGTTAATCAAGGATGAGCTGATGGTGGAATGATAACCCATTAACACCCTTCCTTTTATTTTTCCTAAGCAGACTGCTAAAATTTTCTTCGGTGCAAGCCCTTTTCTTCTTTTCTCAAGGTCACTAGGTTGAATATATAAAAGGTCGTTCCCTAAGGTCACATGTGGTTCCATGACAGTTTCAATTTCCTTGGCACTTTTGCTTTTGACGTTTGATAACCTTGTTACTTCGCCTGAATATTGAATTTCAGGTCAATCTATGAAATAAATGTGCGCTGCAAGTGATTTCTGCATGTTGAGAGGTTTCATAGACCCTAGACAGATAACAGTGCAGTGAGGACTTGAAGATAATTAAGCCAAATCCAATCTCAGACATGTCGTGAAAACCCTTGTTAGTTTTAACATCCCCAAAGTCTTGAAATCAAGCCCCTTGCGTCTAAAATCTGGACCTTTTCGTTGTCTTGAATTTTGAAGGCATTTTTAGTACTGCCTAATTTTCCCAAAACTTATAAATCAAAAGGTACCTCGGCTTTGAGAGGTGCCTGAATTTTCTTCTTTTATATTAGACCTTTAAAAAATTAAATTAAGCCAAAATTAATCAAACAAAGTCAAGGTGCAATTTCAAAATGATGAGAAGGCAAAAAGCTATGCTGCCCCTCTCGACATTTGGAAAATGTACCCTTAAGCTTTATCATCGATTTTGCTTTATTTAATTTGATTAGATTTATTTTTCCAGTTGAGGATGTCCAAGGTTATTGGCAGGAGCACTTTAACCAGTAAGTAATTTTCGAATTTTAATCCAATTGGAATACAATAATTTTTCTTCCATGGAAACTAAGGTACCCCTAGCTCCAACTACGGAAGAGATAGGGGTCATATGTAGTTTCGTGTTTTGCTAGATTTTAGACAATCTTCAACATACTAAAACTTCAGTTCAATCGGATTTAATATAAGAAACTTTCATAATCAAAACGAGAGACTCACAACGATAAAAAACCGCAGCTCTTTTGGTTTTTGAGTGATAAAGTTTCGGACAGACCGACAGACAGACAATTGGCCACAATATTGAATTTTTCCCAAATTCTGAAAATTCACTTAAAGCTCTGGAAACAACTAAACCTCGCGGCTGTAAGTGGGTTAAGTTAAAACCTTCTCCAAATTACCGCCGAGCTACAAAGGAATGAGGAACGCGTCTACTTGGAACAAACATAAGGGACAAATTCTATTGTTTGACGGAAGTGTTTGCAAACTTCGTGGAACCAAAGCTCTGACGGAATTTGCGCCGCGCTCCTACAAACTACATTACTTACTTCGTAGCCCCGGGCAACAATCTTCCGCTTGTGCATGCGTGTGGTATGATGCTGCTCGAGATTGATTGTCTTAATTACGAATTCATGTAAACTTATCCCAGAATGCCTGAGCTAAGCCTCTTATTGGAAGTCAGTCTAGCGTGCAATGTCAACTCGGCGAGTTTGGTTTACGGAGTTCCGCTCCCCTGGAAGCTGCGGAATGCCGATGCTCTATGATTCATCAAGATGCTGCTTCACATCTCCTAATGCGATTTGACGGATCAATAGCTAATTGGATGTTGGGGGAGAGCACTTAGCTCCTCGGGAATTTGCAGAATTATGCAGAATCAATCAGCCATTTTTTTTAATGCGAGGAAGAGCCACAAGTGATTCCCCGGGGTCCTGTCAACGCAAATGCCTTCCGTTTTTGTACTCGCATTTGCTTGAATCGCGCGAAAAAAATCCCCATTTTACTCTGGATTATTATTGTATCATATCATCGCCTGTATTTTTCTCGAATTGCCAAAGTCGTGGGAAATCTCATTGCAGAAAGAGGCATAAAATACGGCAGAAGAGCGTCTGCACGTTGGGGGCGATGATGATGATATCGTCTTGTGAGACATCAAGCGAGTACGGGGGATGGAAAATTGGGAGAGAAAATTTGACACACGAAGTGTGAGCCGTGAGAGGACGAGGCGCTGGCGGCCTGGCGGAGGAAGGAAGGCAAAAATCTTCTCGACATTATTATCGTAATATGCTACCAACTTGTCGTCTATTATGCATGTGTCATATAAGAATTTGAATGATATAATAACAATATGCGAATGGTGATGTACTTTTTCTCCTCTCCCTCACATGTGCCGCACCGTACGTTAGCGCCACTGCAGTCTGTCGTGATGAAAGCGTGTGCTCGAATACCGCCATAATAATGAAGCGAGTGTTCTTCCACTCTTGTGCCAGAAAGTTTAGTTCTCGGGAAAGAAGTTTCACAATTTTCAGGACAAGGAATTCAATTTTTCACCTCACGTGAAGTTCACAAGGTCGAGCTCATTCTTGAGTCTTCAGATTGGCTAGATATAATAATCAGGGATTTCTGATTGGCTGATTTTATGGAAGCAGAAGGCTAAATTAGTTTATAAGAAAATGAATTGAACAAAAATTGACTAATAGCAAAGACAATTGAGGAAATTCAACAACAAGAAAAACCCTGGAAAAACTTCCCAATTTTTCTGGCTGAGTTCTAAACTCCAAGGTCACTTACAAAAATTTACTAGACTTTTTGGGACAACTTTTTAGCGCCAAAATTATCCTTAATCAGCCCCTACATTTAAAATAAAAATTTAAAATTATTAGAATTCTATGAAAAAAAATTTTTCAGTGATTTTCGAGCTGAAAGAAAAATTTTTGCCAAAAATCATTTGATTTTTTAAATTCCAGGATTATTCTTTTCACACCTAGAAGTATCATTTCCCTTCAACAACTTCCCAAACGATATATTGCTTCATTAAAAATTTGGCTCTTTGATTCTGAAAAATCATGTCAGAAATGTTTTCCTTCTCAGCACTTCTGCTTGAGTTTTTACGTCCCCTCTGTTTCAGATGAATTTGTTATAAGTTAAATCCTAATTTAACATGACAGCTCCGGAGAGCTTGCGGGTCAGAAACTTCCCGGCCAGACGGTGTGTCAAGATTACATATATGACGACGCTGAAGGCACGACACCGAGCGAATGGTAATCTTTCTAAAATCTTTAACTTTGTTTCCGTCCCAGCTCCAGTTTCACAATGAACGTCGCTCTGCAAAACGCCTCCCAACTTGAAGCCCATTAAAACATGAATAGATTTTCCGAGTCGGCAATTTCCCGAAAGTTTCGAAAGCCCTTGCCTCCTGCATCAGCAGCAGCATTGCAATTTAGCTGAGGTTGCAATGCAATTTGGGAGAGCGTTATGATTTCAAATTGATATTTATAGCTTCCAAGAACCTGGCCAGTAACGTTAACATGCACTTTACGACCAACTGGAGACCTGTGAGCACTTCTGTAAGCCAAATCAATAGTTCGAGAGCAAGAAACTTTCAAAATCGCCCATTTTGGAGCTTAAGGACTTGGCAGGGTGGTTGGAATGGAACCTCATGACTACCCCGGCCGGTAAATAATTGTCTGCCTACCTCTTTCTCCCCCAGATCCTTGTGAGAGGCGCACAAGCACAATCGGTTGGAAAACACTAGACTCGAGAGGTACGTTTTCCATCGATTGCTCTCATGGCTGCGTTCACAAAATATTTGCTTTGAATTCATGGTGTAATTTGAGCTACTTAACATGATGCTTGTACATCATTCACCCACCTACATTCTTCTCCTTCTCAAGCCGTATGTATTGTTTGCTGTAAAATTTATAATGCTGTGGTGGCTGGCTTTTCGGTCGGTTTTCGCCTTCCCTCACTTTTCTCTCCACGAGGGAAGATGGCGATGGAATATAAAATAAATCGTTTATCTCCTCAAATTGGGCTCTCGCAAAAGCGGCGCTGAGCGCATCTAGGCAGCGCTCTTTACCTATAAAAATTTGTATAAATAATAGAACGCTGAAGGATATACATCACGATCGGGCTGAGGAATGTGGTGTTGTGCCGTGCCGATGCCGTTCTGTGGGGCAGAGGAGGGAAACAAAGGGAAGGAACAAACAAAATACGGCTTGTTGTGGTTTTGCTGTTTTCCCCAAATTTTGTAATTTATTTATTTGTTTCTCCAAATTGCCGGCATTCCTTCTGCTGCCTCGGAACGCTCCATGAATTTCCTCTCGAACGTGACGATTGAATGTGGAGCATGATTTGTTTAGAATATTCAAATCAGGAAGGTTTAAGGTGATTCCGAGGAAGGATTTAAATCATGGGGAGAGCAGCTGTTCCTCCTGGGATCCATCAAAGCAATGCTTTCGACGAGTTAACGGAGCTGCCATGGATCAGCAGCCTTTTCTAATTATTTCAGCATAAAATTTTTTAGTTGCTGAATTGTTGACCCCAAAGACTTATCATTTTCTTCGATTTCTGGCTTATATGTCCCCCCTTTTACTCGGCATGGCACTCAGCAAAATTATCAAACTCCCCTTGAACATTGAATATGGAACATAGAAATATTCTGTAAATGAAAAAATTGGTTTCAGAAACCTCAAATTTAGTGTATTGAAACCTTAAAATTTCGTTTCAGACATTTTTCACGACATCCCACAAAAATCTTAAATTAATCAATGTATCAAAATTACATCCTAAAAAATTCACGTTTTCTTACCGGAAAAAATTACTCTAAAATAACTCTTTCAGAACTCCATTTGCTGGTTAATTCTGGTTAGCCAAACTAAGCGTTGAAAAAAGAATTAATTCAAGCAATAAAAACTACGAGTCCCCCAAACCTCCGGAAAGTTGAAATTTTCTTCTGCTGATTATGACAAATTAAGCAAGACGCCACCAACTTTCCCACTACAAATTATGGAATAAACTGAGTCCAACTTCACTTGCTGTCTCTCCTCCTTTCCCACTCAAATTAATTTCCTGATTTGATAAGTTAAGGATTTTTCCGTTATACAAGCAATTTGCAAACTTTGTCTCGCAGCAAACTTTTGCGGAATCGATGCAACAGAGCGAATGCGGGAAAACGCAAGCGGAACGAGGAACTAAAAAATTTTCCAAAACTCCCCTCCAAGTTGAATTAATCCACGTTTTATTGATAAGTTTCGTCATCATGAATTTAATGCCACTCATTGAATTAACACACTCTTTGCCGGGAAAGTTTTGCCAGCGAGCGCCGTACCTTCTCCCCGAGACTCAGCTGAATGGTGCAAAGTTTTGATTTACTTTTCTCCGTCTTTGTGTTATTTTTCATTGTCGTTTCCGACGCTCCACCATCATTTGTCGATTGATCGGCGTGCCCCGGATACACCAATGAGTCTGGCGGTACTCCGAAGAGGTGAAATATGGCTGGCTGTGGGTTAATTGGTATCACGTTTGAGCGTGCTAAAGCTGTGTAATTTACACACCTTTTTTAACACTCAATTATTTACGCCTTGCCGGGGAAGCTAAATACTTCTCTCCCACCTTGGTAACCGATATTGAGTCATTCATCAGTAGCCTCTCATTTGAAGGCCCATTAAGGGTGCACCAGGGAGGCACATCGACTGAACATGCCCTTAGCTCCCTATTAGATGCCTCTTTTTCCTAATTAAGTAGACGAATAATTTTTTGTTGGACTCCAAAATCACTTTTCTCAAAAAAAAAAATTAGAAGCAAAAAAACTTTTTTCATGGGCCTTCAAGCTCCTTTTTTCCGTCCAAATTAAGTGGACATTATTTTTTGGGTCCCTTAACTCTCTTTTTAACAGTTTTTCCGCCAATTTTTGGGAAAAAAACTACCTGTTTTGGGATGTTTTCTACTTGAAATATGACATCAGACAAAATTCAATTTAATTTTATTCGTCCTTCGTCAATTTAAGATGGCCTTATTTTTTCAAAATTTCAAAAAAATCTGGAAACCAAAATTCCATGGACGATATTCAGTGTGTTTGATCAGGTCTAGGATTCAATTTTAAAATTTAAATTTCGCAGCAAAATGGAGGTCAGGTTCGGACTAAAAAGAACTTAAAAAAGTCGAAATCAAAAATGGCCAAAAATCATAAAAGACAGCATTGGCAGGATCTAAGCAACAAGTGCACTCGAAAGACCAGCCCTGTAATTTACAGTAGTGCAAGAGACACGAGCTGCCCAATCACTAATAACAGACCAAAATTGCAATTTGTTTTCATTTATTCTGCATGCGATGCGATGTTGTGCCATTTAATGCTGGTAAACTGGGGTTGTAGCAAGAAACAGGTACAAATTGCCACCGTTGGTCATCACGACAGTGAAGCGCTTTATTTTCCAGCAACGTCCAGGAACGTGTGAAACAATGTTTTGTCGAGGTGATGGAGAGTGTTTCGTAAGTGGATGTTGCAAATTTTATGCCTCGTACACGATTTTTCTCCCCCACACTCGTCCACTGCTGTCTGGCTGAACATCCTCTAAATCGCCTACACATGCACACACATACACACATGAGAGTACGAGTGTGGTAAAAACACCAAAGTAGCCACTACACAACGTCCCTTGGGTGAAAAATGACACATTGTTGGGCATTACTCGTCTTTGGCATAGCGATTATTTGTGGAAAATAGTGCTGGGCGCCAGGAAAAACAAAGCAGTGCATCCAAGTCTTGTTTTAATCTCTTCATAAGCCGCTGTTTATCATACCGATGGGCACCGAGCCCGTCTTGCCCCACTTGCCTTTGCTTTGGCACCTAGCCAGCCTCGCCTCAGCGCACTAGACGGGCATTTTTCATGTGTTACATCCATTGGAGCTCCACTTGGTTGTTAGGAAGCTAGGACATAAATCATTTCTGGCTCAAATCTCAATATTACTTTTCAAATTTATTTGTTGTGCCTCTTTGATAAATGGCAAATTGCACTTCCAAGGTGCCTGCATGGAAATTTGCTTTTCTAGGCAGAAACTTAGGATTAACGATTTCTGTTGTTGAGTGTCTATGGAAAGTCGAAGATTTTTACCAAAAAAGTTGACCTATGATATGAAAACGTTGAATCAAATAATCGAAAAAATTGACCAAAAAGTGATCTATAAAATTAAAACAGGGACCTTTGATATCGACATTTTATACATATATATAATCTGCCACTTGATCGTATTTTCGATCTGATCTATTCATTAATTGAATTGAATTTCAACATTAAATACAATTTGATATTCTTAGCTTTGAAGTTCCGGTCTTTCGCCAGGAGTTTTCCAAGTATGGAAAAGCTGCGTTCCCCTTATTCAAATAAGGCTCAATTTTGCAGGGGTCATCTCCGAAGTCAATAGCAGAATAATTCGTTCTTCGGTGTATGTTTAAATTCGTCCGAAAGTTTAACTACGAAAGCAGCTATTTTACCTGAATGTAACTTTGCAACTTGAGGCATTTTGTTTCTCTTGAATTTTTCGAAAAGTAACGAAGAAACATTGATCCAGTCCAAGTAGTTAAAGGCTAGAAAAAGTGACCTTATAAACGTATTGATTTTATTGACTTTAGGCGCCCTAAAAATTAGACGTCTTGACTGGTTACCAAGGGCTTTCAAACCCTCGAGAGATTCATAGTGTTCCTGTTGTGGGTCTAGGATCCAAAGTTGCAGTAAGGCTGGCCAATAGGGGACCTTGTAGCGTCAATTACACTGGATCGTGTAAGCGCTCGTGTTTTCAAATTCGTTAACCCATTTCGTCTCAATAGTGAGTTTTCCCATCGACGAATTTGGAGTTTTTCTCCTGGATTTCCAAAAGGCTTTTGAAAGTTTCACTTTGTGAAAATATACTCACAGTTTATTTCCTAAGAGTTTTTCTAACACTCTAAAAAGTAAAAAAATATACTAAAACTTTTATATCAATTTGATCAAAAATGATCAAAGTTGTACGAGGGACAAAATGGGTTAATTTGGAAAAATTGACCATTTTCGGCCACTAAAGAAGTTAACTGCTGGCTTTTAGCTCGGCATCATGTCAATGTACTTGTCTGGCCCGACTTCATATCATGTGGCTCCTTTTGTATCCCTTCCAAAACCTCATCTTCGTGACGCCCAAACCAGACTTTTATCCTCATTCAAATTCGTGGTTTCGTGCTGTTTCAAAGCAACTCCCAGTTCTCCATGATTGAGCCAATTGCGGTGAATTCACGGTATTGATTGTGGCCCGCAGCTCACGAAATTGATTTTCAAGCGGCGCACGGAGAGAGACAGAGGCGGGAGATCGTTGCGAGTTTGGAGAGAATTAAAAATGGAAAAGGAAATAATGAAAATACAATTCGCGAATCTATTAATCATCGGGATTCCCGCATTAAAACACACACTATGTTCGGCAATAAAAATACAATGGTCTGGCTCGGTGTTTATCATCGTTCCGCATTAAATTGTAGCCTTGCTGTGCGATGATGGCGCTCTTGGAAACAATAAAAATGATTTTCATCAATCCCAATTGCCCACAAAAATTTATTTGTATTACCACAAAGTAGTGGAGTGCTGGGATTCGCGTCGGAGCGGAGGAGGTCAGGCAATTTCGGTCTCTCTCCCTCCCGAATCTCGATGATAAATATCATTTTCCATTTATTTCATTAACTTGAATAATGTTACATCATAAATATCAATTAATTATTAGCTGGTTGTGGTAAAAAGAGCCTCAAAATATGCTCTTCGCTCGTTTGCACGCTTCTTTCCGTACGTCATATAAATCGAGTTAATGATTGAGAAAATTGTGGGGCGCATACAAAGGAAGAACAATCGAGTGCCCTAAGAGGGGTCTTTAACAGTAATGAATCTTTCTTTCAAGCTAGTTAAGAGCTCCCCGGCCGTTAATGGACTGCTTAAGCTGTGTTGGAGGAAAATCACGGTGCTTTTTCGGCTATTTCTTAGTAGTAGAAAACTTTTAAATGAAAATATATCAGAGGTGAGGTGGGAACCAAAGGCTCACAATCCATTGGCTCGTCATATTTTCAAATGACTGATATCAGAGATTCAGGTATCCAATCTGATTATGTTTTGAGACCAAGATCAAGATTTCATTTACAATCATATTAAGTAGGTACTAATTTCTGCCTTCTCGGTAGCTGAAATTGATAGGTTTATTCTGCAGTACACCTTAGTGGCTTTTTGAAAGAGAAATGAGTATTATTTTGAAGGCCGAAAATTGAGTAGCTTGCACCTAAAAGCCCTGCGAATTTGAACCAAAATTTTAGCTTTGAACTCATCCCCTGATTAAAATGTTTTAATTTTGAGCGAGGTCCTCAAACCGTTTTTTGGCTCATTAAGAAGGTTATCCAAGGTCATTCAAGGAAATCTGTGACAAATGCTCATTTAAAAGTCGAGATCCAACTCCATTTCAAAGCTAACGAATGTTCATCATTCCCTTTCACGTGATAGATTATGGGAAAAACCTTGGGTGAAGTATTCAAAAGCGACCTGGAATTCCAACTCCCAAAGCAGAAACCACAAATTCCAGCAGTAGCGAGCTCAGACTCTTCCTAAAATACTGCAGTGAGGGGAGAAAAATTACGCAGCAAATCGAGACAAATTCAATCGGTTCACCTCAACCAGCCCAGCAGGAGGCAAATGCATTACTGAACTGATTTAAAAGCATCTATTTTACTCCTTGACTGCAGCCAGGGATTACAATGACAAGTAATTTATTCACTTTGTGGTTATTGATTTTCCACAATCATTTTGTATTCCGTCTGCCGAAGTCAGTCGCTCAGGAGCCGGGGTTTGGATAAAAAATGTCAAGTATTTGCCTTTGCTGATGACTTTATAGCAAGATTTATGGAGAAAGGGATACGTCATTACGCCTGCGATGATCGCGACACGGTTTCCAATTTTTCTCGTCATTAATCATCCCTTGTTCCTACATTTCTGCACAATTTCAACCTTGATAGAGCGCATTTAATTGACTTTCTCACCGTTTTCTCCCGAGCTTTTGGAAGACGCCAGCGAGACTCGAGCCCGCAGCGGAGTCATCAATCATTGGCGGCTTATCCCCGTCCCAGACGAGCTTCAAACTGGGAATTCGGTGATTTTTAAAGTTTCCCATCCTGGCCATAGAGGTAACTGCTAGAGGGACAACTTCTGGTCTCCGATTGAAATGATGGCGTTTTTAATTTTTTGAAAATCCAATATGGCCGCCCCATAATTCGGCCATTTTGAAAATTCATAATTTTTAAAAATTGGTCACATATTTTAAATTAAACGACTACAAGTCCAATTTCAATTACTGATCGCATTTTTGATTGTCATTAATGTCGAAAACTAGAAACAAAAACTTGAAAGTATTTTCAAAAGTTTAGTAAGAATTCTTTATTTTTCAAAATTTGTGGGAAAGTTTTTATTCTTTCAATTTTTCTGATTGAGAATTTTGATTTTTAAGATATTAAAAAATTACTGTATTAATTTGAAATGGCAATCAGTTGGCTTGAAATGTCATGCAGATTTTAAAAATGCGTTCAATCAATGAAATCAGACCTGTAGTTGGGGAAAAACAATTCAAAATGTGTGAGCCAGTTTTTCAAATTTCAAATTTTTAAGACGACTTATTTTAAGTAATTTTGGATTTTCAAAAAAAAATTATTTTGAAAACTTAGCTAGCCCTTAATTATCACGAAAATCGGAGACAAGTGCTTCATTGTCCCTCTAGTAGTTATGCTCCTGACGAACATTCGTCTCAAGTGGGTCAAGCTCCGCAACACGTGAACTTTCCGCCAGACACGAGCCGTTTAATTTGTATTCACAACACCTTCCTGTCGGAAATTTTAATGAATGAGCGCTGAAGGAAAATCCCTCAAAGCGAGGCGCAAAATTGATAGCGAGGGAAGCGGAGAAAAAACTGCGAAGGAGAGAAACAGGG
The DNA here is from genome assembly GCA_963930915.1 of Forcipomyia taiwana. NCBI lineage: Eukaryota > Metazoa > Arthropoda > Insecta > Diptera > Ceratopogonidae > Forcipomyia > Forcipomyia taiwana. The sequence goes on along the minus strand of CAWVOI010000110.1, from coordinate 2,539,416 downwards.
AGGTGCGATATAATAGCGATTTACAGGTAAAATCTTGTTGACAACACTTGTCTGCTTAGGCTTCTTTATTGCTTTCTCTCGCCGCCAAAATATAAAACATAAATACAAGACCTTAATTTTCCGGGAGATTTATTACTTGGCGACGGGACGGTCAATTTTTTCTCGCTTTCGCGCTCTCCTCCCGGCCGCTACACAAAGTAGGCTAATGTTTGGGATTTCAAGCGATGGATAAACAACATTATGAATACAAAATGTAAATATTTCTCGGTGAATTCCCGCGATTAAGGGGATAGAGGGATTATGATGCAAATTAATTCATCAAAAGTTGGGAGGAAAAGTTTCGCCGGATTGCAGACAGGTTCTCTCGTGGCCAATTAGATCCCATTTTCTATCGCTGGGACGAGAAGATGGATCCTAATTTGGAATATTTAGCCAGCAGGATCACGTAAATTATTTATCAGGTCTGGAAAGTTTTTCGTATAAGTTAGATTTGTATCGCAACCTTCCGTAGTGAGCTAGGTAGTTTTCTGTGTCGACTAAATCCGAAAAATCGAGTGCTGGGGCGGAGAAAAAAATTTTTGAGGGCTCCAAAACCCGGATTCCCTAATTCAGAGAAAGACGCTACGGCCCTGAACTCAAATCCAACGACTCTAACTTAAAATATAGAGGTCTTACATTCGAAGCTAAGAGGTCAAGCTCAAACGCAAAGGTCTTAGACTCAAAGCTAGAGGCTAGAATTCAAATTCTGGAGGTCAAAGTTCACAGCAGAGGTCCCAGGGGCTTTAAATTCAAAGTTAAAGGCCTCGGATGTAAATTTCGGGTCCTAAATTTAAAAACAGGGGTCTTTAATTCTAAGCTAAGGTCCCACACTCAAACCTCAACCCTTCAAAGTCAGTCTCAGAGGTGTCGAAATAAAATCTGGGTCCTCAAATTCACTATTCAGAAATAGCTTGGAACTGCCAATTAGAGTTGTGAGTGACTAATATTCAAACCAAGTTACGTCTCTGATAAAAATCAATTCACCTAAGTCCCAGTTGTCTAGACGTCAAAGCAATTGAACCTGGATTTTCCTGTGTGAGAGACACAGAGATTTTAAAGACCCACTTGCTTTTGTGCAAAGTAATATTTTCCAAGCTCAATCAAAGTTCCTCGCCACTCACCAAACGAGCAGGTTCCTGTTTTATTTGAGTTGTTTTTGTGGCAAGCGCACGAGTACCATCATTGTCTGCCGTGCCATATTCAGTGGCACTTGGCCAGCAGCCAGAAAATGGGAAATTTTATTTTTTCATCATTGCCGCCGAGCAAGCATACGTAATGTGTATTGTATATCGCATGATAGCCCGGTTCTAGGGCACCGTAATGTGTGCAATTTGATGATTTCACCACTACACGAATTATTATTATTTAATTTATTCTGCATACAAATGCTGCTAGTACTGGGATTCATATTTGATAGGTTGCACCGAGAAATATTAGATGTGGCCCCAAATTGTGGATAGGCTGGGGTGAGCAAAAACGTTGTACAGGTCAGGGAGTTTCGCCCGAGGGCCAGACGGTAGACTCGGTAAGCTGCGTGTAAATCCTGAGGTCAGCATTTGGATTGCAGTTTTGGCAAATAAATCTAAAAGTTACAAATAACGTAATTAATAGCGTTGCTGACGAGACGAACATGATGGTATGTAAATTTGCTGTATGTTGTGGGGTTGCGAGGGGAGCCAAATATATATCATATGAATAAATATAAAAGACCGAAATCATCGAAAAAGTGCATATGCATGTTCGCGGGCCATCATCGTGTTATGTGATTGTACTGTTTGAACAGGGGCTTCATCAAACTCGCATGCATTTATAGTGACTATGCGTGAAATTCGGAAACCTATAAAATACACATCGCAGGAATGATGGCGTAAGGGTCAGGAGCTGGAGGTGGGGGTTGCTTTTAGAAGGTTTGGGTTTTTTCTTCCATTTTCCATTCGCTAATTTTTCTCCCCTTTTTGTAAGTCACAATTTTTAAAACCCCGAAAAAAATTGGCGAAGGGAAAAATACAACCCAATTTTGCAGTCTGAATCAAAGTTGTTCGATTAATCGAAAAACACTAAAAAATCGACTTTTTAGTTTCAATTAATCGATTAAAATTACTTTTTTAAAATTTTCGATTTTTATCGAAAATCAGTTTGAAAATATTCGATTTTTAAAAAATTTTTTACATCTCCAGAAATTAAACAAAATTTAAAAAAATATTACCTTTGACTCCTTAAATTTATTTACAACTGGACCTGGACAACTTTTAAAGATTATTAACTAAGTAAATTTAAGTTTTGAGTCTTTAGTAGTCAAGTGACATCTCTTTACAATACTCTCAACTTTTCTATTTGAATAACAGTTCACATCCTTAGTTTTCAATCATGCAGTAAAAGCCTTAGCTCTGGGTTTTTGGTTGCTCATTGATTCTGACATACAAAATCTTCTCTTAATTTTTTTGAGGCAAATTTTTCCATAAATCTTTTTTGAAGGTCACTTTGAGAGCCAAAAATTGGAAAAATGGTGAAAAAAATTAATTTCAGAAAATATGTATAGAATTTGAGGTCATCTTAGAAATTAATTTTGAATCACGTTGCTGCTACAATGGACGGCATGTTAAAAGTTAAAGACGTCTCCTACTTCCGAAATATTTTGTGCAACCCACCCTCTTGTTCAACCGGCCCTGGAAAAGTGACAACAGCATGAAAATTGTGTGAGCATTTTCAATTTATGATGATACTCTTTCGCCTGCTTTTATGTCGGCATATAGTGAAATATTATTTGGATAAACACAGGATAAACATGTGTTGTTTGGATACGCGTGTTGGCCAGCAAAGCATTTAATGCGGCTCAAATGATTTCACGGTGAGAAACGAGGCTCACAATCACACGCAGACACTCAAATTGCTTATCCTGCGAGCTTCATTTCAATTATGTTTGGAGTGGCGTGTTGTTGTTGTTGTTGCTGCCCGCCGATGGGGGATTTAAACGTGCATAAACCCCTTAATTAATTGAATAGAAAAAGTGATGTGTTATCGAAATTTTGATTGTGTACTTTATCCTGTGTGCGAGCCGATATTTATTTACTGTTGTGCAATTAAAATTCATGGAGAACTCATGCAGTACAAGTCACATCAAAATCCAATGAATTTCAAAACTGTTTAAAAGTTGTGAGCAATTTTTCTGCCTGCCTCCACTTCTTTCTCTATGTACATCGGTGTGCGAGACTACAAGGAAAGTAATAAAATTATCATCAAACTGAAATAAATTGAAAACTTTACGAAACTTGGCCAATTTATTAAAAGAAAGCAAGTAAACTATTGTGCGCGACTCTCAGTCATTTTCATCTGTTTGGAGATGTTTGGATAGAGCCGGGGAGGAAAATTCATGTCTGCAACAAAAACACAAGAGAGATGAAAAAGTTTCGATTTGTTTAATTTCGATGCGGCAGAAATTGGAAGAGGTCGGTTTTCGTTCCTTGGCGTGCAGAAACTTGGGTGTCTGCTAATGAATTTTCCATTTCTGACAAGGGCGTCTTAAAACTTCACCTCTAATTGGTTTCATAACTACCAGAGCCTCATCGATTTTCTCTTGGAGGGCATTTAAAGGCGACACAGGTCTTTCTAGCACGTTTTCTTGCATCATATTGAATTGTGTCTTGAGTTGACCCTGTAAGGAGTTAACCCTGTTTAGAAAAAAATTGAAAATTCGTTAATTTTGAATAAAATTTATTAAAAATCATTAAAATCAATCTAAAGAAATTTTACTTTTTATTAAATTTAAAAATTTCAAAAATTTTTAAAACTTTACAAAAACTTTAACTGCTGTTTATTCGTCTTTGAGCTCTTATCAATTTGAGGGTTAAGAGCACTTTTCATATCATTGACTTTTTGAAATTCAAAAAAAATAAGCGTTTTTTCGACTTTGCTATTTGGGCTTCCGAGGGGCTTAAATAGGTTCCAAATCCTTCATTTGGGCCCCAAAAGAGGAAACCAGCATTTTACCGCATCAAAATCGGTCCAGAAATAGCATTTCTGGCCAATCTTAGTTTTGACACGTCGTGCCTCTGAGTTTTGCGAAAATCGGTTTTTGGGGAAAAAAATTTTTTACGCCGCCCAGGGGTCGAAAATCGAAAAAAGGGCTCTGAGCGTCTCTTTGAAATTTAATTGGCTATCCGTATAAAAAAAAACCAGCCCTTGAAAATTCCCCTGGAAGGCCCTGATACAATTTTAGTGGAGCAAGGTCGAGTATCGATGAAACTCGACCTCGCGGAAAAAAAAAATTAAACTTTCCATAAAGGTTAAAATTCGGAAAAAAAGTATACGGCTCGCTCAGAAATTTTAAGGACTTTCCGAAATGGTGCAATTTGTGGTGTAAAAAGTCCAATTGGAAGCCCTGATTAGATTTTAGTGCGGCAAAGTCGGGTTTCATTGAAAATTGACCTGGCGGGATAAAAATTCATAACTCGCCTTAAAGGTCAAAAATCGAAAAAAGGGCTCTGAGCGTCTCTTTGAAATTTCAATAGCTATCCGAAATGCTGCTTTTTGTCACTCAGAAAGCCCTAGTAGAAGCCCTGATACAATTTGAATGGAGCAAGGTCGGGTTTCAATGAGACACGACCTCGCGGGAAAAAAATTCAGAACTCCCCTTAAAGGTCAAAAATCGAAAAAAAGGCTCTGAGATTCGCTTTAAAATTTCAAGAGCTATCCGAAATGGTGCTTTTTGTCACTCAAAAAGCCCAATTGGAAGCCCTGATACAAATTAAGTGGAGCAAGGTCGGGTGTCACTGAAACTGGACCTTGGGGAAGAAGAGCCCAGAACTCCCCTTAAGGGTCAAAAATCGAAAAACTGACTCTGGTAGTCTCGTTGAAATTTCAAGAGCTATCCGAAATGGTGCTTTTTGTCGCTCAAATTCGATAAAAATTTTTTGGTCCATTTTTTTGAATTTCAAAAAGTCAATGATATGAAAAGTGTCCTTAAGTCAAGTCCATCTTTGGAAGGGTTATTTTTCGTTCAAACTATGAGACTCGAAAATTGACCCGGCTCCCGACTGACTCCGGACAGACTTATTTTTTGGGCTGTAGCAATTTCAATTCACTCACTGCCGCGGCAAACGTCCAACGGTTCCGGGAAGTTCAAAGCTGCGGCAAATTCACTTCCCCATCTAGATGATTACTATTGTCAGACGGGATCCCAACGCAGTAGAGCCCGTCGAAGGCAGAGGGATTTAATTCCACTCTCCACCTTCTCGTGGGTTGTCGCTGTCGGGACCACAAATAAATGAAAAGCGAATGAAAAGCAAGAAAAAGTGACTGCTGAAAAGTTTGCCGGGGTATGTAATTGATGATCGAAGTTGGGAAGTATGGTTGGTGGCAGCACCGATGATAACCATTGAAATGAGTTTTCCGCATTTCGCGAAAATGATTTGCAAAAAAAATGTTGTACTCAGAGAGAGAGAAAGAGGTTAGTGAAGTTCAGCGTGTGCCATTAAAATTGCAGGCAAGCGCGCTCGCTCTGCAACGATACAATTCGTTTTTGTTCATCCATAATAACAATGGTGTGGAGCACAATCGCACAATGTGGCTCGGTGGGGCTGCACACATGTGCCAAACGAGGAAAGTTGTGTATACTCGAGTTGTAGTAGACAAATTTGCAAAAACCATAAATCTGGAACATAATAATAAATATTTTTTCTATGCTCATTCACGAAAATATAATACACAACAATTCAGCTTTCTTTTTGGATACATACTTCAATGTGAAAAGGTCAGAGTCTCTGTCTGTCCGTCTGTCCTTATCCATACTTTTCCAGACTTAATGACCTTCATAACATTTTTAAGGGTTTTCAAAAATGTAACGGAATATTAAAGGTTAAGAAATTGGGACATTTTTATGACTTTATTAATTTGGAAACATTTTTAGGGAGTTTTTTACTCATGAATAAAAATTCTTTTAAAAATTTTAAAAATGTAGAAAATTTGCTTAAAATAGATAGATTCGGGGGTGGGGCAGAGGGCCAAGAAGGTTCCTGAGAACCTATTGTGGCTCACCAACTTTTTTAAAATTAATTGAAAATCATATTTTGCTAAAAAGCCTTCACAAATTCTCATTTGATTCAAAACTCAGCAGAATGAGCTAAAAGCCTGAAACTGGAACTAAAAAATTATAAGGATATTTTACACTGCTAATTTTGGGCCTAAAAAATTTTTGAAAATTTCCTGAAATTTTTCCAAATGCTTTTGTTTTCTAAAAATAAAATACAAGGACGTTTCTCAAAGTATTTCAGGTAAAAGATTTTAGGTTGGTTTTTCATCCCCTAAAAGGTCATTTCCCTTTGACCCCCAAAGCCTTGACCCCCCACCCGATACAAAGCAGACCCTTCTGTATTTCAGATCTGGTGCCCCTCCACCAGCAACAACAATAATAATCACATGCTGGTTGGGTAAATTGCAAGGGTTGAAGATGTTTTTTGCGCCCCATTTAGCCCGGCAGAAGGAGAACATTGCCGCAGAGGAAAGTGGTACAGTGCGAGCGCAAAAAAAACCCTGATGTTTCGAGATAAGTCTTTTACATTTGTAAAACAGCAGCGCCGTCCCGCCAGCATACGGCATTCATAATTTAGCCATGAAAGAGCTGCATTTTGAGCCGTTCACAATTTGTTTCGTTCCTCCTCCATCTTTTTTTCCGTTTAATATACATTTGTGTGAGCTGGTGGTCATTGGAATCCGTCCCTTTTGACGCGTGCCGAAAAGGGTCGCGTGGAATGGGCTCGAAGGTGACGATCTAGAATGCGGAATGAGGCCATTTTCGGAGATTGAGGATGTGTGGAGAAATTGGTGCCAGAAGTGCCACGAGATCAGAGAATCATATTCGAATAAAGTGAATTTTTTTATTGACGAATTTTTAAGTTTAATAAAAATTTGCTTAATTAAAAAAAGATTTTTACCAGATAAAAATTTTCCAAAAAAACAAAAAACCACCATCAGGGGTGTACTTAATTCGTTGGGGCCCCTTCTTCAATTCAATGGAGAAGTAGGAATAAGGTTGGAGAAGGTAGGTTTCGAAATCATGGTGGGGGTCCCGAAAAAGCTTTTGTAATTTTTATTTACGAGAAAAGGGTACGAAACTCAATTTTAGGACCCCAAAAACAAACTAGGAGTCTAAAGAGCCCAAACAGCTAGCTAAGGGGCCTACAAAGCGATCTAGGGTGCCCAAATAGAAAGCTAGGGTGTTGAAATAGCAAGAAAGAAATCCCAAAAAACAAATAAGGTGGCCTAAAAAACAAACAAAGAGACTAGGAAATAATCGAGGGACCTTAAAAGGAAGTTAAACTGTCCGAATGGCAGGAAAAGGAGCTTATGTAATTTTTTTTTAATTTTGGTGGATAAGAGAGCCCACCTAGGGAACCCAGACTCATTTTTATCCCTGAATCAAAGGCTGGTTTTCATTGATGGCCAAGGTGTTTTCATTAGTGCCCGTTGTCTCCTATTTTGATCGCTCCTAAGGTGGAAAGGGGCGGCCATGTTGGATTTTCAAAAAGTTTGACAAGGCCCATAATTACCCCCGGAAGTAACAAATTGCCTCTCTCCCTCTTTCCCGGAACTTTTGTGCCATCAAAACATTTTTCATGCCCATTGCAAGCCCGCTTTTTGCTGCTGCCGACTTCATACACACGATGATGTAGTTTCGAAAAGTCACAAGTACATGAAGAATTTAATTATCTGCTTCAGCGATTCGAACACGGAGTACTCACACTCTATGCAACTTATCGCTCTCCGTCCAGCGGTGGTGGCATCGGCAGGAAAGTGCGAAAAGCGCACATAAAATTTTCAACATATTTCCACAAACAATTTTCTTGCTATTTTGCGATTTCGCGTTATAGACGAGCGCCACTCAGCTGGATAACCGGCACGGCATCGCCATATCGTTTTTAATAAATTTGCGTATAAATTTTTTCCGCCACGCTTATTTGCGAAAATGGGGTGGAAGTTTTTCCGCCCACCCGCTCCTGATGATGATGATTATGATTAATTTGTGTGTCGGAAGCAGTTTTAATTATTATTATTGTTGTTGTTTTTGTTGCATTTCCTAGACCCGCATTATTGGCTGACAGATAAGTGGAAAATTGGGCGTGCTTGCAGAGTGTAAAATGAATTAATTGACGGAGCCTTTTTTAATTTGCTGGCGGCCGAAACTTGGGCTGTTTGTCAAGAGATAAGGGAGTTTTTTTACGAAAGACAAGCTAATCGATTGCCTGGCTGCTCGAAATAAAGGCAAAGCTCTGAAATGGGACTGTATTTGGAACATGGGAGACAATAAAGCGAGCCCTTATCGCAGATGATCACATAAATTGAGGTGATTTAGGGGATTTAGACGGTATTTACATGAGCGCACCACATATTCTTCTTCAGATTAGGTGAAATTTGGAATTATGGAGGTAACTTTTGCCGTGGAGCGTCGCAATTGGTGCGACGTCAGCTCTCAAATGGAATGGATTTGGCGGCAATCAGCTGGGTTCGTGTGGAGTGGAGATAAAGCTAATGGGAAATGTATGACTTTCATTATGCAGCTGGGGAGCACGAAATTCCAGTTAGGAGCACAAACTCCGGTTATTTAGGAACGAGCTGATAATTTTCTAGCTCGATTCTCGTGCCTGTAGTCATAACGATAGAGACTCTGGGAGATCTAGGATTTGAATCTGGGATGCTGGAAATTACTAAGCCCTGCCTCAGCTGCTTTGAAGCCGACTAAACACAAGGATAATGGCTCAATCTTTGGAAAAAAATTAGAATCTGGACAAAAATTTTGAGTGCATTTTCAACATTTTGTAAACTGAAAACTCATTATTTTACATCCGATTGAGCTGAAATTTTAGTATGTTGTAGTCTGTGCAAAATCTAGTAAATCATGGTACCACATGTGACCCCTTCCATGTACAAGGACGGAGCTAGGAGCCTTCAAAGTTTTGTCTTCTCAAAATCTTTGAAAATGCACCCTTAAGCTTAATCTCAGATTTTGCTTTTTATATATTTTTTACATTCCTGACTTTAACATAAAGCCTCTGGATGCTTTTCAGCTGCTTAAGCTAAGTCAAAAGTTAACCAGTTCCCAGAAAATGATTATTCTATTGATTTTACTTTACTTTTATCATCTATAAAGGCCTGTTTAAATATTACGTCACAGTCTGAAGGGGGGAGGGAGGGGTGGTCAGCAGCTCCGTGACCGACCCCAACCGAAGGATCCAAAATCTCGGTTTTTACTGTGATGTGATATTTGGACGAGCCTTAAGCTGATTTTCTACGAAAAATGTATATGTCAATTCTGGGAACTCATTCATGGGTTTATATGAGAACCTTCTAGGAAACACAAATTTTAAATGTATCGACAAGTTTTCAGAATCCATGGGATTCGAGAGGAATTAGCTAAAAAAATAAGAGAAAACGGAAAAAGACATTTCTCTTAAAAAGTTTGTGGAGACATTTTTGGATCTTAGAGGTTCAGCAAATTATGAATCAAAAAGTGTTCAGGCTCCAAATTTTCTCTCCTGGATTACTAAAAGGTCTAAAATGAGTTGTTACTGGTATTGAGAAATTCAGGCTGCCATTGTCAGAGAACTACAGCTGGAAAATGTAAGACACAAGCCAACACACTGGTTGTCAAACCAACGGGGAGTTGACATGACAGCGTGGGCTCAAAAGCGGCTGGAATTACATTTAACCCAATTCCGCATCTTGTAAATTCATGCTCTAATTACAATAATTGATTGATACATTATCATTTAATTTGATAACGATAATAATTTGCTCATTATTGTCCGCACACATGGCCTGTCCCAACACAAATCACTTCGCCGAGATATGTACCCGGAAGCTGCGGTTACAAGAAAAGCCGCAAATACGACGCGACGGACGTGGAAATCAGGGTATCTCCTCGATGTCAGTTGTTATGGTAATATTTCAAAGATCACAATTTTGCGGACATTAATTGCATCGAGCCGACAGGTGCCAGGCATGGGGAGATTCGGATATGGACTGCAGCGTTATCGCAACGGAATTGATTAGATTTTAATGACAATGTTTCATCATTTAATCACAGTTTTGATGGACGACAGGACCTATCGTGCTTAATTAATGATAATTGCCGTAATTGGATATTGGTTTTGCGCGATTTCACTGCTTGAGGTGAAAGGACGGGAAAAGAGAAGGCTGCTCTCATTCATCTGATACCGCGATCGTCAGTGGAAACCAGTTAATCAGAAATATCGAGGCGGAAGTAATGCAGCAGGTTCATATAATTTCGGGTCATGGGTCGTATTTAATGAAAACAGAAATAATACATCAGATACGTGCTGAGTCTATTGATTCGTGTGAGCAGTTTTTGCCGCTCTTTTTAGTCCAACATGTTAATCAAACATAGTTCGCCAAAATTAAATCGGTAAATCCATAAAATTTCCGAATTGATAAAATTTTAGTCCAAGTCACTCATAAGCCCTCAAAGGCTTCTTTCTGGTTCCAGAAGTTCTGGATCCAAAATTCCTCCCTACCAGCTTCATCTTGAGGCTGAGACCTTTCTAAAGAGGTGTCAATCGAGGGCGCGGCTGTCACAGGGCGAACAAGAACCAAGGGCTAAAAATCCATGTGCGAATAAAATTTTTATTCGTGTAAAAAAATTATTAGTCAAAGAAATTCATTCGAATAAAAAAAAATTATTCGAACAAATTTTTTATTTGAATAAAATTTTTATTCGAACATTTTAAGAATAGAACATTTTTCTGCCCAGAATATTCTTCGATATTCGTATTAGGAAAAGATTTATGGAATAAAAATATTAATATAATAAATAAAAATAGACGGCACACATTACACTAAATCCAGGCTAAATCCACAAATTTCATTTTTAAAAAATTTACTGAATTTTTTGGGATACTTTTGAAAACTGAACAGTGGCTTAACGGAAAATCAAAATAATCCTGGATTTTTATACATCTCAAAAAATTCAAGGTTTTAGGACGAAAAGTATTTTTAAATAATTTGCAGTTGGATAGTTCCAAAAAATTTCAATTTAAAGTTTTACTCTCGGGACAAAAAAAGTTAATTTTTACAATATGTATACGAGAAGGCTTTTTGAGAGGTTTACTGGGGTGACTCCAAAGCAAAAATTGTGACCGAGTTTTGCAAATGACTGTGTCCCAATACGCTGCAAAGCCTTTTCAGAATCCAGCGTCAACGAAAACTTCAATAATGCACTCTGAACCCCCGCGGAAAAAACCAACTCAAAGGCAAACAAGACATATGTACATCAGAGGCCACCACGCATTTTAATTACGATATGCACTCCCACCATCCAGCTCGTTTGCAACTTTGATAAAATATTTAATTAATCTCGGCATCACTCGTGTGCTGAGTGAGCAAAAAGTAATGTGATAACGAGATGTAATCATCAGTCAGTCACCTACGCATTCGGGCTGAACCCCTTCATTGATTGCGAGGAAGATAACACTTTGTCAAACAGATTGTGAAATTTCACTCCTTGATGACGATGAAAAGGATAATTTTATGAAAATTAATAATACACGGAACGTACTGGAGAGTGGCACAAAGGCAGATGATGTCTGGGTGGTTACGAGCGAGTAAAATTATTTTTATGGCTTCTTAATTGCTCTTCGTTACCACGCGATGAGGAAATTTGGGTGCGAAACACGTTGTTACACGGATCGAGGGGTGCCGAGATGATGAGTAGGGCTTGCAGTCTTGTCTTTTAGAAACAGATTATGTCCATTCGAGTCACAAAGACCACGAAAATATAAGAGCTAGAGACCTGCGGGTTTTTGCATGTTGTCATGTGTGGTTTGAAAAGAGGACAATTTGTTTTGATTTTCCTCAAAAACCATTAGAGACGTAACCAGGAGGGTTTTCCGTTATATCAAACATTTCCTATCTTCATCTGATTGAACTGAAATTTTAGTATGCTGTGATGCGAGCAAAGGCTAGCAAATCATGGAACCATATGTCACCCCTAGGGGTCCCTGAAATTTTTATGGGGGTTTTGAACCGATTGTACCGAAATTTTAAATGGTTAAAAAAAAGTGACGTGTAGAATTAAACTAACATCCAGGACAAATTTCAAAACTGTCCGATTAAATTAAGAAAAAACTTACTTTGAAAAGGTACCCTCAATTTTAGGGTTTGAGAAAGGGATTGTCAAAAACGGGTTTTCGATTTCTGTTTTTGATTATTTTTGATTATTAAGAATAAATTTGAATTCAATTACTACGAGAGCTTGAAGAGATTAATCTGAAAATCTAGAGCTAATTTTTAGACAAATACCAGGACAGACAGAAATAACAGACATCAATTTGATTTTAAGAAAAAATAACATTACAAAGATTTTCTAAATTTTTAGTTCTTTTGTCCGATATTATTAAAAACTTTAATTCATACTTCAACCATTCAAAAATAGACTGTCTGGTGTGCTGTTGAAGTAGTCTATCATGAACAAGTCTATCTTATAGCACTGACGAGTCCGGCTGTCTTCTACTTTTTGAATCTTTCTTGTCACCGTAATAGATTTTAGCGAAGCAGAAAGTCTGTAAAAATAACAAGAGAAAAACAGGAAAACAGGTCACAAAAAACAAACCGTTCCTGTTTTAGAAAATAACAGCTGTTTTCCTGTTTCGTTAAAACAGCTGTAAGAAAAATTTTTTTCGGTCCAACTTAAAACTAAACTCATGTTTTGAGCATATTTTTGCAAGCCCTAGACCAGTGATGACTTTTGTCTTAAGGACGGACGACAACGACTAACAAGCGGGGGTGGAGGCGAGCGCGAAGATGTCCTTTTGATCCCATCTCTTGTACGTCACCCGGCACCGTGACAGGCGACATGCGATGGATCAATGTGGGCTCATAGTCACAGCATGACACGCAATAAATTTTCTATTTAATATTGTAATAAAATCATTTTCGTAGCCGGCATCGCGCCATGTCGCCTGACAAACTTTGTCAACGGTGATATATTGACACGATGAAGCGGGGCATGAGGGAAGTGCTCCGAGCACTTGAACATTATTGTGATTTAATTAATGCAGGAAAAACTTTGCGTCTAATTGAATAAGGGTGTGCGAACAGGAGTCGGGACTCGTCGGGCCCTGAAGTCAATTAGTTCGCTGGCTGCATGGAGCTCGAGTTTCCCGGGAAAGCCCCACTCTCGCGCTATATTTATTTGAATATCAACTATGCACTTCTGAAGCAAGCAAGTAATTAATTTTAATACGCTAGTGGGTCTAAAGCTGGGGAGCTTGCGAGTGAAATGGGCTTTAAGTAGAGAAAAGCAGCTCGAAGTATTTAAATATTTGCGAAATAAGCTTTCCTAATGGAAATGAGGAATATTGCGGGAAAGTGCTTCGAGAAACTGCTTGCTAAGCTAAAACCTTTTTTAAATTTTTTTTACTCTTTTTCAACCTTCTAGAATCACATAGGGGGTTTATCTAGGCTCTGGGGGTTTTAACATAGTATGTTGGAGAATACGATTTTTGATGATTTTTTGAATGATCTTCTTCGAGAAGAGAACCAGTTTTGACCAGTTTTGGGACTGTGCACATCTCTAGCTATATCTTTGTTTATCAAAGACAATCATCCAGACGTACAGAAATAAGAAAGACAATAGCATCATTTTTATAAATAAAAAATTTGCTTAAAATTTCTTGGCTTCTCCTGGTTTTCTCATTGACTTTCTCGGGCTCCTCTGAGGTTCTTAAGGCCAAATAAGAAAGCTTCAAAGACCATTTTTGCAACAAAAAAGTTTTTGCCAGAAATTTCGAAATCGGGGAAGAGCTATTGGAAGGGTAAACTTCGCTCTTTTGTTTATTTAAATCGGTCAGCTAACTCAAATACGGACGTTTTATGATTTACTGGCCTTTAGAGAGCCAGCAGCTGATTGCTTATTCCAATCACCGCTCGAATAGGAATGCTTATCCGGAATCACCGCACAGTTTACGTATAAATAATAAGTGTTTACTGTAAATTGCCTCTCCTTGGGAGCACGGAGCTCTAAATTTAAATTTATCGCGTGAACGATTTGCAATAAATGCCGTTGTTTGGTGTGAAATTGATCTGGATTTGGGTGCTCAGCTACGTTCAAGTGGGAGTGAGTGATGGCTTTATGGGGATGGAGAACCTTGATCTCATGCATTATGCTTTGAGAGGAACAGCAAAAGGATGTCCCAGCAGCTATACATGGAACACTAATCCGGAGTACATTTTCATCAATCCTGGGATATAGTTGTCATTCTTTTCCAACATCCCTTTCAACAAGAGCTTACTGTTGACAGGATTGCAGAAGCCAGAACGACTTTGCCATGGCATGGGTCTCCTACGTAGCCGAGAAGCTCGCCGTATATTGGGGACTTTGCAGTTTCAAAGAGGATTGAAAGTTATCAGCGAGAGACAATCTGCTTACGTTTGTGATCAAAATGCGTCACTAGGTGTCAGAGCCTTATCGAGCTATCAGGAGGCACTCTACTGACGTGCAGCCTGGAGACGACCTTGTCAGCACTTCTTCGGAAGGAGTTATCGCTTGGCCAATTAGATTAGGTCAGTAACGTAAATCCAATGTCCGCATCTTCTACTTAATCAGCGAAGACAAATTAACCCATTTTGAACCAATCTCCATGTTTCTGGCGCCTGAGAATATTGTGGTCTTTGGATTTTGAATGTTTTTGCTTTTTGAAAAACCTGCTTTCCATACCGGTAGCAATCAGGTGGCCTCGTTTGGCTGCAGCTAAGCCACTTTTTGATGTCTTGAGTATTTGAAAACTGACCTGATTTCCTTTTCAATTTATTTTTCTTATTTATTTTTCAATAGCAATAAAAGATTCATTTAAAAAATTCGATAAACAAAGAAAAAATTTTTGTTTCAAAATTTTTTTATGATGGCCATTTAAGGCTCCATAGGGATGAGAGACTGATAGTTTTTTGGAAAAAATTTTGAGTCAGTCAAAATTTGTTCGACAATGGGCTAAAAACTCATCCGGAAGAAACGCCTTGCCATTTCTCTGACAAACCGCCAATTCTCGCCTCGTTTCGCCAAACGAGATTGATACTGCGTTTATTACGAGCTCTTTAGCAGTCACATGCGAAATGAATAATTGATGAATGGTCCATATACAGGGTCCATACAAGCTCGGCAAACCGGTTTCCGTATTCTCAAAAGTTGAAGCGATAGTCTCTTCGTAACCTCGAAAGTCGTCACTTCATTTCTTTGCTTCCGAAAAAAAAATATTTAGTGCCTTCCAGAGCGCCAGATCTCAGAGTAAGATTTATTTGCAGTGAGCTCATATTAGCGATACACTGATAAGGAAATTGACGCGCGAATTAAAAGCGAATTAGCAGTTGTAGCAATCTGATAGCGAGTTGCGGTGAAACAGGCCGCATCGGCAAAGAAAGTGATCCCGCGAGCGTTCCGAGAATGCGTAATTTGCCTGGGTCATGGGGAGAGGAACAAAGCAAGACCTTATCAAACACAATTAAAACGGAATCCAGACAATGTTTGCTCTCGCTTTATTGTTATCATAAAGTTTGTCTGGCCAAACGGCGATTCTTTCGACGGGTCTCGAAGCATTCAAAATCTTGCGGGTTAATGACACTCAAATCTCATAATAATAACACAAAAATGCGTGTCATTCAGCCGTGTGAGATAATGCTCGTTTTTATGTACCTACGACACAGATTCAATATTCGTACTAACCGCCATTCATTGGTGTGAGGTAGGTTTGAAAAGCGAAAAGCGCTTTATCTAATTTGTATCTGCCCTTGACCGCAAAAATCGACATCTGATCTGAGCTAGTTTTAGCTGGTAGGAAGAAAATGGTCTCGAATAAGAATTCAGTAGTTCAGAAAAAATAAAATGTCTCTTTATTAGAGAAAAATTAGCCCTAGAAAAGTTTGAACAGGTCTAGAAAAATTTTGTATTCTCTTAAATGGTAGAAAATGACCCAAAATAGGGAACTTCGTCACCATATACCTCTTACCTCTTAAAAGAGAGTATAAGAAGGGCCAAGATAAAATTATATTTCTTCTAAATCAAGAAAAATAAGCTTCTAAAAGAGAACTAATGGCACAAAAAAAGTTTTCAGCCTTGCCTTCCCCCTCCCCTTTCTCTTTAATTCTTAAAGTTAAAGACAATATTTTGAATTGTAAAACATATTTTCGGGTAAGTGTGAATATAATGGAATTTTAGGGCAAAAATTCCGAAATCGGACGATTTTGAGAGAGGGTTAATTTTGTAAATTTCGAGATCGGAGCAGGGAAGTTGAGTCATTTTCGCATGCAAGGGCAGCGACCATTCACACAAAGCCAGCTGATTCAAACAATGTTTTGAAATGTACACACACAATCCCCATTCGATCCAGCGAGTATGTGGGTGAAGAGCGAACACGTGAGTCAGTCGTTTGCCGGACGTGCGAGTATAAAAATTTATTTACATTCGCTCCTCGGCTTCAATTCGGTTCTGACTGTCGTTACAGAGCGAGCTGCAAAGTGAAACTCCACATTCCCCGGGCATGATTAAATTCACAAAGTAATCGAGCACAACCTTAATGAAGATGAGTGGAAGAATCGGTGAGTTTCAATGAGCCCGTGTTTTATCACGCAACGGCTATTGTGCAATTGTGATAAGTGGAGATCAAATTCGAAATCAATTTGCCGAGCAAACTTGACATTGCCCATTTGTTTTGTTAAAGCACACGAAGACGATGAATACCGAGAGCAGTTCGCGCCACTGGGGTCGACCTTGCGTGAGACTGCACGGAAGGCCTGCTCCACGAAACTCCTGAAACGCCGAGTACCGGTGTCTCTGTGGCTGCCTCAGTACCAGCCCAAGTGGATATTCGAGGACCTTGTGGCGGGCATCACGGTGGGGCTCACGGCGATCCCCCAGAGCATTGCGTACGCCATCGTCGCCGACTTGCCGCCCCAGTACGGACTCTATTCCGCATTCATGGGCTGCTTCATCTACATCTTCTTTGGGACCTGCAAGGCCGTTACGATCGGGCCCACCGCTATCATGGCCATCATGACGCAGCCGTACGTGGGCGGCAAGAACCCCGACTTTGCCGTCCTCCTGACCTTCCTCAAGGGCATCCTGACATTCCTCCTGGGATTCTTCAACCTCGGGTTTCTCGTGCAGTTCATTTCGTCGTCTGTGATATCAGGCTTCACGACAGCTGCGGCCTTGACGATTGCCAGCACGCAAATCAAGAACCTGCTCGGTCTTCCTGGAAACGGAGCCGGATTTATCTCGTCTTGGTCCAACTTCTTCAGGAATGCACACAAGTTCCAGTGGGGCGACACAGCCTTGGGGGTTTTCTCCATCATCTTCTTGTGGACACTTAAGGTGAGTTGAGACGTATCAAAGATATTTGGTGGCTTCCATTATTACTTAGGCCCCAAAAAAGTCGGCCTATAAATTTGGAAAAAGTTGTCGAAAAAACAACTTTTTAAAGTGACCTACACGCAAAAAATCTGACTTCGGTTCAAAATATAAAAAGTTAAAAAAAACCCTAAGAACGGCTTAACATTGACTGTGGCGATTTACCGACTTAAGCGATTTTTTAAGCTCAGCTATTCCATAGAAAAAATAGTTTTTGTTCAAATTGTTTTCATGAATTTTTTTACCCCCTTAAACCCATTTTCAAAGAGTTTCTTAATCCCCTAAAAATTAATTTCAATTTAAATTTGAAACTAAAATTTATTTTTATACTTATCATCAAGAGATGAAATTTAAGTTAAAATATCAAAAACTTCAAAATAAAAATATGGAAAAATACATGCAAAAAAAATTTAGCGTCGCCCAAAAATAAGCTAAAGAGATGATTCTTGGTTTTTTGAGCATTGCAAAAAATTTAATTTCGGAAAATATGTTAGGAATTCCTATGATTTTTTTATTGAAATTTTTAGTGTCCAATGGGTCAGTGAATAGTTCAATTAATTTTGTACGGAAAGTATTTACGTGATAAATAAAATATAAAATATAAATATAAACACTGCATTGCTTGTAAAACTTTTCAAATACAAAATTTATCGATTTTATTAAATTACTTGGGCCTCAATTATTTCATTTTTAGAAAAATATTTTAATGTGGGAGCTCAAAAAATGATCATTTCTACCTGTTCAAAATATTCGTTCTTGATTTTTTGACCTTCAAAAATAGTTTTCATAAGAGGACTTCGAAAGGAAAATTTTGCCTAGATAAGCTAATATTGCATTCCTCAAAGCAGTCTGCGTCACGTAAACAGGCCTTTAAGCTATGTAAACATCGTAGTAGAGGCCGCAATCGGACTGTTGCGAAACAGTGGCATTGCTCCTAGACTGATATATAGATTACATTGGTCAATTTTTATCTAATCACCCCATAGAAAGTTGGAAATCATCGAGGACGGTTCGCGTTGGGCGCTAAATACCTATCACTGAGCCGGAATGCGATGGTGGATCTGGGAGGAGCCGTTCTGGCCTACATTCTCTTCCACTACGGGATTCAGCCATTTAAGCTGACTGGTGATATCGAGGCCGGATTTCCGCGCGTCGGTTTGCCACCCTTCTCGACAACGGTAGACAACACCACGATTGGCTTCATTGACATGGTGAAGGAGCTGGGCATAGCGCCTGTGAGCGTCAGTCTTATCTCGATTCTGGAAGGCGTTACGGTGGCCACCATCTTTTGTGGTAAGTTTATTGATCATTATCTTTATAATAGCCATAGATATTCCTAATCAAGTTAAATGGGCCTTTTATCTTCCTAGGCTTTTGTAGACTTGAGCTCTGGGAGCTTCTTTTAACTTTAAAAGGTGGCTTTAAGGAGATAAAAAATACTAAACTCTTCAAAAGGGTTTGAAAGGTCTGATACATAATTCCAAGTAACTTTAATGAGGGTCGACTCTAAATTTTAGTGTAAGTCTAAGATCTCTGAATCGTGGTCTAAGATCTCTAAAAGAACGTTGAAGAGATATAAAGTAGCTCTCAGGTCATTATTATGGCTTTTAAAAGTCAAAGTTTTTTTTCCACACAGAAAAAAGCAAAACAGTCGACGCGACCCAGGAAATGATTGCAATTGGAGCCTGCAACATTGGAGGGTCCTTCTTCTCCTCCATGCCAGTGACCGCCTCCTTCACCCGCTCGGCCATCAACAACGCCAGCGGAGTCCGGTCCCCCCTCGGAGGAACTTTCACGGGAGTACTCGTGCTGCTGGCGCTCGGCGTCCTCACCCCCTACTTCTACTACCTCCCGAAAGCCACACTGGCAGCAGTTATCATTTCTGCCATGTTCGCTACAATGGAGTTCAAGGAGATCCACGAGACCTGGAAAACCCGCCGAGTAGACGTAATTCCATTGTTAGCGACGCTTTTGTGCTGCCTCTTTATTGGCTTGGAACCCGGAATCCTCATCGGGACTGGCGTCAATCTGTTCATTGTGCTGTACAGCAACTCACGGCCCCAAATTGAGGTGAACACGACGAAATTTGGTGAAAATGAGGCGCTCATACTCGTCCCCAACCGGGATCTCATTTTCTCGTCCGCCGACTACTTCCGGTACCGCTTGACCAAGAGCATTCAGCAGAATCCCAGGTGTGACTTCGTCATCATAGACGGAAAGTACATCCAGACCATCGACATGTCGGCAGCCAAGGTGAGTGACCCTCCTGAGATACATGGTCATTTTCTAAATGTCTCGACTTTCCAGAAACTGACCAACCTGGTGGAGAGCCTGAGAGCCCAGAGGAAGGAAATTGTGCTCTGGAACTGGTCTCGCCAGACCAGCAACGTACTCATCCGGCACAACGTTGAGCTGAAGGACCTGTTCGTGTTCGTTCCGAAAATCGAGGACCTCATAAGCCACCTGAGGCTCCAGACTGTACAAACCATTAGTATTACGCGGTGATTGCTATACTACTATTTTAGTTGTGGAAAGTGCTTACTAGGCTAGGACGTTGGCGAGTTACGTAGTATTAGAACACTCAGGAGAGGAACTGTTTTCGTAGTTTTAAGGTAGATGTAAAGTTCAAAAGGTGAAATAAAGCCTGAAATTGTACCTACAGCAAGATTTTTTCACTATTGAGTCTGTCCGTCTGTCTAATTCTGGAATGTTGAGCTAGAAGATTTGTTGATAAAAAATGTTGGTTAATTTTTGGCCCTCATTTACGGTTTCAATAAAGGAAAATCTGAGAGTCAAAAGGTTAGTTAGTTAGTTTACAAAGCTACAGGGACTACTTTTAGGCTCTTTGGGGGCACAAATTAATTATTAAGATTTTTGTGCTCCAAAAAATCGATAGAAAGCTCATTCAAATTCATAGGCTCGCTCCCATGGGTCACCAAAAATTCAAAAAATTTTTATAAAAATGCCCAGGTTGTTTTCTGCAAAAATGAGAAAATCACTTCTCTATCATTTTGTTTTTATTGCATTTAAAAATTTAACTGATTTTTTTTCTGTGAATTTTTTGTTTTTATTTTAAGTCAAAATAAAAATTAATTTAAAAATATTTAGAGGGGTCCCCCTTAAAATAGAAGCTAAGGGAAGATGAAAAACGTTTAGGTGCTTAATTTAAGAACCGATTTCCTTTGCATTAAGATTAAAATTTTTGGTAAGCAGTTGAGTCATCAATGACCCCTTGGTAACCAATAGGGTTAAGTCATTTAAGCCATATTCATATCTAGTGTCGGGATGAACGTAGCTTTGCTAGTGGGAAAATAAAAGAGCCTGGAAATAAAGTTAAATGTCCAATTGAGTGTTAAAACTCGGTTTAGATTTCTTGCAACACATCGAAAATCGTCAACGTTTCAACTTTGTTTCCTGAAGTTGATCCGGATCGTCACTAGTTCATCAATATTGACTAAACTATTTGCTCAAGCTTTGATACCCAACGTGTTAAAGGCATCCAAGTGTGACATTCTAATTAGATAGTTACACCTGGCAATATTGCAATAGTTTCCAAGCGACTACCTACGACCTTGGGGGCTATCAAAGGGAATATTTGCATTCATAATGAACTCCAGCTAACCAGTAATTTATCTAATTTGGAGAATCAACTCACAGGAATCCATTTTAGCAGTCTGTAGCTCTGACAACTAGTGACCGCAGTGAATTTGCTGTTTTCAAAGAGCAATTCTTTTTCCAACTTTTTGTGACACTCCCGGACATGCAACATTGCGAATATTGTGTCACTTTTGTCAAGTATCCATGCAACATTGAGGGTGCGCAACGAAGGGATTAACAGAGAGAGAGAGAGACGGAAAAAATGAAATTGATGAGATGATATGAAGCTCTGCACCATCGAACGTGACTGGGATGTTGCACTCTTGACACATTTTTCGATGGGAAAATTCACAATACAAATTTGAATATTTTTATGATGTACTTTGCCTTTGTTACCTCAGTAACGGTAAGCCTTAAAATTTTCAGTTTTTCATGGAATTAAAGCCTCAGAAAGATGTGTAGCTTTTATGTATGTTTAGGTGACCAATGTAAATGGCAAAAGTGTTACTGGGATAGAAGTAAACCCTGGTAATTCCTAGTTGGAACAGTTGGTCGGTTTTATTCCAAAGAGCACGCTCTTTGTACTCATTCCGGTACACTGAGGTTGCATTGGCTTTACGGCAGCTCGGTCGAGGTTGCAATCTAGAATCTCCCGCACATTTCAAAGTCAAAAAATCTGTACTAACGCCTGCCAGTCTAGATTCTATGGTCTAGATGGATAACTGGAACGAAATTCCAAGTTTCAAAGTTTTTTGAGCTGAGACTTTTATAACGAAAATGACAATTTTGAGAAAATTTTGGAAAAACAAGGGCTCGGGAGCTCTTAAAACCTCAACTATTTTTATGCATTATGGTCAATTCTATTTAGACTAGTTTGAGTTAATATTCTCTCTAACCACAAAATAAATTCTTAGAGAGACTTTCTAGAATCTTGGTAATCCTCGAAAATTTAATTTTCAACGACATTAATTTCACGAAAGTCGCTTATTTCCTCCCAAGTAAATTAGGCTCCATGGGAACTCGGAAGTAATGCAGCTTCCTGTACTGAATCTCTTCAAGAGGCTCCTCATTGTGATTTATGGAGGCAAAAATCAAATAACCCTTGAAAGGGAGCGCAACCAAAATTTTCCGCAATATTGTTGAAAGCGCAAACAAAGTATCTCTGCAGTTTTCTTTTCTTCGCAAAATATTTGTACACAAATAGTAAGACAAAAATACTTGTTCGCTGCAAAACTAAATAAATTACAGCCAGTCTATTCATCTCCCCGATTCATGGGGCTAAAGTACACACATAAATTTAGTTTCATCGTTTCTTCAAATGCTCAAATATTTGCTTCATCATCATCTGCACAACAGCTTGCTGCATCGTTCTCATCATCTTTTCCCCGTCTCACCCTTCCATTCTGCAGTTTCCACTCCAGCTCTCGGGCTCTTGTTGAGCCGTGTCTTCGAAATGAGGCACAACGTTTCTCGAGATTGCACAATTTTTCATGCAATCTTCAGCAGCCAGTCAGTTGGTATTGTTTTTAGTTTTTTGTTGGAGCGGCGTATCAATTGACAGAAACACTGTTTCGTGTCTGTTTGCTGAGGATTTTTTCTTTGTGAAGGCCTACTTGAGGTCATTTTCTATTATTAAAAAGCGAATGTCAATGCAGTTGGTGATTCTTTTGTCAACTAAATTTTATTAAATGATTTGCTGCCAGTTAAAGTTCAGGTTTTAATATCTCGGGTGACCTCAGCGGAAAAACTTAAATAATAATTAATAAACAAATAAATCTGACTGCATTAAAAAATTCTACAAAAATAAGAAAACTTAGGTCTGAGCCAAAAAGTTTCGATTCTAGTGAATGCCTAAAATTTGCATTTTGCGTAAAAGAAAGTTAGAATAAAAGGCATGGTTTTTAAAAATTATTTTGATGTTTCTAATGTGTCTAAGACAATTAGTGTACGATTGCCGAGACCGAAGACACCCTGTTAACCTCTCCCTTCTACATAAGCGGGGTCCTAAGGCTGTGAGATAGGTGGACGAGCTTGACATCGACCTGTCATCAACACTGAGGGGTGGGATCAACGCTAGGGTAGAAAACTTATGAATTAAATCCATTATGAGCCATTTAAGCCTAGCACCTCCTCCTAAAATGGGAATGAAAAATTCATGTTTATAAATTATGTTTTTCACAGATCAACAAAACTGCATGCTCAGATATTTTTGTAACGCGTTCATGCGTTGTAACTGGCCATGAGATATGGGAAAATCAATTTGAAAACCAAAACGTAAATTTTTTTTTGTTCCCTAACAACAATTTTAACGTTAGTTATTTTCCTAGTAAATCGGCTCTATTATATAACGGGGAAACGGACACTCTTATCACTAGTTGCATGGTCCTCCAATTCCACTCCTCCACGGAGATTCCACCTTTAATGAATGCGGCGTTTCCTATGAAACGGTATCAGCTTGAGGAAACCGCTTCTCACATAGTCACGCGTTACATCATTATCGCAACTAGCGAGCTGCTCTGTGGGGGAACTGATGCAAGGCATATTTTGCTGTAGCTCAACGTTTTCAAGCTAAATACTCCTCAAGTGATGTGAAAAAGACGTCAGTCTCTCCATCATTTTCCACGTGAGAGGCACACTTCACTTTAATTCGAGCGAAAATGCTGGTTTTGTTCATACCAGGGATGAAAGTAAATCCACAGAAGCCAACGTTTCACCTGGAAACTTTTTCCGCTATCTCTATTTCTCTTTATTCTCTTCTTTTTCCTCCGACCTGCATACCAACTACTTCTCCGAGAGCGAAACTTTGAGTTCCTTTTAATCTGGTTTGTTTATTAAATCGCACGACTACTTTGCGGTCCAAGTAAAGCAATTCTTCACTTTTCCAACCCACAAAGTGTTTAAATTTATTGTCTTCCCGAGTTTGCGGAAATTTTCGCGTTTCTTCGTTGTTGAAAAAGTCAAGCCCTTGGACCGAAGACGGAGGAAGATTGAGAACTTCGATTTAGACAATTTTATTTATCTTAATTTTTGTGATTTAACTAGATAAGAATTTTAATTGGCTGGTATTTTTTTTTATTGGCTTTAAATTATTTTTATAAAAATGTGCTCCCTTCTTCATTTTTAGGGGTAGTTTTATTAAACCCTTAACAATCCTTATTTTGTTAAATTGAAAACTTTACTTTTCTTTTTAAATTGAATTTATTTCTAAATAAACAGAAAAATGCCGGAATCACACAAAAAAATCCTAGCAAACCCATGAAAATTCAGGTTTTAGAAATATTCGGTGTTTTTTGAGTCAAAATCTGTAAAATAAGTAAGGTCCTAGAAAAGAAACACTTCAAGTCAGAACAAAGTCAGTGAGCCTCCACAGTACGCTTTTAGACTGATTCAGAGAAAAGCTGAGGAAAGTCAAGTACTTTTTAGGCGTCCAGAAGTCTCGCAAAGAGCAATCACATTCAAATTTTACGAGCCGCAATCGGGGATGTTAGCAAGATATTCGACAAAGTTCAATCCACGACGCTTTCCTTTTTATTATTTCCATCATCTTCCAAAGAGCTCCTCTGCATTCACTTAGACCCATGAAAAATTTATATGCTAACGACGACATGAATTTCCGAGCAGAAGCACAATAAAATTTTATAATCTTCACTCTCATGTTATGAGATGATGACATTTGCCCGCACTCGAACGAACAATGGGAATGTTATCCATATAAAACATGTCAAGGCTCTTCCATCTAAATGAGCAAGCATAATGAGGTCTACTCTTGCGAAAGGGGGAGACACACGAGCAAGAGCTCTTGGCTGGTCAGGTAGAGTGTTCCACTCCGGTGACCATCCATTGAATTTCCGCAATTATAATCGGAAGGCAGATTGGAGAAAATCAAGTTTCGCAAAACGCTGCATCTTGCACTTCTTATCGGGAGGTTCGAGTTGACTTGGCGCATCGGAAAGAAGAGACGTTCTCTCGAAGGAGGCAGAGACAAAGGAAAACATCGGAAATCAAATGCAAATTCGATTTTACACATCACTGGAACGTGATTAGGGTCAACTGGGTGGGTTACTCGGCTATGCTGGCCTGCCAGATGTCTGGAAGATGATGAGGTGGTAACTGGATTTAATTTCAATGGTATCCTCATCACTTCATCAGCGTGAGAATGGAAAAGTTTCATAATCATAACCCTGTTTTCAGCTTGATTGGGCTTTCTTGGACAGTAAGTGGGTAATTTTGAAGTTTGGACACCCATTTCAAACGCTAGACAGTGATTCAATTATGTGAGAAAGATCAAGAACCAAGGTTGGTTTCTTCTTTGAGATTGTCGGAGCTAGAGGGGCTCCAGCAAGCAATAAATGGGGCTTAGCCAGAAAACGTTTCGATGACGTTCAAGGAGATCTCATGTGAGGCAATTCCACATATTCCTTAATAATCCACTAAAGTCGTATCGAGGGATTTTAAAATTTTCAACCAACCGCCATCTTGAATGTCAGCCAAAAAGCTGTTTTTTTCTTTCAAATTTACCAAGCTTTCGATTTAAGGATATTTTAAAAAAAGCTGCCATCTTGAATGTCAGCCATATTGAAAATATTGATTTGAGACTGTTTTTAAATATTCCAATTTCCACTATCTTGAATTTCGGCCGGAAAAAATCCACCAAAACCTCCATCTCGAAACACCTCACCATACAGAAATTTTAAACAGTGTTCAAGAAACTTTTTTTTTCTAGCCAACCAGGAGTCTGAGAAGAAGTTTTCTGAAGAAAAAATGTACAAAAATTTTCTTCAAAGAAAAATTGAAATGCCTACCCATCCATCACTTTCCTATGTCGTTTTAATCTAAAATTTTCATTCCCAGACCGCAGACAGTCAGATGCCCAAAACAGAAAAAAATTCAATTATTTACAGCAACGGCACGGGCAAAATCAAATCTGGCTATAAAAATGACCGCTCTGCCAGTAAATTTCCTCACGCATTTCATACTTCCACCAATTTACAAGCCATATGGTGGGTCTATTAGCTGTGTGAGCAATTTCCAGTTTACCTCGAGGCTTAGCTGTGATTTTGTTTTTTTCCCCCAACATGCACTTTCGAAATAACAAAAATTGCCATCGCAATACCCCGAAATGCTTCTATACTCCGTGGAGTATGACTCGAAAAGTGTGTAATATGCATGTTCGCTAGTATCCATTGTGGGATACGGCGGCACTTTTGGGGAAAAAAAATCAACATTTTTCCATGACGTTGCACAACGTACACCCGTTCGAAAGAGAGCAGCAGCGTGTACTGGCAAACAATTATGCTCAAATGGACATTCAGTTGGCACATTTGCCAAAGCCGCAAAACATAAAAATAATTTTCAAAGCTTTTAAAACAATTTCAAGTTTTAATTACTATTGTGCATTGGCTTTCCACTGTCTCGTTGTTGTTGGTGCTGCTCAGCTCCGGCTCTCTCTTCGGAAGAGGCGTCTGAAATGGCACGTGATTATTACAATAGTGTCTCTGTGTCGCCAGGAGGAAATCGGTTTTTAATGCTTCGAGTCAGAGGCGCGAAAAAGCCAACACGCCTGGGAAAGACTGAGTTCTGAGCTCCGCCACTGGGCGCAATAATCATTGAACATGGAAAACTGTTGGAAGAAAACTACGTCCCATTTCCCCGGAAGTGGTTTGCGGAACTCGAAACAGCGAGACAAATCATCATCCAGCTAATCCTCTTTCGGTCCGCAGGCCTCTCTCTCTCTCTGGTCACAAAATCCCATAATTCATTCCTATACTTCCGTGCAGAGGGTCCTCTAATTGCCACTGCACGTCCCGCAGTTGCCCGTCAAACAAATTTAATCTACCGCATTGAACCGTCTAATCTGCTGTGGAGAAAGGCGAAGAGCAGGAGGAAAAGAAGAACGCAAACTTTAAAAATCATGGGATCACATGCGTAGGTAGCCGTGCCACGACTCGAGAGGATATGTAGTAATTTAATCAACAGACCCTATCGAGTTTACGAAGCATGACACAATAAACCCAACTATTTTATTGGGGCTTAGTTTATGTGAGTTGGCTGTTGAGCGGAGAGTGAGAAAGTCTCAGTCCGTGCATTCTTTCTGGAACCGCACACACACACGATGAACGGTTTTGGGGTATTCAATTAGAAGGGCTGTGTTTTGGGAGGTTTGTTGGCATTTTCCGAGTCTGAAATCTAGTGCCAGTTTTTCTAAGGTCACCTAAGGTCTAAAACATCGATCCAGTGATTTTTGGGACATTGAAATTTTTTACTTAAAAAATCATTCGGGCTAAAATTCGTTTGAAAAATTTTTATTATGGAAGTAGAGTGGAACTAATGGAAATTTTGTGTATTTTCCTCTCTGTTGATATCTTTACCGATCCCAGAAGACATTTATTAACCAAAGCTCTTGGAACTAAAAGCCAAATATTTTTGAAAATAAATCAGCTTTATTCTAAAATTAAATTTATTTTTAATTATTTATTTTGTTGGTTAGGAGGTAAAAACTTTCCTTGAGAAAGTTTTCAGATCATGCACCTCAATATAGAGAATGAGACTATTAACACTCACCATGACAACTTCGTTTTGGGCCCCCAATATGACTTCTTAAACCACCAAAATGATGTTATCTAAAATTTTACCTGTCTCTTTTGAAATTATAGTCCAAAAGTTTTAGACGAACTCAGCAATTTTCAATATTTAAATTCACAGAATCTCAGTCATATTATTGTAGACAAGCGTTGAATAAAAAGGCACATCCACAAAACTTGGTTTCATTTTAATTATTTTTCAAGGAGTCTCCTTCAACCTCCAAAAATGACTCCATTGAGCTTTACTTCCTCTAAGGGTTTCCGGTTAAACTTAGATTCCTACTTCTCTTCTCTCCCTCATGATCAGGCTCTTGGTTGCTGCTCATCTCTTGGTAGTTGATATTCTTTTAAGGCTGAGAAAGCTAGCTTGAATATGTTTGTCCATTTCTCATTCCTAGATTCTTTGTTACATAAGGTCCCCTATATTCTTCATAACTCCAGTTCACCCTGCTCTCTCCCCATTCCAGACTTTACCATGCAGCAGGAATTTTATTAAAAGGAACTTCCTTCAGCTTTCATTTGCTCACTCCTCCAGATACATTTCAAATCGCAAAAAGCAATTTTCAGGGATTATCACATGCGTACTTTCATCGGCATTCAAAGTGGCAATCCCAGCTCTGTGGATAAAAATATATCTCTTACCTGCGGAATTCAATATTTGATTGCCTCCCCACTTTTATCCGGGGGATCAAATGCTTAAAATTGACTTTCTAGTTGACATCCATGGAATGACGACGACGATATGTTTTCTGCTGAACTATTGGAAAAAAGCACTTGATGATGAGCGCACTTTTTCATGCCACTATGCAGCGGAAGGAGAGTCGGGAGCGTTGCCATCCCGGCTTTGGAACTGCAAAAACCATTTGAGCGATTGGAAATGTTTTCATTCAAGTGGATATCATCACTGTTCATTGATAACATGAGTTATGTTGACTCTGGTTGCAAAAATGTTTAGACTCGCTACTTGAGAATTATTACGCTCCCCCAGTTTAGGAGCGTTTTTAAAAAAATATCAAAAGTAGGGGGTTTCCGGGGATTCCGCTTTTTGTAGTTCAGGCAGCTACAACTTTCGCTTCACAAAATATCGGCAAAAATAAATTTTCGTGATTTTAAAAGTAAATCTTTCTTCAACCACCATTTTATTTTGCAACCAGGCATTGAAAGACAAGGAATTTATTGTAGATTCCAACGATACTCAAGTTTTCATTGAAACAACCACGACTGCGACGATGTAATCGCTGTTTTTGATATCAAAACGCGAGCGAAACCCCAGAAAACCTACAATGGACGGAACGAAGATGAAATAAGGAAGCTTTTATACAAGGGAAGTTCCCGTGAAATAGCTTTTTAAGGTCGCTAGGAGTATTTCAAAAAAATATCACAAAAATCGGCCAAATTATTTGTTGGCACGAAAAGCCATGGCAATGTGATTCACGCACCTGGCAGAAATTAGTGACTTGGTCTAGTATTGTGGTTACTTTCTATAGATTTCGCATTGAACGGTCAGAAGTGTAATTTCAGGCACTTTGACTTTTTTTCATTAAAAAAAAAAACTTATTCTTCTGAGTTTAAATGGGAGCTCTAAGTAATAAAACTTTAACGCGCGATTTGAAGGTGATTTTATGAGCTTCAATTGAATAAAATTTTCCTAAAATTGGTCCATGCTTTTTTTCGTAATTATTTTTCAAGCAACAAGCTTAAACATGAGTATATGACTTGAAATCATTATTTTTAACACATTTCGGCGCTTTTAAGAAAAATTAACTAGAACTATAAAAATAATTATAACAAACGAAAGATCCCCCGAAAAAGGCCTGTTCGCAAATTACGTCACAGTTCTTGGGTTAGGAGAGGGAGGATCTAAAATCTCGATATTTACCGTAACGTTTTTTATGAACAAAGCCAAAATGGAATTTCAGACCTCCAATCTGGCAGCTGTCGAAAACGTCTCTCTGATTGACATTCTGAAAATCATAATTTAATATTCTGTAAAATAGAGTGATTTCTACATAGACAAAAATTGAGGTGACGATTAAAGAACCCGGAACTCGATCGGTGGCAATTTCGGGGATGTCAAAGACCACCGCCATGGAAGTATCCGCGTTATTAACAAAGTTTGTATAAATCAGGATTTGGCTGCGGATTATAACTTTTTTCATATTTTTGCTCTCCTTTCAGCACCCCGAAGTTTGCCTCTCGCGCCTCTTTTTGGCTCCACACGCCTTATGAAATATTCATATGTATATATTAGATAGAGCACAAACAAACTTTGCACCTTTCTTTTATTCTCCCTGCTGTGTTCCCCACCAACTTGCTCTAGTGTCGAGTCACGAGAGCGAGAGAGGCAGGATATCTAGGTCTAGGGTTATGCAAGAATTAACTCTTACAAAAGTTGCAGCCAACACTCGTGGAAACTTTAAATTGTGTACTTTTCTTGAGCACAAATGTAACAAATTAAAAGGGCCCTTTCTGGGGAAACGGCAAAGTGGACGAACAGAAAGCGTGTGTCCTTCAGAAGCAGAAGCGAGAAGAACAAAAAGGCAGCATCATCTAGGCAAGAAGACAGAAAGTTTTTCAAGCATCTTTATCCAATTATAAAGTTGTTCAAGCCTCATAAAATGCCAGTCAGAAGCCGTGGCATGGCGGCGTGAAAATTGTATTGGGTTAGTGGAGAACAGCCAGCACACGACTGCGAAAGTTTGTTTGTTCGGGCAATCTGACATGTCTCGGGAAAATCCACGATGAGATGCACTTTGCTGGTCATTTTCAAGGGACCTCTTTTGCACCTGATTTTTCCCTCCTCCGCCAAGCTGCTCCGAGTTCCCCCGAACAGCTGCGAGGAGCGAAAAAGTAATGGGATTTTATTGTAACACTCGCGAAAATGGAAAACGACGGTAAAAAGAGAAAAGAATATATTCAAATGAAAAGTTTTCCCTCCGCTCTCGTGCATTCTCCTCCACCACCAAGCTCCTTTGCTTATTATGAATGAGGTTTTTTCCCACACATAATTTACTACCTCTACATCGCATTGGCATCCCGTGTTCGTCTCTTCTGTCTTCGTTTTGCATCCGACTGAGGGAATGCGCGGAGTCTGAGAGGAACGAAGTGGCGAAGAGGGAATGTGGCACCAAGTGAGCTATCAAGGAATTTATGACGCCCTTAAGACTGCTGTAGACTGGAATTTACATGGAAAATATTTTAAAAATAATTTATTATGCAAATTAAAACGGACTCGAGCACCTCTGCGGAGTCGTCATCGATATCTTCCCTTCTCCTTGGCAGACGAGAAATCAAGGACTTGTGGTTTTCTATTGTTCCTCCTTTTGCTGCTTATTTACCGTCAGCTAGAGCTCCTTAAATTACTTGTGAAACTCATTTAAATTGAAGTTAGAGGGGTCAGAGTACCGACCCCCCAAATGGAGGGGGAGCCAAAAATTAGTTCTCCTAATTTGGAAGGAAAGTCTTTTGTCTTTTAATTAGGAAAGAAAGATCCCCAGAAAAAGAGCTTAAAAATTCAAATGGTTCAATCTGGACCGCTTAAAAATAGATTTGACTCCTATCGTTCATTTGGAACCTATTTGAGCACGAAAATCGACGAAAATTGAACCGGAAAAAAATTTATCTGGATCTCCCCTGGCTTGTTGTCTTTAATGTGGTATTGCAAAATGTCCGTCCATACATTGAAATATTAACTAAAAAATAAGCCAATAGGATCAAATACCTAAAAAATTTAAAGGAAGGAGTTGTGGCGTTGCCCGGTAGAGAAAATGCCCCTCTTGCTAGATTTTCAAGAAATAAAAATTGGAATTTACGACCTTACTATTTTTTAAAAAATTATTTATTTTGGGAACTTTATTTTCAGGCTGTTTAAAATTTTTAAAACATTTTCACAGCAAAATTCACTCTTTATCAAATAATGTTTTGAAATTATGGTCCATTAGCAATGTTTATCGGTCGCGGTCAAGGTAATTTGTTCAAAATGAAATTATCAAAGCCACAAAATATTGATGTGTCCCTAAAATCGAATTAATGCTCATCAGTTCTCGGAGCGAATTATTAAATTTCAATTACGAAGGCAGCTGCAGGCCTCCCACAGCCAAACAGAGTCCGCTTCAAGCGTCTGACGTGAAGTTTTTCCCGCACTTTAAAATGTAGCGCTGCAGACTCCATTAAACGCTTCATTACGAGTTGCGGAGGCAGCAAAACGACGGGATGTGGAACAAAGCTCGGTGCAGTGTGCAGATAAAGTAATACAAAGTCGTTTAATATCCAGTTTCTGTCAATTTGGGAGAGCAGGGAGGAGGGAAGATGCAACAAAAAGGCCATTACGAGTCTTGGGAGGATGTGTAATGAGAAAAGCGAGGGAGCAGAATTGATTCTGGAACGGGGCCAAGGCGAGGTCGGTGAAAATTAGGAAAACAGCGCTGGCCAAAATAAAGTAATTTAATAACTTCTCACCCCCGTGATTCGAACGTCCTTCGCCCCGTCCGAGATGATAAAATCTCGCAAAATATGAGTCATCATTTGGCCGAAGAAACGGAGTTGGCGCCAAATCAGAATTCATTGCTCGCTAGACGCTGTCTCCTCCGACAGCCGTTTTTGTGTTGCCCGCGTCCGGATCCGAGTGCAGGAGAGCAAAATAAAATAAGCATAATGACCATTAAACCGTTTAATGTAGTTTCTGTTTGCATGCTCTTCGAGGCTCCAGGCGGTCGACGGCCCTGGCAGGGGTGGCAGCCCTAAACCCCGTCTGCTGCCGTTTGAAATAGAAGAAGACACGTCTCTGGACCCCTCTCTGCGGCGTCTTTTGTGTTTGTGCAGGGATATGGATGCAATTCTTTCAAGTTGTCTCACAGAGCAGCTGCATGATGACTGAAAATTGATGTCCAACTCGACACAGAGAGATGCGCGGCTGGAAAACGTCTGAATGCACTTTCAATGTACGCTGCATTTGAGGGAATTTTATTTTATTGTTTTCCCAACAGTTGTGTAGGAGGAAGGAGGCACTGTTTTGCCAGACCGAGTCCGAAATAGTGGAGGCAGACAAAGGATTTTATTGTTTTAGGTCAATTGCAAATTGTGAATTTATGAGATCTGATTCGGCCGAGCAGTTGAAGATCCTTAGTGATGAGAGAACGGCTTTCATTGAATGCTATTCCATGTTTCTTCTCAAATAATTTTTTTAGTTGCAAATTAATTTAATTAAAAATTTCTATTTTATCTGCAGAAGCTGAGAAAAGATATCGTAGTCCCCAGTGGCGTAGCTAGATTCCCAGGCTTAATTTCCCCCTCTCTTGTACAATCTCCTGTAAAAAAGGACCTCTCTTTTCTTTCCTTGAAAGTTTTGTTTAAAAAGCACTCGCCCGCTTTTTAGCTACGCTACTGATCACCTCACTTGATGATGATGAACCGCATCTAACTTCACCGGAGTTCTCAGAAATTGATTCAAAGTAGGACTTTCTCGTCTCATATATGTTATCCCTAACAAGTTAAATATGGAAGCTAGCTTCAATGGAAAATCCAGAGTATAATCTGCCAGCCCGCTTAAATCAAAGTGGTGTAGGTCATTTCTGCATGGACTGAGCGGCTTAAAATCTTAGTGGCAGAGAAAATATTTTCTTTTTCATGTAAAAACTCGGAGACGTTTTGAGCACTTGGAAAAACTCCATTGGCGTAATCAAAAGAAGCTCTCTGTGTGATTTTCATGAAAATATTAAGGGTGACGTTTTTAGTCCTTCGAAAAGAGATAGAAACCTGCATCCGTAGAGTAGGAAGTTAGACATCTTAGATCCCCATTTCCCCTAGGGGGGAGTGAGGAGGGTAAACACGTTCTATGAAACTTCCTTATACTTAATTTAAATGAGCTAAATTTAGGATATGTTGTAGTTCACATCAAATCTAGCAAATCATAGAACTCATGGATGCCCCTATCACTTAAGGGGGCCAAGTGGGGGACTCCCGAAGTTTGTATGGGGGAGCACTTTAGTTGCTCCAATGAGCTGAAATTCAAAATAGTCCCGTAAAATTACACTATAAAAAACTTTTACTTCAAAACAAGGTCTCAAAAACGTAAAAAAAATGAATCTGGAAACTTTCGAATACAATCTTGGCAGACATGTAGGCGGAATTTCAAAATCGTCCGATTGAGCTGAAACTTTGGTAACTCTTAGAGGGCACATATTCGAACAAGAAACATTCCTTTAGTATCCCTCTATCAACTAAGGGGGCGGAGAGGGGACTCCCAAAATTTGTATGTAGATTTTTTGCGTATCGGGCTGAAAATATAAATAGGTTCGAAATAGGTTGATAAAATTTAAAAGTAAAAATCAAATCAAAATATAAAATCGAAGATTATTATTATTATTTGAAATAGAAGCCCCTCTTTCAGTCCATAAAAATTAAAAATGTTGAAGGGACACTGAAAAATCCTGAGGCAAAATATGGGTGGTCTCTTCCAGGGTAAGCTGGCGTGATTTGATATACCAAAACAGCAAATATGGTAACTCGAGAGCAATTTTAATGAGGCAGAACCCAAAACAGCAGAAAAGAGACCTATGAATACACTCTCAGCCAGATTCCATTGAATTTTCTGCATGGAATAGCAAGTAATTTATTTTTAATTGAATCGAAAACCCACCTCGGCTGATGTTCGCCATGGAGCGACTCGAAGAAAGGCAGCACGAAACTACCAAACTTAATTATTTTCCTCGACTCTTCTCGCCCCGTTCTTTGCATGCGTCTTCAATCGCATCTCCTGAAGAGGCCCACGGACTGGCGATGCAGAAGGTAAAAGAAAAACATTAATTTAACAAATTTCCTTACAATTTTCCCCATCCATTCATCTTCGTGCTGCAACCCCGGCTTGTTGTTGTTGCTGCCAATTTTGTCTAGCCCGAATTGCATCATTTCACCGAACTAACACGACATTGTGTACTCAAAGTGGTATACATTACAGGAATCCGAGCCCTTCTCTCCTCCCCCCCGAGTGGAGTGTGGGAAAGTGCAAGAAAGCGAGTGACTGAGTCCGTGAAAAATGACAATCAAGAGGGAAACCCGGCTCGGCTTGGCGGCTCCCGAATGCGCAAACTCGCCTTTTCTCCTCCATCCATCCGTGTGTGTGCCGAAGAAGTCATCTGTCTGGCACCCGAATGCACGTTTCTGTACAAACCCGCCGCTCTGGATGCAGTTACTTCTGCTGCTGGTACCATTCAGTTGTATAACAGATCGCAACGGAATCGAACGTGTCTCTCCGACGGGAACAAAAAAATTTATTCTCCCGCGCGCTGTAATTACAATCAGAGTCTGTAACTTGAGGACGTGAAACGAGATGCGACTAAATGGCAAGAGTTGTTTATTGTTTTCGCATCCTGTGAGCACAAAGGACATGCATTACTGCTGTTGTGAAGTTTGAATTACCGCACAAGAAGACAATTACCTGCTGAGGAATTGCAATGCCAGATTTCGCGCCTGTGAAAATACTCAAAAGTGAAGTGCATCATGGCTTGGAATTAAGCAAAAAAGAAAGGTTTGGTTGAATTCGTGGAAGCCGTTGGTTTTGGAATTTAATTTTGAAAAACAATAGACGTAGATGGAACCTTGGGAATTAGTTTTTGAAACTCTGTTTTGGACCGAGAATCGATCTAAAATTTTTCAAAAATCCAGAAAAAAATTTTGACGGGCAAAAAATTTTTTTTAATTCCACCAAGGAAAAAGTCCTAAATTCTCCTAAAAAAATATGGTCAAGGGTAAACCATAAGATTTCTTCGGGTGGGTAAAAATTTCGGTAAAAAAACTCTGAAATTCGTAAAATTCCAATTTTTAAAAAGAGAATAAAGATTATGCATTTTAATCATTCAAATTGACAGTCCAAATCAAAATTTTACAACACTCTCGAGTCCGTCCCATTCCCACAAAGTGCATACTCTTGTTCCTCATCACTCAGTTTCCATTAGAAGAATTTATGAAACTGTGCCATGCTCCAGAATTTGACGAAACCGAGCCGGTTTTACTAAAGTGAGTTGCCAGAGAACGACAATGAAGTTAAATAGTTTTTAATGGGGAGAAAGCTATAAACAAAGGAAACAGGAACAGCGGAAGGGAGAAGAGAAAAAGAGGGAAAATAAAGAGTGTACACGGAGTAAAAATTCATACATGTAAAGTGCAATAATATGGAGATTAAGCATCTATGCTGGATAATTCTTCCCGGCATTCTCGGAATAACGCTAGGTGAGTACGGGAAAGCGGAAGGGAAAAGTGGCGGTTGGAAAATTGCACCCGTGTGTACATGTCGGCTGCAAATGTAAAACTGTAAGCGCATTATTTTAACATCAAACGTGGTAAATGCAGCATGCATGAAGTCAGTTTCACACGTTAAAGCCCCGGTGCTCGCATACGAGCGCGAGCCTGTCTGTACGTGATTTAATTACCACGTAACCCGAAGTTGCTGGAGAAAATGTGAAAATGAAATAATACGTGGAAATGCAATTTGGCGGAGATCCTCGAGGTGCAGGGCGCCACTAGAACTGGAGCACTGCGGTTCCCTTCCATCAACGCGACCCTCAGCTTGGTAATGTGTCAGGCTTGGAAGCCTCACTCCAGCCCTGCTGTACAAACGATAGGCATCCAAGCGTGGGATATGGCGTGCATGCAAAGCTTCTGGTTCACATTGCGGGGATGTGCTGGTCTCAAAGGCTTTATACTGTTGCTGCTTGCTCCTTACATTGTACGCATGTGGCTCGAGTGGTCTGGCTGGAACGAAATTGGGGGGAAAAGTAGCATGGAAATGTGGCAAGTTTTGGAAGATGTGCAGCCAGGATTTGTCGGTTTTTAATAATTGGCATATGGAGGAGAAGAGGAATTCCGTTCCCGAGATGCTGATGGCTCTTATCTTCGCTTGCACTGGGGTGGTGTTTACCTCAAGAGGAAAATTGAGCCATTATGCAAGCTGCACTTTCAAGACAAACCTCGAGTGGAAGTTGCAAAGAGAGAGTGAGTCCTTGGGTGAATGAGGGCGTCTTAAAAATAGGAGGCAAATTAGCGTAAATTGGGGTACCAATTACACCTGTTCCAAGAAAGGATCGTTAGGTAGAATTTGGGGGCTGTCCTTGCCACCTAGTCAGCACTTGATTCAACTCAGCTCTCAAATTATCGAATTTGGACGAAGTGAGGATTAGAACAGGGATTTAAAAGCAGATAAGTTCTCAAGAAAACATTTATGCGCTTTTAGTCCTTCAAAGAATCCATCATGGTCGTCATGGAGGTCATCCAGGGAAAAATTATTTTTTTATAATTTAAAATTTCACTTCTACATTACACATATCAATACTTGTTTTGTACATATACGGCTTAATGTTAGCTTAATCGGCCACGCCGATCCTTGATTTGAGTAAATAAAGATCCTGAGCTATTTTCACCCTCCGTCTCCCCGTTTAGCTACAATTTTTTTCAGAATAAATTTTTGATTGAAATTTTTTGGAACATGAATTAAGACTTAAGAGTGACGGACAATTTTTTCGGAAAAAAATCGAAAATAAATAGAAGGAGCCCCCGGAGATAGGACTTTTCGTGGCAAAGTGACCTTTATTTTTTACGGGCTATCTGGAAAAATATAATATCCGGGGGTCCGGAGGGAATTAGTGGAGAACGGGCCCATATGATAGGCCTCCAGGGGAACTCTCAGAACTCCGAAGCCCCTTAAAACCTGGACTAGAAAGGTAAGTTGGTCCCGTCTAGGAGAGTTTGCGCAACTTTTAAGCCATCATTTGCCTTTCTACGTGCCCTGTGGGCTGAGATCAAACGCAAGAATGTCACCCCATAAAATTTGCTATTACTCTTAAATTAAATCCAGAATCGATTGGGCTCTCTGAACTACCATAGAAACATAAATCTCACTAAAAAAACTTTATGAAGGTTGAGTTAGGTGAGTGGTTCTTATATAGCTTCTCATCTCCACAACTTAAGTTAAATTTTGACTGAACTTCTAGGTATCCATTAAGCTATGGCTTATTGTTCCTAAATATGCCAAGCTCGACCTCAAATCTTTCTAAAGCCTTGAACTCAAGCATAAAGCCTTATCTGGAAAATTCTCGTGAATTGAACAAAATTTTTTTATACAGAAAATGAGTCTCGGTCAATATGAAAGAAAAACTAACATCCATTTTCCCTAGCAGCAAGGAAACGCTCCAGTGATGGAAGCTACTTCTACGTTAGCTTAGCGCCGACCATTGTGGTTTACCTGCACTTTTCTCTCGGCCCTTAATTTTCCTCTTCTCGCTCTCGTCCCACACCTCCACATCCAAGATACTGTCAAAAAGTTACATGAATATCCTGGGATTAGCATTGTCAGCTATTTCCGCAGAATTCTTCCACATTTTTCTCTTTTCCGCGCACCGCTCACGGCTCTCGCCTCCGCAGTAGATGAAATAGTGGCAGCAGGGAGAATATCGTTTAATTTGTGCGGCACGAAAGAGAGAAGCGAAATAAAGCGAGACCCGGCCGAGCTGCACAAGATGGTGGGTGGCGCTGAAAAGTACATATCCCCTATTTTTGTCATTGTGCGCGGGCTTTTGCATGGCTCATTTATCAAACGATTTAATTGTAAGACTTTTATTAAAAAACTTGATAAATGGGCCGTAGCAGCGAGGTGAGGCTTATGTCTGTCCTCTGCGCGGACGAGTCTCTGGAATTATGACAGCTAGCCTCGGCTTCTGCAGCTCCCCCGAGGGAGAGTGGACGTGTTGTGGATGCAGAATAGCACAGATTCGTGTTCCATTAGGCTTTTGAGGTTGATTTTAGCGATGTTCTTGGAAAAGTTCTCAAGTTACGTTGAACAGAGGTCAGAGTCATTGCCAAGACACTAATGAGCGCCTCATTAACCTTTTCACCTTTAACCAGACTCACTCAGTGCTCTCTGGTTAAGTTCTTGGTCCTAGTTAACTAGTCCTAGTTAACTTGGTCCTAGGCTTCAATTAATGGCACATTTTGAAGGTTGGCTTAAGAGGGATTTTTTTCCCAATTAAATAAAGAAGTCAGCAAATCAAGGATGCTGACTTGAAATAGGTCCCCAAGCCGGTCTTGGTGTGGTTTTGAGCCTTAATGAGTGAGTTTGGATCCGTTTGAGCTCAGAAGGTCTTCTGAAGGTCACATAAAGGGTCCTAGGGGGTCCTACAAGGAGCCCTTCTAGTACTTCCTTTACTATGGACTGCCAATAAACCAACCGTATGGATAGAAGATTTTTTAAAATGAGCTAAAATAAGCATCAAATTTAAAATTTACGCCCAGAACAAAGTTTCTGGCGCCGTCAAGTCCTTTCCTAGGGACATATCTCATGCTCGTCCGTCGTGTGGGTTGGAAAACGTAGAGTCCCTGGACGCTCCCCTCTCAGATAACGTATCAAATGTCATTTACATGTGCCAAATAGTGCAGCCCCTACTTGACGAGGAGCGCGAGGATAGTGGGAAAGCATGTTGTGGGGGCAAACAGCCACAAAAAACCCTCACATCGCTTGCAGCAGGAGCGACACACAAGATGAAACCGAGATAAAATCAATGTTTAATGTGAAACATGACAAGGCATTTCCGTTGTTATCGTAATGTCCTTGCGCCATTCCATAAACTTTTGATTTATTTATTTGCATTTTTTATCTGCCAAACTACTCCGACATATAGAGTGGTGTGCAGTCGTCTTGGGGCGTCCGGAGATGAGTCATCGTGTGTATGAAGAAGTATTTTTTGTCACTTGAATGCTCTTAATTTGGCCGACAGAGAAGCAGCGGAGGAAGACGAAGTGGAGGGGAGTCTCGTGCGCTATCGGGCCAAACAATGTTTAGGAAGTTTGTTCTGGATGTTTATTTAGAGGGTTAACTGCTAATATTTGGCTGTTGTGTCAACTCCATGGGTGCGCTTTGTCATTGTGTCAATGGTTCTTTGAACTCAATTAGGGGTTCGGAATATCGCGCTCCGATGGGCTGATGAACAATTGATTTCTAGTACATTTGAGACTGCTGGGGACGGGAATTCGAAATGGACGAGTCATGATTCGAAATTAAAGGCGGCTAGAAAGTTTTCTTTCGATTTAACAGCCTCCCTTCTCTCAAAAAAGAGCCTTTTCATATTTTTTTTCAAACGATTTTGCTCTAAAATTCTTCGCTCTAATGGAATTGCCCAGTTGCTGAAAGGTTAAAAAATAGAATCTTCCAAAATTTCGGATTTGAGAGTCAAAAATCTTTTTTTCTATTTTCTTATCCATAGCTTTAAAAAACCCTCCTACCTCCTGTTGGCAATTTTTTGACTTAAAACTACGACCTGCTTTCACCCTCATATTAAACCCTCCAAGTGGCAAACTTTGAATAATCTGCCGTTGGAAATTAATTTACTTAAACGTTAAATTTAAAGTTGGTAAGTTGAAAAATTCAAGATTAGGAAAAAATGAACCTGGGTAAATATTTTTGGAATTTTTATAGAAACTAGCTGAATCTTTTATTGATAAATGTTTTTTTCAAATTTTAGTTTTTTTTTTTAATTTTTTTTCTTAAGAAAATAAATTACAGAGAAAATTATGTTGAGGCGAAAAAAGATCTTTGTCGTTTTTTGAACCAGAAAAACTCGAAATCCCTTGTTTTGCTCCTCAAAGACGATAAAAGGCAGGTCAGACTGACAGACAATTTCCTCGCTAGAAATCATCATTTAATGTTTCTTTATTAAGTCGAGTGTCGACCCAAGAACTTTGAGCAAAGAAAGACAAAGAAGCCAGGAGTGCGGGAACTGACATTAAAGTCGGTTAAAAAATAAACATTAGTTTTTATGCGGCTCCGTCCCTCGTCCCGGAGCGGCTTGGCTTGGCAGAGGAGATTTCAACGACGAGAACAAGACAAAAGAGTGAACTACACTTTTTCCGACTTTTCTTCCGAATATGCTTAATGCCGGCAGCTCGACTTGCCTCCTTGCATGCGAAGAAACGGCAATTGGGTCTGTGAGTAGATGGAGCAACTAACTTGAATATATTACCATTGCATTATTGTTATTATTCCTTGTCCCTTCCTCGGCGACGCAAAAGTAAGCGGAAGTTG
Source organism: Forcipomyia taiwana (assembly GCA_963930915.1). Classification (NCBI taxonomy): domain Eukaryota; kingdom Metazoa; phylum Arthropoda; class Insecta; order Diptera; family Ceratopogonidae; genus Forcipomyia; species Forcipomyia taiwana. The sequence continues at coordinate 2,498,726 of CAWVOI010000110.1, read as the reverse complement.
TGCATGAGATGAAATTGTCTCCCCACAAATATATATTTTCATCATCATTTTTGTATAATAGTTTCATTTCATGTGAGTGTATGTACGTATGTCAGGGAGTATGAGGATAAGTTGAATAAACTTCGGGGCAAAATAAGGAAAAATTTGAATGAGCAAACAAAAGTCGGATGAGGAGGCTCCGAGACTGGGGGAAATTGGGTGGAAAATCTACATTTGTGTTATTCTTCAAGCATCAAATTAAATGCACCAATTGTTCTCCTCGCAGCAAATCTTGGAGCCACGCGGCTGGAAAAACATTTTCCTTGCCCTGCTCCCCCTCCCTCCGTAGCTTTCTTGCTCATCAATAAATCTGGCTTGAAGCAGGATTTTATTGTGACATGGGAAAACTCACATTAGTCATAAATTGAAACATGAAAATTGTTGAATCCAACAGCAACCAGCTCCTGCCGTAGCTCAAAGTAGGGCTTCTGGTGTCAGTAAAGTCCGACGACCATTTCTGGTTTCGGGATTCCGTCAGAGTGCCAAAAATGCGAAACACGAAAAGTTTGTTCAGGCTGGAAAAACAAAATAAAAACTGGCGATTTTTTCTGAGCAGCATCATCGCTTTCGCGTCAGATTTCATGAATATTGAATATCAGTTGATTGGCTACAATGTGATAATTTTGTTTGTATCATACTGAGAGTTTTGTATCACAGGAATTTCAATAAACTCTAGAGCTAATTGGATGGAATACTTTTTTTACAACAAAGTCCCAAGAGAGATTTGATAGAAAATTCCAGTAAAACGCGCTCAGAGGGGTTTTTAGTGCATTTTCCTTCAGATGGAGAAAAAAATGCACTATTGCATCTGCTATGTCTGTCTGTCTGTCCGTTCGAAACTTTATAAATAGAGAACCACAAGATAGAGAGACCTGCGGTTTTCTGCATCGAATAGAACATGGTCTGTAGAGTAGGAAATTAGACATTTTTGATCCCCTTTGTCCTAGGGGGGGGAGTGAGGGGGGTGAACCTGTTGTATTAAAGTTCCTTATGATTAATTCAAATGAGCTGAATTTTGGATATGTTGTAGTTCACTTGAAATATAGCAAACTATCTTTCAAATGTCTACCCCTATCACTTGTATGGGGGTCAAATTTCAGAAATTGAGTATTATGAAATCAAGAAAGATTCCTTCAAAATATTAACTTAGGAAAATGCACTTCTTTTACTTGATTTTCGATTTTATATTTTGATTTGATATTATTTAATTTGATTTGTTTTTATTTAATTTGATTTTTTAATTTCCATGTGATTTGAACCAAGAATCTTTCTTTTTCGGCTTCTCTGGTTCCTTGTAGTTCTCCTCCAATTTTCTTATCCAAAATTTAAAAAAACTTTATTTTTCATACAAATCGTAAAAGACCGTAGAATTTTGTCAATGCCTTCGCTATTCTAGTTATTCGCCAAAAATCGTGCATAGAAAAATTCCACATTTTCCCGCAAGGTATAACGGAGTTTTAGTTTTAGTGTAAATTTTACTTAAAAATTCTTAAAATTTTTCGGCAGAAACTCTTTTGGAACAGTTCCTTTGAAATGACGTGTTTCTGCTATAGAAATTCTCCAGTTCCAGTTCTCTCAGGTCAAGACTCAGCGATGAATTGCTATTCCGATATTTTCCTGGAATTAAGGACAATTTTCGAAGACTAAGAATGGCCAGAAATAAAACATTAAGAGGAGATTTCCTTCAAGACAAAAAAAAGTTGTTTTAAAATGTAGGGCAAACTATCTTGTTGGTCAACAAAATAACTTGAGTGATCCAATTAAAGCAGACGTCAGAGCATAAACGGACGTCAACGGAGGGCAGGCAGCTAAGCACGCAGTTTACCACATTTTTATATTAATGACTGGGTCCCTTTGAGATATTTAAGAGCTTATAATTAACCTTTCAAGTGCCGCAATCACGGTAACGGCTCGAGTTAATGAGGATTTAATGATTATATGTGAGCCAAAGTAAGCTCCATAAACCCCCGTCCCTTCCATAAATTTCCCCCGTCGTCGTCGTTTGCGTCGTATCTTATTCTCATTGAGTGAATTTATTGATAACACCGAGTGCCATTGGTGATTAATTACGCTTCGTCCATAGTACCTGTGGCCTTCCACGCGCCGCCACATGACTTAATTAAACCCGAACCTCGTGTCGCAGTCATATTTGATGAGATAAATGCACTTGAGCGCGACCCAAAAGCTGTTGGGGGCACGCTCAAATTTCCCCAAGGTTCAGCAAGCTCAATTATGTGATAATTGATGAAATTCATGGTGATCGGCAATATTTGGGCATCCACTAGGAAGGTATCACGTGACAAGTTGTACACATGCCAGGACATAAAAGCACACATTTTGATATCATAATCAGAGCAATTAAGTGATTTTCACCTCCTGATACACACAGACGTGTCTGTGGGTGCCACGACTGCGGAGCCAAGTCGTTATTACGGGGAAATTATTATGGTTTACGACATGGAAAATGTTGGTAATTTAATGCGGAAAATGTTAGGAACATGTTTAGGAATCCATGAGACGAATATGTTGTCAGCCTGGGTCGTTCCTCTGTGAACTCTGGGTGGAAAATCTAGGGCAGCATTTAACTAACAGGTGTTTTTGTTGTTGCGAAATTTTCGGGATATTTATTAAATCTTGGCAACGTGGTCATTTTATTTCAGTGCTACAGCGTTCCTAGTTTCTGTTTGACAGCTTTGATCAAGTGTTCTTTGGTGTCAATATTTTGTTAAATGTTCTAAGACTGCCAAATTTGGAATGAATCGAGATGGGATGAATTTTTAACAACAGAACATACCCTCTGAGTAGGTCCCTGATTGCAGTGAAATGAATACTTGTAGCCATTAGGTATAAAACGAGCGGGAAATAGCCAAGGTTGGAGAAGCAAAATATGATAGAGTTGCGCTCTACTTATGTATTGTATCAGTTTTACATGTGGGAGTGCTCGATCTTTGGAGCGTGGGCTAACTTTCAACTTCGAAAGCCTGTGCAGTAAAATCCTGTCAAAAGGCAGAAAGAGACTAGAAATTGGTGGAAAAACTGCTAGGAGGGAGTGAAAAAAGTTGATATCTTGACATGGGGGGAACTCTAACCTGGCTTATTTGAGGCTCAGATTTTGTTTAAAGGCTTAAAATGCAACTTTTGTAGTGAATACTGGGCTCCAAAGGCAATTTCATCAATTTTTGACGCATTCCAAAATTTTTGGGAAACCCAGTGTGTTACTAAATTGGCGATTTGTGAGCCTCTTTCAGACATGAGGTTTATATATTCGTCCGATTTATGGATCTAGAACGCTCGAAAAGTAGACATTTTCAAGAATGCATTCAAGACTTTTGCCCTGAATTGGACTGAAAATCTCTATTTTGGAGAAAACCTTAATAGGATATTTCCTAGAGCGCCTCAGGATATTTGAATTTTATGAAGTCAAATTGAATTTTATGGAGTCAAATTTTCCAAAATAAACAAATCGTGGAAAATTTTGTTCGAGGTCGTTTTCACTTCGTTTCTCATCGAAGAAAGTCCCAAAAACGAGTGAAAAATCCGCTCAAGAGGAAGACTAGGACCAGCAGAGGGCGATTGCAAGCCTGCAACAAGATTGAAGAGCCCAAATCGGGCTCGAAGAAGAGTTTATACATTTTCTTTTGGACTAAAATTAGCCGAGAGATTTTAAAAACCAGAATTTCAGCCCCAATAGTACTTTTAGAGACCTCAAGTGCTTCTTGAGGCTAAAAACCCAGTCAAATGGAAGTTTTCAGTCCAAAAGAAAATTTATAACTCACCTTCGAGCCCGATTTTGGCTCTTTTAGGCTTGTTGCTGTCTTGCAATCGGCCTCTGTTGATCCTGGTCTTCCTCAAAAGCCGATTTTTTACTCGTTTGAGGAGAAAAACGAACAAACAGAGAGACAGAAGAAAAAAGAAAGAATTAGTTTTCTTGGAAACCCCCATTAAATTGTTTGCCTGAGCCATTTATACAAAACGGTGACTCAAGCATCCTCGAAACTGCTTAGCAATCAATAAGAAGCCTCATATCAACCCTAATGAACAACTTCTTGTTGATAAATGTCTTCTGAAACACTCTCAAGTCCCGGCAAATGAAGAGAATAAACAATGAGTACAAACATCCGCAAACAACAGCCCGATTGGCACAGAACAGAGCAATATAATGTTAATCCACTCTGTAGTCCTTGTTCCTGCCTCTCCCCATTACCTCGCTCAGCTCAAGCTGGCGTCGAGAGTTCTCCTGCTGCAGCACAAACTATAAACGAGTTTTCCTCCCTGTATTTGCACGTTATAAGCTAAATATCTCCTACCGTCGACTGCTCCGGCTACAATACTTCATGTTTACACTGCAAAATGGTTGTAAATAAGCCTTCTTCGTATTTGCTATCTTCTCCTACCTCCCAGTTTCGCATTTCCTCTAGACATCACTTCGCCTCTATACCTTCCTGTTAGCCAGCAGCGATGCACTGGGCCCGTTATCTCGGGGAATCCGGGACGCTGCGGCAAGACGATGCAAAAGTAGCGTCGGAAGGCTAGCGGAGGGACGACGACGATATGGTGGGTAAACGAGAAGAATGGGATATAAATTACATGGGCCATAAATTCACAAATGGCTGGCAGCTTATTCTCAAAACCCCAAAAGCGGCAATGCGCGCAATCGGTGGAAGTAATCGAAGGAAAGTTAAACGAATTTTCCGTGTTTTGTCGTTTGTTTGCTATTTTTTCCAAATCACTTTGGGCCTTCTGACTATTCCATTTACGCCAGCTCGTTCGTCTCGGGTGAGGGAACATTGAAACCAGGTTTTTCAGTTTTTCCAAACTCGTTCAAGATTATTTTATCTTCTTTAAATTTTTAGGGCACAATTAATTTTTTTCAAATAAAAAGTCGATTTTTAAAGAGCCCAAAATTCACAAAAATTGTAACTTTTTCTTTAACTTAAATTTTAAGATTTGAAAAATGTAGCGAAGTTAAAAATGCTGAGTCGTAAGAGAGATAAGAAAATTCTTCAATCCTTCTGAGGTACTAAAAATATCTCCATAGTCCATGGGATGAAAAACTTAGTTCCAGCTCTTAAGCCCATATATTTTAAGGCTGATTTTTCAAAAATCACCGACAGACCTAAATTTTAATTCCTCGTCCAAAGAAAGAATCCAGGGTAAAACCTTTACTTAAGGCCATTTTTAAAGCATTCTGACAGATTTTCGAGGTTTCCCAAATTCCGGTTTATTTGCTTCCTGAGGGTCTCATTTGGTTCTCAATGAACTTTGGAAGCCCCCAGACTAGAAATCTGCTTTTGGACCGGCCGAAATGGCGTTTCTGGAGCAAACTTGAGCAGGTTTTCTCAGCAACGGCTGCACCGACAAAAATCTTTCATAGCATTTTGGAAAGAGGACAAAGAAGCGAATCACTGGGTGTAAATGAAAAATGTACAAATAAGTCATTTTTGGGGTCGTTTAGTTCGGAGAAAATTGCATTGGTTTAAAAATGGTGTTTTTTAAAAAGTTTTTTCAAAAAAGTTTTCAAATTATGTTTCTGGGAAAAATCTTGATTTTCAAAAAATGATTTGCCAGAAAAGAAAGATTTTGTAGAACCCCCAAATTGAAGTTCACGATGTAAGGGTTTTAGATTGGGGGGTAGTTTTTCTGAAAAAACGCTAATCTTCCCAAAGCAAACGAAGCCCAAAACATCCGAGCTACATCAATATCCGTAAGTCGGAAGCAACGACGACGTGCGAGAGGATCCATTTAGTTTTATTCTATTGGATTGCAAGATTATTGACTTTGAGTCGTTCGGGTAGTCGTCGTACAGATGTTGGGCGATGCCTCTTGGCGCGTTCCAATGAGTAATGACTATTTTCGCTGCGGCAGGGGAGCGACTTACGACGCGACGCCCTGGATCGGGGGTGTCAAACTGGTACGTGGTGACAATTTATAATCAAAATCGATGTAATTTACCGGTAATAGCTCGATTATATAGTTTACTACACACTTTGCGACAAATACCGGCGGTCTATCGGCTCGGGAGTGGAACAGGCCGTGCCATTGGAAATCCATAAAATATCCAAATTGTGCCAATCAAAGTGTCACAAGTCGCAAGTTTTTACTGTTTATTTATTTCTCGTTTTGTTTCTGTTTGTGTGTTGCTCTGTGCCATGACATTACGCCCCAAGTGCTGCTTTTATTCCGATTCTTTTAGCGCGTCATAAAATAAAACCTGATTCGTTCTAAATATGAAATTTGCCTGAGGTGAAGTGAGAGAGTGCGGAGCAAGGGCAAGGCAGTAGGAAAAAAGTTTTGGCTCCTTCGGGGAATTCCGCTAATGATAACGAACGTTTAGGTCTCGGAGTCGTTTGAGAGCGGGGCAAGACAAGAGTGCAGAAACTTTTCCTCATCATTACCACATGAATAAGTTGGATGAACATTTTCTAAATGTTTGTTTAATATGCTCCTGCTGTTGCTCCACGCCATGTACTTTGCTGTGTCTCGGGGACGCTCGACTGAGAGGCGCGGCACGGGGAGGGAAAAGTTATGTGTGATGTTCGAGGAAAGAGTTGTCGTATGCTTAATTTCGAGAGCATCTGCTGTGACATTTTCCAGTTATTAGAAACATGCGGATAATTTCGGCGAATTAAGGCCTCATTTGCAATTGCTTTTAATTGTTGGGAATCGGTCTCAAGTCGCTCACTTCTGGGCTGAAGCTGAAATTGGTTTCCATAAATCCACCTTGAGTGTTTCGCAATTGGACTTAATTAGCTAGGGGACGAAATTCCTCTCCAAGTGGGCTTTTGGATCAGAGAAGGGCAGAGAGAATCCCTTGGGCCTTGAGCTTCCAATCTCTTGGGCAGACATCAGAGAATTAGAAGGAAAAATTAGTGTCAAAATTGATTGTCAAATACGTTGAATAAACAATTTATTGTGTTGAGGCACCGAGTTCCAACTGTGAGTCTGTGAGTGACAGCAAAATTTTTTTGTGATAATTTAGAGTGAAAAAAAAAAATTTGAAGCAAAATTTCTGGCAAAAAGCTGCTCTTCACTCAGATTGAGGGTCTAAAACTAATATTGGTTTGATGAAAATTGTGTCCGATTCTGTTAGTTCAATTTTTTAATCCTTTTTTCAGAATATTCCTTGATTAATTAACTACTTTCAGCACTTAAAAAATTTGACTTGTCTCACTAAATTCATATTGACATATTGCCTCTTGAAATCGAGCTCCTCCATTGTAGGAAATTGCTTTTGTGTGACAACTTTTATCAATAGCTGGATCAAAAGTCTGAAAAATTCTCAGAAACTCTAGTGAAAATTTCCCACTCCACTGAACTTCATAGTTTCGGTGACTTCAACGCGCTTCTAGCTTCCGCCTCATTGGCCTAAAAGCAGCTCTAATGGGTTCAAACATCCATCCTAATGCATTCCATGATTTATTAACGTCGCGTCATCGCCTGAGCACACATGTGTACCCCTCCCCTGGATCGAGGATGCAAGCCTGTGAGCTTTCTCTCTGCATAGTGGAAAAGTAGCGGAAAAATTTCATTAGTAATTCGTTCCCTCCTCTCATTTTTCCGTCTGATGAGCGCATCCCCCTCCCTCGCGAACCTCCAACGAGTGCAAAATATGCATTTTTCATGTTGATCATCATGAGATAATCTAGCCTGGCACGAGTAAGTTGCCACCATGCATTGACATATTTTGGCGGAAAATTGACCTAATAAAAAATTAAAATATTATCAAAATGTGACACATTTATAAATAAATAACGAGGAGCCGTGAAATTTATCACGCGATGACGTGACTTGATACGTTACAGTACATAAATCGGGGGGAATGGAGTGGTGATAAATTGGATTGGGATGGGAGTGACGTGTTTTTAGTTTGGCTTTGCGAGGCTGCAGAAATTGATGATGGAAGGCTGACGGGCACACGTGTGGGGAGAGGGGGGGGGGGGTTTATGTTGTAGTTTTCGAAGGAAATCGATACGCTGGTGGTGCGAATAACTTACTTCAATGTCACACGTGGTTGTCTGGTGTATTAGAGTGTGTCTTTCTCTTACCATAAATTTTCAGCGTTAGAGGCCTTGTTTTAGAGCTCAATTAAAAACAGTTAGCTTAGGAGGAAATAGACTTGAAAACTTTTTCTCAGAATTTTTGCCTGTCGGAGAAAAGGAATTCTTGCTACCGGTTGAGAACTCTGAAAGTAGCTTTTCTCAGACCTTCATTTGGCCACCGAATAAGCGAGCAAAAGCAAGCAAGCAGAAAAGTTGTTGTAAGATATGCCGTTCAGCAACTGACTGCTCTTTAAGATGTCCTGGTTTCCTCTGTGGCACGAACCTTGGAATCGATTTTTAGTTCCAGCAATTTCTTTAAATTTTTTAAGGCAGCTTTGGGAGGATAAAAATATGTTGAAGTTGAAACTCTGAAAGCCCGGAATTTAACCTAGATTTTCAACCTTGTCTTCAAACTGTACTCTTTTACAATCTTGTCAACTTTTGATGAAGCTTTATGAAAAATAAATTGGAAACATTATTTATTTTATATTAAAAATTCTTTCAAGAGACTTGTTAGAAAAATTGTTTATTTGCAAGTAATTTTCATATACAATCAAAGTCCCTTTTATAGGGTCTTTTACAGCTAATTAAGACACGTAATTTTTACAGAGCTTTCAAATTGGGAAGGAAATTCAATTGGAAAAACAGAAGTTTGAATGTAAAAAGGAAAACATTTGATTGGAATTCCCTATGGAGAAAAATGGCCTTGAAAGAGGTGCTAAAACTTTGTCAATTCCTGAAAGAAGTGCTTTGTAAGCCCTCTTAAGAGCTCGGAATGTGAATAAAAAGATTTGTTAAATTTTGTCCTCAAAATTGACTTCTAAAAGTGAACTCAGAAGATCGTCAAAAAGTTAAAATAAACCAACAGACCGCATCTCATTAAAAATACACGTTCTCGCAAACCGGAATGAGGAAAAACACTTCAATTTTCCGGGCCATTTTCGCAAGATTTGCAACACCAAAGAAACTTGCTTGCCGATTTTCCCCCGCATTTCTTGCAATGCATACAAATGGTTCCTAACATTTATTTTATCATTTACTTTGCAGGAAAACAACATACCAAACCACAAGATAATTCTCCTTCAGATGCTAATAGCGGCAATGGTAAGTTGTGTGTTTTCTCAAGATACTTTGCCCCATAAACGTGCAGTTTCGATAAATGCGCTGCCATGGTGCTGGTGGCTGCTGATAACGGCTGCAAATGCAACAAACATAGTTCGAGAAGAAATTGGACGGGTGGGCGGGGGAGGGGGAGGAAAACAAAACAAGTGCAGTTCAAGATATGGCACAGTCTGAGTGAGAACAGGGACGTGGTTCATTGTGCTCTCCCTACCACTCGAAGTTAGTGAGTGAGAAGGAAGCGTTGTCACTCTGGCACTCGTGTAATTCGATTATGGAGCATGAATATTTGATGTCTTGTGCCATATTTCACTCTCTCCTATCGCAGATAGAGTTGTTTTCGGGAATTCCCGATTCGGAAAATTTTCCGGGAAACGAGCCATTTTTCACAATCCCGATTCTCGGGAAAAAATAAAATTCCCGAGCGGGAATGGTATTTTCACAATTCAGCTAATTCAGTGGCCGCGAAATTGTGAAAGGTCTATATTGTCAATTATAGCGCTATAATAGTATTATAAATGCTTTTAGTACGGATTGGGATCTAATTTTAGGTGTTTACAAATTTTCCCGGGAAACTAAAAACCCCGAGAACTGAACAAGTCTAATCGCAGATGAGGGAGCTGGAGCAGAAACGACACCGCATCTCAATGAAGAGACAAATATTGAAGTCTTGGTGTCCGAAAACCCCCTCCTTTCCCACCCTCTGGCTTGCAGACGCTCCTTAATCATCATCCCAAATTATTGTTTTCATATTTGATGCCCCAAAACCGTCCTGCCTCAGATGGGGATCCGGAAGAGGAGCCAAACTGTATTATAATTGTTGCTTATAGGCTCCAATGTGTGCTCTGATATCCTGTCATCACTTCTATCCTGTTTTCCGAGTGAGTTGACCGGGTGGGAGGGAGATTTGGAGCAGATGAAAATTTGCATTGTAATGAAATTATCTTCAAGACGATGAATGTACAAATTGTTGTTTTGGATTCCGGTTGTTTGGCCTGACCAAAGACTGATTTGCATTTCATTGGACATGAATGTATCTTTTGTGGTTTCACGGCTCATAATTTCATAAGGACGCTTAGACTGGGCATTTTGTTTCTTGAAGGACGATTCCAAAGTTTCCAATGAAAATGTTCAAAAATCAACCGTTTTGATCTAAGATCTGCTGGAGAAAAAATTTTCCATTTCAATCAAATTTTGAAATAGGCTAAAATTTGCCAAAATTCATTTTCATAATGTAATTTTTTTAATTCCCGAGTAACCTAAAAAGAACTGGGCAAACAGCATTTTGGCGTAGGGGGTCCAGGGTACTAAATTGAAAAATTCAGAAAACTAAGCGATCTTTCCGACTTACTCCATGCTAAGCTAAAGAAGTTGAGCTAAAACTTTGGTTTGATGGTTTGTTAAATTTAACAGAAAAAATTATTTTCTTTTGGGAACAAAAACCTCAAATTGTTTTCTTGGATCCCTTAAATGTAAACTAGAAATCCCTATACCTAGCTTAGCCAAAGTGAACTCCTCTAGTAAGGAAATAAGCACTTGAGGCCCCAAGATGACAAGGGGTACCTTAGAGCTGGACTTTTTCTGCAGATCCAATGTGATCCAGAACTCAAATGTATGCCTTTCAACTGGCTTCCAATTCAACAACCATGATAGGAGGAAGTCTTGTCTGCGCTACTGAATGTTAAGTAAAAGTTTTAAAAAGAAGTCTAACGCAAAAAAGGCTCACTTTTTTCCGAGAAACCTTCATAGTTAATGGTGAACTAGTTTAAACGCTGGAGCTACCGTAATATCCTGTTAATTAATGGCTTCCCCCATTTTTAATAAACTCTCTCAGCCAAATGCTCTTCAATCCCCAATTACCATGTAAATAAATCGACTCTCGTCACTCGTGGTGATGATTTCAATTTTGCCCCTCCATTTAGCTCAAATTCATCCAGCTCACTTGATATTCGCATGATTTATTGAGATTGATTTATGGGTGCTGCAGCTCATACGTAGGCACTGTGGAGCTGTGGGGATGCCAATTGCAAACACTGCAGCAATATGATGGCGATGTAAATGGCTCACATCACATTTCACTCTCGAATTGGATTGAATTGATTTATTTGAATAAACGAGGCAGTGAGCGGAAAACGAGGGGACTCGGGCGCAGAACAGAAGTTTTCTTAAGCACGGGAGGAATAATAGCGGGAACTCGGTGAGGCAAAAAATAACGTCATAAAAAATTCAGGCGCACAAGAAAACGTCCGAATCAATTTCCTTTCTCAAAAACATGCCATGCACTGCAGATTATTTGTTCCTCTCTGCTCCATAAGCAGGTCATTCATCAACCTTATTGAATTGTTGTCTTCGCAGGCAGCCTCTCTCTCTCCCGACTCGGGCCCAGCCCAAGTGGAAGCGAGTGTCTCTGTCGTCTGTCCCCTGCATTGTTCCCTCCTTCTGCTCTGTATTCAATCATATTTTCCACATTTTTCCACTCGTTCTCGTTCTCGATGTCGTGTTGCCCCAAACATCCAATCATTCGATATGCTTGCTTGCTCCTTTTCATATCTGATTGCTTTGCCTCCTCTCCATGCCCTGGATTTGGTTCACTGGCGCACGCTGAATTTATTCAAAGCACACACAAAAAATCCATCTTGATAGGATAATCTCTCTGGATATTGTATTAGGCTTTATGGTTGAGCGATGTCGCAAAAAACGACGACGACCATATGATAAGTGAATATAAAGGCGTCAGTGGGCCAGCACCAGCACCATGATAAATGTTTTCCCGACAGATTTCCACAACTTTTTTAATGCTTTTTTGAGCTCCGCAGAAGAACTCCAAGCTTATTGTTTTTCTTTTTTTCACAACTTTTTTGTGCATTGCTGACATTCGATTAGGAAAGTTTGTCTGTCTGTCTTTAACTTAATGGTCTAGAAGGGGTTTAGTAGTGATGATAAATATAAGAATTTTCCATTTATTTTTTCTCTTAAGAAACAAAACAACCCTATATTTTACAGGGACTCAGGAACCCTATATTTTACAGGGTTAACTCTCAGGATTAGTTTACAAGGACCATCTTCATACTACCAGGGCCGTGTTTACAATCGAGTGGGCCCTAGGGCACTTATTCTTTTGGGGCCCCCCTTCTCTCAACAAATTTTTGAAATATATTTCAAACTTGAACGGTTTATGGAGCCCCTTGACTCAAAACTTTTAATAAAATTTTTCAGAAAATTTACACTTTTGGAAGGTTAGCAGAAGATTTGGAAGCCCCCTTAAATTTTTAAGAGGCCTCTTTGAATTTTTAAGGGGCCAACCAGAGATAGTTAAGGCTCCCCAGAATTTTCTAAAAGGGCTCTTGGAATTTTCAGGGGCTCCCGGATGATAATGACTTCCCCAGGAAATTCGAAAGGGGCCCCTTAAATTTTCTGGGAGCCCCAGTACAACTCTTTAGGAGCCTCTTAAAATTTAAAATGAATCAATAATTTGTTTAATATTTTACAAGCAAAAAATCACAGCAAAAGATGGAAAAAAGAAGTCCATTGAAGTCGAAAATATTCAGACAAAAAATTGGTCACAATTGTTCTGGTGGCCAGAACAAATCCCATGTGTTTGAAAACGATTTCGTTCAGGGACTGAAAAGAAATTAAATAATACCTTTTTCAGAAAAAATTTCCATGATTTTTTTATACGTTTTTAAATTTTCTGCTCATTTTTGATCTGCTCATTTTTGAAGCTCGTTTTTGTTTCTTCTTTCAGAAGCGAATTTTCCAAGATTTGCCGAGCCCATCCCCAACATCACCGTCACAGTTGGCAGAGATGCACTATTAGCCTGTGTAGTTGACAATTTGAAAGGGTTCAGGGTAAGTATCGAACACATATTGACCTGTCTCCTCCAGCCATCCGCAATACGTTGTTGTGTTTTGAATAATATGTCAAACTTTTCCCATGAATACATTTGCATGATAATAGTTTGACTTTACATTGTGTGCGGCGGCCCGAAATGGATCTGGAGCCGGAGGAAGTGGGAAAGTTTTATGGAGTCACCTCATAAACAACGACCGGGTGTGAATTCATAAAAACTCCCGAGCTTCCCTGAGAAGCAAAAGTTTTGAGTAGGGAAGTCCAAGTTTGATGCAAAGTGGTCGGAATAATTGGATGGCTGACGATCCACTTCCCGCCATTTTAAAGCTCAAATTGACTTTGTCAACAAGCAATTTCGCAAAGCCCTGCCTGACACATTACCCTAAATGCTATCAAATCTGTTCCCCAAAACGACGAGTCAACAACAGCTAAAGGAAACAAGCTGAAACGCATTGAAGCAATAAAACTTCCCCGCAATTGTTCATGGCATGACATTACAAGATTGCGAGGGAAAGCGCGAAAAAAACACCGATACGACCCGATATGCCAACAATTGTTCGAGCAATTCACGATAATCTCATACTTTGTGCCACAAAATTGTTTTCTCCGTCTTCACTCCGTGTCTCCTCGCCCTGGCGGCACATCGCCGACTTTTTTGACGACGGCGTACTTTTCATTTTTTATTTCCCCGCGATCATTCGCCAATACTGCCAATCCAGTTTATGCTTTATTTGTGATAATTTTATGTTGTCATGACGGGTGACTTTTATTGGGCCCCGTTAATGCTTTTTACGGCATCATGGCGGGTGACAAAGCCTGCGGTTAGCCCATTTTCGGCCGACGAATTATTATGAGAAGGCAATTTTGTTTGATAGAAGGTCTTTCTGGCCTTGGCCTAATTTTTATTGACAAACATTTTAATTTTTAAATATCCTCAGAAGAGAAATTTCAATTCAAACTCTCAAATTGGCTTCAAATATACCCTTAAGGGGCTCCCAAGAATTCTAAAATACTCTGAAGTACTTCTCTATATGAGAAATAAATATTAATCGGATCGCAGTATCTCATGAAACCCACAGGGTCTTCGTAAAGGCTTTCCAAAAAGTACCTAAGTTCTTAGATCTGTCCTTCAAATCCCAAGATACGATTTTCTTTCCTAGGTCTCTTTTTGACTCCTATTATTTGCACTCTCCATGAGTGACACCAAAAGTAATTTTAGCCTCTGAGAACTGAGGGTTTTCTTTGTAAGGGTTTTTCAAAAACATGGAAATTCAATATACGAGAAAATAGCTCATATATCCTTGTCCTCGTGGGTTCCGTACTCATGAGCCCTCAATTTTCAAATCCGAACTAAAACTGCTGAGCCTCATTTCTTGGTATTGTCTGGTCAAAAATGGGACAACTGAAGTCGCCCACTTTCCCCGAGTGGCAGGCACGTAATCAGCATAAAGTTGGGGATCACGATATTGAAAAGAGCTCAGGAGGTTTTTAATTTGGGAAACAATGAAAACACTCTCTTTCTGATTAAAACCGAACTTTGCGGCTGGCCTTTGACCTGCACGTACTTTTAATTTTCACAGCTGCAAATAAAAGAGCAATGGCGGCTCATTGTTGGTTATTTGCATAGCAGAGGTGAGGTAGAGGTAGCGCGCAATCATTAGGATAAACGCCACAAAAAGGCTTTAATGGACTGAAATGGGGTTCTCGATGGTCTCGGAGAAATTAAAATTGTGCACGGCGCGGAAATCGTTAGGGCTGCGTTTATTCGTTTTGTAAAGCTAAGCAAACAGGATATCACGTAATTGTTATGTACAATTCAATTAAAACTCAATTACACTTTACCACATCGTGTCCCGGGCCGGTGTGCGAACCAATCGAGTGCCGAAGAGCACTTCCCGATCGTCCGCGCCCGCCGACCGCATTCCTGTCCAGCGGCAGACCCAAATCACTCCTTATTCCGCGGATGAACCACCGCACACTGGGGCATCGTGTTCAAAACTTCCCTGACACGACCAAATTATTTTTAAAATTTAGTTTTAAAATCTAATTTCCAAAACAACAAAAATTGTAATGAGGTCGAAAGAGTAAAAATTTAACTAAATTGGTTAAGGTATTATATTGAAAAACTCAAAATCCAAAATGGCGGACGATCTAAAAACACAGCAATTTTTTTCATTTTTTTTCATTGTGAGAAAAGAAGATATTTATCTCAAACGTTTAAGAAGTTAAAATGAAAAACCTAAAATTCAAAATGGCGGCAGATCTAAAATGGCAGCCATACTTTTTCGAAGTATTATTCTTACTTTCTAAAAAAGACGATCTCAAACTTTCATGAACTTGCTATTCAAAACCTAATATCCAAGATGGCGACGATCTAAAATGGCTGCAAATTTTTTCAATATATTTTTTTTATATTTTGAGAAAAGAAGATTGTTATCTCAAACGTTTAAGTTGCTATGAAAAAAATAAAATTCAAGATGGCGGATTTTCCAAAATGGCGGCCATTTTTAAAAAAAAAAATTATTGATGTTTCAAAACTGAGCCCCCAAAAGTGATGCCCCACTATGTGCCCCGTGGCTCCAGCCCTGGGGAGGTCCATTGGGAATCACCAATCGACATGCTCAGGACCGGCAGTCAGATGCTCTAACACATTATTTTATTATGTAATTTTGACGTCGGTGATGATGATGATGTTGTTCGTGCAATGTTTGCATGAAATTTAATTTTACTGTCGGCTACGGGGTCGGCAGTCTGCAGCTTTGCAGTCGGAACACCACTTTTTTGCACACACTCACATTCGATGCTGCTGACGAGTGTGGTAGCAATTATAATCCGCTTTGTGCGGGTTTTTATTAGCTGTTTAATGGGTTCTCTGATGTTTTCGTTCGTTCCTGTATCGGCAATTAAGCTGGGGCTTGCCGTGAAAAACCTTTTAGAAGGCTTTAAATCCGGCTTTTCAGTTAACGCAAAAAAGGTGTTGAGAGGTCAGGCTTTACTTTTTATTGGGTGTCCTGATTACATGTAAACGAATTTAAGCCAATAATAGCTACTTTGCCTCGTCTGATGGAACAGCTTCTGGTTGCCAAGTGAAATTCAATTAAAAATTTCCTCAAAAACGGCAACGTCGAACCAAATGTTCCGAAAAAGAGCCAAAATAGTGTTTTTGAGGAATTGGTTTAAGCTCCAGGAAACGAAAATGGGAAAACAAAACCATTGGAAAAATTTGAATTCAAGATTTATCAGAGAAACTGCTTAGATTTCTTCGTTTTTTGAATCTTTTTTCAGCAAAGAAGGTGATTTCACGTTGCTATTTTCTATTTCAAAATTATGGCCAAACGTTATGTAAGCAGGATTGCTTTGATAAAGTTCCCAGAAAATATCAACACCCTTGGGTTTTCAAAATAACGCTCCAGAATCTAAAAAGTGAAGCCTGTTAGAAATTTCACCTCTAAGGTCTTAAAGTCCTTAAGCCTTGCAACTGATTAACGCCCTCAAGTCTGTTGCTTACTCACTTTTGTCAGAATAAAAATCGTGATAGTGCCAAAAAACCCAATTTAAAAATTTCATTTGCACAGGATTTTGAAAGATCATAGACGAAATAACGACAAGGAAATCGAACAGCCCGTAATTAGTCCTCACACCCCCTCCTGAGCAGACGAGTCCCAGTTGGAGCCCGAAATAGGCCAGTAATCGATGAAGCAAGAAAATCATTTGCATCGTCATCCGTTTTGTCCTCTTGAATAGACCCAATTGGTCATTTTCCGGCTCTTATCCGATTCCCCTTTTGTATTAGCCATCACAATGGCATAAGCATTTTTCCTTGCGTCATTTTATTTCTCCATTGGCTCACTCAATATCAAATCACCTCCTACAACATTGAATTGCGAAGAAACGACGAGGAACCGAAACTCACAACTCAAATTCAATAACTTTTCGTTTCCCTTCAAATTGGTACGTGAGTTGAGTTTTGATTTTTATTTAAACCCATAGAGGAGTTCTCGTCTGGCGCGTTGCTTCCCGCACTCATTTTGCCACGGGGAAGGAGCAAGATAATGGCATAATGTGCCATTTCTTATGCATTGCCTCGCATGAGTGCCTTTCTCATTTCTTTGTGCGAACCCCAATCCGATTTCCCCTGGTGAGCCATTCCGGACAAGCCTGCTTGACCCCTTGTGAAATATTAATCTCGTGATTTTTCGTGATGATCCCACAGCAAGGGCCACTTCTGGCGGGGTGTGGAGGCTGTCGTTATTGAGACGTTAACGGAATGTGTGATTCACTGATAATTTTTATGTTTGGAGAAAAATTTATTGCCTTTGCTATTTTGGCGCTGAGTCGTAAAAAATGGGGCTCCGAGCAGCTGCGAGTCGCCGGGGTGTCCCGAGTAAAACTACCCATAAATCTCCTGCCGTTTTTCTAATCTTTTGGGAATTCGGGAGCATCAGCTGCTTCCCCTATCTCGAGTAGTTTTTTTTACAGTCGGAAAAGAACTCAAAAATTGATTCGACCAGCAACTGGCGGAAAATCACAAACACCCTCGGATGCTCTAGGAATGGATGGGCAAAAGCAGTGCCATAAAGACTACAATGGTTCGGGGAGATACGTGATCCGAATTAATTAGATGAACATCGGTACATTGACATTCCCGAAGCTATCGACGTGGCAAAAGTTTCTCTCCGTGCCGTCTCATTCTGCCCGTTCCAGAGCAAAAAAGTGTCTCCTAGTCAATTTGAGCTTGTTTAAATTATCTCTTTAACTCTGAGTGATTGCTCAAGTGTGGCAATTGAAAGTGGACTGGGGGAGGGAGAAATGGGAGAGTAATTGGCGGAAAATTTGGCATCCCCTAGGGCTCCAAACAATATCACGTATCGGTTTCATAGAGCCTTATCTACTAGAAGGACAACGTGTCTTCAATTTTCATTAAAGTTTTCATGTTGGCTGGACAATCCAAGATGGCTGAATTCTTCGTCCTTTTGGAATCATGAAGCGAATCATGATCCAGGGTTGAAAGTAGTTCTGTGGGCAGAAAATTGGTTTAAGTAAAAAACTTCGAGATCCTAACTTAATAACTCGAAGGTTGACAAAAAACCACGTGGAAAATATTTTAGATTATTTGAAAGTTTTAGCTTGTAAAATTAAATATTTAAAAATCGAAAAAAATTTAAGAAAAAAATCGACTCGAACTTATTTTGTAAATTTTGTGTGAATTTCTATCGTTAAAAATGACACAAATTTTTGATTTTTTTGTTTCTAAAAAATTTTACACTTCAAAATCATAATTTTTCGAGGAATTTCGGCGGCCATCTTGAATTTTTTATAGCTCCATTCTTTTGTAATTTTCCTAAAAAGTATAATTTGCCAGTTGTCCCATTTGGAAGCACGTCTCTATTATCGCTTTTTCCTCATTCCAGGTGGCTTGGGTACGAGTGGACACCCAAACAATCCTCACAATACATCATAAAGTGATAACACAAAATCCTAGGATAAGTCTATCGTATAACGATCACCGGTCGTGGTATTTGCACATAAAAGAGGTGGAAGAGAACGACCGTGGCTGGTATTTGTGTCAAATTAACACAGGTAACACACACATAAATCGCCCACTCGCCTCCGCTTTTCCACGGCGCACTCACCTTTATTCATTGCAGATCCGATGCGGTCACGCAAGGGATATCTTCAAGTGGTTGGTAAGCCCATAAATTATTCTAAATTGTCTTTTTCTGCCCGCTTGTTCTGTCCCGACTCTGCCCCTGCCTTTTGCCTCCCGTTTCTTTTTTTCCCTGTATGTGAACACGCGCGCAAAGTCAGGAGCTCTGTTGTTTGAACAGCCCGAAGATGAAGCACTACGTTGTTCATTCTCATTTCATTAGGTTCACACACGCTTATGGCCGCGGAGTGAGTTATTGCCGGACTAAATTGACATTAATGTCGCTCCTTGATTTAGTCCCCAGATGGGGAGGACTGATTTACTCCGGGGCTTGCTGGCAAAGTACTTTTCACTTTCCCCGGAAATGTCTCAAAATGGCTTTGTGAGTAGACAAAGGAAAAAAGCTCTTCCCTGAATTTGGCTGTTTTTTGATCCTCCAGCCTTTCATTTAGAGTTATGTGAAGTAGACTATTTTGCATCAAAGATGAGCCTTCAAATGGGAATCGAAAATGACTATTTCAGAGAAATTACTTCAAAGGCAGTCTCATGAGTTGATTGCGCTTACATTCGTATGGTGGACAAAGAGAAAGACTGGGAAATGTTTTGGGAACCAGGACTAAAAGGGAAGGGGATTCTGATCGAACAAACTGATTTATTAAAAAAGGGGGCCCTTCTTTCTTATTTTTAAAAAAACAAGGTTTTTTTTTTGACCCTAAAAAAGGAAGGAGAACGTTAACCTTCTAAGTGGCAAGGTCGTTTGGGGACAATCATCGACAAGGAATTTTTTTGAGTCTAGTTTTTTACGGTAATTTATTTTTCGGAGCAGACAATTTTGAAATTATTATTGAAAAAAAAAATTGCACAAAATTTTAGCTAGTTTCTGCAAAAACCTTAAAAATTTGTTTCCCTAAATTAAAATTTTTTCAACTCATTTATACAAAAATCAACTTTTCAATTCATTTACTGCTCTAAAAATGTGGATATCATTGACTTTTGAAGCTTAGTTTGAGCCTTTGATTTTTCCCGTAATGTTTGGCTACTACTCTTTTAGACATTAAAATCTCAGACAAAAATTGAAAAAGACTAAATTTTTGGGAATTTTCAAAAAATATGTTCGAAAAAGTCTATTTTTCAAAAACTTTAAAAGCTAGTTTTAAGAGCATCGAGAGAAAAATCTTCCTCTTTGAGCCAAAGACAAAAGATAAAATAGTTAGACAAAAAAGAATTAGCTTTATATCTAATACCGTTATGTCAGAAAAAAATTCCAAAGTTTATGGTCGGAAATCCGTTCCTTGGCTTGAAATGGGTCAAGCCCTTCAAGGCCCGCCCTTAAGTTTTACATAATTACAAAATATACGTCGACTTCCGAGAAAATCCTGACAACCAACATGTTCATATTCAGGACTAAATCCCACCCAAACGCAAATCAAAGCTCACTGATAGAAAATCAATGCACTAAATACCCCTTAACCCGGACAAATCAATAAATAAACACATTTTCATGATTACGTTCTCATTGCAGTGCCACCCATGATTGTCGAGTCGATGACCAGCAACGACATGGTAGTACGAGAGGGCACCAATGTCACTCTGACTTGCAAAGCCAAAGGTAGGGCTCCCGAAACCCACTCGGTCATCATTAATTCAATTTGGCATTCTTAAATTTCCTCCGGAAGTACTCAATCAATAAGGAACACCATTTTCTTTGTCATGCAGGTTACCCAGAGCCGTATGTGATGTGGCGCCGGGAAGATGGAAACGAAATGTCAATAGGGGGTGAAAACGGTGAGTGCTGCAGGGAGCATAAATCTCGCTCTGAATGGGCCGGGCATTTTGCAAAATGGGGTTGAATAAATAAGTTATTATAATAGTATTGTGGCAAGTGCAAATTATTGCGACTCTTCTGTCCCCACGCTGGCGTTTTGTTTTTGAAAAGTAAACTTTAGCTTCCCTTCATGCCCTTCATGCTTTATAGACATGTCAAGGTAGCCGTTAGAAGTATGATACAAATATTTACCCTTTGACTTTCAATCGGGCCATACTATTGTAATTGCTTGGCAGAGATATCTTAGAAATTTTCAGGACTCCAGAATCTTTTTCTGAATTCGTCGTGACTAAAAATTTTGCCGGTTTTCAGAAAGAGGTCAAATTCAAATGTGCAAAAATTCTGTCTAAAAGCGTATTAGTAGTAAACAAATCGACGTAGAAATGCATGGAATTTTTTAACTGCATTTTGACGGTATTTTGGCTCTTACTTCTGAACCACAATTACGATTCGGTCATGCTTGTATTTTTAATATCATATAATCAAAAAGATTTTAAGATTAATTAATTCAAAATGTTAAACAAATTTTTTTTAGAATAAAAAAATCTAATTTCAGATTAAAAGCTCTTTTTTGCTCAAATCAGACTTGCATTAAGGAGGCAAGAGCCGCTTTTGACAAATAATTCAAAAAGATTAAGGCTTAATTTAATTTCAAACAAGTATCACCAAAGGATTCAAACAAAAAAGCTTATGAACCAAGTATTTAACGAGCTCAACCTTGGTTTTAAGTTCAATGGCTGATTTATCTCGAGTCCTTAATCGAAGAAAAAAAATTCTGAGCATAAGAAATTTCAGCTTCCAAAATCTGGAGATGGCTCTTTTCATTTTGTGAGAGCAAAAAGTTTTTAAAAGAAAGGCACCAAACGATCAGAGCTCAAATAAAAATATTCATAACCACTTTCACGGATCTAATTAGCACGATTGAATCAATACGAGTCCGTAAATAAAACGCACGCGAATCGAAATTAATTTTTAATTCCCCATAAAACGCAGAGGGGCCATTAAATTTCAATTGCATCGGCACTAATCGGTTTCATTCCCCCCACAGTGAACGTAGTCGATGGCGAGATTCTTTCCATAACGAAAATCAGCAGACTGCACATGGCTCCGTACCTCTGCGTGGCCTCCAACGGAGTTCCCCCCAGCGTCTCGAAGCGAGTGCAGCTCAAGGTGCAGTGTAAGTACCTCTTTTGTCGCCCTCAAGCGATGCTCTGAACTTCCTCCCCCTCTTTCAGTTCCTCCCATGCTTTCCATCCCCAACCAGCTCGAGGGAGCGTATGTGGGACAGGACGTCGTCCTTGAGTGCCACACCGAAGCCTACCCAGCCTCAATAAACTACTGGACAACGGAGAGAGGGGACATGATTATTTCAGGTAATTGCAGTTTGCGCTGAGCGGCAGCAAAAAAAATAGTCTCATCGCGAAAGTAATTTGTGTGAATGAAAAATTTATGAGTGTTGCAGGCGTGCAGCTTTACCGCTGTTTTCATCGCTTGTAATTTGTAATTACCTTTTAAAACATGTTCAATTATTAACTCGTTCATGTGGCTCGTGCTGAGTTGAACTGACGCAGTGTGGTTGCATTCCAGTGACAGGTTGGCATCGGTTAAAGTGCCTTGTCACCACCTCCCTTGGCACGTGTGGGAATCGTTTAATTTGGTCGATCTTTTCGAAGTCAGTCGCCTGATAAAAGAAAGTCAAAACTTAACTCTTTCTCTCACACTCAAAAACTCACATGTGAAAACTTTTCGTAGAAAAAATGGATATTGTACCGAAATATGGGTAGAAATAATCGACCGAATGTCACGTTGCAATAAGAGAGTGGAGAAAAATTTTCCAGGAAATGTATTCATGATGATCATAGCTCGCTAAACACATAGCCTGGACGTATCAATTCTTTACATAGTAGGCATGTCCAATTTTTCAGCACTTTGTCCTTTCATGAAACTCATGAAAATAGCACTTTGTCAAAAATATTTTATTTCCACTCAAAAATATTTTATTTAGAGCCTTTTCTATATTAAAAGACAGGGCGTTTTGTGCAATACTCTTTTGCCTACCAAAGAAATTTTATCATTGAATTTTCGGCCTCCCATCGAATATTTTAGGCTAAAACCAAACTCTAAAATTCCAACAGGGAGTAAAGTGAGATAGCCTTATCTTAGACTGAGATGTAAGGCTATGAGGTAATAATGGTGAAAGCCATGTTTTTCCCAGAAATCAGATTGTTGGAAATGCCCAAAGATAGCTTTCGCAGGAAAGAATTTTCGAGGGCAGGAATTAAACGAACAAGCCGACAAAAATCCCGAGGTCTTTCTCGGAAAAAGATAGCTCTATGTCAGTCAGTGGCTGGAGGCCTGGCGATCCTGAAATAATGCCAACTGGCGAAACTTTTTTTGTCCGGAATATGTGATGTGAACAAAGGAAAATATTACCGAGTTCGTCTGTCGCTCGCAATCCCCAGGTTGCCTCCGCTAGTCAGCACTGCAGTAGTAGGCAGAGAGACCGAAATTAATTTGAATCTGTTTCAGAACTATGAGCTACGAGCACGTGCATCGCTCGGAGTCATAAAGTCAATAAAAGAGTGTGCCCGGTTTTGTGGCTCTGCTAGCTGACGCGAAAATGAAAATTATATATTTTATATCGTGAGCATTTGAATGAGATGGAAATGAAATGGAACGGTATGGGCAGTGTCGTCTCTAGTTTGGCTACAAAAACTTTTTTAGCAATGCAATTGCAAATGTGTCTGCATGCCATAAATTTTCATGCGAAAGGGAATAAATTATTTCCCAACTTAACTTTTACACTGTGTCGCACGCCCTCTTTTACTGTCACTCCCCACTCCCATATCGCCGCCACGGCGACCCGCGCGTCTGCTGATTGCCGTCTCGTGGACGACGGGGCTATAAATTTGAGTCTGCAGAAGGAGGCGAAAGGCAATCTCTTTGTGTCACATGACGATTCCACCCAATGAATGAATTAAAAATGACGGAGAAATTTTTTTAAAACATGACCCAGTTTTTATAAAGTCTCATAAAACTGAATAACCTGTTTATTCCGAGACATCGTTTTTAGATCGATTAGATTTTAATTTTGAGATGAAATAAAAATGTTCAAAGAAATCTGTCAAGGAACCAATCCAGAAAGGTTGAGATAGTGCCTGATTCTAGGGAAGAAAAATTTCTATCAAATTAGGTGGCCGAAATTTAAGCCCGAAAATAAATTTCTAAGTGAATATATATTACGTGGATTTGCGATTTGAGATAAACTGGGCTCTAAAAATTGACCATTAAAATTTTCATCAAAAAATTTGAAAAAATTTTAACAAGAAATTTACGTTAATCTTTGTTTCAAAATTTTATCTTTTAATGGAAACTCTGTCAAAAGTCTGTACTTAATTATTTTTAAGAGACTTTTTTTTTAAATAGATAGTCCAAACTGGCGAATTTTCTTAAAAATTAATTATTTTAAGTTGGTATAATTTTATTTAGACTTTTAGAGTAAACATAAAGATCTGTGGGAAGATCCTGATTACGAAGTGAAACAATTATTTTATCTTGGGAGGCTTTTTATTTGCAACCTCACTCCTTGACTTCTCAGAACCTTCTGATCATTTTTATTAATAAAGCCTACTCTGTTACAAGAATTTTGAAATCTTAAAATGTGATTGTGTTATACAATGTCACTTCCACCACAGATCCATAAAAAGGACCCCAGGTGACCCTTTGCTCTACTCTCTGATTGTGGACCCCTTAACAATTTCCAGCTGCCCCAGTTATAATCGTGATCCCATGAATATTTAATTTCCTCGAGAATCAATCAAATTGCCAGAATTTTTTTTGAGGAACGAAGCTGTTTTTAATCAAGAGTGAGAGACGGACTGAAGTCAAAAGTCAACCAAAAGCTCATAATTAAACATGCGTGCTTGATTTACTGAGCTCCAGCCACGGATATATGGCGTATAATCTGCTTTGTGTTGTCCAGCATTTTTTATCTCCGCTCCTCTCTGGCATAATCACGAGAGTAGCCAGGCTGCCATGTCCCCTCGGGATCAATGTCGGCAGGATTTTCATCCAAATAAATATGATAACATGACCGTCGTGATTCATTTACGTCCTTGCTGATGCGGAAAATCCACAAATTCTCGCTAATCAAATGACATGCCTGAATTTATGTCAACCAAGCCGTGATGAAATGTTTGTGGAAAAAGAGCATTAAATATCATTTTGTGATTTCCTAATTACTGTTTCAAGCCTTTTGCATATAAATGACGCATTTGTGGTCCAATTTCGATGCCAGATTTGACATGTGCGTGACCCACTGATATGTGATTCGGTGTGGATGACAACAAAGATAAATGGCCTGGCGACTTCAAACGGCCAGCCCGAGCCTCACTTGCCGACAGACAGGCTCGAAAAAGCGTTTCGGAGAAAATGGAGAAGCGAGGCCTCGCTGATAAAGGAGAGTGAGTGGCATGCAGGGACTCGTTTAGCGCGAAGCCGAGCCTATTTTATGAGTTCATTCGAATGTTACCACGTCATTACACGAGATAATATCTTAATCGTAAATTAATGCGACAACAGTATGTTTGGATGGTTGTTTTCATGAAAATTGGTGGTTCGGACATTTTAGATATCAGTCGCCCGATAATGTGCCAAGTGGCCTACTTCAATGTAGGTTGCCTTTTTTGTCACCCAGAAGTACGTGCTGCTGTCCATTTGATTTTATGCCCGATTTAATCAGCCAGCATGTGGACCACTTTTTCCGCCTCCGAATGAGTTTCTTGGGAAAAGGGACTTATTATCATGTGTCACTCGCAGATTTATACATTTTGGCTTTTCTCTGTTTCTCTGCTAATTTAGCGGAGCATAAAAACTGAATGTTCCACGATTATGCTTCGAATCCGCAGTCTGTAATTTAATGGCTTTTTTGAGAGCTCTATATTTTATGCCCTTTTCCTTGTCTAGGAAGTTCCAGCTCCTACTAAGTAAAATATGACTTTTAAAGGATTTCTTCAAGGCACTCCTTGTTTGCTTGGCCAAAACTTGTTTGCTCCCAAACCTTTTTTTTCTCGTAAGTAGTCTTCAAGGAACACTACGGCTTCAAATGGGTCCCTCAAGAGCCTTTTTCTAAAATCCCTCCCCTAAATTAGTCTGAAGTTGTTCCGGTAACTAAAAATTCCAGCAACTGCCACAAAGGGGGCGTTGCCGCAAATTTTCTGGAATTTTCCGGGAAAACTGGGTGGGTCAGAAAATTTTCCCAGGAAAATGGGAAATTTTAGGGGAAAATTGGGATTCCTGGGATAATGGAGGAAAAGGAGAGTTCCCGGAAAAAAGGGCTTTCCTGAAAAAAGGGAGTTCCTGGAAAAATGCTGGAAAAAGGGGCGTTCCTGGAAACCTCAAAGACCTCTCTCGAACCAATTGAATCATTATCGTTCTTCAAAATACAATTTTTCCATGAATCAGTAATTCTGGTTTTATTCAAACATTTTATTCTTGAAAACTTGGAATTGATCCGGGAAAAATCAAAAGTTTTCTTGATTTTTCTAGACTTTCCGAAGATTTTCCGATTCTTGGAAGAACTTCAAATCCGGAGTGATGACTTTAGGTTTGCCGTAGATTTTTTCCAAAAAAGGCTTCTCAAAATTTCTTCATTTTCTGAAAAAAACAAATTAGGAAAATTAGTGAAAATTGGGAGAAAAATGTAAGCGAAAATCAGTTACTCTGCAATAGGCAAATTTAGAACAACTTTAAACTGCTGGGAGTTTGTCCATTTGCTTTCAAGCCAACATATCAGAGCTGATTTTTGCCACTAACAAACCAAAAAGGCAACAAATTTTCCTCCTGTCAGAGCTGAGGAAACCAAACTCTGCCACATCTCCTCAATTTCCCAATTTCCATGGGAATTTTCCCCCACAAACCAATGTGATATATTTGTAAGGCTCGGCTCCGTGTTTGCAGAGAAGGAAATGAGCTAAACCTATAAATCCTCATCTAAACCGAGATAAATTCGTTTAATTAGCAGCGTTTTGCCAGTTTATGCCGACAGTGTGTTTGGGATTGGGAACATGCAAAAATCTCCGATATAGGTACAGAACGATCTGCAAAAACCAATTGAGTGAATGTGGTTTCCGTGTTATGGCAAAAGCTCCTGCACATGCACGATAAATAGGTGTGGTAAAATAGATTTTCTAACATTTTCCTTTATCCGGTGTGTGTGGTGCAACGCGGCAAACTTCATCGATTCCCTCCCTTAGTCCCCCCGTCGGTGCCCATCGGGCCCCAAATTGATTGCGTGCAACTGTACCGAGCCACTTTTCGATGAGCCATCGCCGCAGCAGGGCCACAGGAATGTTGAATGAGGCGCAAAATGAATGTGTTATCTTTATTACGTGTTTAATTTTGAGCGATTTAAATAAATTATACCCTGCACATAATGATGATATAGAGAACGTGCGGAAAGGGTAGAAAATATGTGGTTAGACTGTCGCGCCACCCGACTGCACATATACATATTCCACTTTTATCGATTCGCGGACGAAAAGTTCCTCAAGCCGAGGTGCTCATGACATTTTCCACCCTTTTTTCAGACACGTCCCGAGCCGGCGATAAATACGAAACAATATCGTCCAATAACGGGTACAGCAAGTTCATGAAGCTCAAAATTCGCAATATTACACAGCAGGATTTCGGTTCCTATCGCTGCGTGGCCAAAAATAGTTTAGGAGAGACGGACGGGTACATCAAGTTGGACGGTAAAAGTTTACCCGGAGTCCCTGCGGCTCTATTTTTGCATTTGTCTCTCGATATTGCAGAAATTCCCGCTCCCACCACGACCACGACGACCGAGTCGAGCTACACGAAGAAGAACAGGAACAAGAAGTACGGCTGGAACAGCAAGAAGGACACAGTCAACGACTTTGGGGTAGAGGAGCTCAAAGAAAACGGTATGCTTGGGGCTGTTTGGCCGGAAAAACTACTCTGAGCCTGAAACTGATGCAAGGGAGGGCTCTATTTTTAGTGCATTTTCATCTAAATGCACGTATGTGTCCGACATGTCTGTCTGTCCGTCCGAGTCGCAATGGCTCAGAAACTACAAGAGCTAGAGACCTGCGGTTTTTTGCATGTTGTCATGTATGGTCTGGAGAGTGGTGGAATCAATTTGATTATTTCGAAAAACTGCCTGTGGGGTAATTAAGGGGGTTTTCCCGTTGTATGAAAGTTCCTTATACTTTGTCCGATTGAGCTGAATTTTGGACATGTTATAGATCATGCCAAATCTAGTACATCATAGAACACATGTTTGCCCCTATCACTAAAGGGGGTGGGGTGAGGGGGCACCAAAGGGGGAAATTTAAGTTTCTACGATTAAGCTGAAAATTTAGAATTTTGGTTGGTTTGTAAAACCTAGCAAATAATTTTTCTACAATATACCCGTACCACCACCAGGGATGGAGTTAGACCCCTTAAGTTTCTACAGAAACGGCTTTTTGGACAAAAGAATTTTGTTCGTCCCCGACTAAGCTTTAAACAATTTTTCGTTCAGTTTTTCTTCTCTCTCTTTATTTCCTTCTCGTACTTTACTTCTTTCTTTGCAACTCAATCTCTTGTTTCATTCTTGTTCTGGCTCCATCTCTCCTTTTTATTTTTTCTTCGTCTCTATTTCTGTCTAGATGCTTATCTCTCTCTTTTTCCTTCTCTAATTCTTTGTTTCTCAATCTCCTTCATTCTAAACTTTATCTTACACTGCTTTCTTTGTCTCCCTTCTTTCTCGTTTTATTTTTCTCTTCCTTTCTTAAGGAGCCTCAATTCTATCTCTTTCTTGTTTTATCCTTCTTTCACTCACTCCTTTTTTCTGGCTGCATTTTTTCGCTCACTTTTGTTGCTATCTCTCTAAGTAGCAAAAGCCAAAAAGGTCAAAACATTTAAGGAAGCCTGAAATAAGGACAAAAAATCCAAAAAGCCGTTTGAGGCATATCCTATACATTTTAAAATCTAGGGAACTAAAAGACCGTCTTAGAGAAAGAGAAAAAGATGTCCACTGAGGCCAGATTTGCGTAAACGATAATGTTTTAAACAGTTTAAATATTTTGAGAAAATCAAAAGCCCAATATATTCGAAAATTTACATTTTCTCGCCAGACTACAACGGGGACTACACCGATGCACCACGAGGCCCGTACGTACGAAATCCGCCGGGTGCCTACAACTCAGGTGTCAGAACCCCCTTCACTTCCGAATTCCACCACCTCATCATCGTGCTGTCGACGCTGCTACCGAACATGGTAATTCTGGTCAACAGATGAAGGTGGAGGTAATCTCCATCACCGTTCATAATAATAGGCGTCGTCACACACATCAAAACAGCTTTAGTTATCCCAACCTACAGCGGTAAGGCATCAAAACAAACCACATTCGATCAATTAGGACAGTAAGGACTCATCATGATACTAAAATTATATTATAATAGACTTGTATGTACACTGGGGTGTCTCCTTTCGGCTCAGCTCGTCACCTTAACTCGAGGCTTTGTAAATATGTACGAAAAGGATTCATGTGATTGACTAGGATTAGGTGCATAGAGTTTATCTAGGGAGGACGCAGAGAGATCATAAACCATTGAATAATACTATAATGCATACAAATTAATGCTACTATGATCAAATATGTTATAGTTATGAGGATATATCATTAGTTGCGAGCTGAAAGAGAATGATAGCTGAATGTGTCTTGTAAATATTTACCATTAAAGAATTGCTGATTTATGCAAATTGAATCGTTTGAATTTTGATTGCTTCGGATCCTCAAAATGCAAATGAGGCTCGTGCTCGAATTGGATTCGCAAGCCATGGGTAAGTAATCACATTACCCTAGTTTTCACATCACATTAGGCTTTGACTGAGTCTATTAAAACTATGGAAAATTCCATTGGCCTGGCAACTGACATGTTTATTTTGCTTTTGTTGCGTCACAAGCATTTTTTACAATAACTCTTTCATTTTTTTAAACCAGATTATTTCTAGCCGAAAAGTCTTGTTTCATAATTTCTTATTTTTTGACAGACCTTAAACTTAAGCAAATTTTTTAGCCCTGAAATAATGAGATTTTTCCATACTCGAAACTCTAGAGTCTATGTACTAGAGCGACTGAAAAATAGGTTCCACTTGCCTCCTGATTTTCATGAAAACTTTGCAAGTCAGCAAATTATTACACGCAAAAAATAATGGCGATTTTGGTTTTTGAGAATCCTAAGGTAACCTTCGAATTTCGTAATTTTCTCTCCAACGTTACGTCCATTTCAATGATTAAACCTACCTTGGAATCTTTTGAACCTTTGGATTTTTGATTACGATGAAACCGGGCAAATTTTTTTAGTTTTGAAAATTGATAGATAGATCTGGGGTGGGGCAGAGGGTCACGCAGGTCATTGAAAATTGAAAATTTTCTGCGTTGTTGGTTTTTTGAAATTCATAGGGCTGTCCTTGAAGTCACCTTGAAAATGCAAAATTATCGAAAATTTGTGGTTTTCTGCCTTTTTGGTTATTTCGCGGAGTGTATGATTGCTAGTCAAAATATTTTTGTTTTAAAATAAATTTTCAACATATCAAAAATCGAATTCTGTAGAAACCTTAATTTTTGTCTTTATGACCTTTCCTATGAAAATTCTCTCATACTTTAAATGCAATAAACATTTTTGAAATAAAGATTAATTTCGAGTGCATATGTTCTTTTCGCCGGCGCTTTTCTCTCTCTTTGACTCCAGTTTAAATGAAAAATAGAACTTGAAGTTTGCAAGGGAGCTCCTGTTCAGACACTCGACAGTAAAAGCTGGATTAATGTACAAAGCTGCTTTTCCGTTTATAAAGTCACGGATGAGTTTCCAAGTTGATGAGATGTCGAGTTTCCAGCTTTTGAAGCTTACAGAACGAGCCTCAAAGACTCGAAGGTCACGCAAATGTGCTGATCTCGCATGCACTCATAAAACGCTTATTCAGATTAGGATCAGAATCGCCAAATTGTCGTCATAATGACACGCTCATAACTCAACTCATTGCCATTTCACGTAGTTCTTTGTCTCCGTTTTACGACTTTTTTTCCTCTCTCACGGCTTACTTTGTCATCAAGCAGGACCGAATGCAGCATAAAAATAGTGGAGCGATGGAGAGACGAGGAAAATGATAACAATGACCGAATGGAAATCGAGACGATGCGGATGAATTTATTGCGCGCAGCTCACATCATAGAAATTTAGATTAGCCAACATCGTCCCGCCATTCTGGCGTCGGTTGTCAAACAGCGATATTTTTAGGGTGGCGGAGGGGAAAAACTAGTTTATGTCTTCCACTGAGTCATCGTCCGAATTACATAAAATTAGATTACTGCATTGGGTGTCCATATTCGATTCCCGATGACGGCAATGGGGACGGAGAAGAGTTCAAGGGGGACGCGGACAGAGTGACAGCTGCAAACAATGGCAACATGGAGTAAATTAAATTGTTTAGAAGCAATTAGCGACGATATTGGATTCGGATGGCGATGGAATCAATATTTAATAACTTGGTGGGCTCCAGGCGACATCCAAAAATGGCAACGTCACGCCAATGAAATTATTCGCAGGTTTCAATTCAATACTTTAATGGGATTTGGATGCTGTAGAATTAATTATGGGACTTAGAGTTCGCATAAATGGGTTTTAGTTTAAATTGGAGAGATGAGATTGGGGTCAGAGTTCGTTGACAGGGCCTAGAGCATGGAAATTTTCACTTTTTTGCCACTTTATATTATATATATTATATATATATGTCTATACTATATGTCTATATATATTATATATATATTATTATATATATATATTATATAAAGTGGCAAAAAAGTGAAAATTTCCATGCTCTAGGTGACAGGGACTTGAACTTACTCGTTATGGAGCTTTAAGGAGTTGGCTCTTTTCGAAAAAGCTTTATTGACATTTCAAGAACTCCTTGGGAATAAAATCGATCTGACAGGAAATTGAGGCTTCAGGGTCTGTTCAAATACTTATTACGTCACAGGCTGAGGAGGGAGAGAAGTTCACTATTCCGTGACAGCCTGTACCAAATCAAGTAAAGGTGTATGGGACAAACCGTGACATAGACGGAGGAGGGGGGGGGGGTCTCGATTTTTACCGTGATGTAATATATGAACGAGCTCTCAGGGAAAGTGGGAAATAATTTAGCTATTTTGAAACAGTGGATGAAAATAGTAGAAAGAACAACCGCCATGATGTTTCATTGTGTAGATCTGACTAGCTAGAAGGCAGCTAGATGGTATTATTTCTACGTTGAAGAACAAAAAATTCCTAATTCTCTTATTTGTTTATTTTTAATATCGGCTGTGCACTGAGTTTTCAGCCATTCCATAGCCGTAGCTGGCGTGGGAGCGTGAACCTCCAACTCATAGACCCCTCAGACTGTCTGGAAGTTGAACCCCAGCCTCACATACGCTCCTGGTCTAATCATTAGCTAAAACCTCACATCTACACTCAATCTGCTCAAACATTCAGCCTCCACTTTCACTTGTGCAGCCTTCATCAAGTTATTGATTCGGAATCACATCGCTGATTTCATCGAACCACTTTTTGCAGCAACATGCGAGATGCATCTTTTATGATCTACACTTTCATTGCCTCACATGAAACTTTCATGACTCACAATTGTTCGCCATGTTCATAAACTGCCATCGTAGCACCGAAATAGCATATCGCTGCTTGATTTTTGAATTGTGATATTGATTTAGTGGGGGATACGTGATTCCTCTTGTGAACATGATATTTTCATAAAGGCCGATGTTGAAAACTGTAGCAGAGTGAGAGCTGAAAGATTAGAAGAAAAAATACGAAATTCGTTACACGGATGAAACACATTTTGTTAGAAATAAAAACAGTTTCATGTCGATTAAAAACATTTCGTCCATCGTTTAATTGCTCTGAGGAGGACAAAAGTTACTTTTTCACAACAAGCCAAGTCCGAAGCTTTTAGATGTTTTCCCATAAGCCGAGATTTCTTCTAGCTTCAATAACTAAGCAGAGAAAAATTTTTGAAAAACTGATAATAACAAAAATGTGCGTAGTGTCACACTCATCTTTATTTGTTTTTTTTTTTGCAACCAACGACCCGAAACTAAAGATTATGGTATTTTTTGAAAAGAAATTTAGTCAGCTTTTCATGGTGGTATTTTTATTTTTCTGAGACATCTGGTTGAAATAGAAATTAATTTTAAGTGCGCCTGAGTCGAGAAGGTGTGGAAAAAAACTATTCCTTAATTTTCACTAAGAAGATGAGTTATCAAAAACCCAATTCAATATTATTCTAGTACCTTTTAGCCCAGCTTTTGGCTTCTGTAGGTTAAGCTCCCGTATTCGTTCCTCACGCTGATAATGGCCGATTTAAAATTTTGTTCCTTTAAAACTTCGAGGGTTCCCCATTGCGTCTCCTAAGATGATAGGGGTGACCTGTGTTTTATAAATTTGGCATAATGTATGGTTTACCCCTCTAACTCCCCCCTTCATAGGAAATGGAGGTCTAAAATGTCTAATCTAACGGTCCATACTTACCACAAAATTAATGACGAGTCACATCTCTGGTCCTGGCAACCCCAAACCTAGGAGCGATAATGCTAATTCAATAGTCGGCTAAGAGCTCCACAAGTATCACCCCCCCAACCCCTCCAGTGTCATCCGATGTTGCAAAACTCTTGCTGCAATTTATGAATTCCATCGTCGAGTGGAGATAAAATATGGTTCAACACATAACCGAGCTAACTAGCTTCGTCGTATTGTCACTTCAAAATAGTTGTCTTGTACCCAACCAGCTTGTAGTCTCACTGGCGAAAATACGGACATGATATCTCTCATTCTTGCTCCGAGACCAGCACTACACGTTCATTCGGGCCTATTATGCTTTCGATAAATCTTCACTTGTTTTTGAGGAGAATATGGGACGAAGAGAAGTGCGTATGAAACGATAGTAAGTGTGTGTCCTAATGGGAAGACCAGACTGGAGTGCGCTTCAACATGCAGTGGAGACGAGAAACAATATAGCAAACGAGAGGTTACCACATGCCATGTCTCCGTAACATTTATTGGTTGCCATATGGGGATGGATGCAGTTGTGCAGCAACAATGAGGCTTGCTGGCTTGCGAAGTGAGAGCGTGTGTTAGTTATCGGAGGATTTTCAGTTCATAAAACTAAATTATGTTAAATTTTCACTTACAAGCCAGCAGACTGGGTTCTGGGAAATCTGGAACGAGTGTTTTTGGTGAAGCCTGATTTTATCGGATAACAAGTTTTTTCCCAGGAATTGAATGATATGACGCGTTCGTTTTCCAGCTGACCTAAAGATTTAACCTCAAAACTCCCTCAGTCAAGCTTGAGCTCTAAGTTGGGAACAAAGAGCCTGAAAACAATGCCTGACAGCCCGAAAATTCTACTATTTGATAATCTGTACATTTGAATACTGGACTTATTCGTAGAGTTCGCTCGAAATAACCTAGACTTGGAGGTTGCCAAATCTCACTAAAAATGTTTGAGCAAGTGATTAGAATTTAACCCTCTAAGTGGCAAAACCAGGTAGAAACGGCCATCGACAAAAACAGTTTTTGACTCTAAATTTTTTACTGTAATTTATTTTCAGGAGAAAACAATTTCAAAATTACTCATAAAAAATTAGCAAAATTTCAACCTTAAAAATTTATCAAAAAATATTTTCCTAATTTTTCATCAACCCAAAACGAAAAGAAAATTGTCTGCCACTTGAAAGATTTTACTCTGAAAAGGGCTGATTTTGGGTAAGAAAAAATTCTATCAAAAGGAAAATAAAATAATTTAGAGTTTTATGTTAGCTCTCTTGTACTCAGGCTCTATGATTGAAAACGACAGAAATGTCTCACGCTCAAAATCAAAACTAGACCACTACAGGCATCCCTGAAGAGTCCGAAGAAAGTCTCTCGTTATCAGCGGCAGGGTTCCCATTGACCCAAATGGCGATAAGAAAGCCATATTGTTGACTCATCTATCAGTCAGTCTCAGTTTGTGCTCTCTGCTGGTCAGACTTCGATCATGAGCTCGAAAGTCGTATTTTTGTTTACTATTGTCGCTCTTGTGTCGCTTTCGGAATGCGCACAT
This sequence comes from Forcipomyia taiwana, assembly GCA_963930915.1. Taxonomy (NCBI): domain Eukaryota; kingdom Metazoa; phylum Arthropoda; class Insecta; order Diptera; family Ceratopogonidae; genus Forcipomyia; species Forcipomyia taiwana. Next base: position 2,464,052 of record CAWVOI010000110.1, on the reverse strand, counting down.
TCACCCCCAGCAAAGTAAGAATGGTAGTAAAATTTTTAGTCCACTTTCTAGCGTTTTCTTTAAAGAGCCGACGAGCCAGCCTGTGTTTTTGACAACAACATCCACCGATGGAACCCCAATCCTGCCTGCACCCAGTCTTGCAAGGCTACTTTCCCTCTCTGTGCCGATGCGGAGTGCCAGTGTTTCGAGCCACCCAACGAACCCACTGTAGTCAGACCGAGAATTTTCAATAAATATTAAAGTTCCCACACTCTTCTTTTACTGACTGGCTGCAGAAGAGGTCAGGTTTGCTATTTAATGCGTCAATAAAGTCTACTTTATTTTAAAGTCTACAAAGTTTCTTATTATGGAAGTATTTCAATCATTGAAAGTTGAGGCTTCACACACATCCTGTCAGTCTTTATGCAGGAGATGCAGGGAAGATTTTATAAACTATTGGTATTAAACTTACCCTCTTTTGTATCCCGGCTTCCCTAATAGTGCATTTACATGACGAAACACAAGACCAAGTATAGGATCTATTTCTCGTCGTCTCAAGTCTTACTTCAGGAGCTTGAAGAAGGTTAAACCAAAAACAAGGAATTTGGGCCTGGAATAAGAAGACTTTGTTTCGCAATTGACAAAAGTAAGTCGCTAAAACGATCGAGACACAAAATAGAGAAGGAGGGGAGGGGGCTCTAGCTGCTGCGTTTCGTCACAGTTTTTATGATTTTACATTTCATTTCTTACTGTTTAAAACTCGAATGTTATACACTAGTTTAACCCATTTCCATCCAATTGCACCATCGCCTTTTCCTTCCTGAAAAAACTGTGTAACAGTTCAAAATAATTTATTTTGTCAATAAATATAAATTATGACTATCACGGGCATAGAGCGGCCATATTGGATATTCAAAAAACTAAAAACGCCTGCATGCAAATTTTTACGAAAATTAATGGGTCACAATGGGATCTTCAGGACCTGCGTGACCCTCTGCCCCACCCCAAATCTATCTACGAAAATCGGAGACCAAAAGTTCTATTATTTTTCCAGCTATCCCTCTATTAAAATAAACTCTATTATGATCAAGAATAAAAAAAAGCCTTTATCTATTTTTCAATAGAATTAAAACAAGGAGATTTGGTTTTAAACTAAAAATTTTTAAGCAGTTTTTTTTCCTTTAAGAAAATTCATTGCTTGAATAAATATTGATTTTTAGTAAATTTGAATATTTTGTTACCTAATTTTTATTGACAATGGGGGAAGTGACGGATCGTGACAGAGGGGGAAGTGGGGGTCTAAAATCTTAATTTTTATTGTGACGTAATATTTGAACGAGCCCTAATCGAGATATGGCTCTCCAAATTTAGTTGACCTCAGGAAATTACACCAACAAAAACTGTCCACCTTTTCGTTTAGTTAAAAAGAAGACTTAGTTCATTCAGATCCGAAAACCTAAAAAAAATCTGCTTTGAGTCAAATAAGATGCATAACTTGGTTATTTCACAAAAAAGTTCATGTTAATCGGAGACAAGTAAAACCAACTTTTTTTTTTGTCCACTTAGAAAACTACGTCTGTGCCCTTTCCTCAACATAAACTCGTCAATTAGCGATATAAAGTTCACAATATCATTGTTTACGATATTTACTTAATTAACTTCCCTCCTCTCTCCATCCCGACTGAGTTCGTCGCAAGTCGGTGTAATTAAATTTCTTTAATAATTACATCGTGTACAATTATCACGTGCATCAGCGAGCAGAGAGCAGGCTGGAGAGCAAAAAGGATGAATAAAACAATTAGCCGGGAGTACGAGACTGTTGCCGGGACTGAAGAGAAATTATTCCGCCCGATGTTACTCTGAATAATTGACTCCGTCAATGGCGGTGATGATCGGAAAGGACGACGATGAGCTACATTCACGAGGATGGCAAAATATGTGGAGGAAGATATTAAAACGCGATGAAAATATGGCGCGATGAATCAATCAGAGTGTCTAGCTGATTTTATCTATTGCTTTGGGCCAGATGACGCGCCTGCTGTAAATCATTACTCTTGGGAAGCCTATCCCTTTGTATGGCTGGGCTTGGCGCTTTTTTCTCCCGAGCAAAAAAATTTAATGTTCTTTAAATGGAGTGAATTTTTTTCATCGGAAAAATATTTTTAAAAATAAAAATAAAGAACCTACAAAAATTGAGCTTCATTTTGGGCAGCTCTGCTATTTTTTACCCTCTGAAAGTCTCAACAAACATGAACATAAAGCTGAAAATGTTTGAACCTTTTGAGCTTCAGGTCACAAAAAACAGGAAGTCTTGACAGTATGAGAAAACTATTAAGGGTTCTAAAAGGTTCAAGAATAAGACAGACAGACAGACAAAGAACTTCGCCTGAAAAAGGGAAAGACTGGTACTTGGTAGAAGAGCCCCATATCCAATGAACTGACAAAATGCAGGGGAATCCTTTGATTCCACTTCAAAAGTTCCAATAACCCGAGCGAACAAAGAGCATTGCCGTTGAGAGGTACTTTGCGAAAATTGCACCGCTTCGGAATGGGATACTATTTGCATATTACCCAGTCGAATCCCGATTCCGATTCTTTTTGCCCGATGCCGTATCCTGCACTCGTACGCAGACATATTTTATTCAATAAAAATTACGTGTAATAATTTATGAAGCATCTGGAGCGGGCCTCTTGCCTTCCAGAGCCGTCTTTTGTGTCTTTGAAGTGTCTTACCTTTTACTTTTATTGTCATTGAAGACATAAAAATTTCCCTTATACCTGAGTAACAAATTGAATCTCCAACCTACTTTATGCTGTCATTTTCCAATTTAGGTCTGATACACTCTCACATTTGATTTCTCTTTATGGCCCCTTTCAGCCCGTCTTCAACTCCGATTCGGGGGATTAATCGCACTGAAAGCCTCTCTCGTGCTGATTGTATCACATTTTTTCCGAACGTCGGACAATATATGGGACTTATAAATTTAGAATGTGCCTCTCATCATCGACTAATGTAGCAGATTCGGTCACGTTTATGACGGTCCTCGTTCGAGATCATAAATCGTGTACCAGTTTGACGCTAAAGTACGTGATGATTTTTTATCCCTTCGCTTGTTGTGGGAACGGGAGCGCGGGAAAATTGAACCAGATGTTGCAGTGAAAATTGGAAAGCGATTTATACTCTTTCCAGCAACTACAAATCCGATTCTGGGGTTAATTCTCCGGGGAAAAAAGGCCTTCTGGGGCTCAAGGGAGCTTAAAATTTTTAATCCTTTAAAAAAAGCTGGGCCGAATACAGAATTTTTTACTTGACTGATTTGGAACCAAACCTGATTCGAATTTGGTCAATTTTAGCCAAAAATTAACAAACTTAATTAAATTTTTTGGCCACTTTAAAACAACATTTTTAAAATTTCCTTTTAATATAGGGGTAAAATGGGAAAGATGAATCAAAGAATTCCTGGTTGTAAGACTTTAAAAGCCACTTTTCATGTAAAGTTATTGTGGATTGTAAATCATTTGTTTTTTCAAAATTCTTTGGTTGGTTTTCTGGAGAATTTTCAATACTGAAAACCCTCCAAATTTCGAACTATGCAAAGGTTCTAAAAACTAAAAAAATTCCAATCTAACTTTTTTTAGGTGTCATTACTCATTGAGGCTATGTAACTTGCCTTTAAGACATCAAAAACCTTAGTCTTGAGGAAAGGCAAAAACAAACTGATGTATGGAAAAGTCACATTTCCTGAGAAATATTCCACTTTCAAGGCATTTGGTAGGGGAATTCCAACTTAGGAGCCCAACAACCCACTAAATTTTAAAGGAAAATTGACAGACAAACATTTCAGGCTTTGGACGCATTTGGGTCGTTTTCGGGGTGGAAAATTGCAGTAACACTCAACTGTGGCTCATTTGTATTCACGGTCACTGCACGCCATAAATTGAATGACCGCGCCCGTCAAAATTGGGTAGCATCGCATGTGCCTAAAATTGGTATGCGAACTTACCCGGGCCCAATCCATCCGAATGTGGTTCAGCGACCACATCATTATGCAGCACATCGCAGCTAATGATGATGATGATGGTGCTTTGGCAGCTTGAGGAGTCGAAAGTGGCGCGCGAAAAGGCAAAAGAGCGAGCCGGAGCTCACGAAAGTGGGTTGCAAGTGAGGGAGGCGAGAACAAAAGTAAATCCACACTAATCCGAGATATCAAAACAAAGTGTAAAGATAAACACAAAAGTGACAATCCGCGTTTAAGAAACTTTTATATTTTCCCTCGTTCTTTGTCTTCTTTTCTCCCTTCCCCCCACACATCCATACACGTTTCTCCTCCACAGCTATCGCGTTACACCAATGATCGTCTTTTTGTTCGCTTTTTACACCCAAAGTGTCGTTACATGCGAGCTATGAGACAAAAACACGCCATCGCCCTCGCTTCCACACGGCACGGCAAGGCATTTAGAGAGGCACGAAAGTGTAAATGGGGAGACTGACTTGAATCCGAAATTGGCACCGATTGCGGGTAACTTTTTGACTGATGCGTGTTTGTCTCAATGTTTTCTCAATTTTCCCCCCGTCTTTAAACTCGTGTGTTTGTTTTTGTTGGATCGATTCTTTTAAAGGGGCTTTTTCCTATCCTTTGTCAAGTGATAGCTTCGGTTGCTTGAGGTGTTTTTAGAAGAATTCCTCTAATCCTCTTGAACTTTTGATTCTGTGAATAAATAGCAGTTAAAAAGCAAGTCTATTTCGACAAATCCATTATAAGTTATAGTTTTCAAAATTTTTGCTGGACAGTGTTTCTATTTAACGATTTTTGAGTGTGAATTTTCCAAAATTTTTTCAAAATTTCATTAATTAAATAAAGCTTTCCTGAATCTAGAAAGCTCAAAATATTCTAGAAGTAAAACCACTTAAAGGGGAACTATGGACAATATTCAAGGCCCCAAACAGATTCTCAATTCCAATTCTAAAAACTATTCTGAGTTCTGAGCCTTTCGAAAAAACTACAAAACCTAGAAAAGCTCTCTAAGAATTTAAGAGTCTCCTAAAAAGTACAAGTAGCCCCTAAAAGTTGACAAGAGAGCTCCTAAAACATTTCACAAGTTCGCAAAAGATCTTAAGAGACCCTCGAAAGATTAATAAAAATTTTATTACGCCTCTTAAAAATTTAAAATATACTGAACATTAATTTTTTGGAGGTCTAGAGTACTTAAACCCCTTATTCTTTGCTGGAAAACTTGAGGCAATCATATTTGTGAAAAGCATTGGCCAGTTCAAAAACTAGTCAAGGTCATGAAAAAATCAATTTCCCGATGCAAAAAGAGCAAACATGTTTCTCCTCTCCCCTAGCGCCGCCCACTTCCTGAAGACGTCAAGCGAAACTCTCTACGGTTTAAAACACAAAAAGGAAGCAAACAATCCGATGGCCCGGCTCGAAAACAAGCCGCCATCTCCTCTCCCGAGCCGCCGAGCGGGCGAACGAAACGGAAATGATACTGAACATCGACACACAGCCCATAAATATATTATAACGTTTGAAAAGAAGATTTGTTGAGATGATAATAAGATTTTGTGTTCGCTGTGCCGTTTATATGGCAAGCATGAAGTGAATTTGGTGTATTAGAAGCAATCAATGGATTGTTATGTTGTTCCATTATGTGGCATCAGTGCTGCTCTGCGTTGCTTGGTTTTCATCGAGGGATTTATCATTATCAACGCTGTCATGATTTCTTTTTCCCTTTTCTCCGGTCTCCTTTGCCTCGCATCTTCTCCGCTCGTGTCTGTTTCCCGTTGCGTTTCAAAATTTATGTGAAATCGGGATTAGTGGAGATGAGATGGAGGAAGTTCGGAAACTTTTAATCCTATTCAACCTCAAAAAGAGCCAGCAAGCTGTCCCAATTAAGCCGTTTAACTTCAAAGCGACATGACGGGGAGGAAAAAATGCCTCGGAGGCAGATCCACCAGCAACAATTCATTCATCAAAAGATAGGAAAATTGCGATTTCCTCCACATCATCGTCAAGCAGCGAGAGCCTAGCTTAGTCGTTAGCACTGCAAATGAAACGACTGACAGCTCGTACTCGCATGTACACATAAATCTTCTGCGGGCTGCTTCCACTGCCTGTCTCCAAATTATGCACCACACACACATTGCATTCAGAGTGATAAAAGACTCAAATCATGAGCTTAACATTAATAAATGAAACCGCGTCAGATTCACATTCAACTCGCAATTAACATGCTGTTTAGCATGTGACTACTCGAAGGGTACCGTCATCTCTCGAGCGGGTGGGACAAGCTTTGCAGGGAGTGAGACTTTTGAGTCAGAAAATTAAATCGAAATTTCTTCTTGGAATTTTCAGATTTGAAACCAGGCTTTAAAATTGCTTTTAAACCTTAGGTATATTCTTTTTAGCCTATATCCATTCAAAAATTACGTCAAATTTAAACCCTAAAAACCCTCTCTAGCTACGTCATTGTAGTTAATAAAAACCTAAATTTTCCTTCGAGAATCTCGTGCTAATATGTGTGTAGGTCATCTTCACTTCTAATAACAATTCACTTCTAAGTTGCTTTCTTAATCAAGGTATGTAGATGGAAGCAGGGACACTACGAGGTCAAAATGCTTTTAAAATCATGGTATATCCTTCACTTTATCCTGGCAATTTCTTCACATTTTGTATCTAAATTACTACTTTATTCTACTTGAACTTTTAATTTTAAATACACCCGTTCAGTTTGTATAAAGCCACCTACAAAAATGAGTTTTTCCAAAGTTGTTGATAAAATTAAAAAAAAAACTAAATATGCAGCCTTGAGTCATATTTATAGAGTCATAAAAGAGAGGAGTTTTGAAAAGTTTGAAAGCAATTTAAGAGGCTTAAAACAGGGCTGTAGCACTTTTTACAAGAAAGCAACTCTACGTTGACGTCACTTGTATTAAAATCATATTTTACAAGCCTTCAATTTGGTAAGGTCACGAAACGGTTTTCGATTTATTAGAGTCAGGTAGAACGAACTGAAAATAAAATTGATTATTGAAACCTGAGCCTTTAAGACGCTGTGAAATTACACTTTTGTAAGCTCTAAGTGGCATAAGATGAAATATGATAAAAAGTAGTTTTAATCTGTCCAGACAAAGTACGTCAGGAAAAGCGATTCTAAAACATTTTCTTTTCTGTGAAAAAATTTCAAACTAAACGTCCCAAGGCGGTCATTTGAAGTCATCTGAAGCACTCAGCTAGGATGGAATTAAATTTCTAATAGACAATAAAAAGTTGAGCTTTCTATTTCATGAACGTCTAGGCCTATATTGTTCACCTTCGGTTAGCTAATTGAGCTTTAACCAAAACACCCTATTTCAGCTATCGAAGCTAAGATTTTTGAGTAAAATAAAATTTCAGAAGGCTACTGACCCCACATAACGGCCAGATTGTGTAATTTTCAAACTTAACCCGGAGACTCAAAGCTAATTGCACATCAAGGGATCGGTTAGACACATGTTAAACTAACCAAAGCCCCTAGAAATAGTCTTCTGGAAATCTCGAAATTTTTATTTTTGAAATTTGGAGGTCGGTTTTTGTGGTGTTCCGGGAACTTGGAATTTTCATGGTTTCATCGTAACTAGTTCTTCTGAGAATCGGAAAATTATAATTTTCCCGGAAGAGACACCTGGTTCAGTAGCAGCCGGTAACCGTGAACCAGTTTATGATGCTCGCTGATGAGTTCCGCCAGCAGCGTTCACATGCCGTATCAAATAATAAATTATCCATTTAAATGTCAACATTTTGATTCTCGGAATGCATCACCAGCTAAAATTTATTCGGATAATTAGAATCTGATGCACTTGACTCCAAATCTCTCTCTCTCTCTCTCTCCACCATTTCACGAATAATTAATCACTCGCTTCCACTTTGGTGCAAATGCTCTGTGCTGATGGAGTCTCCCAAGGCAAATATCTAAAACCGTTCCAGAGCACACAAGGCTACATGCACGCAAACATGGTGCACCCGAAGGCGATGTCGGTGTCAGCGCAACAAATGAAAACATTCATGGGAAAACAAGGTTGTGCGCAAAATGTTGTAAATTTTCATTTTTGCATTCGTCCCGCTCCTGATACGTAGGTCCTGCGTCGAAGCCGCACCGACACCGCCGCTTCTCTGGCCGGCAAAAGTAAATTGTGTATATATATTTTAACACGATAACCCGGAAACATGACCGGATATCAGTAATCACGTTCAAGTTTCGTGGTCAACCGTAAAATGTAAACGATTCAAAGTTTCTCCCTCCCACTTCGTGTGCTTTGGGGTCGGCTTCGGCACGGCAGGCTCGAGCCCAAGTCTGGTACGTGTTGGGAGCAACTGGAGCAATATTTTGTGAGTTTTGTAACGTGCAGAACATTTGGCGTGTCGTTGTGGAAATACTTTGGGGGAAGGTCGCAACCTCAGAATCGGAGCTCTCACGCAAGCTTTTCACTCTCTATGAGACATTTTGTCTTTCTTCCTTTTTGCAGCCCTTTTTAGTAGGTACATTTTGGGACAAAATATAAGAGATTGAAACAAAATATTTTCATTTTGATGCAACTCTGCAACGAAGCCAAATTCGTCCCCGTCAAAGCTTTGATTGTGTTTTAACAAACAAAGGATTTTACTCAAAGTCAAAGAAAGTCAAATATGAACGTTAATTGGGTGGGCCTTCAACAGATGCCTGGACAACGAGATTGAGATGGATGTAAGTTGACCTTAATAGAGTTCCTTCATCGACAACCAAGTGCAGTATCCTGATTGAAGAACCGTCCTTGGAAGTTCCAAATTTATGTAGTGACCTTCGTCAAATATTTATCATAGAAATTTAGAAATAATTTCTGCTTTTATGTTAACGAAATGCTTTATTTTAAACAAAGCATGTTGGGTTCTCGAGATATTTGAAGCATGAAAGTTCGTTTGTTCGACTGTAAAAATTAAAAACTGGAGAAACAAAATTGTTGACCTAAAATTCATAGGACTCTTTTTATAAAAATTTAAAAAAAAATCCTGATTAAAGAACTATCTTTGAAATTGTCTCTATTTTTCATCATGTAAAAAGATTATGAAAATCTTAAGAGCATGAAAATGAGAGCCAAAAATCATATTTTCATGCTCAAAATATTTGGGAATAAATAAGTTTTTCCCACTGCATAGTTTTGCTCTCGGAAAATATGTTAAAAGTGGTCAAAAATGAAAACGATTTCCAAAAAATTTAATAAATTTGAAATTTAATTAACTAAAAACCAAGACTTTCATGGGGCAAACTTCCGTTGGTTAGAAAAACTTGATTTTGGAATTTTAGACCAAAATTTTTTTGTCAAAAAAATGTTACGGAGTTGAAAAAAGTCTTGTGGAAAAATAAGGACAGTTTTCCAAACTAGCTCATTTTTCTAGTCTGGAAATCTCCCAGCTGGTGGAAAATCGGAGGCAAATTCGCGTGCTGACTCGCCATACGTGTGACGAAATTTCAAATCAGAGAAAATAGCACATCATCATAAATACACAAACCCATTACACAGCCATGTATTCATCACAGAGTCATGCAGTCAGTCAAAGAAAATGCACAACAAACATTTACTCAAGCAGCGCCTCGCTTCCCATGCCGCCACATATGTCGAGCCTCATGTTCGGGAAATAGGCACATATTTGGATCGAAATTTATTGAGTTCAATTTTTATTTGGATCCAAACCAGAGAGTGCGGTGTAGCGAGGAGCTCTGCAAATGTTTTGCATACACACACAATATAAATATTTTGTAGTTTGTATTTTTTGTGGAAATTCATGCCTGTTCACATGCTAATACATTGGGGTATGTAAGAGGGAGGGTATGTGTGTGTGTGATGTGCGATAGGAAAATGTAGCGCGCGAGGAGACTCCGGAGGCAAGTCACAACCGATGTTGAAATATTTGTGTAATGCGAAAAGACGGAAACGGTGATGATGATCGAAAGGCATATGGAGAAAATGGAAATGTCTCCGCAGCTGGGAGTGTGTCAATATTTTCGCTCCTTTGTGAGCCTGCATGCATATTGGCGGGTGCATCGGGTTGTGCTTTTATGAGCATTCACTTGGCATCGGATTTCGAATTCAATAATAATTATTGTTTTACTGAAGAGCGAATCCATGACCTACATTTTTAACTAGCTCGTGATGTGTAATTTTTCAATATCATTCTTCCAGAATTCCAGAATTTATATTTTTAATTTTTTTCTTTGTTATGATGACTGAAGTCATAAAAGTCACCTCTAGGATCAAGACATCAATTTCTTGTTCTCTAAAAACAGGCAGTTTTTCTCTTTTCTAGTTGTTAGAAGAGCTTATAAATACGAATGTAAGAAGGTTTCTTAATTTTTTGATAGGTTTTCATGCCTAAAACAACCAAATGACCAACAAAGGCCTCTGAATTCTTAAATTTTTAAAAGTAGATTAACTTAAGGCTCAGACTCATAAGACTCAAAGATATGAGTCTGAGACTTAAGGTCAAAATTTTTAAAAACTCCTGTTCCCAAAGTAGCAAAACGAAGAAAAAAAGAGAGTGGAAAATTTTGTAAGCTAAGCTTTGAAAAAAAAGAATAGAATTTTTTTTCTGGCCAGACAATTTTTTCAAAACAAAAACATAATTTAAAATAAATTTTATATTAAAATAATTTTATTAAAAATAATCGGCTATAAATTCATGGAGCTATGGTTCACTTTTAAAGTTCTCTTGAAAAAATCTCGTTAACCTTGCCTTCAGACTGAAAACCAGTGACTGAAATGTTTTGAAATATTTTTCGCGCCAAAAACAATTAACGGCTAATTCAAATTCCAGTCGATCAGCTGATCAAAATAAAGTAGGAAGATCAGTACGCAGGAAACATTCGCATTTTATGGAGTTTATTGACTTAAAAGCAATCAAACATGAGCTTTTTGCCCAAGAGAACGGCAGAACTGGGTGATTATGAGGAGGGCGAGGAAAACTTGCGAGCCCAACTCCCACTTCCGAAGCTGGACGGGATCGCGAGCTTTGTCAAGTCGGTGGAGCGAGTGAAGCTGGAAGGACCTCGAAGCTCGAGTCTCAGAAAAAGGTGAGCCACTTTCCCAGTTCCTCCGAGCCTAAATGAGCCATTTCAGCCACTGCAAGTGGGCTCCCAAACGCACCCACGAGCTGGCCGCGATCCCCGACCCCGACACAGAGGAGCTCCCGGAGTCCCAGAAGAATGCCGAGAAGAGCCCCTCGTCCCCGATCACCCGACTTAAGGAGCGGGGAAGGGAGGTCCTGGGGCTGCTGAACGGGCGCGCTCTCGAGACCCCGCAGCCAGGGGTGTTCCGGAACATGATGTCGCCGGTGACCGAGGACGTTTTCATGTCGTCGATCTACGAGAAGGTGGAGGAGGACAACGAGGAAGCGCTCCTGGTGACGTCCATCATGGGAGCTGGGAACAAGGTGAAGGAGGCCATGATGACGAGCTCGTTCGAGGAGTTCAAGATCAGGGTGGGAGGGTCAAAGTTCGTGATCCGGGAGGTCCTGGGGAGGGGTGGGTCTGCCACGGTCTTCTCAGGCTTCCAGGGAGACACCCCCTATGCCGTCAAGGTCATGGAAGTGGGATCCGAGAGTGACAAAATCGGCAGCTTTCGACACGAGGTCGAGCTCCTGCGCAGTCTCAGAGACGTCCCTCACGTCATCGGGCTGGTGGAGAGCGACCTGCAGGACGACCTGGCCTTCATCGTGATGGAGTGCGGCACCTGCGACCTCTACAAGCACCTCCTCACGTACTCGACCGACATTCCCCTGTTCAAAATAGCCAGCTGGTTTCGGGACATGACGCTCGCCATCGAAGCTATTCACAGGAGGTCCATCATCCACGCCGACCTGAAGCCCTCCAACTACCTCGTGATGTCGAATGGAAGACTGAAGCTCACCGACTTTGGCATCTCCAAGGTGAAACAGAGACTCTCGGACTCGAGAAAGGCTCAGCCAGAGGTGGCTCTGGCGGGCACCATAAACTTCCTCTGTCCCGAAACCGTCAGAAGCATCATGCAGAGACGACCACCGTCGGTGTCGGAGGGGTCGGACATCTGGAGCCTGGGAGTCATATTCTACTACCTGCTGTACAAGGAGCTGCCGTTCCAGAGAATCGCGGACAGACAGCGGAAATTGGCGGCCATGGCTAGTCCTCAGAACGTCCTCCAGTTTGGGCCCCTGGTGCGGTTCTACCCGGAGATTCTGCTGGACATGTGCAAGGCCTGTCTGCAGTACCGGGCTGACCTCCGACCGTCGGCTGCTGCTCTGCTAGCGGACCATCCTCTGGACATGATTGTACTTGAACCCAATGTTTGAAATTTGAGGCCCCCCGAAACTAGAGCTTACTTTATTTATTTAACAAATATGTCAAATGTAATTTTTCTGTACATAAATTTTTTATACGAGAAACTAGAACTTTTTTGTTGTTTTAATTAAATATGGAGGGACGGAGCCCACAGCCCAGGATCAAAGTAAATTTTTGTGGCATTTAATTTTTGTGTCTAAAATTTGAAAGCTAAATTTAACAGTCTCCTTCGAGGTGAGGGACATTTAAGGTCCTCGAAAAAAGAAGTAAAATGTTTGAATTTTTGGATCCGAGGAACTCCGGGTTCTGAGAAGGGAGTAAAATTTTTTTCGCTCTTATTTTGAACCAAGGACGCTATAAACTGCCAAAACTTCTATGAAAATATTATCTTGTTCTTTTCGATTGACATCCAAGAAGATCTTGCTATTTTAGACGCCACAACACTTTGGGAAAGGAACTGAGGAAAATTATTATTTATATTGCTAAACAATAAATAATAATAAGAGCTAGCTATGAGCTAAAATGAGCCCAAAAATAAATTTTTCATAACAAGGTGATTCAAAATTATATATTTTTTCCTTGGCCTAAGAGTAATTTTACTAACTAAAATCTAAAGGAAGGTTACCCAAAGAGATACACCCATTTGTGGATACTTAGAATGCAATAAAGTTCTGCTCCTTCTCACATCCGCTTTTCACACATTCCTGAAAGATTACATCATTCTTCAGAAGCACTGGGAAAATGCTCACGTTCCTACCTGCCTGCCTGAGCAAGAAGAAGGTGCCTGGTGCCTCCCATTGAATATTTGATTTGTGCCGAACGAGGCAGCCAGAAGCCAGACGACTCAAAGAGGGCGAAATAAAGGGAATTTCGGTTCGGATGCAGAGTAGCAGTGAGCAAATGAGTTGAATGCGGTATCAATAATTAATGCCAGGTGAAACCGAGTTTGTGTGCAATTTCGCAAAACTTCTGAGTCTCCCGACGTTCGCATGTAAAATTTTCCCCTCGATTTGCGAACTTTCCTTCTCCGAATTCCTCCTGCCAAACTTTTGCTATATCTGCCACACCAACACTTCAGTCAGGTGGTGTCGGCCGTAAGCTTATTTTGAGGTTCAGTGGTCGATTCAACATTTTCAATTCGGATGCACTGCTCCTGTCGCGTCTCGCATGAAAAACTTCTGCTCCACTGACGACTCGCATTCATGGCTATTTCTGATCCTGCAAATGTGCGCATTTGAATGGAAAAATATTACAGCTGGGGACCGTTGGGGGACGTCGAGCTACATGTGTGCGAAATTATGGGGCATTGATGCCAATTGGGATGCACATTGCATAGGGACTGATGGTAATTTGCGGCTTCTGCTTTCGGAACTTGTAGTGGGATTACGCTGGTGGGTAAAAGTGGCTTTGCTTCTGGGAAATGAACTTTGCTTGCTATCTCTTTTATGGGATGTGAAATCATCAACTGAGATACATTTTTGAGTGATTTTTAGTGCTTTGACAATGTTTAAAAAATGTCCGTCCGACTCGCAAAGGCTCCCAAGAGATAGAAATCTGTCATGTGTGGTCTGAAAAGGGGGCGAATAGTGTTAGTTTTCCTGAAAAATTACCAGGGACGTACCCAGGGGGGATTTCCTGTTGTATGAAACTTTCTTATTCTTGATCCGATTGAGCCGAAATTTTAATTCGTTGCAGTTTGTGTGAAACTGGCAAATCATGGAAAAAATTGTAATATATACATTTCGGGCGGACTCAGTATTTCCACTGACGTCAAACCAAAACTGAGATCTTATCATAGCACGGGGGTTTTTAAATTTTAAAGGAAGACTCACAGCTAATGACAGACTAAATCGATCAAATTTTTATTTCGCAGAATGGCTCCTACTTTCAAGTGTATTTCGGTTCTCTCACCACCTGGACCTTTTTGGCTGTGGTATATGAGTCTTTTTTTAAACTTTCCCAATATAATCTTACCCAAAGAATTGGCCCGATACAACGTCAAAGATCATACAGATTCATAGAATTTCCCTTCAAAAACACAAATTAGCAGTCTCAGCCCGGATCTCTGGGAAGCCAACCATGAGACCATTGCGGTCATTTTCTAGGAACCCTCGATGACTACCCGGAAACCAATGGTGTTCTTTGATAGGAACCTCATTAAGGAGCTCCCAGGAAACTGGTTTGAAAATTCAATTCACCCCTTTCGCTTTGACAAAAGTCTCCTGGAAATGCTCTCAAACGAACTCTTGCCAAGTTGGACGAACTTGAGCACTTTTTACCTCAGGCTCAACAACTTAAAGGAATTTCTTGCAAATATCTACATTTACTTTGCCTCAAGTCTCAATGCAAAGGTATTTACCAAGTTCCTTTTGCGCCTCTGAGATATTTTGGAGTATACATTGGAGAAAACTTGATTTTCTTCTTGAGGATTCCGGGAATCAGAGATAAATGCGAAAATAACTGTTTCAGTTTAGTTAGATGGTTCTCAGTTGATGGCATTTCTTGCATTGACAAATGAAATTTTAAAATACCAACATTTGGAAGCTGGGAAATTTTGGGTTCATTAAAAGTCACCTTAAAATCCATTTCCATTAAAATCTGGACTCCAATACCCCATAGGAAAACCAGCATGTACCGGGAAAAGCAATCAGAGCCCGAGTTATCAGTTTACACCCCCACCCCTTTAAAGTGGAGTCACACAAAGCCGACAACCAAATACATCATCCAATCAATGTTTCCATGTCGCATAACTCATTGTGCTTCTGCTCCCTTCGCCTATAGGTGTCAAAATCAATATGGATGGAGTCACCCGACAATTTCAATTAGAGCAAACATGCGAGAGGAACAATGAAAAAATAATTTAACGGCGCCCAGGTAGTTTTGGGAACTCGCTCATGGTGTTCTCCCATGCATGCAGATGAGATTGTTTCGATGCTCACAAATGCAATTACATTTGATGAAATTCAACATTCAGTTAACCACATTGTTGATGATCTTCACAAGTTTTGTTGATTTTATAAAAATTTTTTAGACTTCCGGTTGATTGTTTTGAGACTTGGAATGGAATTTAAGTAGAAGTTGATCCAAGCAAACTGTTGTTGAGATAATGAACTCCCATTATTTTTACAATGGTGAAATTGAGCTTGATTGTCCATTTCTCAAGAAAAATAATTACTTAGGCGAAAATAGATCGAGGGTGCAAGCAAGAGACTCCGTCCTGAGCCTTATTTGGGCTTTTGGAGTCCATCTTTGGTGTAGGAGGAACAGAAAAATTATTAGCTCTGTGAAGGACTCAAATCGGTTCAGAAATAGCCATTTAGGAGCCGGTCACATTTTGAGGAAAATGAGGAAAAGTCACAAATCTTTGTATGGCTCGAAATTTACGTTCTGCTTGTTTCAGCTTCGTCACATTTTTTTGCAAAATTTTCTTTAAAAAATTTTTTTAAAAAAATGTTTGAAATATCTGAAATTTGGCGCCTTTTGTTAGTAATAAAAGCAAAGCGACGCTTCGGTGTCCATAAAAAGCGAAGCTAAGCCGCACTTTCCATTTTAAAAGTCGCTCTCCGGTTTCCTGGGAAAATGAAAACTCCCGGGCGTGTCAGCATCAACAAAATAGATTATGCTTTATTATCAAAGCATCTTTTAAGGTTAGTTGTCTCACAACGATACGTGATTCTCGAGTTTCTGCTGCAATTTGGAGATCAGTTGCTTGATGAGAAAGGGAGAAGCTGAGGCAAGGCCATGTTAAGTGTAAAATTTGCTACAATTTGGAACTACAAAGGTCTCCCATCAACTCGACTGCCGCTTGTCCTGCACCTCCTTCCGGTACTCCTCCCTCTGGCTCTTGATCTCCTCCACCATTTTCTTGACAAACGGATGATGGAACTTCCCGTCCGTGTTGTCAAAGAACTCCTGAAGCCGGTCCGGACACTCGTCCCGCTTCTCGTACTCAAACGCCTGCATGACCATATCCAGCTTATCACAGTCCTTTACGAACTTTGCTTCCGCCGTGGCCCCTTCCTCGTACTCGTAGAAGAGCCCCATGAGCTTCTCCCCGCTCTGTCCAGCCAACTTTGCGATCTCCCGCATGGCACTCATTTCACGGTTGCGCTTGTCCTCCTTCGAAATGCCGCAGTACGGCGTTATGTCGCCCACCAAGGCCTCTGCAAGGTCGTGTACCAGTGCTATCTCCATGCACTTGATTCGGTCGAGGCCTCCGGACTCCACCTCGCTATCCAGCAGGAACGTTATCATGCCCATGCGGTACATGTGGCCAGCGATGGGCTCGCAGCTGCAAAAAGATGGGAGTGAAAAGAAGTTCAAGGTCACCTACTAGAACTTTCTGGTTTTGGGGTCTCGGTCGAGGGGTGGGGGAAGGTCAGCTACTCCGTGACAGCCGGTACAAAGTCAAGTAATAGTGTATGTAGCAAACTGACAGAGGGGTAGGGGTCTAAAATCTCGAGTTTACCGTCGAACTTTTTCCCATAGAATTGAGGACATTTTCCCAATTTCTCTCAAGGGGCTGTTCACATGTTACGTAACGGTGAAAATCGAGATTTTCGACCCCCGACCCCCCCCCCCCTCTGTCACGGTTTGTCCTATATAACAGTACTTGAGTTTGTACTGACTGTCACGGAGCGGCCGACACCCCCCC
Organism: Forcipomyia taiwana; assembly: GCA_963930915.1. NCBI lineage: Eukaryota > Metazoa > Arthropoda > Insecta > Diptera > Ceratopogonidae > Forcipomyia > Forcipomyia taiwana. Next base: position 2,447,089 of record CAWVOI010000110.1, on the reverse strand, counting down.
CCCCCCCCTTGGACCGTGACGTAATATGTGAACAGCCCCCAACTCAAAAATTCTAATATGAGTTCCTAACATTCTGAGAGCCTAGGGCTCAATTCTGGAGCCTTCTTCCAGAGCCAAATTCTGGGTTTCAAGACCTCGAACTGGCCGTGACCTTGAACGTTTTGTGAGGGAATCCCTGTATGTGCGAAACTTACTCCTTCACGTCTCGCAGAACCCAGCCGGTCCGCTTGATGTGCTTCAAATTGCCCACGAGCTCCAGGAACTTGACGTAATCTCGATACTTGCTAGCTGACCCTGAGGCCGTGACCGTGGCCATTGCGGCAGTCGTCTGCATCTTGACACAGTTCTTCAATAACAACAGCTTGGTAACTTGGGACGTGAGTGCTGGCGATGAGACGAGACAGCGAAGGGGAAAACTCATTTGTCCGCTGTTTTTGCTGCTTCTCCGGTATTGTCACTAACAATGCCAACGTCTGGGGCTCAAATTGTATTGTCTTGCTGCGAGTGGCCGATTTTAGACCATTGTCACGGATTCTAAGCGGCTACGGGAGGTTTTTCTGGGAAAAACTGTTTGCATTTTTTCCCAATGATTTTTCTTCCACCATGACAGCTGACCGCTGAGTTGCTGAGTTCGCTTGAAAAAAATGGCGGTTGGGGAGATTTAAATGTTTCCGTTAATTCAGAAGGTATTTCCACGAAACGGAATTTTACTGCTTCTCCGAAGTGATTTTGGGGGAAATTTACGATGAAATAAACGCGTCAGTTCTCGGAACGGAAGATAAAACGACTCGAGCCACCTCGCTGATGGATCTGGTTAGGCAGCAGAGTTTTCCTCACTTCATCATCTCACACATGATGAACATGTGTTTATATGTTCAGCGGACATTTATAACGATATTAAAAAATTTAACACACAATTATTATGCCAACACTGCAATTTAGAAACATCAAAAGGCAGCGAACGAAGGCAATGAAACTCGAAATGTATACACGAGAGACGAAGCGAAATCTAGACTTTAACATTTTATTTATAGCTCGTGAGTGTTCCTTTGATGCTTTCAATTTCACTCGTCGCGACGCGCAATTGAATCGTTTTATACTGCACAACCCAAGTCGACGGTGAAATTTATAGCATTACATTAATTATTATTGTTATTGCCTGTTTGCCTTAATTTATAAACTGTGATAAATTTTGATGCGTTTATTATTTCTCCTTAACCCATTTCTACTTAGTCGTTATTTCTGAGGAATTGTTAAGTGTCTCAAAATTTTATTGAGCTCGAAATTTGACTCAAATGGCCACCATGTTGGGCCCCTTAGAGCTCCTAAATAGCCCTTATGAATTCCTTCTAATTTTAATTCAGGGGATGAGGAGTGGTTCTGAGAGAAGAAAACATAACAAAATTAATTATGGAGAGCCATACTTTAGAATATAAACTTTAGTTTTTGTGGAGGAATTTTGTGGTTTGAAAAAATAGTTTTCAAAAGAAATTAGAACTGGAACAAATTCTTTGGCACATAAATTCCAGAATAAGTATCAGGATAGCTCTTTTCCCAAAGCCTCTCCTAGCTACTGACCTGGACCTCATTTTGACAAGAAGTACCCAAGACTGTGAACGTCCTTCACTTTCCCAAAAGAGTCTTTCTCTCTGAAGAAAAACCCGTTCCAAGAAACTGGTCCAAAGTGGGTTAATACACATCCCCGGGCTGAGAGCCGATGCAGACTTTCATCGCGTGCTCATCAGCGATCTGAGTTTGCGAGCCGACAGTAACGAGCTAACATGGCGATGAAAATCACCGCTCTCGGTGTAATTTAATCAGGTGATGAGCGATAGATTTTGTAGACGGAAGAGTGCATGCTTCCCATCGATTAATTTGGCTGGAGGAGTTATTGAGGTTCAAAAGAAATGAGATGCCCCCGGGACGCAATCAATCAGGGCCGTAGCCAGGATCAAAGTTTAGGGGGGGGGGGCTCTGTATACTAAAATAAATCAATTTTATCGCAGGAATAGACCCTTGAAATGAGTGCCATAACTGGCTCAATTTTGGAAAAAAAACTCGAAACTCGTGTTTAACTCGAAATTCTAGAGTTTGCTTGTCACAACCAATTCAAGGCCATTCAATAGACTATTTCACCATTTTGGAGGTTTTATAATAAAGAAAAAAACTGTTAATTACCTTAATTTTCAAAAAATAAAGGACTTGAAGCACGAAAATTTGTAGTTTCCGTATTCTTGGACTCGTTTCGATATTCAGTTTGTGAAACAGGCTAACATTTAAATTTTTGTCTTCTTTATGGTGATTATGGCTGAAAATCAATAAAGTCAACTTTTTCCTGAAAAGCCCGCAAGGGCATTTTTTAAATGCAAGACCCGTCCTCCAAAATTATTAGGTTATTAAAAATCAACTTGGGCACGTTAGGTCAACTTTTGGTTTACTTTTAAGGTTAATTTTCCAGCATTTGGGAAATTTTTTACAGTTTAAATTTTTTCATTTTAAAGGTCAACTTTTAAGGTCAATTTTTACATTTTTCAGTCAACTTTTTTATTTTTTAGGTCAACTTCTTAGGTGCCCTTGTGATATATAACAATTTTTAAACTACTGGGCCGATTTTTTTTTGAAAAAAATCAAATTCATAAAAATTCTCAGAGAGGCTCGGGGGAGGGGGGGTGTTTCATCTCCCCATAGCCAGTACCTGACTACGGCTCTGAAATCAATAAGAGAGTGGAGCAGAAAAAGTCCCGCGGCAACAGATTGTCACCTCAAACGACAAGTTTCCATTTTGCGCTGTCGTCATGCAGCGGAATTCCATAAATAACATTACCCGCTGATTGTCCCAACACAAAAACTCATGCTTCTGCACTTCGCTCTGCCATTTATGCGACGTTTGTTTATTACTATCATCATCAAGCATCACGCATCATAAATACAAGAGTCGCGAGATATTTCATTTCGTCTTTGGCATGCAATTGCGGGAAAAAAATTTCAATCTGCACATAAATTGCGCTGTGCTGGAAAATTTTTTAATTACTGCAGCTCCCATCGAGAAATACGCGCGCATACCATAAAAAGCCATCTTGATTATTATTATTATTTAATTATTATTTTTATTGATTTATTACCAACTTTGCGAGCGCAACACAATTCTTGTCATATTTCCATCATCTCCGTCAGCAATTACACATGGCTGGTGCGGAGCCTCCGAGCCCGAGACCAAGCCACCGCATCTCGTTATTTATGTACGGAGCGTTGCTCCGCTCTGCCGGTGCATGAAATCAATCAGAGTTGATCGGGGTTCACTGTAAGCCGAACGAGGATGAAAAGGGAGCAAGGATTGGGAAAAAGGGGAATTTTCCGGAGAGTAAATTTGAGCTAGTAAATTTTATTATCATTTGAGGTTTAATGGAAAATTTTAATATCATGCTCATGTTGCCAAAATTAGACTTTTGGAAAGTTTAAAAAATAGACAAAGCCATTAAAGGGCTTCCCTTTCCTCCCAAAAAAGTAAAATAATCTTTTTGGGTCTATTTTCTCGAATGAAAGGAAGAATGCGGTCCTTAGCACAGTTGATCTAGAGTCCTTATTTCTCAGATAAGAGAAGTAAGGATTTACTGGGCCCCTTAACCCTTTTTCGAGGATGTTTTCCTCGTTTAGTATTGGGAAGGAAAAGAAGGTGGGTAGACAAAATGTTTGATTTTTTGTAGCCTTTTTATTTAAATGTTCATTAAAATTTAACTCAAGCCAAAAACAGAATTCATGAAAATTCTAATGAGCTCCAAAAGTAGCTTCAAATCAGTCATGTGTGGTCTGTTTTTAATAAAAAAGTAGTTTGGGCATCCTTTTAGAGTTAAGAATAATATGTTCATCTGGGAGGGGAAGCACCAAATTCTTATAAAAGTGCTTAAATGGTTGAATTTCCTTCAATCTAAAATTTTCCAGCACAAAGGAAAAATGAGCTTACTGTGTCGCTGCAGTTGTAAAAACGGTAGCAGAACACGCTGCAACAAGTTAAAAAGGAGCAAACAAAATGACAAACAGCCACTGTGAAAATGGCGAGGAAAGAAGCAGCAGAAGCAGGAGTAGCAAAAATTAAATGGCATTTAAGTGCAAGTCATACCTGAGCTGCTTACATATTAAGGCTCTCGTCCCCTTATATGCGACATCTCTTATCATTATTACATGCATTCGTCGCAAGTTTTACTCCAATAAAATACATACGTTCTAAATTGCAATGGCCATATCGAAACAATGATGATAAATTAAAAATTGCTATATGGCTGAAAAAGCGCACAAGACGAGGCTAAAAAGAGCTGATTGCACGAGTGACAAATAGCGCACGTACAATGCTTTACTGTCAGCGGGGCAAATATGGTGCGAAATTAAACGGTGAAACACAAGCAGATTGCAATATTTTACGGGACTTTTTGAGGCACGGAGATGGAGGGAAAGTGCTGGCAGACGAGTAAGAATTCTGTTTGTCTTTTAAGCTACTTTTTTGAACGAGATTTTAGAAGATTCTGACGCTTTAAATCCTTAAACAGCTAATAGGAGGTGAAGGTTCGCCAAAACTGGACACGACCGTGACACAAAACAAGGGGAAGGTCTAGCTGCTGCTTTTTGTCAAAATTTTTATAAAAAAACCAATACCTTTTAATGACATTTTTTATCAAATAAAATTGCCAATATTACACACTAGTTGGATTCCTTCCATCCAATCGCACCATCACATTTTCCTTTTTGGAAAAGCTATGGAACATTTCGAGATAATTTCTTTTGTCAATAAATAGCGGCCATATTGGATTTTCAAACAACCAAAAACGTCCATATGGAAATTTTCAGATAAATTGGAGATCAAAGGTTCTTCTTTTTAAATAAGTATTATGATCCCAGAACACAAACAAGCCTTGATTAAAACAAGGCTTAAAACAAGGATCTTTTTCCTTTGAGCCCTTGGAAAAATTCGTTATTTGAATTATTTTAATAAAACTTAAAAATGTTGTCGACATTTTTATTGACATCTCATACCATGACGTGACAACGGAGAAGGGGGGGGGATCTAAAATCTCTAAGACCTCTTAGTGAAAATGGGCAGGGTAGTTCTAAATTTTAGATGACCCCCCATGTGGCTTCACTAGCCTGGTAGCTTCCAAGTGAGACACATTTTTGAGCCATAAGCAGGGGACTTCCTTAAGCAGCAACGCAAGCATTCCGTTTTTATTATTAATGCCTTTGCGAGTGGAGTTGCCTAGTGAGACCCGAGTGCCGGACCGTGTGCGGAGGCATTTGGGATTTTTGCGCGTTCGAGTGACACTTTTGGGTACCGCAGAGAGATAGAGAGCGCGTTTGACAGCAGACAGAAATGACAAACACGCTGCAGCGTGCACTCCAGAGACCCCAAAGAGCAATTTTCTTGTCAATACGAGGCATTTAATGGGACTGGAAATGGAAATAAATGGCCTAGCCCCAGTCACGATAATTAATTTGATGTCAATCAGTCAGTCACAACGTTTCATCTTACATGGAGCTGGGGCACAGTGTGAGCCTTATAGAAGCGAGATCTATTGCCTTATTAAGTAATTAACACTCATTTACAATATTATTTTATTTGTCGTTGTCGTCAGTGTGCACGCGGGTACGAGCGGGTATTCGCGACATGTCGGGCGAGCGCGCAGCTCACCGCATTGCAGCCTTAATTAACGCGATAAAACAGGCACTTCATACACTTTTATACTTCGCAATCCATTAAATGCACGGAAGATATTGCAATATAGCGTTTTTGCTCCAAGTTTGCGCGGAAAACAAGATTTTAATCATTTTCTTGTTTAGCACTACCGAGTTGCGAGCTGCCTACTTCTCTAGATCGCTGTCTGCCACTTAGTTTGTATTCATTTCGCGCACTCCCAGAGTGCTTCATTGCCCGAGACAACATGTAATAAAGTTGCAGCACTTAATCTCTATTAATAGTATTAGAAGTATTCAGTGGAGCTTCTCATTCTGATTTGAATTATGATGACTCCGATGACAGATTTTATTGAGGCAGTAAAAAGTTCTGGGAAGAGGAATGAGGGAATTTTAATGATCACGGCTTATTTACGCGACTTGAGTCGTGGGGTTTCTTCTATCTTTGTTTTGTTTTGTCATGAGAATTTTTTTATAAAACAAAAGGTCGTTTGAAGGAACTTGTTTCCTCTTTAAAGAATCTTAAATTAAATTTCATTGGTTTCCACACATTTTATTTTCGGTTGCAATAAAAGAAACAATTGAAATTGATTTTCCCAGAAACTCCAACCATGGCTTTTTAGTGTGTTTTCCATTGAATTTCCTGACCATTTACGAAACTTCTGTAAATACTCCTCAAATTAATTTCAAAACAATATTTCTACTGGGTTTTTAGAGAAAAATTTTAGTTTTCCCGGAAAAGTTGCTTTCTCTGGTAACCCAAGGGTCTCTGGTAACCCATTAACTTTTAAAAATTTATTTCGGGCAAACTTAAAGTTAAAAGCAAGTTTTGAATACAATTTTAAACAATTTTATCTCTCTTCTTTCGAAATTTGCTAAATTTTTATTCCACTCGTTTTTAGATTTTGACTTATAAATCAGCAAAAAGTTAGTCGTTAAATTTTTCAATTTGGCCGCCATATTTGGTTTAACTTTAAAATTACTTAACATGAAAATTTCAAAAAAATAGTTCTTTTACAACTTTTTTTTTACAAAAATATTTCAAAAAATTTGACCCATACCTGACCTATGGGCATATTTTGTTTTTCTTTGTAACTTCTCCAAAAAATGTTTAAAATTTAATTTTCATGAATTATTCATTTAGATCATAAATTCAACCAAAACACCGAATTTCAGGAAGCTAGTGGCAGTTTGAAGATCTTGGTAGCTAATGGGTTAAAGAATTATTTAAGTTTGGACCCGTTTGGAACTTTCTTCTGAGACTCAAATTTAGAATAGTGGCCATAATATTCTGAAATTTTAATTTCCAAATTTGCCAGGAGATCTAAAAGTTTTTGCTCAATTTCAGGTGCTTGCCTGGAGATTTTATAAGTAGATTTCTAAGGCTTCTGAGGCCTGAAATTTGAACTATCGTGAAATTGTGTTTCCAACGCCCACAGAATGCCTCTAAAAGGTTTCTAAGAACGACAAAAACAATAATCTGAAAAAAGCTGTCCATTTAAGATGATAGCAGGCAGGGGGTCCGGCCATAAAAAGTGTCAAGGATGTCCAACGGTGTCGCTTTCTGCCGCTAACGAGACCACCATAGATCATCGAATGTTGAACCCATTAAATTTATCAAACCCCAATCAATCAGATCGCGGCCGGCAAAGTGGACTTTCTAATTTTATGGAAGAGGATTAACTAATGTGGCTTCTGTTGATGCGGCAATCGGGGTGATGAATAATTCACTTAACACCTAAAGACTCTCCGAGTTGAAAGAGAGCCGCTCGCGATAAAAATGCCACTGGTGGCACTTTGGCGATTATGAGGAGTCGTTAAAAATGGCCCGAACGAGGCAACTGATTGAGCCGGTATCGGCATTTGCATACGGGCCGTAATCAGAAACACAGAGGTGATTAGGGCTCGCGGTGTGTGAGACGCTCCGATGAATGGAGCATCCGCCACTTGTGCAAAGATAATTAATCCGCGCATACATTTATATAATTTATGTAAATAACCGAGCGACGAGATGATAAAAAGTTTTATGTGCAAAAAATATGAGCAGCCATTAAGTAACTGCACAGGCGATGGGGCTGCGGATTGCGGCGGGGTGGCTTGCTGGTGAGTGGTTTCGGTGCGGGTACGGGTATGCGAGCACCAGGCATATTCAGTAAATTATAAAGATTATTAATGTGAGTTATTTATGACTGTAAACTGGTAATTATGTCGTTTATATTTTATGAGCGCTGAATGGGCTCTGAGGTACATAAACTTTTCGTATAATCATAATAAAAATTTACGAGAAAAAAACACAAAAGGTTTACAATGTCCGCACATTAATGTTGCAACAAAGACGCTTAATTAGGCTCTATCACGCGAGCTTACCTGGAATATCTAATGTCTGGGGCAGAAACGGGTATCTGGTGCTTATGTGGGTCACATCCGGGTCCGGTTTTTGGATTGCGTTTTTCATAACGTCTCGTTTCTGCAGGTTTTGATTTATGATGCAAAGTGAACTCCAACTCCAAAGTATTCCAAAGCTTTTACTTAGCCAGAACTTACTAACTATATTTCCTCCAAAGTTAGTTTGAAAGACCTACACTTCCAGATTGGGCCTGAGATTGGGTGGACCTTTGGAACAAACATAGGTAGACCCTCCATAGACACCTTCAAGACCTTTGATGTGCTCTAGATTCAAGTCTGTTTTTCGTCAATTTTTAAGGAATCAGAAAATGAAAAAAATTGGTAAAAAAAGATAACCTACTTTTTTCAGAGATGTTGTCCTTAAGTTATGTCATATTTTGGACGACAGAGCATATTAACATAACAGCTGTTAATTACTTTATACATTTTCATTTGATTTTGTATTTAATTAAGATTTTCTGTTAATAATCAATTCTTTTCAAGTCATTTTGCTTTACTTTAAAATAAATTTGATGTTACTCACATAAAAAAATTTGATTGGGCATATGTATACTGTGATTCGAATGGTTCAGTGGTAAAATTTCGTTTTTTAATTTTCAAATCTGCTGCTCAACGTTTTTTATTTAAATAAAAAAAAACTGCAATTTTTTTGTGAAGGTTTTTCTTGTATTCTTTGAAAACGTAAGAACTCGGTTTATTTATTTATTTATACTAAGTGGGCCAAGGCCCAAGGAACGCGGCAACAGGGCCATTATGTTCCTGTACAGGGTTCGGTATCTAGGTCACGTCTTGTCCTGTATGCGACTCTTCCAAGATGAGCTCTCACTGGTCTCTGGGTAGAAGTCGAAAGGTCCTAGATTGAAATCAAAGCATGATCAACTTTTCCAATTCACACTCCAACGTCAGGCACACCGTCTATAGGTGCTCGGTTTTCTCTCTCATACTCCAACGTCAAACACACCGTCTATAGGTGCTCGGTACTAGCTTTCATACTCCAACGTCAAACACACCGTCTATAGGTGCTCGGTTATCTTCACCATTCCCAAACGTCTTCACACCGTTTATAGGTGCTCGGTTTATTCTCCATTCATCAAGGATCTCAAAGTTGCAATGAAGTAAGAGGTATGGTGTAAGTGTTATAATATGTGAGAGGGGGTGTTTGTCAGTGTAAGGTTTTGGTAGGAGACGAGCCTTGGACAATAGGACTATGCTCTCAAATGAAAACTTCGAAGCTGGACTCTGGAGAGTATCATGCAAACCCATATTTACTTGGCGTACAAATCCTGTTCTTGTCGTGTTCAAATGTCTTCAAAAATCTTTGCTCTCTTCAAAAACCTGATCAGCACATCGATCTTGGCTGGACTCTGTTCAAAAACATCACGCAAGTTGGATCCAATCGAGCAATCATTTCTCGCCTGGGAAAATTTTGTGCACTCCAAAATCAGATGGGCCACGGTCACCTGTACCCCGCAAGTGTCGCACACAGGGACAACTTGAGGGTGGCCAAGCAGGTAAGAATGAGTAAGTCTCGTGTGCCCTATCCTCAGGCGGGATAAAACACAGTCAGCCCTACGATCACCAGACAAAATCCAAGAACAAGGGGGAGGGGTCGAAAAAATGCCCTTGAATTTATTCTGCGCAGGCAACGAGTCCCAACACTGCCTCCGCAGATCCAAAACGCGGTCCCTCACAAGCCTCTTGAGGTCATCAAGAGAAATAGAGGGATCCGTACAAGAATCCAGATCCAAAGCTGACCTTGCAAGCTCATCAACTGCCTCATTACCCTCAATACCGACATGAGAGTGGATGAACACTATCCCAATCTGACCTGGGCTCTGACTGAGTAGACGCTGAACCATCCTCGCCACAGGGTCCCGAGTGGATGAGTTTCCTATGCTCAAGACAGAACCAAGAGAGTCGGTGAATATGACAGAAGGGCCCTCCAGAGTGAGGCACACCTGAACTGCACGCAAAATAGCAGTCATTTCAGCGTGAAAGTTGGAAGAAAAATCGTGCATCCGCTGCACCACTCCATGCCCCTGGCATAGTAGTGCATAGCCGCATCCACCCTGACTACGAGAAGCGTCTGTAAACAAGACCGTCCTCCCCGAGTACCGTCGAACAAGACTGTCCCCCATACGCCGCAAGGCCACCCCTGGGACCAGATCCTTGCCAACCGAAGCAAGTGAAGTGTCCAACCCGATCCTCCCGAAAGCCCAGGGAGGAAAACCCTGAACGCAATCCCAACAATCGGAGAAGGTGTCTTGCATACCCGGGAAGTGGGCCTGGAAAAGGTCACCAACGACAGACAACCTGGCGTGGCCCAAAGCCTCAGTCAAACCCTGCCTGGAAAGATGGGGGCAGGAGAAGGTCCTCATGCAGTAAACAAGATCCCTTCTCAGAATCTGATGCCCGAAACCCAGCTGCCCTGATTCGAAAATCAAGCTGTCCAAGGGGCTTGTCCCATACGCCCCCACCACAGACCGGATAGCTGCCATATAAGCAGAACGGAGCCTCTCAATGTTGTGATGGTTTGAACCAAAGTAAACCTCAGAGCCAAACAGCAAGCGACTTGTAACGAGAGACTGAGTGATCCTCATCAAGGTACGCCGGTCAGCTCCAAACCGTGGGTTGGAGAGAAATCTCACTGCCATCAGAGCACTGGAGCATTTACTCCGCCGTTCAAGTATATGCTGTCTCATAACGAGCCTCCTATCGAACACATGGCCCAAGAAACGCACAAACCTCTGGTCCCTCACAGAGAGGTCTCCAACCGTCACCTGCACCTTGGAGCATCTCTTCCTCGAGCAGCAGTGTAGTACCTGGGTCTTAGAGGGAGACAACTCCAAACCGTGCCTTTCCATCCAGGAGCCCGTAAAATCAGTCAAAAACTGAAGAGCACTTCGCATGCTCTTGCTGTGGGTGGGTCCTGTAATGACTGCTGCCTTGTCATCAGCGTACGAAAGAAGGAGAAGAGCAAGGTCAGGATAACGCCGGGAAAAAGAACGCCGCAGATCCTTCTCGAAGTCAGCTATGGCAACAATGAAGCAGGTCACAGCTGCGACTGATCCCTGGGGAACCCCGTTCTGTAGGACCTTAACATCCGAACCAGCACCCCCGCACGACACGTGCACAGTCTTTCTCTCCAGAAAGTTCTTGAAAAAATGCACAATGTTCCCACCAAGTCCCCATCCTGTAAGCTTCTCCAGGACAAGCCGCCTCCACAGCCTGTCATAGGCCTTCTTGAGGTCAAAAAAGACACAAAAAGAATGAAGTCCATCCTGCAGACCCTCGACTAGGGTCCGATGAAGAATAACCACATCACCCGTCAGACTCCGTCCCCTACGAAAGCCGTTCTGGGAATCATCCAGCACTCCCCTCTCCCCAACTCGGTTGCTTGAAAGAAGAAACAGGCAAAAAAAGTACTTAGATCTTTGTAGAAACCTCTCTATTTCACTTAACAATAAAATTTTCAACATCTGGTGACGTCAAAAAAAATATTTAACTCCTTAAAACTGTTTTTAAAAACTAAAAGGATCATCAGAACACCTTGAAAAATTGCAGAAACATTTAATTTCAACTGATCACAGCAAAAACATGAAAAATTCAATGTTTTTTTTTATCATTTTGCAATCATTAACTGTATTTTTGGGGCATATTTGGTCATTTTAAGAGCTATTTTTAGCGCATTAAAACTCGCTCTGTTAATGACAATTATTTAAGGATTATTTAAGCTTTCTACGGCGAAATAATTTTTATATACTTTCCTACCATAGACATTGATTAATTGCTCAAAATAAACGATAATTTGACCATACATCTGATAACGATCTTAATCGCAATGAAAATTTTAACTTTCGGGAATAGAATGTCTGCATTTTTATAGAAAAATGAAGCCATGATAAAGATTAAAAGATTATATCGATAAAAAACATGATTAAGATTTAAATTAGTAATTTTAGGCTTTTTCTGGCTATTTTATTTTTTACGTGACCATCGTTGAATACAATAGCTGCAGTTCTTGATCTCTCATCTTAGATTTTTCTGGTTCTAAATTTTTCAGCTCAAATAGTGAAGCCTTCCTGTGTTTCTTTCAGTCTTCCCAAGGTGCTCTTCAGTCGACTTTTTACGGAAGGAGAGACTTTTATCGCTTCCCGCGAGAAACGACACACATTCGCGAATCAAAAAGGCCATCGAGTGCAACTACTGTGCAAATTCGCACCCCTCGAGATACGAAAAACCGCCAAAAGAAAGGATTATATTGAAAGGTAATGGAAGTCGGAAAGGGAACTATCAAAGCGGAGTAGATAAAAATTGAATGAAAACCTGCAGAACGACCTCGTAATCATTTAGTGAATATTTTTCCGGCACGCGGCGTCATTACAGCACATTGGCGCTCTCGTTCGCGTCAATGTTATCTCAATTACTATCCTCGTTGCCATTCAAATAGACGTTTTCTCGCCAACGATGCGCCCTCCTTCCGCTTTTGTGCCTCTCTCTTCCATTGCTCCCTGCTCTCGAGTATCTCTCCGGTTTAGTGCGCAAAATGTACCGTAATCAAATCAGCCTGCAATCTCGGTATGTATTCCTGACGAGGACTGGAAGTACCGTCATTATCTGCTTGTTTGATCCCTGACACACAATAGATAACATTTGTTTGTTGTGTATTTATCGCATCATTTACACTTGAATACTTTTTTCCTCTCTTCCATTCCTTCCTTTGTGGCAAGTCGGGAGCTGCGATCAGATTCTGTATAGTGCAAAACCGGTAATTGGAGTTGATTGTCTGTTGGTCTGTGTCCCCTACTTGAGACAGAAGCGTAACTAGCGTCCTTGGAACCAGACATTTTTTAAACCCCCTTATTCCAAAGAAGGTTCCATTAAATTCACCCCAAAAGTCCCCCCTACAGCCAAAATAGGTGCCCCTACAGCTCAAGAAGGTACCCCTAGAATTAAAAAGGGGCTTTCTTAGGATTAAACTCAGACCTGAAATTGAGTCCTTGAAGGTATAATCAAGAGGGAAATGAAGAAATGCTAGTTCTGAGGGGTGACTGTTATTTAATACTCTAGGGATACATTTTAAGAACTCTAGAGCGTCATTTACTCTAGAGCGTCATTTCTGAAACTTTGGGAGTCTCAGGCCTAATTTTGAGGACCTTGAAGCGGCGTATTTCGTATTATGATGAGCAGGGCTAATCAAATATTTACGTAAATAAATAAATATTTAAATAAATATTTTGGCCATTTTCGCTCGTAAATAAATATTTTGAGTTTTTGAGTTTTTCGTAAATATTTCGGCTCTTTAAGAAATAAATATCGATAAAATCACTCTACCAATGACGAAGCATATGAAATTCATCCTAACGCTCCAATTTTAAATTTGTTGAAACTCAGCAGCTGTCAACTTCAACAGAACTTCTAACATTTCGAGAAGATAACTCAATTTTTAGAGCAATGCGATCCAAATGAAGCACAATGCATTGAGGATGCTCAATCGGAAATTCGCAAACCGTCGTTAAAACAAGATTTAGCCTTCATATTAAGTAATTTCAAGTGTATTTCAACGACAATCGAAGCAATTCAAAAAAGTGGAGCCTTACTGGAAACAACACTAGAGATGTTTTTTGAAATTCGGAAATCCCTCGTTAATGTAAGCAAGGAAAGAAAAGAGTTCCTCGAGAAATTTGATTTTGTAGCTAACAAAAACACTGGGCTTAACACTCTCCAAACAATATCAAATATTTTAAATGGAAAAAAAGTCAATATTGAAAATGAGTTTGTTCGTGGATTAAGCCCATCGGAGATAGGAGCGTTCAAATACGCCCCCCTCGTATCTTGCGATGTTGAGCGATCTTTTTCAGTATATAAAAGAATTTTAGATGATTGTCGTCGATCCTTTATTTTTGAAAACTTACGAGCTCACTTAATCATCAACTGTAACAACTTTTAATCTTGAGATAATATGTTTTTTTTTCATAAATATAACAACAATAAATAAATATTTATCATAAATATTTTGACGTTTTTATCGTAAATAATAAATAAATATTTCGACGTTTTTAAATAAATATTTGATCAGCCCTGATGATGAGTCATTGCGACGTCACTTGAAGTCCTTTGGATGGACTGCCTTAAACTGGCGTCTCAAAACTGCCACAAAAGCGTTCAAAACTCGGAAGAAAACCAAGTAAGAAAAATTCATCAGAACCCCCAAGGCAATCGACCTTCGCTGGCACTCTGGCCCATTTTCCCTATTACACCGTTGACAAGCAGTGAAAAGCGAGCGGTTTGAGAAGAGATTAATACGTAAACACACACAGGGGACACGAGAAGCGAGTGTAAGGCGAGGTGAGTGAAGAGAAAAAATCAACTCCAGAGCTACTGTAACTTGATTAGGGTTGTCGGATTAACGTCAAAATCGTAATTATTATGAGCGATGCATGAAAAGCGTCAATTCAGATGATTGATTTTGCGTTGAAAACATATACCTGCGTTTTAGTGCGTTCCCTTTTCTCCCGCTCCCCGTATATATTTTATACACAACATCAGACGTGACCTGAAACGTTAAACCAGAACCGGTGAGCACATGATAATGGATTTGTTCGCATAAAGTTCCCTTGAAACCAATCAATCGGCATGCTATGCACACATCAATTTAATCCCAGTCGCTTTTTTTTTATTCGGTGTCTGTTTTTGAGTTCAGACAAAGCCCGCACCGCACTCCATTAAAATAATTTCATGTGAAGAGATTAGATGTACAATATTGCCACCCGGCGTGATGAATTTTTATGTGTGTCGGGAACTCTGAGACCTCGGATCAGCCGGAGGTGAGAGATAGCGGATGAAGTTGTTGATGTCGGTTCGATGGTTGTTTTGTGACACTCGAGCGAATGGGTTTTTAATGAGGGAAAGGGGAATTCTTTTTGACCGATTTTTGCCTTTAAGACGGCTACTACAAGTCTAGGATCTGGAGTGGTTTTTACCGAGGTTTTTCCCACATGCTTTTTTTTCCAAAGTTTTATGAAAAGATGATACAAATTTTTAAATAATTAAGGACAATTTGCCCATATTAAACGTATTTCTGTTTTTAAGAGCCAAAATATTTTAAATTTAAATTTTTTTTTCAACAAAACCAAAACCATCGCAAACTTATGGGCCCCAAAAGAAAAAATATATCACGAAGCTTGAGGAAAATGACCTTTATATTGATAACATATATTTTGAACGCCCTTATTGAGTAACTTAAAATGAATTTTTAAATTCAAAAGCTTGTTTTATGGCCCGTGGAAATCACAGGTTTCCTTAAAAAAATATCATAGATTTCAAGGCCGGTTTTTAAGCCCAAAAGATGAAAAATGTCGTAAAAAATATTTGCCAATTTTCGAGCCAAAATTTGTAAGCCGCAATTCCTCAAAAACCTCGTAAAAAATGACAAGCTCCCAGAGATTTACCTCAGACTAACGAAGACAGAGCTTTTCGTGACTGGAATTCATTACCGGGCTCAGAGAGAGACGATTAGCCAACGTCTGCTACCTGCGTCGTGGTGGAAGTCCGACAAGTCGCGGAATCATGGGTCATTAACTTGTCTCTCAGTGAACCCCAGGAATAAATTCTGCAAACACGCCCTGGGGCTCCACCAGTCACTGCCATGCATGTCATAACGAGAGAATGTTAATCCGGGGCTACATGCTAATCCCTCAAAGCGGTCCCAGGGAACACAAACGAAACGCATTGGGGATCAGCACAACACATTTCGTGGCATCGTTGACAGAGGATGCCGCTCCGAGCCGAATTGCGATGACAAAAATGTAATAACGAAAAATGAACAAGAGACTCGGCTCTCGGCTGCAAACGAAACAACAAAGGCCGAACAAAACCATTTGAGCTGTCGCTTTTGTGTCGCCACCTGTCTCGGGCGTATTGTTTTTTTAATCACTTCAGTGCCACCGCCAGCATAGAGTCAGCGAAACAGGCGATAATTTTAGTCGGCACAGAGTTCAGCTGCAGCTCTGACACGACCCTGATGACCCGCCAGACATCCTTCGCGCCGATACCCGATGACTTATTGATAGGCTGAAGCGGGAAACATTTATTCGCTCGCGGAATCATTAAAATATGCTAACGTGCCGCCATCAAAATGCACGAAATGGCCCGAAGACATCGATGATGAAGGAGGCAGTGGAAAACTTTTTTTAAAAAATGCGTTTTAGTAAGATTTTTAAGACTTAGATTTTTTTTACAAAAGTAAATTTAAACTTTTTATTTCCAAAAATAAGAGTTATGTCTGACCTCTTAAAAATTTTTTATGGAGCAACTTTAGGACCTTTCCAACCAAGGGGATGGGCTAGAGAGCCTCAAAGTGAATAAAAATAACAGCTCTTACTTCAATAAAGTAATAGGGAATTCAGATCCGAGAGCTTCCGGGTTTGTCCTTTCGACTGATCTCAAGGAGTCGATTGCAACCTGTAAATGGTATCTCAAAGATCAACCCTCCCAATTCTGAGTGCATTTCCCTTTGTCAAATTAAAGAGTCATCAAGATTTGAGTTTCCCAAAGAGCCCCTAAGTACTAGGGGTCCAAGTGACTCCGTAGATTCAGTTTGAATTTTTAGAGCTTACTAGCAAACCTCCCCATCATGGATCCATGGGTAGGCACAAGGTTTGAAATTGACTAGGACCAAAAGAGGGCAATTATAAGACTACAACAAGCATAAAAGAGCCCAAATCGGGCTCAAAGGTGAGTTCATAAATTTTCTTTTGGGGTGAAAACTCCTATTTGACTGGGTTTTCAGCCTCAAGGAGCACTTGAGGGACTATTAAAAGTCTCTACAAGTACTCTTGGGGCTGACATTCTGGATTTTTGAAGTCTCTCGGCTAATTCCAATTCCAAAAGAAAAAGTTGCAGGTTTGCAATCGCCCTCTGCTGGTCCTGGTCTTCCTCCAAAGCCAATTTTTCACTCGTTTTGGGATTGCTTTTGGTGAAAAACGAGTGAAAACGACCTCGAACAAAATTTTCCTCGATTTGTTATTTTGGAAAGGCGCTTCATAATATTCAAATTGCCTGAGGCGCTCCGTCTAGGAAGTATTCACCTTAACCTTATGGGATTTGTTAATTTGTAAAGTTAAGTTTATGACCAGAAAGCTAAACTATTTATACCTTTAAAAGCAAATCTGGATTCAGCCAACAGACCGACCCGACAGAAGCAAGGAAAAGCACCCGGTCGTATCAAACGAACATGAGCACAAAATTAGCTTCCTCGGTCGTCGAAATGCGCGGCGTGAATTGGCCTTTTATTTTAATTTTACCGAGCTGAGCCGATCCGCGCCGGTGGTACCTGACGTGCTGAATATATTTAAATTGGCACTTCATGGGACAATTTATTGAAATTCAAGTGGCCATTATTATCGATTGGAATTGGTTGAGCGTCGCTCTCTCGTCTTACATGCACGCCTGATTATATAGTTTCGCGTGTTGCTTAAAAGCCCCACTCCCGAAGCCCGAGCTCGCAAAACATTTTCGACATTTTCTTTGGCATAGCTTCTGTCAGCAATATATTAAAATCTGTCCACACTGGCTAAAAAGTAATTTATGTGTTGTGACGTGAGTGCCTTGGCTCTCGCATATATTATCTACCCGACTCTGTCACAGCTTGGCTTCCAAGACCTACGCTGCTCGCCTGCCTAGCTCGCCTTTGTAGCGCTGTAGATGTCGCACAAAATGTTGTTTAATATGTGCAAGAGTTATCTTTTTATAATTAATCTGTCATACGATTTTGTAATTTATGTCGCTCAGCTGGCCGCGTGTGCAACAAATGACATGGGCTCGTCCAGGGGGCTGATTTGAGGGTTACTTCCAAGCCTCTTCCTGCCTCGTGGATAAAATTTTACTGTGAAGACTTAACCCTTTTGACATTATCAAAGTTTTTGGTCAAAAACAACCTCAGAGTTCGGGGAGTTCCCCTGGAGGCCCATCAAAATGCCCGTTCTCCACTATTTCCCTCCGGACCCCCGGATATTATATTTTTTTTCAGAAAGCCCGTGTTTTTCTGAAAATTAATTTCGCAAATTTCCATGATATGGGAGCTGTCTGAGGGTGCTGTGGCTCTTTGGGTGGTAGCAGCGAGCTCGTTGACCACTCAATAAATCTGAAAAAATTCGAAATAAATTTGAATACAAGTTTTTGGGTCAAAAACGACGAAAAAAAATTTTTCCTTGAAAAACTAAAGCCCACCTACCCCTCTGCCACACTCCAGTTATATTTTATCCTCCCAGAGACATGGTAAAAATTCAAATGAGAACTTTTTGAAACCCCACAAGTATTTTTTAAAAAGTTACATCTCGCTTTTTTGGCTCAAAAATCCCGTTCTGGAGCTCTAGAGGTTCTAATGGCTACCGTGACTCAGGGTACAACTTTTTTATTCATTTTGGGGATTCCTAAGCCATTCTCCTTACGTGTGACGGCTATGACATTATAAAATTTGAGCTGGAAAAAATTTTAAGTGCCTAGAAAAAATTAATTCATGCATTAGAGGGTTAAATTAGTCCTCCTCATGAACGATCCCATTTATTTAATTTGAGAAAGTAGCAGCGCGATGACAACGACGACAAAATATTTTTAAATAACGATGGGTGCACAAGGCAGAGGCGATGTGGGAGCAAGATAAATACAGCATAAAGTGCAAAAAGGCAGGAAAGAGCGACGCAAAGAACGAGACATAAATTATAGCAGATTTGACGGGCTTCGACTGTGAGATTTGCGCAAAAGCTTTGACATTTATCTCGAGAGTGAAGTAATTTAAGGTGCAATAAAATAGCAGATTTAATTAACGTGTGACACAGGGCTGTGGCACGAGTATGATTAAACTATTAATTTGGGATTAATTAGAGCGAATTAAAATTGGCATGGTCCCCGAGGAACTAAATAGTCTCTCAAGTGAGACATCACTTCCGCAGTGAGCACTTGAGCCCGCGCCAGGTACGGAGTGTGGGCGGGAAATCTCATTAGCGTCGCACCCAGAAGAAAGAAACGGTGAGGAATGACGTCAGAGCACGGAAGTTAACCCATTAAGCGAAGCCGCGAGCCCTTTGAGCCACTTACTGGGACGATGGGTGCAAATTGGTATCATATAAGATCGTGGAGATATCGTGAGCTCCATTACTTAGGTGTCTTCTCTCTCGCTTTCGTATCAACCTGCCGCGGACGCCCTACCTCGGCGTAATGTTTATGTACTTTGAGAAAAATCGCTAATTAACCAGGTGGTGTGATGCGAGAGAACCACGGTAGCGCGCTGCAACTTCATCCAGAAGCTTTAGAGACGTGCTCTCGTAATTATGTGTCTAATTCTGGACAGGGATGGGGCTTCATTTTCAAAGCTCACAAAGAGTGTTGAAGCCTTTTCTTGATATTGGATTTAGGCACAAATTCCTTAAATGTTCAGAATTGCCACAATTGCTGCTTTAGTGACAACATCCTCGTTGGGTAAAGAATATGTCATTTAGAAGGAAACTTTTTTGTTTGGTATTTTGTTCATTTTGGAAGAATTTTCCCATTTTAAATCGAATTTGTATAGAACTTAATCAATTTCCATCTGGGCTTAATTATATCAATTTTTATTTAAGACTAAGGGTAAAAATTTTATCTTAAAATTTTTTTTGAGTTAATATAGCCCACTTCTCTTGATTTCAAAATTAATTAAAAATATTTGCCATTCTTCAAAATTCAAAAAACTTTCTCAAATGTCCTTGTTAGGTCCAATCCAAAATAATTAGCTCAATTTTCCTGTTAATTTTCTTAACTCAAGGTAAAATGACAATTTTCTCAGCTTGTGAGTCGATTTTTACCAATCCAACTGTACAGTGCCCTAAAAGTCTTTCAGGCTCCAATTGTACTCCTTAAGAGCCAAATTTGTTTCGAAGCTGCCAAACTCCATTAATTCTATGAAAAGAACGAAAATATATAATAAGCTAAATCAGAGATTAAGCTTAAGTGTGAAGAGATAAAGAGATAAAGAGATAAAGGTCATATGACGCACAGTGATTTGTTAGATTTTTCAAGGACTAAAACATGCTAAAATTATAATTCAATCGGATGTAACATAAGGAAATTTTATACAAACGTAAAACACCTCCCTCGTAGCCCTCTATATCTCTTCTCGTTCTTGAGTTATTAAGTGTCGGACAGACACACAGAAAAGTGGCCACAGAAGTAAAGTTTATTCACACATTAGTAGAACAAATTTTACCTGCCCTAATCTAAAGATCGAAAAGTAGAAGGAGAATTCCAGAGCCACATCCCTGGAACTGGAAGCCACCGCAGCGAGTCTGCTGGGTAGATAGAGTATACCGTGGTGTCGTGTTGCATGTCAAGTCGCATTGCGTTGGCTGGCGTAACGTGGAAAGGTGTCGTTAATTTTAGCCATTTTCGTTGCCTCCAACACCAACTGACTCCGCCGAGTCACTCGCAAGAGGCAAGCCGGGAGAATAAGTTCATGCAAGGTGCCTCGACTAATTAATTTGACTAAGTCAGGTGATGATTTACACACGACACGACTCTCCACGGCGATGTCAGGCTAATGAGGCATGGTAGTTGCACAAGACTGACAATCAATCATCAAAGTTGTGTAGATCTAGCAGGTCTAGCGGCTTTTCATTTGGTCGGACATAAATCATTCCTCGCTGCCGGAGTGTCGACCTCTCGCCAGTGCCGCGACATCTGAGATTTTGCACGATGGAGATTTACACGCCGTGAACACGGCCACCGTCGCTGATGGACCATAAATCATTCTGCCGTACGTATTTCAGTCCGCTATTCCGCTGCCTGAAATCTTTGTAAGTCATTCTTCTGGCGGCGATGCGAATCGATTTGTTGCGGCATTTGTGACGTTGAAACAGTTCGCAGGAATGAATATGACAAGTTGAAATTGGTTGTTGGTTTTTCACTCGACAGTCAAATCAATCGCGAATTTCATGACAATGGAGGGGGCAAGGGAGGGTCTCGAGCGTGACTTGCGGGACTGTTTATGGTCCGTATATACTTTATGGGCTGTAAATGACGGTAATTAATTATAAAAACATGTCATATTACTATTATTTTAGCTCTATTTGCATAATAATATGGCAAATATTATTGCGCTGAAGAGAAATCTGCCAATAACCCTTTGAGGGTCGTAGAAAAAAATTTTGTGCTCGAGAATGAATTTTTGAGACTTCCTTGGAGCTTTGGGTCTCGGAAAAATAGCACTTTTATTTACTTTTAGTCACCTAGAACGGCCCATATTTGACTCCTTTCAGTGTTTTTGAAAGATAAAAATTACAAAAAGTCGTTGTAAATTAAAAATGCCCCCTAAAAGATCAATAACTTCATTTAAGACCAGTTGAAGTCAAATTTAGGACAGATTTTTTCGCAAAGGGTAGGACTCTTGTTTAACTCGTGAGTTTTTTGAATAAAAATAGAAAAAATAACATAATTAATTTTTCCTGGGAGTCAGTGGCCAAAAACTCATCCTAAAATAGTCGATTGTGCCTCCAAAAGTTTGACCCATAGGAGTTAAATTTTTTCCGTGTACAATTTTTGGATCCAAATTTTCCCGAAAAAACTCGATTTAAAATAAAGTTGCTGAGGTAAAGAACCTTCGAGCATGAAAAGTCATTTTTCATACGAACCCCGAAAATTATTTTTCATACTCGAAGCAAATAACCTAAGTAACCTCTAGAGAAAGGAAAGAGCTTAAAAATTGAAGAGGATTTTGCTTAACTCATTAATTGACAGATATGGAGTTACATTTTCATGAAATTCAAAAAATTTGCTAGTTTGACCCCAATAAGCCACTTTGAGTACTGGCAAGAAATAGCACACTATTCACCAGAGGGTTAAAAGTCAGCAGCGACAATTCATTTGGTGAACATTAGACACATAATAGGCCGAACCAAGCCGTCCATGAGTAGCTGCTAGACCACACTATCATGACGTCCAGTAGTCATATGAGCTCTACGCCACATAGACCGAGAGAGGACAATTTTATTGCCACATTTTAACCGGTACAGTAATTTATTTTATGATCAGCCATTAATTTAATAACGTGTACAGTGCACAGTCACTCTCGGTCCGCCAGTGCACTCGACACTGTACGGCACGACATGTAAAATGTCAAACATACAATGTAGATTTATGTAATAGCTAATTATAAATCAGACACTTTAATATTCAAATGATCTTGTCAACACACACTACGTCTGTGTGCCGAACAAACATTTGAGGTAAATTATAATTAGAAAAGCTGTCACTTTGGCGTTGAAAAGTTGTCCTATTTGTGTGTGAAACTGGTAGCTGATCTTATCGACAGGTTTTGGGGCGCGTTGAGATTGAGTTGCGCGTCGCCTGGGGCTGATCCGCAGACTCGCTGAGTCGAGGAGTTGCATTTCGAGGTCGAATTGAGAAAGCTGGTCTGCCGGATGAAAAAAACCTCGAATAAGCATCGGAGCTTGTCTGGGTTTCTTTGTACTTGTGTACTTTAGTAAATTGAATTTCCAAGGAATTCAAAATTATCAGATAGGATTTCCCAAAAAAATATTTCTGAAACTTAAAGAGAACTAGAAACTAAAATTCCTTGTTATTCTTTGGGTTTTAAGTTTCGACATAAGTTTCCCAGGACCATATTGAAAATGTTCAACTTGACCTCTCCTTTTCAGACCTCCTAAAACCCTCCTTTAAAGACCATTTTGAGTTCAAGAAACGACGTGAAAGTTCCGTAAATTCTTTGAAAGGTTTTAGCTCGAAAAACCTCAAAATCCGTAATCAAAAATTTTTTATATAGAAAAAATCTGCTCTAGACCCCTTCGATGGCGTAAAAAATCTATTTCTTGAGATATTGGAAATTATTTATTTTGGAAAAAAATTTTTTGTATCAGTTTTTTATTGAAATTGTAAACGAAGTTGTTGAAAAACAATTCAAAATCTTAGGGTGAACTATGCTTATGGCAAGTGACCCTCTTTTCTCAGTTGTCCCTCTAAAAGCTTGGCTCCATGCAATAAGTATGTGAGTTTCTCCAAGTCCAACCGAAATGCAGAAGTATGCCGACCGCGAACAAAAAACACGATCACGTCTCCCGAAGAAGAATCAACAACCTATCAATCAAAATGATTGCTGCTCGCTTCCCATAACCATTATTGAATTTTAATTTCTGTCTTTAAATTTTTGCGCAGTTTTTATGTTCACACACAATTTTTCAAATATGAAGGACAAAAAAATTACCAACTACTGCTCCGATGCCAAACTTGGGCATGTTTGCCATTTCATTATTCCTTTGTGCCGTGCGAAAATGTGCAGTTGTGCTGTCGAAAAATTATTATTTATATCGAAAGGTACGCATTAAACGTGTGCGCACATTGCATACTCAATTACGGAGAGCAGCAATCAATTTAAGCGAGTTTAAAATTTGAATAAAATGCGAGAAAAGCCATAAGTTGAGTACATTGTAATTTGTAAATTCGCTCGCAAATCGCGGTGTAAGTGGCAGGGTTGGAGCTGACGTTACCGAGTAAGGGCAGAGTAGATACTTTTTATGGCACCGGCAGGGCTTTAAAACTTCAGTGGAATTTAGCCTTTTCTAAACGAGTCACGGAAAAAAATTCTTGCAACCTGATTTACTGACACGAAACTAAGAGTTTTTTACAGACTCGAAATTTTATGACCAATCTATCTATGGGTTAGGAAGAGATTTTTTAAGATCGTAGAAAAAAATTCCTAATTTCCTCATGGAAGCCAAAGGGTCTCGGATTCGGAACCTAAATAGAATTAGCTCAAAAGTATTAGAGACTTATTAAAAATCAAGAAAACAAAAATTGTTTGTATCTTTGGAGTTAGTAAGTTCAATCTGTTGCCTCAAAAACTTTTATGTTTATGTAAAAATTGCGTTTTCTCAGGAGAGCTTTCGAGCCTAGTTTTTAAAATTGGCTACACTTCAGAAATCGGGAAAAGAACCATTTTAAACTATATGAGGACATTCAGAAAAGAATAAAGAAAGCAGGATACGTGTTTTGGTCCCTGAGAAAAGTCCGGCAATCTCCCTCGTTATCAAGAAGGACGAGAATGATGATATTCAACTGTTGTGGTCTCAGTGTGTTCCTTTACTTCTGTTAAACATGAGGCTTAAGGAAGTCTAACCTTAAAAATTTGCAATTTATGTTAACAAATACCTGAGATGAATTTTGGGAATATTCTGGGTAAATTTTATTCAAAATTAGGACCCCTGGGAACTGAGAAAAAATAAACCGGTTGAAGTCGAAATCAAGGGAAAAAAATGGAGATGGATTGGGCATACTCTTCGCAGAGAAACAGGAGACATAAGAGTGGAATCTACAAGGACTAAGAGGAAGACCCAAATCGACCTGGAGAAGCAAGATGGACACAATTTTACAGACTCGAAATTTTATGACCAAGCTATCTATGGGTTAAGAAGAGATTTTTTAAGATCGTAGAAAAAAAATCCTAATTTCCTCATGGAAGCCAAAGGGTCTCGGATTCGGAACCTAAATAGAATTAGCTCAAAAGTATTAGAGACTTATTAAAAATCAAGACATTAGCTCAGAACAGAGTCAAATGAAAAAATATGCTTTCTGGAGCCCCCCTCAAGCCACCCCTGCAAGACTACTTAAGAGGGCTTGACGATGATGTGTACCTGAGATATCGCGCAAGATTCGCCAAAGAGAGTATGTAATCAGGGAAATTGTTTTTTGATTAAACTCGCATTTTATTATGATTCCAGCAACTTTTTTATTATGAACATGTAATTTATGTTTTCTCTGCATATAATTTAATATCTTTTGGCCGCCAGCTCTTTCCTCCTCCTCATTTTGCGCGTACCTGCCTGCCACATGAACTTTGCAAATGACTTGTTTGCTTATCAACTTATCATTTTGCAAGTTCGCTTCTCCCCTTCGCTCGTCCTGTCATTGTTTGAAAAATTTTCAATTTATTTCAAAGAGACACACTCCACCTTTGGGTGGCAAGCGACGGGATATCGCACAAATGCTGTGGTGTTGCGAGAGACGCATAAATCTCGTGCTGAAAAGGGGCACACACGGGGAGTCGGTGATTACTCGAGGTAGGTAAGTAGGTAGCCCCTTGTGAAACTTTGCAAGCTCTAATGGTTGTGGTAGCAGGCTGGGAGACAGAGGCGAAACATACGAAGCGACGAGAAATGATACATGACTTTGTGACAGGCGACATTTCATTTTATATTTCACTTTTTTCCATCTCCCTCCACACTCCACTCTTCGCAGAGGGCTTTTATAATATTCTCTTCATATTTCATGTGTAAGGTAAGTTTGTTAAAAATACATGTCAGATGCTAAAGTGAAAAATGTAATACAGTCGATCCTAGCTATCACTCAGCCTGATTGAAAGAGTTGTTTCTAAGGAATCTCGTGTTCTAAGTTCTCGTGAAGCCCTACCAAGAGTTCTCTTACTGATCCTGGAAGGAGTAACATGCTTTGACCTTCCAAAAGGAGAACTGCAAAGAAGTCCTCCAAGAGTTTCCTAAGTGGCCTTATAAGAGGGTCCTTAACGAGGTATTTAGAATATTTCTACTGTGGTTTTTTTAGGAGTCTTACAAAACGTCCTGCAATAGTCCTTCTGAAAGGTTTCAAGTAGTTCTCCTACTGATAATTTTTTGACTAATTATCTGAAGTCTATTCAGAGGTCTTCCCAAAGAGTCTGAAACTAAAGATAAGGAGCCCGATTCTATCAGTCCTTCTAAGTGAGTTTTCTTTCTCAGGGAGGCTCAAGAACGATTTTTCAGAACTAAGTTATGTTTTGAAAGTTTTGGATCTCGTATGGGAATTTTGCAGACCATAAAACAAAGTCTTCAAGGGGAGGAGCCTTGCTTTAATTTAAATGTGGTCTTTAACTAATAAATCTATCCTTCTAGATCTTATAAACTAGTAGTTCGATTTTTAAAAAATCAGCTCAGCTACATGAGGACCGTCTGTATGCCAACTACACGAGTTTAGAATAAGACAAGAATATATTTACCTCATAGCATGAATGCATAATAGCGCTTTCTGTGCCGCTGCTGGAAAAAACCTTTTTGCATCACGATGCAACATAAACTGCAAATATTATAACATTGAAATGCGTTGTGTGTAGTGGCAACTGGCAAGGCAGGAATATTTTTTGTGCTTTTTAAATTATGATTTTCTCCCGGCTGGAGATTTTGTTGTTACTGTCACTCCAGTGACAGCCGCTTTTTGATACCGAGCCTTGCATGCCATTAATTATTAATATCACGATGCGACTCCCGAGCTGCCTCCGACTTCTCGCGCATGAGTTTCTTTAACGCGGATCTTGATAATTGCTTAAAACAAACATCAAGTTTTCAATATAATTTATGAGGGGATTTTGACATGTGGAGAGATAAGTAAGTGATTTCTTGAGTTCCCTCGATTTGCCGCAGAGAGACTCGCTAGTGTCAGAGGTCCCCAAATATTTCGTTGAAGAGACGCAGAGGCATAAAAATATTTTCATCTAAACGTCTCTTCTATGTCTTTGCGCGCGGCAACCGTCATAAATTATCTGATAAAAGTGACACATCCCCAGCAATTTATTTGTGTGTCATTTAAAAGATTTAATGTGAACGTTAATTGAGTTAAAAAATGCTACTAATGCCTTTTCGTTTTCGACTTCTTGGTGCTCGACGCAGTCGACACACATTTTTTGCTGCGTGCCGTTCTCATTTGACAAGCTTAAGTGACAAGATGCTCTGCTTTCCGCAGCTCTCGACTCATCAAGTGCGACCAGGGATGTAACTGGAAGGAATCGAGCTATTTTTCTTACCTTCCCTTAAATGTATCTGTCTGTCTGTTCTTCCTGAATTTTATTACTTTTAAGATATAGGACAAAACGCGGTTTTTGGGACTTTTTTCAACCTAGGAGACCGTGTGAGCTTGAGCTACGTCCGATTGATGTCAGATTTAAATTTTGTCCTTTTTTATTAAATTTTCAATCCGTCAAGTACGTTATTTATATAGTTATCTTCTAAGGTGGTAGCTCTGGGAGAGTCCAAAGATGAAAAATTTAGTGACTTTGGCTCAGGGGTCAATTTTGGAAAATTCCTTTCGGGCTCCCTGTTGGTTTTTCCCCATGCTGACAAAAAATAATAACTGCGAAATTTTATTTTAAACTCAAAAAAACTTATTTGAGGTTTCTGGAATGCTCTAAACTCCCAAAAATCTTCAAAAAGTAAATCCTCAAAGTTTTCGTGATATTTTTAAGGGTTTTTTTAGGGTACTTTTTTAGGGTTACTTCCCTTAAAATGACCACGCCCTACAACATGAGGGGCATTAGAGTATTGCAGCACCACCGCTAGAGGGCGCTGCCTTGAAAAATTAGTATAAAAATGTGGTTTTTAGAACTTATTTGACGTTTTATTGTTTAACCAGGGTTTTTTAGCGCCAAATTGTGACTCAACAGACTTAAGACGAGTTGTTGTAATTTTTAGGACGGATTATGAAAAATAAAATTTTTTTGATTGGGATATGACTTTTTCAAGGCAGCGCTTTGGATTTTCGAATTTGTCGAAATGGTCCCGTAAAATTCAAGTTTGACTTTTGCCACAAAAAACTCTCAAAAACTTGCATAAAAGCCCTGTAAGAGCCAACCACTAATCCGTCCCTGAGCCACTTTAGGCAGTGAGTCAAACGTAGACCAGAGTTTAAGGCAAAGCAATGGAATAAAAAACATTCTGTCATTTCAGTAATGCATACAACAAACCGTTAAATGTGTCAGTGACAAGGCAGCACCTCGTCTCGCACTTTACAAATATATTTAAATGCTTTATGTCAAACAGCTGAGGAGATAAAGCGCTTATAATATTAACTTTAATAAATTATGCTGGGACGCTTGGGTTCTCTTGAGGTAGCCGCCACTCTCGTGTACATGTCGGTGGAAAAAGTGCAGCTGGAATCGGAGGGGAGACGCCTAGTAGCTCTCACTACTGGGAAAATCTGTTCGGCCTACATCCCGCGCACCCAGAGCGACAAACACTTAATTAGTGCTTGTATCTGTTGCGCCCCCAATCCATTAAAAAGGTTGTGAATTAATCGGCATCAGTGCGTCGTGCTCGGGGCACAGCACGGCATCGGCATGTACATTCAAATGAATGTGAAGCAGGCCCATAATATTTCAACTAGTGTATCACCAAATCAGACTGCTTACAAACAGACATGTCAAAACTCTGGCGGGAGATATATGGGCGAGATAGATTGCAGCTGTTACAGCGAGTGATATATAAACAAATAATTTCGTGAAGATTAAAACGCGCGGAGACCTCTCAAGTGTCTCAGACTCATTTTTAAAAGTGTCGTCTTCGCCTTCTTTTTCTGTCGTTTCCTCTCACACTATGCAACATTATTCATTAAGTCCCCGCATTCCGTTCACAATTTTGTCTTAAGCTGGCGGCGTCTGGGGTGGGTCGTTGGCTGGGCTGTCTCAGACCTTACCTGTAGAGACCTCAGAATTTCTACAAGTTATTTTAAATGGTTCAAAAGTCAAAAAATTTTACTTGAAATAAGTTTTTATTCCAAAATGTTTTAAATCATCGTTTTAGCTTGAAAAATTGCACTTCGATTTGAATGTTTTAGACCCTTTCTCTGCATAGGGTTGTGCTGACTAGGACAACTCTAAAATTGGTGATAAATCATAGACTTGACTCTTAAAGCTCGTTTTAGGTATTTTAGAAAGATAAAGGTCTATACTAATCAGAAAAAGCTAAGTATTTTAATTTAAAATTCAAAAAAGGTCATTTGCTGGTCATTTGCTGGTTTGCTTCATTTTAGTCCTATTGAAAAATTAACAACAACTTTATCTCACTAACTTAATATTTATGAAGGTTAAAAATTAGTTGTTCTTCTTAAAAAACTGATTTGACAACGCTGAACTGCTTTTCATAGCTCTGAACAAAAATAAAAGTCGCGAAAATGACTCCCTAAAAACTGTCCAGGGGGCCTCACTCGGCTTAGAGCATAATCTTAAAGAGACTAAAAATTTTAAGGCCATCCTAAATCAAATTGACCCCTGGCAGGTTTTAAGATAGGACACCTGGGCTTGACCGGGTAAAATATTCTTGTTCAGCCAATTTTAGGTTCCACAGTAAGCGTCTAAATATCTCAAAGTCTTCAGAAAGAAATGTAGGCTTACATTTTTGGGAGAGAAACTTCCCTTCCCCATCCCTGTCGACGCCACTTTTAGTACGCCCCACTATCGCTGCTTCTTCATGTGCCACCGCCAACGAGTAGTTTATGTGTTTGTACCTCGCACCATGATCACATCAACAAACAGCTAATTAATGAGTTGTTTTTGTTCAAATATATTTTAATCATGTGCTTTTTGTGACTCTTGATGTAATTAATGTGCGCGGTTTAAGGGGGCATTAAGACACGGTGGCGACACGGAAAAAAGAGTACACGAAATGAAACGAAACGGAGATTAACAAGTCGCGGACTTTGTGTGTCGGCCGTCGGGGAAAAGAGATAATCTTGTTTCATCACAATATTTACACTCATCACTTATTTATCATCAAAATTTAAACTGCTCTTTGCGGTCTAAACTGCTTTGTTGACTGTCAGTGTCAGCCCCAATTTATTCATCATGTCGTGCGCTGCCATCATGTTACACTTTTTATATAATTTTTTAAACAACTTTGCTGCGGCATGGAACCCACTTTGTGTAGGTGTTGCCCATGCCTGCACACACAAAACTTAATCTCATCACGTATTTGTCAGTCAGTCGCACTTCAAAGACCTACTCGTAACGCATTTTTTGCGCTCAACCGGCCGGCTGCCGAGTCCGCCTAGAAATGAGACTCGGAATAAATTATGTGGAAAGTGCGACTTGGAGTAATCTCGGGGGAATGTCTGGAACGTCTGAACCGGCCATAAATAAGACTTCAGCTCTATTTCTAATCGAGACGAATATGGACTGAGATAGGTAATTTTGGTCACATCCCTAAGATTTTTGAGATTGTGACTTTTCTAAATGAAGTTAAACTTTTTACTTCCTGAGGGAGTACTAAGTAACAGTAGGAAAAGATGAAAGAAGGAATTTGGACGATCTAATTTTTCATACTTCTGCCCAAGAGTTTTTCTAAGAAAACTTTTAGATGAAAAGTCATCTTCTGACATTTCTAGGCGACACTAGATTTTTGCTCTGCTCTCAGGTATACCTGGGTATGACTGTCTACATTCAACGCCTGATTACTAAGTCCCCTTAAGAGATAAAAATTTGCCATTTTGAGCACATGTGAAGGACACTTGATTAATTCTAAAACCACTTTTGAAAATACTCCCGAAATTTTACTTCAGCCGCCATCTTGGATTTCTTAAAATCATTGCTTGCAAATTTTTCCCAGGCACTGGCTCCGTTCCATTTCAAGTTGGAGTTTTTAATCTTTTTACATAAATAGTCATAAGTGAGAATCTTCAAATTAAACACAAGAAGCAAGGATTGGGTTTTTAGTTTGCTCACGAAAAATGTTTCTTTTTTAGAGATAAAAAGGGGAATTTCTTCTTGAGCGCATAGTAAGTTCGATTGAGAAGGTTGATTTCGTTTTAGAATTTTCTTGTTAAGTAATTTAAAAAAAATATTTTGAGCTTTCTATCGCTAAAGACAACTGAATATATTTTTTTTTAAATCTTCGCACGCGGATGGCTGTCATGGCTGAACCAAAAGTGCAATCTCATTTCTAAAAGTCTTAGAATGTTTTTATAAATCTTTTGAAAATTGTAGGTGTCCAAGATGGATAATAACGCAGCAAAATAAACTTTCCCCCGGAAAAACCCATTTTGTCGTTATTTACAAAAAAGCAATTATTGCCCTTTAATCGCCAAAAATTTTGTATGAAGAGTGGTGAAAATTTTTGGTAGCCCTATTTATTTAGAGCCCTTTGACACACCGGTGCTCCTCAACCCAGTCCATCTCCACACTCCTCTCTCGAAGGATCCCATACTTGGTAACCGGCTCCATCCCTACTCTCCGGAAGGCACCAACGATGCCTGGGATTCTGCTGCAGGGAATCAAATTGTCCTGGAGGTAGATGAACTTCAAGCCCCTTAGAGACCTTAGGAAGCCCTCAGCGTCAATGTCGGTAATGTCGTTGGAATCGAGGAGCAGATCCCTCACTTGCCAGGCCTCTTTCAGGGCTGATGGCTCAAAAGTGGTTAGTCGGTTTTGGCTGAGCCAGAGAGATTTAAGTTCGGTGGATTGCAAAAAGGTGTTCTCGTCAACGTTCGGAATCGAGTTGTTGTCCAGCCTCACCGAGTTGAGTGAAACTGAGTTTTCGAACACCCCAGGTGGCAGACTCTCGATTTTGTTGTCCTCCAAGTAGACATTGAACAAGTCGGAGCAGTTCTGGAAAGCGTCTGGAGTCAGCTTCGTGACTCCCTGGTTTGTGGCTCTGAAGGAAAACAAGTTCGGGAACCTCTTGCAAAAGTCGTTGGTGATGATGGGGAAGGTGGATTTGGTGATAGTAATATGCAGTATCTGCTCTTCATTAGGCACAACAATGTCGTATCCGAAGGTGTCCTCTGGAAGGATGACGTTTTCTATGTAGCAGAAGGTTCGGTCAACTTGGCACTCGATTGTGGGTCTGCTCTGAGATGAGACCAGAAGAGATAAATTTAGGACAATTAGGAGCTTTGGAGTCATTTTGGAGGCTTTTTGGACACAACTGACCGCTAAAATAACAAGAAAATCTATCGTATCAAAAATATCGTTGATAAGAGACCCAAAATCTTGATAGATAAGATAAAAAATAAATTCACAAGAAATTTGTAC
Source organism: Forcipomyia taiwana (assembly GCA_963930915.1). Lineage (NCBI taxonomy): Eukaryota > Metazoa > Arthropoda > Insecta > Diptera > Ceratopogonidae > Forcipomyia > Forcipomyia taiwana. Next base: position 2,415,177 of record CAWVOI010000110.1, on the reverse strand, counting down.
AAAAAAATGGTTTTGGAATGGCCAAATTTTGACGATGCCAAATTTTTTTTAATTGTCTCTGAACGAAACTTTTCCAGAGTTTTCAGTCCAAAAAGAAGTTTTTTAAGGGGAAGTTTTTCTTGCGATAAAAATAAGGTTTTCAAGGTCTTCAAAGCTGCAGAGGAAGGGCTCAATAAATACCTACAAATCAGGAATGCTAAAAAGGCCGAGTGCAAACGAGAAATGTTAATGTGCCACGAACGCTGGCATCGCTATCATCAAAATGGTAATACAAGCCTCCTTTTATGTACTCAAGAACATAAATTATTACACTGATCGAGTCAATGATTAGCTATGTTTGCGCTAACCTTTTATTATTATTATGTATATGATACTAACTAACAACTAAAACGATGAACGCGGAGCAACAAGGCTTGCCTTCTTCTCCGTGCCTCGTTTTTTCTCCCCACCTCTCATCCATGTGCGCTCGCTCCGCTTCCATACAAAGGCATCATGAGAGATTGCAGGCTCACACACAATATAATAATTCGAGCTTCATCGATAACATATTTTTAAAAGTGCAAAGCCATAAATTATTGTAAAAGTATTGCTTGCGTGTGCAAGTGGAAATGCATGGCTACAGCGAGCCGAAATGAGATTCGTGTCGATTGAGAGCGGAGTCGGGCAGCTCGTATTATTAAACTACCTCAGATGCTCCGTTTTTGACTTGTTGCGATTTAATTTGGGTTTAATGTGCTTTAAGCTTGAGCTTCAACCACTCAAGGTTTTCATGGGGAAAATTTAAAATTTGAGGCTTAAACAGGAAAATTTTTCATATTTTCGGGAAAAATTATAAATTGTTGGCATAGTACTGTCTTGGAACTCATTTTACATTTTTATTTAATTTTTAAATTTTTCAAATAATTTTAAATATCGCCATTGAAAAATGTCGAAATAAAACCTTCCTCAGACTAAAAGTAGATCCTCCTAAACTTAAAATAACTCTCCCTTGACCTTAATGAACTGATGAAATGAACTGCTCAAGAACTGTAGTGGTCATCCCTAGAGCTACAACAGGTACTTCTATGGGGAGAAATTCTTTAAAATAAATAATAATATTTTAATATGTTTTTAACTTACAAGTTAGATTCTTTTCACATAAAGTTTTACTCAACCACTTAACATAACTAGCGGTTGAGAGCAAGGCACGATGACCCCCTCTCCAGCATTTCAATATTTTGCCGCCACTGCTTCATTTTTGATCATATTCACGAAATTTTGATAATGCAGCCAAATGAAGGCGATAACCAATTCATGATAATTGAGATAATAATGCTCGAAAAAGGTGATTGTGAGGCGAATTTCTGAACATTTTGGCCTCCGCTTTCTTCTCCGTGACGCATAATTTATTCCGTTTATGCCTTTAACATTTTAATTAACAAGTATTTTGTTTTCGATTACATACATTATTCTCCATCGTTCTTGTTGAGCGTCATTTTTTGATGCATATCGGTATAATTTAGGGCCGCTAACCCTCCTCCAACGAAGCCGTTTTGAAAGCTCTCCAGAAACTTCCCAGACGCTTGTTGAAGGATAAGTAGGGCTTTAAAAATTTTTTTGAATTTTTTTAAAAATTTAACTAATTTATTTTTCAATACTTTTTTAGCGAAGACAAAGTTGCACTTTTTGTTTCTTGTCTTTATGAAAATGTGTTAACACTTCAGGTATCTGCCATCACTAAGCCTTAAAACCTGGTCTTAGGAATAAGAGCTCAAATAAGAATATTATCTTAGGAAAATAGTGAATTTAAAAAAATCTTTGAATTTATTAAAACTTCTTTATAACTTTTTTTTTATTTTCAAAAAGGGATAATTGAAACAACCCTATGTGAACAAGTCCTTCGGTGGCCAGTATGATTTCGGGAGATTTTAAGTCTCCCCGCGCTAGAATAAAAGTCTCCCGAAGACAGAAAATTTTTGTATGAAAGTCCCCCTTTTTTGGAGAGACTTGTGAAAGTTGGGATAGGTCGATACAATTTCTGGCCCTGAAGTAAAAATTTTCAGGTAGAAATGCTTTTTTTTCTTCCAAATTTTACTTCTGGACTTCAAGTTGGACGGGACAAATATGTAATCATTCGAAAATTGCCAAATCAGCAAATTTTTCAAACAGAATTTTTTTTTCGTAAAAATAATTTTGGTTTTTTATACTTAAAAAATTATTTAAAAATTAAATAAATTTTTTAATCAATTTTCTTAAGCTCTAGGGATATTTAAGTATCCCTACATGTCAGACGCGAGGGAGAGAGACAGAGAAGGGTTCCGAAATTGGACAATTTTGAAAATTGTTTCGTGAAAGGTGCTCATCAGTTTTTTAATGGCAGCCGAACGGTGTCGGAGAGCGCATAAATATGTATTAGGGACCCGGAACATTAGCATAATGGTCGCTGGCATGCACAGAAATCAATTTTCTCCGAATCCACGAAGAGCGCAATTTCTGGCCCAATTATAAAATACGGAGCAGGTAGCGGACAAGACAATGGTGCGAACTATTCAGTTTCGTGCTGATGATCTGCCACAGTTGAGGTGATTAATTTGTACACATAATAAAGTTGTTCTCCATCAAGCTGGCCGACTTGGGTCCGTGACTCCGTGAGCCCGGGCGTCACTACGGTGAGGTGAGACGACTCGACTTGCCGCACCATCAAAAGTCAGCCAACAGGAAAATAACGTTGTTCGCATGAAATTTTCAAATTACATCCAATTCTCAATTGAGTGCACAAATGTTCGTGCAATTAATTAAAGCTGTCAACGTTTTGAATTATGAAAATGTGCCTCAGCTCTCGCTCTTTTTAATTTTGCTTCTCCCGAGCGTCGACAGCGGCTGCCTGCGCCTGCCTTCACGTCACTCGTCCGTGTCTCGCTTCTCGTCGTGTCGCTGTCGACGACGTGTTTCTTGTTATTTTCGCTGGCTGTTAATTCCATTCTTCACTATTATAAAATAATTAATTTAAAACTCGATTCCGAATGGGGAACGTGAACCGCGGCTTTTTCACGGAGGTTCTCTCTGTCACGCGTTGTCAAACCGCTTGAGTGGAGACTTGCGACATGCAGGGGACGATTAGGCAACAAATTAGATGGGAAAAGCTCAAATAGTTTCGGAAATTGAATGCGAAAATTTCGGCTTTCGGTGACAGCGCAGAAACAATGGGGAAAAACTAATTACGGCAGTTTTTTAGGTGAATCGATTAAAGTGTAGAGAATGGCAGTCTCAGTGACGCTTGATTGGCAAGTGGCTCGTGGTTTCAAAACTTTTCTCCGTACATTTACTAGGTCTGGCTCAGCTCATCTCTATCGAGTTAAGCTGGTTTTCTGGCCCATTTTGAGATTTATTTTCGCCATGGCTTGAGAAAATAAAAAGAACATTTCATTTTTTCCATAAATATCATACAGGGCTCGGGTTTAGTTTGGAAATTTATAAAAAAAAAATTTGTTGAATAAAAATTTACTAAACAAAAAAAAATTCCTTATTACTTTTGAAATATTTTCAAGGAAAATTGAATTTTGAAGGTCAAAAAGCATGAGAACTGATAAAAAATTTAGTCGAAAATCAATTTTCGTTTTCGGTTGAGTCCATAACTCTTAAGCCAATTCGTTCAGTTTGCGAACTCTCCAATCTGATTTTTAGTCGAGAAACTATGGGGCTTAAGTTGAAAATAACAGAATAAAATCTAGTAAAAACGTTTTTCACGTACACAAAGAAAAGTCTGAAAAATGTAGGTCCGTAAGGGAAATTAATTTGCCAAAAAAATTTTCCAAATTTTTTTTATTTATTTGGTATTGTGAAAATGGGATCAATTCCTCTGATTGTAAAATCAATCAAGGACCAGATGAAAATGGGGGAATCGAAAGAGAGACCGCCCAGAGTCTTGTCCCGCAAAGCTCCACGCTGCCCGGCACTCGAAATAGGTTAATTGGAATCCGTACATGTAATTAGTTATGCCGCTCGTAATGGATTATGTACGCACTCTCATTTGCTGGCTTTCAAGTAAATCATTTATTATTTATATGTTGGCTGCCATGCATGCGCTAACTTGTTTTATGCAAAAATTTAATAAAGCAATAAGTCAACGTGAATAATAATTGAGGTGATTATTATGATTAAGTGCAATAAATAATTTATACAGGCACTTAGTATGTGGTAATTTAGCTGCAGATAATTTATTCTCAATACGTTATTAGCCGTCCATATATCAGAAGTGTGGTGGACAATGTAATTTAGTGCAGGCTGCGAGTTGCCCGGAGCGAATTACCTGGGAAGGCTGCGTGGCTTGTGGAGGTGATTTTTCACGTAATCCGGCTCCTTCATTCGTCAATGCCGAGACCGTGACTTTGCCTCGGGTTGCGAAATGATTCGTCTTCTTTTAATCGCTAGTCCGTCACACTTTGACGCCTTTAGCGCCATTACTGTTCTGTTGTGAGCTTGGCTTTGTTCTCGGCACGAGTTTCAACATGAAAAATATGACCTTGAAATTTTATTTGCTGCTATAGTTTTGATTTTTTCTTTAAATTGAATGAGTTTTAAATAGTTTACGTCGACCAAATGTTTTCTCTGTTTCCCGGATTTCCATTTTTGATTTCCACAAAGCCACGAATTATAAAAATGCGCACCACAAAAAATCTCGAGATATTATTTTAAATTCCACTGTCTTCATCCTACCAGTTAAACGACCTAAAAGACGGAAAGAAAATGCAGCCACTTATAAAAGTGAGATTTTTGATTGGATTGGTTGTATCTTGAAAATTATTGACTGAATTGGATTGGATACAAAAATTTTAGGACTCGTTTGGATTGGATGGATCAAGTCTAAATTTCCTTGGATTGCAATAAAAACGTCCGATATAACATAGCACCCATTTTTTCTAGAATTTTTATGTTATTAATTTTTTCTAAATCAATATTAAACTCGGAAATTGACAAATTTGAGTGCATCAGCCTCTTAAGCTAGATCTTAATGCAACTCTTTGAAAAAAATTAAATTTAAAGTTAAATCGTTGAATTATTTTTATTGACGTCCAAAATTTAATTTTCCCTTAATTAGTATTTTCCAATTTTCTATTTCAAGTATTCTGAATTAAGCTGTGGGTTTTTTGTGGCGGCATTGTACTAGGACACAGATTGCTGAAAATGTGTAAAAAGTGAACTTGTTGGGTTCTGAATTGGATTGGATGGATCAATACACATTTTAAACTGGATTGGATTGGATGGATCAAATTGTCAGCTGCATAAATTGGATTGGATTGGATCGCCAAAATTTTGAGAAAGGCTAACCTCTAGACCCACTTCTCTTGTAACTTAAGTGACAGAAGACTTGTTGAAATTATCCATTCTAATAATAATGATAATAATAATAGTAATTTCTTTATTGGCAGACGCTTTATCAATTCTAAGGTCTTAAGGTAACTGCTCAATTTAAGAAACTAACAAAATCATGCAAAAAAGGCTTTCTTCTGTAAACGAGGCCCTTCGGTGAAAAAACGTCAATACGTCTGACCGACATGAAAGATGGCTAACCCCATAACGACTTCAAACTGACACACTGATACACCAAAAGAGGTTGATAATTTGAGGTGAACACGAAACTGATAGCAAAAACATCCTCAGATCGCTATCGAAACACGCCTGCTAGTTGCTACCCTGTTTTACAGACAAGCCATATGCCATTTATCTGCTACTTCACCTTTTTGCCGTTGCTCATCAATGTCTACGTAAATTGCGTTTGATGGACTTAATAATAAAACTACATATCAGATTGTCAATTATATTATTAATGTCTCCAGTTGAAAAGAGTGACAGCTGCCTTTATTAATTATAACCGAGAGAGTCGGTGCTGGAGGAGTCAAAGTGCCTCATGGGGTCTCTCTGTGGTGCATACCCAGCCAATTAGCGAAGGAGCCACTCGGCTGCAGCGACAGCCACGTCATGCGGTTTGACATTAATTTATGGCCTGGCTCATGTCAATTCTTTATTTTTGTATACATACCCATATGAAGTGTATTTACAAGCCAGCTAACTAGCACATACTATCGCACATTGATTTGACACGACCGACGTATATACCGACGGACAACCACAGTAAATCCGTAGATGCCGATCTGATCACTGAAATCACTCCGCTCGCCAGCCCTCCATGACATTCGTCTCCGAGACATGTCACAGATTGTTAGTCTCTCGCTTTGGGGCCGGAAAGTTTTTAGTCCTCTGATTCCTAGACTCGTTAAACCTTCACTGTTAGCTTACCTACATTTTTCCTTCTCATTTGTAATTTCTAGGGGTCCTAATTTTGAGCCTAATATTTGACCCTAAACTAGACTTTACCCTTGTGGAAATAATCAAAATCGGCTCAGCCATTTGTTTGTATGTCTGGTGGAAAATGGGTTAAAGTTCATTAGAGAATTTTGAAGCCTTGAGGTTAAGATTTTAACATAAAGAAAAAATTAATTAAGTTGAAAAACAATTTTCCATTCAAAGAGAAGATATATAGAAGAAATAGAGGACCTGATCTACACGCAAAAAAATAAACTTCAATCTAAGTCCTTAAAGGTTTCATGAAAGTCTAAATCTTTTTATAACTATTGAACTGAGAGGTAAATTTTCTGGGCAAATAATAAAGCTTTGGAATCTTAGATAAGAGTTCTGTGAATTTCTAAAATTTGGCTCGTAGCTAGATCTATTTTTGCGTGTAAGAAAATTGAGTCTTGGGAAGAAAGTTTCTAAAGTTTGGAAAAAACACTAGATCATGAATAATTTACCCTCTTGTTTATCAAAATAGAGCCCTCAAGAACCCCTTTCCAGCATCGTCCATCATTCAAGATGCTTCTAGAAACTCGGGAAGCAGAGGGTCTGACATAATAAAATGCAAATTGCAAAAGCGAACGAGAATGAGGTACAACGTATAATTTACATCAACCTTCAGGTATCACAATTATTATATTTATTGCTCACTTACCTCCATCACCACCGCGCACACTTGGGCTAATCTATAATTATTACAACTCACGTTTATAATAATCGACATCCACTCAAAAGCCATAAGTCGGGCGTGCATAAATATTAATTGTCATTGCACACTTTATCGCGAGCTAGCTGCCCTGACACGACTGCGACTCCGCGGTGCGGCTTAAGACACAATGAAAAGTGACTATATAATTTCCACGCATTTGCATTCCGCTCAATGATCGTTATTAATATCGCCAGCTCCCATTCGGTTGACCAAACATGTGATTGTCGTCATCAGTCAATGCCGGTATCTCGTTGTTTTGTGCTGTTCCCCGCTACCAACTAGTTGAAATTGAATTTCAGCAAATTAATTACATGTTGCGCGCGGGACCGTGGAGACAATTGAATAACGTTGTCGAGAGATAGAGGCTAGCTGGAGTTAATGGGGGCACTACATGGGTGTCGGACAAGTGTAAAAGGGGCGATAAAATCGCTTGCGTTTCTTATCGCTGGCGGGCTGGACGCATGATTGAGTAGCTGCAGGGGTGTCTGGGGAAAGTTTGTCGGCCCTTTTCTGATTCAAATTGATTGAATGCAATTGGTTTTATTTCTTGGGGTCACATTTTATGAAAAATTGCTTCATCATCAAAAGGGCTGATGTCTTGTAAATAACTCTTGAAGCAACCTCGAGAGCACAAGAGTCTAAGTAGTACTCAGTAGAGGGTAAACTATCCAAGGCCACTTTTCAGAGTGGCCTTTTCCAGGCATTTTTATAGGGACAGCGATGTTGAAACATGGTTTTCAGAGCGAAATTTTACTAAATTACAAACCTCTAAGAGAAAGTTATTACTAGAGTTTTCTAATTTTCCTGGAAATTTCATCCAACAAATTTTTTTAAAAATTTTTTTTAATCGTAAAATTTACTGAAGTAAAAAATTAAGAGATTTTTGTAAAAGCAAGTAATTGTCAACAAGGATTTTTCCAATACACCTTACTTTTTCAGCTAACCAATAGAAAATTTAAAATTCTAAAAACATTTTTAAAAATCACTTTTATGGGATCTTGTTACAATTCAAAGTCCTCAGATTCTATCAGCTTTTTCCAAAACGTTATTCTGAATCGGGGCTGACCTCCAAAGCACTAAAATGTGGCCTCTAATAATTGGCCAAATTTTTAAGTCGCAAGATTATTTTCTAAGAGTTAAGCTCGAATTCCTCAATTTAAATAAAAACCTTTTAGATCCCTTTAAAATTTACCCTACCAGTAAGGCCCCAGAAAAATGCCCTAAAGTAGTCTAGGAATTCAATTTCCATACCAGTTCCGTCGGCTCCACAGCGCGTCCAGGCCGTAATTGATAAAAGCCCAACGCAAGCAAGAAGGTTATGTCGCCAATGCAAATAATTTAAGCGACACGAAAGGTCCATGTAATGCAGTGGGTATCCGCATGTGTATTTATTTCTGCATCAGGCTACTTGGAAAATGGGAGAGAGGAATAAAGTGCGAGGTAAAACGAGAAAAAGCGCGGAGTGAGCAACATTCAAGCATGCGACTGCAGCCACATGAAATCGCAATTTGCATACTAACATGACTCGTAACTAATGTTGGTCGCGTATCCTATTGTCTTCGAGTCTGTGTGATGTAGACCGCGCTCAAGTGTGACTTTTGGTCCGACTCCGACGACTACTGCTCTCCATTGCACACAAAAAGTTTCATGTTTCGCGATACATATTGTGGCTGCTGTTTAGCGGGGGACACTATCTTCTCTGTCATCAGCCACATGATTTATTATGCAGTCGTGAGTATTTAGAAGCAAATATTTTATCACGTTTTTCTCTCAGTTTGGCCAACCGTTGCTATTTGCTCCTTCTTCGGCTTGCACTGCAAAAAAGGCATCTGTTTGGCTCGACTCTGGCACCTTTTGAGTTTACTTGAAGGCTCGTCTGCAGAGGCTTGTCTGGAGGAGTGTTGTTTTTTATATAAAAATGATTTTTTTTCCATGGAAAATATCACATTAATTTTATTTTACTGGGATCGACATTAGAGGGGATTTTGAAAATTTTTGTATGAAAGTCTGGTATAGGAAACTTTAGAACCTGTACTTTTTTCGGACCTGGAAGCTCTACAAAGGCAAAAAAAGTCATTTAAGGGGATCCAAGCATTGAATTTAAATTTTAAAATTTTTAGAGCCTTGTGTAATGCCTTAAAAAACGAGAAGTTTTAAAACTTCTGGAAGAAAAAAATTGCAAACTTTTTTGAAACTCATCTCTTTTATTAAAAATGTAGTGAGTAGGTTTAAATCATCTTATCATAGCCCGTAACGAATGGTTACGTTAAGAATTTAATTTTACTTTCGGTTTTTCTTAACCGAAATTAAATATGACACGAAGATGGATATTTAGTTTTTTGAAATTTTTTGAAAATATGTTTTAATTTAATTTTTCAAAATATTTTGTATTTATTTTTACTTATTCTATTTTATTTTTGAACATTCCCAGATTCGAATTTCTTGATCAATGACAGTATGACCGAAACTTTCCTGGTGTTAAAGGCAAGATTCTTCTCCACAGCTTCCAGCTGCTCGACTCTGAACCGGACATTGACCCCAAGAGCGGTCGCTCGAAACCAATCAACGAATTTCACGCCTCACATTTGCATAAACATATCAAATGCCACATTGCTGCTTTCATAATTCGACACCGAGCAACAGCAATAAATCAAGTGATCAATTAGCTTCGGGCTATTCCACTCAATTACATGCAGCCAACCGATTTGCCTGCTTGCAAGTATGCCTGAGCTTGCCCTCGCCTCGCAAGTACAAAAACTGCATTTGAATTTGAGATTTCAGGCGTCAGCAACTCATTAATTTTTGCTAGACTTGTTTCTAGCCGGGAAGTCGCAAACCCAGTATGTAGTTAAGAGCTATCTGATCCCGGTGTTGGAATAAAACGCTGGTTCCGGAAGCTCCAGACCCTCACTTGGACGGGGAAAGCCATGAAGCTCCTAAGTCTTCTACTTCTGCTCTGTATCAAGCAGACATTCCAGGTAAACTCTAAAAATATCAAACAGGCCCTCAACCATCTCTTTCAGCTCCAAACCATGGAACTGACCCGAGCCTTTGAGATATGCTCGGAAAAGTTCAACGAGACCTCTGCCGAGCTGGAAAGTCGCTTGACCTTAGAAGACAAAAATTACTACGCAACTCAGAGGGAGGCGTGCTACATGACCTGCCTGCTCGAGAACAGGGGAGTCCTGAAGGACGGCAAGCTGATTGATCCGGAGAAAATCTACAATACTGGCCCCTAACGTTAGGCCCCTGAAAGAAAACTTGGAGATCCTCCGTGAGGCTATAGCGCTTTGCATCAATGCGACGTCCTCGAACCCCTGTCGGGTGTTTGTCGAGTTTGATAAGTGCTGCCAGAAAATTTTGATTGAAAAGAAGGTGAACTTGCAGGAGTTTGGGTTGAAACAAGAGCCCCAGAAGGTCATGAAATTCTACGATGAGCTTGAATCTTGAAATTCTTGAATAAAGTGCTTTCCTTATTTCAAACTTTAGACAATTTTTTATGTCTGCCAGTCTAGATATTTTTTTCAGAAATTTTTTTTTTGCCTTTTTAAAAAAATTTATAAATCCCGGAAATTTGCCAGAAATGGCCGGTTGAAGTCTAAAAGCAAAATTTAAAATTTGTAACTGTTCCAATCAAGTTTATATTTTAACCAAAATAAAAAAATTTACCTGTGAATTGAAATCTAAACCTTCGAGCATGGAAATTTTTTTGGTCGGTCGCTCTTCTCATGGAGTGGACAAACAGAGCAAAATTTTCAGCCAATTTTCTTGGAAGTAGGGGTTTGAGACCTACTTGGATCGAAAAAAAAATCACCCAAGGTACTTAAGTCTGGAGGCTCCGGTGGCTGTTTCTAGGGGTCCCAATAGTGACTGTCACCAAAGATGGAAGCTCTAGCCCCTGTACTTTGGGAGCTAGAGAAAACCAAATCTTGGTGAAATTTTCAAATACAAAAATTTCAAAAAAAATCGATTTTCTCTAGCTCTCAAAGTACGGGGGCTAGAGCCTCCATCTTTGGTGACGATTACTAGAGGGGCCCTTAGAAACAGCCACCAAGAGTTGAGTCGTCTCAAATCCAAACTTCCACGAAAATTGGCTGAAAATTTTGCTCTGTTTGTCTACTCCATGAGAAGAGCGACCGACCAAAAAAATTTCCATGCTCGAAGATCTAAGCCCAAAAATACCAAGAAGTGCCTTTATTCATTAAACTTTTGGAAAAAAGTCATGACATTGGTATCGAGACCCCTGCTGTTGGCCTCCTGGATGGTGCAGTCAACGAACTGCTCGATCAACTTGCACTCGCCCACTCCCTCCACCTTGGTACAGGTCATAACGATATCTTGCACCATTTCCCCGTGCTCCTCTTGAGGGAACCTCTCCATGAATCCAGCCACAAAAGCCTCCTTGTCGTGAATTTTACCCTCTTTGGCTACCCCAGAAGCTTCAAGAATGCACTCGCCGAAGCAATGTTTCACATGACGGTCATTCGTAGCGGGGTCGAACTTCTTGGAACACTCCTTGAATACTTCTTCCTCGGTTTTGGCCTGTGAAAAGAAGTTAGCAAAGGACTCCTGAGGCGGGTTCATGAGAGTACCTGGGCAAGGCCGATGAGAACTACGCAGATCAAAGAGCGAATCATGACTGGGGCTCTGGAGACCACAAGGGGGCTTTTATACTGTCAGACTCGTCAACAATGAGCTGATAGGGGATCTTAATGACGGTCCAGCGAAGATCTTGGGTCAGATACGCCCTCTCACGAGGCTCGTGGTAATTACTCACCTGTGATTCAGTCACATTTCCGAAGAATAAAAAGCAGGCGACATTTTAGTTTTACTTTTATTTTAAAATTGACTTTTAACTTCCTAAAACTAGCGTTCTTCGTTAAAATTGACTTCGAAACGTGTGTACATCGGCAAAAGAGCGGTCTGTCTGAACCATAGAGAGAAGTATCTAGAGAGTCAACTGAAAATCCTCTTCTTAAAGGGCTATTGTCTTCACTAAGCTTTGGATGGATCGTCGATACCAATAAATACCGATCAATACTAGTTTATTTTTGAAAAAATTGACTTGGTCTTATTTATGCAAGTTCGTTCTATTTAAAGCTTATATTTTTATACCAAAGAAATAACCCATTACAAACTCATATCGATCAATACAAAGATTTTTGAAAACAATGTTATTCGGATTTTTTCTTTTGTCTTCATTAATGATTGTGTTACGACTCAATACCGATCAATACTTATGAATTTTGGATAACAAAATGGCTTCATTACATGTTATTGATGGAATTTTTGTCCCATTTCAACCAGTGTTACCAATCAATACTTATCAATACAGATGTATCTTGAACAAAAAATGTGTTGCTTTCACGTTTTTCATATAACAGAAGATCCTTGTTTAAATTGACGACAATCAATACGAATCATTATCCACCAATACCAACCCAATTTCACTTTCAAACAAGCTCTAAAAAAAAATTTACGTTTTTGTTGGTAAAATATTTGAAAGAGTTTCCAGTCCCCTCTCTAGATAACGTTCTCTACGGTCTGAATCCAGTGAGCAAATTAGGTTAAAAACTATGAACAATTGTCTATACAACGAACGTTTAGTGTGTGATTATGAGTCTTTGATATGCATGAAACACCCTAGCGAAGCTCGTCCTGGTCTCATCGGGGTCCGTATAGCGAGTAGGGGGAGAAGTACTGCGCCAGCGAGGGGTGCGGGGGCATTGGGAACCCTTGCATGGAGGTCGGAAGCGAGGGCGGCAGAAGACTCGGTTTGCTGTACGGATGGTAGCGGGCTGCGTTGGAGAGGGGGTTGAGGGCCAAGGACGGGTAGTTTCTTTGGAAGAGCGGGTGCGTGGGCGGGATCCCGGAGGCCATGGCAGCCGCAATCGCGGGGTTGATCATCGACTCGCTCAGCGTGCCCGTCGTGTGCTGCGTCCTCAGGTGCTGGAAGAGCTCTTCCGAGGTCGAGAAGCGCTTGCCACAGTAGCTCGAGTCGCCAGCGATCCAGTTGCAGACGTACGGCATCTGGGAGGCGGCGGCTAGGGCGGCCAGCTGGGCGTGGGCGTAGCTCCCGGCGGCCGTTGGCAACGAGGGATATGTCTTGGCGTGATCACATTGGGTGCAGCCGGCGGGACAGGGCTTGGCACCGGCTCCAGCGAGCGCCATGTGGGGACTAAGGGCACAGCCGGTACAGTAGGGGTCCCTGCACACCCCATCCCCCATCTTCATGCGGGCCGCTGCGGCGGCTGCGTAGCTGCTGAGGTACGGGTTGATGGCGGACCCCTTGAGGAGCGAGTGGTGGGCGCTGAGGGCGGCCATGGGGTCCATGGTGTAGGGGAAGCCGGCGGTCGTGGTGAAGCTGCTCATGTAGGGGCTCGAGGGGGTGGAGGCAGACACGGAGGCCGTCGACGGGACCGGCTTCTCCTTCTCGGCCGGCTTTTCCTCCGCCGTCGTCGCCGACTCCTTTGAGGCACGATTTGGGCTGCTGCGTTCCTTTGGGGTCTTTCTGCTCGTCCCCGACGGCGAGTCTCTGGAAGTTGCACTTTGGTTTGATTCGCACCGGCCGCCATTGACGTGGTTCCCGGAGGGGGCGCTAGAGGGGGGCGGCGTCACCTTGGGCATTTTGGTTTTGTGGGCTTCTTCGTTGGGACTCGTGCGTTTGCAGTTTTCTCGGAAGTTGGGCTCGTACGGCTTGAAGCTCGACTTCGGGGTATCACTCGATGAGCTGTTGCTGAAGGTGGAGTTGCTGCCGGGAGACAGCTTCTCGCGGGACTCCTTGCTCTTGATGCTCTTTTCGATGTTCGCCAGGAGCTTCGGGTTGGGCTGGTCCGACCCGATAGCGCTGCATGTCTGGGCCAGCAGGGCTAGGGGGCTGGTTTTCGAGTCAAACTGTAATGAAAAAAGAAGTTTTTGTTAGAATTTTTTTTAGATAAAATTTTTTTGCCGCTTTTGTTCAGTTTTCTTTTGTATTTTCGTAGGTATTTTGCACCAAAATGAGGAAAATATCTTAATTTTTTTTAATAGTAATTTTTTGAGCAATTTTCCTCAAATTTCAATATTTTAGTCCCTAAAAACCACGTTGATTTCATTATTTTTTACTTTCAATTCTCCTAAAGGTGAAATATTTGAAACTTTTGGCCTAATCAAAGATTTCTTTTTTATTGAAGAACTGAAATAATGGATTTTTTTTCGATCGAAATCAAGAAAAAATGTAAGCGAGTAATTTGGTTTGGAGTCGTAGAATTTCTATGTTTGTAAATTTTAGACTAAGAACCTGAAAATTGAAGAAAACACAAAAATTCAGGTGAACTTTTCGTCACTATTTGCATGACTTTATTCAACAACATCTATATTATAATTTTCGAAGGTAAAAAATTCGTTTTTGCGACGAAAAGTTGTCATAAATTTACAAAAATCAGAAGACGACAAGAATAAGAACATTGAAAGAGTTAACCCTTGAGATGAGAAATAATTAGATTTTTAGATGGTATTTTTCTCAAGAGACACTTGTTCTTAATCTCCTTAGCAAATTTAAGCGAGTTTCCTGTTTTAGTGAAAAAATTGAGTTGTTAAAGTTTCATTAATCGAAAAGCAGAAGTTTGATCACTTTTCGTTTCTATAGGCCTCACAATGTGAAAATGATGAAAAGCCTCGAGTAACTAAACATCGAGCTCCATGCAAAAATGCGAGTTTAATGCAAAAACGCCAGAAGTGCTAAGGATAAACTATTTTCCAGATTCCTGAGCTTCGTGCAGAAAATCAATCAAAAGTGCAGATGATTAAAGTGCCATTGCGAACAAAATTGCCGTTCCAGGCCAGAGATTAATGGAACTGCGATGGAAAGTTGCCGCAACGAGCTGCCATTTGCGGTAGCCGGAGTTATAAATTAAACGAAAGGGTGCCTTAACACGATTTCACATGATTCTTCGTACATACGCACGCCGATCAAATCGATTAGCATTGTAATAAAAGGGAAAACGCATGTGCACCGACACATTTATGCATGCCCAAGCCCAATCATTACTCAAGTAACGTATCTATCTATCTATCTGCGCGTTTAAGTAATTGATTTTATTTATTGCCTTAATGCGAATGATTTATAGTTTAATTATTGTAAATATCTGTGCGCAATAATTTATGGTTTCATGTTTAACGTTTGTACATGTATGTATTTTATGCTGTGTCGATACATAAACACACATATTTTCCGCCATACATATTCATGGGCCCTGCCATTCTCGTAAAGCAGAAACACATCGTTTCGTCGTATAAAGTTGGCATGAATGTGTGCAAAAACTCCGCTCCGGCTCGTTTTCCTTTGCTGCTGCTGCTGCCTGCCGCCTGCTTGCAAGTTTATTACAGTTGGGTTATTAATTTTATTTTCATATGAATGTCTAGTTGTTTGAAATACGCGCGTTGCAACAATGATAAATTGGCTGATACGAGGCACGAAAGGGAATTATAATATTACTTTGCTGGTGAGTAACTGAGGTCGTTACGAAACTGGCGCACTTCCCGTGACAGCTATAGGTGGTTTGTCTGTCGAACGTCGCGTCATTAAGGAATGATGTACGGGTGTTGGAGTCTAGTCACTACTCCATCTCCATTGGAAGATTTTAATGGGTAGTATGAATTGAGCAATTTTAGCGTTTTTTGAGTCACAAAGTGGAAGAAAATTATTGTAAAAAAATTTACTTGCTGAAGAAAAAATGTCTTCTTTTGGGAGAAAATATTTTAGGCCACCTGGACCTTAGAAAAGGCTCACTTATTGCAAGGCTCTAAAATAAATTGAAAAACGAATTTTTAAAAATGTTTTAAAATTTTTCCTAGACAATTAAAAATTGTATCAAAAATCTTTGTTAATACTCAAGTCAGTCCCTGAGTTATTTTAATAATACGATTGGCTGTCGAAGGAGCCTTCAATTCCCAATTTGTACCCACCCATTCCCTTCTTATGTAGCCCAAAGAAAGAGAGCGACTGCGAAGTAAAATTAATAACTACAACACTATTTCCAGTGTAAGAACGTCCAGATGATAAATGAATAAGCGGATTTACCATAACATTGAGCATGGCAAAGCGAAGCCGCCGCTTTGCACGATCGTTGATGCCCAAACAAGGGCTCTCTCTCTGGCACAGTGGAGCAAAACACAACAGCTAATAAGAATGATAAATACGTGTGTAAGTACAAAGTAAAGCAAAGCGTGGAAGCGAACTGAGAACCGCGGCTATCGGGTTGAGCGTGCAAATGAATAGAACGTGAGCTGGCTGGTAGTAAATAACTAAGATAATCATGTTAATTTACACTTTAAAGCTTTTAATAAATGATATATTGGGTGCATTTGTGCAAGGCAATGGTTCGCTGTGATAAATGGCCGGAGAGCGGAAGCGTTGACTTGCAGTTTGCCGAGGCATGGGGATTATTGTTAATTACGCTTTGAGTGTGAAAACTTTTCAACACCTTTGCTTGCTTGACACCTCGAGGTCAGCTCGTTAGCGCGAAGATGGGAGCGAAAGCCTGTCTTTGTCTGGGTTGGAGGCGCTTGTTTCAGGCATTCCAGGTTTTTCAGGTCATTCAAAACATTTTCAAAACCCTTGAAAAATAGAGGACGTCTTAAAAGACCTTTAGGGGACTCTCATGGTTTAAAAAGGGTTTCCTAAAAGGTTCCCTACTAATGCTTGAACCTTAGAAAAAAAAATCTATTGCCTGAAGAAGCTTTTTGACTTTCAGACTCTATGGCTTTTATTAAGAGTTTTTGTTTAAAAAGAGGAAAGCTTTTCTATCTGGAATTTGCCCCCAAAAAATAGGCTAAAACTCCAGAAAAGACTCTAAAAGGTTCCAGAAACCTTTCAAAAGGAACGAAAGGTTTAAGAAGTAAATTAAAAAGTCCATTTTTTAAAATACTGATGAATAAAAAGGAGGAACAAAAAAAGAAACCTGGGTGAAGAAGACAAAAAGGGAGTTAAAAAGTTTCAAAAAAAAATGTCGTAGGGTCAGATTCAATTTCTTGCCAATTTCCAGTCCCAAAGGTTCTAAAAAGCCACTTTAAAAGTCCTTCAATCAACCTTCAATCCCTTCCAGAAGCTTTTCTCCAGCCACTTAATCGAAACCACTCATCAAGCTGTCAATCCAAGCCCCTCCCGCCCTCTCGACTCTCACCACCAGTCCGACCTCTCGACATCGCGTCGAGCTGAGCTCTACATGTGTTCCCATTACCCGACACAAAGAGATTCTGCTTCTCATTCCCAGATCAATAGCCATCAATCATGGCGCCCACGGAGCAGTTGGCGGCTTTGAGGTAATCCAAGAGTCATGTCATGTGCTGGTAATTAATAATAAATTGCTCGCCATCGCCTTCGTGCCTCGCCGAGTTATTGTAAATATTTTCATCGCCATGCCGCTTGAGTTTAGCATTTTCCTTTCATTTTATTATTATCAGCTGATTAATGCCCCAGCTACACGCATACCTCCAGTGCATATTCGGAGAGCGCCAAAGAGAAAGAGAAGCAATTTGATTTATGTTAATTTTGCAGCAATAAATTTATGAATTTTAAATGAGTTTCACGCAATATACTCTACTCCATAAATCAAAATGAAATATTCTTTCCTTCGCGAGGTGAGCGGGTGAGTGTTATTAATTGGACTAGTTGTTGGTTAGCCGTTTGTGGAAAACGGAGCGGGCTACTGACACCTTTCACCGCACAAAGTACGTCGCAACGAGTGACCAAGAAAGCTCGCCATAAAATAGAGATTTAGTGTTTATTTTTATATTTGCCATTCTTATGATAAATGGAGCCATAAAATTTTATTGCGACTCAGCTTTGTGCCTCGATGAGGGGGAAGGCGAGAGCGAGAATGCAAAGCAGGGCTACCTCCATCACGAGATATGTGCACATTAAAGAGCAGACGTAAAATTTACGATCAATTTGGAATGGCCCGATTGTGCTGACGATGACAATTTAACTCATGGAGCAATGAAAGACACCTCGGGACAGAGATATTCCGCTAAATGACGGAATTATCGCCTTAAATATGGCTTTAGGGGCGATAATCTCTGAATTAATGCACATAATCGAGACTCGGGTGAGGTCATCTCGGCTTTTTGCGTTTGCATCCCACGAAGGACCAGCCGTCGGCGCTTGCTTGACAGGAACGAGGTCGGCAAAAGTTTTTCGTGTGACGAGGGGAGGAAGGAGATTGAAATTTTATTGACAGAAGGGGCCGCCGCACCTTTCAAAATGTATGGCTCGTAATTAGTGTTGCAAAAATGTCACAATCTGGCATCTGAATCGCATGAAAATTAAACGTCAATCCATGTCAAAACATCCTGCTGGCTGCCAAACATCGTGCACACGAAGAGACTGCAGAGAGAGAGAGGAGGCTCGGAAGGGGAGCAGGCGGGGAGTGACGTGCAGCCCATAACCCGTCAATCAATTCGGTAAAGTGCTGTCTTTCGCTTGCCATGCTCCGGAACACGCTTCGATATTGATAGCACGGGCTCCCCTTTCCCTCTCACCGACCATCGACTGAAGTCAAATCTGTTTTGCATATCAATTTGAAAATTATTTATTGTAGAGAAATCACGTCGGCTTTCACGCCAGCGCAGCCTCGATGCCGGCTGGACGCAAAAAAGTGGCAATGGCGGCTTGCATCGGTTTCCAGGGATGGCTTCTAGGGGCTTTTTTTTTTTACTTTTCTATTTTAGAGGTTTTTTCAGTAATTGCCGATAATTTTTAAAACTAAAATTTTAAAATAAAATTTTGATAGAAATTTTAGAATCAGGCATAAATTCCGAGCTCTCGTTTTTAGGGTTCTTGGATGTTCCAACCTCTTCATCAGACACTGAAAACTGGAATTCAAAGTTGCTTTTTCTGGAACCCAGGAAATATATTTTTAATTCTAAATTTGAACCATTATCAATTTTTGAACACATTTTGAGGTTAAAAAAATCAGTTGTAGGCTTAAAGTAGTTAGCAATAGTTAACAGGGTCTGTAGGGTTTTTGTGGTTTATCCTAACCCTACAGTTTATTTTGGAAAAACCAGAAACAAAATACTTCTAAAAATAAGCAAATAAGCTCCAAGTTGGTTTTTTTTGGTAAATAAAACTAACTATGCCGTATTTTTGACGTGAAAACATAAATTTCTGCTTTTCCACCAAAGAAGTTATTTTTTTGACTTGGCGTCAGCTTGAGATCAAAATGAATGGTAAAAGTTGTGAAAAACGAAACTTATTTTTCGGAAATAAAAATTCTAGAAATTGAAAGTTTTTCTGTTTTTTTTCAAATGTGATGTGATTTTCCTCTGTTTTAAAATAAAAATTAGGAGCCTCCTCTGGACCCTTCCGCCCATATCTCCACGCAATTCGGGTTATTGCCGAGCTCAAGCACATGATTTATTTCAATCAGTAAGTGTTTCAAATTTTGTTGTTGTTGTTGATTTGATGTCACATTTAATTGAAATTGATGTTGATATATATTTTTTCGTCGTTGCCGTCGTCGACGTACCCAATTTCGTGCTCAGCTGCCGACGTTTTGCCTCGCCTCGCCTCGCCTGATGTGCCAATTCAATGAAATTTATTCAAAATGTTTTACCACCATATCCCCACTCCGCTACTAAAATATGTACATATCAAAATGTCTATATTATGAATGGATATGATAAAACTGTCATTTATATTAATTTATTATGGAGAGGCAAGACAGCAATAATATTAATAGTGTATCGCATGAATTGAGACGCGAGTTCAGACGTGCGGGCGCAATCCTTCCGTTGCCAATCCGATTGCGGCTTCGCTATTGGGTGGCAATCCATTTATCTGTGTGAGAACTTTTTGTCTCTCGCCCTGCTCCAAATTAAATTCGGCGCGGCGTCGTAATTTCGAGTCGGGTCTTAATGTCTTTTTTGCCTCCACGCGATCCAGCGTCGAGCTGTCGGGTTTTTATTGACTCCGTGTGTGACCTTCCTCCGCACATCCACAGCAATCATAATTTGTCCAATTTTATTTGATTTCACTCTTGATGTCTTTTTAATAAAAATAAATGACTAAATTATTATCATCGCCTTAATCTGCCTTAAACTACCTATTTTACAATACACTTCACTTAGCTGCGGATGGAGAGAACATGCCAGTAACTCAAACATTTAAATGACTCTAAGTAGATTAAAATCTGTCATAATCAGTATTTTAAAAAGCCTGCACTCAAAATTTATGACCGGCTTATAAATACACCCGGACCGAGACCTGTCGCCATTATTTCGCTGCCGCTGCCACACTCGTGAATATATTGATATTATTAAAAATAACAAATAGCCCCGTGCTGCAACACTACGGCTATGCCTCACCAACGCACTGTCATTTAAACATTCATTAATTATCGTAAAACATCATTAATAAACATTTGTAAAGATTAACATACTGGAAAGTGGGCAACTTTGTGTTATAACAAATGGAGACCCAGCTCACAATAACAGAAAATATAAAACACGTAAATTAATGATAACGGGCCAAATGAAAAATTAAACATCATTATCGTTATTAATTATAAGTCGATAATTATATTCATGAAATATTGCTGTAATTTTTTCCAATTCGCTTAATGCCGATATACGTTCTGTGGTGCGTGACAGCGTGCAAATTGGGTAATGGGACACTGTCCGATACCAAATTATGATATTACACGAGACCCGATAATGAGAGGAGCGAAATGCAAATTTCAAAAATTCGGGCGGCACATTTCAGCACGGCCTAATTTGATTAAGCGCGTGACAGTGCCGCCAAAGGGACTCACAATTGAGTATTGATTGGCCTCAAGCTTGTGCTGGGACAGGACATTTACTTTGAGATTTTTTTTCGCTCTTCTTTCGGTACATAGAAATTCAACTCTTGAGGGGTCAAACCTCTACTTGACAATCTGGGAAAAATCCTTCATAAAAATCATAAAAATCAAAATCAAACTCTGACCTTCATTTTTTGGCCACCATCTTGTAATTTTTCAAGCGGTGGAAGCTGTTTTGGACCAATTATTTTGAAGTGGAAATATTGCTTCATTTCCAGCTATCCATCTAACTCAGGATCCATCGGCTAAACCTTCTTTTACTGCCTATTAACATTTTTACTTTAAAATAGACTTTTTTTCACGAGAAGGTTGCTGGCTAGATCCTAACTTTCGTCTAGATCCATATTTGAAATGATGTCTCCAAATTTGGTATTTGGTATTATATGGTTTAAACTAAGAGTCTGAGAGCTTAAACCTTCAAAATAGGATCCGAAGATGCCCTTTCTTAAATAAAATTTTTTTGAAGTTACGAAAATTTTTCTTTGGTCAGATAATGGCCCAAAAGAAGGTCCAGGTGCATTTCATAAAATACAACAAATAGTAAAGCTTGATTCTCAGTCTAAATAAACCCTTTTCCTCGCCCAACTCAGCTTCAAGGTCACCCCTGACCCACCTGTTCCCGTCACACTTTAAACCCTCGCTCGAAAAAGCATCATCCAAGTGACAAATTTCCAGAGGCTGTCAAAGTGACAAACAGCACTTGAAAGACCTCATTCGGATTGTAATTGAATCCATTATGTTTCACTAATGACGTTGAATATTTCAAAATACTGTGGCACGAAGCAGCCAGTGTCGAGAGATTTCATGCATCGTGCAATGTGTGCCAGCCGCCCAGAGCCGAATCCGGCAACTATAGCAGTGGTGCCACATAGAGAGAAAGTGGTGATAAATCACGCATATTAATTTCCATAAATTATTGCCATCAATTTATCATATTTTTGTGTTTCGTATAATCTCCACATATTTCACTCCGAGAGCCAGCAGACTCGCATTTCAACTCTACCTACTGCTCTGAGCCGAATCGGGCACATGGCGATATTATTTTAAAAATGTGATGATAATGGTGCATATGTAATGATGCAGCTCATGACATTCATTATCCGTTTTTGTTTCTCTCCACCACCGAAACTTCGACTCCCACCGAGGGACGTCAGCATCGGTGAAAAATTGCCCCTTTGGTCTGCTTGTCTGTTTGTAGAATATTCTCCAGATTTACCGTCATTTTTTGGATGCCAAATTATTATTTACAGAAGCATTCCAGGGGGTGGCGGTCTCATTCTCCCTACCAATTTTCACCAAGCCCCAATGAGCATCTTGCTAACTTTTATCACCTACTTAAAGCAAATTTTTAAAAATTAAATTTGAATGGGAAATTTGAATCCTTCAAAACCTTGATTCGGCTTTGAAAAATTAGAAAAAAAATATTTGAAGGAATATTTATGCATGTTATGGCCTGGAATTTTGTAAAATATCTAGTTACCTATCAAGCAAGTGCTCAATGAGCTGAATTTCAGTAAAAAGAGGAAAATTCAATTTTTTCTCTGCTTGTGGGTCGATTTTTTTCCAATCCAACAGCAGCTTCCAACCATCATTAAAGGTTCATTCAAGCTCCTAAATCGATGGAAAATTACATTGGAGTAAAATAAGGAAAATAAAGACATTTTATGTGAAATTATTTTTTAAGAAATTTTTGGTGCCCTAGCTTCGCTGCTTTTGGACTCTAGGACGTCATCTTTTAGATTCTAAGGCACACAAAATTTGTTTGGAGTTTGCTGCCCCCTTACGAAAATCCTAGAAACGCCCCTGAGAAAAAGGTATCTTTTACCGAAAATCTAGTCCCCCTTTTACCTCCGTCGCTACTGGAGACTTCCGATACAGCTGAAGCAGCGTGAAACAGCCGTCTGTAACCCGATGCCGGAGTAGTTGGGTCCCCGGTAGCCCATAAATCAGCAGCAGCTCGGAGAACGAGAAGGAACAACAACAAAAAATCCATGACACCGCAGCAGGCATGTGGAATGTGGGGGACCCGAGTCGAAGCTCCGACGACCGGCGACCAGCAAATTAACAACAATTATAATGTGTGCAATGCACACCAAAGTAGAAACCACCGCATGCCATGGCATGGCGTGGCAGCGCGAGAACGAGGAACGACTGCGAGTTGCGACGACAAAAAATTTATGACTCGCCTCGGCCATAATTTTCAACTAATTAGTTACAGTCGGAAATGAATGTGTATAAAAATTAATCTCTATTTTTGTTGTTTCTGCGCGCACCAAATTAATTCTTTTTCCCCGCGCCATATTCCGTGCTGTCTTGTCCACAGCCAATTTACCATCCACTGCGATTAATTTTTTGTTTGATGCCTTTTACTACCTCTCGGTAGATGTTTTATATGTATTTTATTGTGGGTATAAAATTTAACAACGCATAACAAAATACACACAATGCCTATCGCTCAAGAGCGTCTCTCAGCAGCCCGACTCTTGATGGAAGTGAGTGAAAGAAAAATGATAACAATAATTATATTGTGACATGAAGACGAGAAGAAAGAGTACGTATAACATGTTAAGTGCCTGCTGTCCAAGTGTCCAAATGTCTATCAAAGTTACGCTTTTTATGTGTCACCATCGTGTCATTAAAACGTCGCAGTCAGAAGGCAGGCGTTTGTGCTGTCTGCGACATGTAACGTGATTCATCCACTGTTTTTTACAGAGAGGAAAAAAATGTGTCAAGATCAGGGTTAAAAACCTAGAGGAACTGTTGTGTCTTCAGAAATAGACGTTCAAGGTGACGGGCTGGCGTGTGGGAATGAAAGGGGTATTTGTCTGCTTTCAGTGGCTTTTGGTGGTCAGGTTTAAGGCTTGTAAGGTCTGGCCTCACCCAAACTGATCTTGAATGATGTTCTTCAATTCCAGGGCCGGTTTTATCCAATCTAGTTCCAGTTAGGGAACAGTTTCCAGCCTAAACATTACTTAATCCTGAAGAAAAAGGCCAGATAATTTTTTTTTAAACAACAAGTTTGAGCCTCTTTTTTGGCATATTTTGTAAAAAAAAATTATAAAGGTTAAGTTAAAGTTAAATTTGTAATTTTGTATTTTTGACAAAGAAACGAAAAAACTACCTACAAATTTCAAGTTGAGTTCCTTAGATACACTTCAGTACTGGAGGGTTAGCACCTACGTACTCTTTCATTCCCAGCAAGCTCTTGGTCTTATCTGTACATGAACATGGACTTAGTACCAATCTCTAAGCTCCCTTCAGGTAAGTACCGATGGTGATATCTGAGATGTCTTAACCCTTCTTAGAAAATGTCCGTATCAAGGCTAATTTCAGACCGATAACTGCTGATTTCGAGTCCCCCCAGACAAGGGAATCAGCAATCTCATGCCCTTTTGCACTAAAAAACCCTCCAAAATTATTTTTATTCCCGTAAAATTTTAAGGGAATCAAAATTTCAAGGGTCACTGGCCTAATTTTCCTGGAGTCAAATACTTCGGTCTGCTTCAGATTTAATCAGGTAAATACTTCACTGAAAATGAGGGTTCAATGAAAGCCTCTTTGTGTTTATAATTGGGCTACTTGTTGGCGAAACTCAGTTTGCGACAGTCACGTAAGCGATAAAGACAATGCCGCTTTCTCGAGATCCGAAAGTTAATTAAACCTCAGCGACTCGTCCCCGCGCAATTTCACGCCACTCTTCACCCCAAGCTTGATTGTTATTAATTTTGATTGGTATTTCTGCATCGTGACTCGCAGTTGCTGTCGCTTCCAAACACGTCCAATTGAGCAGGTGACGAAAATTTAATTTAACATTTTGTTCATTTAATCGTTCCGTTGCCACGTAGTCAAAATATCATTTTTGTCTCACGCTACCTCCAATCCAACACGTCAAAGCTGTCATTGTGCCAGTGAGGCATGATTGTGGTGGCCATTCACGACGTGTATACAATAAAATAATCGAGAGTCCTCGGCGTTCCATTGACATGGCAAACAAAATAATAAATAATTGTCGTCGCGCAGCCGACATCCAATAAATGTTATTAAAGTACTTTATACAACAAAATGTAATAATTTAATGATAATCACACAATAATAAAGTCGCACAGTCGCGCACTCACAAAAACGGCTCATTACGGACAAACAAGCGAGCACTCGATTACGTTATTAAATAAATTTGCTGCCACTGACTCTCGACGCTTTGGCCATGTTGTGTGTGAAGTTGAGCATGTCGTGTCATATTTTATGTAAATTATAACTGCCAGTTGCCACAATCAAGTCCCCGACTCGACTCACTCACTTTCAGGCTAGCAATATTTATTTCACATTAT
This sequence comes from Forcipomyia taiwana, assembly GCA_963930915.1. Lineage (NCBI taxonomy): Eukaryota > Metazoa > Arthropoda > Insecta > Diptera > Ceratopogonidae > Forcipomyia > Forcipomyia taiwana. The sequence continues at coordinate 2,389,969 of CAWVOI010000110.1, read as the reverse complement.
AAGGCAACATTTTTGCTACACACATAAAGATATTTCATTCTGCTGCTGTGCAGTGTCTGGGCCAGGGATGTATGTGGATTGCTTGTGGGGGCTGGAGCTCAGAGAAAATCCTGGTTGGGTTCATTCTTTTACCAAATTTTGCCTCAAATAATTATTTCCTACTTATTTTTTATTTTAACGTTTAGTACTTTTCAGAATTTTTATCAAAGAGTCTCGATAAAGAAATTTTATTTTTATTTAATTCGAAAAATTCAAATTTAAAACTCCTTAAATCAATTTTCGGCCTGATTGGAGAATCTTTGGACTGACCTTGAGAACCTTCAAAATATTGAGTCATTGAAATATTTATTTTTTTGCTAAATTAAGGGGGTTTCAAACAATTTTTTTTTGTCAATTTGAGACTTTAAAAATGATCCTAATTAACAATGGGTTTCTAAAAAATTTTTAAAACAAGATCAAGAAATTTAAAAGCTTACAACTCCCCAAAAAATTTTCAATTGTCAGCCCCAACGCCCTCAGCCCCTCCTCCCGTCCCGCCCTTGCTGCTACTGCTGCTGCCATTGCCACTAACTCAGCACCGCCCGACTGTTGAACAACAAATTACACATGAATGGGAATTTGACATGAATTATTTGCATAACTTGTAAGGCATTAGTGAGCGTGCAGGCACAAATTGAGGAAGGCAGAGCTGGAAGTTATTACGCAGATCATGCAAATGAGATTTCGCTACCGAAGCGAGATGAGAGAGCCATGGCTATCTAAAGTGCGACCGATTAAGAGAGGTGAAGGTGTGAACAGCACCGACATCGATACATGAGATTACTGTTTGAGCAGCTTGATTGACTGGCGATAAGTGGCTTTTGGCGAAATCCCAACGGGTGTTGACTTTTGGCTCCTCAAACATGGCTTCTATAAAATAGGAGTTCTGGGTATTTCGAGTCATAAAGTAGAGTCATAAAACGCGGAATTCTCTAATCAAACACGGCTCTTATCGACCGCCGAGATTTAGAGCATCTCGGGAATCTACGTCCCAAACATGGCGTCCATCAAAGTCACGCCGCCGTCTAGGTAATATCTTAATTAGCCCCGAACATGCCTCAAACAAGCACAAATCAATTTAGACACAAATATTCCAAAGCTCCAAAGGTTTCTCTCTCCACAAAAATTTCAACAAATTGCCTTAACGATCAATTCATTAGCATTAAACCATAAAATTCGCCAAACAATTCGCCGCTCTCGACGTTTTTCAAAAGCTAATGAGGCTACAGCAACTAGTTCCAGTAGCCTCGCCATTCAGTTGAGCATTTTTGCAGGCACATTGTCGTATTATGGATATTATTGACGTGTAATTGACTTGTAAAGTGAATGTGAGCACCTTTGATGTGACCTCTGCGCGTTTACCCGGAGCACAACTCTCCGAAACAATGGAAAAGTAAACAAGTATCTTGACACACCAATTTAATTTACTTATTTTCGCATTGAATTTTAAATTTACCGATGGGGGACGTCGAATGTATATCGGGCCGGATCGCAACTTGCTGGCTCGAGTGTTGTGCATTGACTGTGACTGGCTGTCAGCTAATTAGATATTTAAGTCATGTAATGTCAGCAGCGACAACACAGACGATATAATTATCTGCCACATCGCTCGTTTGCCGTCGGATCGACCGGGACCCGAGCCGCCACAACTATTCAATTGACTGCACTGCATGAAATTTTAATGAAAAATGTACTGCTGCTGGTCCGAGTGGAGCTCAGGGGGGGTCTTTTTAGGAATGTTCTTTGGCCAACTTTTTTTTAAATGTTGAGATTTCGACCTTAATATTTTCTACATAGCTCTTATTTTTTTTTATTATTTTTTTCACCTATACTCAAAAATTGTCTTGAAGAAAATATCGTCCCAAAGGGCCTTTGAAAACTCACCGTTAGGGTCCTGCAGTTTTTCAGACAGATGATACAGATATGGGCACTTTGGAGAGTGCCCAGCGGCCCGAAAGGGTCCTTTTTTTGCCTCTAACATGTCAAAAAAAATTATTGAGAGCCTCTTTAAATTTCAAGGGACCCCTATAAAATTGAAGGGCTCCTATAAAGTTGTGCTGGGGCCCCCAGAAAATTTCATAGGGTGTTTATAATCATCCGGGAGCCCTCTTAATCTTTGTTGGGCCCCTTAAAATTCAAAGAGGCCTCTTAAAAATTCAAGTTGACCCCCAAATCTTTTGGTAACCTTTCAAAAGTGTAAATTTTCTGAAAAATTTAAATTTTATGAAAAGTTTGGAGTCCGTTATGTTTAAATGTTTCCTCGATTGTAAGATTCCTCAAAACCGTTTGTGTGAGCTAAAAATCTTAAATTCGGCCTTAGAATGAGTAGTTGGGAATTTTAAGCAAAATTCTGGCCTAAAAATTAGATTTCTGAAGAAATTTTGTTCAAGTGGCCCCCATTGTATTTTAAGGAGGTCTTAAATGTAACCCCCAAACCAGCTACACCTCTGAGTCCGAGTGAAGCACGGTCACTTTGAGTTATGCCGCCATACAGCCGCCTCACATTTTAAGATAAATGTTGACTATGTCGCGATTTGTGTGACCAACATCACCAGATCAAAGAGTCGAGTCTCGGGCGGATGAATGAGTGTGTGCAGACAATTATTATCGGAATAATTTATAATCCCATTCGTCGACTCTCGACTCCGTTCCAAAGTGTGTATAGTAGTAGCCGTTGTCAACATGAGAACATGCGGTTGACTGTGGAGAATATTAAATTTTTATTTTTATTTATTGCTTTGTGCTTCCAAAAACCCATTTACATACAAATGGGCGCGTTAAGTTCGCTCATAATGCATAAACGTATTTTTATCGCCGTCTCATTCGGATGGCCGGAGTAATTACGGGTGGCGAAGCGCTCCAAGGTGCCTTCAAAGTCGCCTCCCTGACCCCCCTCATGACGGACCGACACTGATGCAGCTAATCCCTCTCTCACATCTTCTCCGCACGATCGCACGAACGCCAGCAGCCGCCAGGTGAGAAATATAAATCTTTAACACTCGCAAGCGTGCTAACGAGCTGACAGAGATTGATCAAAAAATTAATAAGTTTCAAGTACTCGAAAATGACTGGGTACGTGCGTGGCGTTCTCCATCATTTTTTTTTCCTCCTCTTCAGCCGTCAAAATCCGCGGCACACAATGCGATCCGAGCTCTGGGCTCGCGATGCACAAAACACATCAGTCAAAATGTTAAAAAGAGTAATATGAAAGGCGGTAAACTACTATGTCATTGTCGGCTTGCTCTGTCTTTTTTGTGCATGCCTCTTGCTCCAAATGAGCGAGGGAAAGACCGAGGAGGCACGGCAGTCGTGGCATCGGAGGCAACATAATAAGTACAGAAGAGGAAGATAAATTGATGTTTGTACCGTCAGCGGGCATGTCTTCTTTTATATTCCTTCGCATGCTGCTTCTTAGCTTGACGCTCTCGCTCCTTTTTGCCAGCCAAGTCGCGCTGAGCCGGATTTCTTACGCGAAAAGTGTTTAGCTCCGCAGACATAAATTATATTTTTGGTCCACTGCCTTTTGATGCAGCTTCGTCGGTCTGACCATTGGCCATCTTGATTCTGAGGTTGGTCAGCCATTTTGAGTATACCCAATTTTCATGACTCTTGGGGGTCACCCTTAAGGCCATGGTGGAGCTGATTCTGGAATGATTCTATTCGCCTCTTTAGGGCTTCCAGGGTGCAAAAAATGATTCTAAATCATTCTCCTGCTTCCCAAAATATGATTTTGGGGTCGAAACCGAACTGTCGCCAGGGTTGCCAATAGTTCTATTTGCCCATTTAAAGCTTCCCAGGGGGTGGAAATGATTCTAAATCGTTCTTCTGCTCCCTAGACTTTGAATGACTTAAGTCGGTTCAGAAAAAGCTGATTAAGGCCAATTTCTGTTTTATTCATTCAAAAAATGTTCAGAAATCAGATAATGAACATACAGACATAATTGAGGGCATTTTGGACTCGCAGATAAATTTCAAAGGCCGTTACGGAGCCCTTTTTTCGATTTTTGGCCCCCAATTGAAGAAGCGAGCCTTTTTGAAATAATCGAAAACGTTTTCATGTTTCATAATTTTTACAGAATGAAATTCAACAATTGGGCGACAATTGGGAACAAATCAGCTCCGCCATGACCTTAAATAACTGAGGAAATTCGGGGATCAGAAAAACATTCCAAAAGCTTCAAGAAAATTCAGAATCACTTCAAAAAATTGAAAAAAGCCTGAAAATTTTGAAAATTTTGATTTTTTCAGAAAAATTGATTTTTGATTTTAAAAAAAATATCGGTATAAAAATTATGGTCTTTTTGGATCCATTTTCTACGTATAGAAAAAGGATAAAAGTTTCTGGGGCCTGAAAAATATAGATAGTGAATAAGGTAATTTTTGAGGTTTATTAGGAAAAATCGTGACTTTGGCTTTCAACAGACAAATTTTTAAAACTCTGTCAAAAAACTCTGCTCTTAAATGGAATGAAACCCATACGAAGGCTTCTCATAAACAGCCCAAAGAGCAAAAAGAACCAGTTTTTGGCATATTGTCCCTCTATAGGTTATTTCTAAATTCTGGACTCATCAAAGGAAAGGACCAACTAACCTTATTCTGGCCTAGAATTTTTTCTCGAGGTCTGAAAAATGACCAACAAAAAGCATTCACTTTTTAAAAGATTTTTTCGGCATTTTTCCCGCCGTGCCTCCTTTATTCGTGCCTGTCATGCCGTGCCGTGCCCCTTTCGCGATTGCATGATGCTCATGTTTGCTCTGGTTTTTTCGATTTCAAGCACATATTCGCCTACCTCTCCGCTCTTTTCCACGCCATCACCATATAAAACATCTAACATGTTTCGTCTGTCAGATTAAGTGTTCCTTCTTTTTCCCGTCTCCCATCTTCCATCTTCCACATATCCACGTCTTTTGCATCGCGCACTCCGCTGTCAGATTGCTTGTTGTCTTGCTCAACATGCCTTTGTTATAAAACGACTAAGCAATCGTGGCACAGCGGCTCCAGCATGTAATTTTGATATCATATCTCTTTCAATTATTCAATCATCATGTGAAGTTAGTGAAGTGTTTAGTGAACGCGCCAATTGTCTGGCGGCATTATCGCCGCCGGCACCTTTGTCGATGCATGACTCGGCTGACGCGTTGAAAAAATAAATAAACGCCGAACGCTGGAGGAGGCGGAAAGGCTGAAATTTGAATGCCGAGAGATAAGTAAATGAATGGGCCCATTGTTTAGATTTTTTGGTTCTCGACTTCTCCACTTCTCTCGACTCAGCACGAGTGAATGTTCTAAACTTCCAAGTATTTTACTTAATGTCTCTTTTTTGTGTCATGTCGAGGCGTTCGGACATAAATCAGCCGAAGGTGGGCCATTGTCAATGCAATTTTGTTGATCCTGCTCGCCTCTCCTTGAAGTTGGCCGCCCCGAGAGTCGTGCTACCGAGATAAATTACCTTTTGATTGCAGTGACAGCCAAAATTGGATAAAGAAATACGAGGATTGCGGCGAAAAAGCTGACGTGTCCCCTCGTGAACAATAAAAAGTCGCAGCTTAACGAGATTTGGCAGGCTTTTAGCAACTTTGCATGACTAACCTTGGCACTTGTCGTGATGGCGGTCGCGAAACTCGTTAATTCGTCCGGAAGAATTCCGGAAAAGAGTCCTTTTGCTGACTTAAGCCACTCTAAAATCGGTTCAAAAGTGTAGGCTCAGAGTACGGAGCTGGTTTTGGGCATTTTGAAAAGGTAAAAACCTGGTCAATTTGTAAAAAATAAGTAAAAAATAAATTTTGCAAATTATCAATTTTATTTTGATTTTTAAAGTTATACTAAGGTGGTTTTCCCCCAACTAAGTTTAGTCCCCCAACGATTTAGAGAACTGGAATTTTTAATGTAAGTCAACAATAAGTTGAACTTTAAGCTATGTTATGTAAAAAATTTCTAGCCCGGCTATTTTAGGTTCTACGGACCTAAAAGAGGTGTTAAAAATCTCTAGAAACTTTCAAAAATAAATATGATCGATCAATTTTGATGTGAAATTTAACAAAAAGAGGCCAGAACCCTCAAACGCCAGATAAGCTCGGAGGCAATAAATTACCTTCCTTTCATTACCAGCAGATAACATTAACCTGCGCATTAAAGGTCAGGCAATTTAGCATTCTGCATCGAAAACAAACCTTACGTTCCAAGATTGAGGGCCCATTAAAAAATAAATACGCGGAATGTGTGGCAATAAATATTATCATCATTATTATTTCATGAAGTATGTAATAAAATGCAATAAATCAATTTTACGTCCATAAATTTATGATTTCCTTGTGCTCTTACGTACACTCTGTGCGCCCATGGCTCCCATACATACGAGTGTGTTTCGTACCAGAACGCAGTTTTGCTGCCTCTAAATGAGCACCGTAAATCACTTTTAATGGCTCCATTTCTGTACGAACATTGCGCAAAATTTACTTGTCGGCTGCCGCCACGATTTTGAGATTTTTTTTTATTTTCCTGCTCATGGCACTTTCGCCCCCAATCCCCCCATCCGAGCCACCTTCGACGTCAGCGACGTACTTGGGTTTTTGACAAAAACGAGGACACCATGTGGTCATTTTTTGACACTTCTAGACTGACAGTTGTTACGGTATTTCTGGCCATACTTTATTTTTGCCGTTAAGAGTATGAGTTGTCCTTAATATACCATTAGAGGTAACGTTGATATCTTTAAGGGTACTGAAGATGTGATTTTTTAAATTTCATTCATTTTTTAAGTTCAAATAGAGAGGGTCACTTTTGAAGCCTATCTCTCTGGAAAGAAACGTTCAATAAAAAATCCATGTGGACCAGGAGGTGGAAAAGACTCTCAGAAGTCTATTCGACAGAAATAGAAGACTTTCAGTTTCAGACCGACAGACAAGAAAACTGACGCAAGGGCTTAAGGGAGCCTAGCCCTTCCTGGTTACGTCTCAGGCGGCTTTACGATTACAAATTTTAATAAACTCACTGTATTCGGCGATGGCGATAAGTATTCCGGTTTTATGTACTGATTGCTCGAGGTTGTCAGCATTTTGTCCGTAATCCAGTGGTGATAATCCAGGATTAAAGATTTGCTTTATTGCTCACTTGTCACACTTTTACTTTCGCAGCTTTTTGCCCGCGGCTGCTTTGACCTTCTCTCCAATTTATTTATTTCTTTCCGAGCGATAAGATTTCTGATTGCTGCGCCGTATTTCTCGCTCCTCTCCAAAAGATGTCACAAAATTTATATAAATACGAGAAGATTAGCTGCTTGATTGGTATTTATCATAATTTATTATTCCTTTTTTGTCACTTCGCTGTATTGCTCTTACGCATACCACCATCAAATTTGAATAATCACTGCGATATCGAGACGGGCTGTTTGAAATGGACGCGCGCAAAATATTATCCAGTGGTTGCGGACATGACAGAAGCACAATAATCGTAAATTAACATCTTTATGCGTATAAATAAATCACCACTTAAATTCAATAACCATAAATTTTACATTATATTCCACACACATTTATCTATTAATTGTTGTTCTTGGCTCCTCTTCTTTGCTCTGCTGCTTTTCGTTTTTCACGCAGTACGAAACTCGCTTCTCGTCTCAGTGGAAGTCGCAATATCGACGTCTGTGCTCACGACTTCACGGTCTGAAATCAACTGATACGCGACTGCCATGAATGTACTGCGAATGAAAAATACGGTCACTCACTCTCCTACCCGAGCACGAGAGCGAGAGAGCCAAGTGCGCGCGCTGGATTCTCCCGACTCGGGGGGCTCGTAAGAAGGGCAACATTCCGGGCCGCCCACCGTGGAATGTTGGCTTTCTTGCGCGGACTCGGGTCTCGCTGCCATCATGCAAGACATAATCACTTATTTCTTTTTATGCTTCACCTATGCTCGTGCTGCAGAGTGCAGGTCTGTGTACGTGCGAGTCTGTGGGACCAGCCACCACAAATAAGTGTCGTAAAAGCTTTTTGCTTTCAACAAGATTTCGTTTTATACTCTTATTAATGACGAGATAATGTGTTAGGTATAGCATATCGTTTGTTTGTTTGGCGCGCAGCATAAAAGCACCATAATATGCTCTTTGGCACCATTTGACACTTACATGAGTGCTACCGATTGTCGCCTCGGTGCCGTTCAGAGCCGCTCTCTGCACTTCTTTGTTCGCATGCTTTTTGGGGAGGCTCTTGGGAGTCGGGCTTTCCAGAGTCGGGATTTACATTTTTTAAAATAGTTTTTTTCCCAAATCTATTTTGAAAATAGCTTTACAAAAGCCTACTGAATTTTATTTTTTAAAAATTATTTTTTTAAAGCAAGTTTGGGTAAAATATTTTGAAAATAATCTTTTATTCTGAGTCTTTTCTCTCTGGAAAAGTCTGGAACGTGGCTTCTAAGTTCCTTTTCTGTACTGTATTTTGACGCTTTGCTCGATATTGAGACCATGTCTGTCCTACACTGTGGCCTTTTGGGGAAAGAATAGGTGTTCAGATTTTCTTAGTTAAAATGTGTTTGTGTGAAATGAAATGTCCTGTCATGAGCCTTGAAAAAGCCTTTGTTTCTCCTGCTGAGAACAACAGGATTAAACAAAGCCTTTTTTAAATTTAGAGAAAATCTAATCAGAGGTATAGCTAAATTTTGATACAAATTTAGGAGGAAATAACCCTGGTTTTTCGAATTTTTTATGGCTGATTTGTAGGCTCTTTCATTCCCATAATTGGAGGAAATTAATTGTGCATTTTTTTGTGACTTTGAGTAGCCCAGCTTTGGAGCCTCTAGACTTCTAAATTTGATGATTTTTTTTTATGGTTTGAGGTTTACCTAATTGTGGAAGTCTGTCGAAAAATCGGGCCAAAAAGTCCAGATAAAGACTTTTTTCTTGCTAATTTTCAGAGTTAAGGACAGACACACCAAAAGTCCAAACGAGTCCTATTTTTATTTGCTAGTCATAGGAGAATATTTTGTTGCAATTTCCTCAAAAGAAAAGTCCAGAAAAATATTCAAAGTTTAGCACTCAAATCACAATAAGGATTCCCTCAAATGGCAAACTTTCCCAAAGAGCCGTTAAACCAGAAGCCCTCTCGTCTCGCTTCCTGCCAAACTTTCGCCCGACTTCCGGCGAGACAGCCGCTCGAATTGCATCTCCGCGTTTCGTGCCGTGCCCGCCATGCCACCTAAATTACCCGTCACACAAGAAGACGGGGAAAAAATTGTTCTGTCGAACAAGTTCGTGTCATGCAAGGAAAGTGTCTGTTTGCGTTAAGACGCTATGTGGGGAAAAATGTGAGCTGGATGGAAATCAACCAACGCGAAACACGCAAAGGGCGCTCAAATGTAAATTATCGCGTTTGTCATTACCTGTCAAAATGAGAAGTTTATCTTATTTGTCTTGTCAAGTAAATTATTTATTAATACGTTGTGTTCCTCGCGAGCTCGGCTGTCTGTAGTGTGTAATATATAAATTTTATAATGCTTTTAAGACTCGAGGTAATAATATATTTAAAATATAAAATAGTAATATTCAACTGTCATGTCTGATATAATCCAATCATAAATAATCTTAAAATATTATTTTTCAAGCCGCGGTGCCGAGCCGTTTCTTGGCGCGATCCGAACGTACATTTGCTGCCTACCAGCTAGCCCGCCTCCGATTATATTCCCCTCGGCCGCCATGTGCACATTTGTTTGATGAAGTTATGATATTTTTCATTCATTATTAGTACGATCATTAACACGATGCGGATGACGGCTCGAGATGTTTCTTCTGTTGGCGCGCTCTCACACGACTCACGAGGAAAAGACCTCCACTCGGTGCAATTGTCTCGCTGCACTTGTCTTGACATGTCGAGAAATGCATTAAGTGGAAATTTGTTACATTGTTGCCGCACTCTTCTTGGAAACCTTGAAACGTTTTTTGCAGAATTTTGCTGACATTTTCCTTAGTTTGAGTTTTTGTTGTTGTAGTTTTTAAGACAAAATAACGTTGGGGGACTTTTGAATAGTGGAAATGGATTCACAAAGTTAGAAAATGGTGTTTCAAACAAATTTTGGAATGGCACTAACGGGTACGATTTTTGTCCGTCTGTCTATCCGTCTATTCGTCTGTCTGAGGCTCAATGGTTTCCAAACAATGAAAGCAAGAGACCTGCGGTTTTTTGAAGGTGGTTCTTTGAAGTCTGGAAAGTGTGAAGATTGTATTGGTTTTTCCGAAAAACCACCAGGGACGTAACCAGGGGGGTTTTTCAGCTGTATGAAAGTTCCCTATACTTCATCCAACTGAGCTGAATTTTGGATATGTTATACATCATATCAAATCTAGCAAATCATAGAACATATGTTTGCCCCTATCAACTAAGGGGGTGGGGTGAGAGGCCTCCGAAGGGGGGAAAATTTCAGTTACTCCGATTGAGCTAAAAATTGAGTATGTTGATGAACTTGTAAAACCTAGCAAATAATTGTTCTACAGTTTACCCGTACCACCTCTAGGGATGAAGCTAGAGACCCCTTAAGGTTTTACAGAAACGGATTTTTGTACAAAAGATTTTCACTTCGACCTAACTTTGCTACGATGCCGACTTAAAAATGCACCCAAAAGCATTCGTCCCCGATTAAGCTTTAAAAAAGTTTTGTCTTCAAGTTGGGTGAATTGCATTAAGTAGTTTTCCCAAAAAACCACCAGGGACGTTACCAAGGGATTTTTCCAGATGTATGAAAGTTCCACATACTTTATCCGATTTAGTTAAAATTTTAGTATGTTGTAGTCCGCAAAAATTCTAGCAAATCATGGAACTGCATATGACCCCTATCGTCTACAGGAACGGAGCTAGGGGCCCCTAAAGTTTGTATCGGTGAATAATTTAAATTGTCCCTATTTGCGCCTGAGAAAAGCGAAAGAAAAGCGAGTGAAAACAAATTTCCTGTCCTGGTAGGCAAAATTTAGACCGCTTCATTGACTTTCTTGGAATCCTTGAGAGTTCACCTCAGCAGGATTCGCCAAATCCCTCGGAGCGAAAAAAAGAGACAGGAAACAATTCAAAGAATCTTAACAAGCGGAGCAGGAACGACAATTTCCCTTTGTGTCTGCCTTCCGATTTCCAAGAAGTCTGCGTTTCTTTCTAGCTCGCGATGCCTCATTTCAAAGAGAGGTGCATGAGAAATGAGGAGACTCGCTGCTGAAATGTTTGAGAATCCAACAACCGTTTGAAATGTCGAACATCAATCACTACGCGCCACGCCGCGCCGCTCTCAATATACACACTAAAGGCGAATTTATAAAGGTTTTCATTGAATGATATAAATATAAACAAACTAATAATGTGAATAATATGATGCCGTCGTGCCACAGAACCCGACAAAAGAGCAAATGGTGAATGGGACTACGCATATCGCGGCGCAGCGAAATAAATTAGATTATCTTTGGCTGTTGAATCTTTAATAAATTGAACGTTGTGCAAGTTGAAAATGAAATCGTTTATGTTGTCAGTTAATTTTCTGTGAATTGATGATCCGAAGTCGCCGACAGACGACGGATTGGCCCTGCCTCCAAGCACAGTGGTCGGATTTCGATGGCTGCTTAGACCAACTTTTGAACATTTTTGGTTTATGAAGAACTTAAGTTTTACGAACTTAACCCATTGGCTACCGAGGAGTCACTGGTGACCCATCAACTTTTAAAAATTTATTCCAGGCAAACCAAAAAGATTTAATAATATAAATAATTTTATTTTTCGATTTGGCCGCAATATTTGATTTTAAATTTTCAATTTTAAAAAATCATTAAAAATACTTAACCGGATAATTTCAAAAAGCTTTCTTTACAATATGTAGATTTGAGTCTTAACTATTTTGTTGATTAAAAAAAAATTTAAACTTTGGGGAACTTTTTTCTGAACTATGGGAATATTTTCGTTTTACGTTTTTAGTGTGTAACTTCTCTAAAAAAATTTTTAAATTTATATTTTATGAATTTTTCATATGGAACATTTGTTCAACCCAAAATAATCTATTTCAGAAAGCTAGACGCATTTTAAAAATTTTGGAAGCCAAAGGGTTAAGGGCCCGCTATTCCGTCCATGAGCAACTTTCAATGCCTTCTGAAATTTGACAAAGTATATGTTTTATCGGGCATTTTGACATCTTCACCCATACATCTCTCAGGTAGGTACAGTTTACATTTATTGGACATAGTTTAAAACCAAAAAAACTCTTAATCTGTTATTTTGCAAGACCAGTTTGATTCCAAGAGTATTTTAGAGGCCCCTGGCTCCGTCCCTGTAAGAGATGGTGGGCACATGTGATAGCATGATTTTTAAGTATAAGAAAGTTACAAACAACGAGAAAACCCGCTTGGTTACGTCCCTGCCGATTTTTTGGGAAAACCAGGAACATTTACCCATCCTGGACATCATGTAAAAAACCGTAGTTCCTTAAGTCTTACAGTTCGGAGCCTTTGTGGCTCAGATAGACAGACGGACAAATAATTCATTATTTTCAAAACGTTGAAAGACCCCCTAAAATCACCTCTAACATACTTTTGATGATATAGAAACCCGAACCTCCCACAGTGCGGCGAAGGGAAAGGTTGTGAAGGTAGCGAATGAAATTGAAATAGGATGATGCATGTTGAACAATAAACGGGTGCAATAAATTATAAATAATGACCGAAATCCCCTAATCCTCTAACAACGGCATAAATTTTGTGAATGGCCTAAATAAATAAAGCGCATTTGATACTCACTCAAAATGGCAGGACGGGGCGACGAGGGCCGGCGGCGTCGCGACCGTCCGCTAGGATCGTTTCGGGACTGAAAATGATGAGGCAGCATGAACATCGGCTAGGGCATTTTTTTGTCAATTTTACATGGTGCCTCTCGTGATTGGCGTTGAAGCAATTTCAAAAATTTATGATTCCGATTCGCATTTTATTTTCGTTCATCTTTTCAACACTGAACAAACATACGACGAATTTTTAGGGCTTAGCGAATAATAAATTTCACCATTATTGTTATTATTTTATCATTTTCATCGGAACTAAAATAATAATGTTGGAAAATAAAATATTGAAGCAAGATGGTGATAAAATATGAAGCAGTGATTTGTTAAACTGTGCGCCGGATTTTCGGTGCGGCGAATTGCTGTGACAGGGGGATTGTGGGATATTTATTTGGCTAAATTAGGCAAAAAATTTGAGCGCTTCCTGGCTGCTGTTTGACGTGCTTTGAGCAATTAAAAGGGGATTATTTCTCTGCTGTCCTTTGAACTGTTTATTCTGAGAGAGGGAAAAATATTGCTTTTTTTTAGGCCAGGAAAGTTTTTAGTAAAATTGAAAATCTTTCAAAATTCAGTTTTGAATTTTCCGAAATTTCCACTTTAAGCTCATGGAATTATGTACCGACCTCTAAATTTCTCTCTAAATTTTAATACAAATATTTGCAGGCTTAAGATGTCCGGGCTCTCTTCAGGCTTGATTTTTAGCGCCATCTTGAGAGAAGATTTTTTAGGAAAATTTCCTGTTTTCTTGCCCTACCTGCGAAGGAAATTACAATTTTCAGTTCTCTTTTTGTTTGTCTGTTAGTTTTCATTTTTATTTTTTATTTTTATCAGAGATCATCAAATATGGCTAAGTTTTATAGGAGGGTAAGGCTTCGTCCTAATTTGAGTTTGATATTCAAGCCCTTCATCGGGAGTTATGGGGGTGGATGAGAAATAAATTCATAGAATCTTCAATAAATTTCAAAAAAATAACTGATTGTTTTTCCGAAATTTTCCTGGAATCTCCCTGAATCCTTGAGCCCTCTCGTTCTCTATCAAATAATAAATCAAATTTCAGGTGTAAAAAAAATCCTCCAGCCACTCCCTAGGGAAACGAATTGAAAGCCAATTAGCTTTATCGAAATCGCTTTTAAGGCTTTCGTCGGGGGAAAATTAATAAAAACCTCATTGTGAGTCGTTGTTAAGCTTCTTAATTTTAATTACTTTTTTAATCAAACTCGATACGGGAATACCGTCAACGGCAATTCAACAAGGCAATTATTCCCTGCTTTTAATTCAAACTTTTTCACCAAATGCAAATTGCTTTTTGATTAAGGCACTCCCCGAATTGGCGGCGGAATATTCACCTCTTTGTACTACTGCTCCTCCAATTTCATTTGCATTTTGCCGTTTATTCCAAAAACAATCAAAAAGAAATGTCAGACAATTACACAATGGCATTACAGAAATAATCGTCCTAATCGGCCGAATCAAAGTTATGCAAATATGAGCTGTCAACTGTATTTCAATCACATCAAATGTTGCATTTCAAGGAATGATGGCATTCATTCCAGCAATAAGGATGACTTTTTCCGCTCCGGTCTCAACAACTTGTCTTGTCTCTTTCTGCGCTGTAACACGAAACTTTTTCGCTCTTTTAGGAATTCTTATTGTGATTCCGAGGCCAGGGGTGGGACCAGAAGGGGGCTCTCAAAGACTCAGGTCTGTCTCTTTCTTCTCCCCAAACTAGCTGAACCTGAGTCAAGGGGGTCAAAAGCAATTAAGAGCCATTCCAGCCCTGACTCGGTGCATTTCGGTTCGCACAAAAGGTTCATTCTGACGAACGGTGCATTTAATTCGCAGTGTTCTTGCACTGTAGCGCAAAGAGACATGCAAAATTGTTGGCATCTGTCAGTGCTCAGTGTCATGAAGAGATTGGAATGTAAATAAGACAGTTGAGTGTCTTTTATCTTTTGTGCAACAACAAAACGCAATGCAGTGACACACAAATCATGCGTCAAAGCCTGCTCAGACTGACGTTTTTGGAGGCAGAATCTCCAGGCAATTTCTACTGCTTTTTTTGAGTCGTGTTGTAAGCCATTTTTTTCATGGAGACCATGTTCAATGTGTTTTTAAAAATTAAATATTTTAAGTATTAAATATGTAAGACTTTAGAGGCTACTTTATTTATTTATCAACAGTAAATTGAGTTTGAATTTTTAATAATTTTAAAATTGGGTTGTTCTTTATTCCTTAAAAAAGTCTTGTTTTAAACTAGCTGAAATATTCAATAATTTTTAAAAAAATATATATCAATAAAAAAATGAATTTCTTGGTAAAAAAAAATTCCGTAGAAATTTTGCCGAATATGAACATGTGAGAGCTTAAAGAATGTCCTTTATTTTTAATCTAAAGTAAAAAAATCGGTCTAAAATAATTTTTCTAGAGTCAAACCAAGGTTCAGCCAGTCTTAGACAAACAGACAAACAGTTCACAAAGACTTTCGTTGGGGGACCAGTAAACACGCAAAAGCCACTAAATTGCAGTGCGACTCGAAGCAAGAAGAAAAATTGTCAATCAATAATCAAAAGGTCGTTATTTTGCTTTCATTTGTTTGATAGAGCAAAAAGTTGCTGAAATAATGCGAAAAATTTTTGTCTTGCTTTGTTGCATCGCTGCTTCTGTCTCGCGATGATAAAATATATAAATTGACTTGGCTGCGACACAATTTAGAGTGCATCGGTGAAAAACATCAGATCGTGCCGATATGCACAATTTGCATAGAATGTGCAGTTCGTTAATTTTTCTTCGTCTTGTCATTTGAATACGGCGACTCTTGACATCGATTTCCGTCTCATTGATGGGCCGAAAATCTTTCAACGGCAACATTCTTGGCGTGTTTTGGGGTCGGACAGGTTGAGAATTTCGGCAAGTTTGCTTAACCCTCTAGCTGGGAAGGGACGAAACATGATGACTGAGCAGTCAGAACCCTTTTTTAGACCAAAGTATCTGGGAATAAAATTCATTTTGCCCAAAATTTGAATTTCAGTGAATTTTTTTTACATTTTTGGTCTTAAAACTCCCGAAAAGTGGGTAAAAGTCATCGGCTCAGGACCTGAAGGACTTTTTTTGTAACCAAAAATTTTTAACAGAAAATTTTTTTCTCCAATTTCCACTTTTTCCAACCAAATACTTCCAAATTCAAGGACCATATTTAAAACAAAAAATTTCACCTGAAAATCCCGAAATTGAGTTCCAAATGAGGTTCAGAGGCAGTTCGGTTCTCTCCAGACCCCCAAAGACAAGGACCATGCACAAGTATCCCTGCACTTGGCGATATGCAAGTGATTGAATGCATCCAAGATCAATAAATTCAGAAATGCTAAAGGCAAGAGCCTCCTATTTTTTCGTTTAAATTGACATATGCCAATCAAGTATACATCAAGTTGAGTTATTGAATGTCGAACCGCATACACAATGGCATGAGACAGAGAGGAACAGTAGCAGTGGAGTCATTGCTGAGACACACACATGCAGGCTCGGGAGACGGGAGGATTGACTGATGCGCGAGGGTATTGTAATAATATAAGACGAGAGCTGCACATCGGAGTAGAATTTTTGTAGAATGAATTTGCATAAAATGTGCATTACATCAATCAATCACTCAAGACAACAACGACGACGACTGAGGACGACCATTTTGATTTACATTCGTTGTTCTGTCGATCAATAAATTGTCGAGGCAGTAGAGGCAATAGAGCGTCGCCTGTCTCGGGTGAAACTCTTGATCTCATTTGAAAATCATCCACGTCAAGAGGAGGTTGGGCTGAAAAATGGGATTCGCTTTTCATTGTCTTGTTTTGCAATTCTAAGAGAGGCTGCCGGGTCGAGGAAGGGGAAACGGAAGAGCTCGACTTTGAGGGATGTCAAGTAGAGTTCGGACTTGCCTGTTTCCAGCTCGTTACCAGCTCACGGGTTACTTCTACCAAATTTGCTAAGAAGAAAATTGGGGACGTGAGTGCATTTTCAAATTAAAAGTTTAAGGTCATCAACGAAAATTGTTCAGTTCTTAAAGGAAGTCATGAGCACACAAGCAATCGTGACGTCTTGAATGTCTTTTGTCGATTCTGAGCTCATTGTCGAGGTCAATATCGAGAGATGCTTCCGATTCTCAATATTTTAAGACATAGAAAATTTTGGAGAGAAAATTTTTAGGAGTCAGATCACAAAAAAATCTTGCAAAATTCTGAGGATAAAAAAAATATAAGGATTCGACCTTTTTTGGTTTAAATAAACTTTGGATCAAAACCACTCTTGGGCTTTCTTCATTATCTATTGACTTAGGAGGTTGAACAGCTTACCAAATTAAAGGTAATTGATTGAGAAACAAACTCTTCGGTCACCATAATTGTTGGAGACTCTTCAAAGACCCATAAAAGAAATAATAATATTTTTAAAAAATGATTTTTAGACCTTTCACCTTTCATGAAAGCACCAAATTTGGTGTTTTTATGAAAGGTGAAAGGTCTAAAAATCACTTATATCAAGTCCACCTTAAAGCCAAAAAATACCAGAAAACACTTTCTGCGACTCTGAAAGAAATCGGAAGGAAAACCTTAAATTTGATGGTTTCAGAGCTCGCGAAACTCAGACAGACAGTCTTAAGAGGGATCATTTTTTCAATGTTAAAAGTACACGTCAACTACTCAGGATCCGTCCAAAGCTCTTATCTGCAGTTCACCCCTAATATCTCCTGACATCTCTGACCTTCAGGTAGCTGATGGACGAAAGCTCCCTGAAAAGCCTATCCTTTTCAATTTCCACGGGACGAGCAAATCCCCTTAATCGATTTTGTCGAAAACAAATTTACAGCGCAGCTCCAGAGTGCAAGTGAGATGCAATCAGGAAAGTGACACCTCGGACAAAGATTTATCAGGCACATAAATTCACTAGAGAAACTTGTTACAGAACTTATAGGAAGGAGCAATGACATGCCGTGTTGGTGGAAAGCGTCTGTAAAAGTGCCATGAATCTGATGTCTATAACTCCATGGCTGAGAGGAGCAGAAGTGGCAGACGGTGGAAAAAGAAAAGGAAAAGAAGTGGAAACGAAGAAGTGATCCTTGTCCTGCTGTCAACTGGAGAAACTCCTTCCATTTTATACCAAATTAATGTTAAAAGCAAACATTTCTCATTCGGAACATCCACATACATGCCAGCCTGAATGATTTATTACGTCCTGTCGTACCCTTGTTTTTTCCACCGCCTCGCCGCCTCCTCCCTCCACACTTCACTAGCTTGCTTCAACAACTACTCAAGCACATATTATGCTGATTTCTTTTCTCCTGCACCCACCTCTCCTGTCCCCCGGCGCGCTCACGCATGTCCCTCTCTCTTCTCTTGAACTTTCAGCAAACTCTATTACGTGTTGGGGCTCCACTCCAACTCCTCTGCGTGTCTGTTTGCAGGACCAAGTGCTCGAATCACATTGAAAGAGGTGTAATTTATTTTCTTGCCCACTTTTTCCTGTCTCTGCGCCTTCCTGCCAACTTCCACCATCACCAACCATGTGCCTTTTGCCATATCACTGTCGTGCCATTAGTAGTGTGCTGCCATTGGAAAAGGAGAAAACAGACAATTACTTTTGTACGTACATCAATATTTCAGGGATGTGTGTGTGGCAGCCCAACCTCAAGATGCCACTGAATTGGTTGGTGATTTCTTGCGGTTTTTTTTGGCAATAATGGGTTACAATAGGATCTTGGGGTCCTGCGTGACCCTCTATCCCACCCCAAATCTATCTTGGCAAGTTTTTCCTAAGGAAGAACATTTTTAGAAGATTTTTGTGCAGAATTTCTGGAGACCTTTGACCATAATTTTATAACATTAAACACGGTCAGAAACTTTTCAGGAAAAAATTTTAACGACAGAAAATTAAAATTTTAAAAGAAAAATTTTCCAAGAATCCTTGTCATCAGTTTTGCTTGTTTGAAAATTTTTAGCAAGTTTGAAAGGGTTTTTTTTAAACAATATTTTGGTCTAAGAAAAGGTTCATGTTAAATGTTTGAGAAAAAGCTATTGAAAATAAATCATTTTCATGAATTTTTTGAAGTGCCTCCTTTTCAGGACCCAAAGAAAGACCTTCAAAGCAAACTCACTCCCTTTTGAGCGAGCTGCAATTTGGGGGAAGCTCATGAGCGTCTTGAAGGAAGGGCACCTACACACCATGGGTTACCATTATCCTGAGATAAATGATGCCGGAAAGTCATTTCACACGGTCATTCATAAAAATTTGTTATACGCTTATGTGATCAATTTATCTTTGTATCCGTCGTCATCACACAATTCTTAGGTATCGGATTTGGTCCAATTCCCTTTTTCGCAATAGAGAGGCAGCAGCCTTGCCTTGCCAGTCTTGGGCTGGATCTGATTTACGTAAATGGATCGGTCGGTCGGTTGATGTCAGAGAGAGGAGAATATAACCTGATGATTTATTGATCATTACACAACTAAACTGGCAGGCAGGCTGTCTGCTTACGACTGTACATAGTTTATCTTTTTGTGTTATCATTGTGTTCAAGTCAGTCAGAGTTATATACACATACGCAGAATGAGTGATGGAATGGGTAAACAAGGCTTGGCTGAGCCAAATGAGCCACAATTCCGCGCATTCACTGCCAGCCGAGTACACAAATCTCGATCTCACTTCAATCAGCGGTTTAATTAATTAATTGATTGTGTTTGATTGGTCATCAATCAAATTGGATGGGACAGCTCGGGAGAACGCCAGTGATGGTTGTTTCCCGGAAGCAATGGGCTGCTATTTCTCGGTCTCTTGGCAATTCTGCGGCTGAGGGGGCGCTAGGAAATGATGAGTCACTCGACTGCTGGCCGGAAAATTTGTTTCAGCGAAAAAAGGTTACTTTGTGGGGTGACTGAGGGGGGGTTTCAGGGACGTATCTAGGTCTCAAAATAAGGCAGGGGACTTATTTCAATGTTTATCGAGTATATTTGGTTTTAAAAAAATCTTTTAAGGAAATGCGACTGAAAACAGCAACGGAGAATTTTTTAGAATATTTTTAGTTTAACTCCTTTTAAAACCTGAAATACTTTAACTATTAACAGTTTATTGAGACCTAGAATTTTTTTGGGCACTGAAAAAGCTATTCAGAAATCTAAGACAAGATTAAAAAGGCTGCAGAAAAATTTAGCCTGCTTCTTAGTCGATGGAAAATTTTTTTGGGACCCACAAAAAAATTGGGGCTTCATAGAAAATTGTTTTTCTCAAGGTTCAAAAATGTTACCACCAGGAGAGTCTTGTGAAGTCGTCTGTCAGTCCTCTGCGAAACAGGAGAAATTGAAAGTCACCCCTTCAGAGACAAAACGATGGCGATTGTCGGAACAAGGGAGGGTAGGGCTGAGCTAACAAAGGAAAAAGTGATAAATAGATAATTATATTTATGACTCGGAGCAGCTTGAAGCGCTGATTCATAATTCATGGGACTGCATACGCCGCTCGTCGTTCCCCCTCCTCGCAGCAGTCTACCACGCCACTTGACAGGGTAGTGGCGATAGCTGCGATACACAACATGTGCGTGTGGATTGTAGAATATAATGCGATGTGTTCCATAAAGCATCGGCATAGTCATAAATTTAATAGTCTGTATATTTTGTCATAAACCACATGTGATTGACTCAACTAAGCCGGGGGTTTAGGACTGTTGCAGGGCAAGTGAGCGAGTGCATGTGCTCTCCGGAGTTCGATGAGGGAAGTAAATAGACTGCATGTGTCCCGAAAGCGCTAATGTCATCATTATGGTTCATTGGAGAGAAATAAATTTTGCGGTCGCACTGTGGGGAATCGGGCCGAGGAATATCAAAGTGATCCGTTTAATTGCATGTTTGTTCGTTGCTTTATTGCCGTAGAGTGACTCTCAAGTCATCGGATTACGCTTCGTTTTAATGGATTTCTGGGACTTACATTATTTATCTTCCGCAGAAGTGCGTCGTTGCATGATCGACTTTCGTTTTTTGGGTGCATAGTCAATTGAATTTTTCATTGCCTTCTTTAGTGAGAGGGTTTAGAGTAGCTTGGAGCCTCATTTAGATGCTCCAGAGCCTGAAAGATCTTTGTGAGGATTGGGAAGGCAAGACAAGGCATTTTGGGTGAGTCAAAGTGCAGGAAAAATTTTATTGGTTTGCACATGGTTTTTTAAGTCCACTTTTCATACCCTTTATGTTTTGGAATTCAAATAATAGTTTTATATGTCAAATTGAATTTTTGTATGCAATTGCGGAAAATTAGAAATCTGAAAAATTATAAAATCATAGGGTATAAAAAGTGGCCTTAAGCTTTTCTAAGGCAATATTCGATTTTGTAGATTGAAAACTATTTAAACTGAAAATCAAAAATTTTGCCTTAGCTTGTACCTATCCCTCCTTACCCAAAATAACCCTTTTCTGCTCTACCAAGAGCTTTTAGGTCCAAAAAGGCACAGCATATGAAACATTTTGATGAGATAATACCCAAAGGGTCGAAAGCTCCTCACTGAAATACGATACCATGGTCTTAAATCACCTTTATTGCCACCACTTTCACAAACCATCATCTGATAAGCACCTCACTGTCCTATTGTTGTAGCTAAAGTTCACAGCCGGCAAGGGGCAATTGTTTGCGGGTTCCATTGGGCCCGAGTAGTTTGTAAAGTGGATGCATTTCAGTGGGTTCCTCGGGAATTTCAGGTTCTCGAGCCCGGGAAAGGCCTCGAAAATCTCGCTCAGGTTGAGGCCGGTAATGTTGGACTTGAGTAGGCTCAGCGTCCGCAGGTCAGGATTTTTCACCGATGTGAAGTCGAAATCTGCTAAATCAGGACTCAAGAAGACCTCCAGCTCGACGACTCTGGGAAACTCTACAGTTTTCCTGAACTCTTCCTTGTTTATACCTGGTGCGGAGAGATACACCGCAGCAAGAATGTTGGTCAAGTTGAGAGCCTTTAGAGGTCTCAGCAAACTCAGAGAAATATTAGTTTCTGTTTCAGCAGCCAGACTGAGACTCGATATTGCTTTTGAGTCCACATTGAGACTGAAAATGTTACGCAAAGGCCTCAAGCTGCCGAAAAACACGAGATCTACACTCTTGATGAGGTCTTCGCCTATGGTAAGAAGCTTCAGCTTTGGCAAATCGCAAAACGCCTCCTTCTCAATGAAGACTATCTGGTTCCGAGCGAAGACAATGCTTTCAACGGAGCTGCAGTTGGCACAGAACCTCGATGGAACCTCTGAAATTTGAGTTCTCACCAATTCCAGGATCCTCAGTTCCGTCAGCCCCACTGAGAGGTACCCATCTACCGAGTTCAGTGAGGTATTTCTGAACGATATATACTCTAAAGTTTTCCTGCACCAGTAAAAGATGTTCTTGGGGATTGTAGCTGCACTTACGTCCTCCAGCCGGAAGATTTTCAGCGACTTGGCTTCAGCAAAGGCTTTCTCGTCCAGCATGGCCTTGGTAGCGTTTATGATTGACAGTTTTTTCACGTCCTCTCTCACTGACGCCTCCGTGAATTCCACATACTCCACATTGATCACTCTGAGCTCCTCGAAAACCGTACTCAGGTTGGCGAGCTTCGAGAAAACGACCTGTTTCTCATCCAAGAGCTCAAGCAAGAACACTTTTAGGGGGACCTCTGACGCAAAATCCACTATAGTGCCTTTGCAGCTATCGCAAGTGGTGAAACGAAACAGTCCCTGGACAGCTTGGAGACTACCCAGACCCAAAATCAGCCAGATGATCATTTTTCGGCCAGCTCTCGCACTACAATGGAGCTTTCAGATGAGCATTTCCCAAGGTCTCTATCGGGTTTCTGTTTAACAAACCCGTGTGTCGTTCGTTTCACAACTTCTGTCCCCGATTTCACCTCAAGACGCTCAGAAGGTGGCCATTCATCTTAATGGGAGCCATAAATTGCCCCAAAAGTGCTCAGACGCTCTAGCAGGGGCCACCATAAACTGTGGCATAGCATTAAATATTTAAAACAGCCCAACATAAAATCTTTTGGCTGTTAGATGTCCCACGCACTCGCATGTTCATTGAAATTAGGGAGCACAAAGTAGCTATGCTCTCGAATATATTTACCGATTGTTGATTATGTTTTTATTGCATTAAAACATGACGTGTAGGTGTCAGAAGCAGTTTATTATTTTAAAATTTATTATTGTCGTGTCGTTTTCCTCTCGCACTCTCCTTTTTTGTACCCACAGTCCACATACACACATTCATTTGCCTCGTCGACTTAATTTAATATCACTTTATTGTTGTTGGATTTAATTTTGTGTCGTGCAGGGACATACAAAAAAGTGGACATTTTTGAGCTCAGACAACAGAGCTGAAATGGTGATAATAAATATTAAATTCTCGACAATGGACCACAAAGCCACAATCAATATGTTCTTATAGCGTGTGTTATAAAAAGCCGCACGCACGGCCGAAAGGAACGAGAACGACACGGAATCGGTAGCAATGCTCATAATGGTGGATTACGCGAGCTGCCTCCGATTTGAAAGAGAATTTCGAAATCAGATATGAGTTCAGGGACGGGAGTCAGGGGGTCAGCACTCTGTGCAGCTCAACCTC
The DNA here is from genome assembly GCA_963930915.1 of Forcipomyia taiwana. Taxonomy (NCBI): domain Eukaryota; kingdom Metazoa; phylum Arthropoda; class Insecta; order Diptera; family Ceratopogonidae; genus Forcipomyia; species Forcipomyia taiwana. The sequence goes on along the minus strand of CAWVOI010000110.1, from coordinate 2,366,536 downwards.
TCTCTGAAAAAGGTAGCCAAATATTTATGAAGAACTTTTTTAGTCCAACTAAAAATACCATACAAAAGCAAGAAAATTGTGTAAAAATCTGTACATTTGGTATTGATTCGTATTGATGGGTATTGACTGGTAAAAAATTCCCCGTATAGCGGGGCATGCTGATTTTTCATTTTGAATGATTTTTCACTTACATTGATCAGTATTGATTCGTATTGACTGGCCTTAATATCAAGTAAAGAAATATGCTCATTAAATAAAAATAAAAAGATAGATGTTTGGTACGATCAATACGAATCAATACAGCTCAGTACAATATTTTTTTATTCTAAAAAGTATTAGCTTGCAAACAAATAAATATAATTGTTTCAGTTTTCCAACAATCTTTTACTAGGACCACTATGATACTTCTCCTTAAATTCAAAAATCTTATCATCAAAACTGGGAAAAATTTGCAACCCCTTCCCAAATCCTCAATCCGTCTCTGCCGTCTTGTAAGCCGACAGCAAAGGTGGACTGAGCTCCCCGAGAACATATAAATTGTCAACATTAATTTGGATTTTGGATTGTTTGTTGCTTTTTATGCGACTAATGCATTCGTTTGTGTTCGTTTTTATCTGCCTTCACGTTGTTCTCTTATTCCAAAGCGTCTCCCTGAATTGATGAAAATGATAACAGTTGCATTAAGATCACGCTTTGATGCATGATGAGGACAATTTTTGGGCACATCAAGATAACGACGGCAGCTCCGTGTTTGAACACGTTCTCAGCCGCTTCCAGAAAGAACTCATTAAAACATCTAAATTTGAGATTAACTTAATGAACTCCGAGACAAGATGCACATGTCGAACCATATTTCAACTTAATTTCATTTGTTTTGGGTCATTTAAACACTTCTTGGATGCAATAAATCACACAGTCGAACCCGTTTTATGTGTTCTCGACTCCTCCGATATGATCAAGCCGAGTGCCGCGTTTTTAAATATTAAAAGAGAGTGTTTGCGGCATCAAATGTCGACTGTGACTATCAACGTCTGGATCAAAGTCGTTGCACCATTAAATTCGGGTTTAGGGCGGCGTCAGGAGTATCAAAATTAGCATGTCGGCGGCTGCTTTGTTAATTTTTTACTGCGAAAAGATTTGCTGCTTTCTTAAAAATTAAAATCAAAATAAAGACGTAGAAGAACGCTTACATGATTTTATTCAAGCTTAAGCCCTACAAGTTACAATAGTTTCGTGCTTTGAAAGAAGTTTTTTTTTTGCTCATTAATTGGTGCTCTAATTACAAAGCTAAATCGTTTATGATCAATCCATATGAGTATACATTATTAAGTAAATTTTTTAAGCTTTCAAAATTCAGGAGGTGTAGAGTGCCTACCGTTAGCAATGTCGGTCGTCCTGCCATAATCATGATTGGAATCAGCATTTTTTGCTGCTCTGGTCTTAGATCATACCATTTAGAATCATAGAGACCAAGTTGAAAATCTTCCAGAGCGGCATCAAGGCTCTCATTCAAGTAGCACACAAAGGCATAAATGACTCCTAACCCCGCTGCACTCGGAACGCCAATGATTAAGTCTGGCATGAAGAAAACGACGATCCACGCATACAACAGACATCCATAAGTTATGATCTCGAAGAACAACATCAGAGGTGCGGACATAGAAGTAAGCTTTTCAAACTGCTCTATGCAGTCGCAGTGCACGTCTATAACTTCTTTAACAGTTTCTGGGAACCTCCTTCCATCGATGATTGCTGATTGAATTTCAGTCTTCATAGACTCGATCGAACAGATAGCATAGGTGAAGGTCAAGAATATGGTACCCAAAACCAAGCAAAGCGCATTGCAATTGCACAAACCAACAAAAATAAGACAAACTGCGACAAATAGTCGATTTAAAGTGTTGTTCCAGATGTAAACTGGCAAGGTAGGCTCCAAATGATGATTTTTGAGGCTCAGAAGGAACATTTGGAACACAAAAATTATCATGATGACCAATGGAACAAATGAAAATAGTCGAAAAATTTCAGCAGTTTTGGATCCACAGTTTTCAAAGAGCCTCTTGGTAGGTTCATTGTTGATTTCCCGTTCTTCCTGGAACTCGCACCAGTCTAGACAGTCTTCCAGAAGGTCTTTCTTGAAAATACAAAACACTACAAACACGAAAGTCATTGAAATCACAATTGCGTCGAAGGTTAGGTAAACTTTCAAAATTAACGTTATGTCCATAAAAAACGCCTTTATCAATGCAGAAAAGACTACAATGACGATGCTGGTTATATTCGTTGCCAAAAATAATTTTTGGAGCCCTTCATACAGAGGTTTATCGTAGTTTCCAACTCCAATAAGCTTTGAGACAAGGCCAAACTGTTGCCTGATAACCTTTATATTTGCCATGATTTTATCACCGCGTTAGATTCGAGACTGGTTGGATTTCAGTAAAATCCTCAACTTATAAATTTTCTTAGTAGGATAACAGACATGAAATGTTTGAAATATTTAAGTATTACAGGAGCTCTCGTAGATATGCACGTAAAACGATTTTCTTGGGAAGTAGGTCAAGGGTTTATACCTAAGGAGACCTCACGCAACGAATGAACAAATGCAGCATTTGCTTTTCAATCAATAAAATGGCTCATCGGAACAATCAAATTGTGGAATAAGTCTTCATTCCTCAATTATTCTCAGCACAGCTCAGAATATGACTACTGAAAAGCTCGAGTAGGATCAAGAAGAAGAAAGAAGTGATAGTAACAGTTCATAGAATCGTAAGTCTTCTATCCTAGGTAATTCTAGAAGTTTCTGCTAAAGGCCCTCATGTGTTTTTCTGTAGATTTATCGGGCGTTCTCCGAGCTAAAATACAGTTTCCCTAGGAGTTATGGTCGTCCAAAATGTGCACTATGCAGAACTGTCAGTGATTCAAATAAATTGGTCAGCCACATAGCATGGAATATATGAATTCCGTAGAATTTCTTTATCAAATGGAATTTGATGGAAAATAGCTGCCATCTCAGACTCAGATATTTTTTCGGTTCTCTACTATAAATGAAACCTTTGTTAAAGATCAAGGGTTTGGGCCTTAACTAACCAAAACTAACCACGGATTTGTGTCGGAAATCAGAGAGGCACTCAGAGTCAGGAAATGCATTTGGAAATCGAAGAAGGTAACGAGTTGATCGTAAACCCTTGGTATTAACGATTATATATCTTTATTGATTTCTAGAAATATATATCTTCATACATTGGTAATGTTATCATTACGCAGCTAAATCATTTATAATCAATCCATATGAGTATACATTGTTCAGCAAAGTTTTCAAGCTCTCGAAGTTCAAAACATGAAAGGGTCCTACCGTCAGCAATGTTTGTCGCCTAGCCATAATCATGATTGGGATGAACAATTTTTGCTGCTGTGGTTCTAGATCAAACCATTTAGAGTCGTACAGACCCAGTTGAAGATCTTCCATAGCATCATTTAGACTCTCATTTAAATAGCATATGAAGGCATAAATGGCCCCTAACCCGACTGCACTCGGAACGCCAAAAATTAGGTCTGGCATGAAAAATACGACGATCCAAGAATAAAAAAGTAATCCATAAGTTATGATTTCATAAACCGCCATTAGGGGTCCGGTTATGGATATCAACTTATCGAGCTGCTCTAGGCAGTCACAATGTATTTCAATAACTTCTTTAACGGTTGTTTCAAATCCTGATCCATCGGAAATTGCAGCTTGTATCTTGATTTTCATGGACTCAATCGAACAAATGAGGTAGTCAAAGGTCACAAAAATGATACCCAAAATCAAGCACATCGCATTACCGCTGCAAAAGCAAACATCAAAAATACAAACTGTTATTAACAATCGATTATAAGTATTTTCCTGGATGTTAAGCGGCACCGTAGGCTCCAAATGGTGATTTTGGAGGCTTAGTCCAAATGTTTGGACGAACAGTCCTATCAACAATATCGATGGTATAGATGTAAGCACTCGAAAGATCTTGACGGTATTTGAACCACGTGTCTCAAATACCTCCTTTGTGAGTCTGTTGTTTTCTTCTCGTTTTTCCTGAGACTCACACCAGTTGAGACAATCTTCCAAGAGATCCTTTTTGAAAACGCAGAACATTACAAATAATGAGGACATCGAAATAACAACTATGTCAAAGATTATAAATACTCTTAGAATGATTGGGACGTCCATAAAAAATGCCTTGATGATTCCAGAAACGACGAAGATGAAAGCGCTGGCTATATAAGCTGCCAATAGAAGATGTTGGAGTCCTTGAAGCGAAGCTCTATCATAGTTTTTGATCCCAATTAGCTTTAGGACCAAGTCAAACTGTTGCTTGATAGCTGCTAGGTTCGCCATGGTTTTTTCTTCACGAACGAATAAAAACTGGCTGGACTCCCGCTAAACCCTAACCTTATACTCCTTTCTATTGAAGGTCAAAACGTGTAACATGTATCTAAATATTAAAAAGGGTATTATTGAACTAACCAGGTAATAAGTACTTTTGAGTGAAGGTTGAGGGTCCAAGAAGCCCCCATCTATCAGATACCAGTAGGTACATAATATATGCCTACCTCATGCTTTTCAATCGATGAGAATTTAAATAAGTGTAATTTAAGCACAGTTTTTCTGCATTAAAGAAACAAAATCCACTTCACCCAAGACAAATCAAGAGACGAGGAGGCTTTTTATTCAATCAAAGTGAATAATTACTCTAAAAAAATGCTTTACTTATGCTTATCTCACAACCTCAGAATCCAGAACTTTTATACTTTATAATGACGAATTTAAGAAGAAAATAGAGTGGTGCTTAAAGTTGTGAGGGAATGCAAGCTTCTTTATTATTATTGGTATCAAGGAAATTACATATCTTCATATACATATTGGTGGTGTAATCATTACAAAGCTAAATCATTTATAATCAATCCATATGAGTATACATTGTTCAGTAAGGTTTTCAAGCTCTCAAAATTCAGAACGTGTAGAGGTCCCACCCTCAGCAATGTTGGTCGTCCTGCCATAATCATGATTGGGATAAGCATTTTTTGCTGCTGTGGTCTTAGATTATACCATTGAGAGTCATAAATGCCTAGTTGCAAGTTCGCCATAGCATCATCGAGGTTCTCATTTAGGTAGCACAGAAAAGCATAAGTAACTCCTAATCCGACAGCATTTGGAATACCGATTATTAGGTCTGGCATAAAGAAAAAAACAATCCATGCATACAAAAGACACCCATAAGTTATGATCTCGAAAAACCCCATTAGGGGTCCGGTCATAGATATCAACTTATCGAGCTGCCCTACGCAGTCACAGTGTATTTCAATAACTTCTTTGACAGTTGCTTCAAATCTTCTTCCATCAGCTATTGCAGCTTGTATCTTGATTTTCATAGACTCAATCGAACAAATGGCGTAGTCATAGGTCACAAAAATGATACCCAAAACCAAGCAAATCGCATTACAGCTGCACAGGCAAATGTCAAAAATACAAACTGTTATTAACAATCGATCATAGGCATTTCCCTGTAAGTAGAGCGGCATTGTAGGCTCCAAATGATGACTTTGGAGGCTCATCCCAAATGTTTGGACAAACAGTCCTATCAATATTACTGATGGAATAGATGTTAGCACTCGAAAGATCTTAACGGTATTTGCACCACGACTTTCAAATACTCTTTTTGTTAGTCTGTTGTTTTTTTCTCGTTTTTCCTGAGACTCACACCAGTTGAGACAATCTTCTAAAAGCTCCTTTTCGAAAACGCAGAATACTACAAACAAGAAGGACATCAAAATGACAACTGTGTCAAAAGTTAGGAAAACTCTTAAAATAAACGGGATGTCCATAAAAAATGCCTTGATAAATCCAGATAAGACGACGATGATGATGCTGGCTGTATAGGCTGCCAAAAGAAGATACTGGACTCCTTGAAGCAAAGGTCTATCATAGGTTTTGATTCCAATAAGCTTTAACACCAAATCAAACTGTTGCCTGATAGCTACTAGGGTCGCCATGGTTTTCTCTTCACGAACGACTTGAAACTAGGTGGGCTCCAGCCAAACCCTTACCTTATATTTCTTTCTATTGAAGGTCAAAATGTGTAATAAATATCTAAATATTACAAAGGCCCTAATTGAACCTAACAGGTAATAGGTACCTTTGAGTGAAGGTTGAGGGTCCAAGGATACTGTATCTATCAAATACCAGTAAGTACATGATATATGCACACCTCATGCTTTCCAATCATAGAAAATGTAAAAAGGTGTAATTTCAGTGCATTTTTCATTGGACTAAGAAACAAAATTACTGCACCTAAGACAAATCAGATGTTGAGGAGGCATTTTATTCAATCAAAGTAAAAAATAGCTCTCAAAAAATGCTAAACGAATGCTTATCTCACAATCTCGGAATCCATTGTCCTTATACTTTTTTCTGACGGAATTAAGAAGGAAAATGAGTCGCGCTTAAAGTTGTCAGGGCATGCAAGCTTCTTTATTTTTATTAGTATCAAGAAAATTACATATCTTCATATATTGGTGGTGTAATCTTTATAAAGCTAAATCGTTTATAATCAATCCATATGAGTATACATTGTTCAGTAAATTTTTTAAGCTCTCAAAATTCAGAACGTGTAATGGCCCTACCGTCAGCAATGTTGGTCGTCCTGCCATAATCATAATTGGGATGAGCATTTTTTGCTGCTGTGGTCTTAGATAATACCATTCCGATTCGTAAAGCCCAAGTTGAAAATCTTCCATAGCATCATTTAGACTCTCATTTAAATAGCATATGAATGCATAAATGGCCCCTAACCCGACAGCACTCGGGACGCCAATGATTAGGTCTGGCATGAAGAATACGACGATCCACGAATACAAAAGTAACCCATAAGTTATGATTTCAAAAACCGCCATTAGGGGTCCAGTTATTGTTGTCAACTTATCGAGCTGTTCTACGCAGTCACAGTGTGTTTCAATAACTTCTTGAACCGTTGTTTCAAATCCTGATCCATCGGCAATGGCAGCTTGTATCTTGATTTTCATGGACTCAATCGAACAAATGGCGTAGTCATAGGTCACAAAAATGATACCCAAAACCAAGCAAATCGCATTACAGCTGCACAGGCAAATGTCAAAAATACAAACTGTTATTAACAATCGATCATAGGCATTTCCCTGTAAGTAGAGCGGCATTGTAGGCTCCAAATGATGACTTTGGAGGCTCATCCCAAATGTTTGGACAAACAGTCCTATCAATATTACTGATGGAATAGATGTTAGCACTCGAAAGATCTTAACGGTATTTGCACCACGACTTTCAAATACTCTTTTTGTTAGTCTGTTGTTTTTTTCTCGTTTTTCCTGAGATTCACACCAGTTGAGACAATCTTCCAACAGATCCTTTTCGAAAACGCAGAACATTACAAATAATGAGGACATCGAAATAACAACTATGTCAAAAATTATAAATACTCTTAGAATGATTGGGATGTTCATAAAAAATGCCTTGATGAATCCAGATAAGACGAGGATGAAAGCGCTGGCCATATAAGCTGCCAAAAGAAGATACTGGAGTCCTTGAAGCGTAAACCTATCATAGGTTTTGATTCCAATAAGCTTTAGGACTAAGTCAAACTGTTGCCTGATACCTGCTAGGTTTGCCATGGTTTTTTCTTCACGAACGATTTAAAACTGGCTGTACTCCAGCCAAATCCTTATCTTATATTTTTTTGATTGAAGGTCAAATTGTGTAATATCGGGGTGAATCTAGGTAAATATCAAAAAAGCCCTAATTTTTATTCATGGAAAAATGAGGATTTAACGAGACCCAACCCCATAGATACTTATATGTAATTTATGATATTCAATCGATAATTTTTCTGTACTTTGAGTGCATTTTTCTGAGAAATAAGAAGAAAATCACTGCACCGCTTTGTCGGTCTCAACTGTGAGGAGAGGGCTTTAAAGAAGACAAAGCTTTTACTTCAACAAAGTAAAAATCTACGCTTAAAAGTAAAAGTTAGTGAAAACTATCAAGTGGCCCATTTTTCCTTATGTCCACACCTCGCAAAGAACGCCCAATTATCGAAAAAATGCCTGAAACTTACGAGTCTTGAAAGGGTCACATTCCTTTCATGTCATGAGTTCCTAAAAAACTCTCAGATAAAAGAGGAGGACAAAGCAGTTCTTAAGTTTTTAAGGGAATCGAAGGATGAAAATGTGGCTGATCGTAGACGCTTGGTACCAACGCATAGTCAATAGTTCAAAGGTAGTTTGATACATTAGTGGTGCTATCATAACAAAGGTAAATCAAATATGATCACATTGTCAATATCAAGATTTTACTGGGAGTCAAAGGTCACGGAGGTCCCATTGTGACTCAAATAGCAGAAGTTTCCTCTCGATCGCAAGTCCGTTACTCTACCGATTAGGCTACCTCTGCCTCTTTTTCAAAGTGTGTAAAACTATAAAATTATATAAATACATATTACAAAAGCCCTAATTGAGATGTTAGGAAAATGGCTACGTTAGGAAGTAGGTCAAGGGTCTAAGCTTATGAAGAATTCATGCAACAGATAAACGAAGGCAGTATTTGCTTTTCAATCGATATAATAATGGTTTAAATTTTAAGTGCATTTATTCAAGTGGATTGTTTCTGTTTCCCTCATTTGAACTGTTTTAAGTTAAAACTATACAATTAGTTGCTAGTGCATGTAGTTTGCGGGAGTGTAGGTGTTGGTTTAATTAAGTTCAATCAAGAAGAAGAGGGACATCAGGACCTGTTTAAAAAGATTTAAAGGTTGTCCAAAAAGAAAGGTAAGATACAGTAAAAGTCAGAAGAATAAAAATTGATGGAAATACCCGCATTCTCAGAGTTATTAAATATTTTTTCGGCTCTCCCTTGAAAACCGCTTCTGAATCCCATGGGTTCTTGGAAATTCGATTCAACCATGTAATCAAATAAACTTCACGAACGTGCGAACTGGCCCGAGGCAACTAATAAAGCAGCATGCTGCGCGAGATCAAAAATCACAGCGCTCCTTGTAACGCGAGTTGCCGAGTGCTATGGCCTCCTAGGTGGCACGAATCAGTTAGGAGCGCGCGACAGATGAACAATAATCACACACAATAATCAATATTGTCTTTTGTTATGAAAATGTGAGCCTCTGTCGCGCTCAGAATAAATAAACGATGTGCATCGTACGCAGTGATGGCAGCAGAGGCAGCTATGTGGCACGACATTGGCGTGAAATAAGAGACCACATTCGTTTGCTTTTGTACACTTTTGAATTATAGCTTCCGACCACTTGGTGCAAGTATGGTGTCTCATTTCTATTATTCCACTAAATCATCATGTGCAGCAGCAGCAAGTCGACGTTTTGTATGTCGTTCTAAGTAATATTAGTAATATCGGTAACAGTTCACAGCGGGGCCACCGAACATACATTACACATGGGCCTTTCAGATGCATTTTATGAATGTGCGCCATAAAATCCAAGGGTTCGCTCTAGCGCAGGCAGGAGACAGGTCGTGTTTCGGGCGGGTGGCGAAGGTACCAGGGTGGCGAAGGGTGTAGAGTGTTCCGTGAATTTTGGCAGTTGCTGCTCCAAAGTTGGGCGTTTTTGCGACACAAGACGAAACTGCGAACTTCGAAAACGAAATTAAAGACTCGATCTGGAAGAAGCCGGGTTGAGATCGTGGATGTCTTTTTGGAAACTAAAACTGATAATTTGCCCCAATTCAAGGTCTAAAACAATTATAAGCGATTTTTTGTTTTTTTCAAAATTCAATATGGCCGTCTGAAAGGTCACCCTGAAAAAATTCATTTCTGCAGTCAATTTGACGTCCAATTTCAACGATTGAGAGCATTGAAAAACCTCAAAAGTCGCTATCTAATTATTATAAGATCTTTAATTTTCAATTTACAAAGAATAGAGAAAAGTTAACATTTTTACAACTGAATTAGTGAATAAGGGCTTTTTTAAACTAGAAATTTTTCGAATCCAACCAGATCCATTAGTTTTTCATATTTAAAAAAAAGTTGTGGTAATTTTACTCCATTGTCCATATTCCCTTAAATTGGTACCAAAAGAACTGTGGAACTAAATATTTGTCAAAAGTTCAAGTTTTCGCTGTAAATAAGCCCTTCCCGTTTATGTTATATTTTAGAGTAAGACTTGCACATTTTTGAAGCCCTTGAGACGCTAGCTCAAGGAAAAGTGAGGCACATTTTTGCACAATTGAAGACAGACAGACAAAAATTCCCCTTCCGGACATGTGAGTAAAAGGTCACAGAAATGCCAAAGAGGACTCGTACGCGAAAAAAGCATCGACAACGGGGACTCAAAGGACCAGCAGCGGCTGCTACTGCCGTCGCCTGATATTTATTACACAAAGTGATATATGAGCTAAGCACGGTGGGAGTGTAGTGGAAATTTATCAAACGGCTACGAGGAAATGGCATAGCATGATAGAGACAAAGAGAGACAATAAATGGTTATGTGTTCACCGTTAAATTGCAAAATCTTTCACTCAATGTCACACACTGCACTGCAGCGGAGGCATCGTGCCTCGAACGAACGAACGAAAACGTCAGAGTGGATCAGAGTTGGAGAGGATGATGGAGGAACGGCGGATGATGGTATCGTACGTGTGTAACATGATTTTGAAATGAAAAATTGCTCGCAGCTTTGAAATTCCACCATTATTGAGAGGCAGAGCCTGGAATTGCGCTGTCGAATGGATCATCGGGTGGTGCAGCAGCGAGCAACAAAAGGAGCAGCTCCCGCAAGTGCCGGAAATTGATTAAAGAAGGCAGGCGGTGGGAGGGGGGAGGGAGGAGAGGCAATTTGTGCCGATGCCAGTCGAAAAGTCGAGCCTCGGGATGATGACTGAGCAGAGTTTTGGCATGAAATCGTACCCAAATCGACTGCACTTCCGCTCGAGGTGTCTAATTTATTTTTAATCAACACTTTCATGGCGGTGCAGCATATCAAATTTAATGTCGGTAGTGCGGCCCATCATCGACGTTCCGAAAAAAGACTCATCACTCAAGCAGCAGCCTCAGCTCGCTGCTCGTTCCGAGCCATTAATCATGCTGCCTCGCCATCGGCACAACATCTAATTAAATCCACTTCCAAGTCAAGAACCATTGATTATGCCTAATCATCATTTCATTTATCTTTTTCTTCGAGCGAAACTAATATTTTTCCTACGGGTCCCTCGACAGACGCTCTCTGACGCAGCAAAGCGGAATACAGACAAACATATTAGCGGCGGATGACGACTGGAAACCCTTAATTTTGACTAATTATGATTACTGACAAAACATTTTGGCGCCTTATATCATTAAGCTGTGGTGGGAGGGGTGTTTTGAAAGAACCGATCGAAGGCCATCAATAAGAATTGAGTTACGGGTCACGGTCTGGACTTTCGAGAAACATTTAATGATTTCTCTTAGGAAAGCTTCGGATTACAAATTATTTTAAACCACTTTCACAACATGAATCTTCTGAATAGCACGGTCTGTCTTGAATCTTGAAAGGCCTTGTCATTAAAAATTTGCACAGAATATTCCCAACTCAACTGTTTTGTCCAATTTTGTATAAATTCAAGCCTACTGCATCTTCCTACTTCCTTGTGGAAGGGATTCTAGAACTTTTGGGGGCTGCAGAAAAACTCTTTCGTACTCAAAAATGGTCTAGAAAATCCGTAGGATCAAGAAAATTTTTGGTAACTACTATTCCGGGTCTAACGGAACGCTCAAGCCCATCTGGTTCAAGAATTGGTTTCACCAACTCATGTGTGAAGATTTTTAAAGACTACTGAACAGTGAGGACTAGGGAAAATATTGTCGAAATTTCAACGGATTCCCCAATTTCAAAATCATTTCAAAGGTAAAGAGATTATTTTTCTGCGAAAATTTTTCGGGGTCTTGGAAATTTCTTAATAGAAATTAACTAGAGTGGATAAAAATTAGTTTTTAGTAATTTCTGTTAAATTAATTTTCCGTTGAAATTTTACTTTGTCAAATTTTACCCTTTTAATGCTGTATTAAATTTTATTCTCAAGCCTATCAGATCCAGGAAACCAAGCTCACCTTCCGCCAACTCGTGAGAGAGGGTTTTTAAAAATATTATTTAGAATTAAAGAAATGGTTCAAAACATAAAGAGTTTCAAAAACTTTCTGAGTTTGATTTTCTCGAAAAGCTATAAAAGAAAATGTTTTTCGGGTTCATGGAAAATCCTTTTAAGAAATTTTCTCGATTGGCTAAGAATCAAATTTTAGTAAAAAAGTAGTAAAAATTTTTGGTAAATATGTTTTCCGAGGAACATTTTGCTTTCTCAAATTTTCCTCCTAGAGAAAATGGAACCACAAAATCAACAGCCAGACGCGTCAAATTGTAATTTCTTTGAAAATTAAAAATTCCTAGAAGAGTCATAAAACCGAGTTCCCAGTGCGGAGTCAAGGTTCTCACGGAAAGGGGGCTGACTGTAAGACGCAACGCGCGACTGGCAGATACGAAAAAGGCAAGCGATATTTTATTGAATGAGGCAATAAAATAAACAACTGCCATTTAGTATAAATTGACATTTTAAAGCCAAATGATTAAAAATGTCGATTTCATCAAAGGCACTAAATCATCAGTTGTATCACACACGATAATCTAAATTATCCACAGCGCTCTCGTTGTGTATAAACACCAGTGCCATTTAAACTCCAAAGTTAATGTCTGTCGGTGATTGAAATTTATAATCTTTATTGCCCTGCAACGCACATACAAGCCGCACATGTGCAAGTCCACTGAGCTGGCGCGCGAAGGAGAGACGCACGGAGGTGGCTGCTGCTCCTGATTCACTCTCTCTCTGTTTCGTGAAATAATAAATAAATATAAATTCGCCGTGAATGGGATCTGACAAGCGACCAGACGAACGCGGGCTTGGGAGAATGGAGTCGAAATTTACGACACGCTCGACCATAAATTAACAACAAATATAATGAAATTATTAATTAGTTGACAACCTTGTTGAATCTACCTGCTGTGAGGCGAGTCATTCATCTCTCTCCCGTTCTACCTGCAGAACAGTGCGGCGTCGGGCGGACGTCGGTGACGGTCAAGAGGCCAAACACTGTCATGCCTGGACGTTGTGTGAGGAGTTTGGTAAATTTATGGCTGGGAAAGCTTCTTAATTAAATATAATAAACCCATATAAAGGTGATCAAAAGCAAGGGGGAATTGAGTCCGCTCATAAATCGGCCCAAAACTTCCACAATGAAATTATATTTCGTAAATTTATGTTGAATCTGGGAGGGATGTTCCTTTGCGGATCACGGATGGAAATCTACGGGTGTTCTAAACATTTTTTTTTCCCGTTGAAGGGAGCTAGTTGCCCTATTTTTTCTTACAAGAGATTTTTCTTTAAAAATGATCAACCTTCATAGAAAAGGCGAGCTCTTATTGTTGCGAAAAAAGACCATTTGGTTCAAAGAAACGGCCCCAAACATTCATGGAACAAAGATTGTTTTTTATTAGACCACTAAAATTTTGAAAATGGACTCCTGAAAGTCACTTTATAGCCTTATTCATTTAATGTAAAGATTTAAATTATTTAAATTATATAAAGTGATATTTTTGAACTTAAGACTCCTAAAAACCATGTGCACGTTCCAGCTTTCTCTAACCTCTGGTTTTGATGTAAAAAATTTAATCCTAAACTGAAAGACGGAAGAATTAAAAAAATTAGGTCCAAGAAAAGAGGGTGCTAAAACACATATCTGCCAACCCACATTTCTCTCCGTGACCACCTGCGTGACTGAAAATTTATTAGTCACATACATCATCAGATAAATTTGGTGCCTACCATAATTTTATCTGCTCTCGTTATAAACGCGCGTATAGATGATGCCTGGCACTGGCACGGAGCTGGTGCTCAACTTGCATGGGGCTACGAGGCGATTCGGATTGTGCTGGAAACGGCCCACAGAGAGAGAGAAACTGTATCTTAAATCAAACATGTATAAATCAATAAAGTCTGAATCTGTAGCAGGGCACCGAGAGAGTGCCAGCAATGCGCGGCTGGCTTGACATTATAAATGGGTTTTCACTCGACTCGTTCAATATTATGTGTGCATTTTCAGTTCAACTGTTCTGCGAACCCGCTGGCCCGACTGTCCCTGGACACGCGACGGCCCAGAAGGAGGTCCGAGAACTCTCCCACCAGACGGTCAGTATCGGAGTCTGACTCTGTACATTCAATATTGGTGCTGCCTGCAAACTCGGCGATGTCCAGATTCAGTTTTTATTGCCCATTTGTGCTGCAATCGACGTTGCTTTCTTTCTCTTTCGGTCTACGTATGATATTTTGCCGTTTGCGTTATGTGTTTCTCATGTTTTATGCCATATTTTATTATAAAATACAATATTTTGTGTGTAAATTGATAAAATTATATTGATATCACATAATTTATGTTGTTTTATGATTTTATGAGGCACAGATTACAAAATATTTCATTTGGAATTGCCGCTTGTCGTTGTATTCGCACTTTTGCCCGAATGTCGTTCGCTCCTTCCTTTGTACTTTACTCGCATTTGCAACTTGCAGCGCCATGCCGATGCCATTTGATTGCATACCGCGATATACGAGCCTCAGTACATATTGTATACATTGGTATCGCAGGGAGCGAAGGATGTGTGATGGTAAAATGTTGATAATTTGATGAAAAATAAAATGTGATTGGGGAAAAAAGTCAGATGCGACTGCCATCGATGTCACCGACAAGCTTGATGTCGAGGGACTACTCTAGCGTGAGTTCCGATTGGGACTTTTTCAGCAGACTGAATTCAACCCTGGTTTTCTCCTGGTAACAGACATTCGTTCTTGGTCCTTGTCCAACTGCAGTGATTTTTTGAGCGAGATTTCAAAATGAAGGAAAATTTTGACCTTGAAATTGGGAGATTTTTAAGAGATCCTTCGAAGGATATAAAGGAGTAAAATCTTTTGAAAGTCTTCTCAGAAGACCCCTTTAGAGACCTATTGAAAAACCTTCTAAGGTACCCTTGGACTATCCTTTAAAAGTACGCGTAAGGACTTCTGTAAAAAGCACATGAGAGCTCCCTTTGGCACACCTTTCAAAACACCCTTTGGATACTATGCAGGACTTCCCTTTAGATCCACAGTAAAAATTTCTAAAATTATTTTTTTTTTCTTAATAAGACAATGAGCCGAAAAAAATTTACGTCTCCTAACTTTCAAGCTAGAATAATCCCAAGCCATGTATAAATCAAACGCTGATAGTTTTCATTATTTGCGATGAAGGAAATTAAATTTCACGAACACTGTCGTCCCGATGATGCATTCAGGAGACACGATGATTGATTGCCAGCTCAGATCGTATCGGATTCGTTTATTCAGTGCACGCTGGGATGCCTTTGGAGAACTCTGCCAGTCGTCGTTCGCGTGACGAGCACAAAAAGACATCAAAGCAAGCTTTAATTAAATTACTACACACACATTTCGGAGAGCAGAAGAGGACAAACAGAGGACCTCCGGAACTCGAGAATGAAGACAAACAGACCCCGTTCGCAGGTAGAGAACGGCGTCTTCAGAGACGTGTCGGCTTGTCGGCTTACAAGAATTAGCCCAGACAAGGTATCAACAGTTTCCGGCTTAGACACTCGACATGTTGTTTTGATGTCTGACCAATTTGGAGTGTCAAGTGTTTGTTTAGCAATTTGTATCTCGTGCTTTGGCGTAATTCAGGGTGGTAAATTTTTCGAGTGGGTAATTTCATATTTTCCTCCGACGCGGCTCCGGCTCCTGCACTCATCTCCCAAGTGGACGCCATTGATGCTCGTCCGTCATCTGGCTTTCATCATCTTCGTCATTGTCGACGTCGGTTAGTCAACAATTCTCGTACAAACATATATTCAGCGAGGCATCCGAAAAGCAGTGACAGTGGCGGCATGGCGGCCCATTAGTTGGGATGTTAATTTATTACTCTCGACTTCTCGACTTGCCTAAGTAACTGCAAGATGATATGTTTTTTGTGAGTCCGCTCGGAGCGTTGAAAGGAGGGAAAAGAGACGTAAATTGGACGTTATGCGATCACTGCATATGAGAAAATAAATATTTATGTTGACGTCTGTGCCTTCGAATGCTTTTATTCCGCTGCAGACCGAATAATGGAAATGTGGATTTATTCCCGCTTTTTCTTCACCCGCCCGAATAAATCATTTTCGTGTTTTCAGCGGCAAAATTAGGGCACGAACTATGGCGTAGTATCTTCAGGGGACTTCAGGATAAATATTAAAAATTCAATTAAATTGTCATCAGGAGAGGACTAAACTTTCACGCTTCGTTATTTGATTTACGAACTTGAATTTTTTATGTTGTTTTTTTGCACAAGGTGCACAAACTGAGGATCTGGAAATTACCCTTGAATTAAGCTTAGACACCTGGACATGGGTAGTTGGACACTGAATTGACAGGACAACTTTTCCAACTATAAGCATTTTTGGTACTCGCTCTAGAGCTCTAATTGCCGAAGGAGACTCTTGGTAAACCACTTTTACCCTCATCATTTCTTCAAACAATTTTAGAAATGATCTTTTTTATTTTTAAAAAGCTTGAGGAAATTTGAGAAGGGTCACAATAGGATCTTCGGGACCTGCGTGACCTTCTGCCCCACCCCAGATCTATCTATCAGAAAAAGTTATTCTTTTTGATTTTTTTGTAAACTTTGTTAACTAAGACCAAAATAAGTTTTCAAGAGGGCTAAAACTAAGCTGTAAAGACTTCGAGTATGGGAGCTGTAAAGACTTCGAGCATGGAAAGGCACCTCTCTTAACTACGAGGGCCAGGGAGGATCAGAGTCGGCTCTGAGGACGATGACAGGTCCCCCAACGAAGATGTAAGTTTTTCGAAAGAAAAGTGGAATTTTAGTTTCCCAGCTCCCAAAGTACGGGGACTAGAGCTCCCATCTTTGGTGACGATTACTAGAAGGACCCCTAGGCACAGCCACCAAGAGATGAGTCTCCGGACTCAAGTACTTTGGGAGTTTTTTTTCCATCAAAGTAGGTTTTGAACCCCTACCCCGAGCAAAACTGGCTGAAAAATTTACACTGTTTGTTCACTCCTTATAAAGGTGCAAGAAGGTGCGTTTACATACTCGTAAAGATCAGTAAAAATAAATTTTCATTTAAAATACATATATTTTAGACTCAAAATTTTCTCAAAAGTACAAAAATTAAATGGATCAATCTTAAATTTCTGAAATCAAAAGACGCCTTCAAAGTTTGAAAAATGTTCAATCGTTAAATCTGAGACAAGAACAGAGAGAAGCTAAATCATGTCTGTCGGTATGAATCAGCGTTTTAGGGTGGTCCGCTCTTTCCGACCTAAACACCAAGAGAAGCTCTAAAATTCGCAGAAATAGTCCGGAGACGGCGGAGGAAGAGGCCCAAGAGAGGCGGAGAATTAAAATATCATCAGATAACAGCATCTCCTGTTCCCGATTCCAATTAATTTGCATGCTTTGATGTTCGCAGCTCGAGCATGTTCAACAAAATGACTTGTGCGACTTGCAAATTTATGGTGTATTATAATATTCTCTCGCTGGCTGCCCATAAATTCAGCATTTGTATGTGTATATGATATACATTAATATATTATTGTTCAGTTAAATGCACTTTATTGCCCACAAATTAAAAGCAGCCTACACACTTTGACGTCTCTCGCTGTGTAAACCGTGTTTCCTTCGTTTGATGCAATCGCGGGCTGCCTCGCGCTGTGTATTTGTGTTTTAATATTGTTATTAACTCACTCATTTCTTGATTTTCAAACACAAGCGATATTGGAAAAAGATCAAAGGCAATAATTTATTGGGAAATAACAATAATAATAATGAAAATGTGTATTCGAGACGGTCGGAGATCGGTGCGGGAACACGACGCTAAATGGTGCGGCGGAGCCCGAGCTGGGGAAATAATACGGAATATAATGATACGAGCACAATCCGCAATTGAATAGCACGATGGTAGTAGCTCGGCAAAGCTCTGAATTGTTATAAAGTAATGGAAATTATATCACGACGGCCAGCATTCATATCGCTTGGACTCTTCCAGACAAGCTCCATTTGTGTTCGACTTGTCATGTCCGAGCCGCGCGCAATAATGATATACATTTTATGGCCTTAACCCACTTTGGGCGGGTGTTAATTTTTTACTGTGGAAAAGTTAGCTATTTCCGGATCTCTAATTTTTCAAAGACCTTACAAGAACTAAAAATTTCTGATGAAAAAATTTTAAGTGAATTTTTAACTCTCTTCATTGATATTCTAGTTCAGAATCTTGACCCAGTTGTTGACCCTAATTTATGACCCTTCAGTTCATACTTCATAGCAAAATTTCAAGACCAAAAACTGTTAAGTGGGTAAGTACTTTGGATCATAAACCAAGTCATATATTTGGATCATAAATATAGATCATGAACAAGAGGGTGCTCCTATTGTCATACACTCTTATTTGTTCAGTACCAATTTCGTTAGCCAGCTCAGCCCCATTGTCAGTCAATAGTGATCGGTCCAAAACTGAAAGCCATCATATTCCTGTACTCTCTTCATGTAGTTCAAGAAATCCTCCGATACTCACACTGTGATAGATGTGGCTTAATCGAGGTGGATTCCATGTCAGAACTTCCCGAAGAATTTTACAACTTAAAGATTTCTACTGAGAAGGAGATAACACTACCAAATTTCTCAGAGTTGCCAGTAACTTTCAAAAACCTAGAAGTGTTTAACGTTAATACAGTGGAGTTTCCTGAGGCCACTGTTGGCGAAAAGGTCGAGAAAGTGGATATTTTGAATGTACAAAGCGTGGTTATCAACGAAAGAGCTTTCCTAGGAGCCAAGAATCTCAAGCACTTTGTTATATCGAAGGGAACAGAAACAACCATTCCAAAAGAGACTTTTTCCTGGTGCAAGGACAGCATAGAAACCATTTTCCTCGATGGTGGGACTTTAGAAACAATCGAAGGATACTTCTCAGGTGGACTCAAGAACCTGACTACGCTTGACATCATGAGGCACTTGATAGCAGAAGTCCCTCCAATATTCTGTGCCAACTGCAGTTCTCTAAAAACCATTTTATTTTCCAGCAACAAAATAACCAGTATAGCTAGAGAGGCTTTCTATGACCTCCCGAGTCTCTACGGGATAAAGATACTTGAACAGCACCTTCTCACCTTGGATCTCTTGTTCTCGACCAATCTCAGGACATCCCAGGCCACTTCTGAGTTTTTTAAGTTCTATTGTGACTCGAGCTCCGTATCGAGTCTCAGTCTCGCTGCCGAATCCATGGAAGCAATTAAATTAGAACTTCCTAAGGTCCCTGAAATCTTCAACTTGACAAACATCATAGCTTCGATCTACGTCACTCGTTACGTCATCAAAGAAGAATTCAGGAAAGCTCTTTCTTTGCCTAATTTAATGGAGCTAGAAGTCGATTTGAGCCCAGACCTGAGGGACTTTGACTACTCCAGCGTCCAGAACTCCGATTTGACAACTCTGAGGCTTATTAGCTGCAACATCACGAGCTTCAACCTGTTCCACGTGTTCCAGGCCTTCCCGAACCTCAAGATCCTGGACTTCTCCCAGAATCCCCTCAAGTGCCTCCATCTGACGAACCACGCGGCTCTGTACCCAGCCAAGCTCGAAAAGTTCTGCCCGAGGCCAACGGTGAGCTTCATCCACAACAATAGGACAATCCATTGTGTGTCAAACGATGTATAATCTCAATTGGGTTGACGAAGAGATTATTGTTTTGGGATTTTCAGGAAAAAAAATTCAAAGTTAAAATTAATATAAGTTATATTTATTTCCGGCCGGGAGTCTTTTTGGTCTGTTTAGGGGTAATATTTTAAGGCTTCAAAGCTCAAGTTTTACCTTATTTTGTGTTAGATTTAACAATGAAGGCTCCTACATAGGAGGCTCAAAATGTTTCAAGAGAATGTAAAAATAGCGATTTCATTTTTAAATCAAAATTCCAATGCAATTTTGTGTGAGAGATTTTTTTGGCCCTGAGTTAAATAAACAGGTTGCAAAGAATGGCTTCCAGGTGGAAATTCAATGCTACTGTGGTTAAAAATTAAAAAGAAAAAGTGAAAAAAAAATTACAGGCAAGAAATGGGTTAAACGCCAGTCTGCCGCGCTATGGGACGTAAATTCGCTTACACTCGAGCCAACCTGCAATCAGCAACATCTCTCTCCTCCGCCGTCAAACGCCCGGCATGCCGGGTCTCTCGCTGCGTTCAAATTGTAATTTTGATCATAATAAATTTATTATCCGTCTTCCATGCCTCCCATGTACGTCGTAAGTCATCGTGAATCTTTTGTTTTAGGCGCCCCCGCGCCCTGCCTCCTGCCCCCCATCAATCTAGCGCTATCGAGTCTGCAAGCAGATGTTGCTGACTTGGAAGTTGCGACGGAATCATCGCCAAGTAATCTATCTTCATAAAGGACATCGCACAAGGGTGCAGCCATGAGTCATGTAGACTCTCTCGCTCGTCTCTCCGTCTGATGATGGACGAGGAATGTGTGTGTATGTGGATGGCGAAAATAATAGAGAGGAAATCTCTTGAGGTCAGAATGGATAGCAGGCAGGCAGTAATGATGCGATGTCATTACAAAACCAGAATGCATAAATCACCAACTTATTGTTGTTGTTGCGCTCTTGCATGATAAATTATTAACTATCTGACATCCATCGTCGGCAGCGCTGATGATCACGTGAGATAGAGCAGAGCTAAGCTGAGAGGTCAGGGGAGGACCCAGGGAGGGCGGGAGTCTTAAACTTTTCTACCCTGAATTTGCCCCCAGGTACGGCCCTGGCAATCTCATCAGCTTGCTGCGCAAAGTAGAGGATAAGTTGGCAGCTTAGACAATTTATTGCACCATGATTTATTGCAATAATTTATTTTTCTTTCTCTTCCCATTCTTCTCACTTCACTTCTGTCACCTCATTTTTAATATATTTCACAGTAATACTGTCAAATTGCTTGTTGCGTATGACCGACCGGTTTCATTCGTCTTAATTAAATTGGCATTGATGTTGTCAAAAGTTTTCGGAATTGCAAGTGGATGGAGATTAAGTGAGGGTTTTAATTAAACTCTTAATTTATTACCGACAAAATTTACAAACCGGGAGAGCAGAGACATTTTTCCTCATTCGGTCATGAGCTTTTGACTGGCCAAAAGTCTTCAGAAGAAGATAAATCCAGTACCTACTGACATTTTTTGAGAAAACCCCCGCTCTCGTGAACTGAGAGAAAGTTTAAGAGTCTGAACCCTTGAAATACTGGTACCCTGGAATAATTTTAAATCTTAGAAGAATTGACGTTCATGATATGTGAGTCTTTAAAATTCAAAATTTGTGGAAGTATTTGAGTTTTTAGAAACTCAACTTTCCCCAATCAATTCCTGCGGGTCTTTTTTGAAAATTTTAGACCTTGGAGGGATTTTATCTGGAAGGGTCTCGAAATTTCAAAATACGCCTAAAATCAAGGTTTTGACTTTTTTGAAAAACAGTTTTCTTCTACACAAAAAATTTTAACTGTGCTTTTTCATTATTTTTTTTTGACATGTGACTAGGGGATGCTAGGGGAACAACAGCCTTCATGTTGACAACTTGACACCAGAAACGTGATTTTTGAACAAATTTTTTGCCTGGCTCAAAATAGACTTATCCGCAATTTCAGTACAGAAAAAGCCTTCCGAAAATATGGCAACTTGGAGTAAATTCTTTGAGGGTGATTATGGCAAAAGAAGCTCTCTGGCTGTGGAGGTTAGAGGTCAATAAGATCAGTGAGGTATTTTAGAGCCCAAAGATGCGAAAACAGGTCAGTAGAACAACGCGATCTTGGGGACATGGAGAGCCCCACTTGGGGTCCCAAGTCAAGCATAATTTTTTTGAGACCCAAATTAGCATCTGACTGACCACCTAGCAGGCAAATTACATCTTCACAAATTTACGAAAATGGTCCCGGAGGCCGCTCGCTGTGCCAAACGTATTTATCAAAAAGATCGCTTCTTCATGCTTATTTACATGTTAAAAATGCGAAACTAGCTGCGAGGCATCCGAAATGGCCCAGCACACGTGAACCCGACCATATCTGATGCGATTGCAGTGCCAAAAAGCGTCGGTTGTATATTGAAAATATTTATTTCATTTCCGACTCAAAAGTGTCCACATGTGCAGTCCTGTGAAAACATGCTGAGACATAATGCGATAAAACGTCATTAATCTTCGTTGCAGTCATGCTTCATAATTGTCATCGATAGTATTTTTCCTGACAAAATACACGAAAAATATTACACTTTTACATCCGACCACGCCACGCCCGTGACAAAAGTATCTGTCCGCAATAATCCTCTGTTATTGCGCCCCTTTCAGCATTCGTGTGTCTCTGCTACGTTCCACGGAGTATAAATTAGCAGCGATAATAAAGAATACCATTATGGAAGATTTATATCATTATTTACGATATAAATTTCGGTATTATAAATCTCAACAATAGGGGAAGTTTTGACGTTTAGCACATATGAAAAATAGAGTGTTATTTATTTAAGCCCCCGTTTGGTTCTGCTTGTCACGAGGGGGTAAGCTGGCTGCGGGTGGAAGTTATGGCGACCTTGACACTCTGCAGTTTTGTCACAGCGAAGCAACAGCTGATACTCGTTTGTCTAGCGGCCATTGTTCTCAACTAATTTGCTGGCTTTCCCGCACTTTTCGTTTGCTGGCTTTCCCGGTACTTCGAAGTGTCGGATATGGAAATTATAGCGTTTTCATATTCGATAGAAATAACTTCTAGAGGTTCACAAGACACTTCTCCATTAGGTTGACCGTAAGAAGTTCTTTTGAGGCAACAAAGTTGCCTTTTGAGTTCCCGATAAAATAATCTTCGCTCCTTCAGAAGGTTTTTCGGGTCTTTATTTCGATTTAAAAGCTAAAAATTCTCTCGAGTCTTTCGAGTCAATCCCGAATAAATCCCAAATTTGATTAAATTTTCAGATCCACCAGTTAACACTTTTATTGAGCAAAAGGGCTGACATGTTGTGGGCTTTGTTTGGCTCCTTCTTTGAAAATGGCAAGGTTTATCACTTTTAACTTACATTTATGGTGTGTTGGCTTCTTTGGAACGGATGATGGTGAATAATTTAGGAAATTTTGTCAGAATTTCTTCGACAAAATTTTATTTTTCTTGTCCAACTTTCCCACTGGAAATTCGGTTATGATTTCTCGACAGAATCTTCTGAACAAAAATTATTTTTTGAAAAAAATAAATAATGAAAAATTCTTTATTTGAAAAATTCTCTTTTAAATATTAAAAAAAAATCAATATAATTAAAAATTCTACAGGTTTTCTTTTTAAGTTTTATTTTCTTTTAAACATTTTAGTTTGACGGTATTTAAAATTTTTCCCCATTTTCAAATATTCAAGGGCAGTTTGTCTACGTTGCCAGTCATTTTGAACCTTCTCCCACAAGAGCCAGAACCAATCCTCTCCCCCTTCTAAAAAGGCAATTTGTCTTCCTACCCGAAAACACATAGAGCCACTGCAGCACCCCTACCTGGTGATTTTGATGAATAACACATGCAATAACTCTTAAATCTGAGTAGCAGACCATGATTTAGAGTCTCGCCTTCCCAACAAAACGTATCAGAAGTTATGGGGCCAGAGCTGCGCTGCACTGCGTTGGGTGAAAAGCAGAAATGAAATATTGTTCGAAATCGAGACACTCCCGACGACGACAAACGACATCGCGATCCAAGCTGCGACAGCATTTTTGTATCATTTTCATTTTTCACACCGTCACTTTTAGATATTTATCAAGTCAACCTTTCACAAAAATGTACACGACTATGAAGAGTGACGAGGACGGGCTCAACACTGTCACTGCAGCGCCGGAAGCCAGGCCCGGAGCTACTCTAGAGAGCCTCCCTGTGAGCCTGCAGGAGCCGACTCTGGTCGTGGGACGGAAGCGCGCGATGCAGCAAGGACGTGCCAAATGTGTGGCGGAGCGGGATCAAATGGAATATGTAATGCTGAAATTGAAATGAGTAATGTTCATTGCGGGATGTTGCATTCCACCCGACACATCATGGGAGGATGACTGAGTGCGGTGTCACATGAAAAAATAATTCAATTTTCCGTGTCAAAATAAATTTATGAAATGTATTAATTTTAAAAAGTGTCGCTTTCGCTGGCAAGTGATACATTGCATGAGCATTCTCACATTGCAACGCGTACTCTGGGAGGGACAGGGGGAGAATTAGGGTGTGTTTTAGGGGATTTCAGGTTTCATCTTTCGGAAAATTGCCGCTTTCATTAAAATTGATAAAATTTTTCTTTTTTTCTGCAAACACGAAAACGATTTTTTATCGAACTTTATGACGAATTTTTCTTCTAAATTTTACAGTTTTTAGCTTTAAAAAATTACTCACAGAGAGAACACAAAAGTTAAAATATTAGGGAAGTCTGGAATAGGGTTTGGGAGATATAGGGCAAAAAGTGGTTTTTGGGACTTTTTCACTCTAGGAGGCCGTGTGAGCTTGAGGTACGTTCGATTGACCTCGAATTCAAATTTTTCTCTTAACTATAAAATTTCCAATCCGCCAAGTATATCATTTATATACTTGTCTTGTCTTCTAAGATGGCGGCTCTGGCAGAGTCCAAAGTTGAAAATTTTGGCATATTTGGCTCTAGGTTCAACTTTGGAGAATTCCTACGGACTCCGTGCTGTAGAACAAATATAACAACGAAATTTTATGGTTAACTCAAAAAATCTTATTTAAGTTTTCTACAGTACGGGAAACTACCAAAAACCGTCAAAAATAAAATATAGATAAAAAATAAAATTTTCAAAAAACCTTGTTTTTCGAAAATAAATTTTTAGCGTTATTTTGGACCGTTTAATATATCCTCGACTCTGTTAACTAGCCCCATGCATAAACGCGAATGACAATAATGATGGAATGCAGACAAGCAGGGTGTCAAGTTGGAACTTTTTGCACCCCGGGTCGCATGTTTGCGGGTCTCGAAAAAAGGCAGGGCCGTAAATCAGAGAGACAACGAAAATATCCCGCCTGCGCTTGTGCAACTTATGGGCACATATTGTTCTCTAATGTGGGCAGAGGGGCAATAAACCAAGGAGAAAGTTGAGACAACAATCGAGCTCAAGGATTCAGATGTTGTCGTAAATATTCGAAGCAGCATGCGAAACCCCCGAACGAGTACCTGAGCCGAGTGTGTTCCCAAATCGTTTTATTGATGAGTCGTCATATGAGGCTCATGAATACTAATAATTACGGAGTCATTGTTTAGAATTGATGGCCATAAGTTGGGTTTTTTGTGAAAACAAAATTGATGGCTCTCTGAATACTAATTAGGTTTCTTATGCTATTTTAAATTGCTTGCCGTTTACGGTTGGTTTAGGCCGATAATTTGATGACAAAAACGCTGCTCTTTGGGGTGTGAACTGCGAAACTTGACGCGTCTGACTCACACGTTCGGTTTAGGCATGAAAAACGTTAGGAATCAAGGCACAAGAGTGTGAGGGTTGGGCAGTTTTTTGGCATTTGACGTCGCTCTGAAAGTTTTTAGGACCCTTACTCGCTTCCAAACGTCCATAGCAAATTAAGGCGTAACTAAGAAGATGCATCTTCTGAAGTTTCAGGTCCTAAAGAGGCCAGTTTTGACCTACATTAAGCACTTTAACGATCTTTGAATACCTTACAAGCTAGTAAGGATCCCTTTAAATATTACTGAAGGACTTGAAACCTTATAAAGGCACTCTTGAATTTTTCAAAGTCACAATTAAGGGTCAATTACAACCCTTGCAGAGGAAAGAGGGTGAAGTTTAGAGCAGTCCTGGTTACGCCGATATCCAATATCTCCAAGGTGTCTCCAATATCTATTATTTCGGTCAGTACGCTTCGTTAACGTGGTTCTGTGGCTAAACTCAGTAGATAAAAGCTTTCTGGGACCATTTTCGTGACATGAAGTTTTTGGTAAAAATCAAGAAATCGAGTTTTCGTTAACGAGCGAAGGTTTGGCCAAATTTAAATTTTCGGTGAAAAAATTTTTTTTTTCCAAAATCCACTTTTTCGGCCAAAACGTCGTTATCGTGATTTTGGGGCTAAATTAAGTCGATTGAAGGCTTCAGGGACCATTTTCGTGGCATCAAGTTTTCGGCCAAAAATCCCGAAATCGAGTTTTCGTAAACGAGCGGAGGTTTGGTCAAAATTTAAATTTTCGCAAAAATGTTTTTCTCCAAAATCCACTTTTTTGGCCAAAATGCTTCGTTATCTTGATTCTGGGGCTAAACCTAGTCGATTAAAGCCTTCAGGGACCATTTTTGTGACATTAAGTTTTTGGCCAAAAATCCCAAAATCGAATTTTCCTTAACTAGGACATGTTTGACCAAAACGCTTGAGGACTGGGGAGCAGTTAAAGGCCCTCTATTGAAATAATTTGTACATGATGTTTTCTTGTACTCATAAAAGTCTTTTAAAGTCCAAAAATGGTCGTGAAATTCAAAAACTTCAGCTGTCCGTTTTCCGAGAAGAGCAGAGAGTCAATTAAACCGCCCTTGAGGCGGCATCGAGCGCATCCAAACCAAATTAGACACGGCTAGCCAGCTAATTTGGAAAGAATTCGACAAATGGCCCCCTCGGAATGCCAACAAGAGTGCATATATAAGCGTCAGTCGTCGAGCAATTTCGCCTATGCCTGTCACTGCAAGCAGCCATGTCTCGCTCTCTTCCGACGTTCGTAGGCGAGGAGAGCATGCGAAAAAAAAGAATGCAGAAAATGTGTTTGAACGCTCGCGGATTGCATCAAAAGCATTTTTGGCGCGGTGCAGATTGCACAATGTGATTAGAAGAAGACAAGTGGCGTGGTGACAAAAAGTGCGCGCGATGCGATCCAAAATGTCGCTCTTTTCCCGCGAATCAGGCACTGACAAACAATAAATATTTAGGCGACTGCGAATGTGTGCCAGTGAGGGCAATCAGAGAGAGCGGTCGAACGATGAAATGGCAATGAAAAATTCTTTGTCATCGCACAATGTTCAAATAATTCATTCCTGTCATTTGCAATTATTTGATGGTTTTTGTGTCTCGCGCGTTCTCCTCGTTATTGGCTATGCCGTGGGCTCTCTCGGGAACGCACTGTCCGGCCTAGTTTTTGCGGGGTGTCTGCAGGAGCGCTTGGAGGAAAATACTAATGACTTGGCTCGCTGATTGAGATTCATGAATTCGGGATATGATTGGCATTTTATCTTGTAAAGGCGAGATGTTTTTCATTTTTGGGTTCTCAAGTCTCAGGGAAAGGAATGTGTGTCGCCAAAGGAGCCCAAAATGTTTTTCTGAGCCCACAAAAAATTCTAGAAAGTTTTGGGACCAAACCTAAAAGAGCTGGGTGTTTCTTGGAAGGACTTTCATGGCCTGCTCAAGTCTTCAATACTACCTTTATGGGCACATGGAGACAGGAGAATAGCCTTGTAAATTTCTATGGAGCCTTATGACCACTGTTAAGAAAGTTTTGTGGACTTAAAAGCTTGTTGTAAGGAGATAGAAGAGTTTTTTCGTAAATTTTTTCCGATTAAGAAGAACTTTTCAATTTCTGGACTGTAAGTCAAAAAGGGTCTGTAAATCTTCACGGTTGCTTTGGAAGCCTTTGGTGAGTAGAGAAAAAAAATTTTAAAATTTAGTAGAGCTTCAAGTTCCGGTGAGAATAGAGGGCTTGGAAGCTCCTGATGCCTTAAATGGAGAATATTCCTTTTTATCATCAAAATGTGCTCAAATTTTGGGCCCAGAGGGATGGTCGAGACTCACGGGATCTTCCAAAAAAGTTTTTAAAAATTAAATTTGAGTCTGAAGTCTCTTCTAAGTCGCATAAAAAAATAAAGAAGGAAAAAGACAAAAAAATCGGAAAGTAAGAAGAGTCGAAAATCAATGAAAGCACTCTGTTTCTTACAGATTAGCTACCCAAAGCCCCGATAAAAATACTCACGAATGGGAGCACTTTGGACACCCGAACAATGGAAGAAAGTAAAATAAGCTACAACACATCATTCATCTTCAATAGAAATCAAGCTGCAAATTGTCAGTAAAACCAGCAAACGTCGAGTGAGAGAGCAAAATGTATACATAAGCCATGATTAATTGGATTTTTGTGAAAAAGAACAATTTAAAAAGATTAATGATGTGCTCTGTTGTCCGTAAATCATTATTAACTCATCTAAAGGTGACGGCACCACATTCAGCACGTATATTTACAGACACAACAAAAACACATTTCAAATGAATAATGAGCTTGAACTTCACAAATTTCATCCATCCATCTATCCGAAAGCGAATCCACACCGTACACACAAAAGCACTGGCAGCCATTCATTTTGCAGGTATTAATCTTCGGTAGTCTCCTCGGAGCTCGGCCGTACGTTCTTTTCCGCCATCCCAGCTCGCAACCCTCCCTCCCGCCAGCGACCATGACTTGACTTTATTTACGGGAAATTTGTTCAAAAGCTTTGCCCGAACAGAGACGGCCCTCGACCCCCCGCAGATCCGAGACGGTGTCGATAAAGGGGCTCCGTCCCTGTCGGCACAGGATATATTGGAGTGCCCGAGTCACACAAAAGAACAAAGTGCCGAAGGGAAATGTGCG
Organism: Forcipomyia taiwana; assembly: GCA_963930915.1. Taxonomy (NCBI): domain Eukaryota; kingdom Metazoa; phylum Arthropoda; class Insecta; order Diptera; family Ceratopogonidae; genus Forcipomyia; species Forcipomyia taiwana. The sequence goes on along the minus strand of CAWVOI010000110.1, from coordinate 2,337,799 downwards.
ACGGTGACGAAAAGAAGAGAGGCGAAAGAAGCATAGAAAACAAATGGCAAATCTTTTGATTCTTGCTTTGACAGATTAATGTCTTTCAATCTGTTTCTGTTGTGATCTGAGCTGACAGAGGTTAATTTGGAGAAACGTAGACGAAGTCACACTCGTGCATTTCTCCGGGAGTTTTTTGTGCTCATTATTTCACTCCGGACTGATTGGCTCGCTTGAGTCACCTTCTCGACGATGATTAATGTGACCTGAGTGCTCCTGACACGGTGCTCTCCGAAATTATTTATTGAATCTAGATCACAGATCTCTGATACCCGAATCCCTAAACAATACTCTCATTGTCAGCCCAATCAGTAGAGCTTCCAAAAAATATTTTTGAACATAATTCTAGACTCTATCAATTTAATCTAAAATCTTGGACGATTTTGGGAAAATTAACATTTTTAACGTGTTGAACATTTTTCACATTTTTAAAATTTTAACCAAGGTTTTTAATATCTTCTGCAATTAAAAATATTTCTACGCAAAAATATTTTTACAAAATTTAACAAACTTTTGGCTCTTGCTTGCTCTGTTTCCGCTGATTTGAGTTGAGCCTGTTGAGGTTTTAAATTTTTTTCTACTCTCTGTTTTGAACGTTTTTAGAAGCTCTAGTTATCAATATCATACATCGTTTGACACACAATGGATTGTCCTATTGTTGTGGATGAAGCTCACCGTTGGCCTCGGGCAGAACTTTTCGAGCTTGGCCGGGTACAGAGCCGCGTGGTTCGTCAGATGGAGGCACTTGAGGGGGTTCCAAGAGAAGTCTAGGATCTTGAGTTTCGGGAAGGCCTGGAACACATGGAACAAGTTAAAGCTCATGATGTTGCAGCTAATAAGCCTCAGAGTTGTCAAATCGGAGTTCTGGACGCTGGAATAGTCAAAGTCCCTCAAGTCAGGGCTCAAAACGACTTCTAGCTCCAATAAATTAGGCAAAGAAAGAGCTTTCTTGAATTCTTCCTTGATGACGATGCGAATGACGTAGATCGAAGCTATGATGTTTGTCAAGTTGAAGATTTCAGGGACCTTTGAAAGTTCAAATTTAATTGCCTCCATGAATTCGGCAGCGAGACTGAGACTCGATACGGAGCTCGAGTCACAATAGAACTTGAAAAACTCAGAAGTGGCCTGGGATGTCCTGAGATTGGTCGAGAACAAGAGATCCAAGGTGAGAAGGTGCTGTTCAAGTATCTTTATCCCGTAGAGACTCGGGAGGTCATAAAAAGCCTTTCTAGCTATACTGGTTATTTTGTTGCTGGAAAATAAAATGGTTTTTAGAGAACTGCAGTTGGCACAGAACATCGGAGGGACTTCTGCTATCAAGTGCCTCATGATGTCAAGGGTAGTCAGGTTCTTGAGTCCAACTGAGAAGTATCCTTCGATTGTTTCTAAAGTCCCACCATCGAAGGAAATGGTTTCTATGCTGTCCTTGCACCAGAAGAAAGTCTCTTTTGGAATGGTTGTTTCTGTTCCCTTCGATATAACAAAGTGCTTGAGGTTCTTGGCTCCTAGGAAAGCTCTTTCGTTGATAACCACGCTTTGTACATCCAAAATATCCAATTTCTCGACCTTTTCACCAACAGTGGCCTCAGGAAACTCCACTGTGGTCACGTTAAACACCTCTAGGTCATTGAAAGTTACGGGCAACTCTGAGAAATTTGATAGAACTACCTCGTTCTCAGTAGAAATCTTTAAGTTGTAAAATTCTTCGGGAAGTTCCGACACGGAATCCACCTTGATCAAGCCACATCTATCACAGTGTGAGTATTGGAGGATTCCTTGAACTACTTGGAAAGAGTACAGGAGTATAATGGCTTTCATTTTTGGACCGATCACTTTTGACTGACAATGGGGCTGAGCTGGCTGACAAGTTAGATTGTGACTATTGGGCACAAAAAAGGTGCATTTTTTAGTGCACTATTGTATCTGGTATGTCCGGTGATTCTGTCTGTCCTGAAGTTATTAGTCAAGAACCAATTCTTAAATTCTTCTAAATAAAAATAAATTACGAATTTGTCCTAAGATCTAGAAATTTTTCCCAGAGAAAATTCAAAAATTAGCTGAGCAAAACCCAATTCAGGAGATCCCTATCTTCCATATGCTCCGTACTCAGGTTATTAATTACCCTTCAAAAGACGAAGACCCTCGAAACCCTCATAAAAGTATCAAAATCGGATTTATGGGTTAGTTCTGTGCGACATTAAAAGTAATTTATATCACGTTAACTTCGAGGGACTCTTCTAAGCACCTCTCAGGCACCCCTCGTCCTCGCAAAAGTCGTCGGAACGGCTGGGAATCGGCCACCCTCCCCTAAAAATGATGTCACACAACAAGTCAGGTCGCGGCAAGGAAGATGAATTATGCGTTCCACGGCGTGTCTTTTATGAGCCTTTCGAGCACGATGACACCTTTAAAAATGCCGTGAATTATACATTCTCATCTGTCTACGGCACCGACGTATTCTGCAGCAAATGTAACTCCCTAATCACCCTTAACGAGTGACATTAACATGCTCCGAGCGTTCAGTTTGTTCCTGCATTAATGAGATTCGCTGGCCACGACACAATGCGTGATATGGCGACACAAAAAAATATGAATGTAAATTTATAAATTTATGTGACTGCTCATAATTACGGAGTACACAATATGTGGATGGCAAACGGCGACGATGATCATTGAAAAGGTGGCAGATGAGTAGCGGAAAGGCGATGAAAAATGTCCTCTTGTCATCATGTTTGTTCATCATCATCATTATAGTCATTATTTCGGTGATTGTTATGGAAGCGGGCACGTTTTGGGGAGCAGTTGTTCTTTTTAATGAGAGAAATGTCGAGTTTGCCGGTCGTGAAGAGGAAGTTTTGAGGCAGCCTCGAGTGTCTTGGCAGCGTGACGGGCAACTTTGCCGAGTAACTTTGAAGTGCTCTAAACGTCTACTTTTATTTATTGGCTTTGAGTTAATTCGAGCTTCGATTTGCTCCTACTTTTCTAAGCTAACACTTTGAAAGCTAATTTTCTCGCTTGAAAATTTAATTCAAGGAAATGGGAAATCACAATTTGTAACTTAAAAGATGCTCAGACCCTTGAAATAGAGCTAATTACAGGAACAATTCAGCCACAAATCGATTTCTAAGTCAAAAGTCTGGTGTAAAAGTCCATATTTCTAGGATTCTCCTAGATTTTCAATTTGAAAAGCCAAAATAGGTTAGAGGAAAATTTAAAAGTTATTGTTTTTATCTTTTTCAGCCCTAGTGGAGATAATACTGACCCTTAGGAGGCTGAAAAGACTCAAATGAACAACAAGAAACTCAAGATTAGGGCTGAATGTCAGGTTTTGAGGTGCTCTGATTTTTTTATTCAAGCAGTGAGGTACTCAGGCCCTCTATTTTAGTGACTAACGATCCTGTAAGGACAAATGCAGACTCGAGAAGAAAAACCAGACAGGAGATTTTTCTAATTTGCAGGGAAAATACCTTTAAAATTCGTGTGAATGAACTTCAGGAAGCTTTAGAATACCTCCTTCTGTCTCCTTGATAGACAACAAGACAAGCCTGTCTCGTAAGTCTCTCACTAAGTCGAGGAGCAGCAAATAAAGTGGCAGCCAAATGACCGCAAAGTACCGAGACATGACAGAATAATACAGCCAATGCCATAAATTAGTGCCATAAAATAAGAGAAACGCGTACAGGTAAACGTTATTGCCGTTAACAAATGTCCAATTTATGATAATGATCTCATTACTTTGTCGCCAAGTTGCATGTCCTGCTCCTTCACATCGTCACGTTTATTGCCATAAATGCCTTCCTCGCCTTCCGTTCCGCCTCTCTCTCTCTCCAGCAAAAAGCCAATCTTTTGCGGTCAGCACAAATGTTTCGCAATAAATTTAATTTTCACCAAAACAATTTATTGGTATGATGTCAGATAAATTAATTTATTTGCGCAAACCTTCTACTACTCGTACACACACAGACCCAGGTACAGAGACGCTGGAGGCGCATGATGGGGCTATAAAAAGCCCATAAGCAGCTAGCTGGATGTGCACACACGAGGTTGGTGAAGAAAAATGTGCAGCCTGGCCTCTGCCTTTGCAGCTCACTGTGTATGCCAGAGAATCGTGCTTTTGCACGCCACGAGAAACGGGAACGAGTTGGCGGGCGAATGAATGAATGAAGCAGAAGTAACAAATTTATTTCGTGGCAACGCTTTCAATGCAAGTCGAGGAAAGCCTTCGAAAGGTACCGTGGGGTCTTGGAGTTTTGGGACTCCAAGACTTAAAGCTGAAATTTAAAAATACTCAAAATGGCTAAGGGTCCTTTGGGGGGTCTTTACAAGGGTCCTCCAGGGGAACCTGGGTAGAGTCTCTCAGGTGGTCCTCAAGAAACTCCTTCGAGGGGTCTCCAAAGAGGTCCTCTGGAGTAAACCAAAAGTGGTCCAAAAACCCCCCAATCAGAGAGTCAGAAACACGTACAAGCAGTCAAGAAGCAAGCGAGCAAGAAGAACAACATCATGAGGATAAAATTTATGATATGAGCTTGAATTAAATAATAAATTAGTGTTAAAACCTGAAGGAAGGCAAGCTCTTGAAAAATGTATTTCAATTAGGAATTTACACTCCACATCACGAGAGAACACATCGTTACATCGTTGCAATCAAGAAGTAGTCGACGGGTGATGGCATGACGTGTCAAGCTTATCATTTCAATTCAAATTAATTGTTCCAACTCCAAGCGTGCGTGGGTATTTCCATTTCGCACTTGGCTGAGCACTTGGGCTCTCTCTCGCGCGCAAGCCGGAAGCTGTCAAGATCAAAGCGAAGCGGAACTCTTCCCAAGACCCCCGTCATAAATATCAATTGTTCGGCCTCTTCGCGGTGCAGTCTTATCTCGAACCTTAACTAGGCGCAATTTATGGCCTCTCATGCATCACCTCTCTCAAAAACCCATATCATTATACTGCATTTAATGGCCATCTTGCATGTCAAAAATTATGATAGATTAATGTAAAATACACATTTAATTTATTGCATTTTGTAAAGGCAGCAATTATTTTCGTTGCTGTTGTTATTTTTTGTTACCTTCCCATCATCACTCTGCACGCTGCAATAAACTCCATTAAACAAGCATGCAATATTCAGTTTTTGCTGCACCAAACCCCGTTTTTTGGTGCATTTTTCGTGCATCGGTCCAGGGTGCAATTTACACTTGTCTGTTGGTCTGATGCGTTACATGAGATGGAAGGTTCAAAATCAGTAAACTCTGGGTGACCCCTTAACCTGAAATATGAAGAGCTAAAGACCCCAAATTTGAAGGAAGTTTTCCAAAATCAAAGATAGAGGTCTCAAATTCAAGACGAAAGGCTAAATTCAAAGATTAGGGCCCTTGATTCAAAACCTGGGGGTCCTACTTTAAAGTGTTGGAACCATATTCAAAGCTAGGGGTCCGATATTTCAATTATGGGGTCTCAAATTCAGAATTTAGACCCTCAGATTAAAAATTAGGGGTCCCAAATTCAAAACAAAAGGCTAAATTAAAAATAAGAGCCCTTGATTCAAAACATGGAGGTCTGACTTCAAGGTTTTGGAACTGTGTTCAAAGCTAGGGGTCCGATACTTCAATTAGGGGGTCTCAAACGCAGAAATCAGAGCCTCAGATTTAAAACTAGGGGTCCCATATTCAAAACTAGAGCCCCAAAGTCAAATCTAAGAGCCCAAAATCAAAATCTAGGAGTAATTTTGGGTTTTTTGAAAAAGCTCTCAAGGACCCTTCTTGGAGTCACCAGAGATCATGGGATATATTCACGCGGTCCTTCAAGGGTTGTCGAAGTTCACTAGGGTCCAGTGATACCTAAACAACTTCAATCTGTCCGTCAAAGTGGCATAAAATCAAGGCAAGAGTGAGCCCAAAGCAGGCTCTTTTGCCAGCCTGACAGTAGATGCTTGCGTTTTGATATGCCACAAAATTCATTTTTTAGCTCTCCTCAAAATTTCGTTAAATTCGTTCGACAGCAAATTGGCATGCTTGTCACGCATTTAGGTTACTCCTCATTTACTCGGTTATGATACGATGCTGATGGCGATGCCAGTGAGCACGCTGCGGAATTGTAGGTAGCCGCTGCCTCAATTCTAGTGAAATGCAATCCGCTCTCTCACACGCACGTATATTTTATTTAAGTGGCCGGCCACAATGATAGCAGTTTTGGGTTTTCGCATTCATTATCACCACCAAATTTGGCTGGGAGGCATTCCAGGTATCCGGAGCGCGGTCAATTTGAACGTCAGTTTGTTAGCTCAGTGGAACACAACACCTCACGCTGCACCATTCATCACAACTGCTGGCCAATTATCGCAAGTCGAACGCCCCTGATTTCGGTCTGGAGCCAACTGATGGACAGGTCGGTATTCATTTTTCGTGGAGCGTGAAAGGCAATTTGGAAGCGGAGCTCTTGTGATTCAATCAACCGCCCCGAGGTTGTTCTGCATTCAGTAGCAATCAGACTAGAATCAAAAACCATTTTCATGTCAAAATAATGGAAATGAAGCCTCTGACGGATGAAATAAATGTGGACTGGATAAAAATACTGGTGCGGAAAAGAAATCATCGAGCGGTAATGGCACTCGACACAAATTGAAAAGAATTGACAGGCAATTAATTTGAAGATCATTGTCGGAGAGAGTTCCCTGTGCTGGATGTTTTTGCAAGTCGTCTGTAATTTGATTGGATCGTGGGTCGGTGATGGCTGGGTATAATCGTTTTGAGCCGGGCTCGGGGCGGTTCCTGAATTCGATGTGTTTCACTGCAGACGTTGGAGATGCCGATGGCGGGGTGAAGAACCTTCTCAATTCGATTTGAATGTATCAAACTGGTTTAAAAATTGCCAAAATTGACCCCTGAGCAGATCTGAACCATCCATGTGACAGTTGACGAACAATAGAAGTCAACTCTTTACCAGTCAAAATTGTCCTACTTAGAAGCAGCGAAAATAGCTTTCCCTTATAAATGAAAGAAATAGAGGTGACCTTTTACAAAATTTTGTGATCCAATCCAATCCAATCCATGGTAGTTTAAAATTCAATCCATCCAATCCAATCCAATCAAAAAATTTGTCTATCCATTCCAGTCAATTTTTTTTCTTGATCCAACCAATCCAATCCAATGGATCCGATCCAAAAACTCACCTCTGTTAGAGACCTTTGAATTGTAAAGAAGCAAATTAAAGCAAGTCTTAAAATATATCAAGAGGTTGTTCAAGTACATGCTGAAGTCTGGGAGCACCTGAGCCCGAAAACAATCTAATAAGGTCTATTCAGGCTCATTTGTTAAGCCTGGGTTTGTCTTGTGAATTTTTCAAAACATAGATATAAATTTTTTTGTACCTTAAAAATCCTCTAAAGAGGACTTGCCAGTTAAGCAACCTTTAAATTGGTCAGAAATTAAATTAAGTGTTGGTTGACTGCTTCTCTAGATTTTCGTAAAACAGGGAAAAATAGCTTTAATTGAGATTTGGGTCGAAAGTCTCGCTAACCCCTAGAGAGTCCAGCAAAAGGCCTATCTCGGCTCAAGGTATCCCAACTCTGTATAGGTAATGTCAGCCCCAGGGAGCCATAAATCCAGATTTGGGAAAACGCAATATTCAAAATGCCAAAGGGGGTGAAGTCTCCTCTCCAGTTTCCGCTTCCCACAAGCAGACAGTCAAATGAAGTCAACAGTAAACCGCGCACAAAAGCCGGGATTTGGAGGAAGAAACACATTAAACGAGAACAAAAGAATTAATTAAAGCGAACGTCAATCCGTGCGCAGAGTCACCCTCCGGCAGCGACGTCGAAGGCGACGGTGAAACCATAAATTTAGTGATCAAAAGGCAGGGCAGACAAAGGAGGTTGAATTAGCGTAGTCCAGGTAACGCAATAATGGAGCGAGACCGCATTAGGTAGCGACGTGGCATTTAAAAGTGAATCATTTCGGTCCCCATTTCTTTCAATTATCAAAATGTATGGATGGTAAACGTCTAACAAAACATTACGATATGCTTAACGGACCATTTAACAAATGTGATAAACATATTACTGACATTGCACGTATCTCTCTGGATACTCTGTGTGAGCCAAGCCGGTCTCCGGAGCTAGGGCAGAGGCGCAAGGCAGGAAAGCAGACAACAAATTACACACGTACGAGGACGTATAGCGACGGAGGGAGTCGAGGCATGTAAGCTCGCCTGCCTGCCTTTGCCATCAAGCAAAACATAATATGTATAATGGCAACATAAATTTACTTATTATACTAAAAGCGACAACTGTTGATAATATCTTTAAACGTAGTACGACCATACATTAACAAGATGTTATTGTCACGTAGATATCGCTTTTAATGTTGTGCTATGTGTTGTGTCTCAGTTACCTACCGTCATTTCTTGCACGCCACACTCTCTGTGCTGGGCAACATCGGGCACCATAGAGATTGTTTTTTGCACAATTTGTGTCATGTAATTGTGGTTCCATGCCCCGGAGCCGGAGCAGTGGCACCATGCCTCCAAATTAGTTTTTGACCAACTTATTTGCCATGGGGAAATTTCATCCGGTCGGCACGGCTGGGTTTTGCGGATTAACGCAAGTTAATTTTCTGCATTTTAACGGAAGGGCGCTCGGGTTGACCTGACTAGACGTATTGATTTTAACCGGGAAAAGGCCTGCTTATTTCAGTCATATTTTGATGGTGAAAACCTGCCTTTTAATGCGTCTTTAAAGGTCTCAGGAGAGCTTAAGTAAATCTTTTTATTAGAGACTCAGAATTTCAATAGTTTTTAGGCCAAAATGAGGCTGTGAGATCATTATTCAGGTGAGGTTTAATCAACGCTAAAAGATTGAAGAATTCTAATGATTTTTAGCACATTTTTTTCAAAAATGTGCTTTTGTCTGCGGTTCGCAATTTAAGCAATGATTTTCCACTTTGGAGGCTTATAGCCCCGAAACTAAGTGTCAAATAACCCTGGTTCTTGAAATCGAAAAAAAAAACTTTTTGGCTCCTCTTTGGCTCTTCTAAGCTCTTCTGAGGCTCCTTCGGGTTCCTATTTGCTTTCTCCGCATTTAAAAAAAACGGTTAGAAGAAGGTAGGGAGGAGCCTCGGAGGAGCCAAGGAGGGCCCATAGACATTATTATTATTTTATTTTTGAAAAAAATGTGCTTAACTTCGCAGTTATGCAATTCTTTAATTTTTTTCACTTGTTAGCTTTTCATGTCCTTACCACACTTCTAGGTGACATGAATTGTCTAATCAGAAGAATAAAAAATGGGACCCAGAAACGTCCGTTTGAGACTCTGAGCATACTAAGAGAGGCAGGTTTTGTTCAAGTCTTCTTCCTGAGTTGGTTGAATCCAGAGGATTTGGAGCCCTTCACGGGCTCTCTGAGCTTCTTTGAGTCAGTTGATCAATCTCATTAAGTCAACAAGCCCCCAAGAATACGGCGAGGCAACATTTCTTCATAATGTTGAGTTGATGAGGTTCTAAGAGTCACCTTCTTTTTCCACAAATCTGCCTTCAGTCTGCTTCTGGAGTCTGCCAAAATTCTGTTTTACACCTTAAATAGAGTCAACAGGACTTTTCTCAAGTGCTTAGAGAATTCGTATTTTCACGATTGGACAGCCATTGTTTTGCATCGTAAACGCAAGAAAATTCTAATTTTTCACAACAAACAAAAACGAGGAAAGTCTGGAAAAGGCTACCTCGCCGTCCCCCAGAAACCCCAAGATTTACTGCTTTATAAGCATCCTTAACCCAGTTTAGCCACCCGAACAACATTTTCGTCGCATATATCTTCCCCGAAATCCTCATGTCCAAACTCCATACTCGACTCAATTTATTTCACCTATAAATTTGCCCATCAGTGGTGCCATTCTCTAAGGCGTTCCTACGTGTCAATATCGTCCTCGTTTTCCGAAATTTATATTGTTGTAGGAAAACTTGTGCCTGAACCCTTTTTGCACCCGACAAATGGCGCAATAAAATTCTTCTACACTACGTATGGCAATCATTTTTTGCGGACCAACTTGTGGTAAAAAATAGACCGTCTGCCAGCCATTGCGCTCCAAACTATGGTAGAGTACCGAAATTCAATGAAATATAAAGAGGTGCATGCGAATGGCAAAGCTCTCAGGCACACACGGAGGCGGCAACCTTTAAATTCTCCCAGTGCAGAGATTTATGGTACCTGGTCGTAAAGTCGGTGAGGGGAGCACCCAGGCACAAGAAAGACTGTTGACGACAACGACGACAAAAAACAGCAAATCGAGCTGCAATAATATTTTTAACACAATAATTTGTGCTGAAGAGTGAGCGGTTGTATCTGGAGGAACTACATCGGAACGTTTATTACATTATTGCTCCGACCTTTATGTTTCTTAATTTATATTTCGTTTCATCTTGTATTTTTTGCGCCTGCCTCGGTGAGCCAAGCTGAGCGCTTTATTTCATTCTTTTAAATCGGCTCATAAATTTTCTGCCGACTTTTGTGCTCGACCCGGGCTCCGACTCGGGCCTCTGCTTGTTAATTCTCGTGCATGTGTCATATTTTGGCGGCACTTTGTGCTTCCATTTCAGCGCAGCTAATTTTTTATAATTTCATAAACACACATTATTTTTATTGCTTTGCAGTAAAACTTTTCTGAACGTGTGATTTTACGCTTCCACTCATTTTCGTCTGTTTTTCCTAGCTCATTGCTTCTTGGACTTACTTTTGGAAAAAGATTCTATTCCCCCTGTTGTCTTAAAAGATATTAAATAAAAATAGCCCATACCCTTAATACTAAACATTTCCCAAAACCTACCAGAGGCGTAGGTTGTAAATAAGATAAGTAATAAATGTAACTTCCCCAAAGAAACTTTTTCAGAAACATCATATTTTATTCTATAAAAAAAATTCTGGGCAGACTAAAAAAAAATTGTTTGTGTTTCTAAAAAATTTTGGGTGTCAGTTGTTGATTTTTTCACCAAAAAATGACTGAAAATTGAAGCCACTTAAGTTAACTTTGATTCAAGTAAAAAAATCCTCCAATTGCGAAGAATGTTATCCTGAAAATTGGTAAATGGACTGGAAGGAACTAAGAATGGTAATTTTTATGATTTAGTGGAAGCATTAGGCGCATACGAGCCCCCTCGGGATTCCTGAAAATTTCAAGGGAATGGGAAATTTTTTTACAAAATAATTTTGTTAAAAAGGAATCCAAGAAAAGCCCCAAACTGTCCATAGCTTTAACTTTCCAGGAGACAACAAAAGTCAACTGTCGAGACAAGTCAAGAGAGCTCCTCCCCCGAGTCCGGCAGTCCTGCTCTGGCAACAAGCACTCTCGACCATTTTTATGCGCCTCTCCACGGTCGAGTCCCGTGATAAATTTTTCTTTCAACAACCGAGTTCCGAGAGCATTGTGTCATAAACTTCCGCAACCAGAAAACTTTTGTAAAACGCTACAGAATGAAAAATTATTTAAAATGTGCCAGAAACTTTCGCATAAAAGCTGTCATCTTCTGGACTTCCCGAAAGTGTTGCGGCAGCGAGAAACAAAAGTGTCTGCTGGAACATATCTGTAATGAATAAATCACGGCTTGCCGTCTCGGAATCAGGATGGGAGAGAGCGCCAAAATTTATCTTATCTCCCGACGCGGAGTGTTATGCTGGGAATGAAGAAAAGTTGCTATTTGTTTAACCGTGCCGGGGTGTGACCTCTTCCTTGTTTTCTCACCAGTCACTGCCATAAATAATATTTTATTAAAAATATTACTCATGCCGCACCGCATGTACGGAGAGCTAGGAGCCGCAATGAGGAAGCTCGAGACAAAAAAGTGCGGAAGATTGCCTACCCGAAGATCGTCCCTGAAGATGGCGGCAGCGGAAGGTAATAAAGAACCTACTTTGTACAATTTTGCGAGGAAATTTACGGTGCCCGAAGAGATATATTACAAACAAATGGGTGACATAAATTATGGAGGGAGCGTAAAATATTGGCCCATTCACGAAATTAAACGTGTTTTTAATTGCTCCGAGACTGATCAAGATTTCCCTCGCCTCCCCTGCATGCAGCCGTGCCGCAGAGTCCCCCCGGCATCCTCACATCTGAGCGAGCTTCCCGGCTCATCTCTCATTAAAATACCCATGAGTCATTAAAATAACAAGACCGAGACGACGTTGACTGTTGGTGGCTCGCCCCCGGCACACACTTACAAATTTTTGCATGTTATCTCCGAAATTAAAAACCGCAGGCATGGTGGTCTGTCAAAGCACACAAACATTATGCTCACAAAAAGATAATTACTAAAGTGCAGAGCAAAAAGGAAGTGCCTCGACGATACGTTCGGTGCATGGCGAGAACAAGTGGGCACTTGGAATGCAAGTGACTGGCGTCAGAGCGCACTTCAAGCCGACCGGGCAGCGCTATTCGAGGGTCGTCGAGGAGAAGAAGAAAACTGAAGACGTCTCGTATGAACAGAGAAAGGAGCTAAAGCCCATGAGATCTCTAATTCATTTACTGGACGAAGGACAGACTGAAACCTCAGACCCAGAGAAATTCCCAGATTTTTGCAGTTTCCTATAAAATTTCAGAAATTACCTAAAGTCGACTAAAAATAGAGCTCGTAATCAAATAATCAAATATTTTTCGCCAATATTTTATTGATAATTTTTCAAATATTTGCAAATGTTTTTGATAAAAGGAATAACGAAAATAATTTTCAATTTAGTAATCAGTTGATAAATAAACTTTAAAAAGAGTATTGTGTTAAAAATAATTATATCTTTATATGGGGAAAATTTTTATAAAATATTTACAAACATTTGATATTTGCTTCCATCAAATATATTTCCTCAATATGTGTTTGGTAACTAACAAAAATTTGCAAATATTTGATAAGTGCTTGATTACGAGCTCTAAACAGAAACCCTAAAAATTTTTATTTTTATGAAATTTGCCAAACATTTAACTATTATTCAAAAGTATTTATCAATTTAAGCATATTAATTTAACGATTGAATTTTACATCAAATGAGCCTGATTTTTTAAAAATTATTAAATCAGTGAAAACTTTAAATTTCTTTTTCTAGTTCAAAAAGATTTTAGGTCCTTTCAAATAAATATTTAATTTTCACAGAGGCAATAAAAGTTTGCAAATTCCAAAACATGACTTTTTACTCCACGACCGAAACAGAATCAAAAGCTTGATTGTAGAAGTTGAAGGGAAAATTCAAGCAAAAATATAATCCATTAAATTCTAGGTCCAAGAAAATTTTTGATTTAAGTCTAACATTTGAAATTTTGCAATGGCTCAAGGCTAGCACTGTAGACTCACAGAAACGTTAACAAGATTTTTTCTTACTCCAGTTTTATTTTCAAAAATAAAGGAAAAAAATAAAGACTCCTCTTCGGCTACGCAAACACTTGATAATTTGTCTCGGGCGCAGCTCAGCTCACTTTGCTTATTAGATTGACTGACATCTCAACAATTTCTCTTGACAAAGAAGTCAAGAGACAGGCTTAATGAATGGAAGACAGTGCGCTCACACACACCGTACGCACACACACGAGCCCACAGTAGTGAGCCAAAGTGAAAAGTGAGTGAGTGAAATAAGTACCCGAGTAATCGTCAAAATTGTTACAAATTGCCGTTGACAATGTCATATCTTTTTCCTCTCACACCACCTCTTAACACATCGTTCCACACACACTCACACCATCGGCAGGCCAGCCTGTGTGTGGCTATAGACGAGACACGCTGGGGGAACTCAGAGAGTCTGATTGAGCCATCGTCGGAACTTTTCAAAGGAATCGCATATCCGCTAACTGGGAGGTAGACCACTCACCAACTCCATTTTATGGTGCCCGCTCGCCATCTCCGTCCCTCGTACGACGTCTCTGGTGCCGTCTCGGTCGCACACAACATGGAGGGGAACTCGTTTTTCGCATTCGTGTGAAATCTCACAGCTCGGTGCGGCAGTTTGAGTTGTGTCTTAGCGTAGTAAAGACGTGTTTTGCGGTCGCTCTCAAATATTCAAGTTGAACAATAAGAAAAGTATATAGAAACAAATTATTTTATTCACGACTCGAGTAATAAATAACCTTCCATTACACGGGCAATAAATCTTGTGCAAAAACACAAATCGCAAATGGTGGTTCTTGAGGGAACAACAATGTTAACTGTCGGAAATAATCAATACCTACAGCCTGACTACATGTCACCACCTCCTCCCGTACGTAAAACTTCCTCATTTCTTTCCTGCCAACCACGAATTTCTAGCATTTGGTTGAGACAAAATTTATGAGCTATTTTGAGTAACTTATGACCGCGCACCAACCGCAGGAATTCGTTTCAATCTCTGGTTATTTGTCCGCCCGAATTTTTCTCTGACTCGCTGACAAGCGTTTCGACAAGTTTCGTCAATAAATTGCACCTAACCGAAAAAAAATATTTTTTCGAGTCAAAAATGCTCACCATTTTTGTTCTTGTCATTCCAGATGGATTCGAAGAAAAGCCCCCTGGCGCTTCTGGCGCAGACATGCAGTCAAATTGGAGCGGACTCCGGCAACACCATCAAGCCCATCGTGTTGGAAAAATCGAAAAAAGATAGGCCCCCGTCGGCCAATAACAATAATAGCAAAAGTGAAAATCATAGCGCGAAAAGTGAAAAGTCGGAGGGAATGAAGCTGGCCTTCAAGCCATACGAAACGAATGTGCTGTCGAAAGAGCCCGTTTCCAGTGAAAAACGAGTGCCATCTAGGAATTCGGAAAAAGAGAGCTCAGACAGAGGCAGCACGTCTCCCTCCAACAACAACAATAACAGTGTGTCGAGCAACAATAACAATAAGAGTGAAAAGAGTGAGTCGGAGGAGAAGCAGGACAAGGGGGCGAGTCCCATAATCCGGTCGGGGATGGACGTGCTGCAGGGCAAGGATAACTACAGGCCCTTCCTCCCGCCCGGATTCGAGACCAACCCGGCCTTCCGGTCCCCCTACATGTCCCCCCACCACGCAGCCATGCTGGCGGCCGCCGCGTATCCCCAGAACCCCTTCATGAGTTACGCCCGCATCAAGACTCCCACGGGAGGCGAGGCCCTGGTGCCCGTCTGCAAGGATCCCTACTGCACGGGTTGCCAGTTCTCGGCCCACAACCAGCAGATGCTCATGGGCGCCCCCTGTCCCCAGGGCTGCACCCAGTGCGAGCACCAGAAGTACCTGGCGGCCTACCGTGGTGCTGCCGCCGGATACGCATGTAGCTGGCCCATCGGAGGAGCCTACTGCGGCAAGAGATTCGACTCGGCGGAGGAGCTGTTCGCCCACATGCGCTCCCACACACCCGCGGACCCCACTCTCCTCAATCCCTTGCTCTTCTCACAGTCTGCGGCCCTCCGAAACATGTACACGAGCCCACCGACGCTGAGCCCTCTGTCGGCCGCAGCTGCAGCCCGCTACCATCCCTACAGCAAGCCAGCGAGTCTGCCGGCGTCGCCGTACAGCGCTTTCGGGAACCCGGCCCTCTCCCCCTACTACTCGCCATATGCAGCCGCTGCGGCGCTCTACAGCCAAAGAATGGGAGCAGCTCCATAAACGAAATGTGTCCGGAGACATGGCAGAATTGTGTAAAAATTCAATTTTTGCTACTTCTTTTCTGTGATATACAAAGATTGTTGTTATATGATAAAGAACAGAGACCCAAATGCTTGAAACAGGGTGGACTAGGTAGGCAATAGCGGGGAAATGAATTAATTGATGGATTTAATTTGATTCAAAATTTATTTTCTGATTTTTGGGCTCACTAAGTTCACAAAATCAGCTCGGTAGAAGCTTCAAAAAATTTTCCTTTGGTTATTGATTGATTGGACTGCTTTTGAAACTCGTTTTAAATTTAAATAACTTAATCCAGAATTTTTTAAATCGTTTCAATTGACATTAAATAGAGAATTTCCAGTGACCCTTATTTTACCGTAATTAAATTCAAAAGCTATGTTGTCTGAGGCTAAATTTATTTTTTCTGGAACAATTTTCAAATTGGTATTGATCTGTATTGATTGATATTAACCATCCCTGATTGCATGAGAAGAAAACCCTCCTTTGTTGCTCAGATCCCCGCTATCAAAACAAGTCCACTCTGCTGACAACCTAACTACACAAAGATATAAGACAATGATATTACGAGACGTAGGGTTATTAAGCTTGATAGACTCCAAATTCGTTCAAATCGTCTTTTACTGGTTTCAAGTAAGATAGCTTTGATTTGACTCTCGAAGATTAGCAGACTAGGATTTCACCTAACTCCGAGGTTTCATGCCTGGAACTTTGTTATGATTTCTGACACCATCGAGACACACACACTTAGCATTATTTATTTTAGAGTTACGCTAAATCCTTAGGAACGTAAAATTTTTTATGAAAATAAATGCAAAAATTTCTTGAAAAAAAGTTTGTTTTTCTTCGAGCTCCCAACTCCCAAACCCAGTTACGACTCTGTAAATTTCGCATCTCTTACCTGCGCAACGTGATTCATCATCCGGCATGCACACTGACAAATGCGACCGGAAGGTGTCAAGATTGATGATAATAATGAAGCAATCATGTTGAAGTTGGATGGTTGGAAATTGACACGCAAACACGATGCAGTATAGAGAGGGGCAGCGTCTGCCTCGGCTCGGAAAGGCGCATACTTAAATGTGTATTATGACAACGGAATGACAGCAACACAGTTTTAGATTCCCACAAATAATAAACCTACCTCGTACAGGCTACCCACCATAACTCATATTTTATTATTTCAATTTTTAAACTGCATATATTTACCTTCAATGTAAACCTCCTTGCCATCATCATCAACCGACTATAAATCAGCAGTCGGAAAGGCAGATAGACAGGCATATTATCATAGTCATTATTGTTGTTATTATTGTTTCTGTCTTCCACCCAGTCCCAATCTATATGGGTGACGTGGACGTGCGAGAGTACGGCATTGTTTGTGTGTGAATACTCGTTCTCATTGAGCGACATGGACTTTGTGTGCCCCCCAATCTACTGCACAATCTACGGCGCTTGACAGACACTTCGTATTAAATTGTCAAGTAGGTTAAAGCTCATTATAATGAATTATGATGGATGAATGATTGATTATACGCTTGCTCGCTTGACGACGACCCGACGCGTATGCATGGATGCAATTTTCTCTGGTCTCTCGGGTACTGCGACCACGTGAATCCCGATTGTGTACCACGCAGGGCTCGAAAGGGAGAGCTGAGGCCACCGCACTGTTGCTTTATGGTATGCTGTCACTTCAGAATACACACAAAAGGAATGTCTGTAATTTATTAACCCGTACATCTTCATAATTGCTCCTGCAGGCCTTCAGAAACGAGCTTTTGGATCCTTCAAGGTCTCTGGGAAAAATGGCTTATCACATTTCCGATTAAGGCTATTTTTAAAAAGTTAAGATTTGAAAAGTCTCGTTTTAGAAGAAACCAATGCAAACCTAAGATCTCCAAATTAAGTTGGTTTTTGTTTTACGTTATTGTGCTCAGTTTTCTAGTCCTGGTCTTTGAAATAAAAAACATAAAAATCAAAATTTCAAATTTTTTAGTAAAAATGGTGCCGTTTAACACCAAAATATGATTCGATTTGAGCCTCTTTTTCGTTTTGCAGTTAAATTATTCTTTAGTTAATGATTTTTTCAGCTCTTTGATTATCATTTAAAATTGTAAGTATGGGATCTCACCATATATGGTACCTTAATTGATTCATCATGAAAGTAAGAGCTCCAAGTAAAAAATATTTTCGATTTCTATAGCTGCAGAAAATTTTAAAAATTATAAAAATGTAAAAATTCAAATTTTATGAAATTTGATTAAATTTGTCGTCTTCAAGACTCCTTAGTATTTTTTCAGGGCTCAGGGCTCATTGGCATCAATACAAACACGGACATTTCTCAAAAGAAATTTTTTAAAAATTTTTATTTTAAAAAAATCAGCCAAAAAATTATGACCGACATGGCAAAAGCCCCCTGTATCCTTCTTAAACACCTCAGGCCACCGTACCTGAGGCTATTTAGCTGTTGGTATGCAGTTGAGACCTCAATTGACTTTCGAAAGAGTATAATTCAATATGTTGCGTTGCTAAAGAAGAAAATGATTAGTGTCTGATGCTCGCAAGCTCACATCCATCTACAGCATGAGCTCCATTACAAAGAAGATTGAATAGCATCCATTAATCACTTATCAAGTACAATGAAAGTAATAATAACGTTTAATATATTGCCTTATTAATCATGTTACTTAACAACAATCAACCATGTTTGAAGTCTTCAAGGCACTTCTTTCGTTTTCTTCTTCGTTTTCCTCTCTCCTCCGCAAGCCGCTCGTCTACCACAGTGCCTCGTTGCTCTGCTCTTGCTTTATCGCTCGTCGGCAGGCAAATAATGCGCGATACACTGAGAAAACAGCACAAAACACAACAATAACATGCAGTAATAATTTTATGATCAAAGCATCGCAGCTTTGGTTTGTTGCTTCTTATGATTGCTGCGCCCTGCCTCGCTTCTCTCCCACTGCACAGCGAACACGTTCGTGCCCTGCATGTGAGCATCACAAAATGCAATTGAAAAATACTGAGAAAAGGTCCGTAGAGAGAATGGAGGCAGCGTGCGAGATAAAAGAGGCGAGCAATGGCAAAGCGAGTTACTTCCAGAGGGAAAACAACAATTTAATCGATTGCCAAGAGCAGGCATTAAAATTAATTTTTATGTGAAGTACGGAGAGCTCCGAGAAGGAAAAGTTATAAATGGCATGATAAATTACCGCAGTGATTTCTTCATTTATGTTATTGATATCTTACGCGCCGGCCAATCGCAACCGACTCACATCCAATTACGGCAAAGTGACTGCTGAATTAACACCGAGAACTGCGATGTGCCTCGATTAGAGCCCATAAAAGATTTTCCTCGCACTCATGCAGATTTTATCGCTTTGCAGGAGCCATACAAGTTAAACCCTCGGCTTATTCTAGCTTAGTTTGTGAGAGAGGATTTGCTTTTCAGTTTGAGTTGTGGGAATAATTTTTTGCTCTTTTGGAGGAGCCGCTTGGTCCTGACAATGGGCCTTCCGTAGACTTGAAATTGTGATTTAAAGCCTCTTATGGAATCTCATGAGAGAATTTCTACCCCTTTTCATCTCCTTCTCCCCTTTTCTAGATCTAAAGGACTCTTAAAATTTTCCAATCATCCAAATTACTCCAGAATCAGCTTTGACTAGATTTTAACTAGCTATGTCTTGGCTGTTGGATCTAATGGGGTCCCTTGTCAATAAAAGGAGGCTTTAGTCTTCGAGTATGGAAATTTTTCAGGTCGGTCGCTTTTTATATGGAGTGGACAAACAGAGAAAAATTTTTAGCCAATTTTCGTGGAAGTCTGGATTTGAGATGACTCGGATCTCCCAAAGTACTTAAGTCCGGAGGCTCATCTCTTGGTGGCTGTTTTTAGGGGTCCCTCTAGTGATCGTCACCAAAGATGGGAGCTCTAGCCCCCGTACTTTGGGAGCTAGAGAAAATCGAATTGTTTCGAAATTTTTGTATTTGAAAATTTCACCAAGATTTGATTTTCTCTAGCTCCCAAAGTACGGGGGCTAGAGCTCCCATCTTTGGTGACAATCACAAGTGGGACCCCTAGAAACAGCCACCGGAGCCTCCGAACTTAATTACTTTGGGAGATTTTTTTTTCGATCCAAGTAGGTTTCAAATCCAGACTTCCACGAAAATTGGCTGAAAATTTTGCTCTGTTTGTCCACTCCATATAAAGAGCGACCGACCTGAAAAATGTCCATGCTCGAAGCTAATTATTCAAATTACTCCAGAATCAGCTTTGACTAGATTTTAACTAGCTATGTCTTGTCTGGGTACGTCACTGACGTTGGATCTAATGGGGTCCCTCGTCAATAAAAGGAGGCTTCAGTACCCGAGGTACTCCGTATAGATAGTATTCGTTTGAGCTCAGTACCAATTTTGGGCCTCTCCAGGACTATCAATAAAGTTGGGATTCCTTTAGAACATTGACTATAAAGGGTACTGGTAACTCTATTTTCAGTTTAGATGAGTATTTTGCTTTCGAAATGAAGGATGAAAATTGTGAAGGAAAAATGTCTTATACCTGTTCACGAGAGCACCGAGCGCTCGTCCCTGCGATTCCCACAGACTGACAGTATCAGTCACAAATCACTGTCAGAGGGAGATCCAGCTGTGACGCAAGCTTTCCACACTCCACTTCTCTCGCTCTCCACATTAGTAATCTCTCCCTAATCTGCGTGCTCAGACTTCATTAGGTATCGACTTACCTTCGACTGTCGGACTCCCCGGGACGAGCACTCGCATAACTCAAATTCCAATCGCCTCAGCACTCATCAGCGCAGGCACCTCAGAGGTCATCTTTGGTGGCCGTGACCTGCTGCCGCGATACCTGAGTGCCTGCCTGCGCCCCTGCGCCTCAGCCTGTCACAACCGATAATTTATTATACGCGCCACTGCGTGCTATGGCGGACCCAAAATGGATCCATGAAAGAAATGCTGATTAGACAGCAGATAGGCTCTGGCTGAGCTGAGAGTCAAGTCGAGTCGAGTCAAGTCATCAATCAGCGCGTTTTGTCATGTGCGACCCCAAACATTTCTCGTCATATATTTTTGATTTCAGTCACAACGTTTCGGAATCGGAATGCTTATGTAATCGTGCTTCGAGGTACATGGAGGAGCCATCTGCGCATTGTGTGTTGGAGAGTATGATAATGCCGAACGACACCCAGAGACGTAAATCATTTTGTTGAAATAAATTAGTCAGCAGTTGAAAATGTCATGTAACATCTAAATTTGAAGTGTTATCTGGTGCTTTTATCGTCTTCCCTACGCCTCCTCCTTCGTCCACTCCGCTGTTGATGATGATGTTCCAGTATCATGGAAAAAATATTTTAAATTAATGCTTTGCTTTTTTAGAATTTTTTACTGATCATTTTGAGTTTTTGAAAATCCAACATGGCCGCCAACATAACCGTTACCAGACCAATTTTGCGACAAAATTTTTTTCTTTCAAGCCAAAATATTCTATAATTTTGATATTTCGTGTTTTCAGCTTCACCTTACCTCATTTTTACCATTTAAACTGATTTTGATGCCGATTTAATCTCGATAATTCCTCTTTTTGGGTAAACCAATCAACTAATTCAATTGTCAAAGTAAAACATACATCTGGTTAGATCATATTTGAAATAGGATTGTGTTGAACTGACCTATCAATGAGGTTATTAAACTTCATAACCTTTGTTTGCACTCTCTGAAGAGGTACTTAGGTCCTAGAGCATGGAAATTTTTTTTTCCACTTTTATAAGAGTGGAAAAAAAATTTCCATGCTCTAGGACTTAGGTACAGCTAGCAATGAAAATTTTCCCTTTACCAAACATTGCCCGCCTAGGAGGGAGTTTTTACACATACGTATACGAAAATTAAAATATAAGAAAATATAAAACGAGTGATTTAGGGTTTTAATTGTCATTCTAGGATATTTTTGTTTGATTCCAAATTTAATTTTTTTTAAGGTTAAAAGAAACGTCATTTACGAAACAAATAAATTTTTTGCTGCAAATTGAATTGTGAATTAATTGAAATTTAATATCAAGTGTTGACATATAATTGAAATGTTCAAACGAAATAGGGTTGTATATTTTGACAGAAAAGCTGGGGACGTCTAGTTCAGGTATTGGAGCACTAAAGTCTATTGACCCTTACTGACAGACAGATCCAACAAATTCAATAAAAACCAAAGACCCAGAAAGTTAAAAACTTTCTTTTATTTGTCACTTCCTTGAGCTGTCAGAAGCAAGACGAAATCGAAGAAAAAACAAAGTTTTTAATGATCGCCATGAATAATTAACATTTAATCTGCCTTGTTTATTAAATGTGACTCAACCCAGCGCTCCGAGTTCAAAATTAATGATCGCATCTTTTACGTTTCATTGCTCGCGGAGCGACGCGGCCAGAGCTCGGCGACTCACCTCCCGTGTTGAAAAATTGACCTTAATCAAAATCTTTATTTTTTCATCTCCTCATCATTTCGTTAATTTTTATTGCCCATCCATTTTCTCACATCTTTTGATTTTGTGAACATTTTTATTGCGCGCCACGGCGATCCGTTTTATTGCGTCTCCACGTCTCGCTCGTATTCCCCCATTGAGGCAAATGAAGAGGCTGACAGCCACTAAAATATCTCAAAATGTTTATCGCACTCAACAAGATGCAGCTCGCTGAAGATTTTAGCTAATTGAAATATTAATTTTAAGCAGTTGGTGGTGAGCGCAGCCATCCTTTGATTTTTATCTCCCTCCTATGGCCGCTCGTAAATTACCGTATTTTGTCATCGATGCACTAGCAGCTGTCGGCTAATGCAAGCAACGACGTGAGAACGGAAAATGATGGCAGGCGCACGGTATTTTATGTAGATTTAATATAAAAACTACGGAATTAACAGCATCGCAGTGTTCGCTTTATGTCTCTGGTGCATGAAATGACTTTTAATTAATATTTTAGTGTTTAATATCACAGATAAATTGATGCAATTTATTAACTCCTGGCGCTGCAACTGGCAGCCATTCCAATCCATTTTCTTTTGTATTCTCTTTTGTCCGTCCTGCACCGTCATTTCAGCACGGCAACTTAATTATGGATGGGCCCTGCTCCCATTGATTAATTGGGCGCCCACTTTGCTTCACGAAGAGAGAGAGAGAGGGAAGGGGCATTTGCATGAAAGTTTATGACCCTTGATATTTTTATGGAGCATAAATTTGTCTGTTGAAATCAGGTGAAATCTACGATAAGTTTTGGGTGGTCCAAAGTAGTAAAATTCCCTACATTTTTCAATTAAAATTCATAGTTTTTTTGCCTATCAAATTAAGACGTTCAGAGACGTAACTAGAATTGTAGACTAGAGGCAGGCTTCGAATGTGTCAATCACAACTAATATTGGCCCTAGACCTTACAAATAGAACTAATACCTTAGGATCTCAGTCAAAACCTATCAAGGGATTCTTGCTATTCGTAAATTTGACACATGCACGGCTCAAAATATATCTTCTCAGAAAAATGATTTTCTTAGCTTAGAAGCCAGATACAAGACTGAAACAACGTTCGATCTGTTATCCTTAAATTAAGTTTTTATCCAAAACAAAGTTGAGCCCCCTAAGTCTTCCGTAGCTTGAGCCATGTGTTCCTGAAAATGCTTAATTTGCCCTCAACCACCCCTTTAAGTGCATATTTGAGTATGATCAGAGGGGTCTATTACCAACGTTTTTTATGAACGTTTAAATTTAACGTGACTGGTTGAGTTTTGAAGGTTTTTAGCTCAAAAAATACAAAACACAAAATTGAAAAATAGTAGTAGAGAAATATGGACTTTTGCTCTTCATTTTCCCATATTTCAAAACTAAGATCTGAAAATTTATGAAATTTTGTGTTAATGTTTATCCTCAAATGAGACACAAAATAACAAATTTTTAGATTTTTCGAAAAATACCCTTTTTAATTATTCAAAAAATAAGTATTGTTTATGATATATGTATATGAAGATATATTTTGGATAAATTATTTTTTAACCTCAGTTTGTTTGGAATTTTATGCAGTTTCTTAAAAATTGTTATTCATTAAAATCAGACAAGTAGTTTTGGAGAAACAAATGCAAGAGTGAGGGCTGAAAACCACAAATTTAAGGTGACCCCTAGGGCAGCCATGATGGAATTTCAACGCAGAGAGTTTTCATTTCAAAAATTGAACAAATGTGCCAAGTTTCATCGAAATCAAAAATCGAAAGGTTCAAAAGTTGTCGCTTTTGTTTGAAACTATCCAAAATTAGCCCCTTAGAACATTTCTAAAATTACAAGAGGACGCCCTTGGGTCAATAAGGTTTATTCTATAATTTTGATAAGTCTTAATAGACTCTATAAGGTCCCTAGAGCTGAAATTATCACTTATCAATCTAAAGAAGTCACGCGAAGGGCTGAACTTTGAGCCTTTTGAGCTTAACTATGGACCTTAGAGCTGTATTGGAGGTTTTAGAGTTATATTAAACACCTCTCGGGATAAAGTGGGGGAAAGAGTATGATTTTATGGCCAAGAGAACAACATTGACCCTAGTTTCCAGAAGATTGAAACTCAACAATGGGCTCTTTTGGAGGCTCAGCCCATTATTAACGAAGATAAACCCCCGCTGACATCTGACAAAGAAAGACCTTGAGCACCTCTGCCGATCCCGAGAGTCACATGACTCGCTCCCCCAGCCCCATCTAACGCCTTGTATGAAGTGTAATTTATGCATCTAGTACACGATAAAACGACACCAATCGCGATGAGTGACGCATGCACAAAGTGCCTGCTATACGTGGCTACGACTGCTATATGTTTATTAATTTATATGACAATTATATTTGAATCTATAAACTGCCCATAAACTCGTTAGTTATGGATTGAATTGTAAATTAATTGCTAAATACACGATGCTGTGTGTGCTTTTGATTTAAAATTACTAATAAATTATTGACATTACACACTGGCACTGGCGATTATCATTTGAAAGCGAATAGATTTCCATTAATACATTATAAAACGTGGATATGTAGAGCCGTGGCTCGTAAAGAGAGATATCAGTTTGTCGTTTATGCGAGTCGCTGTGACAGTGACAACGGCAACATTATTAATATTGAAATGACAAATATTTGACTAGTTTATTGATTTGTCCTCTTTTTGTGCGTGTCAGCCAGCAGCGACGGCGGCGGCGCTCGGGAGCGGATGCAGAGATATCGAGAGACTCGGAGTGAGCGACCGGCTAATGGCCACGAGGCTCATGGCATTTATCACTGTCAACTAACCGACACTCTGTTGATTTGTTGTCGCCCGAAATTTGGACATTTCAGCATATATTCCGGAGCCGTAACCGCCGGCTGACTAAGATTTAGCTTGCCTGTGTATTAGCAAGTGAATCAATCAGTCGCATGTCAAGTGACACCCACTTTGGGTTAACAAACATACATTTTAGCACCCCTGCTGTCCGTCAGGCACTCCTTCGTCGATATTCGATATGGGATGGATGACAAGAGGGGGCCGTACTTGTTGGTCTGTGTCTGTAATTTCGGTGTTTGTGCTTCTGGGCGACGATAAAGGTTTGATTTGGGACCGAAAATCGAAATTTTGGAAATTTCCAAAATCAAAACTCCAGGAAATTGATTTTCAAAAAATGAAAAAAATTTAAGCTCTTGGGTTAATTGACCCCAATGTCTGAATGTCAGGGTTTTCAAAAACATTGAATTTTAGCGCCACCTGTTGGGGAGATTTTCCAAAAATGTTAATTTTTGCATACAAAATGGAATCACATTTTGAAAATTCGGAATTAAAACCCTGATGATGGGATTTTGAGACTTGGTAAGAGTCTGTCGTTGAATTTTAACTCCAACGATGAAAAGGGAAGTTATGAGGTGGATAGAAAATAAATTTAATGGAAATGTGGCTTAAAGTCACCGAAAGTCAAAAATGACCAAGTATGTAGATCAGACGGTCGCTCTCAAATCGTAGTAAATGAACGTCAAAAAATCACCCCTACTTCAGGTCCCCTCTTTAAATCTTTTTGAAGTTTAATTTTATAAATTCCCTATTTTTAGACTGTGGAAAAACTGTAGGGTCTTCCTGGGATATACGTTTTCGAAGCCAAGTCCCAGGATCAATTCTGTTCCAAGACCGGAAACAGAGTACCTCTCACTAAGAAGGTAACCTCGTAATCAATGGAATTAATATCAATGCGTGATATCCAAACCCGAAAACAGTGAGTAATGACAGTTTTATTGGCAATTCCAATAATTACCTTGATTATCAGATAAGCGTTTTATTGCCCCATTGTTTTAAATAATTCCCGCCCTTGGGCAATAATTTACGTAGTCCTCGAAAACACGTGACGTCAGGAAGCTTTAATTTCAAAAATCTCTATTCTTATCTACTGTAGTCGTAAATCAAGAGCCTTATCAAGGGAAAGACAACCTCCTGACACAATCTCATAAAAAGTCGGCCAAGCTTGTGAGTGCCATTGATGTTATTATTGTCAAATGAAGGGGTTGAAATGGCAGAGTTCGCATGAAAGAGCACAAAAATGACATCTGACAGAAGTTGGAGTGTCAGAAAAATGAAAATTAAATGAGTTGAACAAAACATGCGACAATATGCAGCAGTCACATGGGCCAGAAATAGGACGCTCGGCGGACGACACAAAAAAGAATTGTCAAGCGAGTGAAAAATAATACGAGTCAGTCAGTCAGTCACTTGAAAAGTGTCAGCTGAGAGTCGTTATTATTATTATGAAATTGTATAATTGTCAACACATAATATGACATTCTTCACCACTAATTTGAGACTGTGACAAGGCGGCTGAGACGTGTCATGCAGCAATGTGAGTTGGCTGAGGAGGAAAATGTGCATGTGACAATAAAACGAATAGACAGCGAGATGACAATTTGCTTTTCTGTGCTCGTTTCTATTTTTTCACTTCTCCAGAGGCAGAACCTAGGAGACAGGTCTGTTTTCCAGGGAAGGAGCCTGAGTCAACCGGAAAAAGGTTGACTCTCAAATGTTCTAAATCTGAAGATGGAGCTGAATGTTAGGCCCTTTCAAAAATTATTTCGTCTCAGAACCCAGAAAGGCCACAGGTTTATGGGCAATTTTGTAAAGTCTAAATAAAAATTTTAATCTGGTTTTTTAATACATCATTGTTTTGGTTCCACAACATTCCTACTCCAGTGCCATTATTTTAATTTTCTAATTTCAGCATTAGAAAATTTTTAAAAATATTTTATTAACATTTTTTTAGAATTTAGTTTCAAAAAAATTTTGTAAAAATAACGAATGCTTTCAAAATTTTACTCAGAGTTGGTATTAAGGAGGTCAGTTGGGTGTTTGAAATTGAGCTTTCTAATATGTAGACAAATTTTTCCAGAGACGACACCATGGAAAAAACCCCCGACGGCCTTTTGATGCTAAATTAACGTAACTCATTAACTTGCCTGTTTTCAGAAAAGAAGCTTTAAAAATGTCGAAATGAATTTTTTAATAAATTTTCAAAAAATTTACTCCAGAATCGGAACCTGACACGCCTCTCGACCCTCCTCTGGCCGTCATTTTCCAGTCACATGATTTCACTCCACCGCCTCTGGCACTGTCATGTTCAAGCCACCACCAGCCCCCACCTCCATGCTCGCTTTCTCTCTCTCTCTCTCTCTACACCACTCTCGCAGTAAAAGAGTGACTTTGTGTCACAAATATGCAAACTCTTTTCCCAGATTACATTTTGCCGCTCCTGTCAGTCACATTTCAGGAATGAATAATAATTTGTGGAGCAACGTCACCTTGCTCAAGGCCTGGCTGCATCTGGCGTTCCCCGGAAAAAAGTGGAAAATGGAAATGCATGTTGGAATCAATGTGAATGATTAACATCCAACGAGACGTGATGTTGAGTTCCACTCCTCGCAGGTGACAGCCCGACTCGTACACTGCCTGCCTGCACTTCCACACCGGATAACATGCGCTGATGAGTTTTGTCAATTATCCGCACAATGAACCGCGACATGTACCAGCGCGTATTACAACATGATGTGCTAATTGCGGAACGTGTGATGCGGTGGTGTCACTTTGCAATAATAATGTTAATTGAATGTGGCACACATTATGTGGAACCACTGACACGCACTTGTGTGAGCGTTCGAGTATGTGCCAGCCCATGGTGTTCAGTGCGAATTTCAATATTTGTGGGGGGTGAAATGTGACGAGTAAACGAGGGGTGGAATTTTGTCGACTTTTCAATGGAAGTCACTCGAGTCGACTTGAAAAGGAAGCAAGATTGACGCCTAGAGGTCTGGAATAATAACCCCTATAAACGGAAGATGAAGCCCATTTTTCCCGAATGAAAAAAATGTTGCTGGTGTCGAAATGAGCCTAAATTAAACTATCTTAGGTCCAATACTCATATTCATTGGCGCATTGGGGCCATCTTGGGCCCTCTTACCTAGAGTAATCATCCTAAAACATGAAGTAGGCACTCCTAAAGCAGGAGTTATCACCTCAAGGACATTAGTGAGCACCTCAGAGCTTAAGTGGGTGACCCTATATTCAAAAACGGTGCCCCAGAAATAAAATAATCGCCACCAAAGCAAATCTGGATACCCCTAGAACTTAGTCAGCACCCCCAGGACCAAAGATACTGCCATAAGGGCTCAAATAGGTAGACCTAGACCCGGAATGAGGGCCCTTTCAAAGTTCTAGAGGAGTTCAGCTGACCCAAGACCTCCCAATTTTCACTTTAAGATGGAATTAAATAACTTGTCAGCTCAAAAATGCCATAACCAGACATCAATATCTGCAAAAAAATCTAGTTTTTAATTGCGGCAGAAAATGGGTTTACAAGGAGCAGAAACTTGTCCAGATCTCAGACATCTTGAAAAGCTAGATGTCTATCCGGCTTGCCTTGAAGAGACCTCTCTCTGACAGCCAATAAACCAGCCGACAGCTCGAACGAAAGCTGCAATTTCATTCCGTACCGAGAGAGATGCCGCATTCGGAGCGACCGAAGCAGTCTAGTCCTCACAGTTGACATCAAAAAGCAACAGTGATTTCAAATGTACATTATCACAGTGACGCGTTGACAAGATTGTGGTTGTCATCAACTGAGGAACAGTTTCCTGAACTACACCAACCACCCCGCCGCTACTGCTTGCACATTTATGTATTGCCTACCAATTTGCGAGACTCTCATCGCCACATGCACACGCTCCGATGATGTACGGAATGATACATAAATCGTTACAAGTCATTTATTCACGTCAAATAATGTATAGCTCACGTCAATCAAAGTTGTCTCTCTCCACAACGCGCCGAGTGCCTCACTACTTCCACATTTGCTGCTCGTTCCATTTTGCACAAAATCACAAATCATCGTGTGGTCGGTTTCCAGGCCCCGCTAGACTCGACGGTCTTACGTGTGCTGGAAAAATTGGAATTCGTGCGCTGCTAGTTGTCCAAATTGAACGCTGCTTTTTCAACAGCCCGAATGCCAAATGCGGTTGAGATATTAAGAGGTGTCTGAATGCATGCGGGCCCAAGTCGAGCAGGCAGGCATCAAAAGGCGAGGCAAGGATGTGTTGTTTGAAGAGAGTTCGTTATTCATTCTCGAGTCCACTTGAGCGTGCTTGTCTTGTTACACAAAAACACTTGAAACCACACTCTACTCCACTTAACTTCTCGACCACTTTTGAGGCAATTTCAATCGGAGGGCCAAGAAACTGCAGTAGGTTGGTCTGTTTGTCTGAAACTAATACTAACTAATCCTCGATTGTGAGCTTTCGAAAAAATAATCTGCCATCTTGGAAGTCGCCATATTGACGGACGCCATTTTGGAAAGTTTCCATGTTGAAGGTCATATTGAAAGTCAACATGCCGAAGGTCCCTACATTATTTTCTTTTAATATTAAATTTAATTTCGAACCTCCTTTGTGAACAACCATTTTTAAATCCACCATCTTGAAACACACCATCTTGAAATACCTAAGTCAGTATGGATTTTTTTTGCCATGGTGGAGGTAAAAGGCTACCCAAAGGTACAGGATGGTACTAAAAAATTCTGTGGTGTAATCAGGCAGCCTCTAATCTTGAAATATACTCTTATTGCCCCAGTAGCCAGCCCCATGGCTGATGTGAAAGCTTTCATGGTTAACGAAGTCACCTTCGAGCTTGCTTCCTGGTGATTTGGCGGCTTCCTTCCTAATATTTGGGGGGAGTTCAGCGCTCAATAACCGTCCCCCATTTTTATCACCACTGGACCCATTTCGTTTAAAACTTGAAATTTTTCTTTATTTTTTATCTATATATTTTTAAAATTATTCCTGAAGTTTTTTTTAGGTTTTTAAAAATTCGTAAATTAATCCAGGCATCGAAAATGAATTACTAAAATTGAGGTTAAAAGTGTAACTCCAGTTATGTAATGAAAAAAACCTAATTACTCTGAGAAGTTGTTTAAAATTGAAGTTTTGATGGAAAATCTCAAGAATAAATTCCACCCACTGAAAATCGACTCAAACGGCCTCTCTGGGCTTTATTCCCCCTTCCGCTAGACCCTCGTCTCTCAGCTGCTCCGATGTGTGGTGCCTCTAATATCGTACCGTTGAGTTACGATGATATGTAAATCATTCATTGCGCGACTGACTTTAGTGCCATTGTGCTCGTACGAACCTGCGAACCTCTCTTGATTTATGCCACCCACGTTCAATGTCAATAGTAAGTGGCATGGCATTTGGTTACATGGTGCTGAGGACCCGTAGAGCACCAGTGGCGCGGAACATGTGTTGGAACAAGACAAATCAACAAATTACAGTGATTATTATGTTTCATACGCGGAGCCCGCATTTGACGTGATTTGGACGAATTAATTTTCGCCCTTTATCTCCACGTCAATCTCCGGAGCGGAGCGCGGCGCAATTTGGGGAACTTTATGAAGATTTGACGGTGATGGCTTGGCACGGAGCGGAGCGGCGTGGATGACGGTAGAAACGTCACGGGGAAGACAGTTGGGGCATGTTAAAAGATTGCAGTCGTGAGCTGTCACGTAGCGGAGGTAAAAGCAGGGCTCCGAGACGCTCCAAGTCAGCAGCTAAGAAGCAATAAAATATGAAGAAATAAGAATTATTAAAGTCATTTATCCACTTCCATCCTTTCTCCCGTGACATTTATTACAATTACGTGCGGTTCCTTCCAGTAACATAAATTTTTCACGAGTGCGAACCCAAAATGAAATATACACCAGTGAAATTTTTTTCATCGTGTCGTCTCCTATTCTCCGCTCTGCATGTTTGCCCTGTGTCTTGACTTTCTCGCACTCGTGATAATAATGGTTTCAATAAATATGAAATATGGGCCAATGTTTTATTCAAGAAAATTGGCAAATATATCACTCGGTTCAAAATACAAACTGGCTCTCAACCTCACGGGGACTAGCTCGAACCTCAGGCCGGAGGGGAACACAATAAAGTTCTTTTGTCTTTCTTCGACAACATGCACGCTGAAAGGATTCGTTCTTACGTAGCGTCGTCGTCGTCGTCGTCGCGCTACTGCGGCAGCATTAAGTTATGGTGCATGCAAAATAAATGTTTTGCACAAAAGAAGAAACCCAGGCCGAGTGTATAGGTATTGTGTGTCGAGTTTAGCTTTTTGGGTAATAAAACATGAGCCGTTGTGGCATGTAGGTACAGTTGACCCTCGTTGAGTTCCGAGATTTTTTAGCTATGATGTTTTTTTGGCTAATTTTGGGCCAATCATCAAATATTAACTAACTCAGGTCTCTTGACGATAAAAACGCCATCTAGAACGGCTTGCAGCTTGAAGAAGGGGCTCTTGATGAGGGGTGTGAGAAGGGAGTTTTCTAAAAGCAGTCCTGTTAGAGATCTCAGGGGTTTTGAAGAGGTTCTTTACTTGAGTATTTTATTGGAGTAAGAAATATATAGAGTGCCCACCTGAAAATTTTTTTGTGGAGGTCCAGGAGCTGAAAAATGATGAACAAAAATTTTGAATGTTTAAATTTTTGACAATCCCTGAGAAGAAAAATTACCACCTGATGGGGACTGGGACTCTATATATATTTTTCTATAATAGTATTTCGTAAATTTAGTATTGATTGGTAATGATTTGTGTTGACTGTCTCAAATTGGCGTCAAGACAATATGTTACCTCATTTTTGTATGAATAAGTAAAGCTGACATTTAGAGTCACCTGAAAAGGACGCCTGAAAAGAGAGAATGAATTGGCTAATAACTTATTTTTCTTCCTATGTGAGACTTGTAAGAGCCAATGATTGACCCTGAACTCCGAATAACGAGGACCGGCTGTATCGTGGCGCGCAAAACCGTTTAATAGAAAAATACGAAACATTACATAAATTATAATGCAAATAATAATATTCTCATGCATAAAGAAATATTTATTTCGCATAATATCAAAAAAGAAAATTTAATAAGAAACATAACAATAACAAATGTATTTTATTGGGCATATAGAAGCAGTACAGTAAGCAAGGTAGTAAGGTCATATATTTTCTTTTATTGTCGCATAATTTTTTGTGTTTTTTCTCCTTTGCTTCCATATAAATATCGTAACAATATAACGTGTAAGAGTGAATTGACTGCGTGACAAACAAAGCAGCTACCAACCCTTTTCCCTTTCCGACAGCCATTCTTAATTTTTATGGCATTGTTTAAAATTATGTCACTCGAGACCTGACAACAGTTGAAACATGTCATAATTTAGAGTTTTATGGCTTCGAGGGTTTCTCAACTCTCATGCTCGATTAGCGCAATTGATACAAAAATAAACATTGTCGGGATTTTATGCATGAGAAAAAGAGTATTGGAGGCACTTAAGCTGAAGACGGTTTACGACTCCCGGGTCATCAAATTCCATTTGCCCGATTCTCACGAACCTTCTCTCGCCTCTCGAGGGTGCGTACGCGGACCTTTTTACCTCAAAGTCGCACAATGTCAATAGAAAATGGCCTCAACTAGCGAAAACAGACCATGAACTATGCGCACTTAACGAAGAAATTTTATTACTTTCGCCGAGCTCGTATAAATTTCATTCATTCTCCGCTTCCTTCGCACTCCCGCACCCACCAGGGCCGAACCCGGGACGAGGGACGGCGGATCTGCTCTGCTGGAGTCCGCCTCTGTCTCCTCGGCCGGCTCATGTATCTACAGTTACGCCATATTTCTTTTTCTGCACTTGCCAGCAGCGGCGCGCAAACACTTTCCTATGCCACGCCGCCAAGTCTTGGGCCGTGAGTAATTTTAACTTGCTTTGAATCAAGGGGAAGATTTATGATGCAATTAGTTAAAAAATGTTATGTTGCAAATGAAAATAAAATAATAATTTATGCGATACTTAAAGTAGTCGTTGCACATTGCCGACTGCTTGCGTGTCTCCTTTTGTACGCCTTTACCGTATGTGTACGTGCTAAATAATGTTGTTTTCAGCTAGCTACTTTTTCGCCTGTCTGTCGCTTGTTTTTGTCTCTTGGCTTGCGATAATGTATGACGGTAATTGAAAATTTATTTGAGAGCCATTTGTAACTCCTGGCACGTTTCTTGGGTTGTTCAGGGAAATAATACAAATGAGAGACGCCCATAACAGGCTTCGGAAGCCTGGCTTTTGCGCCACCGCACCTTCTGAACGTTTGTAGCTTTGAGACTCTGGAGAACTTGTTTGGGACTCTTTGGAGCTTTGGACTCTGAGCCTTTCAATTAGCCTTTATTTTTCAAGTCTTTCATGCCTCGAAAATTCAAAATTTCGGGCTTAAAACAATTTGTAAATGAAGAATTAAAAAATTTATGAATATAAAAATCTATGGGAGGAAAACTTGATCACCAGAAACGGCCTTAAAAAATCAATAAAAACTGAATCAAAAAATTTTTTCCTACAAAAATTAAGTTAAGGGAGGTTTTTGAAAACTAGAGAGAACAACAAGAGATTCTGAAAAGGCCCTTTTAGCCAGTTTTGAAGTCTCAAAGTGAAAAAAGGGCCCTTTAAATTGATTTAAAATCTCACGTAAGCCCGACGCGTACTTTGCCAACGTCTCTGATTAAAATTAGGAAATAAATCTGCAAAAAACTTTTAAGCCTCACCCGATAAGACAAGGCTCCAGATCGCAATCGCTTCCTAAAGCTCTCAATCACGCCCCTTATCAGCTGAAGTATCAGGTACGTGACCGAACCTGCTGGTAATCCCGCGTTCTGCCAATGCGAGACGGACGGACAGGGTTTTGGCGCGGAAACGTCAATTATCTCCACATGTCCCAAGACAGCTCCTTAATAGTAGGTCTCACTCATCATCATCATCATCTCTCCCCCGGTTTTATGATGAGGAATCACGTGAATATGAGCTCGAAGCGGGTCTAATAAATGAAGCTCATTAATCATACGGCCGTTTGTTTCACTCACAGCTCCAACGTCCACGAAAATCATGATGATGATGGCAAGTCTTACTCTCGCATTCGTGCTCACGTACAATATATTGAGAATCATTACACCATCAGCTCAGCAACAATCAATCTTGTGACGCCAGATAAATCATTAATTATGGCGCACAACATTGTTTATTGTTATAAACACGCATCCATCGGGCTTAATCGAGATGCCGGACCATGCAGGGTGGCAGCAGAAGCACGCAGTCAAAAAGCATAAATTGTGACTATCACGCGTTTGATTGACGTGACCATTTAATGATTTGTAAATTGATTTGAGCAAGTCATCATCTTCCTCCATTCCATTCCGATTATTATATTGCTTCACGTGTGAGCTCTCCACCGTCGGCTCTCGATCTACGATACTGATATCTCCTCAACAAATAATGCTGCGTGCATACAAATAAATAGTGATTGATTTTTGAAATGTGCCAAAGTGTCTTTTGTTTGGAGAAGGGCATTTTCTTCGCCTCCTTTTGACTGATGGACACCGTCGTGGAGGTCAGATTTACGACCGGCCGTCAGCGTTCGAATGGGAATGACGGAGCAGTGTGTGGAATACTGATGAGGGGCTATTTGCTAAGGCTATTGATTTTTAGAATAAACTTTAATTTCCCTGGCTTTTATTTGCCTTTAAGTGCCTTTAGAAATGGCATCAGACTCAGGACTCAGGAGTCAGTTTTTTGCTTTGACTTCACAACTCATGCTTTTAGCCCTTTGGATGAAGAAATTAGTCACTTTTGAGTCGTTTTGTGAGGTAAAAATGAGAATAATGTTAGGACCTGACTTCTACAGCCAAGATTAAGCAATTGTTGGAAGAAAAGGCGTTGAGTGAACACCATGTTGAAAATAGTAGACTTCGAAAACTTATTAAAAATTTCAGGCACCAAAATTGATACGAAGGGTCTGTTTTGCAGTGAACGTTCTCCGTCACAAGCCAATAAAAAGGTCAACTTTGGCTTTAAATCCAGTTCCTGATTTTTTTCTAAGCTAAAAGTCCCGCAAAATCATCAAAAAAAATATTTTTATAATTTTGGAGACTGACTTTTTAACAATAAAAGGCTTCTTTGATCTCTTTGGAGCAAAAACTTCCTCTTACTGTTTTCAGATCACTTCTTCGGACTCCTTATGGACTCCAAAGGCCCCCAGAAAAGACATACGGTTGTGGAAAAGTGGTCCAGTCTCCTTTGGTTCCAAAAGACTAAGGACCTTCCTTCACCAAAAATCCCAAGACCTTCCCATTTCTCCGCTTAATTTGACATTCCCTGTCGCAGCGCTCATTTTTCCTATCCTCTGTCACGCGTCACGTTGCTTGAAACCCGACACGCCAGCTTCCACTCTCTCTCTCGCTGGTATGAGCCGTGAACACACGGAAGAAAAATGCGACATCATCGTGATATAAAGTGACAAATGCGCACCGCAGAATACACTGTCGAGTCTGTCGCTGGAGCAATTTATATTATTTTACGTACAAAGGGCCCGCGAGAAGATGCATGTTGCGCTGCCACGTACTCCCCGCGTGTGCCACCTCACTCGACGAAAAATTACATATTATGGAAAATGTAATAAAATTTTCATGCAGCTTAGCGAGATGGCGGGAGCGTCTGTTCTAGCACCTTAACACTGTTTCGCCTGTTGTTTCTTGGGCTCTCACTCGCAGACGATGCGATACCTGTCATCTGGGGATTTCCCTACGCAGATCATCTTCATCTTCTCGTAAACATGATGCCTCGCCCGTCAGACGCTGTAGGATGCTGAATGCAGAGGAGGAGCATGAAAAATGGCTCACATTTACTTCCTTCAGAGGTGGGTGCAGAATTCGAAGTAAAGGGAGCAAGTGAGGGCTCTCGATAATTTTGAAATCTTTCCTGTCATTTGAGTGGAGATCGGACCAAAACCGGACCAATTTATCTTTTTTAATTAAAACATTTAGTACTGGAGTTTCATACCCATTTATGTTCAATGTTGAATATTTCCAAAATTTTCAAATTGGACTATTTCAGCAAATATTTGACTATCTTAGATTACAAACCAACGTTGATTTATTTTGTAACAGGCTTAAAGGTAGATTAATTGGCTCAAAACTAAGTTAAAAACCAGTTTTAAAAAATGCTTATTTTTGACAAGAAAATTCGTATAAAATAAACAAATATTTCTAAATGGTGTTATGTTAAGTCTAAGGTATTATTTTATTAAAAAATTATTTCTATGAGACTCCAAATTTCAAGAAAATTGGCGAAAATGAGTCAAAACGAAGGAATTCGAAGAATTGAAAATTTTGTACTCAAGAGTTTTTAGAAGAAATTTGGCTCAAAAATCAAAAAGAGAGCAGAAATCGTTTTTACTCACCAATCCGTCTTAAATTAATTTTTAAGGGAAATTTTCACATCAAACTCTGGACCCCAAAATATCGTTGAAATGAGTTTTCATCTTTTCCCGTGATCCCTAATTTCAGCCCTTCCCAGTTACACCTCTGCAGACAAAGGAGACCGTTTCGGAAGCAGATACGAAGCCGGGAATGTGAAACCCTACCTGATTTCAGACATTCCCTGTCAACTTGGAGGACTGCAGTGGCCACCATGTGTGGGGAGAAGGCATGGCGCGCCAAAACGCCACTGACGTGTGTAATAAAAGGGAAATTGCGGCAGAGATGTCGTCGGCGGAAAGGAAGATGGAGTCAAAATGTCAATTTGGAGCATCCGATGCTCATCAGCGTGGAAAATATCAAAAGAAAAATGGGCCAATAATTTTCCAGATAAGGCTGCTGAAAACGCCATTTGCTCTTTGTTCGCTCGAATACACGCAGTCAATGTTCTTCAACTCAACTACTTGTTTTCCTCATAAATATCACGTCTTTCTCCATATTCACTCGATAAATTTCATTTTAATGTTTTTCTAACTGCTCCCAGCTCCCACACGAGGCAATATAAAACCATCAATGTAATTTGTGATATCCCTGCATCTATCCCTTCTCTCTCTCTTCCCCGGACGCCCCGTCTTCCCTCCCTCGCTCCTGCGGAACGGCACGGTAGCGGTGCGGCAGAGGTTTTTAATATTGCCAAAGCGGTGAAAAAAAATGTATGTGAGGCACATTTATTGTCTTTAGTGACAGGGAGGTTGGAAAAATATATGGAGTAAAAATGTAATTTATATAAAATTTCCGAGCATCCCCGCATATGTGGCTGGGTAATTTGTTAAATAGACTTAGTGTGTGTGAACGAGCGGCTGGGGTGAGAGCTCTCGTCGTCTCCGAGCCAGGCGGAACTGGAGAGGAGGAGGTAAATAAATAGTTTGGAGATAATTTCCACAGATATTTTTCGTCGCTTTCCTTTTGGTCATTAAACTTTTTCAGGTTTGTGTGTGTGCAGTTGGAGTCTGGTTCATTGTTTGGCGCCGTAACATATGCCATCCTAAGTGGGAGTCATTAATTCAGGGTGCAAAGCATATTTTAGTGGCTTACTGGAAGTAAAGCTACTGCCAAGGTGGATTTGATAAAATTCTATGCGAGTTTAACCCTTTTCAGACCGAATATTTTTTTAAAACTATCTGATTCTTTGGGGTATAGGGTCAGTCTAGGGTCAGTTTGGGGTCTTCTATGAAACCAAATGGACTAACAGAGGGGAAAATAAGTTCTTCATAAATTTTAAGGGCCTCATAGTGTGACTTTTGGGCGTTTTAGGATCACTAACACCGAAGGAGTGGTGCAATCCGCCTGAACTTTGGTATCCGGGGGTTTTTGGGCTTAGAAATTCCGAATCCATAAAAAATTTTTGGCAAAAAAAACGATTGGAAAACCATTTTCCGCTAGTTGATGGCCATTTTTTACTTGAATGCAAAAAACTACCTCTTGCAAAAATTTGCGAAGCGTAAACCTATATGGCGAAACTCACAAGAGAACATGCTATAATCCCATATGAAAGTTTTGGCTTGTCTGAAATTGTCCACGGTTAGGTTCTAGCATCTTGAAGTTGGGGGTGAGAGGGCACTTTTCGTACTTTCAAGTAAAATTTATAACACACATGTACATATAAGCTATGTATTTTATATATCATATATTTTTAACACTTTAACAATAGCACTAGTAACCATAGAAATTTTAGCCAAATCCGTCAAGCCGTTTCAGAGTGACAGTTTTTCGAAGTATGCACCGTCTCACTCCCAAAATTTCATGGGTCCCTGTGGAGACCCATATCTCCAGACAGACTAAAATAACGAACAAAATCACCCTATAGGCACCAAAACGAACCGCCCCTAGCGAAAAGGCAATGCAGGCTGACGAGCGGTGATTTCGAAATTTTTAATGGATTCCCGCTAAATTTAATAAGTCAGCCAGAAACGAAGGTCGATGTATCAAAGTGTCAGCATCAATAAAATCTTTTTGACACTTTCAGCAGCCCCGAGCCGAGAGTTCAGTTTTGATATTTCGCAACCACATTACCCTCCGCTCTCTTGACGTTGCACTACACTTCCACCTTTTTACCCACTCGCCAATATTCCAAACGCGTTCCAGTGTAAGTTTGAGCCGCAACGCGAATTTCTGTAATGATAATTATTTGTGACACTTGACACTGACATGAGCCGACACGTTGTGCACTTTTGAAAATTATCCGACTTGAAAGAGTCTTTGGTGTATGTTTTGTGTCGCGTTTGGATTTAACACGCAATGAGAAGAGACACTTCGATGACGGGTGGATAAGAATCGCTACGAACGTACGGGGATCTCGTGATAATTGTGTAAATGTTCAAAAACGGCAATTGGAGGATCACTGTGGCTCGTCAACCCCTTCTCTCCCGGACTCTGAAGAGTGACGAGTGAAATTGACGGCTTCAAAAAGAGCTCATTTGGGGTGAATTCGTAACAATCTCTGATTGTTTAGACCAGGCTTTATAAACGCCCTCTATCGAGCCCTAAAATTCTAGTGAGAGACCTGGACACTAAATTACTCTCAAATGGCAGAATTAAATAATTCAAAAAGCTTTTTGATCCATTCTCAGCGTTTCATATGCTCCAAATATGTCATAAAAAGTCTTCTAATTTTTGAAAAGCTTGATTTAAAGATACCAATTTTGGGCTTAACTGTCAGCAAAGAGTCGGGTTCTATTTTTCATAACTCGTTCATTTAGTGAAAATTCAGGAGGAGTATCTGTTACTTAAGCACATTTTTTGCCATACCTTTTCGACTTGTGTGCACTTAAAGTCAATTTTAATTTTAAATTGATGTCATAGAAAAATAATAAATAACACGATGGAAGACTGACTAAATTTCTCTTCCGAAAATACCTTAACCTTTAGTTTTGGGTATTTAGTTGCTAAGAAATTAAATCAAAAAAATTGAGTTTCATCCATTTTTGAAAAAATGTTCTCCACTTAGGCAATGAAGATGTATGACCATACGCTAGAAATCCTTACTTATCGTACCACCTCTTAAACAATTAGCTTTTGACCTTCTTTGAGCTGTTTGAAAAATTACAAACAAAGAAAACCTTCTATATTTTTTAAAAAGAAGTCCTAAGGGTTTTTTAAGTCACCAAACGTGTTCAAAAAATTCAAGGGTGTCCAAGAAACGATCCAAATTAGCTCAAGGTCACCCTAGAGCTTTTTCTAAAAAACTTTTATGTCATTTTGAAATGAAATTTTGGCATTTGAGAGGAACTTTGGGCGACAGTATGAAAATTAGCTAATATTCACTTCGTTATCAGTCAGATTTTTCTGTCAAATATGCCATTCAACTGTCAGATAGCTTTCAAAAATGCAACTGGCCCTCTAGGAAATCAACTAACTATTGCAAGAATTCCAAACAGCAGGAAAAACTAACTTATCTCCCATCTCAATCGAGAGCAAGACAGACAAGTTCCGAGACCCGCCGTTTTCCCAAAGGAAGTGCAGCAAAAGTTAATCTTCATGAGTTGTGGTGTCAAAATAAATCTGTACCCGGCATCGTCATCGTCTTCTCGGTTTTTCCCCTTCATTTTCACGGCACAACACACCGTCATCCATCATCTCTTCTCAACAGTTCAATTATGTTGAACAGATAGACGTGCATAAGGGAAGGCAATGGCAAGGCTATGTGCGATGGAGTTTAATCAAGTGGTAGTGGTGGTGGTGGCGCGGTGATGACGATGGATGCTGACTATAGCACGGAATCCGGAGATCGTGAGATGATTGATTACGGAAAAATAAATCTTAAAAAAGTGACAGTGATTTATAAAATAAGATGATTTATTTGTGTTTGGGGGAAAGTTGGTGTCTGGATATTTGTTCCATGAGAACGGAACGGAACGGAACGAGTTGGTGGCGCATTCACTTACACTTGCGCGCGTCTGTCACTCAAATGAAGAGGAGAGTGAGAATGAGGAGAGACGTGGAAAATGAAGTGAGAAGCACCAGCGAAACACGCTGGGAAACAGGCAGCGTAAATTAATTGGAATGGTCAATAAATTTCCTTAATGATACGCCAGTGACTATTTTATAGTCCGTTAAGAGAGAAATATTCGGAGTTTTATGTGTTTTAGGTAACAAATTGAGATAAACTTGATAAAAACGTCTCGCTCAGCGCAGACTGGGGCAGTCGCACACACGAAACTCATTAGTGACATTTACATACTTAATTAGGTGGCTCTGACTTGATTTCTTTATGATCCCGATCGTATCTCCACGCATTTTGCCTTTTAAATGCCACCAGATGCCCTCAGAGGTGGCCCGGTCCGAGCACGATGTTGACAAACGGCTCTCCATTATGGAAATCGCCGATCCGGGTGATACGGGGACTCACTGTAGCTCTCTCAGCTTCACGGGCAGGAAAGATTAAGATAAATTTAAAACCGCTGACCTCAATTCGGATCACAGAAAACGCATGAGCGACGTTTATGGGCACAGTTTCCTGATATGACAGCCGGTGGCGATAAAATTAGAATTATGGTGATGAGCTTAAACGGACTCAAAGTGTGAAGTGTCAGCTTTCTTGCGAGTCAGCGGAGACCCAAGGTCATGCTGAGGCATGATAAATGGGTCACCAGTGAACCAAAGAAGGAGCGTTTTGGTCCTCACATTTAAAGAGAGACAGAAGAAGGCTAAATTTAATTTAATTTGTAACAGAGACGTTTTTAGGGTTTTAACAAAAAGACCAGACTTAATTTTTTGGCCTTTTTCTCTTGAAACTACCATGTTTTTTAGACAATTTCCAGAAAATTAGAGCAAACATAACTTCGGGCCAAAAAGGGACTCAAAGAGCTTGTTAGTCAAAATCAATGGATTTTTTTACTCCTAAGGACCTGGGAAGATTTTTTTTAAAATTTCTTGAACGAGTAATAAATTCTACCAAACTCTAACAAATAAATATTTACACCGATGTTTCCAATAAAGAAAAGTTAGGGAAGTTCTTGGACGATTTTTACACGTTCTCTACATAATTGGTCTCTATATAATCAGTTCATTTTTTCTGATTGAGGTTAAGACTGGGACTCCCGTGTTGTAGTGAAAAAACACCCAGTAACATTTCGATCTCTCTCCAAGAACTTGTTCAAAAATTGAAGTTTTCATGGACAATTTAAGACTCTTAAACATTCAGCTAATTTTTCATTGCAAAATTTAGGTCGTTTGTAGACATATATCAGTAGCTGTTCTTTTCTAGGAAAATATTTCAATCCTTGTCGAGTCAATCATTTTGTAAATTGGTTTAAAAGCATTAGAATAATCTTTGCAATTTTTGAAAACATCTTCTTGGTGTTTAAGTTAGCTTTCTATCATTAAAATAAAATTCATGGAAAGGAATTCAAATGAAGAAGCCCTAGTACTGACGAAAATAGGGCCATTAAAGTACTTGTAAATTAAGCTCCCCTCATAAACGCCTCTGATCCTCATCCAGTCCATTCCCACAACCTCCACTTTTCAATTCGTCGCTCGGATTGCGGTCATTATCCACTTAAGGTTGGTATGTCATTATATTTGGAACAACAAATATACCTCCACATTGGTAAGTAGGAGCACAAAGCAGAAAAACAAGGCACAAAACAGACAAAGGAGAGGAAGATAAATCAACTGGTTACTTGGAACAATTAGGTTGAAATATTAGACTATTTGAGGGTCCTTTGTCACTCTGCTTGTCAGATGTCCTTAGGTCCGTCCATTCAATTGTGCGCGTAAACGGGCACAAAGGATGCCAGAGCCAGCGTCGACGGAGGCAAAGAGCTCACACATTTCATTTTCAATAAATTACGTCTCCGTCCTCTGCGTGGCACT
Organism: Forcipomyia taiwana; assembly: GCA_963930915.1. Lineage (NCBI taxonomy): Eukaryota > Metazoa > Arthropoda > Insecta > Diptera > Ceratopogonidae > Forcipomyia > Forcipomyia taiwana. The sequence continues at coordinate 2,295,457 of CAWVOI010000110.1, read as the reverse complement.
TTTGAGTTCACGAATCAAGATAAGCATGTTGTCAAACCGTAATTTTTGTCTTTTTTGTGCGTGATTTTAAATTTATTATTTATCGTCATGATCTTCTTTGTGGAAAACCCATTTTTTGCCCGGCTCTCGGCTTTTATTTGTCTGTCATTGTCTTGTTTTGAACACACAACCAAACCCCTCCCTTGTCAAGACGATAGACGGCCCTTTCAGAAACGGCAGCAGCTGTCCATCCAATTTTCTCAAGAATTGTCACAAGGAAATAATAATAATAAGATAATTTGCCCGAATTATCATAAGTGAAATTTAATACTTTTGAGCCTCTTGAATTGCGCGTTGTGAGTCAAAAAAATGATGTGCGGTGAGGGAACGAGGGACGAGATGCGAAAAGCACACGGTGCAGTGGAGTGTGAAATGAGCGGAGAAATCAAAGACTAACCGCCGTTGAGGTGAAGGCATAATTGCCTCCTTGAATCGATGAGGCTTCTGGTTTCTATGAAGTCTCGAATCAATCCATTTGCTGATCGATCATGCGCGAACAACTTTACTAATCGACCATGGTTTTTAGACTGCAGAATTTTTTTTCTCCAAAAAATAAAAACGGCAGATTTTATTTTCCAGAAATTGCTCAAAAATTCCTATTTGGCACCAAAAAATGCTGAGTCAATGAGTCGAAGAGCAATTTATTTTATTAATACGAGAATGGATTGATTGAAAATCCCCCTCTCAAATCTTTCCAAAACCACTGTTTAACATGTGAGCTATTTTAATTATCAGACAGTAATTTCTTGAAGGTTTTTAAATCGTCGGATAATTTTTTTCCCTAAACTCTCGACAAATCTCAATGTTGGCATCAAAAATCGGCAAATTTAGTGAGCAAGAGAGTACCTAATTTAATTCAATAATACGAAAACAGGCTTTTAAAAAATAATACTTGCTATCTTGGCTAGTCAATTTGATGTTATCTCCCTAAGAAACTCTTCAAAATTCTGATTTTCGGAACTGAACCTACAAAGTCAGCGTTTCTGCAGGTGAGCTAATTTAATTATAAAAAGATGCTACGGTTCACAAAGATTTTATTTTATCTAAGAACCAAATATAAATTGAGTAAGAGGCTCATAGATTTTCTCTCTCAAAAACTCGCCATAACTCTGAATCTTTCAAGTCAGTAAGTCTCCAAGTAATTAATTTGAATAATACGACATAAACGCCTGGAAGATTAAAATCCCGAAACCCTCTCTTTGCAAAAAAAAAATTACTTAATCAGTGAGTCCAACCGTGAGTAATTTTAATAAAACGACAAGCACCCCTGGGAGATTAGGAACACGTCAGACCACTTCTGAACCCGCTCGAACTGCGCTAAAATCCAAACTTGATTGATGCGAGAGGATGTGAATGGAGATTGAAGATGTGAGAACGAGAAGTGTCAGAAAAGCTGGATTGCCAGAGGGTGAATAAGTACCTCAGTAACAGAAAGTGCATGTATCATCGCATGTGAAACCTCAAAAGTGGCTAAGGACCATTAGGGCATCAATCAAGAGCGGAACGGAACCCTTTGCCCGTCGTTCTGAGTGACGTTGCAGGCAAGGAGGCGCAGCGAGACCCCTCAGAAGAGCCGATTAATTCAGTCTCCGTGCCTGTCATATCAAATCACTCACTATTGCCCGTAATAAACAAATATAATCACACGTTGAGGAGAGCAGAGTGATGAAGACGTCTCCGGGCACGCCGAGGAGCGATCTTGTTTCTTGTCAGCGCAGACGGGTTTCGAGTGCCCGAGAAACCGGCCCGGAGAAGTGAATTAAAGCGAAATCAGAGACACGGATGATGGACGGAGAAGACGATGACGGGAAAATTGAATAAACAGGATATTCCGCTCCCTCCGAATTGCGTCAAATTGCGACCCTCCTACCTCTCTCTCGCTCTCTGCCGTGCTCCCTTTGGCCTCATCTGTCATGTCGCCTTACCCGCACGAAATGCTAGAGAGACGCAGACCGCGTTGATGAGGAGATAAATCAGACTGACATGTTGTTTTGTGTGTCAATTCTTACATGGTTGATTTGTCGAGATCATTTAGCAGCCCCTTGTCGCACTCACGAAATATAATAAATTGATATATCTGACTCCATGTGCGTTGAGTTTCTTTTTCATCCGTGCAGCCCGTAGGTATCTCCGTGCATCGCGTGTTTAGATGTCAACAATGAAATTTCCTTCTAATTGGGGTCTTTTTGTCCGATGATGAATGAGCGGCAGCGTGTAAACGTTTCCGCGGGGCGTTTCTCCTTGTTTTTTGTCCGCTAATTTGCGGCTTTATCTCGCCAACCTGGCCTTTTTGAGCCGGAAATGGTCTCTGGGATTAGGGAGTGACAGGAGATGGGTTCAGGTACGCAGGGGCGAGGTGTTATAGCTCTGAATTGGGTGCTAATTGGGTTGAGAGGTTGAGGTTTTGGGCTATCAGAGTTAAGTTTTTGAATCATCAATTTTTTGACTTTTCTAATCTCGCCAATTCTTTGCGAGCGTATTTTAATGTTGATGAGAAGATGGCAACTTGTCAGAAGAGAGGTTCAAGTGGCTAGATAAAGTAAGCTAAACCAGAGAGAGAGTTTCTAGTCCCAAAATAAAACATTCAGAAGCTCCCATGATCCAAAATAATCCAAGTCAACGAGTCTCGATTTGTCTACACTTCTCTAGAACCTCTTTAGGGCTTTTATGAGCTCATAAGGGTTGCAAAAATGCGGAATTATTGGTCTTAGGCTTCCTCTCAAATGATATGAGTTCTAAGGATATTGGCTATCTCTGTTACTGGCTCACAGTATTTCTTGTTCATTTATTGGCTTTTTTCAACCTTCTGGCTTCTTTTCTGGTCTCTCTGATAAACTTCTGACTTTTTTAAAACTTCTTAAAAGTCTGCTAAGTGAGTTTCTTTTAAGACCTCCGGTCTACCAGTTTCTAAAATTTCCCCATTACAGGACAAGCCAATGGTATATGGACCTACACGTGAGCTCTTAAGGTGGAAGTTTTATTTTATACCATATTTATGATACCCCATTTAACAAACAAAGTAATTGAATGTCGTAAGTCATTTGCGAGAACAGAAAATTTCGACGTATAAACCCACAATCTCGCGTTTCTCCTTGATAAATTACAGCGTGTAGTAACAAAGAAAATGTTTATGAGCCGTCAAAAGCCCACTTACTGCAGACCACATCACTTAAAATTACATGACCCACATTCACGCCGTATATTTATGACCAGCCATTGATTGTTCCAATCAATTAAGATTGGTCATTAATGATAAATACCACTCTTGATAATAATAAATGCTTGACAGAAAGTCGACGCCACTTGAACGGCGACTCAACTCAATCAGCTAGCTGATCTGCGCAAGGGGTGGGTGAAGGGTCTGATGTGGGGCTCTGGAACATGACGGTCCTAAAACTCCATAATTTCGTCTGATTTGAGAAATTTGATTAGGCTTAAATTTTGGTCTGAATTGCCACGCTAAATCGAAAATGGAATTGCGCATGCGCAGAATGGGCATTCCTCTGGCAGTTCAAATTTTGGTTCCTGAAGCTTTCTGAAGCAATAGAGTCAGTGAGAAAGGTCATAATTAGCTAAAGAACCTCCAGGAAATGTAAGAATCAGCTTTCCATATTTTTTTAAAAAGTTTGGAATATTTCTTTGAAGTTTTGACCTCAATTACCAGTCCTCAAGAACCTTTAGCTTGGCCTAAGAAGATCCCAAACGGAAGCCACAAACTTGACTCCTCTCAGGGCAGTTTTAAGAGAGCCACCCCTGACCCCGCTGCAAAGCTGTCAGTAAGAAATGGAAAGCACTTTACGAAAACCTCAAAATCGCACAGCTCTTATCTTTGACAGTTTAATTCGACAGTATCAAGGCAGTCATAATACTGTTGCTGTCAAACTGTTTAATCAATTATTAATCACTGTCATAAATCAAAATATTACCATCGACAAACGACTCCACTCTACTTCTACCCATATAATCAATTTTGTAATATCGCCGATGAGTGTGCCTTCGAATATTTGCCTTCGGTTTATACACATTTTACGCAGCCATGTCGATATTCCAATATTTGTACTGCAATATTAAGTACGGAGGGGCACCGACACCAAAGCTGGGCTTAAACTTCTGCCTCCGTTGCGTCGCGTCGCCCGTTTATGGGTTGTGAAACGAAATCAACTTCGAGCGAAGACAGTTTTTGATTTATGACCATATTTTGACACACGTTTTAAAAGTGTATTACTTTCGTGAATGATGACCGTGAGTAATGTATATATGTGAGTCCCATTGGTGCCGTTGTGGGCCAGGCTGGGGACCCGGCATGTCAAATTGGCACACATTTGATTTCATTAGGGTTTTTTGTGTCTCCTCGCTGGCGAGAGTGGGGCAAGCTGTCGACACAAATGGAGCACAAAAAAGCGATCTATTATAGGGAGGAAACTGTGAACTCTGGCGTCAAGATTACGGTTTAATCTCTCTTTCTGGACTGGAAAAATGTCGCAATAAGTCAAATGAAGTTCACAGAGAGATTCAGAATAATTTCAAGGTGGCCCCAAGACCACTTGCACTCTTGAATAAGCAATGAATTTGAGTCTTGATTTCACGAGTTTAAATAATCCTTTTTGGAGAACCCAAATACGCCACAAAAAGTTACAAAAACTCGAAATCTCGATTTTGGGATTTTTGGCTGAAGAATAAAATAAAATAAAAACGAATTTCTGTGAAAAATGGATTAAAAAAAGAATTCAACTAAAATTAAAATTTGTCAAAATCTCCCCCCGTTAAGAAAACCTTAAGAAAAATGTCTAGATTACATACATCTGAACTTGATAAATTTCAAACCTGAGAACTTTGAGCTTAGAAGTACTTCTCTTTTATACAGAAGCTCCGAATCCTGAAGAATAGAAGGTTGACAAAAAAATGGCTGTTTTATCATTTTCCTCAGAATTAAAAATATTTGGTGGAAAAATAACGTTTTCCTAATTTGATGAACCATTAATTTAGGTTTTAAAATTTTTTTGCCAGAAAATAACCGAATTTTATTATTTAACTTTCGGGTAAAGTAAATTGAGAATTTTCACTCGCTACATTCTGAATTGAATTTCCCGGAAAACCTGAAGTCTAATCAAGCATTCTGCACAGGAAGACATCACTTCCGAGCCTCAGCCTAGACTCGAACGGAGGCACTTCAGTTGCAGTATTTTTTCAAATAATTTCATAAAATTTTAATCAAGTCCCTACAAAGCCCAAAATGAAATATCTAATCATTTGCTAAACATCGGAATTATTGGTTTGACTGCCTGTCTGCAGTCATATGCTGAAATGCCCCGAACACGCGTACACATTGTGTACGAATGCGAATTGGCAATTTTCCTGTAGGCTGGGGGTCGGTGAGTATCGTAGCAATAAACCCAAATCATCGCACCACTAGACACTGGCCCACTCCTTCTCGCCCCTGCTCCGTGATAGATGTATCGGAATGCAATCATGGCATGCATCAGCCACATCTACATCAGCGAGCACGCTCGACTCTCATACAAAACGAATCAATTTGAATTTTCAATCTAGATCAATTTCATATTAATTTTTGTTTTGACATATCGATTTGATAGATAGCTTGTTATATGCACTCCATGAGCGGGACGTGAGCGAACGGAGATAGTGGATTGAATATTGGTTTTTCAATTTCGTATCACATATCAATTTCTCATAATGCAACGGATGCATGGCATGCCGAACGTTTGCATCGCATTCATATCGAGCTCTGAGCCAGCGAAAGAAGACATGTTCTGACATAAACATACAAAATCAGTCAGCTCGACGTCGTACGTCCTGGGGAACGAGTGAGTGCTCGCTCGCCTGCAGAGGTGGGATTCTGGTCAGAGCTTGTGTGGGTTGGCTGGGATTTTTCTTTTACTTCATCAATGGTACAAATTAGCCAGAATAGACTCACTAAGAGTTCTCACACGTGGTCAAAAAAATTTTCAACAAATTTTGAATATTTTTTTTATTTATTGTTAAAACATTTTGGTTACAGATTTTTAATAATTTAAGCTCTAAGGCGGCCAATTCATCTTTTAAAAAATTCCAGAATAAAATTCTGAGAGTTGAACTACTGAAAAATCGTACAAAGACCTGATTGTTAGTGGAATCCGTTTCTAGGACCCTGCTCGAAAAAGGCTTTCACTATTTTAGACTTGAAATATTTTTCAAGAGTTTTTTGTTTGAATTTTCCTTAATTTAGCTCAAACCCTAAAGCACGAAGGATGTTTGATTTTGGTTACATAAAATTTGGTTTAATTTTTTTATGACAAAAATCAATATTTTTGAGTCTTCGAAATTAAAAAAAAATTTTTTTGGCCTTCAAATTATCAAAAACCCAATTTTCTCAACAAAATTACCAGCTCCACCCCTGCTCAGCTGATGTTTGATTATTTTGCAATACTGAACAGCTCGGAATTGCTGTCTGAAAATCTAAATAGACAGCAGTTCAGCCACGATGACAATCAAGAAATGACTGCCACTGCTCTGCTCTGCCATCGTTGCGGTGGCACTATATGGCATCGCATTTTGCAGCATATATCCGCCATGTCGCGCCAGCTCTAGCTAATAATCGCTCTTAATCATAATAATGACACATTGTATACACATTTGGTTGACGCGGACACGAGCTTTTGAGCAAACGCATGCCATGTGATGTTCTGTGAAGCAAATTAGACCGCAGAAAATCAGATAGACTGACAGCGCTTGTGAGAGATTATTATGTTGGGACGGTGGGTCTGACATTTCGGTGTCTTAGCCCCAGGGAGTCCGAGTTCCGACACTCACGAGGTCACTTTTTTGTCAAATTAAATATTTCGGACTGGCTCACTTTTGAACCATTTTCAGGTCTGTTGAGTTTAAGCATTTGTCCTACGTTTGCCTGGGCTGTTTTCAGATTTTCAGTCAATTCGTAATTTCCGTTCAATTTTAGACTGAATTGCAAGATTTTATCTTCTTTGGTTTCGAAGGTTTTTGAACGGGCAATTTTTACTACTGTTATATTTTTAGAGACACCTAAACTACTAGAAGAGGGTTCAACTTTTTATTTTTTAAATTAAAACTATTTTTAACCAACAAAGAGAGGCCAGATTAATATCTAAAGCTACCCTAAAATAAACTGAAGATCAAATTGAAATTGTTAGGTTGAAATGAAAGAGTTCACTAGGGTCCCATTTCCGACCTCCATGAGGTCACCTGATTCGAGATTAATTATTTCGGGCCGCTTTACGAGCCAGCCGTAAAACATCTCGGCCCCTAAATCTCTTTGAAGAATTTAGCGTAATTCACGCCCATCACGAGCTCGTAACAGTTTAAGTCTCGTCCCATTCTTCTGTTATCGCGTTGCGGCGTGTCGGAAACGTACCGAGCCTCAGATGAGACACGAGATTAATTTGTAGAGCGGATATTAACATTTTATTATAAGCTAGTCGTAAAAGTGCGAGAACAAAGGAACCAACACAAAAAATGTGATACGCTTATCAAAGTGGACAAATGAGTTAAATAAAATAAAAATAACGCGAACTGAAATAAAACGAACGGTAGCTGGCGAGAGATTTAGCTTGAGGAACACGCGCACTAATCTTGCATCAATTTGGCTGGCAGTGGAATGGCAGTGCTGAGTATAAAATACACAAGTTTTACCAACATTTTTTCATTAATAGGGTGATAAAAGTCACATTTATCGTGCTAAAAGCTTATAAAATACAATGCTACCCATTTTATTTTAAGAAAGCACACGCAAACACAAACACTCACACAGAAGACGGGAGAAATTGCGCAAAAGGCAATCTCTAGACGTCGTCGGCAGCCCGTCCAAAAGAGACAAAACAAACGTTCATCGCACCTCCTCGGCTCTGGCTGGCCGAATGTGTCGGGTCGCCGACGTTGTGCTGGAGAGCAGCCACCGCCCGTCGAGCAGCGCCCCACTGTACGGAGAACTGTAGTAGCTGATCCACTGTAATTTATGTTTCAATAAAATTATTTTATTGCACTCTTAATATCCATTATAAATAACTATGTAAGTTTTACTACTCGGTACTCACGCGCTGGCATATTGTACACATTCGCAAACACACGTGAAAACAAGGAAGGGCCTGTTTGGGGTCCATACAGGGTACAGGGTTGGCTGGAAGGGGGGGGGGTTGGTTCATCAAAAATTTCCCAGAAATAAATGGAACGAGAGAGTTATGAAGAAAACTACATGATTCAAGAAAGTTCAGGGGATGTGCAAGTTAGAATTAGTTTAAGACTCCTCTCATAGACCTCTGATCAGACTTTAAAATTTTAAACGCGAGGTTTCCAACTAAATTTAAGAGACCTCACTTAACCTATTTAATAATTAGTCAAATATGAACAATTTAGAAATTTTTGGAAAAATATTTCTAAGCCAAAATATTGCAAAAAAAATTTCAATGATGACTTAACAAGGTTTCTTTAAACAAAAAAGGAAAAACTTTTTTGGATCGTCAGGAAGTCGGCATCAAGAAAACAAATCGTCGAATTTTCGACAGCAATTGCTGTCATCATCAGGCATTGAGGTCTTAGATGTCTTCCTTTACATGTGCTGGCGTCAAAAAACGATAAAAAACACGTAAGAGGACTTTACTTTCGACATTACTTTGATTTCCCAAAATTTAAGGCAGAAAAACACCAACCGAAAAAAGCTTTTAAAAATTTAGTACTAGGTTTGGTTCTTTTGAAATCCTAAAATAAATTCAAATCTAAAAAGAATGTTCAACCAAAAATCAAAATCGAGCTCAATTGACATAAAACCTTTATTAATCGCTTCACTACTTAGTTTTTTTTTCTGTAGCAAGATTTTTCATATTTCTAAAAGGAAATTAGGGCCAAATTTTTAATAAGCTTAGTTTTTCCAAGAATTAATTTCTTTATTAATCTCAGGACTTATAAAACTTTTCAAAAGACATCCAAAACCCTTTGATACCTTGGCTGTCCTTAAGGTGATCCGAATTTCACGCATACCCCTAATTATGCAAAGAAAAATAGGAAAAGTGTAATAAAATACCATTTCTCCAATTCCAGTCATTTTAAAATAGGTTTTTGTTCCTCAGCGTAAAAACCTCTTAAACCCCAAAAAGCTGACTTTCGATGTAATTTTTTAAAAAGAAAAAAGACATTCAAAAGGTCTCTGCAGAAAAACAGACAAGACACCAATTTTGAAACACTTTTCCCCTCACAGAGCGCCAGAGAACGGGAACTGCCAGCTACCTTTCTTGAGACGCAGTAGTCACTGAAAACTGCCCATAAAACACAGAAGCTATTAAAACAGTATATATACAGCCTGTCAAGTGTCTGAGCTACCTAAGTGGGCCATATATCATGATATACATATATGTGTATAGGTGTATCCTCCACAAAGTGGCAAGGGTGATGCTCAGTATCTTTGCAGACGCTCTTTCAAGACTCCATCAATCACAAAGATTTACTCGCCGCAGCCACCAGCTGTTGTGGCCTTTTTCTTGCACATAAACACCGGCCTCCTCGCATGAGCATAAATGAAATTGATATCACACTTTATCAGGAGGAGCGTTACATTATTTAAGGAATTCTCCTTGTATGTCGAGATGCGAGTATGCGGTGATTCCCTTTGGTCATCTGCGATAAGAATTATTTACGAGCCGGCGCCTTTCATGTTCAATTTGCAACTCTAGAAACATTGTATGGATGATAATGGCGATGAATATTTAATAGTAATATTCATAAATTGATTAGCACTTAAGATTATTGGTCATTTAGCATAAATATTTGATTGCGTAGTCTCGGGAGGACCAATTACTCCGTCTTCTGCCGTGCCTTAATGGGCTCTGGACCGTTTTCTATTTTCATAAATTTAGAGAGTGGTCTCGGCCTAGCCCTGGAGCTGTTTGAGTGACTCTGCATTCAAGTTGAGCAAAACAGGCTGACTTTTGGGAATTATTTAGCATTTTTGATGGTAAAATTTCCTCCAATTTTTTAGTAATTAATTTTAAAGTTCAGAGAAGATTTTTTAAACCAATTTTAATTTCTTCTGAAAGCTCTCTAGGGGAAAATTGAAAATATTACAGGGAAGAAAGAAAGATATTCTTGTCCGATTTTTGCCTAAAAACTCCCCAAACTTTTATGAATTACTTACATAAAAATTAAAGAATTTTCAGACGAGTAACTTCCCTGAAAATCAAGGTTTTAATATTCTTCGTGGAAGACTAGCTCCTAGCAAATTTCTGAGGCTGCTGTGGAAAAACTTTGACATCAATTTTTTGGTCTCTTCTTCTGATGTGGATCCTCTTTCCTTTCCAAAAAAAGCTGAAAAATAAAGAAAAGAGAAATCTCCTGAAGCCCTAATCCTCTGTTGGGCTCCACACCTGCCGGCTAGGAAGCATCCCGTAGTGGTCGTAATTCATCAAAAGCACGAATTTCCATGACAAGGAGGCCCAACACAGAACGTCAGATGAGAGATGAACGACGACGATGACGATGAAAATAAATCTGTCTCGTGAAAGTTCCATGACTTCTGTGCCTCTCTCTGGCTCCGACTGTCGCTGCGCCTCCGAATGAAATGACATCAATGGAGATGGATAAATAAATAAATCTTGCGTCTAATGGATGCATGCAAACACCGCCTGCCTCACACAAACCTTGGATAATGTCGTCGTAACTGAATGCAGACCTCTCGAAACGCAGACTCCGGGACGGGAAAAGCGAGGCAAGTGAATAGCATGGCTGAAGTTGAAATGCAATTAATTAAATTTGCACTGAACGCCAAGCACACGTCTCGGCTCGCATTCCTCCTCTGCGCTGCCCGGAAAAGTGTAAATGTTGTGGAAAAATTGTTTGCTTTATGGGCGTCATTTCTCTCCCCCAGGCCCGAGGTGCCCGCGTCTGAGGAAGCCGAGATGTCGTCCGGGCTCGTCACCTGCCGTCAGACGGGTGTTGGCAAATTTGGCACCTGCAGCTGTCGCTGGCTGGCGTGGATTTGGAGCCCTCTAATGAAGAGGAGATAATGAAGCGACAGATTAAAACGGTTTCATAATTATTGTTTTGTGAGTCAAATTAAAACGAAATGCGATTACACGGCTTTTCATATTAGTGGGTGCAATAATCAAAACACAAATGGCCAGCAATTATCTCTATCTCGGAGTGTGAGAGCGTTGTGTGTGAAGTCCATTAAAAACACAACCATTATTGCTCTGACGTTTTAACATTAGCATTATCATATTCTGTTGCTCTCGTTCGACTCCTCCACCTCCCCTCCCCCCAATCCACTCCACTCAAGTCGACTAATAATTGTATAAAATGTTTTAATCCAAGTGATTATGTGCCATATTTTCGGGAAATTTGTACCCACACTCACATACATACTCATAAATGTAATCCCCTTATTTGAACATTATATTATGAGCTGCACTTAATTTGACACATAGCTCTACAATTTAGTGGATTGCAGGGAGGTGGCGGAACTATAATGACTCATTTGACTCCTGCCCGTGCCCACGCAGACGCTATCTACATTTTTGTGGGCGGCCCCCGCCCCAACTTGGCTCCGGAATTAATGGGATGGTAAATGTTTTGTAATTTCGGCAAGTGTTCTGGAGATTTACGTTCTTGTTGGCAATTTATGGGGATGTGAGGTGGAGCTGCTTGAGTTGTTGCTGCTCTCTCCGTAATTACTTTCAATTTATTCGTCACATTTATTTTTGTTTTTCAAGGAAAGGGGTGGGGATTGGTCGTTAAGGCTTCAAATTTGTTGTGACTTAGGCGGGATTTTGAACCTAGACTTTTCCAATAATTTTTATTTTTAGATTCACTTAGATTCAAGAACGTAAAAAAATTTACGTGTCTTCAAAATTTATTCAGAAACCAGGAAAAAATTTACAAAAAGTCGTTCTTTATCTAAGAAGAGGTGTTTGAGGCGTAGAGTCTTTTTTGTCGGGAGTTAGGAACTTTCCAGCATTTGGAATCGCTCCTGAGGAAACCCTGAGACATAATCTCTATCCTTAAAATTAATCTGAGTCTTCAATTTTTAGCAATAATTTACAAAACTTTTTGTGTAGGGTTACTGTCTCCTCTGTCCTCAGATGACTATTATGGATTCTGATGAGCCTCTAAGTCAAACAATGTGGCGAATATGTTAAATTCTGAAAAGTTTATTCATCGAATTTTCCCTTTTGATGACTTTTTGGTGCATTTCTAAGTGATTTCTTTGATAGTTGACTCAATAAAGCTGAAAAATGGCCTTGTTTGAATAATTTAAAATATTGATTTTCAACTTTGACATATGATTTTCAGTCTATAAAAGCTGGAAAATTGCCACACATTAAAATTCACACTTCAAATGCAATTTCTGCTCTCGGTAACTCGGTGCAATTAAAAAGCCTTCATGTATAAAATTCTTTGAACCCCCTTTTCCATCCGCTGAAAATCTCAAGAGGGCGGAAAAGCCATCGAGCAAAGTGAAGTCGCAAACAATCGCATTTCCCGACCTCAGGGATGACAAGAGTGTAATTTAACTTAACAGTTACTGGAACGGAAGTTACGTTCCCGTTGAAGTCAGGCAGTCATGACAGACGATACGAAGCGGGCAAAATAAAATTAAGTGGAGAGACGAGAGACGGAGGCTCGAGGAGGCTGCAGATAGGCAAGGTTGGGAGGTGTAACTAAAAGTTAAATGGGAAACTTTGCATTCATTCGGTCGCATTTCGAATACATATCGCAGGAATGGAGGACAGCAAATTGGTCTTAACAGCCTGTCACTGCTGTCGCTACCTTTGCTGCAACTCTCGCTGCTAACCAGCAAAATAACACATGAAAATGTGTTGCTGTGAGTAAAACGAGGAGCTGCAAGACGCTGGATTCCTGCAAATTGCAAAAGACACAAATGGCAGAAATATCAATGTTAAAAGGTTGAACGAGCGTAATCAACATTCAATTATCAAATAAACCGTCTGCATGCCTTTTACTTACTGCTCGGCTCTTAAGCCGGCCCCAGCGATGTTTTTATCTAAATTACAAATTATACCTGTGTACTTTGGCAGCACTTTTTCTTTTTTCTCCGCTTCCAAACGTTACGCTGCTGAAGCATCGCGATCCGCAGTGCACAAAGCAACTGCCCAAGAAGATACAGTCATTTTTGCCAGTTTCAGCTGCGAACGTAGGAAGGCAAATTTACAAGACAATTTTCACGATTCCCGGTTTTCTTATTCCACTATCCAGATGCTGGCTCGTATCTCCTCTGTCTACCTTTATTTAGCGTAGTCTTGCAGTAAGTTTGGTGCGGTGACAGTATGGTAGTCTGGAGTTTAGGGAGAACTGTAATCTAATTCAATTACTATTTTGTTCAAAAATTGCAGGATTCATATTAATGAAAATTTATGTATTTTCCCTTCATTTGACACCTCAACCAACGTCCTTTGACCTCAGATACATACAGGAAATAATCGTGGCCCTCCAGCTCAGATTTGAACTCAGGAAAAAAATCCCGGGAGTTGTGGAATCTTCTAGGAGGCCTCCAGTGGCTTTAGCATGGCTTCTTTAAATCCAATCATTGATTTTTTTACAACCTTTGTGTTATTTTTTTACAATCTTTGCCAAATCTACCAGATCTGTTTAGTTTTAAATTAAAAGTCTGGCTTTAAACATTTTATTTTGGTAAAAAAAAGTTGATATCTTCCCTCTAAATTTTTTTTATGGCAACCTTTAAAATTTGGAAACATGTTTCAGCCAGAAAAGGGTTGAACACTCGAAATAATTACTTAAAATACCTCTCTAGAAAAAATAATGGACCCTCTAGAAGGCCCAAAGACCACTCCGGATGTGTTTCGAGTACCCATCTAATCTTCAGCCTGCTGGTCACCGTACACCAGCAGATCCTAAATATAGTTAAATTAAAATATCTTTAACCTTATGTCTTCCTCGTCGGTCTCCGTAGCTCAGGAGCTCTCCTCAGTTTCCCCCTCTACGTTGCCCGAAAGTCCCTCGCTCGGTGCTCTCTTGATTTCAGGAGGAATTTTATGCTGATTATACAAGATATTGCAATGTAAATACAGTAATGATTTGCAAATACGTGAGCATTTAAATGCAAGCAGCAATAAATATTTCGTGTGTGTGCTCACCGAAGCCAGCCTTCTTACCCACTTGCAGTACCTCTGCCTCTCTGCATACATTATGTGCGATTTTATACTCTTAAATTTTAGTTTGAGGTAGCTTTCGTGGTGAATTTCGTCTTATTCCGGAAAGTGCTACCTAAACTCGCATTGAAACGGCAGATATGCATGTATTATTAAGCATTTTTGCTTCGGAGAATGCAAGAGTTGCAATAATATAAATAAAAGCACACGATTTGAATGTCGAGGCAGGCCCAAGGCTTACAAACTCTACATTTTATAAGCGTGTATGTTCTCATGTTCAATTTATGTTTGTTTTGTCTCCTTTTGTAACATAATACGGCATGTCATGGCGCGGCGGCTGCAAATTATCATCGTAGCATGCAATGCACTTACCCTCTGAGCCATGAGTTTTCTTACAAGGAGGCTTGTAAATAAATTCTACCCAAATAAAAGGCCCTGGAACACCTTAGAAAAGGGACTTGCGACACTAGCAACACTTTTGGAAATTATTTGGAACCAACCAACTCTGTTATGTTTTTGCAAATTATGGCTCTAATTTATTCTATGATATTAATCTTGGGCATGTTTAAAATTTACTTTGGCCTCTTTCTAATTTTTTGAGCCATAAAAAACATCAATTATTTTTTTTCCAAATTTACCCTGAAAATTATTATTTTTAGATTCACATTCAGGGGATCCGGTCTTCTGGTACAGAACAACGTTCAAAACCCAAAGATTCAGATTTCTTGATAAGTTTTTAATTTTTGAAGCCCAAGTTGTTTCAGAGACCCTGAGTAGAAGTTGGTTTTCTTCAGAAGGCCTCAGATTCTGATCTCAAAAACAAAATATATTTTGATTTAAACTTTTTAAACATAATAAATCATCAAGTCCAACAAGTGTTAGTATTTTTAAGCAATTTTTCCGAATTGCTTTCTTAACAAAATGTGTCTAAAATTTCCAACCCTCAACTCCAACTCGAATCTCAGATTTCATCACTGACATGGGCATTAGAGTTGTCGGAATATTTTGTGCGAACTTTTTGTTCAAAAACCCATTTTCCTAGAAACCTTCTGCATTCGAAAATTAGGCATTTGAGTCCTTGAAACTCTTTCGTCAGAGGGTGCCGGAATGGAGGCGTATGTGGCCGATGCAAAAAAAAGATTGATTACATTGGTCAGTGGTTAAAAGGTTAAGTTCCAGACATCACTTTGAACAAGAACTGACAATCGCAATACTTGTTCAGCAGCTCGCATGACACACATCGCTGATGAGTTTATTAGCTGTCACACGATGCTTGAAATATTAACTGCAGCTATTTTTGCACCGCGTTCCTCGGTGTCATTATGTTCGTAAGTGCCTTTGTGTGCGAAACTGCGAAATGTGACCGCAAGGCATGCAAATAATTGGGTACGGATGTCTGTACAATTATAATTCCTCTTCTGCTGGCGTTACTTAACCCTTTCGAGGAGAGAGAGAGAGAGAGGTGTAATTGAAAAGGGGGAGCTAATGGATGGGATTTTTTGCTCGGGGCGAGGATGAAATTTTTCTGTAAAGTCGATTTTTGTCAGTAAAAAACAATGTAATTATTTTTAAATCAATGCTACAGAATGCCCAATTTTGAAGCTTAAAGAAACTTTAGAGCTCTTCTGTACTGAGGAAAACGGTCTTAAATTTTAATTTAATTTATAAAATTTTAACTGGGCATCAAAAAATTTTCTTGGACAAATTAAAACTTGGGAGACTAAAACTCACTAAATTGGAGGTCATTACCTGTTTTTAAAATCCAAAATATATTCAGCCTAGAAAATCTAGAAATTCAATATGGCGGTCATTCAAAATGGCTCAAAAAATTGTCTATTTTTAGAATCCGAAATGGAGACCTAAACAATATGGCTGTCTGTACAATATGGAAGAGTAAAAACTGACTCCAATGAAAGATCCAAAATTGGCGACCTAGAAAAAATTAGGAATTAAAATTCCAAAATGGCATCTTGAGCAATATGGCGACCTCTATGCTCCTCCAAAAGTGAGACTCCGAAACGAGCGATGCGGGAAGGATGTTGCTTAGTTGCACGAGAGAGTCGAGAGGTAATTAAGTCTTGCGCTAAAGATAGGTTCATGGCTCGACACAATAAATCAAGCAGGCAACAAAGCAGAATTTACGGAGCATGATGATGATGATGTGCAAAATGCAATGCGGTCGACGACGGCGGGATCCACATATAACATCGCATGATGCATGAAACACTGTTGAAAACATGTTTAAAACTAATTTTATTTACACATTTAACTAAATACGTCAAACAAATTCACATGCACATGCATTTCTCGTTCGTGCTACATCTCACCACCGAGCTGAGCTGCGCCAGCAACGCGTAAATTGCATTTCGTCGACTGCTGCAGCCAATGTTTGTAAAGTGGATATGTGCCAGAGTGTAATTTGTGGATCAACTTGTAATCGGGCGCAGCAAGAACGTTCAAAGTTGAGACATGATGAGTGAAGACTTGACGTACGTGTGATGTCTATTGCGTGAAAATTAGCTCTTTGGTGCATCAGAGAAGTCGGTGATGGCTGCGAGGTGCGGTTTTGCACTTTTGCAGTGCGCAAAGAGGAAGGGAAAGGCAACGCGGAATGAGAGAAGAAAAATAAACGACTCGGTGCGGTGTAAGACGAGGCTAAATGCTTGCATGTGGGCTGACTTGACGGGTATAATCATGACTGCCAGGCATTTACAAACAGACACATCCGAGGCAGGCAAACTTCTTTTGACTGGCTGCCTTCATTCTTCAATTTGCACTACGTGTCGCCTTGCCGAGACTGAGCTTTCCTTTCTGCTCATTTACTCCGGGGGCTTATTCGACCTGGCTTTCTGTTGAGTCATTTTCGAACAGAAAATTAACTATCTTTCGTAAAAAGTCTACGAGTTTTGGTCTAAATTTAGGATATTTGCTCATTGGATCAAAATTGAGAGGAGTTTCAGCAAAGTTGTGGATAAAACCTTCGAGTTTTCGAATCGAAAAACGAGTTTTCATGCTCGAAGATAACAACGGGATGGGAATGGGGGAAACTGATTCGGCAATTTTCGAATGTTTTCATCTTTTTCCAATCCATTTTATAATCCGGATGTAAAATTTGGAAGAAGAAAAAGCATCCTATCCCGGCCTATCCCGGCTTTCACAAGTCTCCCCTGGAAAGGGAGACTTAATACAACATTTTCCGTAAATTTGCCGTCTAGGGGAGACTTTTATTCTAGCGTAGAGAGACTTCAAGTCTCCCGAAATCATACTGGCCACGAAAGGACTTGTTCACACAGGAAATGGTTCCAAAGAGGTCCACTTGACCTATCTGTAAAGGGTCCATTTTCATGGGTGGGGTCCAAAACGCTTATATGGAGAGGCCTTTTTAAATTTCAGATATTTGACTAGAGATCTCTTCAATTTGGTTTTGGTATTAAATTTTTAAAATTAAAAGAATTCGATATTTGGAAAACGAAGTGTTTGAATTGAAACCAAAGGAATGAAAATAAATGGTGGAAAATTAATGAAAATGTATTCAATGAAGTCTAGAGCAGCTACTATACTTCATGTGTCCTAGTAAATTTTTGAAAATGATAGCTTGGAGGATCATGAAAGTTTAACTAATTGAGATATTTCAAAATTCAAAATTGCCGAAACAAATTTTAGTACAATGATCTATGACTAGATGTGACTACGGACTGGCGTTCCGAGCTACTGTTGAACCGTAAACTGAGTTATAGAAAAATACCCAGAAAATTTACTCTCTATAGCGAGTTTAGAAGCTATCTCTATTTTTAAAGAAGTATTAAACTTTTTTCAATGTCCCACAGGTGCAACAATAGGACGAGTCAGAATAAGCCTCATCAGTTATTCATTCTCAATTTGCAGAATGTCGAGCGAATGTCTTAGCACTTGACTACTTGACAGGATGTTGATTGTTCAAGCACACAGACAGACACACACGCACGTACCGAGAGAGAGAGAGCGACAGAGATCCGGGCGAACTGGCAACCACATCCAAGGATTAATTGTACATCATGTCTCATGGTATTTACATCAACGCCAGAGTCCGCCACCGCAGTTGCCACGCTGCCACTCATTTATTTTCAATGAAGGCCGTGGCCGTCGCGTCAGCCGATAATACGTACACGTAATGTAGTTACCTGGGTGTCGAGGTGATTTGCACTCTTGTGAGAGAAGATGATGCCGAGTTTGGGTTGCATGATACACATAAAACAAGCAGAAATGAATACATCAGCCGGATCAGCGTCATCGACTGACAGCCCCATTTTAACCTGTCACGCTGTCTTAGTTTCCTTTTCGTCTTCTATTCTCTCACTTTTATTCACTGATCAGCGTCTCAACTTCAATATGTGCGCTCCACGCCACTCCGTGCCTCATGACGGCACGTTGACGTTGCTGCTTCTGATGCACGATGCCTCACAATAAGAACAAAGCAGCAAAACCACTTTACCACCCTGATATTACGCTCTTTTGAGCAGTCAATCAATCAATCAACTCGATGACTTGCCTTTTTGTCTGCGATGACCTTTCCTTGCTTTCATGGCGTCTTTAATTAGCTTTCTTTCGCTGCCCGAGCCCGGCCCGACGCGGCATCGGGCCTACTTAGTCATGATTCATTAAAACTTCATTCAAAAACGTCTCAATTCTCCGATCGGCTTGCTTCAGATCGCTTCAGCTGCTCACTTCAATGTGTCTGCCAGTCACTCGAGAGTCCATCGAGCTCTCTGATTGACGTTTCAGGAAAATTTTCCCAAGGACTTATTGAATCTTAGTAAAATGCAGTTTTTGATTTATGGGAAACTGAGTCAAATTGGACTTTTCTTGAACCTTCGAGCATGAAAACTCATTTTTCGATTTTCATATGAACACCACATGGGGTCGGAATCGAAAATTAGTTTTTTAAAATTGACCCTGAATTCCAGGGGGAAATTTTTACAATTTACTCTCAAAGAGTCAGTCATAGAGCCACAATTTTAATTTTATGGGTGTCTCTCCTGAGGTGAAAAAAACTGATTTATAGAAATCTCACAGAGCTCGTTGGCTACCCTTTTCATGTCTCTTTTCTTAGAGAAAAATAATTTTCCCAAGGAATATTTCCCGACTTTTTGGCTGACGTAAAAATTTGACCGAAAAAAACCGAGTTCAACTTATTAACTTTTGATTGATAAGCAAGAACCTTTTACTCTTTGAAACTTTAAATTCTTCTTAAAATTCCACTTTTCAGCATTTGAAGGATTCAGAGAACAAGTTTCAAACGGTAAAAATGTAGGTTAAAATTTTAAGATCAAAGTTTTTTGAAGAAGTGATTTCAATTTGATCACAATAGTATTTTTTCAAATTTCAAAAACGTCTATTTCTGTGAAACAACTTCGTCTCCTTTATAAATTTGGCCTCTTCAAATTCCAATCAAGGAACTTATTCATTCCACAAATGCAAGTCAATTAAATTCACACAAAAAAGTCAGCTGCTAAAACACCAAGCTAAGCTGTCCTAATTCAATTACAGCATTTCCTATAGTCCTCAGCTCGCAAACACAAACACTCTAATCCCCGAAGCCCATTTCAAACACATATTTGCCTGCCAAAAGACGCCCATAGCCCCGTCATAATCCTCGTCACCTTTCCTCTTTGACACAACTCACACAACAAATAAACGTAATTTGGAATTCTGAGGACTTATCTTTGATCTTATCAGAGTGAGTGACATTTTTCAACATTCCGAATACAAATTAGGAAAATTGACACGAAATATATCAAACGTGTTATGATTACTTTGTTTGGCAGGCAGCACAGGGAGGGAAGTCTCGTCTCGGAGAGCGTCAATGTCAGTCCGTTTGGTGAATGGCAAAAAAGAAAACATTTTTATTCTATTTTCTACCTTGTTGTTGTCATCAATCTAATCCCCTTTTGATGCCTACCTTCCTGCATGCTCTCGTCGACTGCGCTCAACACGTAGACCTCCATGTGGAAGCTACCGTAGGAGATTATAATATCGGAATACAAATACATGAGAGCTTCAACGGCGGCAAAATTTTTATACCCCGACCCACAATGCTTTGTGCCATATAATCATGCATATTGCCTTTCAGCAGAGCGGACCGACACCGACATCTTGCTGTGCGTTGTGTGAGTGCCTGCGTCTAGGTTAAACCATAAGTGAAGTGTGATGGATCTACTCATCAAATATGTGTTGAGTGTTTTGTATTTGTCTAAATTGATTGACAGCTACTTTTATTATGTAAACAACATGTTAAATTATTGCCGTTCGTGTGTGTGGGAACCCAACTGCTCTCTGATTTGGGAGCATTACCTTTTCTGAGACCCTCGACTAAAATTTAAGCAGCAAACAAAATTAAGGGCAGAGAAAAAAGCAGTTAAGTAGCTGAGGGGTCCGGTAATTGCTGTGGTCCTTCCTGGAAAAAAAATATCTGGAGCTGTTTCTGAACACGAAAATTTGAAATTGGGCCAATTTGGCTGATTTGTCCCCCCTGAATTTATATTTGGCGAGAGTTTTAATTTTTTAGCGTCAAAAAAGGCCAAAAAGGGTGTTTTTAAATTGGGTTAAGAAAATTTTTCAGAAGCAGCCTAAGACCCCCTTAAAAAGCCTTTCTTCAGTTCTAAGGAAGAACTGAACTTTTTTGAAGACGTGGAGCTTCCTTTGCAGGTAGGAAAAAAATCTATTCAATATGAAAAATGGGCCAAATGGAAAAACCTAAAATCATTGAGAAGGAAAAAAATTACTTTCTTGAGAAAGAAGAGTCTAATTTTATGAGGAAGAAATCCAAAGAGAAAAGAAATCTTAATTTTTTGATGAGGAATTTCCTCAAGCTCTAAGGACTCTAGTTCTAAGTAACGTGGCTTCAGAGGTAAGAGTTCATGGTTAATTTCCGGATCAAGAACCCTTGAACATCCCTCCCAATTCGCAGAGCGCCATATGCACAGTGTTGTTTTTCCATTGAGCTTTGTCGTCTACTGTCTGTGACGATGACGACTCTGCGGACTCTGTACAGACATGATGCAAATTTTGAAAAGTGAAAAAATGTGTTGTCAATTAAATGTGACACTTTGACAGCTCCTTAATGAGATGATTGTCGAGCGACTTTTTCAGCTGCGCGCACTGCTGTGACCCCAGCGAATTCGACATCAAAGCCTCTTCCACCTCGTTAAGTCTCCCGAACGAGACACAGTCACACGGTATCATGACTGCAAATGGCGAAGACAGCTTTACTTGGCGAGGCATCAGTTACGTCTAACGCACAACATGTCACCATAAATTTAGTTCACTCCCAGCACTGAAGCTGCTGCTGCTCCTACTGCGGAAATTCGCGCGCGCCCTTCTCGGTATACCCACATCCATGCCGTGTCTCTCTCTACGACATACATTCTTATTAATGTCAAATTTATAGTCTGTCTTGCTGTCAACATTAATTTCATCTTCATTTTCACGCTTGCATATTACGTTTGTTCCTACCGAGAGAAAGATATCGTTTTAAATCTCTTTATTATTACACGACGACGATGTGGTGTCAACATCAATAGTGCCAGCCGGGGAGCCCATAGCAACTGGCATAAATATTCTGGAACTGTGTCATTAATAATGGAGGCAGAAAAGCGGCGAGGAATGCACGGGTGCTTCTGGAGGGGGAGCGGAAATCGAGCTCGTGAACAAGAGGGGAACTCAAATTGGAATCTTTGAAGTGACTCAGACCATAAAGGTCTTTTCTTGACCGTTGTTTTGGGAGCCAGAAAGTGGGATCTTAGAAGCTGAAAAAAGGCTTTAGAAGGAATTTAAATCTTTCTGACCCCCAGGACTCCCCAGGTGGACTCCCACCCCATCCTAAGGTTCAATCTAAAATTTGTTAGAACACATTTTGTTCTTTTTTTGGATTTGAGAATTTTTCTTTCGCTATAAGGTATCTGAAAATCACCTAAAAATCCCTCCAGATCCATCTCTGGAACTCCTGGATTTCAGAGCTGACTGGCAGTAATTTTTCCCAACAGTAATTTTCATACACTTCCGGCCCCAGACGCTTCAGAAAATGCTACAGAAAAAAGTCCGGAAAAAGTTGAGAAATCTAATGAACTTTTTTAGCTTAAATTAAAGAGACTATCCATAACTTAAAAATGCCAATCATCACATTTTCGTACCCTCTCTAGTATCTCTTTCTCTGCCAATTCATCATAAAGAACCAGCTCCCCTTCTTCCTCTACGCTGCTACAATTAGAGACGCCATCAGATAAGAGAGCACCGAACCCACCATATTTCCCGAAACTAAAACGTCACTCAGGGACCTTTTTATTTTGTTCACGCAAATTTGATTAATTGATCCCCGAATGATGAATAATAATGTCGTAATGAATATTGACAGCGAGAACAAACAGATTTCAAAATGGCGTTCGTCGTTCGCGCTCCAACAATGGCCCAAGTCACACAATGTAACCAATGTTTTTTATTGATCAATTTATCATGTATCTAGAGCTGAGTGAGACGATGACATTGATTAATGAAGATTGGATTATTTGCAGTTTCACATAAATATATTTTTACTTTGGCTCTTGCTCCGAGTGTGACTCCCAAAGCTGCCACACTTGTGGAGGCCCATGTTTGAGGATCCCACAATGTAATAAATACTCGTGCTGATCACTGACGACTGAGGGGGGGTGTCGGGAACAACGAAAGCGAAAGGTGCAGACAGGCAAAATGCGGCGTAACAATGGGCGCCCCGAACCCGACTACCTCCACGTTTCCCGGCCATTGCAGGCGCAGATAAATTTTTGCTGCCTCACCTCGGGAATTAATTTTCCGCCACCACCGTGAAGTTATCGCGTCATTTGCGCGCCAGTCATTTTGCGCGTCATTGAGAGAGCCTCAAACTCATTTATCTTGGGTTATTCTGGGTGGAGTGAAAAATTAGCTGGCCTGAGAAATGGCTCTGTGTGCGCTTTTGATGAGCCTTCCTTCCGGGAAATCCTTTTTCATCGTTACATGAGTCTACTTTTCTTAGAGAAAATGGGATTTGAGGATCTCTGGGGTCAGCAAAAAACTCAACTTTTTCCTAAAAATGCCTGAATGAACACTGAAAATCGGTCCACCTGAACTTTACAAATTTTTGAGAAAGT
Organism: Forcipomyia taiwana; assembly: GCA_963930915.1. Classification (NCBI taxonomy): domain Eukaryota; kingdom Metazoa; phylum Arthropoda; class Insecta; order Diptera; family Ceratopogonidae; genus Forcipomyia; species Forcipomyia taiwana. The sequence goes on along the minus strand of CAWVOI010000110.1, from coordinate 2,272,131 downwards.
AATAAAAGACTGGCTGGTCTGTATTGGTTTAAGGTCGAGACTGAAGTGGAGATCGATCAATTAGGATATTTTCCAAGAAACCTTGAGGCTCCTACGAATTCTTGAATTCCAACAAAATTGACCAAGGTAACCTCATTGAGAAGATTTTGGCACAACTTTTTGTCTCCTCTAATTAGTATTTGAAGTATCTTATTGTGTAGAGAGGCTTATGGATCTTAGTTTCCCTGTGTCAATAAAGGCTTTTTTTGGTAGCACCCAAAAAAAAAAATTTCTCAGAAATTTCTTCTCAGTCATCCAAGAAAAGGTGGAATTTTTCCATGCCCCAGTTAAGTTTTTCAATATTTTAAGGAAGGTTGTTTTCTTAGCTGAGGGACTTCAAAGTCGTCCTGGAAGTAAATAAAAGGATATAAAAACAGCCAGGGGCAAAAATATGTCCTTGAAACTTTCTTATTAATTTTTTTTAAATAACAAAGAGCTTTCTTCTGAAGTAGGAAGCATTTTAGGTCGGTCTAAAAATGAAGGTGTGCAAAATCTACGTCCTCAAAATATATATTTGACTACACATAATAAATAGAAGGCATATTCAGGTCTTCCAGGAGGCTTAGTTTGTGGATTCAGCCCGCCTTGATGTCAATTATTCCAAATTTGGAGCTGTTTTCTATTTTGGCAACTGTGACCAAATTTTTACCAAATTTTTAGGGACCCTATCTTCATTGAAGCTCAAAACCAAGCCGGATGTGATTTTAGTCTTAAACTATGAAAAATGCAAACTCTCTCATGATTATGTAATTGGGCAGAGGGCCGCACATTAGTTTGAAAAATGCCCCGAAATCAAAAGCGCGACAGGACTAATTTTTCAAAACTTTTTTCCAGCCACTCATGCGTTCGTGATAAATGGTTCCCATTAGAGGCAGCGCAGAAATATCCATACCAATTGACTGATGAATGAGGAAATAATCCAAAGTGGATATGAGCGTCGAAGACAAACACATATATAAGCTTGATTGGCTCGCTGCTGGGGTCGGAGGGACCCACAGCCGACGCGTTGCTGGCCAGCAGCCGGAGGAACGCCAAAAAGCTGATTTCCTGCTCACATCAAACCACAAATTATCGGTCATTAATCATCAATCATCCAAAAGTTTGTTCATTCAATCAGTAGGGCCGCAGTACGTGGAGAATAAATGAAATAATTATTTGTAAATCAATCTTTTTCTCTCTAGCAGCTAGCTGACTGCTGACTGCTGAGTCGGTGCGACTGCGGCCACACAATTCATCAACTCATTTATCACAAAGTACTCGGATATATAAATTTCATTTTCTGCTTATTATTACTTGCGGCATTGAACACAAAAAATATTTATTAATCATCTCCCGTCTCTCTGCCTTTCTTTACCTTCCTCTCCCAGTCTCCCGGGCTGCGTGAATTGATGTTTGGTCGTTTGGCTGACTAATGGGTTGTCCTCATCGGCGTCGCCCATCTGCATGTTTTATATATCTGAGGCACTTGGGTATTAAGCCGTAAGTTGGCTTCTGCTCAGGCACCACTCTGTCAGCTTGCGCGATGCTTTCGAAATTTGTTTAGCATCGGAGTTGAAAGGAGGAAGAAAAGGTAAAGAGAATTAGTATTAATCTTCGTCATCTTCGTCATGCTTCTCCGTAATTTAATGAGAATAAGAAATGGATAATGAAATGATCGCGTTTGCGCGCTCAATAAATGATTTTTCAATTTCCAGCTCTATTCTTCTCCGGCTCCGTGTCAGCTCACTTTTTGCCACTCATCTTATCGGCTTTTGGGGGGCGTTAAACTTAAATTTCACTTTGTCTGTACGTCGTAATTTTGAACCAATTCTAACATCTGGGATTTTTGTCGTTTTTGTCAAAATAAATTTGTTGGACTAAAATTTTGGATTTTCGGGAAAAGTAAAAAATTACTCCTTGAGCCTTTGGAAAGTCAAAATTTTGTAAATTTGGTTTTACACGAAATTGTTTAAATTCTTGTGGGAAAATTTTGAAATAAATTTTTAAAAAAATATGTTTGAGGATATTTTGGAATTCCAGAAAAACATCAACATTTTACCCTGACCCTTAGAAAGCCACCAAATACTTTAGGGTTCTTAAATGATCATTTTGAATGTGTTAAATATTTTTTTAAATTTATTTTTTCCGAAAATTTCTAATTTTTTGAAAAATTAGAAATTGAAAAGTTTTAATCAATTTTTTGGAAAAATGTAAAAATTCTTATCGAGAAAACACCCTTTTGCTCTCTGAAACTTCATTTCTGTTAGTTTTCAAAAGTTTTTAAAATTAGGAAAAATATTTGAGACCTCGGTAAGTTACTCGCAAGCCTCACTTAAAGCTCAAAAACCCCCAACGTCATGGTCCCAAAAAAGCACTTCACCTCGAGCTGCCCTCAAAAGCATGTCATGATCCGATGAATACAATAATTTACTTGTTATGATCAAACAATTCGACTTTGATGGTGCTTTTTTTTTAACCCGCCGCCATGCCACCGGAGAAAGCTGCAGCTGTTGCCTTAACCTACCACATCGGCGTCGGCAATAAATTAATGGAATGCTGCAGGAGCCCGCTATAATTGTCTAAACACACTATTATGCAGCCACAGCCACAAATCCGCAAATTGAGCCAGAGAGCCATTATGATTAGCCAAATTTGAATTATTATTTTGGTCGCCAGCTCTAATATTATATGCATCACATATTCGCACAACTAATAATAATGGGGAAGGTGGTTGACACTGTATTAATATGATAATTTGTTGCACTCTCGCAAACCTCCCCCTGCCTCTCCCGCTCACGCTCCGAAATAATTTGTGGGAATATTATGGAAATGAAAATTTAGATTTTAGGTGATTTAGATCAGCAAATGGCCACTGATGATGCATTGATTTGGAGCAATCTCCAAATGAATTGCATGCTCGAGCTCGTTATCATAATCGCAATCAGTGCGCATATGCAATTTTCGGCAATTTGGCTATGGCGGCAATGCGCTCTTGATTATTGCGAATTCGGGGCCACTTATCGTGGTCTGGCATCGGCAAAAGTAATTATCGGATCAAAGGAGCTTTCTGAATGCTGATTAGCCGGCACTCGTGATTGCTCTGTTTTTGAGTGCAAACATCGGATTTGAAATCCACTTGAAGCTAAGCTGAAAAATCTTTAGATTGGATGATTCTTTTTAGAAATTTAGGCTCTGTCGTATCCCCTACAAACCCTGAAATATTTTTTTTGAAGTCTCGGAACAAGGACGCTACAAGAAGACTACAATTTTAGAACGATTTTAAGCCAAAAAATCGCGTATTTTCGTTTTAAAAAATCACATTCTAATTAAGGGTCCCTTCAGTCACGATAAAAGGGTCCTTTCCTTGAGATTTGAGATCCCTAGCTTCTAATATGGAGCTCCTATTTGTAGTTTTGGATTTGAAACTTTATATCTAGAGCCTAAGATTGAGTAACTAAGGAGTTATTATGGGATATCTATTCGTGGGGTCTCTATTTTTGGGGTCTATAAGTAAAAAATTTTAATATCAAAAATTTGGTCCCTGGAAACCCAGGGATCCTGGAAACCCTTCCCGGAACTCAAAAACTGCAAATTCTACCAGCCATTCGCTACTGTTTCTTACTAACCTGTTACGGTTTCTGAGAAATAATTTGCGTGACTATCATGAGCTTGCGATCGACATCGGCTAATATACAGACCTCAATCGTTCCCGAGCCACTCCACAGCTAAGATGATGCGTCCAGTGAAAATCACATCCCTGCCAAGCTTCCAGACGGGCAAAAAAGAAACCAGGTTCCTCATGAGCCACGACTTCCCGACCGTCTACGAGAAAGATATCAAGTCCATGGACGTTTTCGAAGATGACGTGTGGCTCTGTGGCTGGCCAAAGTCCGGGACGACGTGGGCCCAGGAGATGGTCTGGCTCCTCAGCCACGATCTCAACTACGAGGCGGCCCGGAGCTTTGCCATCAACACCAGGTTTCCACATTTCGAGAGCTCCCTCGTCCTGACCTACTGGGAGAACGTCGAGGACAGCTTGAACATCTGCAGAAGTCTTCCCAGACCCCGGCACATTAAGACTCACTTGGTGGCTGAGGCTCTGCCGGATCAGGTCTGGACGAAGGGAGCCAAGGTCGTGTACGTCGTGAGGAACCCCAAGGACGCTGCCGTATCTCTCCACCACTTTCAGAGACACTTTCTGGGTTCGAAGAGCACCTTGGAGGAAAGTGTGGGGCTGTTTATGGCGGAGGACCTTTACTTTGAGCACGTTCTGGGCTTCTGGAGCCTCCGAGACAGACCCAATGTCCTGTTCCTGCACTATGAAGAGATGAAGGCAGACTTGATGGCCCTATTGCGGACGACAGCTGCCTTCCTGGGGAAGACATACACGGATGGGGAGCTCAAAACTCTGGAAAACCACCTTTCTGCGGAAAATATGAGAAGTCAGAGAGCTTCAAATTGTTTTTTAGGGCTAAAGAATTTTTTTGCTTCCAGAAAATCCATCTGTGAACATGGAGGACGTCCTGACGACCGGAACTAGGGCCCGGAATGAGGAGCGAGACTTCACGTACCAGTTCATCAGGAAGGCAAAGGTCGGGTCGGCAAAGGATGAAATGCCCCCAGAGATGTTGGCCAAGCTCGATGTATGGATCGAGAGGAACTTGCAGGGCTCCGACTTCGAGTTCAAAGCCTAGGGAATTTTCTAAAATTAGGTTAACTCGCACAAACCCTTGTTCTGGAGAGCGTTACGGAATAGACAGCTTGGTAAAAACCGCACTTGATTGGAGAAATAAATTGCCACAATATGCAAGGAGAGTGAAGTGAACAGTGAAGTAAAAGCATTCACGTACATATGCCGCCATCAATCACCGTGACTGATGAAAAAGTAAAGTCATTTATTACAAGAAAGTGAGGCAGATAGATTGATGTGTATTATGCATCTCGCAGAAGCTGGCGCTATTGATTTTAAACACTGACTGATGCACGTCTGAGGCAGGAGTGGATCTGGGGCGTGTCTTTTTAGCGCTTCTGATGAGTCCGTCTGTCTGTCTGATGTAGTGATGAAGGCTATGGAACAAGATAGCTCTTGACGTTTCAGAAATGTCGTCAGAATCTGTAATTTTAGAAAAGACTGTGATTCTTTGGATTTTCTAAGGTTTACCTAAATTAAAGAGCTAGTTTTTAACTCGTAGTTAAGTTTAACAGACCGTTACTGAGCTCTTTTTTTCCAATTTTATACATGTAAAAATTATCAGAAGGCAGAGAGGTCAAGTCACTACCATGAGGTACTTAGAAAAAAGCTCCCAGGTTAAACCAACAGGTCATAACTCGAAAAAAGCGACTTCCAGGCCTACGAAATTCAATGAAAAGTTCAAAATGAGCTCTGGATTTTTTTTGATTTTTGAAAAAAAATTTGAGCCACTCCAAAGTTAAGGAAAATTGTCAAATTGCTTGAAAACAGCTTTGTCTTTGGGTAAAAAATTATGAGACTCAACGAGCCCAAAATTGAAGATTCAAAAATATTATTTACGAAAACTTTTCTAGCTGTCGAGATTTTGGAACACATTTCATAAGTGAGCATAAATTAAATTAGAAAATGCCACAATGACCCCCATCCCTGGCCGACCCCGCTTATATTTTTGTGTGCCTTCAGAGATCGGAAAATAAACGAAAATGTTTTAAAACACAACACAAAGAACGAGAAAAACGGCAAAGTTGCCAAATGCATGCGCACCTTTCCAGTTGAAATAATATTATTCACCCTCGGGATCATAAAAAATAATTTATGTTTGAACTTAAACGATAATATAATTTACATACACCGAAGTGAACTACAAGCGGAGCGATGTGAGGCGAAGGCAGAGGAGAAGAGCCGAGTCTGGCGAAGCTGTGCATGTTGCTAAGCCAATCCATTCTCGCTGGATGCCAAAAGTAACAAGGGTTAAGTCATTATCATCTCTCCAGTACCATGTAAATCGGATAATAAATAAAGTACGAAATCATCACACTATCTTGCCCTTATTACGGCGCCGAGCTGAGCTGGCGGAGGGAGGAGGGGGAGGGAAGAGGGGGACTTGGGGCAGGCAGGCAGTTTAGCCTCTTAATGGTTTTGTAGTAAACATATCTTGCGTTTGCACACAAAACCAACATATTGTGCTTATCTCCCCCACAACTTCCTCCAGCCCGACATACCTACCTACCAGCTATCCTGCCTCCGAGCAAAAGGCATTTCAGACTGCTCTCTACCTCTCTACTTTACTTACAAAGAAAGATGCTCGAAACGGCCTCTCGTCGACAATTTACACGAAATCAAAGTATTATGGAGATTGTAGTGAACATCAAAGCGTGCTGAAGGAGTAGCCAAGTGTGGGTAATTAACTTTTGTGCCAGGCGAGGGAAGCGATTATTAACCTCGGGAAAGCGAGCGCTAATTCGCCTCTAGAATATGTTTTTGATCCAGTTGGTGACTTTGGTGAAGAAGCCCGAGTTCTCCTCCACCTTGGCGAAGAAGCAGCGGCTCTTCCTGAAGGCGGTCTGGCACGAGTCCACCCCCACCTCCTCCTTGCACTGGTCCATGTAGGTCGTCAGCTGGAAGGAACCGAAGGAACTGAAGCCTGAGAAGGGCCGTAATTCAAGTACACAAGCTCACCTCCTTGGCTTTGTCGGTCGAGAGCAGTCCCACAATGTTGTCCCGGTTGTAGTCTCCGTTCTCGAGACAAAAGCCCATTTTGTTGCAGAGGCACCGAGCAAAACACTGAAACGGATGCCCAATTAGGTCGGAACAGGCAATTTCTTTGTTAGGTACGCACCATATTTTTTGGCACCGCTGGATCGACCTCGGAGTAGTCATTGTTCACCAGGGCCTCGAAAACTGCGTCTTCAACGAAGGTCTCGTTGCGGCAGATCGTAGCTACTCGACGTCTCTCGGCAGTGGCATCGGCGTTGCAGAGACCCTGAAAGTGAATCCCAAAGAGGGTTTCAGTGATGGCCGGAAGACACCGTCAAAGTACCTGAAAGGAGATGGCCACGAGCAGAATTGGAATGAGCTTGATCATGTTGAAAGCCAACTGAGAACTGACCATACGCTGGAATCACAAATTGATAATGCCGAAAGATGATCTCATTGCGACTTCTGTGTGACACACAGTAGCTAATTTATCGCTCTCTGAGTGTCTACGTGTCGACCAGCTCGAAAGTTAATAAGGACAGGTTTTCAGTGTCGCATTTGAGCTACTTACGAGGCGATTTCCGATTTGTGAGTGATCTCTTTCTAACGGAAAAAAGCTCACAATTTCAAACTGAACTTCGCAGAAACGCTAGAGATTGCGTTTTTATTTGAAAATTAGCAAAACGACGAAGCTTGTTTTCAAAGCAATCGGAATGTCCTTGAAGGAAACACTTGTGTGCGTGGGAATTATGGGCTGTTATTCTGAGGCGAGGTAAAATGGTTTGAATTTTTCCATGTTTTTTCCATAAAAAATTTTAAGATTCTGGGGAGGCTTTGGGACGTTATTTCATTTCCACCAGCTTTTTTAATGTTGTTTTTTAACAAAATAATTCAATTCACTTTTCGATTACCATCGGCTAAACTAAGACTTTTGTAAGAAAATTCTGATGAAAAATCATTACAAAAATTTTAATAGCCTCGTTATTTGCTAAATATATTTTTTAAAATTATTTTTTGATTCACTTTGTCAAAGTTTTTGCCATATTAGTCAATTTGATACAAATTTTATGTAAAAATAAGCATATTTTTGATTGAATTAGCAATAAAGGGAATCTCATGAACTTTTCTCATCCACGAGTCAAAACAGGTACCTTGGGAAAAATTAACTAACTAAGATGATGGCTGGAACGGGTCCATCTCGGCTTTCTGGGACCTCTGGCTTCCCCAGGAACCAAGCCTCGGGCCGGGAATGTGATGTGATAATTTGGGGTAAAATATTCAATGGCTAATTCAGCTGCTGAAAACTTTAGATGTGCCTCAGCTATTTTTGTAGCTAAACAGATGTTTTGAAAACAATAAAAGTGGTACGCAAGTTTTTATTTGTTGAATCAAGTACATGCAAAATGTATGCCTAAATTCACTACTTAGCTCGTCAATTCCTGAGATGGATTCGTCTAGAGAATTGCTGCTGCTTCTTTGCCAATCAGTTAGCCAGAAGTTCTTTTGGAAAAATTAACGGTGACCTCAATGCAGGCATCGCCCTGTTGAAAGAAGAGCCATTGAAATCCAGTCATTGGAAGCGTTACGAGCTTACTCTGTCCGTCGTGATGTCGGCATGGAGGGTGAACGATCCTCCTAGCATACGCAAGAGTTCTTTGTACTGGGCTATGTTTATCTTGAGTCCATCTCTGTTACAGAACGATCCCTGAAAAGAAAAAGGTCACAAACCAGAAGACTCTCAAACCTTCCCTACAGCTGGAATGGGACACTGAGGGAGCCCGAAGATGCTGAAGAATCCGTTGTCTTGTGAAATTCCGGCCGTGTTTTCGGAACACAAGTTCACCGAGCCGCTAAACAGTTCACGGCCGTCATTGATAAAGTTGTAGACGGCCTTTGCACGAGAGAATCCACGAGTCCTGACACACGTCAGCGACACGACATCACAGTTGCTCGCCAGAGCTATGGTGGAGTTTGGCAGGACAGTGAGAACTGGGTCAGAGCCGCCACAGTTCTTGAGGCCCGTGGCAACGAGCGAGTAGGCGCTCTGGAAGAGTCAAGGTTCTGGAGGGGCTACAGTTTCGGGAAACGTTCTACTCACGCAATCGCTGGCGCAGGCGTTGCCAACGAGGCAGATAGCCACCAAGGAAGCAAACACTTGTCTAAACATGACAGATAGATTGATTTTTCAAAGTTATCGGACCGACGACTCGAGCAGGAATGAGCGATAAACAAGTTTCAGGTGGTTCAAGTATATAGATCTTTATTTGGCCAAAAATTCTACATACACTTCATCCGATAGTCTCGGGGCTTCAGGGCTTGCGGAGAATATCGACCTCAGCCTCCACACACGTTTTTTGCTGTAAAAAGAAAAGTTAGAGGTTTCTCGGGGAGCTTCAGGCAGCTGTCTTACATCGGGAGTGTCGTGGGTGACCTCCACTCGGGCCTTAAGATGGCCCGTGACCATGGCCAAGAGGACCTTCTTGTCTCCCAGTGGGAACTTCTTGCTTCCGTCGAGGCAGATTTCGCTCTGAAAGGAGATAGAGAGTAAAATATGGGGCTCAGGGGAAAGGTTTTCAGTCATTTCATTCCAAAAAATAAAATGTATTGATCGGTATTGATTGGTATTGCTTGCTCTTAAGATCGAGTGAGCACAGAAGCAGTTTAACTCGCAAATAAACTTAAAAGAATGCAAGCAAGCAAAAGTTTCAAGAGAAACACATCAGTATTGATCTGTATTGCTCAGTATTGAATGTATTGAATTAAGGAAGGAAAAAATTAAATCTAGAATCTATCCATCTAATCTTCTCAACATTTTGAAAATGCACTCATAAGCTTTATCATCGATTTAAGGACGTCCAAGATTATCGGTAGGAGCACTTTAACCTGTCATTTTACCAGTAATTTTCGAATTTCAGTCCAATTGGAATAAAAAAACATTTCTTCCATACAAACTTTAGGGGACATGGGTCACTATCGTTGCATTATTTGCTAGATTTTGCACAGACTACAACATACTAAAATTTCAGCTCAATCGGACGCAAAATAAGGAGTTTTGAGCAGCTCTCTAGCTCTTCTGGTTCTCGAGTTATAACATTTCAGACAAACAGACGGCAAAGCGGCCTCAATGGTGAATTTTTTTTGCAACTTACAATTACCCAAAGAAATATGTTATTGGATTTGAAGAAACTTGCAAAAAACAAAACTAGCAAACCTTAAAGATAAAATACTGTGGTATTGAGCGGTATTGATTCGTATTGATTTGTAATCATGCCAGAAATTTTTTCTTAAATTGAATCAACTCGCATGGAAACAATGAAATAATGCTTTTAGAGGAAATGGGATGGTATTGACGGCCCCCGAAATCAGTTAAGGATAAAAGATGTTTTAATTTTAAAAAAGATAAAATTTGAATCGTTTTCGTTTGGAGATCCAGTTGCACGAACAGACAGACGGATACATTGGGGGGTTTTCTGTGACCATTAAAAACTCACCTTCATGACCGGGCACTCAGTGGGGAATCCGAAGGATCGGAGAACCTCAAGAATGTCCTCGGGCAGAGCCTTGGCTGACTCGCAGGCATCCAACTTTCCTTGCAGCATTTGGATACCGTTCTTGCTAATGGTGAATTTCACATCAGCCTTCGTGAATCCTGCAGTCCTAACGCAAGTAATGGGAACGACTTCACAATCTTTGTTCAGAGTTACGGTAGTGTTGGGATCCACCTGGATGACCGAGTTATCGACGCAGTTGGCAAGCTTCTTCACTTTCACCGAGTATCCGTCCTAGAGGGGAGCTGGTTACTTAAATCTGTTAAGGAACTGGAAGAGGGCGTCTTACGCAGGCAAGGGAGATGCCTGAGAGCGAGCAGAGCACGAGGACGAGAAGGTTGAGCTTGTACATCGTTAGATCTTGAAGGTATTCCTGGAATATGGACCCAGAAGCACTCCAGTTGAATTTTATAGTCGGCCTGATTTTCAACGGTAGCTTCACGCTCATTTATAGCGAATCGAAAGCCGATAAAAATCTCTCCGGCTTAACTGAGAATGACAATTAGTTTTGTTTTCATGACTTTTTTTACGGCTATTCGAGTGTTGACGTGCGGAGTTGGCAAGCTAACGAGCGGGCTATCAGACTCAAGGTCGCAATGTCTCTGAATCACGTAAAAACTCTATTACGATTGTTTTTGGGATCGCTTCCGCATTTTGATATGATTAAATGGATTTAACGATTAGAATTTTTTTTGAGAATTTTTGAGCAAATTCTGGGCGAACATGATGCACCCAAATCCTTAGACTCCTTACCCACTTTGTATATTAAATTGACACAAAGGAAGGTACCAAATAAATAACAAATTTCAATTGAATTTTTATTTAAGAAAGAAACCCAAAATTTCCAAAAACCTTTGAAATTTTGATTAAATTTTTAAATCAACTTGCGTTTTGGCTTCTAAGAAACGTCTTTTTTCCAGATTTTAATTTTCTCAAGTACCTATGAAATTAAGAAAACTTGAAATACGCATGACAAAGATTTTTATTTAGGCTCTTCTGAATTCATATTTTATAATTGAAATAAAAAATAAAGAAATTTCGAAGCAAAAAAAATTTAATTGTAGATTCTAAAAAACTTGCTGAATCCCAATTTTATTCAATGTGGATTTCACTTTCTCCAGCCTTTTTAAAATATTTTTGAAACGCGGAAGTAAATTTACAAATATGTCGTCTGGAGCAACTCCACTAGAAGCCGGTGTTTCGGACGTGCCCGCATCATGTCAACAATTTGGGCTGTTTCTCACTTCAGACACGGCTTGTTTCGGCTATAAATTAGGCCAGTCGAGTATCTAGAGCAGTAGAGTTTAGGCTTCTCACGATGCTTCTGGTAGAAATTCTGGGTCTCAGCTTCCTCTTCTGGTCCGCTGCAGCTGATTGCGTAAGTCCCCAAAAACCCCTAGATTAGCTCGAAATTTAACGCTCTTCTTTGTACAGGACGGCTATGACGTGCAGTTCCGCTCCATTAAACCCTGCAACGAGGACGACGACAACGTCATTGAAATTCACCCAGACAGCAGCGTCTCCTTCGAGGACTGCATAGCCATCCCCGAGGTCTGTATGAAGTGGGAGTCCTTCGACAAAGCCGACGTCTCCTACATTATCAATCGGGAAAGTGGCAAGTCTGGATCCTCGAAGCCTCTCAAGGGCTCCTTTGACATGTGCGACGAAAACCATCCCAGCAACGTGAAGAGCGTCTTCAACGCCCTCGGACTTCCCAGCACGTGTCCCGTAGAGGGAGGCGAGGAGTGCATCAATGGGGACAAGCAGTTTGACATGAGCAAGCAGAAGATCGTTATGGGAATGCTGAAGGGAAATGCAACGATCACGATTAAAGTTAATCATGGTGAAGTGGTGAGTTGATTTTTCCCGTGATTTTTCGTTCTAGTGAAAATTTTATTTTTCTTTAGGGAAAAAGCTGCTTTATCGTACACGTGGAGGTCAACAAGGTTTGAGGGTAACTCACGTATTTCCAGAACCAGAAAAAATTATTTATTAATTTAAAATGAAAAGTTAGTGAGATTTTCCGTCAGTCACAGACTTGGAATAAAATTGTTTTCCACAAAATAAAATTATTGAATGATAGTTGGTTCTCTTTGGCCTAAAATTTGTCCGTCTGTCCATCCACCTGCATTTCTCTTGTCTGTTTTTGATGGCATTTTTTAAGTGTCTTTTTTCCAGAAACAGAAAAGACAGAATCAGGAGAAAGGGTGTGAAATAAAAATGATGAAAGGGACGCCCAAAATCAGGAGGTGATTTTTAAATTATGAATATATCAATGCCATAATTTTTGTTACTCAGCCTACATGAAAAGATTCACGAAATTAAAAAAAAATGTAGTCTCTATTTTTTGCCAGCTATCCCTCTAGCTATTAGGCTCTCTATTGACGGAAAAATTATTCGTCATCTTCAAGAATTTATTTCACACAAATCTTTCAAAGTCTTGAAAACACAAAACCCAGCAGCAAAAAGACGATTCCCCAGGATGCTTCGACCTTTGACCCTTTACCGGCAAAGTCCCCTCCATTGCAGCCGTTGAAGTTGCAGAACTTGCACCTCTTTGGGTCCTTGGTGCACACTTCCTTGACGTCCACCATCATGTCAGCCACACAGCCCCTAATGATGATCCCTTTCTCGCTCGCCCAGTAGCACTCCGTCTTGCCGAACTCCACAAACTCAGCCAAGCACTTTGTGGGGTTGATTTCGGGGTTCACCTTGGCGCACTCGGGGTCCTCATCCGACCGACACTGGAGACAGTACCGGTTCTCGACGTTTAGCGAGTTGCAGGCCATCTCCTGGCAGGTAAGGTAGAACTCAATGTTGATGGGAAAGGAGTGCTTGTCGTCGACCATACAGCCCCTCTGGACCTGCCCGTTCCTGAGCTTGACAGTGTAGCAGGTCTCCTCCTCCTCGAAGTACACAGAATTGGAGCACTTGGTGGCGAAAGTCTTGTTGAAGCCCCAGGAGCACGCGTAGTCGTCGCACTGGATGCACGAGAGCTCTGGCACCGCCCACACTGACCGGAAATTGCAGCCATCCTCGACACAGTACTTGCAGTTGACGTTGTTGCAGACGGCGGGTTCGTCGCTGTGACATCCCCGAATCACCGTTCCATTGCTCGTCATGTGCACGTAGCACCTGTCGTCCGGGTCGTAGTTGCGGCAGTAGCCCAGGAACTTGTCCGAGTGTCTCAAATCAACCTTGCAGTCGTCCGTGTCGGAGCACTGGTGGCACTTTTGTCGGTGTCTCGGGACTTCCATGTGGTTGCAGAGGATTCCTTCGCAGCTGATGCACTCGGGGCCTTTGCATTCATGGGCGTCTTCTTTACTCAGGCAGTCTCGGTACGTGATTCCGTCTTTTACGTATGCCTGACACAAGTCCAGGTAGTTCGGGCAGGTCCTCCGGGGCAGAGGAGTCGTGAGCTGGGCGCAGGAGGGGTCGTCTCGGGAGTCGCAGACGAAGCACATTTGGAACCGTGGCTTGTTGTTGCACATTGGGGAGGTGCAGATCTTGCAGGAGTCGGTGTTGGCCTTGCACTCGTTGCGTCGGGGGTAGCTCAGGGTGTGCCAGCAGCCCCGGGACACGTTATTTCCTGGAAATGGAATTTAAATATTTTAAGACTTCGACTTCATGGGACATTAAAATTTTTTTAATATTTTTACAATCAATTCTAACGGCTAAAATTTATTTCAGATCATAGTTTTGTCCCCCAGAGAACGAATTTGACTCTTTGATGAGCAGTCAGGCTTAGCCTTAGGTATTCTGTCTGATTTTTAAAATAATTTAACGTTGAACAAAATCGATTATTTTGACACGTGAAAGCAACAAAAAAAGTTTATAGCTTGTAGCTTCTACAAACAATGCTCTCAAAGGACCAAAAATAATTATTAAATTGTGTCAAAAATTGCCAAAATTTAAACCAAAAATTGTGTGAGTTTTGATGAGTAGAAAAGACTGAATAGTTTTGGAAGTTTTTGCCAAGCAGTAATTTTCTTTCATTTTCCTCGTAATTTAAAGGGTTATTTTTGAACCGAATCGACCCATTCAAAGGGAGACCTTAAAACCACCATATCTGAAAAAGTCCCACCTTTATCCTCATGAAAGCAAGCCAGATCCTCCCCCCTCGTCGCAATACAGCTGGTTGCGGTAGCCTCATCTTCAGCTACGGCACATTCCAGGTCCTTTTCAGACGAGCACTTTCTGCACGACAGCTCGTAGTGCGTCTGGTTGTTGCAGCCGTCGTTAGAGCACTTGGTGCAGGGGGAGAAAATGTAGTTGGCACAGTCCACTCGGTGGTTGACAAGGCAATCTCGGACCAGATACTCCCCATTCGTGATAGTGACGCACCGATTGAGGTCTTCGATGACAGAGTACTCGCACAGACTCAGCTCGGTCTTGTTCAGGCAGTTCTGGTCGTTGGGGAACTTGCACTGGACACACCTGATGGGTCTCTGGTCGTTCGTTTCGCCAATCATGCATAGCTTGCTGTGCTTGAGGCAGACATTCCGACCATCTGTGCGGTCTGACTGGCAGCCTCGGTACGCGCTGTTCTCGTCTAAGTAAAAATATGGAAAGTGATAAATTCCCCTCTAGAATTGAGTCTCTATGGTCGGTCTTACTCAGAATCACGGTGTAGCAGAGGTCGTTCTCTTGGAAGACGGGGCAGGGTTTGGGTCTGGCGTTAGGCTTCAGCTGGAGACAATCGGGGCCACTGCACTGGTGGCACATTTTCCGGGACTCGGGGTAGATGAAGCCGTTGCAGAAGCTCATGCTGCATACGAAGGTGTGGGGGTTGGACCAGTGCTTGAAGCAGCCCCGGTAGGTATGTCCAGCCTCAATCCAAACGGCACACGCCAAGTCTCCCTCGCAGTACTCGATCTTCCAGTCCCTAAGGGCTTCAAGACACTCAGGAGAATCGAGGGAGGAGCAGTTCCAGCAGGCTCTGGCGACAGGAGGAACAGTAGCCATTCCCTCTGGGTACCAAGGAGTGAGAGCAGTTGAGGGAGGAGCTGAGGAGGTGGTGTTCATGCCGAGGGTGGAACAGAGCCAGAAAATCGCTAGCAGAGAGCACACACGGAACATGTTTTGGAAGCCTCAAATCACGACTGGCCCAATTTAATGAGGTGCTGAACTTTTATTAGGTCTGTGTTAAGCTGGAAACCGAATTATCTTTTATCGGAGCGACATTTTCCGAGTGATAAGCGATAACAGACTCATTCATCATTTTCCCATATTTTCCAAAACGTAGTAAATAATTTGAAAATAGACGAAACTTTCCAATCAAACAAAATCTCAAAATCGTGTATTGAATTTTACTCATATTTAATTTTTTAAAATTAAAATTAAAGTCAATAGACTTACTACTATCGCATAACTGGGACGAAATGGGTTAATTCAGAAGCACGAGTTTACAAACAAATTTCTGAACTCCCGTGAATCTCAAGGTTGCTTTCATAGAAAGTTTGTGTGATTTCTGACTCGCTGATAACGAGGATTGATGATAATGTTTTTGGTGTAGTTCCCAGTTCAAAATCATCTAAAGTAAGAGGCACAAGGTTTTGGCCCGACTTACACTTTAGAGGACATTTTTGTTTTCTTCAAATCTCACGTGTCTGCGAAAAAGAAATCTTTTTTGAAGCCAAAAACAAGAACTTCTCCATTTTTTCTTTGAACCAGGAAACAAACTTTCGCAGTGGAAGCATTCGATTTATTCAATGTAACTGTCTTTTTACTGAACTATTGACATTGAAAGGAGTAAAACACAAGTGAAGGTCGTATCGTTAGTGAGCGGAGATGCCGAGTTACAAAAATGAGTGGACGATTAGTAGAGGAGGAGTCGCTGCAGGCATTCAATACGAGACTTCAGCAAAGCGGCCCAAGTACGAGGAGTGCTTGATGCCGAAACTGTAGCACGGGATGTGGCCCAGGTTGACCTGTAGGAGGGGAGAGAGAGTTAGCTCGTCTTCAGAACCCCGAATAAAGACTACCTTTTCCGGCATGTAGGTGCCGGCTCCGGGCTTCATGTTCTCATCCGTTGGTATCTTGAAACGTGTCGCCATCGAGAAGTTGGGTGGTCGTCGGCAAAGCGCTTCAAAGTTGCCGTCGTAAGTTCCTGCAAAAAACGGAAATAAATTAGCGAAAACATGCTTAAATTTAACCGCCTATTTGTTAGAACTTTCTATTGAAATCTTTTAAAAATTGCCCCATAAAAACTTCGGAGACCCCTAGCTCCGTCCCTGAGAGTGATGGGAGGCACATTGGGTTCCATAGAAGGCTGGATTTTGCACAAAATACAACATACTAAAATTTTAGCTCATCCAGATGAAGTATGTAGAAGTTTCATACAACTGAAAAACCCCCTGGTTACGTCTCTGACGCTTTTCTGGCAAAATTAAAACAATTTTTCCACTTACTAAACCACGTATGACAGCATGCAAAAATCCGCAGGTCTCTAAGTCCTATAGTTTCGGAGACACTGCGACTAAGACAGACAGACAGACAGACAAGCTAAAACACTTCAGAGCCTCACCTGGTCCTGGGAATTGTGTCTGCATTGGGAGTTTCTGGCGCGCTCGTCCCGTGATAGTGTAGGCCGGCGCGCTTCGGATGCCTCCCTCTCGACTGCTGCCTAGCACGCTTGGTATCTTATAAATATTAGGAGCTGCAAAAAAACTCATTAGCACGCGTTTTGGAGACCTCTTGCGGGACACTTTCTTCACACACAAGTAACATGAGAACTAGATGAAAACTCACCATTTTGAGGGTGGTTAAGATGGCGGACGCTACTAAAGACGTCGTCTACAATAGCTAGTACTAGTAAAATCGAATATCTTTGAAGAAAACTACAGTTGGGAGAGGAGGGGTGAAACAAAAGAAAAATCATGATGAATCTGGGTAACGTCTAAGTTCTAAGGTGCGTGAGTGCCGAGCGCTGTTGTTGCAGCTGGTTGTCGATGGAGGAAGCTGAAATCATGCATGAGGAGGGTGCGGAGATGTGCTTCTCTACTTGGACTACCCTAGAGTGGGCTACGGTGGCGGATGGAACGTAAGAGACAAATAAAATATATAGTCAGTGGGGAGAAAGCAGAGGGGGAGGCGTGAAATACCTGGCGAGTCGGTAGACAAATCCTCAGTTACCTTGACGCCGAACGAGTAGGAGGGTCCCTTGTTGGTCTGAACGCGCTCCACCTTGTACGTTTGAGGTCCTGTAAGAAATTCAGCTTTTAGGATAGTTCAAAAAATTTGATAAGAAAGTGGAAATGAATTTTCAGACATGCTTAAACGATGATTTTAAAAAAATTAAACTTTTACTCCTCCCTTCTCTTCTCCGTTTTTTCGAATTTTCCTTCAAGATAGTTTGGTCACTGAGTATATTAAAATTTTTGTGATGATCTTGATATAATTATCTACCATAAAAATCACTTGTAGTATCTCTGGAAGTACCCCCGAAAAGCTCTGGAAGATTGTTACGTAGCTGTTTGAACTCTCTCTCTCTCTCCCTCTTTATCTTTATCACTATCTCTCGCTCTTTCTCTCTTTATTTCTCTCTCTCCATATCTCTATCTCTCATCAAAAATCTTGCCAAAAACCCGGCGATTGAGAGAGGAGAAAATTTTTAAGTGGATCAAAAACCAATTTGAAACCTGTTCCCAGGCTCTGGAAGCCTCATTTTGGAATAATCGAGAAAAATCACGTTTTTTAAAGAAAACCTCACCTGAAGTCCCATTCGTGACCGTCGTCGTCTCCACGGTCTTGGTGGTGAAAGTCGAGGATCCTTCAACTCGGGTCTGCGATTCGGCTACAAAAGAAGCGCAAAGCCTTGCAACATAACCTTCAAAGCGAGCCTAATTTTGCCAACACCTACCGTGTCCGTTTGTGAATCCATTAACGTGATTTGTTCCATTAACCTGAACTGATTTCTGATTTTTCTCCTCGTGAATGTCGTAAGTCCCTCCCGAGGCGTTGCTGCCACGTCTCCTGCCGGAGTAGTTGAGGGCAATGTGTCTCGCCAAGTTGGCCCACCCACTGGGGTCGTCGGACTTGTACCCGAAGGTGTAGGCGGGGCCATGATTGGTGACGATTCTTTCGGGCTTGTAGGCGTTTGGGGCCGGAGTGTCCTCGCGACGCTTCGGCTCCGGCTTCGTCCCGAACGGGTACGCCGGGCTGTGGTCCAGCTTGGCGAGCTCGGGCTTGTACTGATTGGGACCTGCGGGAGTCTGAGTCAAGCGGCTACTTTGGAAAGGCTTGCAGAAGCAAAGGAACGGAAACTACGAGACAAAAGGAGACAAGTCCTCGAACCACTCACCTGGCGTTTCGACAATCGTGTCGATGTGCGGCCTGACTCCGAACGGGAACGCGGGACTGGTGTGCTTTGTGGCATTCAGGCCCTTCTCGGGCTGGTAGGCGTTGGGGGCAGGGACGTCCGAGACCCTCTCTCGGCCCGTCTTTGGCCGCATCGTGAAGGCTGGACTCGAGTCGAGCTTGCACTTGTCCACGTCGTAGACGTTGGGACCCGGGTTGCTGTCGACGTGGTCGATGTTGGGACGGATCCCGAAGCTGTAGGCCGGGTTGTACTCGTTCTTGAACTTCTCCGGCTGGTAGGCCCCCGGGGCGGGCGTGTCAGAGGGCTTCTCGAGGTTTATTTTTGGCCTCATCGTAAATGCAGGAGGATTGTCCAACTTGCACTTCTCGGGTGCGTATTGGAGCGGCGAGGGGGTGTCCGAGGGCTTCTCGAGGTTGATGCGACCCGCCATCGTGTAGGCCGGCGTGTTGTCGAGCTTCACTTTCTCCGGGGAGTACGCTCCTGGGGCTGTGGAATGGACTCAGTTAGAGCTTTGGGAACCTAGTTTTCAGGAAAAATGCTCTTGAGACTACGGCACACGATGGGTACAGAAATGGGCTTTTTCTTATTGTAATCTAACAAATTCATTGAGCTAAATTTAGGGGTTTTGAAGGATTCTCAGCGCTAAGGATGTAACAGAAAGTTCAGGTTCGAGTAAAAAAGCATTTTCTGTAAGTTTCCCTGAAATAAGGAATTTCTTCTAAGCACTGATTTCGTATTATAACCTTGAATTGCTTCTTTAAAAATGCCAAAGAACTGTAATCTTACGACTAATGAATTTATTTCATCAAAAATAATCCATTTTCCGGGAAAATCAAGAAACCAACTTTTGCCTAAAATTCTTTTAAGTCTTTTACGGGGAGTTTTCTGAGACAACATTTTCTAATAAACCTTTAAATTGCGTCGTTTAGAAAATCCAAAAGATTTCATGGAAAATCTGGCCCTTTTTCTAAGAAAACTCTACAAAAATTAGTCAATTTTAAATTCTTTCTATTCTAATTTTCCATAGAAACCCTTCGGAAAATTAAATTTCTTAGGTCTTGGTGAATTCCAGGCTTAAAGCCAGTCAAAAGCACCACCCTCTAGTCCGAAGGTTTCCGTACTCGTGTGCCGTCACCTTGAGACACTTAAAAATGTTTTAGTTCGCCCTTTTTCATTTCCAGGCTTTCTGAGATAAAATTCATTGAGCCTCCAGGAGCTGAAAAAGGGGACAAAGTCGAGTTTTCCAAGTACCTGGGAGGTCGTTGGGCTTGTCGGTGTTAGTTTTGGGTCTCATAGTGAAAGCGGGCGAGTGATCTAGCCGACAGGCCTCGGGCTTGTAGTGATTCGGTGCTAAAATAATTTTCGTGCAACTCTAGAGTCCAAAGGCAAGCGTGCGAGGTCTTACCAGGAACATTGCTGGGCTTCTCGCGGCCCGTTTTGGGTCGCATCGTGAAAGCAGGTGAAGTGTCGAGTCTCGCCTTTTCGGGTGCGTAAGCGTTCGGGCCTGGGGTGCGGAAGTGGTCCTCGACATTAGTGCGTAAGCCGAAACTGTACTCGGGTGCAAAGCTCGGTTTTTCGGGTGCGTAAGAGTTGGGTGCTAGAACGTCTCATGAGATGGAAGCTGAGCTAGCAGGGGGTCACTTACCAGGATTTTCGTCCTTCACCTTGATTTCGGGACGCACTCCGAACGGGTACGCTGGAGTGGTCTCCTTAATAGCCTTCACATCCGGATCGTAGCTGTTGGGGGCGGGGAAGTCTGAGATCTTTTCTTTGCCCGTCTTGGGTCTCATTGTGAAAGCCGGGCCGCTATCTACCATGCACTGCTCCGGCTTGTAGGCTCCCGGAGCCGGGGTGTCGGAGGGCTTCTCCAGGTTGATTTTGGGACGGAACGTGTAGGCGGGGGCGTTATCTAACTTACATTTTTCCGGGCAATACGCCGTGGGTGCTGAAAATCATACTTGTGAGAGTGGGTTTGGTGGGAAAATGGAAGGAAAACCCCCAACCTGGAAAGTCGTTCGGCTTGTCTATGTTAGTTTTGGGTCGCATTGTGAAAGCTGGCCCTTGCTCGAAGTTCTGCAATGCCACCTGGTACTGATTGGGTGCTGAAACATGCAAGTCGTGCAGGCAGTGAGGAAAATGAGGTATAGCGTACTTTTTCCAAGGTCATTCCAAGGTCGTTGGGCCAAAACTTTTATTTTTCTAGCAAAAACCAGGATTTTTTCCCGCTCTTTTGACTTTTCAGAGTTTTCAAAATGAGCCTTTTTGAGTTTTTTTTTCAAAATTTGTATTTTTCGAAAAAAATTTAAAACTCAGATTACTTCGAAATTAATTTTTGATGTTGGAAAACTTTCTAAGGGGCTCAAACTAGGCTCCAAATATCGGTGAAAAATATTTAAAAAATCATGTTTGGGAGAAAATGGGTTAAAACCATGGTATAAAACCTCGGGTAAAAATACGCTAGCCCGAAAAAGTACCTGGAACGTCGTCAGGCTTCGGAAGGTTGGTCCTAGGCCGCATAGTGTACGCGATGCCGTGATCTGCGACCTCCACCGAGTACTGATTGGGTGCTAAGTATAGTGAAGAGTGAGTCATGCAAGAAATGAATGAGAGTGGACAGGAAAGAAGCTATACCTGGCACCAAATTGGGCTTTTCGACGTTCGTTCGCGGCCTCATCGTGAAAGCCGGCCCTCCGTCCAGGTTCACCTCCTCCACCTTGTACTGATTTGGTGCTAAAATGACCCGTAAATCTACCCTAGTCCTTGCCAAAGCTATTGTTACACCTCAGACCCAAATTTCTACCTAGAAAGTTCCCTCAATTTTGGATCCTCAGTCTAGGTAGTCCCTTGGATCTGAGCTTCACACCATACCTGGCACGTCGTCCCCCTTCGGCAAGTTAGTCCTCGGCCTCATCGTGTACATGGGCCCTTGCTCCAGGTTCACCTCCTCCGGCTTATACGTATTGGGTGCTATTGAGATTTTCATGCAGTGCCAAAACCGTGCCAAGAGTAAATTTCCCCAAAAGCTCCCTTACCTGGCGTTTGGTCCTTCACTTTGATCTCGGGTCTGAGTCCGAACGGGAAGGCCGGCGTGTTCTCCTTAATGGCCTTCATGCCCTCCTCCGGCTTGTACTGGTTCGGTGCCGGCGTGGGGTCGATCTTCTCGTGTCCCGTCTTCGGTCGCATCGTAAACGCCGGACTGGACTGCTTCACGGCATCCAGACCCTTCTCGGGAGCGTACGTTCCCGGGGCTGGGGTGTCCGAGGGCTTCTCGAGGTTGATGCGGCCCGCAAACGTGTACGCCGGTGTCGAGTCCAGCTTACACTTGTCGACTTCGTAGTCGCCTGGGGCTACAAAGAGACAAGTTAGGAACGGGCTTGGAAGGCACGGGGGCAGAGTTACCTATTCTGCGCGTCTAAACAAAGAGCACACACAGCCAAGATGATGGTGAGAGTTAGTTAGAGTTATAGGAATGCATGAGAATGAGCAAGCCGTAGCCGAATAGGAATTTGTACATGTAAAATTTTGTTAGACACTGAAAAGTAATCAGGACTAGAAAACAGATAGAAAACATCGATTAGCACGGGAAGCAGCGTTTCGGTCGATTTATTCGATTTTGATGGCCCTGGAAGGGTTATTGTTAGTAACGAGGGCGTGGGAAGAATTATTGTTGTAGTCAAATATTTTTGTCTGAAACCAACTTCTTTTGTGGTAAAAAATTAAGGTTAAGCCATACATTTTAAAATATAATTTTAAAAATTTCTAAAGTAAAAAATCCACATTTTTGTTTTTATTTTTCAAAAATTTAAAATTTCAGTTTTAACAAAAGTTTCGTCAGAAGAAAAAAAAATTAAGAATTTAAAATTAAATTTAAATTAAACTCAAGGGACTCTAGTTTACAAAAATATTTAATTTTTAAAAATTACAACAACAAATTTGCCTACGCCTCTGAGTAGTAAAAAGGTGCAGGAAGTCTGGAAGTGCCGGAACAAACTCTGTGCCTCGTATTCACAGTGCGCTGAGGGGTCACGCGTGAAAGGAGACTGCTGGAGCTCATTTACCTGGGTTAGTGTTATATTTTTCTCGGTAGGTTCGACGTCCCATGTAATATTTTCTAGTAGTTCTCGTACAGAACCGCGGAAAGTATAAGTTTGGCGCTAAAATTATTCAAATCTAGTTTCTTACGACTCTAAACCACTACCTTACTTCTACGACTACGGTTACAAGTCTAATTAAGGTCAAATATAGGCAGTTAAAAGGAGAGAAAATTTGGTAAAATTTCATCTAGTTCCCACGTTAAGAAGCAATGATTAAGGACTCCGCATCGAGGGAGTCTCAAGTACCTGGCGTCGGGTGAGTTCCAGCGGGATCCTTCTTGATTCCGAATGAGAACTTCGGGGCAGCCTCACTCAGCATCTTCTCAGCCTTTTCTACGTTGTATTCACCTAAAAATAGACGAAAGTGAGCCTAGGTCATTTTTCGTCCGCTAGAAGGTTACCAGGAGCTGGAGTAGAAATCACGAGTTGCGGCTTCGCTCGAGGCGCCAGTGAGATCTGCGGGGGAGTGTCCTTTCCCTTGGCCCCCAAGCCTCCCACGTTGTACTCCGCCGGACCTGGCCCGATAGTCTCAGTCCTGAATTTGTGCTTGGCTCCGAACGAGAAGGCTGGAGCAGCGCCTCTCTTCGAGTCCACGACCTTCGTTCCCAGAAGCTGTGGAAGCTGCACGCACGCTGGTCCGGGACTGGCCATCTCGAGGGCGATGGGACCTCGGCGTTTTGTGGGGGTCCAGGGACGCTGCTCGAATCCTCCGAGGATGATGTATCCTCCCGCGTCTTTTCTCATTTTTGTGGTGATCTAGAAGTGAAAAAATTCTGTTAGTTTTTATAGCCATGATGAAACCAGTCTGAGCTTCAATCTTAACCTAAAGGGAGCCATTGAGGGGAAGAGTTTTCACCCTTTTCATGACTTCTCTCTTCAAAATGGCCTAAATCAACTCTTTTCAAGATGGAAAACCGAATTTTGAGGTTTTACTGGTTTGACCCCTGAATTTATTTTCTTAAGTGACGGAGCTGGTTTAGACATTTCATACATTCCAAGGCAGCGCCCTCTAGTGGTAGCGCCACAAAACTTTGATTCCCCCCTATTATAGGGCGTGGTCATTTTAGGGAGGGGGGGGGGTTTTAGCCAAAAGTTTAGAGCTCTAGAAGAAAAAAAAAGTACCAAAATTTTGTGAAAATTTACTTTTTGAAGGTTTTTGGGAGTTACAAGCGTTTCAGAAACCTCAAGTTACATTTTTTAAAGTTTGGCATTAAATTGTGCAGTTATACCTGTTCTACAGCATGGGTGCAAAACTAACAGAGAGCCCGAAGGAATTTTCCAAAGTTGACCTTAGAGCAAAATTTGCCAAAATTTTCAACTTTTGACTCTACCAGACCCACTATCTTAGAATATAAGCATATAAATGGTATGCTTGACGAACTGGAAAATTAATAATAAAGAAAAAAATTAAGTTTGATGTCAATCGGACGTACCTCAAGCTAACACAGTCCCAAAAACCACTTTTTGCCCTATATCTCCCAAACCCTACTTTAGACTTCCCTAATATTTTGGCTGTTTTGTTTTCTCTTAAGACCCCATCGAAAAAAATCCAACCAGCTTCAGGAATCGGCTTCAGGAAAGGGTTTCACGAAGACAAGAAAAATGGCCTTGCAAGGTTCTGAGTCAGACTCTTTAGCGCCTGCACGGAAGGTCGACGCTCCACAAGTTGCTGACATGTCTGAGTTACCTCACGACATGCGACATTATGCAACTCATTAGCAATCACGGCAGCTAAACCGGTGTGATTGGGCCATGATAAGCTCCCAACACGTGTTTTTTTCGCCGCATTTACATTCTAAATCGCTTCTCAATTTGAAATTCAATAAAAATTCCGATGAAAAAGTGCGCTTGTCTCTCCACTCGAAGTAATTTGAGCCCACGGAGCAGCCCACTCGCACAGAAGTGCTCGATGCAGCCCCATCTGATTACGATTTGCCGAGCAATTAAGTGAATCAAGCACAGTTGCGGCTGCGGTGTACGTTACACGACCGATTCAAGCACGTAACAGCTCAATCACGTACGTATGAGGAAAGAACCAACCTCCTCGAGGTCAAGAGTGTCGCCAGCTCGTGACCTTGGGGGCGCTGCAGCAAATTCGCGGTTTTGGAAAGTCTCGCGATTGCCATATTTGGAAAAGGTCATGCGCGGACACCAATGACGCGTCAACATCGCCCACTCCGGCTCGATCATCGCCATTCTACATAGACTCCGGCAGATGGTAGGTAGAAAGCAGTATGCCCGAATTGGGACCACTTGACTCGCTTCACATGATACCCATTTAAATTCGATTAAAATGCACAAACCGATCAATGGGGTCGGCCTTCGTATGCGTATTCTGTAACCTTCCACATTCGTGATTCTCTGCGAGAGTGGTGTGTGACACAAAGGCCTCTAGAACAGCGCACGAGACACGAGATTTGCCCCAAATATGGAGTGCGGCAGACGGAAGCACGGTTGCTAGTCCACCTGCGCGACTCACGTTCATCGGTGAGCTAATTTGAGGCCTGTCGGAGCCGCTTAACTGGTAGAAGGAAGCGAAGTGAGTTCAGGGGTGTAGCCAGAATGGCTGTGGTAATCAAATTTAAGACTTTAAGGAACATTTTTATTTAAAAAATTTCACCAGAATTTTTTATTAGTTTTAAAGTTAAATTTTTTCACAACTATTTTGTCTTTTTTTTAGAAACTTTTTTAGAATTTTTTTTTGAAAAACTTTCGATTACTCATAGAGGTAAATTAATACATCTAGAGGCATTCTGACCCGCTAACTTTCCATTTAATCTAAATTCGTGTTTGAAAAAATTTTTGGAAATATTCTCAATCTTCCTGAAAAAAATTTGAAAATTAAAAACAAAGTTAGAAGGCCTTAATGACTCGGGAAAAAGAAGGATCTAGATGAATTTTTTACTCAGAATTAATACTTAATTGGCATTCCAAGGTATCGTTTAGCTTAAAACCACAATTTTTTAAACCAGAAAAAATTGATTTAATTTTCAATGGACTTCATCAATGCCAGCTACACCTCTGAAAGCGATTGACCTAATTAAGTTTCATTTATTCTTAGTCACCTCGCGCCTCCGTTCGGTTCGGAGCCAGTTAACCCCGTTTGGAGCTCCCGGAAGTACGCTTTCCTCCTCATTAAAACTTTGATAAAACAGAGCTCGAGCCGAAGTATCTGTAATTAATGGTCTACTTTCCCCCGAGTTTCTGTGCTCACTCCCCTCTCCCGTGCCAGGCCGTGCAAGTCAAGCACATTCCAGAAGTTGAGCGCCGAATTCCACACGAAAGTTTTATTGTAACCTTAGAACTTTTAGCTGTCAGAGAATTGAGTCGCGAGACCCCGAAAATTTCAGACTCATGTCTATCAATCAAGTTAACTTTATCCACCTTATGGCAGGTTATTGACAATCCCCTTCACGCTGCCATAATCTCCTGCCTTTGCATTGTTTATCAACAAAATCACATGCTCGAATTTACTACGGCTGAAACTTGCCTCACTTTGCATACCTACAATTTTCTTGATTTATTTCCTCTACTGTGCTTTTCGTTCTGCCTACATTCTTGGAGTTAGGGGCAGAGGTGGAACTCGGTTTCTTTAATTCTCTTTGATTATTTCCAGCTATCCAGAATCTCCCCTAAAAAGTTCTTTTTCAAAACTTTTTTGAGTCCATTTTTGGCCCCTTTTATCTCAGGAAAGACTTGTCCGTTCGCAGTGGTTTTTGTAAGGAAGGTTCATGGGGACCTTTGGAGGGGACTTTTTAATGTATAGACAAAATAGAGCTTGGTATGGGAAGGACATTTTTCGATCCAAAAATGACGAACATTTTTTTTGTCTGAAAATGTCTCGAAAAAATACCTAAAGCCTACCTGGGGTTTTTGGAAACTCTTGGAGAGATTTTTCAAAAATTTCCTGAGTTTCCCTTTTTTGAATTTTACTCCCTTGACCCAGAACTCACCTGGTTCTCTAAAGTTTTAATTATTTAAGAATCTTCAGAGAGCCTCAAATAACCTACTTAGCTCGAAATTTTGTCAAAAGAAAAATCCCTCAACTCTTTCTCAGAGCTCCCCTTCTGACCACCAGCCTGAAAAAGTGTTTCAGAGGTATCGCGCGACTGTGCACTACTCACGAGACTTGTCTAGAGCCACGGATCGATCGACCTTCAACCTTCCTACTGCACACTTGCTGCCGCACTTCGTCCACGCGAAATATTTGCAAATTGGTTTTCGTCACAACAACTTCCCCTGCATTCCGGCGACTCTGCCGGCCCTCCAATGAGACTCGTGAGAATTAAAGTGGGTTAAATTACAAGCATGCCCGCAAAATGGCCAGAAAGTGGGACAAGTGACATCGAAAGTAATTTGCGATTGATTTCCTTTTCCGTCCTGATGTCACCTACTTGCCTACATACCCCCTTTGCTCAAATGGGGCCTTCCTGATGGCGTGTCAATCACATGTCGAACATGGCGCATTATCGGCACCCTCCCCATGAGCTCCAACTTGCACTAGCTTTGCGGGAAACTCCTGAAACGACCGTAAACTTTGTGTTTTTGCTGCAAAACAGCAATTTCTGCAGGATGTCGAAAGTTGATGCATGCAAGGAGGAGTCCCACGCATGAGATATTTGGGCTCGGCGGGCTTCACTTCGTAAAATATCGATAAAACATAGCGGCAGACAGTATCGTGTGAAGTCACGGAAGACCGAAATAGATACGAGTGCTACTCGTGGAGGTTTGAACCATGAATGGGCACAAAAGCTATTGATTGAGGATACCTCGTCGTAGCACATGGGCTTGAAAAGGGGTGAATGGAAAAATTAAGGTCAAACTTTGCAGGTTATTCACTCAACAGCTGAGCTACAGACGGTACGTGGCTTTTCTAGAAGATTGGAGGCTTGGCTGGTGTTTTCGTTGACAAATCGAGAACTTTTTGGAGCCTAGTTTATGAGTTAATTTTTTCCTAGAATCTCCTGGCTGCCCAAAAGTAGTTTTCAGATCTTCAGGGCTATCAAATTTTAAGAATTTATTAAAGATAGCCTTAGAAGGGCTCCGAAAAGCTTTAAAGTTTACAATCGAACTGATGAAGCTTTTTTTATCGTTTTTAAATTAAAAGTTAATGGGATTTTAAACTTTTTTAGGAGATGTTGCGAGACTTTTAGACCCTTTTCGGGTCAATTGTAAAATATTTAAATTGTTTTATTTCAGAACCTAAATGACATTAAAAATTCTTCACACGTGTAGTTTTTCAAGAACTCTCTTTGTTTGCAGTTTTTTAAGTTTTGAAAACAAAAAGGGAAAATTCTAAATTTTAGGGTCCAAAATCGCACTTTAGAACCCTCTATCAGAAGTCATTTGAAGTGAATTTACCCCCGGGGTTAACTACAAAAATTAGATGCCCTAAAATTTTCCCGGCTCTGTTGGACTTGGAAAATTATCGGTTTGAGTACATATCAGGAAATTCAAGAGCTGTTCAGTGACATAGGTTTCCATTCCAAATCGGCCTTCCGGAGTATTGAAAGGAAAAAAATGAGAGCCTTGAACTATTTTCGACGTGACAAAACAAGTCCATAAAATTAAAATTCAGCCAAGATGGTGACTTTGAAGTTTCTAGAAATATGCGACTCCTCTTCAAAACCTCAAGTAACTATGTGCTGATTAATAAGAGCCTTTCGATCTGCCTCATTAAAAAGTCAACAAAGTAACAACAATGGGATGGCTTGAAGGCTCCCAGCGAAACATCAAATCCACTGAATGATTCTCAATAGTCACTATACTCGGAGCCCCAACCGCTAAAGCCAACAAAAGTATCGGCAGCAACAAAACTCCTACACATGTGCCTCATTCCAGCTTCGGCAAATGGCACCTCGACGCTCTGAATCACACTAAACGTCCAAATTAGGCAACAACAGCCGCATGAAATTGCGTTCAAAACAACCATCAAAGGCAATTTTTATTTATAGCTTTCTGATTGGGACTCAATAGACGCTTTTCTAATTTTTTGCCTCGCCATTTTGCCTTTTGTGCAGCCTGCAAATGGGTTAGATGCGGAAATGGCGCCCACACCAGCCCAATTTCGAAGGCTTTGCGCCCAACTCACTTTCTAAAATCGCTCAATCTCCCAAATATCCACGAGTCTGGCGGTGATTTTTAGCTTCAGCTTCCGTTTCAGTTCCGTTTCAGTCCCTCGACGGTCTCTGGAAGTCCCTTTTGGCGGATTTGCGGGATTTCTTCGCACTTTAGAACACAGCTGGTAGTCGTTTTATATGGAGTCGAGTGTCTCTTTTCTCCGAAATCCACTTGTTTGTTTTCGTCAAGTCCTGATTGACCACTTTTTCGCATTTAAATTAGCACACACGATTATGCAGAGAATGTTTTAGCACCAATAAAAACCAAGAAAGGAAAAAATACACAAAAAATGTTTCGCTGCACGATGGCACTTGCTTCTCGATCGAGTTCTCGTTACTGAATGAATGTCGGGCCGCGCTGTACGGGGCTTTTATACGAGCCCGCTCCGACAGCCGTTGAGTGTGCAGCTACGTGAGGCTCGTCGGTGTTGCTAGCGAGCCAGTGATGCAACTTTTGGGTGCCCTGGTGAAGTTTTGACGAGCCAAAAGTCAAGGTCGGCATCATCGGCTCCAGTTCTCATCGCTTTCTTGTGCTATTGACCCTCGAGCCACGCAAAAAGAGTAGTCCAGTCATGTTAGAATTACTTCATACGCAAATTTAGCCGACAGTTCCACCCCAGATGTCGAATAAGGAAACTTGATCAATCGACTCTCGAATGCTAATTTCAGCTGTTCGCAAATTAAGTTGCTTTTCTCACTTCAGTAGTTTCTAGAAATTTTACAGGAGTTCTTGACCTCACAATGTTTGGTTCGTTTTGACTAATATCTGCATAATTACCATGCGAATAATTGGATGTCTTATTGGTTCCCCAAACGCGTCAAGGCTTAGGGAGGGAGAGGACACGTGCAGAAGGAAACCGCGATTTTCAGATTTTGCTTTTAACCCATTGGCTACCGGAAAATTTCAGTGGGCCCATTTTCAACCGTTTTCTGACAGATTTAGTTCAAAATATTTTTTTAGTATTTTTGGGCCATTTTCAGACTTAAAACAAATAAAAATTCCACGTGGGTGGTTGAGGGTTAAATTTTGCGCTTCTAAAAATTATTTTTAGTGGATCTGCTAGCTTGAACTTTCAGACATTTTATTGATTTTAAAAATTGAAATATTTGATTTTGGGAAAAGGAATTTAAAAGCTTTTTGAAAAAATTTAAGATAATTTTATATTTTTTGTGGGTGAAAATGGGTTAATTTATTATATTCAATAGTTTTCAAAGTTAAAAGAAAATTTTTAAAATTGAAATGAAAGTCAAAGTCACAGTTCAGAAACCAAAAATAAAGTCAATAATAAATTTCAAACCCAAAAACTGCTTTGAGTTTAGTTTGGTAACGAACGGTCACGTTTTCTAGTCTCGAACAAAGAAACACAAATCATAATGAAGAGGGAATAAATTACGGCCAAAATAACGGAGTTGAAAGATTCCCAGGACTCAGCAGACTTTATCGGTCACTTGAGTGGCCTTTGAAATGGAGTCGGTCCCGTTTGACTGGGGCAGCCGGAAGCGAAATGAGACTGCGCACTACTAAAGTGCGCAGTTTTCTTCCTTCTCAGTTTCAGTTCCGGGCTTCCTTCGAAGTCAAAATAAGTCAAAATAAAAATTTTCGCCTATTGGGTTTTTCTCGATTTTCGATGATTCTCACTGCTCCCAGATAAAATAAAAACTGTGATTGTATGGCTGGAGTGTAGTGTGAGCGAGAGCCATTGCAAAATTCTACGAATTGCAAGTGAAAAGAATGTTTTCGGCTCAAAATGCTTTGCAATTCGACGGAGGAGGAAGCAACTCGGGCTCCGAGTTCAACTTCGACGGAATCGACAGATTCTGCGGTCTGCTCGTGATTTCTCTCAGAAGGGTGAGTTGGGGGGAACTCGGGAATTCCGAAGGAGATACGTAACGTCCCGTTGCAGGTCCTCGAGCAGGTCCACCCGAAGCTGACGGCCACCGAGGATGCCGTGAGTCATGTCGAGAATCTCTGCCTCCGTCTTCTTGGGATGTTGTGCAATAATAACCCGAAAACCATCCAGGTGAGTGCTCTCGCGGATGTCCCGAGAGGGTGGTGCTAAGACGCGAATTTGCAGGATGTCGAGGACCGAGTGAAGAAGACATTCCCGAACCCGATCGACAAGTGGGCCTTGAACGAGGCTCGCGATGCCATCGACAAGAGCAAGAAGAAGAAGCTCGTCCTTCCACACGACAAGATACACACGATTCTACAGAAGGATGTGCTGCAATACAAAATCGACAATTCCGTCACGTTGTTCCTTGTTGCTATCCTTGAATACATCTCGGCAGACATACTGAAGCTAGCAGGTGAGTGACACCTCCATTGTGCGGCGCATCGATCGGCCTCCTCATTGTTTTACGGTGCGTTTTCGAGGAAGACGAGCTGTGTGGGGTCAGGCCCCCAGAGTTTCATCACTTCAGTGTCCATTCACGGGAGACGTCACTGGATTTTCCCATCGGAAAAATTTGATGGTTCGAGACTGAGTTATCTTGAGACTAAGGAGACGAAAGAGAGCATTCAAATTTTGTACTAAAATTAGTTTTGATTTTTTTTCCTGGCCTCTTAAGAACCTTTCATGGCCGAATAAAGCGCTTAGTAAAGCTAAAGGGTCACCACCAGGGTTTGTACTTCTTCGGGCTCTGACGGGGTCATAATAAGTTGATCACAGTCGAGTTAATTGAGAACTTCGAGTCTTTAGAGTATTTTTGCGTTATTTTCGTAAGACAAAAACAAAAACTGTTGTCTGGTACTCTGTTTCACGGGAATTAGTAAGGAACTCTCGAGCCAGGATTTACTTTCATGGCATACAAAGGTTTGACTCAGAATCAGATATTTTTCCTGCGTCAGTTTTATTCTGCATCGCTTAATGACACTTTTAGCTTAATGAATTTTATCATTTCCAGGAAACTACGTCCGCAACATAAAGCACGACGAGATTTCCCGGGAAGACATCAAGCTGGCAATCTGTGCCGACAAAGTGCTCTCGGACATGTTTGTGCCAGGTGAGAGTGGCGACTCGCACAGTCTCTCGCCCTCCCCCCTTCCTCCGACCCCAAGTGCTAGTCTGAGCTACGAGGGGATCGTGAAAGAGCTCATCAGTGACGAGAAGCAGTACCAGCGAGACCTCCAGATGATCATGCTGATTTTCCGCGAGGAGCTGCTCCGGATCGTGAAGGACCCCCGCGAGCTGGACCTCATATTTTCCAACATCAATGACATCTTTGACCTCACGATGACGCTGCTGGGGTCTCTGGAGGACGTGATTGAGATGGCGCAGGAGCAGTCGCCTCCGTGCGTGGGGAACTGCTTTGAGGAGCTGGCAGAGGCGGCCGAGTTCGAGGTGTACGCGAGGTATGCGAGAGACATCACGAGTGACGGCGCCAAGAAGGCCCTCGTGGAGCTCCTGGCTCGTCCCGAGGCGGCCAGCTTGCAGACTGCAGGTCACGGGTTCCGGGTAGCGTGCAAGTACTACCTCCCGAAGCTCCTCCTTGGACCCATCACACATGCGTTTCTCTACCTGGACTACATCAAGATGCTGCTGCAGCTCAGTACGGTGCAAGAGGACCGCGAGAGCTTCGAGCAGGTCCAGGGACTGCTGAAACCGTTGCAGATGGAGCTTCAGAGTATCGTCGCGGGCATGCCGAAGGAGTCGTTCACGCGCTTCAATAGCCGGAGTAGGAAGCTGCTGGCCACCGAGAAGGTCAAGGAGCTCGAGAGGACCGTTGAGCACTGGGACAAGGACGTGGGGCAGAACTGCAATGAGTTCATCCGGGAAGACATGCTGGAGAAGGTGAGCAGAACTGGCCTAAATTTTTCGATTCAGTAGCCGTCAGGTTTCTTTTGTTTGGGAGATTTTTGTGCTCTCGAAATCTCAAACAGATTTTCAATTTAACGACCATCCTCGATCTACTCAAGAAATTTCCCAGGAGCTTCTGGTAGCTCAATGTTGAAAAACTAAAAGATTTCCAAAGATTTTTGCGCATTGGAACTCCCAGAACCTTTTTATGAAATCGAAAATGTTTGGAGAATTCCCCTTATTTTAAATGCTACAGAAAATCTAAACAGGAAACCCTTTGATTTTTGCTGGAGTCTGAATAAAATTTTTCGTAATTTTTTTTTTTTGACATCAAAGTTCCAAACAAATAAAAATTCTCTTTCTTTTGGAGTTTGTTACTTTCTCAGACTTTAAAAGACTAAGTCAATCTCATGAAAAAGTTTGAAAACCCCATTTTTTATCGGATTAATGAAGAAATCGGAAAATTCTCGAAATTAGTCAATCAAAGCTAAAATTCCTTCCCTCCAACAGGTGAATCTGCCTAGCAAGCGACTCACGAGCCGCAAGGTGTTCCTGTTTGACGGCCTTATGGTAATGTGCAAGCCCAACACGAACCGCTCGCGCACTCCCGGAACCTACGAGTACCGCTCAAAAGAGCGCTTCCACATGCGCCGCGTCGAGATCATCGACAAGCCCGACAGCGACGAGTTCCGACACGCCTTTGAGGTAGCGCCTCGTGAGCCGCAGAATAACGTTCTGATAGTGGCCAAGAACGCGACCCACAAGAGCGACTGGATGGCGGACTTGATCAAGCTCAATATCAAGTCCATGCTGGAGCGTCTCCTGGACAGCATCCTGCTGGAGAGCGAGAAGAAGCACCCCCTGAGGCTCCCCCCAACAGAACTATACTGCTTCGCGGAGCGGGACAGCCCCGAGAACATTGTGCTGGAGGAGAGGGAGAGCAGCGGAGTTCCCCTCATCAAGGGAGCGACTCTCGTGAAGCTCGTCGAGAGACTGACCTACCACGTCTACGCTGACCCGATGTTTGTGCGCACGTTTCTCACGACTTTTCGCAGCTTCTGCACACCCCGGGAGCTCCTGACGCTCCTCATCAAGCGCTTCAACATTCCGGACCCGAATGTGCAGCCGTCGGGAGAGGGACAGGTCTCGGGACTCGTGGATGAGACGGACAAGCTCCACAAGTACTCGCAAAGGGAGGACTGGAAGAGGTACAAGAAGGAGTACATGCAGCCCGTGCAGATCAGGGTCTTCAACGTGCTGAGGCACTGGGTATACAGGCATTTCTACGACTTCGAGCACGACCCCAGTCTCCTCAGCACGCTCATGGAGTTTCTAGAGACCGTCAAGGGCAAGCCGATGCGAAAGTGGGTCGATTCGGTCTTGCGGATCATTCAGAAGAAACAAGTGAGTTTTTTTTCCTTATTTTTGAGCTTTTTGAGGGCTCGAAGTGGCAAACCTGAACTATCCACATTTTTATTGTTGTAAATGAAGTATTTAAGATTACGAAAATTTTACCCTTCGTTTTAAAATTGTTGAAAATATATTACAGTAAAAAAACTCAAGTCAAAAACTTTTTCAAGATGGACTTTCCATTTAGAGTTCCGACCCCCAAAAATACATAATCTTAAGATTGGCCAAAGTTGGAATGGTTCACCATTTCCAAACAAATCGGTGATGTCACCATGAGCCTCATGAGTATCATACCTTGGGTTCTCTGAAGTTTAATTTTTGTAATTTGTGAGCCCAAATTTTCACATAAATTTTCTCTGGATGCCAAATCTGACGGCCCAGAACTTTTCCACTAAAACAAATTTCGGCTCCAACTCGGAAACCAGCACAATCAAACGAGAAAAATCTTGATTTCTAACACAAAATCTTTATTCTGCTTCCAGAGTGATGAATGCGACGACAATCATCGGCTCATAACGTTTGCCTTCGGCCACAGTCCGCCCGCCATCGAGAAGTACTTGGACGTGCCAGACAACGAGATCAACCTGCTGACGCTGCATCCCCTCGAGCTGGCCCGTCAACTGACGCTCATGGAGTTTGAGATGTTCAAGAACGTGAAGCCAACGGAGCTGTTTGGCGCCGCGTGGACCAAGAAGAACAAGGAGACCAAGAGCCCGAACCTGCTGCGGATCACGAAGCACACGACAAACTTTACGCGGTGGATCGAAAAGTCGATAATCGAGGCTGAGAACTTTGAGGAGCGAGTCGCGATAGTCACGCGGGCAATTGAGGTCATGATGGTGCTGCTGGACCTCAACAACTTCAATGGAGTGCTCGCAATCGTGTCCGCCATGGGCTCGGCCTCCGTCTTCCGACTCAAGCTGACGTTCCAGGGACTCACGCGGAGGTGCGAGAGCTTCCTGTCCGAGTGTCGGGAGCTGAATGAGGACCACTTCCGGAAGTACCAGGAGAAGCTGAGGTCCATCAACCCGCCGTGCGTGCCCTTCTTCGGGATGTATCTGACCAATATTCTGCATATCGAGGAGGGCAACCCGGACTTCCTCGCCAGCAATTCGAACCTCATCAACTTCAACAAGAGGCGGAAAGTCGCCGAGATCATTGGCGAGATCCAGCAATATCAGAACCAGCCGTACTGCTTGACTCCCGACCCCAAGATCAGGGTAGGTTGGCTCCATAGAGGATAAAGGGCTAGAAGGGGAACGACCGTTAAATTCCGTAAAATTTTTCGAGAGCTCGGAGCATTTTATTGGGCGTGTGAGAGCTTCAAGGATACGGCCAATTAAAAACCAGGTTCTCTATTTGAAGTTAAAACTTTTTCGGCAAAAAATACTAGACGTTAAGCTCGATCTTTGACGCCCTCACACTCTCAATTTAGACCTCAAGCCGTCAAAAAGTCGTTACACAATTCCACGGAATTTTACGGTTGGTTTTGATTTCGGAGTTATGATTTTGAAAAATAGACATTTTGAATACATTATCGTTCTTCCTCTAGAAATTAGCCTCTGATAGTTTCCACCACTGATTGCTTTTTTTCCAGCACTTCCTTGAAAACCTGGACCCCTTCAAAGACTTATCAGTATCCGAGATCCAAAACTACATGTATACAGAGAGCCTGAAGATTGAGCCCCGCAACTGCAAGACGCTCCCCAAGTTTCCTCGAAAGTGGCCCGAGCTGAGTCTCAAGTCACCCGGTATCAAACCCAAGCAGCGTACGAGCCACACGAATAGCAGCAGCTCGACCTCGTCAATCATGTCGCTTCCCGGCACCCTGCCATTCGTTCCTCGGTCAGCAATAACGAGCTCCGTCACCTCCTCCGTCATCTCACAAACCTTCAACAATGAACCCTCCTCTCCCCCGGGCGCCAACCCCTCTCTCTCCGCCCACGATTTTAGCGTCTTTGCCAACGTCCAAATTAACAGTGGGAACAACAACAACTCATTCAGCTTGTCCCACAGCAATATCAGTCTGAACACGATTTCTCCGTCGGCGGTGGACTCGGACAGCATCTCGCTGAGTCCAGCGACGATGAGTGGCGCTCCCGAGCTGCCCAGACGCAGCAACAGTGTCATTTCGATGCCCTCGATGAGCTTCCAGGTAAGGCTTCTTTCTTACTCCAAGGCAAAGGAAGGGTTCATGTAACATTTTGGGCTCTTTGGAATCTAAGGTTGTTATTAAATTTTATTTTCATTGTCTGGAACACGTTTTTAGCCTTTTAGATGAACATAATCGCTTCAGGAGTGGCTATTTTCAAGAGATTTTGCCATTTTTGTAGACTTTACTGCATTCTTAAACTTATGAAAGATCAGGAAATAAGCCTACAGCCGACATTGAGCATTTTTTGAGTTCATTATGAAATTTCAAAGTATAAAATGAAGCCTTTTTCCGAGTTTCGATCCATAGGCGGAACCAGAAATTGTTTCTGTAGGGGCCCCAGAATAGTGTCTTGTTTTATTTTGTTTTTTAAAAAATGTCTAGTTCGAAAATCTAAAACCATTTTCCAACTTCAAAAATAGCTCAATTTTGAATGTAAAAT
This sequence comes from Forcipomyia taiwana, assembly GCA_963930915.1. NCBI lineage: Eukaryota > Metazoa > Arthropoda > Insecta > Diptera > Ceratopogonidae > Forcipomyia > Forcipomyia taiwana. The sequence continues at coordinate 2,235,564 of CAWVOI010000110.1, read as the reverse complement.
TATCTCAGGATATTTGAGTGATTTGAGTAGGAAGCAAAGTCAATGAAAATGACGAAACTTCTTTTTAAAAAATCCTTAAAGTCTGAAATTGGAAACATTCAGCTCCTAACTTTTATTTTCTTTTTAGGGTGGCGAATTCAAGCCAGTCCTGAGTCCCCGGTATTCCGATGGAGGCGGGACAATGGGCCGAAGCATAAGCCACGCCTCCCGCCAGGCTCTGGACTCCCTGGACGAGGAGGGCTCGCAGTTCTCGTCCCTCGACCCGGTCGCTCCGCCCGTCATCAGTCCCCGGAACTTTGTGGATAAGTCGTCCCCACTCCATCATCACGGAGGAGGCAGCAAGCCCCTCGTTTCGAGTCCCTTCAGTAGTAACGTTAGGAATAGTAGTCATGTAAGCTGCAGCAGTTCTGGAACGAGTTCTGCTGCAACAAACAACAATAATTGTGATAGTCATGGGATCACGGAGGGTGGCGTTACAATGGTCCCGAGCAGTCCCAAGCAACAGGCGCCTCCCCCGCCAATTTTGAATGAGCTGGGAGGAGGAGACAATAGCAGTATTGGACCAATTCCTATATCGCCGCATGTAAATGTGCCCCATCAACCTTTCAGTAGCCATAATCCACCGCCGTTGCCCCCCAGAGGTACCATTCGACGCGTTGAAAAGACAAATAGCGACACATCACACATCAAGCAGGCTCCCGATGCTCCCCAGGTGAGTGTTTTTAGCATTTTTCCTTTTTACTAGAAATTAGGTTATTTGAAAAGGGTTTTTGGTGAAAGATTTAATTTTTAGAAGCTTTCTTCGCATAAGATTTACAATTTTAAATTTTTGTCATGCTCCATTACCAAGCTAAAGTTGATTAAAGAAAGAAAAATTCGACTAAATTTTTTAAAATTTACTGTGGGGAGCCCTAGCTCCTTTCACTGGAGTGATAGGGTCACAGTGTTGTTCCATTGAGAATGTACTGAAATCAGATGAAGCATGAAAAATATAAAAAAAGCAAAATCGAAGATAAAGCTAAAGGGTGCTTTTTCAAAGATTTGGAGAAGACCAAACTTTGAGGACCCCTAACTCCATCCCTGTACATGGTAGGGGTCACATGTAGTACCATGATTTGCTAAATTTGGCACAGACCATAACATACTAAAATTTCAGCTCAATCGGATGTAATATAAAGAGTTTTCATGCATTCCCCCCCAAGAGGAGGTGGGGATCTAAAATTGTTAGCCGGCACCCCTAGAGACCATGCTCTACACGATGCAAAAAACCGCAGCTCTCTAGCTCTTTTGGTTCTTGAGTTATAAAATTTTAGACAGACAGACAGACAGCAAAATATGCACAATAGTGTATTTTTTGCAAAAGGCTGAAAATGCACTTAAAACATCAGATATGAGGACCCTAGAAGAACCAATGGGTTTCAAATCTTTTTACGTAAAATCTCTAAAGAACTCTGAAAAAAAATTATTATTTATTTAAATTTTTAACCTCTTCATCTAAAAATAGATTTTACCAATTCCTCGAAAACAGAGGTCGAAGACCATCACTGGCTCACGTTGCGCCGGTAATCTCGAGATATTGGAGAGCCTAGATAAAATATATCGATAACGTTTACTATAGTAAAAGTTATATAATGCGGAATGTGGCGCTCTTCAGAGATGCTCTCAGTGCACTTTTTATTGCAACATGTAGGGGTATCATTGCTCAATGATAAGGTGATGCTTCTTCTTAAACGTAAACAGGAGGGTGAAATCTCGAAGTTTGTTCAGGAATTAAAAGCACAGCTTTTTGGATTGTGGCTTCAGGGACTAAAGAAACGAATTTTTCCCTACAAGCATCAAATTTTTGCCTAAACACTCAACTAACCGTTTGGTCATCAACCTGCTACACATTTATATTCCTAATATTTTCGATTTCAAATTATTTTGATTTCGAAAATTTTTTTTTGACAATCCAATAAGCAAAAAAAAATATTTTTTAGCCCCCCCTCTCTCTCTACGTTTATGGACAAAATCAACCGACGCTCTGTGTCGCTTGAAAGGTTAAACATTTTGAACTCTCAATGAATTATGTTTGAATCAATAAGGTAGACTCACCTAAGAAAAATTGGGAAGCATTGGGAGTAGCTTGAAATTTTGAGATTATGTAGGTGTAGAAATTTGTACAATTTTTGACTCTTGCTTCTCCATCGAAATTCGGATTGAACCTCCTTCAGTCTGAAATTTTTTGAATCACACTTAATTTAGGAACAGTTTTCGGTCTTCAAAACATCAAACATCAAAACAAAAAATATAATTTTAATCTTATAGAGACTACAAAAGCTATAATTTGATTTTCGAAAAACTTAAAAAAGTCTTAGCAAAAATTCAGTTTCGAAAATTCAACGACAATCGGTGAGAACGTGAAACTGGTAGTAGACCCTATTGATGTGTGCTTAGGTACGTTTTGACGTGCCGGCATTATCTCTCTCCCCTTGACTTTGACTCGTAAACTATAAATAAGCGCGACTTATCAAAATTAGCCAGTTTTGAGCCGATTCTCGGTCCAGATGGAGTCCCTCCTAGGAGAGTGCGTGAACCACAGCGTCGGCCCCACGAACGGGGTCTTCGCGCTTCTGATCCAGACCCTCATCGCGTCCCAGTGCGCCCTCTCGCCGCCTCACAAGTGGCCCGCAGATTACGCCCCCACCGCCCTTGAGCGCGGCCTTGAAGAGTACGACTTTATCGTGGTTGGAGCCGGAGCTGCCGGGTCCATTGTAGCCAGCAGACTGAGCGAGGTCCCGGACTGGAAGGTGTTGCTTCTGGAAGCTGGCGGAGACCCACCCACAGAGTCTGAGGTGCCCCTGTACTTTGCCCGGCTCCACAAGTCGGAGCACTCATACGTGAGACATGCAGAAAAGTCCCAGAACGCGAGTCGAGGCCTGAAGAACGGGAGTTTCTGGCCCAGCGGCAAGATGCTGGGGGGCTCCACTGCCCTAAACGCCATGATCTACGTGAGAGGCAACGCCCGGGATTACGACAACTGGGAGAAGGCCGGAAATCCCGGATGGGGCTGGACAAGCGTGCTGGAGTACTTTAAGAAGTTCGAGGACATGCGAGTGCCGGAGCTGCGAGCCAACACCAAGTACCACGGCACCGAGGGACCCATCAAGGTGGACTACTACCACATCACGCACCCCATGAAGCAGGTCATCTTCGATGCAGCTCGCGAGATGGGCTACGAGCAGCTTCCGGAGCCCAATGCGGACCGACACATTGGCTGGGTCCAGTCCACGGGCACGATTTTCGAAGGAGAGAGATACAGTGCAGCCAAGGCCTTCCTGATCCCCGCCAAGGACAGACCCAACCTGCACATCATCAAGCACGCGACGGCCACGAAGGTCGAGTTTGAGGGGGATCGGGCAGTCGGGGTTCGGTTCGAGGTCACCTTGGACGGCAAGAAGACGAGCCTGGTCGCGAGAACGAGGAAGGAGGTCATCGTCTCGGCCAGCGCCGTGGGGACTCCGCAGCTGCTGCAGCTCTCAGGGGTGGGTCCGAGGCCGCTGCTGGAGCAATTCAAGATCCCGGTGGTGAAGGACCTGCCGGTGGGCGAGAACCTGCAGGACCACATCTTCGTGCCGGCGTGGTTCGCGACGAACCGCACGAGAGCGCAGCTGTTGGACCAGACGGACTTTGCCGACGGCCTCTACCAGTACCTGACGCGACGCAAGGGACCCCTGACGAACTTTGGGTCCAACGACATCGTCGCTTTCGTCAACACGGTGGACCGCCAGGACCCCATTCCCGACGTCCAGTACCACTTCCTCAATTTCTGGCGCAAGGACTTTGGCATCATCGACCTCAACGAGAACATCGACATCCCCAAGGAGGCCATAGACTCGCTCGTGAAGGTCAACGAGGACGCGCAGGTCACCCAGATCATGGTCATTCTGCTGCGTCAGACGGACAGGGGCAGCATCAAGATCAAGTCCACAGATCCGTACGCCCACCCCGCTATCCGGTCGGCCTATCTGGACAGCCAGGAGGACGTGGACACGCTGGTTCGGGGCATCAGGCTGGTCCGCAAGATGCTGGGCACGAAGGCGTTCAAGGACAACGTCGGGGAGGACCTTCATGTGGCCAACAAGGAGTGTGACAAGCTCAAATACGACTCGGACGAGTACTGGCAGTGTTATGTGAGGACCTTCAGCACGACCCTCTACCACCCCGTGGGCACGACCAAGATGGGCCCTGACTCGGACAGCGAGGCTGTGGTGGACCCGAGACTCAAAGTCAGGGGGCTCCAGGGACTGCGGGTTATTGATGCTAGTATTATGCCGCGTATCGTGAGCGGCAACACCATGACTCCGGTGCTTATGGTGGGCGAGAAGGGAGCTGACTTGGTGAAGGAGGACTGGGGGGTTCTGCGGAGGAAAGACGAGCTCTAGGTTTTTAGGTTTTTTGTCACAAAAAAAATTAATAAAACATTTCAAAATGTGAAATTGTTTGTTTTGCCAAAAAGGTAATCAGGAATGACCCCAAGGTCAAATAAATCAATCTTCGCTAGCTTGCGTCTAATTATTTGCGAGATAAGATACGGTCTGAAGTTCGCATTTTCAAAAAGAGCGCGTTTTAGAATTTGGAATCGTTGGAAAACGAAACGATGTTGGTTTTAACCCATTTCTGCACAAGCCCGAGTTAACTTTAAGGATTGGAAAACTTTTGTTTCTAGTAAAAAGCCCTCTTTTTCTGACCCTAAGAGTCCCTTATTGGATTTTGCTGCACCTACCTCTAAACCCTTAAATAAATTCTGAAAAGAAAAAAAACTGACTGCGCCAAGACAGCTAAAACCTGATTTTTACCAGTATGATTTACTGAGCAATTTTAATTTTTGACATAATTTTGAACCCTCATTTCAAAGTTCTATAGGAAAATTTAATTTTTTGATTCTAAAAAAATATTTTACTTTTCGGTATATTGAAGTCTAGTTTGTCCTTTAAGCTATCCTTCAAGCCTAACTAGCTTTTTCCGTCTCTGACTCTATGATCAACTGCAGCATGAAGAGAAAAATTACTCTAAAAACCATGTTTATTACTAATTTTTGATTTAAATATTTTTACAGCTTCCTCCACGCGACAAAAGTCCACCTCCCCTGCCCCCTCGAACGTACATCAGCAGCAGGCATCACAGTCCTCACCGGTCTCCATTCGGGGTAAGTCGCTCATAGATCTTCTGGAACTCTCTTTTTCTAATCTTGCATTTTCAGCTGGAACACTCACCCCGTATCCCCGGCATGCCCATGCTGCCGAACAAGGAAAATCTCAGTTCACATCACAATCACCTTGGGAGTGAAAAATGCCTCATGCTTCCACACACGAGCACAATCATGATGCGTCGCAATTCCGCCATGGAGAGGGCATCGAAGGAAGGGACCGGAAGTGGAGGCAACACGAACGCCGTACCCCAAACTACTCCAATCAACAATTCCACGTGTCTGCAGCACTCTCTTTTGCACGATAGGGACGTTGCAGGCATGACGACTGATTTACTAAGTTGTAGTATTGCTCCGCCTCCTCCACCGCCTCCAATTGGACATAGACGTCAGAGGTGAGCAAACTGGGGTTTGGATTCGAATGTTTAGTGCATTTTCAAATGTGTTCGATTTGTTCGTTTGTCTATCCACACGAAGGCACCGATACTGTTGTACTTAGAGACTTTCAGTTTTTGAAAATGGGCCCAAGTTTTAAGTTTTCCCAGAAACGCTTCAGAGACTTAACCAGGGGAGTTTTCCGGTTGTATGGAACATAGTCAAAATTTAAAATAGGCGTGAAAAATGTACATGTGTACTTAATTTGGTACATTAAAAATAAAATGACGGAACTCTCAAATCCTAGGAATAAAAAATTCCCCCAAAATTGCAAATTAATATCCTGAAATTCGAAGTGTTATACAGATCTGTTATACAAAATGTTCAAGCGATATTCCCTTCTTTTGCAGCTCCAGTACATCACCAAGATACTCACCAGGAGACCCGTTGGCTTCAACAACATCTACTTCGACTACTCCTAAGCTACCACCAAAACCAAAAACAAGTATTCTATCAAGTACAGGCAAGTGCCCCAAAAGTCCCCTTTCCACCTCGCGCTAATTGGCTCTTCCCTTGCAGATCGCACAACAATGTTTCCATATCCAAATTAAAGTTAGATGGAAAACCTGCTCCAACTGATCTGAATGTATGTTACACATTACATATTATACAATTGATATATCTTAACAAAAAGAAATAATGTCTTCGGAAGCATAAGGGATATTCATTACAGATCAGGGCCCGTGGGAGCGGCGTTTCGGCTCTACTCTACCAACCGAGGACCAGAGCGTGCTTCCAGGAGCCCCCACGATATCAAAATTATATTAAAAAGTTAAAAGAAAAATTTTAAAAGTCGTTAAAGTGTTGAAATTGTGTTATGAAATCAAGATAAAACGTAGGAAATTGAAGAATTTGTGTTGAGAGAAACTTTGTTAAGAGATATCTACTTACAAGAAGCAAAACAGGGTTTTCGGCTCAAAGAATCATTCAAAAGACTTTTCGTTACTCTTTTCTATACGCCTCAAAGTCGCTGCACCTCAGAGAAAGATGCAATATTTTCCATTTTTTATACAACGACCCTACTTTTTAGTGAGTGGAGGAATAACAGAAATTTGCTTTAAAGCGAGCTCTTCCCATACCGTTTGTGTTACGTTTTGAAAGGTTGAACCTTTTCTACATACAATACTTACATATAACTGATCATCGTAAATGCAAAAACATGAAGAAATTTGATAAAAAGCTGTAGCAAAGTTATTTAAAGCAACAATATGTGAAAATGTTATAAAAATGCAAACTAATTAAGAGATACAAGAGTATATAAAACGTAATTAAATGATTAAAGAATGATAGAAAGTGAAAAGAGTAAAATATTAGTTGTACGTACATCGGAAGTAGCTCTAATTACTATTATCGTTAGAAGTATATGAATATTATATTGCATGTATACAAGAAAGACAGTATAACTGCAAAATTACCATGATAAAGAGAAATGGAAGTAATAAAGTCCTAGTGTACTGTAAACTTTAACTCTGGGATTTTTTTCAAATACTGTGGGGCTTAAACCTTAAGTTGACCGAACTTGTGTCGGGAAAGAGACATCTGGGGTTAGCATTTCGCATTTTTTTTTGACCATTTTGGCGAGCAAAATTAAATCAAGCAAAATGATGAGCTGGTGTTAAAGCAAAAATCTTTTCACTGGATACTTACGACATCAGCCCTTCTCAACGTTATAAAAATGCACCCATAAGCTTTATCATCGAATTTACTTGATTTAATTTGATTTGATTCATTTTTTCTATTTAAGGATATCCAAGATTATTGGTAGGAGCTCTTTTACCTATCATTTTACAAGTAATATTCGAATTTCAGTCCAATGAGATACAAAATTTTTCCTTCCATACAAACTTTGGGGCCCCCTGAGTCCGTTCCTGTACATGGTAAGGGTCACATGTGGAAGCATGATTTACAGGCTACAACAGATGGCAAAGCGGCCAAAATATGTAGTTCATTTTTTGCAAAATGCTGAAAATGTACTTAAAATTTTTGTTAAACAAAATCGTGACCTAATTTGGACCTTCCTATAAGAAGTACATAAGTATTGGAGCCTCAACGAATCTCAGGTTCAAGGCCAGTACGGGTCTCTCCAATCCTATCTCGTGAGCATATTCGTTCAGCCTTTGTAAAGTGAGTAAAGTTTCCAGTATTTCCAATTACAGTCTTTCTGACAAGGTGAATAAGTTAATACTTTCAGGTGAGATTTCGACTCTTCTTAGGTGCTTGAAAATTTACAAAGTAGACTTGTCCAAAGTTGATTTTAAAAGCCAGCATAAAAGCTTCCAGAAAATGAGCTTCACATCTCTTAAACTTTAGTTTCTCGAGGCTCTAGAGATTAATCTACATTTTCCTTTCAATTCGTATTTTTTGCTTAAATCGACCAGGACATACTTTTGTTTGTGCGTTAGTGTAGTTTTCATGAACTTGAAAATTCTTTTATGAATTTTTCTAAAGAAAATGTGCTGAATTTTTTTTATTTTCTCGATTGATGATTCTTAAAGAAGGTTATAATATTATTCAAAAGTTGGCCTAGTGCTAATTTATTTCTATCAATTTTCTATTAGCTTCAAAAACCTTCTATTGAATTCAGTTAACTTTTTGAAATCACAAGCTTCACAATCCATCCTCAAATTCCCTCCAACGGAACCCACTTTCGTGAGGTCATTGCCCATCACCACTGATAACGACCCTCGATCCACCGTTGCCACCGGAGTGCAGCACTTCCAGCGCGTGTTTTTCTCAACCTGATTACCGAATCTCGCAAATCATGCCGGTATTCTCTCCATTCACACCCAAGTTCGAGGCCACCGATAACCGTAACATGGTGACCAATTTTGGGGAGGGAGACTATTAGCAAAAATACGAGTACGAACCAGACTAGTGAGAGACAATCAAGTGACTTATCAAAGTGGAGCAAGCAGCTGACTGCCCACGTTCGTGAAAAGTGATGATTTCGTCCATTATCAAATTATGACACTCTTATAAACATTGCACAATTTTCGAGAGCCACGGTGAGTAAAAGTTGTGTCTAGCAAGTGCGATCTCGTGCCGGTTGCGTGATTCTGAGTCGCTCAGAACGACTTTGAAATTGATTTGATTATTATCTCTGCGGTCTGAAATGATTGAACCAGAGACTTCATGCTTTTTAGGTTCGCACTAAATTCGTATAAATTTATTTGTCAAGGAAAAAAAATTTTTAAATAAAAATTTTGAATCTTCCAGATTTTAATGTAGTATTTGAATTTTTGAGAGTTAAATTCTATTTATGAGACTTAAAAAGGGGGATTTAAATTTTCTTAGCAAGACTTTTTCATTTGAATTTTTTAAATTACTTTCAATGATTATTTTTATGATTAAATCAAGAATAGTTCAAGTAGTAAGGTTTTTTACCTGCAAGCTCAGACAAGTCGCTTACTCGATTAGTTATGGAGTTAATGAAAATTTAGATTTTAAATTTTTTAGGGCTTTCTTAAACTTAAAAATTGTTAATAAAAAACGATTTGAAATTCAGTTATTGGGTCGTAATTGGGCTCCTAATCAGGCCAACTAGTATTCAATCGATCTTCAGTTAGTTAGAGAAAATTCAGTTGATTGTTAACCTTCTGGAACCTTCTGCTTACCCCTTATACTGAACCCTCAAATTCCCAATAATTTTAATTAATTTGAGAGTTTTTTTTACCGCTAAATTATGTAATTTGATGAGCTCAAAACACAACAATGAAACAGAAAGTCATGAACTATATTGTTTTTTGGAAACTCGTGGCTACTGCGGTTCTCGGAAAAGGGCAAAAAAGGGTTTCATGACCCGTGACAAAAAGGCATTCAACAGAATTTGCTAAATTTCGCGGGTCGATTTTACGCTTCTGTCGAGTAAAAACTTAAACACAATAGTGAACCTACGACAATGGCTTTCTAAGCTCTCCCCACACGAATACGGCGACGTGTACGCGCAGTTTCGCAAATTGCAGGTGAAAAGAGCCGGCGATGATTGGGTTTCCCGCAAATGGCATGATTCAAGCAACTACTCACACACTCTCAAACGCTGCACCGCCGCTCTTCGTGTTTTTACCCCTTTTCTCGCGTTTTTTGACTGAACCATCCCGAAAAATTCACCAAGAGGGACGAAAAAAGGTACCCCAGACCTTCAGGAAGCCTCCCTTGGCCGTGACAGGGCCTCAAAAGCGTCGAAAATCGAGAAAACCGGGGCAGTCACGCTTCAAACATATGATGCGCAGTGAGCAAAGCGCGAATGAGAGCGATCATACGATATCAAGGTCAGCCGCACGCTCGTCGTTCTGCCCACAGAGAGAAGTCGGCGTGCTCTGGTCCTGTGCCTCGCTTTTCCATCGCAGTCTTCAGTTACTAGTGTCAGAGTTCGGGCGTAAAAACTATCGCTCTTCCAAATAATAATACACACAAGACATCACAGCTCAGTTGCATCATTAAAAGTGCAGAACGCAATAAAACTTGACGACTCGAATAAGAGCCATTTGGAGTAACAGGAGCGCATATCTCTTCCATGCGGAAAAACACCCCTCAAGTCTCTCAGTAGGACGACTTTAAGGACACTTAATTGGGTGGGTATCGATTTTAGTGTGGCATGAGCGACCTCGTCTGCACTCGATTGACTAGAAGCTCCTCCACTTGTTAGCGCATATAAGAATCCCTACAAAGGACTCAATTGTGACATGAAAGTAGGGGTTATCTAACACAGAATCGTGCGTGGAGTTGTTTACAAGGAAATGACTAACGGAAGTGGAGGGTTGACTCAGACGGGGCTGGCTCTTTTGCGTTTCAGCTTTGGGCTCTCAGGTATTCTTGGAAGGCGGGTCGTCCAAGGTGAAACTCGAATTATTCTTAGACACATTTAAGAGCTTTAATTTAGTTAAGAATTATTTTAAAAATATTCATATATTAAAACTTAATTTTTATGATTTTCTGATTACTAAAAAATTTTAAAAATATTTAGAAACCACAACCTTGTTTTTTCATGTGCTAAAATATTTTTGAATTTTCTTTGTTAATAAATAGAGACAAAAATTAATAATAAGAAAAATTAAAATCAAAAGTTAAATTTGATATTTTTAAAAATTGTTTTGTTCTAGCTCGTTTTTTGAATTTAAAAAATAAAATAGTGTCTATTTAAATTTTTTTTACTCAAGAAAAGTTCAAAAACCATAAAATAGCGGTGCGAATTTCTGCGAAATCCTTCAACGAACGACGTAATTGAAATGTGTAGCAGTGGCAGCAATCAAAACAAAGCAACCATGCAAATTACACACATTTCCTATCGTACGATTCACCCACACAACCTTAACCTCGAGTACATATATCGCCAGTCGCACATTCATCATCTGTTGCGGGATTATGTCATAGAAGTACAATCATCTCCACGTACGGGACACGCGGAACACGTGAAAAATTGCATGCACACACAAAAAGCAGCTTTGAGTATTTTAGCTCTCTAATGTAGTCATTTCATTTCAGTTTCCATTCGGACACCAAAGCGAGCGGATTATAAAAGGAAAGCAAGCCCTCACACAGGCCCAGTGAAAGCCGCAAGTTCATTCAGGACTTAGAAAATTTTGATACTCGAGGAAATCCCAGGATTTTCAGATTCCTCCCAGTGAAGGATTGGATTAAGAAACTTTCATCACAACTCTAGTTAAGGTGAGTTTTGGCTCTCGGATTTTTGGAATTTCCAGCTTGGAAGTGAAAATTTTGAAATGTGAAAATTTTGGACTCTAAATTTCTGAATCTTGAGATTTGAAAATTTTGACTTTGGAACCTGGAGTTTTGGAAGCTTGAAAGTGAATAATTTGACTTAGAATTTGAAGTTTTGGAATTTTGAAAGTGAAAATTTCGACTTTTGAAACTCGACTTTTGATTTTGGAACTTGAAAATTTGGAAGTGTGAAAATTTTGATTTTGAGAACAATCTTGAAGTTGTGAGAAAAATGAAAATTGAGTGTTTTTCGCCCGGTTACTGCTCTCGCTTGTTCGAAATGTGGGCCAAGAAGCAAAAGCACGAGAGAAGCGAATTCACTGGCAGCCTCAAAATCACCTCATAACATCGTATGATCCATCGCTCATAATAGCAATCATGATTTTGTGCGAAACAACGCCAACAACAATGAAAAAGTTAATTTGCCGAGTGATTGACGGAGAAAGAGATGAAAGAGAGAAGGGAAAAATTCAAAACTTCTGCAGAAATGCATTGATAAAGCTCTCGTTGATTCGGATACAAGCGAGAGGACAATAGAAAATCTAAGTGAGGCGATGTGGAAATTTATTGGGCCACAAAAGCGGCTGAATTCGCCATTAGAGGTGATGAAAAGCGCCTTGGGGCTCCGAAATTGGGGGTTTCACAACGCTTTTTGCCCCCAGAAGCCGGTTTGTGGCAAAGTGGGCCTCGGTTTTTGCGCGAAAACCCGGTGCCCTTTCGCATCATAGAAGTCAATAACACCTTGGCGATCCGAGTGCGATCACTGTGCTATGTAATGATTCTGCGTCAGTCATTATATTACGATTTCTGCCGTCCCTCCAAACGACCGACCTGTGTGACCGGAGTGCGAGAAGTTATGCAATTTGCGCACTTCTCCCTGATAGCGTTCGTGTTCTTATCAATAAATCTCCCGGGCCCATTATTCAATCTGCCATTAATCACTTAATTATGGCGCATCTCTGAGCTTTCTGCGTGATGCACTTTCGCGGGACTCAAATTTTCAATGAACGTAAGCAACATGCGATTATCTGGAAGGTCATCTGTGAGTCTGACGGAGCTTTCCGACATCAATCTGGAACCGTTCCTTATCAGTGAGCCGGTCGGGTGGGTCGAGAGCATTCAAAGGACTTTTGATTGACAAAAGAGGCTACTGTGTGGCCTTTTGCTTCTGGGGAGACGACTCTGAGGCTCTTTCGTCTCGTTATTTACGCTCCAGAGGCATCAATGAACGCGTACGGAGCGCGAATCAGGTGATTCCACACTCGCGTGTGCAAACAGTTTTAAAGCCATTTCACGTTCAGCACAAAAACACCACTGTAAAGTACGGTGAGAAGCTCCCAGTGACGTGGGTTGGATGTAGAGAACGAACGGAGCAAAGCAGAACCGATAACATCACAAAAGTGGCGCGATATGACTCGGCTTTGTAGCTGAAAATTAGCTACACGGTCTCATGGCTGGAGCTAATAACTTTTCTGCGTCACTAGAGATGATTTTTTGCCAGAGAGTGGAGGCTCGCGTGAAAGTATTGCCAAATATACGTGATCCGGCCTTGATTTTCAGCGCACGGGGGGAAATCGATATAACCTAGTTAGTTCAACATCGGGGTATAGGGTTTCGTGGAGAGGACGAGCAGATGAACCTTAACCCTTATGAGCCGGTTAGTAATCAATTTAAGAAAAAATTAAATTAAATTAAAAATAGCCTGAAATCCCGTAATTAATTTTTGGTTTAATATTTTTAAATTCCCTGAAACAAAACTAAAAACAAAATCTCTGAATTAGGTTAAATATTTGTGTCTGAAAATTTCTGTTTTTCTCCATCAAAAATTTTAATAAAAAATTTACCCAGAGAATATCCCTGAATCAGCTAAAAAATTTAAATTATGTTATCTCCTGATTTTTAACTTAAATTTTACCTAAAATTCCATCATTTAAAAATCTTCGAGTTTAAAAATTTTAATCTTAAAATTTTCTTCCAAATGAAAATTGTAGTCTTTCTTTAGCTCTGATTGCTTTCCAGACTCTTTTTTTTCTCGTTAATTTTCCCAACAAAAAAAAAAAAGGAGCCAATAAGCAAATGTGCCCCAGAAGCACGAAAAGGTCAAGGAAACTTTATCCCTGCCATCGGCCGAGTATGTGGGTGACGGAATCTAATGTGATTATTTAACTGCAATCGATAAGTTGGGCAAATATTTGCCGGGGAGTTGTCAGAGCGAATTAATCAACAAGTTGGGGCGATAAGAAACGATGAAGAAAGCAAGATCAAGGTCGCTGTCAAGGTCAGGTTGTTTCTCTGCACTGCTCCTGGTGACTCGAAATCTTTCTTTCCACACCGTGTCGGCAAAAAACAGTCGTTTGAGGGGTTACGTAGATGTTTGCTTGTCCGAAAAGGTGAGGCTCTCGAGTCTGTTTGCACGTCATTTGTTCCGCGTCGTACAAGCTGAGAATCACTGCACTGAGAGTATTGACGTCAATCCGTGATTTGCTCAAGCGAGGTGCCTCTGTCGTTTCAGAAATTCTTGCTAGAGACACCGCTAGTACAAAAGCTCGCAACATTCCTTCTTCCCGAAAAAAGCGCAACAACAATCGTAAAACACGACGTACGCACAGCAGCAACGAGATGCCAGCTCGATTCGAGGACGTTTCTTCTGACGGCAGACACGAGGTCCCCATGGATTTGGGAGACAGATACGTGCATCGCTCCGGAAGGGATGACATCTGCATCACGGGCTTCTCAGGCCGGTAAGTGGTCTCTTTTTTTCGCGCAACTGTCGCTCATGAAAATCTTTTGTAGCCTGCCTGAGAGCTCAAACATCGAGGAGTTCAAAAGAAACCTCTTTGAGGGCGTCGACATGGTCAATGACGAGCCTCGTCGCTGGCCCAATGACCTCTACGACCTCCCCAACCGCAGTGGCAAGATCAAGGACGAGGATCTGGAGAACCTGGACGCGCAGTTCTTCGGAATCCATCAGAAGCAGGCAGAGAGCATGGACCCCCAGCTCCGAATGCTGATGGAGTGCGCCTACGAAGCTATCATTGATGCTGGTGAGTTTTGTCTCAAGGCTGAAAAGCTAATCTGGGTCATAGTTGAAGGTGTTTTTTGAATTTTTGGCAAATAAAGTCCTAAATGGGCCAGATTTTTGTTTGGCACTTCAAGAAACCACGAAGCTTTGGAAGGTAAAAATATGCCTCAGCGAAGGAAAATACTTCGAGATTCCATTTGCCAACTTTTTCACGGATTTGGATTTTTGTGACTTTAAAAACTCCGAAAGTTTTAATTTTTTAGCTCGATCGGAATTTCTGAGATTTAAATCTTCTCTTTTCGAACTTTGAAGGACTGTTGAAGCCTTTTGAGGAACCATTTTTCCATTTAAATCAAACAAACATTCTGGGAAAAATTTCTAGTAATTCTGAAAAAATTCTAAATAGAAACATTAATATTTTAATATTTTTTCTTGACCAAAAAAGTCCAGTTGTTTTCAAAATGAACAATTTTTGTGGAAAATTATTTAAGGAAAACCTACCCAAGATAATAGCATTTTCGAGTTTTTTTACGGATTCTGGTCTCTTGACTCTTAAAACCCCTGGAAACCAGGAATCTGGACACTGGATCATTGGAAACCACCTTGATCGGGTGTTCCTGAGGTCTTGGTTTTTTTAGAAAAATTTGTGAAGCTCATTGAAAGACCATTTTCCAAGCAAAACGAAGCTAGCTAACGTAATTCTTCCTCATTCTCAGGCATCAACCCCCAGGAGATCCGCGGATCCCGCACTGGAGTTTACATCGGCGTCTCCAACTCCGAGACTGAGCAGTACTGGTGCTCGGACCCAGACCTCGTGAACGGCTACGGACTGACGGGATGCGCCCGAGCCATGTTCGCGAACCGCATCTCCTTCACCTTCGACCTCAAGGGACCCAGCTACGCCGTCGACACCGCCTGCTCCAGCTCTCTCTTCGCCATGGCCCAGGCCTTCGAGGACATGCGCTTGGGTCGCTGTGACGCCGCTCTCGTGGCCGGCAGCAATCTCATCATGAAGCCCACCATGTCTCTGCAGTTCAAGCGTCTCAGTATGTTGAGTCAGGATGGCAAGTGCAAGGCCTTCGATGCCAGTGGAAACGGCTATGTGCGATCTGAAGGGTGCGTTGTGATTTTCATGCAGAAGGCAGCCAATTCCCGGCGCATCTACGCCAATGTCCTGAACGTCCGAACCAACACGGACGGAGCCAAGGAGCAGGGCATCACGTTCCCCAACGGCCAGATGCAGAACCGGCTGATCCGCGAGACCTTCGAGGAGATCGGCCTGAGCCCGAACGAGGTCACCTACGTCGAGGCTCACGGAACTGGAACCAAAGTGGGGGATCCCCAGGAAGTCAACTCCATCACCGACTTCTTCTGCAAGGACGGTCGCTCCAAGCCACTCCTGATTGGGTCCGTAAAGTCCAACATGGGCCACTCCGAGCCCGCCTCGGGAGTCTGCTCTCTCGCCAAGATCCTCATCGCCATGGAAGCTGGCGAGCTGCCCGGAAACCTGCACTTTAGCTCGCCCAACCCCGACCTCTACGGAATCCTGGACGGCAGACTTCAGGTGAGGAAATTTGCTGTTCGATTTTATTTTAAGAAAAAAAATGTCTAAAAATTTGAGTTCAGATTTTGAATCAGATCAACTTTTATGTAGTAATTTTTTTGACCCTTTTTTCTAACCTGTCTATTTTTGATATTTTGGTGATATAATTTTGAAAAATCGTCAAATACTTGGTTAAATAAATTTGTCTTTATTTCATCTTATTTACCTTAACAAAAATTTGAGCAACTTTTTTGAACAAAAAGTTCCATTTTGTTGGGAGAGTCGTGATTGAAATTAAATCACGTTCCGAAAAATAACTGATTTTCCTAAAAGTAGCCTTGATTAGCACGTTTCATTTTTTCTGAGTTTACATCAATAAATATATGAATATTCTATTCCTCAGGTCGTGGACCGCAACCTCAAGTGGGACGGTGGCATCGTGGCCGTCAACAGCTTCGGGTTCGGAGGAGCCAACGCCCACGTGATTCTCAAGTCCAACCCCAAGCCCAAGACTGTGACCCCCAAGGACGGCTTCCCGAGACTCGTGGTGGCCTCAGGACGCACCGAGGAGGCCGTCGAGCACCTGCTAGAGGACGCCGCTCAGCACGTCAACGACGAAGAGTACCTCGGCCTCATCAACGAGATCCACCTGAGGAACATTCCCGGCCACTACTACCGCGGTTTCGCAGTCCTCAAGGACGGCGTAGCGGATGTCCTGAAGGAGGTGCAGAGCTTCAAGGACGAGAAGCGTCCCGTCTGGTTCATCTACGCCGGCATGGGATCCCAGTGGGCCAGCATGGCCAAGGACCTCATGGAGATCGAGGTGTTCCGGAACTCCATCTACCGCTGTGCTGAGGCTCTCAAACCCAACGTGGACCTCATCAGCGTGCTCACCAAGAGTGACGACAGCACCTTTGAGAACATCCTGAACTCCTTCGTGTCCATTGCGGCCGTGCAAGTGGGTCTCACCGATGTCCTGACGCATCTGGGGGTGATCCCAGACGGCATGATTGGACACTCTGTGGGTGAGCTTGGATGTGCCTACGCCGATGGCTGCTTCACTCCGGAGCAAACGGTCCTGGCCGCCTACTGGAGAGGACGCAGTATCCTAGATACGGAACTCATTGAAGGTGAGGGAACTATTATCTGTCCAATTTTCTTGGGTTTTAGGGGCTTTAAAATTTTTTTACAGTAAAACCGAACATATTTTCTAGAATTAAATTTTTTGCAATGCCCAAAAACAAAAAAATCAGCTCTTCCTAAGCTTTTCTAGGCTCTTTTTTTAGTGCTTTGTTCTCAAAATAAATTTTGATGAAAAATCAAAAATTACGTTTTTCGTTATTTTAAGTTGTTATTTAAGATTTAATTTTAAAAATTAATCTAAAAGAGTTTCAAAAAAATCGCCAAAGGCTATGGGTCGTTCTAAATAAATCATTACACTAAAAAAAGCCCTCAAAGAGATAATCCCTACTATTGAAATGGTGAAAATCGGTCCAAGAATTTTTTTAGCAAGTTTTAGTTAGGAAAATATTTCCAAAGAGTCACGACGAAATTTTACCGGAGCTGTCAAAAAATGTCAGGAAAAAGGCCTCCAAAATTCACTTAATAAATATCGTAAAAATTGCAGGAAAAATGGCAGCCGTAGGTCTGACGTGGGAGGAGTGCCAGCAACGCCTCCCGAAGGACGTCTTCGCAGTGTGCCACAACAGCGCCGACTCCGTCACCATTTCGGGGCCCTCCAAGTCGGTGGACGCCGTCGTCGCCGAGCTTAACGCCGCCGGAGTCTTCGCCAAGGCCGTCAAGTCCTCCGGCATCGCCTTCCACAGCAAGTACATTGCCGACGCCGCTCCCAAGCTCCGCAAGTCCCTCGACAAGATCATCCCGAACCCCAAGAACCGCACCCCTCGCTGGCTCAGTACCAGCATCCCCGAGTCCTCCTGGAACTCGCCCCTAGCTGCCCAAAGCTCCGCCGCCTACCACGTCAACAACCTCCTCTCGCCCGTTCTGTTCCACTCGGCGCTCCAGCACGTCCCCAAGAACGCCATCTGCGTCGAAATCGCGCCCCACGGCCTCCTCCAGGCCATCCTGAAGCGCGCCCTCGGTCCCGACGCCACCAACCTGAGTCTCGTGAAACGAGGCGCCCCCGACAACGTCTCCTTCCTCCTCTCCAACGTCGGCAAGCTCTTCGCTGCCGGCGGCCAGCCCAGCGTTCAGAAGCTCTACCGCTCCATCTCGTACCCCGTGGGCCGTGGGACGCCCATGCTGAGCTCCAAGGTCAAGTGGGACCACAGCACCAAGTGGTTCCTGCCCAAGCTCGCAGGTGATCTGGGGTCTGGGGAGGCGGTCGTGGACGTGAATCTGGCCAAGGAGGAGGACGCCTACATCGCCGGACACACCATTGACGGACGTATCCTCTTCCCCGCTACCGGCTACATCACGCTGGTGTGGAAGACGTTCGCGAAGATGCGCAACGAGTCCATCGAGAAGCTGCCCGTGGTGCTCGAGAACGTGACCTTCCACCGGGCCACCATCATCCCGAAGGAGGGCAGCGTCAAGTTCGGGCTCAACTTCTTCAACGGGACCGGTCAGTTCGAGATCTGCGAGAGCGGGTCTCTGGCCGTCTCGGGTCGCATCTCGGTGCCCGAGAACGTCGAGAACGAGGAGCTGCCTCTGGTTCCCCTCACCGTCAAGGACTCGGTCAACATCGAGCTGGACACCAGTGACATCTACAAGGAGCTGCGTCTCCGGGGCTACGACTATGCCGGGCTCTTCAGGGGCGTCGCGAAGGCCGACTCCCACGGGGTCGTGGGAGCCCTCAAGTGGGAGGAAAACTGGGTCAGCTTCATGGACACCATGCTCCAGTTCAGCATCCTGAGCCAGGACCTGCGTGAGCTCTATCTGCCCACCCGCATCGGACGCATCGTCATCAACCCTCTGCGTCATCTGAATGCCGTCAATGAGACCCGTAGCTTGCCCTGCTTCATGTACAAGAACATCAACGTCATCAAGTGCGGGGGTGTCGAGATGAGACACCTCAAGTGTGCTCTGGCTCCCAAGAGATCCGGGGGTCAGGCTGCCCCCACTCTCGAGAGATACGTCTTTGTGCCGAATGAGAACGAGAAGCAGCTCTGCGAGGACGGGCATCGAGCCAAGAACCACGCCGTGAGTGTAGCAGTGCACCTGGCGATCGAGAACTCGGCTGGAGCTCTCAAGTTCAAGGCCGTGGAGGCGGCTTTCGACAAGGCGGCCGACAACACGTTAGCTCTTCAGGTAATTTTTGAGAAAATGAATTACAATGGGATCCACTTGTCCGTCTGTCTACTAGAGTCAGGGAACCCATTTTTTGGTTTTAAAATTCAATTCAAAAGAGCTTGAAAAAATGGTGACAAGCAGTGGACTGACTCAAGGTCTATTTATATGAAATCTGGCGAGAAAAAACAAGAGAAAAAGTCCCTAAAAATTCAAAAACCCAATTTTAGAGGTTTCAGGACTTCTCAGATATGAAAAATGAGTTGGAAGTTGAGAGAAGAAAAAGATCCAGTTTCTAGGAGCATTTTGGAATAAGTTTGTTAGACTGATTTCGCTCAACCCTCATGAATTTTATTAAATAAAATGCATAAAGGGATTCAGTAATATTTTTTCCGGAGAAAACCATTAACCCCAATTTTTGGTGAATTTCGAGAAAACCAGTCTCGGGCTTGTTTGAGGACCTTTTAGGAGATAAATAGAAGATAAAGGAGAAATTCTTTAATTATTCGATTTGTTTGAAATAGGGCTTTTTATGGGAATTGGAGAGTTTTAAAGAAAGTATCAAGTTGGAGTTTGGGGACTCTTTAAATCAGGAAGAGTCCAAACTACCATTTAATTCCATCTAAGACTTGAGAGCTAAAACCCAATACAATTACAGGTCCAAAACCTCATCGAGTCCGAGCCCACCTTGACGAGCGAGGTGTCAGTCGTGGTGAGACAGGAGTCAGAGAGCTTCTCTCAGCTCTTTGCCGAGAGTGGCGTGAAGATTCTCGTGAAAGACGACGCTGCCGAGACCTACGAGAACGGCTGCCATCTCGCCGTAGGCCACAGAGCCCTCGGAACCAGCGCCCTCAAGAGCCTTCGCAACTCCATCAAGGACACGGGTTTTATTCTGCTGGAGGAGACCCAACAGACATATCAGGAGCACAAGACCAAGCTCGAGGCTCTCAACCTCACCCTCGTCTTGGCTCAGCGAGTCGACCAGCACGTTTTCGTTCTGCTGCGTCCCACTCCCACCCTTTCAGCCGACTCGGAAGTCGTCCAGATCACCGAGACAAACTTTGGGTGGGTTGAGAAGCTCAAGACAGCCCTCGCAAACGCCGAGACTGCCCAGAACACCGTCTACGTGGTGGCCCAGGGAGAGGAGCAGCTTGGAGCTGTGGGACTCATGAACTGCATCAAGAACGAGGCGGGAGGAAAGTTCGCTAGACTCGTCTTCGTGCAGGACTCGAAGGTGGAGAAGTTCTCGCTCACCAGCAAGTTCTTCGAGACGCAGCTGAAGAAGGACCTCATCGCCAACGTCTACCAGAACGGGCAGTGGGGAACTTTCAGGCACCTGAGACTCAAGAACCAGAAGACCGAGGCTGCTCTGCCCGTGGAACACGCCTACGTGAATACCCTGACGAAGGGAGACCTGGCCAGCTTGAGGTGGATCGAGGGACCTCTTTCTCTGAACTCGTAAGTTTAAGAGCTTTTTTGGGCCTTTTTTCACCCTTGTTTAGCCCCTCAGTTTTTTTTATTGTCCCACTTAATATTTACAAAAAGTTTTTAGTGCATTTTTCAACATTTTTTTTTCTTTTTTGGAGCTACTAGAAGCTCGTGGTAAATTTGCACCTACATAAAAGCCTTTTCAGGTCCTATTTTGGTTTTTTATTTCATTTTTTAACTGGTGCTTTTTGAGCTCCCAAGCCGATTCCGATCCCTTTTGATGGTCGCTACAAAACTTCACTTCTCAGAACCTGATAAAAACGACAGGGGGAAAATTTATTCACTGAATTTGCCAAACTTTAATATTTTTGCCATAATTTCCATCTCATTCCTTTTCCAACAGATCCTACATCAACTCCGACAAAGAGGAGCTCTGCACAGTTTACTACGCTCCCCTCAACTTCCGAGACGTCATGCTCAGCTCCGGCAAGCTCGCCGTGGACGCTCTTCCAGGCGACAGCAAGTACGACGAGTGCGTTCTCGGTCTCGAGGTGAGTCTAAAAACCCCTCCATAAGCCACTTTTGAATAACAAAACTCCCTCTCCAGTTCTCAGGCCGTGACTCCCGAGGTCGCCGCGTCATGGGAATGGTCCAGTCCAAGGCTATGGCCACCACCGTCGTCGCTCCTCGGACCATGCTGTGGGAGATCCCCGACTCCTGGACCATGGAACAGGCCTCCACCGTGCCCTGCGTCTACTCCACCGTTTACTACGCTCTCAAGGTACGTGGTCAGATGAAGAAGGGAGAATCCGTGCTCATTCACGCCGGTTCTGGAGGCGTCGGTCAGGCCGCCATTTCCATCGCCCTGCACGCCGGACTCAACGTCTTCACGACCGTGGGAAGTCGCGAGAAACGCGAGTTCCTCCGACGAACCTTCCCTCTGCTGAAGGAGGAGAACATTGGAAACTCTCGAGACTGCTCGTTTGAACAGATGATCATGCGTGAGACCCAGGGTCAGGGTGTCGATCTCATTCTGAACTCTTTGGCCGAGGAGAAGCTGCAGGCTTCCGTGAGGTGTCTCGGGTACGGAGGTCGCTTCCTGGAGATTGGCAAGCTCGACCTCAACAACGACAGTCCTCTGGGAATGTCGGTCTTCCTCAAGAACTCCAGCTTCCACGGCATTCTACTGGACGCCATTATGGAGGGAGATGATCTTCTTATGGCCCAGGTAACTATAGAACATTTAAATTTATTTTCAACATTTAAAAAATTCACGCTTGGGACCGATTTGTCCGTCTGTCCGAGTCACAAAAGCTCCAAAATGATAAGAGCTAGAGACCTACAGTTTTTTGAATGTTCTCATGTATGGTTTGGAGAGTGACCCAAATGATTTTTTTCCCGAAAAATGATTAGGGAGGTTAAAGGGGGGTTTTTTCCGTTGTATGAAACTTTCTTATACCTAATAAAATTGAGCTGAAATTTTAGTATGCTATAGTTTATCCAAATTTTATCAAATCATGAAACCACAAAAGACCCCTATCTCTTACAACGACGGAGCTAGGGTCCCCTGAAGTTTGTATGGAGGGAAAATTTTAGTTTTTCGATTTTTCTGAATTTGGAGTATGTAAATTATTTAGTTTCCCCATACTTGCACCAGGGACAGAACTAGGGTCTTCTTAATTATTCCCTATTTATTTCAATCCAAATTTTGCAAAGAAGCCAAAAAAACTCAAACATTTTTTTCATCTATTTCCAGGTCGTGGATCTCGTACGCGAGGGAATCCAAAACGGAGCCGTGAGACCCCTCCCAACCTGCGTCTTCCAGGACACCCAGATCGAGCAGGCCTTCCGCTTCATGGCCTCCGGCAAGCACATCGGCAAGGTCGTGATCCGCGTGCGTGAGGAAGAGACCCCCAAGGTCGTGACCCCGACAGTCCGCCACATCCCCGCCATCCCCCGGACCTACTTCCACCGCGACAAATCCTACGTCCTGGTCGGAGGTCTGGGTGGCTTTGGACTCGAGCTCGCTAACTGGATGGTCTCCAGGGGCGCTCGCAAGCTCGTCCTCACCTCTCGCAGCGGCGTCAAGACGGGCTACCAGAGCCTCATGATCCGACGCTGGCGAGACCGTGGAGCCAACGTGCTCATCGACACCAACGACGTGACCACGCTGGCAGGTGCCAGAACTCTGCTAGAGTCAGTCTCGAAGAAACTCGGACCCGTGGGTGGCATCGTGAACCTCGCAGCCGTTCTGCGTGATGGCTTGCTGGGAGACCAGACTGAGGCCGACTTCAAGACGGTGGCTCGTCCCAAGATTGACGGTACCAAGAACCTCGACATTGCCTCTCGCGAGCTCTGCAACGATCTCGACTACTTCATCTGCTTCTCGAGTGTGTCGTGTGGTCGCGGAAACATTGGTCAAACCAACTACGGGCTGGCCAACTCTGCCATGGAGAGGATCTGCGAGAACCGAGTGAGGTCCGGACTTCCTGCTACCGCCATCCAATGGGGTAAGTGAAGACTAGCCAATTTTATGACTGCCTAAAGCTGGCTATACAGACGGACAACCAAAGTTTTTGTGGAAACAAAAATCTTCATACATTTAGGACTTTTCACCATCACCTCTTAGAATTTTTCCTGGAAAAACTATGGAAGATTTCCCAAAAATAAAAAAATATATTTTTTTTGACAAAAAATTGGAAAGTCAAAAAACAAAAATTTTTGGAAAATATACTAAAAACTAAAGAAAAATATTTCAGAGAATTCTGGGGTTTTCAAGATATTTGCTGTAAATCTAGGGAATTTTTTTTAATTTTTTGACCCATTCGATAAAAAAGCTGGTGGGAATGGGTTAAAGATCTCACCTCGGATAGACAAACGGACAGTTCTAAAAAAATTATTTTTACCCAGTTTTTGAAGCTGGAAAGTCTTGAAGTCTTCTAATTCTCAATTTTGCTCGCTCAGGTGCCATCGGAGACGTAGGTCTCGTTATCGACACCCTCGGAGACAACGACACGGTCGTGGGAGGAACCTTGCCCCAGAGAATGGCCTCGTGTCTCGAAACCATCGACATCTTCATGCAGCAGCCCCACCCAGTCCTGGCCTCCATGGTGGTCGCGGAAAAACGAAAGACTGAGAGCAGTTCTGTCAGCATGGTGGCCTGCATCGCCAACATCCTGGGTCTGAAGGACACCAAGAACGTCGCGGATGCCGCCACACTCGCAGACCTGGGCATGGACTCCCTCATGGGTGCCGAAATCAAGCAGACCCTCGAGAGGAACTACGATCTCGTGATGAGCGCCCAGGAGATTCGTCAGCTGACGTTCGGGAAACTCAAGGCCCTCGAGTCTGGAGGCGCCGAGTCCGCAAGTGTGACCGCCACGAACGGGTCCGAAGCCTCCAGTGCCGCCAGCGGACCCCTCGGGGACGGAACCCAGGTGCAGTTCAACACGGAACTCATGCCCACGCAGTGTCTCGTGAAGCTGCCGTCCCTGGAGACGGACAAGAAGGGTCGTCCGGTGTTTGTCGTCCACGCTATCGAAGGGGTCACGACGGCTCTCCAGCCCTTCGCAGCTCTCCTCCCAGTCCCCGTCTACGGCCTGCAGTGCACGGCCGAGGTCCCCCTCGACAGCATCGCCTCCGTGGCAGCCTACTACGTCAAGCAGATCCGGACTGTGCAAGCCAAGGGTCCCTACACCATCGCCGGATACTCATTCGGGGGCTCCATTGCCTTCGAAATGGTCTCCAGTCTCGAGAAGGATGGTGAAAAGTGCCAGCTCGTGATGCTCGACAGTGCTCCCAGATACGTCAGCTGGTACACGGAGATGGCAAAGCAGAAGAAGCAGGGCAAGGCGGAGGAGGAGGCCTACTCTCTGGCCTTCTTCGGGTGGGTGTGCGCCAAGATCGACTACACAAAGGTACTTAGGTAGCTGGAAATTTCCAAGTTCATGGTCTAAGCGAATGCCTCTTTTCAGACCGGACAGGAGCTCGTGAGTCTCCCCAGCTGGAACGACAGGCTCAAGCGGTGTGCGGACCTCGTTCAAGCAGCCATGCCTCAGAAGTACTCAAACGAATTGGTGAGTAGCCAGAACTTTATTTCTAGAAGAGGAACGAAACAAAAACTTTCAAGATTTTCAAAAATTTATTTTGATTGAAATATGCCCGTTTACAACTTTTTAAAGGCACATGAACTTAAAGTCGAAAAAATAAATTGCTAAATTTTAAGATTTAGAGGTTAATAAAATATTAGATCCTGAAGAAATGAAGGCGAACATAGGCACATGAGCCTTTATCCACGCCAAGACAGTTAAGCAGCTCGATATTTTAATTTTAGAATTTTAGAAAAATTATTTTTTTAAAATCAAAATTTATTTTTCCCCGGTTTTTCCAAAATAGAGCTTCCAAATACCTAAGGAATAACCAATTTTCTTTTTTAAAAAATTGAAATTAAAGGTCCAACATTTCTGAATATTCAACTTTAGATCCCTCTATCTAACAAGCCTCTATGTGTCAAAAAACAGGCATAAAAACGGTCAAAAAGAGTCAAAGTCTAAAGGCTCGATATCTTTTCAGATAATGGAAACCGCCTCCAGCTTCTACAAAAAGCTCCTCGCAGCTCACAACTACCAGCCCACGACGAAAATCAATGCAAACACGCTTCTCTTCAAGCCCACAGAAAACTACGCGAAGCTCGATGACGACTATGGCCTCTCGAAGGTAAGAAGTTCTGCTTCTCCCGCGCTCCCATCTGACCCATTTCAATGAATTTCAGGTGTGCAATTCCAAGGTCGAGGTCACGACAGTGAAGGGCGACCATCGAACGATACTGATAGGAGATTCCGTGCGGAAAATCGCACAAATTGTTCAAGCACAGCTAAACTAAATGGAGCCACTCGTGGAAAATTTATAGCACTCTAGATTACGTATTTTAATCAGCACAGAATCCTTTAGTCTGTAAGCTTTTTGGGTGATACAAATACGCACTGAGGCGTAGTTTTTAAGAACTGCAGATTTTGCATTCCGCAGAGATGATCCTCTGGCTAAATTCCACTTTCAGAATCCAAATATGTATATTTATGTGGTACAATTAATGTAAAATTTATATGTACGTATTTACATAATAAAGTTAACATATGTAAGAAGTGGTATTAATTGTGTTCATTGTGCTGTTCGTCGATCAATCTGAGTCTTTATTGTAGTGGTGATGGAGGCAAGCTTGGCTCAAAGGAGTCTTGTCCTTGGACATCGAAGTACATCCTCTACTGAGATAGATGGATTGGGGGTGGACTCACTTGAAAATTTGGGAGCTTACTGGAAACTCAGAAGCGAACTTTTTATGTTTGAAGTCCACAATCCACCCCTCCTACGTTCCTCAGTCTCGTCAATACACGAACGAAAATAGATTGTAGTTCACACATCTGTATTGTATTGTATAATTAAAGGTTTCCTTTTAATGACACCTAAACGCAGGGTTTACTTCAACTACGTGTTAGTCACCAATGACTGGAGAATGTGTTGACTTGGAGTGAAGAGCACGAATAATCCTTGATGACCTCGTAATACACTCGAAAAAGCCCAGATGTGGAGAATCAAAATGTTTAAAAACTTCTTGGATAGGTTGTAATTGCTTCATTAACTATTTTTTCATTTTCTGATAAGCCCAAAAATGAGAAAACTAGAAATATAAAACTGTCTGTTCTTCTGTTTAAAAAAAAAAAAAAAAAATTGCTTTTGGAAAAAAATTAACCCCCTAATAAAAATTTGCAACAGCAAAATGTCCGCTTTTGAGTTTCTAAACCAAGTTTTGAATTGGTCAATTTTCAGGTCAATGGCTTAAATTTATTAAAGGCTTAGTTCAGAAGTTTAAAAGAATACTAAGGCGATGAACCTCCAGCAAGCTTTTATCCTGCTTTCATTGATTTCTAAGTAATTGAAAATTCTCGAAAATAAAATTACCTTGAATTCGAGCTATAGAAGCAACAGTTGCGTCTGAGTCTCCAACCCACTCGGTCAGGATGAACTCCGTGGAAGTTTCCCCTCTTTACTTGAAAGCCAAACTTTTCGTGGGACTGACTACTGCAAGAGACCCAGTTCTCGCCAATCTCCAGACCCTCTGGAAGTGGTTCTCCCTGGTAATCACCGGTCACACCATTGTGAGCATCTGCTGGGCCGTCTGCATCGCCCAGGACAAGTACGTGGTTATCGAGAACGCCCTCTACGTGGTCACAGCGGGCGGTCTGTGGCTCCATTGGTTCCTATTTCTCATTTTCCGGGACAACTTTGACGCCTGCATGAGCTGGTGTGGCCTGGTTCAGTCCCGATTCCCCATCGAGGAAGCCATCCTGGAGTGCAGAAGGGCCTCCGAGAGAGTCTTCAAGATTTTTATCCTGGGCATCCCCACTTGTGCGGGCGTCTTCTTCGTCTGCCAGGCGATTATTACGAGCATCATCAGAGGCGAGGTCGTGCCCTCCTTCGAGATGTACGTCTTTTTGCGATACGAGGAGGGCTACTGGGAGAACATTTACCTCTTCTTCGTCTCAAACTTCTGCGCCTACATCCTCACGGTCTACAGCTGCCTCGTCTTTGTGGTCATAATCTGCACCTTGATGCACTTCAACGCGCTTTTGGAGGTCCTGCAGAAAATTGCCCGGAGCAACCTCGGCTCCGAAATGACCCCCGAGGCTTTCAGGAGCACCATCGAAGCTCTCGTGTCTCACCACTGCGAGCTCCTGCAGCACCTCAATCTCCTCATTCCGAGCAGCGTTCTGCCGATTTTGTTCTTCGAAGGTATCTTTTATGCGTCCGCGCTGCTCGACTGGATCATCTTCTTCTTCGCGCCCCAAAACTGCTACCGCGCCTGCGTGACTCTGATCAACTTTGGACCCTACTTTCAGGTCACATACGAGAATGAAAAGCTCGCGGACACGATCGAGGAACTCAGGAAGACTCTGTACGACCTCCCTTGGTACGACATGACTCCGCAGCACCAGCGATCTCTGATGCTAGTGATGATCAACCTCAGCAGGGTGCAACGGGTCTGCGCTGGACCGCTTCATGTCGTCTGCTTCGAGGAGCTGGGGGTCATCTTGAACCGCGTTTACACTTTTGGACTTGCTGTCAGCAAGTTTTTGGGCTAACTTTGGAAATTTTTTGACTTTTTGTGGGAAAAAGACCCTTTCATATGCACCTCAATCTCCATTTGACCACCCAGCTCCCAGCTCTTAGGTCAATTTATGGCCTTTTGATCCCAAATTAAAGGAGGTTTTTGTATGAGATCTTGTTTTTTTCAAATTTCGGGAAAAAAAGAAACCTCCAAATTTTATTTTGAGCCCCTTTCTACTCAGTAAAATTCACTAAAAAAATCATGTTTGCGTATTCAAACGTATTTCTGAATCCCATCAATTTGATTTTTCTTTATCTCAAATCACTAACATGTAGTCGGGCTGATTTGATAAAACGACCTAAAAACTCCAGCCGGCTGAAATGTGGCAGCTTCAACTTCTTTTGCTCGCTTCTGCATTACTCTGGGGGAGTCAGGCTTCCTCGTGGGACAGAACCAACATCCTCCGGCTGTTTTCAGAATCTGAAAAAATTTTTAGTCACATCAAATTGGAGCCTGAGGAAGAACTTTGCATGAATCAGTTCCAGAATTTCGTAAACGACGTCAAAGAAAGTCGAGAATGGGCCTTGGAAGTCATCGACTCCTGGTCGAGGGAGCCTGCAGGTCTTCATTCTGGGGTGGACTTCGATTCCGGCCACTTCGATCAATGTGTTTCTCAATATGAAAAGCATGTCCACCATCACTGCTTAGTGAAGGTCAAAAACGAACAAAAATTCTCCTTCGACATGGCCGTTTGTCTCCCGAGAACCTGCTCCGCATCCACGGCTTTCAAACTGACGAAACCCCTCTTCAAAAGTCTAGGAGTGGAAGTCAGTCAGGTACTCAAGTGCCACGATGGGTCCAGACTCCCCTTTGGCGGCCTGGAGAGGTTTACCCTGGCCTTGGTTGCTGGATTAATTCTGATGTCTCTGGCTGCCACTTTCTACGACCTCAGAGGAGGCCAAGGAATTTTCCAGAGCTTTTCGTTGCGCCGAAACATCAACCAGCTGGCAGAGATCAGGAGTGATTTCGGTCCCATGAGCTGTCTGAACGGTCTGAGAGTTGCTTCGATGACCTGGATCGTGCTCTTTCACACCTACGAGGTTTTCTACTCCGAGACTGTGAAGAAATCCAACAAGCCCGTCATCGAGGCTTTCCACAGGAGCTTCTGGAGGTTCCTGATTTCCGGGGGCCAGCACGCTGTAGACACGTTCTTCGTCATCGGAGGGCTTTTAGTGGCCCACAGTTTCCTTCGAGAACGACAAAACAGAGCTAACTTCAACGCTCTCAAGTACGTCCGGCATCGCTGGATTCGGCTGGTCCCGGTGTTTGCCTTCATCACGCTTGTCCTGGTGACTTTTTCAGCGCACTTGAGCGGTCTTTCTCAGGAAACTAGCATGGTGGACAACTGCACGAAGTACTGGTGGTCGTCATTGCTCCTAGTTCAGAACCTCGTGAATCCGAGCCAGATGGTAAGTCTTTCGATGCCCGAAAAAGTCACAAAGTACGTCATTTTAGTGCATCACCGAAAGCTGGTACATCCAGGTGGACTTCCAGCTGTACCTCTTGTCCCCGTTTCTGCTCTTCCCTCTGGCCAAATTCGGACGAAAAGTGCTCCCAGTCTTCGCGTTGCTGGCTCTGGGATCGGCCCTCTTCACCTTCTCGACGATCATGGCCAAGAACTTCCACTTCAACTTCATCGATGAGCTCCAGTGGCACTCAGTGTACGCTCCAACTATGAGCAGGTTCGGCCCTTGGGTCACAGGAATGGCTCTGGGACACCTCTTGTTTCAACCCCAGAAACTCCTAACGAAGGTAAAAACCAACTAGACGACCTCAAGTACATAAGAGCTTTCCAGGGAACACGTTTGGCTCTCTGGGGGCTTTCGGCGGCAGTGAGCTTCGGAGTCTTCTACATCCCTTTCGTCCAGGTCCGGCAGAACTCCGAGACTGTCCTCGGCTTTGCCCTCTTCCAGTCCCTTCACCGACCTCTCTGGAGCCTGGCAGTAGCGTGGGTCATCTTTGCTTGTGTCAGAGGCTACGCCGGTCCCCTGAACTGGCTCCTGTCGATGCCCTTCTTCCAGCCCCTCAACAGGCTCTCCTACTCAGTTTACATCATGCACTTCCCCCTTATTGTCGTCACTGCTCTCCAGTGGAGGTCTCTGCAGTACTTCAGTGCCTACCTCGTGGTTCTCTTCTTACTTGGCATCATGACGCTCTCCTTGATTCTGTCTATTCCTGTAGTTCTGCTGGTGGAACTGCCGGTAGCAAATCTGGAAAGGAAGTTCTGGAGACGGCGACAACAGCACCAAAAAAGTAACGTGATATAAATTAAACAGACTTTTTTATGATTGGGTTTATTTCCTGAACCAACATTGAATCCCAAGAAAGTTCAAGTTTAACGGTAGCGGCGCATTGGGACGCGGTTGCGACGGCGCCAGGCAGCGCGACGAGACCCTCCAATGGTCTGGGAGTAGCGGTATCCCTTGCCAATGCCACGGCTGCTCTTGCCGGCGGAGGTGAGGCCACGGAGCTCGCGGTGCTTGTGGACAGCTTTGCAGATCCAGTTGACCTTGGGGTCGCGACGCACGGCGTTGTGGAAGATGTCTATGAGGATGACCTCGTAGTACTTGTAGGCGGCATCCTGGCCAACCCAGTAGCTGTTGAGGACACGGAGTCCTCCAATGCGGCGGCCAACGCGTTCCTGGAATCAACGAAACTGTTTAAAGAGATCCCAAGGACTGGAGACAAATAACGATCTTTAAGTTTTAGAGCAAAAATTCTTGACAAAACAAGGCTTAGTCAGTCCAGTATCTGGATACATTAAAATTCGGAGTCATTTCGGTCCTCAAACGTATACCGTTTGGCCACAAAAAATTCTCAAAATCTCTAGAAAATTTTTTAGATTTTCTAGAACTGATTTTATTCGTCCTTCGTCAATCAAAGACGGCCTTATTTATTTGTAAAAAATGTTAAAGATTTTTAAAAGTCCTGATCTCAGGGACGATAGTCAGGAGACTTGAATCAGATAGATTTGGGGTGGGGCAGAGGGTCACGCAGGTTCTAAAGACCCTATTGTGATCCATCAGAATCTGACCTATTTGAATCAGAACGTTGGAGCTAAAATGGAAGTCGGAGAGCCGTCTTGAATCCCAGAAAAATCCTAGACCGAATTGGGCCCTTTAAATAAACAACTCATGGCTTGAAACGAGAGCAAGTCTCCTCGAAACAAGACGACGACCCTTGGGCAGCCCGAAGCTTACCTCAGCGACGGACTGCAGACAGCGGTAGGGCTTCAAGTGGTTGACTCCGTGGCTCTTGGGCTTGCCATAGGTGCATCCCTTGTGCACGGGGTTCTTGCGGCCTCCACGTCGCACGCGAATCCGGTAGATGACGAATCCTTGCTTGGCCTTGTAGCCGAGCCGACGAGCCTTGTCGGGACGCGATGGACGCGGCGTGCGATGGAGCTTCGTCAGCTGGCGGTATTGCCAGACTCGGACACGGAGTAGGTAGCGCAGAACGTCGCTCTGCTTCTTGCGATACAGTTCCTGGATGTAGCGGTAGGCTCCCATGGTTGCCTGCAACAAACCAAAACGTTGATCAGAAGTCTGATTTTGTCCGTTTTCCAAGTCTCTAGAGCTCAGGACGGGCGGGAAAAGACATTTTCAACACTTTTCTCCGGATTCAGAGGCTTTGGAGCGAGAAATACTCGATATTTAGGAAGCACACTACCTTCTGTTTTGAAATATTCCGGAAAAGAGAGATCCCCTCTCAGAATAGCCGAGCTGTCAAGTTTGACAGCTCCCCTGCGAGAAAAGCCGAGCCGTCGGAGCCGAAAAATATTTCGTTCAAAGTGAGTTTCGTCAAGTTTGAAGATTGACATCGCGAGATTTCATTTCCGAGTTTTTCCGTATTTTCGTGCATCTTCATACTTTTCTGTGATGCAAAACAGGTGAAAAAGGTGAATCATGAGTGTGTTCAACGAGTTTCAGAAGATGTGGGCCCAGAAGTTCCCAGAATCGCATGCATTGGAAAATTGGGAGTGCGATATTCGTAAGTGATTCGTTCCGTGCATATCCTTTTGAATGGTCGTCCTTTGTCTCACGGCACGACGGTGTCTGGGACCCTTTTCGGCCACTCGACCACCTGCAAGTGCAACTTTTTCCCCACTTTTCCATAGGACACACTTTGAACTTGCACAAAGAGAAGGCAAAGGGTCTGGCGAAGCAACTGGAGCAGGAAAACCTGTATTGCTCATACTTGGAGAAGCTGTTGGGGGACCTGGAAAAAATCCGGGAGAATGGGGGCGATCCTGCCTCGCTGATATTGGATCCATCAATTGGTGGCGGAGACACGGGGGTCCGCGAAATGGGCGGAGAGGTACGTTGATAAATTTCTTTGATACGCTTTTTCGCTAATCTGTATGGGTATGTTTGTGGGTTTTGCCTAAATATTTCCCTTTCTAATTTTTGCTCATGCCTTAAAACTTCTAATTTAAGATATTTTAGACTTTCGTGGGTAGTGAAAATATTATTTTGAATTATTATTTCGAATTTTATTATTTTTTGGGGTAAAACAAAAAAGTAAATTTTTCATCAAAATTTTAAGTTCTATTTTTCGATTTCTGAAAACTATAAAAAAATTTATGAGAATTTTTCCTCCTAAAAAATAATTTTTTTCTTAACTCCGACAAGGTCATTTGAAAGCTTAATTGTGGCTCTAGCTCTACTCTTGCGGATTTCAAAAGAAATCAAGTTAAAACGTGTTGAATTTTTATTCATAAAAATTCAGTTTTAAAATTTATTTTTGGTGTTTAAGTCACTCATTTCAGTATTTTAAGTACTAATATTGAACACAAATTATTCCAAGTCCTTAAATTTGTACTAAAATTTTTTGTCCAAATTTTTTCGTAAACTGTCTGTGGGTTTTCCTACTAATTTTTTTCAACCTAAAAGAAACATCAAAAGCCTTTATTAAAGAAAACTTTCAGTCCTTTTTGATACCGTGATGAGCTGCACTTACTTGCATTTTAATTACCTATTAGCCGCGAGTGTATGTGCTATATCTTTGCGGAATTTCGCACTCGACTACACCCATTTACCATTTTGCACAAGCGGAATGCATTTTAATGGGAATCTCTTTTTGCCTTGCAGACTTCCGAGGAAACGGAAAGGGGCGAAGAAATAAGTGGCCCCGTGAGCTTCATAGACGAGGAGAATCTGAGACGATGCGTGTCGGAGCTGCGTGAGCGATCTCTGGAATCCGAGGAGGCTCTCAGCCTGGAGGCAAAAAAGCTGGAGGAGGAGTCGAGTCACTTTGTGACGGTGATTGAGGTAAAGGAGAACGGCAACAGCACAAACGAGGAGCCAACTGTGGTGGAGTCAAAGTCAGTGGAGGTCGAGGTGGCCCCCGAGGAGGCCCCCAAGAAGCCAGAGGCCCGCAGGTACGAGAACGTGGTGATTGAGACCAAGAAAGAGGGCGTGAGGCTGAGCACGGAGGAGCCGGCAGCGAAGACGTCCACGTCGACCTTCACGGGAGGGAACGTCATGGCGACGGCAGCTCTGTTCTCGGGCCCTCCAGTGGACGCAGCTAAAAAGAAAATCCCCCCGCGGCCACCACCCAAGTTTGCGGGAAAACGAGCCCCTCTGGCACCCACGGTGCCAGTGACGAGTCCCAAGAACTCTGTCGAGGCCAAGTCCAGCTCGCTGGACCGCAACCTGAAGCCGTCCGAAATGCTGAGGCAGAAGTCGTCAGACAGCCTCGATATCCCCCCGGTAGCAGCTGCAAGGACCTTCGCTAGCACGGGCGGGGAGACGCAGAAGCTTTCGAAGAGCGTGGAACTGACGGACGAGCTGGGGAGACTGATGAAGTCGGATAGCAGGAAGAGCGTCAACAGCACGCCGACGGGGAGTCTGGCAAAGTCGTGCGACGAGGCCTCACCCAGTGGCAGCTTGAGCAAGGGCATGCAGAGGTCCTCGGACGCGGGCTCGAAGGAGTCTCTGGGGTCCACTGGGATCATTTCAGAACGAGTAAGTAATTTTGGAACCTGTTTCAACTTCTTCTGATCACCGATAGGTTGCTAACGATGGATGTTTTAGCTTAGTTCTTTCGCTTAAACTATCAAGTATTATACATGGTTGGAAAGGAAATTTGATTGGCTTTTCATTTTCTCCGTGAAAGTTTTTTTCCCTCCCCCCTTTTCCTATTTAAAGGGGGTTTTCTTAAAGCTTTTTAAATCAGCAATTTTTGACTGATCTTTATTTTTTAATTTCACCTTTGATTTTTACTTAAAAACAATTTATAATAAAAGGACATGAGGAAAAACACACAAAAAAGGAGCTAAAGAGCCAACTTTTGGTTTTTTGGGCATTGCAAAAATTAGGAGCGTAAAATCAATGGGTTCAAAAAGAAGCCAAGTTTCACTTTTTCTCATCAATCCTCAGATGAAGAGCTACGAGTCCGTCTCTTCCCTGAACTCGGATGGCCTGAAAACGGGGGCCAGCCAGGACGACCACTACTACGACTCCGTGCCGGTGGACAGCAACATCGAGGGGGACTACGTGTACATCCAACCAGGCGCCAAGGAGGGATCGAACCCAAATCTGGCAGAAGCAGCGACCCTCCCGATGCCCAAGGACCCGTTCCGAGAGAGCACTGGGAGTGCGGTGGAGCCCGAATCCCCCGGCAGGAATTCCAACTACGTCAACATTGACTACTTTCTGCAGTACGGACACCATTTGGAGCCATCAGACAGCAAGCTAATGTCGTGTTTTTGCAGGAAGGAGAAGAGTGACCCGCGCAGCAGCTCCATAGACAGCGATGGTGAGGCCAATGGCAACGCCCCCGTGCTTCTGAGAGCGATCTCAAACGACGCAGACACCGCCGTGACGACCCCGAGTATCGCCAAGAGGATTTCGCAGAACCGCAACACCACGATTCGGCAGATCATCTCCAGTATTATCAACAGCGAGACGCTCTACGTCGAGTGTCTGAACAAGATGCGCCAGTACATGAAGGCCATCAAGGCGTCCCTCTCCCAGACGCATCCCGTGATCTCGCAGGAGGACTACGAGACGATATTCTTCAAGATAGACGACCTCTTTGCCGTGCACGAGGAGTTCCTCACGGAGTTGCGGACGAAGCAGTCGGCAGACTCGGACATTTGCGTCGGGGAGGCCTTTATGCGTCTCACGGACCAAATTGACATGTACAGCGCCTTCCTCCACAACTACGGACGGGCCATTGAGACGGTGAAGAAGTGCAGTGCGGGCAGTTCTCAGTTCCGGGACATTGTCTCGAAGATCGTCATCAACGCGCAGAACGAACCGTCGCTCTCACTCGAGGATCTACTTCACAAGCCGGTGGCGAGGGTGCAGAAGAATGCCCTGAATCTCCAGGACTTGCTCAACCACACGCCAGAGACGCATCCAGACTACATCCACTTGCGACAGGCGCAGATGAAGGTGAGTTTGCAAGAGTGACCTTTTACCTTTTGGTGATTTTGAGTCCTAAAAGTCAGACTCTGACTTCCACCTTGGTTTATGGTATGTCTCAAACTAAAAAGTACCTCGACAGAAAATTTGCTATTGAACAAAAGTTACAGATGAAAAACTGGGCTCCAACGTGTCTGGAACTAGTTTTTTTCAGATCTCGAATAAAAAGTCTAACATCTATTTTAGAGCTACTTATTGACTTCAAAAATTTTCAATTTTTCACTAGTTTAAAATATTTTAATTTAATATGACGCTTCGCTTCCTCTACCGAGCAAAAAGTCATTTCATTCAATTTTTCCATGGAAAGCTTTTAAAACCTCTTTTAAAAACTTTTAAAACTCTTTACAAGTGTTTCTGGGTTATACCCTTCCATTTCTTAGAATTCTCGTATCACAGAGGTTTCAGGAAGTTTTTTTAAGTTTTAACCAATCCTTTGTCCCTTTCCAGGTGCGCTCGTTCCTCTCGGAGTTCAACGTTCCTACGTCAAAGCTGATGGGCGACGACAAGGCTCTGCGACGTCTCGTAAAGAACTCGTTCATCGTGGAGCTCGCGGACGGGCACCGCAAGCTGCGACACCTCTTCCTCTTCAACGATGTCATCGTGTGCGCCAAGTACAAGGCGTCGGGTCGCGACCAGTTCGAGTTCGAGCTCAAGTGGTTCATTCCTCTCCACGACATTCTGGTGTGCGAGGAATCGGTGACGGACCCAAAGGAGGCGAGTCCCACGAACATCATCCAGCTCAAGTCCCAGGCATGCACGGTGCGGGACCAGCTGATGCTGGAGGAGCGTGAGGACCGCAAGAGGTCCGGTGACAAGCACCGCAAGAAGCTTGCAGACCTCGAGGCCCAGCTCGTGCTGGCTTCCCCGAACCTCGTCTTCAAGATTAGCAACAAGGGAACGGGCAAGGTGATGACGTTCTTCCTCAGCTCCGAGTTCGAGCGGACGCAGTGGATCGAGTCCATCCTGACGCTTCAGCAGTCCTGCAACCTCCCCGGCACCCAGACCATCAATGTGCTGGAGGTCCAGGCATGGATCGCGGCCTGCAAGAGCCTCATCAAGACGGAGATGGGCTCCTACTTGCTCCGGACGGGACGCGATGAGAGTCTTCTGGTGGGTGACCTCCATCTCACGATCCAGCACCTTACGGGTCTCGATGTCCCCGCGGACCTCTTCATCTGCGTCGAGGTCGACTCCTACGGTCACTACTTCCGCAAGGCCAAGACAAAGCTCGTCTGTCGCAGCACCCACCCCATGTGGAACGAGTCCTTCGTCATTGAACTCGAGGGCAGCCAGAACATTAGGATATTGCTGTACCAAGACGATCCCCAGAGACCCCAACTCAAGGCCAAATACATTGTTACGGTGAGTTTCTTTTCTTTGTCGATTATGGGGAAAGGCTCAAACGAGATCGGCAAAATAATTGGTTCCAAAAATTATTACCAGGATATTCAAAAGTATTTAGGCTTACTTTTAAAACCCCCAAGCTTCGAGGAAAAGATTCTTTTATACACAAAAATATTTTATTGAATAAATTCACCAGTGGCAGGAAATGGGTTAATGGCAGTCAAGCCATGTGCTAAAAAAATTTTCCATGTTAGGAAAAGACAGTTTAAGCCAAATAAAGCCCCCTTGTATGGAGATGGATTCTCGTGACTTTCCAAAATCGCTTAAAATTTTTGGCAAGTTTTGTCCATTCGTGTGTCTGTCTGAACTGATTATCTGGCTTTGAAATCTCACCCTTTCGTACTGGCTCAGAGTGTGGGCCAAGGGTTCATTTTTCTTCAAAAAAAGTCCACTTCAATCCCAACAACAAGACTTCAAAAAAAGTCCTAGAAGATTTCAAATTTATTTATTTATCATTTCAGTTGAGCCGCCAATGGTTGAATGACAAGCAAACCCACAAGCTCCTGAAGCTCACGGAACAGCTAACGCTCAACATCACGCTAAAATTCGTGCCGGGAGAAGTTACCCTGCGGAGAGTTCCCACATCGAAGCCAGGCTCGTTGTTCGGCAACAAGCTCCAAAACGTGATAAAGTAAGTTTCTTCCCTACCTTCCTTCTGGTTTTCACTAAAATCGTCCAAATAGGCGAGAAAAACGCGATATACCATTCATCATAAGCGCCTGCGTCCGCGAGGTGGAGAGACGTGGGATGAGCGAAGTGGGCGTCTACAGAGTGAGCGGTTCCGCTTCCGACATAGCCAAGCTAAAGAAGTCATTTGAGACAAGTAAGTTGCACTCAAAGTTCTCCCAAAAACTCGTCTAAGTTGCGAACTTTCCAGATGCCTACGAAGCCGAGCAGCTCCTCAAAGAGGTGGACATCCACTCCGTGACGGGAATCCTCAAATCGTATCTGAGGGACTTGCCAGAAGCCCTCTTCACTGACCTTTTATACCAAAAATTATTCGATACGTTCAACAAATACAGTAACGCTCCAGAGAGTCAGAGAGTCGATGCGCTCATCCAGTTCTTCCCGGAGCTCCCGATAGCTAACCAGGCCACTATTAACCTGATTATTGACCATTTGATCAAGTAAGTTTCTGGTAACGTTATTTTGGGTTTCACGATTTTGGTTTCATTCCTCGTTCGTCTCGTTCATTCTTAAGCAAGTTTTTTCCCTCAATTTTGGGCTCCTGAAATCTTTTTAAAATTTCGACAAGTCAATTTTCTTTCTATTTTTGCGCCAAAGGTTTTCATCCAAAGTACCTAAAAATTGCTCAAAGGCATGAAAGCTAAATAAAAAACCTCTGACCTAAAAACTAGGCTATTTCTACCCTAAACCCCAAAAAACTCTTTAAAATCTGCCCAAATTCCTCAATTTCCTATTTTTTCCTCAGGGTTCACGAGCAAGAAGCCGAAAACAAAATGTCCCTTCACAACCTGGCGATGGTTCTGGGCCCCACACTACTGCGACCCGGCAAAAACTCCAACAGCATGAAGCAGAAGGAGTTTCTCGAGTCGAGCACCGTCGACGTGATGGCGCAAGCAGGCATCCTGTACTGCTTCCTCGCGGCCCGAATAAAGTTACGCCAAAAACACTAAGAAAGTACGGAAAAAAGTTAAAACTCTGCACAGTTTTGTGATTTTTAAGTTTTGTTATATGATTACGACCTACTACTGGACTTTCTCTGATAAGCTGCGCAATAATTTGCAGACATGTTGGTGTTGCGACAAACATCGAAACTCGTGCTGCGCCTCTAGTCAACTTTGAATTGCAACTGCACTTAATGTTTTTCTCTTAAGCTTCCTCAAGTATTTCCAAGTCTCATTTCGGAGAGCCCGGAAACCAACACATTCCCCAATGGGCTGCCAAAAACAGGGGTGACACCAGTGACCCCGAATCCAAGATTTCCAAGGCTGACTTTCTTTTAAGTTCGGTTTACCCGCACTTTGATTAATTTTATTAGACATACGGAACAAAAGAACTTACCCAGACAACGATTTTACAAGCCACCATTATTTCGAAAGGAAACAATCCAATTGCATTTTGACCGTTTTAAATCATAAATATAATACAACGCATTTTACACCAAGGAAAATTAGTGCTTCACAAGTTTACAAGTGCGTATACTCCATTTTCAATCTTTTATCACACCCAAGAACGCCAATCAAGTAGGGGAGTTTGGAAGGGAACAGCCTTAGAGTCAAATATCTAGCGAGGGAGATCGATTTCCACGAAAATATCGACGTTTTCTTGTAAGACTTTTAAAAGTTGGAGCTAAAAATTCATTTTAAAAAATTTCCAGAAAAAAATTGAAGTTAACAACTATTTTTAAGAAGGAAATATTCGTATTATCAACTTATCAGCATTATCAAAATCGTATTTTTTTCAAAGTCGAAAAAACGCCAAAACAAATCGTCGCTATCCCTCTCGACATTCGGCTCTAAGAAAACAGCAATCATATTTTCACACGGAAACAACACACAATATAAGTATTACTATAACATAATAAAGTTCGGATTAAAATAGACTTAACATAGCTTGCAATAGGGACTAGAGACACCCAACAAGGACAGGAATATTAATCACCTCAAAATTGTGGTCAACGTGAAAGCTTTTGATATAAAGACGTGCTTAGCTAGGCTTATACGGCAAGAGATGTGTGTTCGCGCGGACAAAAATAAAAATGCAAAAGACTATTTTGGACTTGTATAAAAGTAATAACGATAACAATTTATAAAATCATTCATACGTATTTGTATGGGCTACAATAACAATATGAGATGCAGTAAGAATATGATAATATATTATGAAAATATAAAGAAGGATAAAATACAATATTATTGTAATGATAGTGATAAATATTGCAACTATTTCAATAAAACTTTACAAAGTATTCACAGGCCGTGTTTTTCCTCCTCCCCCTGTCATCGTGACTTGTTTTGCCAAACAACGCCAAGAGCCAACTGTCTCGCAATTTTAGCAACTTTCAGACATTCCGGAGGAGTATCCTACTCAAGGTAAAGCGTAGATGTATCCTGAGTAGTTAGATTTTCATTTTTTTTATCGTAATATATAAGGACAATAAATCCATATTTTTGTATGAAGCTCACCGTTGCCAGATGACTCCATTTTCAAATGCTGTCTCAACTTAAACTAAAATTTCTGTCCATCTGTCCGAAATTAATAACTCAAGAACCATATGAGCTAGAGAGCTGCGGTTTTCTGCATCGTGTAGGACATGGTCTGTAGAGGTGCAAGCTATCAGTTTTGGACCCCCAACCCCCTTAGGGAGGAAATTAGGGGAGTTTTACGTTTAAATGAAAATTCCTTATATTAAATCCGACTGAGCTGAAATCTAAGTATGTTGTAGTCTGTGCCAAATCTAGTAAATCATGGCACTACATGTGACCCCTACCATGTACAGGGATGGAGCTAGCGGCCCCGAAAGTTTGTATGGAAGGAAAAATTGTGTATTCCAATTGGACTAAAATTCGAAAATTACTTGTAAAATGACTGACAAAAGTGCTTCTACCAGTAATTTTTTATTTAAATTCCATTTCGATTAATCGAAAACAAATCAATGATTATATTCTCTCATAGTCTTGACTATCCAGTTGTGATAATAGCTAATCCGGGTGTAGATAGTGGGGTTACTTCCCAATGAAACGATTCCAACAATCCCTCCCTCGAATGTGAGCGGACTTCCTGTTAACAAAAGTACAAGATGCTACTGTTTCAGCATATAAATCACAGTTTCATTTACCAGAGTCACCAAAAGAAATTCCTGAACCAGGTTTTGCCAAAGCACACAAGTGTCCAGCTCCCAAAGGAATGTCTGGGAGACCTCTTAGATCTGAACACTTCTTGTTTGAAATCGCCTTCTCTTCTAGGATTTGCAACAACGGCAGTACAGTTAAGTTGAGGGAACCATCTTTAAATACGCCACTCCATCCTGTCACAAAAACGCTGGATCCCTCTGGTAGCTCTTCAGGATCCAAATAAATAGGTCTTGTAACAGTATTGAAGGCAATCGGCTCCTTAAGCCTAATTAAGGCAATATCAGCCTCTAAAGATTTTCCGATAATATTTTCAAAATCTGGATGAACATGAAACTTCTCGATTGGATAGTTGACACCTCCCTTGGACAAATTGTTGGTTCCCGTTAGAACTCCGCTGGAATTCACTGCTTTCAAGGAATCAGCGCAGTGGCCAGCCGTTATAATGAAATGTTTGCTGATGATTGCTCCTCCGCACTTGTGGCTCCCGTTGATTTGAAGAGAAACCATGAAAGGAGCCTCGCCAGGTATCGCTGCTGAGCCGTTCACAAGTCGACGGGTACGTTGCAACTCGTCATTTGTGGTGGCTTGAGCTGAAAGCCCGAATAGCAAAACTTGGGCAAGTAGCAAGTAGCTCATCGTAGTGGTTACTGAAAAAGCTCCTCCACATTCACCCCTTATATACTTAGCCGGAAAATATTAATGAGTTCTAGGAGCATTATTGTTTAAAGCCATTTTTAGTGCATTTTCATCAATTTTGAAAAAATGCAATTAACTGTCCGATATGTCTGTCTGTCCGTCCGTCCGAGTCGCAAAGGCTCCGAAACTACAAGAGCTAGAGACCTGCCATTTTTTGCATGTTGTCATGTATAGTCTGGAGAGTGGAGGAACCACTTTGGTTTTTCCGTAAAACTGCCTGGAGGGTAAATATGGGGGTTTTCCCGTTGTATGAAAGTTCCATATACTTGATCCGATTGAGCTGAATTTGGGATATGTTATACATCATGTCAAACCTAGCAAATCACAGAACACATGTTTGCCCCTATCACCTAAGGGGGAGGGGTGAGAGGCCCCAAAAGGGGGGAAAATTTTAATTGCTCTAATTTAGCTAAAAATTTATAATTTTGATTAGTTTGTAAAACCCAGCAAAAAATTGTTCTACAGTTTACCCGTATCGCCAACAGAGGCGGAGCTAGAGACCCATTAAGTTTCTACAAAAACGGATTTTTGGACAAAACGTTATCACTTCGACTTTAAAATGCACTCAAATGCGTTGGTCCCCGACTAAGCTTTAAATATGTTTTCTGCTCATAAAAGATAGCTCTTGCTAAGAAAGAGACTAGGAATTTTCGACTTTGTAACAAAACTACCCATTTCGAGCAAGAAATTGGGGATATTTTACCTCTTCATCATAAAAACGCCTTCGTGTTTGGATATAAAATCAAAGGAAATGATATAACTACTTTAGTAAATCTCTAACTCGCTGAGTCTGAACATGAGTTACTTGGCAGTTATACAGGTTCTATTGTTCGGATTTCTCGTCCAAGCCTTCTTCGACGACGACTCTCCACCAGCCGAATTGCGCTCAATCCCTCCACTAGCGAATGGAACAATCGCCCCTACTGCAAAGGCTCCCTTCATGGTTTCCCTGAATATCAACGGAATTCATTTTTGTGGTGGGGCAATCATCGACAAACAATTTGTAGTTACGGCTGCTCACTGTACTAAGGGATTGAAAGGAGCTTCTTCTAGTTTCATCCTGACGGGGACCAATAGCTTGTCCAGAGGAGGAGTGAAATATCAGATTGAGACATTTTTCGATCATCCTGAGTGGAATGAAACTATTCCACCTTATCCTGATTCTGTCAAAGCTCTTAAGGCCGATATTTCATTAATCAAACTCAAAAGGCCAATCAAGCTGAATAACGTAACAAAAATCATTCCGCTCAGCACTGAAGAAATTCCTGCTGGAACAACCTTGACTTTTACTGGGTGGGGCGTCACATCTCCACATGCTAGCCGGACTCCAGATCTGCTGCAACTTCTACATGTTCAAGCTCTTTCTAATGAGGATTGTGATGAAGTCACTAATTGGAACATTGGGCCGAGTAACTTGTGTGCTGTCGCAAGGATCGGGGCTGGTGTCCTGCCAGGTGACTCAGGTGGGTAAAAACCTAAAGGGAATTCCTTGGAACCTAACATGGTTTTTTATAGGAAGTCCTCTTACTTACAAAGGGAAGGTTGCTGGCGTTGCTTCGCAAGCTAAATCGAACGTAAATTTAGGATTCCCTTCAGTCTATACCAGAATCAGCCACTTCCACGAATGGATTCGTAAAACAATAAATGAAAATAAGTAAGTCAAAATAAAATCTTCGAATTGAAAAAAATTATTGGCACATCTGACATTCCTTCACAGTAAAGGCGATTCACATACTTGGACAAAATGCTCTAGCTCTGCCCCGGCATGAAGTGATTTTTGTAGCCGCCGTTGAGACGCTTCTTTTGATACCCCTCCCAGGTCCGTAACTCTTAAAATGGCTGAGCTAGAGCGTTTGTCCAGACTGTCTTGAGGCCCTGGAAATTATGTCCAGATGTCATATTGTCGCAACGGGTGTTAAATCGTAATCTTCATTTGATTTTGAGATAGCCTGCAAGTTTTGAGCCTCTTAGCTGCTGTTTTGGCCGAGTTAGACCACTTGGACACTTTTTAAGGGGGTCATTTTTTCGATATTTTTTTTTGAGCTATTCAAAGCATTTAGGGGCTGTAAAGTGCTATTTTTCAAAAGAACAACATATTGTGAGCCTACACAAAAAAATTTAGCTCGGTAGGTACATTCGTTGGTGTTTTATTAGTCAAGGAGTGAAGCTAGAATGATGCAAAATTAGCTTATTTTTCTGTCCAGGGTCTGCCCAGGGGGGTTAGTTTAAACCTTTGGAGTTTGGGCTGAAACTATTTTTTCTGAATAGCCTAAAGCCTTAAAAGGATATCTCAAAGGGTAAGACAAAGCCAAGGATAGTACTTGTCTTCGTTTTTCTTTTAAAAAAGAGGCTTAAGGACACACAAAACAGCCGTCAAACGAGACTTGAGTTTTAATTGGCGTTCCTGACACGAACCAAAAACCTAAATCCCGGTGAATGAGGGGGATTAGACGGCCGTTTTATCAATATTAATTGTGCGGTTGCTTTAAACGTGGTAAAGTCTTGTTAACTCGAATCCCTCACATGAGCTGCAGAGCCAAAGTAGAGCCGAGATAACCAACCACTCATTTATCTCGGACAAACACAGTCTTTCAGCTTGCCTTATCTATTTATTCAGGCCACGGTGCTTCAAACTCTACACTCTGTTCACTTGATAGCTTTTACATTAAAGTACATTCCTCCAACGGCCTGCATGACCAGTCCAATGGTGGCAAACTTGAGTGGGAGCTGCATCTTGGGGCTCAGAGTGAACTCAAAGTTGTCGAGGAGCATAGCGAGGCCGATTCGAGCCTGCATCTGGCCGAATCTCATGCCGAGACAGATGCGGGGTCCTTCGCCGAATGGAATGTAGGTCAGAGACTGGCGTTTGGCGACTTCTTCGGGGAGAAAACGCTCAGGGATGAACCTCTCGGGGTCGGGGAAGAAGTCGGGGTCGCGGTGGATGGCATAGAAGGACGTGACTACGGTGGTCCCCTTCTCAATGACCTTTCCCTGGTACTCGAAGTCGTTGGAGGCCAGTCTCATGGTGCTCGTGGCTGGCGGGTATTTCCGAAGGGACTCTGGAATTATAATTAGAAGATAGAACTTCGGGCTACTAGACTGGAGATGGATTCTGTGAAAGCTTTGGAGACCTTTCAAAAGGATACTTATGCCTTTTTCTTATGATCTTAGGACAGAACTAGGATCAAGATAAGTGAAAAAAGTTAGAATTTAGAAATCAACCAATTTAACCGTCGCTTCATTCAGGAGATGGACTCAATATACAAGGCTCAAGGAAAACTGACAGGGATTAGTTTCCATAA
This sequence comes from Forcipomyia taiwana, assembly GCA_963930915.1. NCBI lineage: Eukaryota > Metazoa > Arthropoda > Insecta > Diptera > Ceratopogonidae > Forcipomyia > Forcipomyia taiwana. The sequence goes on along the minus strand of CAWVOI010000110.1, from coordinate 2,191,169 downwards.
TGACGAGTTTGAAGCCCCCCTTCCCTTTTGAAATGAGGTTCAAGCTCAAAATACTGGTACAATTACTCATATGGAAAACAAGACCTGCTGCAAGACCAGAGATGGATTGAATGAGTCCACCTCTCTTCCCTGGCCTTAGTCTTAGACTATGAAACATTTGCTCTTTTAAGCTTCTAAAAGTCTCGATTTGAGAAAACCTTAGAACAGAACCCAGAATCGACTTTAAAAAACACTATAACATAAACGGAGATGGATTCAGTTACATGAATTAGTTAGCTAATCCGGTCAAAATCTAGCGATAATCTCCTTACTGGCTCTTACCTAACGAGCCAATACCTGGAAACAGGCTATCTGAGATCCCTGGCATAGAAGATGGATTCAATATTTCACACCCTACTTGGGCTTAAAGAACCACAAAAAAGTGTCTTTAAAAAAAATTGCGTCGTTTTGAAAAGAAACATTTACGATTAAAGAAGGTCCAAGTCAAATTTAACAAACAAACAATAAATAAGCAAGTTACCGCTCAAGCAAAGCTCCAAGTATTCCATCTCCATAACCGACTCGTAGGTGATCTCCCCGTTGTGGCGCTTCATGGCCTCCCTCACCGACCTCCTGGCCTTCTGCTGGATCTCCTCGTTCTGGGCCAGCTCCAAGAGAACGTTGGACATCGTAGTCGAACTGGTTTCGTGACCTACATACGAGCCAGTGTCTAAAAGCAATTAATGAGGTACCTTCTCACCTGCCATGAAGAAGAGGAACGCCTGAGCCGTGATTTCATTCATCGTAAGCTGTTCTTCGGGCTTTGAGCTGTTCTTCATCTTAATGAGCAAATCCATGAAATCCGTCCTGTGAACGTCGTTTTTCTCGCGATAATTCACCGTATCATGAACGATGCGCGTGAAAAACTCGGCTACGTCGTCTCTCACAGTCTTGGGCTTGAAAATCCTCCCTAATCCCCTAAAGCTCATCAAGACTACCATCTTCGTGCGAGAATTCACTGGCTTCTCGAAATTCAGCTTGCCCATGCGGCGAAACTCCACCTCGGGGTCCCGCAGACTGCAGCACTCGAGTCCGAACGCGCAGTTGGCGATGACGTCCGTCGTGCAGCGACTCAGCATCTCCTTCATCTCGATCTCCGAGCTGATTCTGATCTCCTCCTGCAGAACCCGCACCAGCTCGCGGCAGATTTTGACTATGAGAGGGAACATGAGCTTCATCTTGCCACTCGTGAAGGTCGGACTGAGCTTCTGCCGCAGCTTCTTCCACTTTTCTCCGCCCACGTTGAAGATGTGGCCGGAAATGGGATCCTTCTCGTCGTCATAGAACAGCCCCTTGTCGTGGAAGTTGGCAAAGTCGGTGATTAGCACTCTCTTGATCAAAGCTAGGTCAGTTAGGAGGACGGCAGGCTTGGTGGCGAAGAACAGGCCCACGAAAGGGGACTTTCCCTTGTACGTGTTCCAGAGAAGCGAGTTGAGCTCATTGTTGCTCAGCTTGCTTCTGCTCGTGGGGATGGTTCCCAGGGGAAACGACGGCTCTGCGTAGGGGACGCCACGGTCCTTCCAGTAGTTGAAACGCTTCCTGATGAAGAGGAAGAGCGAGAGAAAGGCGGAAAATATGACCAGAAGTACGCTCAGCATTGCGACTTGCTTGGATAATGGGCACTTGAGGAATAGATAAAAAGTGAAAAATTTGCATGTTTTCGCCTCTTATCTCGGAGTTTTATCTCACTGTCGAGATGAGAGACAAATATTTGCATAAACGGAGGAAGGAAAAATTGATGGATGGCCATTTTTTTCGCCATTTTGCTTCTGAAAATTTCACTCCAGAAACTCTTTAAAGCCAGCCCAGACCCCCTCCAGACAGGTGGACGCCCCTGTTATCAGTCAGAGCAGTGATAGCTGCGTTTATGGCGTGAAAAAACTGTCATAATATTTACAAGCTTATCATATCATTTTTCTCCTTAAGCGCGTAATTAAGAAATGGGTTATAAACATCAAAGTGCAGCTTACATCACAGAGAGCCGAGAGATAATTCCCCTCTTCTAGCTAGTTAGTCCATCGCTCTCACGACCTTCACAAGAATGCCTGAGAAACAACGTAGTGAATCCGGTTTTGGTCAATTTTTTTTTTCTGGTCAAAAAACTTCTACAAAAAGTCTGTCTCAAAATTTGGTAAAAAATTTTTTTTAGCCAATATTGGAGGGTCTACGGAACCAGACAAGCTTAATCACACTGTCATGAACTACATATAGTGCCTACACTACAGCTCAAAGCAGAGAATCGAGTCAGTTCAGCTCGAGAACCGATTCAGTCGACCGGAGCTGCGTATTTATTCGTTTAAAACTGCGCGATCTAGCAATTAGCGACAATGTGGAGCCTAGTAGTCTTGCTGGCTTCTGTCCTGCTGACTTTAGTTCTGTACGTCAGGAAGCAGTACTCCTACTGGAAGGAGCGAGGTGTCCCCTATGCCGAACCCAAGTTTCCGTACGGCACGATTGCGGTGGGCGGGAAAAACAAGCCCCATTCTACGACGGTGAACCTGCAGCTCTACAGGAGGTTCAAAGGTCAATCCCCGTTCATCGGGCAGTTTTTCGCGATCAAACCTGCAGCACTAGCAATTGACCTTGAGTTCATCAAGAAAGTGTTGATTACGGACTTTAACTACTTCCACGATCGCGGGACGTTTTTCAACGAGGAGAAGGATCCTTTGTCCGGGCACATATTCAACTTGGAAGGTAAGGAACGATTTGGAGAACATCAAACCGATTCATATTTCTGCAATTTGTGAAGTCAGATTCAGGTCAGTCAGAATTTCACCTGAGTTTCCTGGGTTACTTAAAACCCGTATCCAAAAAGGAAAGCGTAAGAATTCCTGTTCAATTTTGAGAAAAATATCGAGGTCAGTAAGACTTACTCTTATCCAACAGAAAAATCTTCAAGATCCAAGTTTTGTGCGATACGTTGAAAGTTTACTTTCAAGGAACTTTAAAACAAGTTCTTTTAAAAGACAGTAAACAGAATTTAAAAATTTAGCAGGATACATAACCTAAATTTGATGCAGTACAGAAAGAGAAAAATTTGTTTGATACAAAATGATACATTTTATTTCCGACCAATAAAAATTGACAAAACTTAAAAATTTTTAAACAATTTTTTCTGACCTGCCTTTTAATTTTTAAGTAAATAACTTGTTCAGAAAAACTCCATATGAATAAATACGGTTCACCATGACTCCCAAATTCTCAAAGCAGTTGGCGTGGAACGGTCCAGAAGTAAGCATAATTGGCCGATCAGCCATTAGCTGCATCTGCAGAATCTGCTTTCTGTAAGCCGGCTTCATGTTGTACCACTCCAGATCATACAAAGCTTCCTTGTAGTTCTCATGCTGAGAAACAAAGGACTCGTTCAAGAAGCAAACCATCAAAAAAGCAACAAAATTTAAAAGACAGAGTAACGCGATTATGAGACCCTCTGAGCCAATGAAATATGACATCCAGATCATCAGCGAGACTGCATATCCCCCCATCTCAAACATAAGAATGTAGAATGATGCCAAACCGTTTGTCATTTCCTGATACTTGATCATTTGGCACTGGAGGTCCACAATTTCTCGGACTCTGGCTTGAAATTCTTTGTCATTAATAACTGGCTTGATCTGCTGAAGCATTTTGATAAGAGCGACAACTGTAGACTCAAAATGTATAATGGCAACAATAGTCACGCCAAAAACCGTGGATAGGGCCCGAGTAAAGAACGACACCAACGGAAGCTGGCTCACAGTCACGATGATCTGGTTGAGCAGGAACCACGAGTCAGGAAAAAAGGGCACCTTACAAGGCATTCCTGGTACAATCTGACCTGTTATCAAGCTCACAACTATTATTTTTAGCGCAAAAATGAGCTCCGTTGCAATAGGTCCAACTACTGCTATGAACCCGAAAACTTTTCGGGATTTTTCTGAGGTTGAGTAGAAAACTTCCTCTACGTCCTCTCTGCTGTACAAGCTCTCACACCATCCGAAAACTTCTTCAATCTCTTCCTTTTTCCTTCGAAAGAGCAACAGAGGCATTGCACTAGCCAAGACGATGCTGATTAGCCCAACAAAGACCTTTGTTTCCATTTGGTCAGCGACTAAAGAGGTCCAGAGAAAACAGGATAATACAAAGGCTGAATCACAAATGATGGCCACGTAAAATATTTCCTGCACCTTCAAGGCTTTCGGGCTCTTATAAGAACCCATAAATGTGCACTTCTGCAAAAACTCGAGGTTTTCCCAAATGCTCTTGAATCGTGGATGCATTGTGACGGACTGAAGGTGGAAATTTTATTCAAATGCGTTGAAGCTTAAGTTTTAGGAAAATAATGAGGTATCTAGGTTAAGGTCAGGTTGAGTAGTGCGTCACAGTCCAGTAAAAATGCATGAAACCCATTGATTTTTCCCTTCAGCTGCCCTACAAGTGTGATTGTCAATAAATTTTTCACAGGACTCCAAGGCTTCTTTCTAAATTATTTAAACAAGCTTCCTCGAGGACAAACAGTTTCAAGTGCATTTTTAAACTTGTCCAAAATCCGTTTCTAAAGAAACTAATTAGCTAAATCATAGAGGCTCACTAGATTTTGACTAGATTTAACGAAACATCAGAGAATACGAATGTTGAAGGCTCCTAGTTCTGTCTCTGCAAGAAAGATTGCTAGATTGCTAGATTTTGAATGAAAACAAAACAAGTTCTTGGATGTTTCGTACAGGTACAGGGGATTTTTCGGGGAAACCTTAACAATTCGGCCACCTCCAGACCACACATAATAACATGCAAAAAACTGAAAATTTCTAACTTTTGCGACTTGGACAAACAGACAGTTGGACGAATCGGATATTTTTTCAAAATGTGAAAAATAAATTAAAACTGAACCCTTGTTTCTTTTTTAGGCCAGAAATGGAAGAAACTGCGAGCCAAGCTAACCCCAACGTTCACGAGTGGCAAAATGAAGTACATGTTCCCCACCCTGACCGCCGTGGGAGTCGAGTTCGTGCGAGTCCTCAATGAGGAGCTCAAAATGGGACCCGTGGTCGAGATGAGGGAGTTCCTGGCCCGCTTCGGGACCGACGTGATCGGGTCCTGCGCCTTCGGTCTGGACTGCAACAGTCTCGTGGACCCACACGCCGAGTTCCGGGACATGGGACGGAAGTCTTTCCAGGAGCCGAGAAACTCGCGAATCAAGTCCCTCGTTCTGCTGTCGTTCAAGGGCCTGGGCAAGTTCTTCAACCAGAAGACGGTGAGGGACGACGTTGCCAAGTTCTTCCTGAACATCGTGCGCGACACCGTGGCCTATCGGGAGAAGAGCAACGTGCAGAGGAACGACTTCATGGACCTGCTGATCAAGCTGAAGAACAGCGAGAACCCGGAGGAGCGCCTCAGCCTGAACGAAATCGCCGCCCAGGCGTTCGTGTTCTTCCTGGCAGGTAAAATATGGATGTAGGTAGCGCTCTCTTTCATGCTTTCGTCCTCCACCAGGCTTCGAGACGTCCTCCACGGCGATGTCGTACACGCTGTACGAGCTGGCCTTGAACCAAGATGTTCAGGATAAGGCACGGAAGTGCATTCGTGACGTGCTCAGTCGCCACGATGGAAAATTCACGTACGAATCGATAAACGAGATGAGCTACGTGGACCACTGCTTGAGCGGTAAGAGCTCGAGAGGATTGAAGGGTTTGGAGTAAAATGTGTCTCATTCCAGAGTCCTTGAGAAAGTACCCTCCCGGAGCCAACCTGATCCGCGTGGCGTCCAAGGACTACGAGTACCAGGGCAAGGTGATTGAGAAGGGCATGACTCTGATGATTCCCGTCTACGCTCTCCACCACGACGAGGACCAGTGGCCGGAGCCAGAAAAGTTCTTGCCCGAGCGGTTCGAGCCGGAGGAGGTGCAGAAGAGACATCCGATGTCGTACATGCCGTTTGGAGAGGGCCCTCGGATCTGCATCGGTCTGAGGTTCGGACTGATGGAGGCCCGCATCGGACTAGCCATGCTGCTTCACAACTTCAGGTTTACGCTGAACCCCAAGACTGAGGTGCCTCTGACGTTTTCACATGGGGCGCTGGTCCTGACTCCCAGCAGTGGCCTGTATTTTAATTTAGAAAAATTAAACTGATGGACGTTTTTAGATTTTTTTTGGCAATAAATTAAACTTTCTCTTTTACTTTTGGCATAATTTTAGGCAAATATACTACGCAATTTTCAGCCATTACTGTATTTCAATGAAGAAGTCTTGGCGTCCTGTGAAAAATTTATTGACAATCACACTTGCAGGCTAGCTGAAAGTAAAAATCAATGGGTTTCATGCATTTTTTACTGGACTGCGACGCACTACTCAACCTGACCTTAACCTAGATATCTATTTATTTTCCTAAAACTTAAGCTTCAACGCATTTGAATACATTTTCCACCTTCAGTCCGTCACAATGCATCCACGATTCAAGAGCATTTGGGAAAACCTCGAGTTTTTGCAGAAGTGCACATTTATGGGTTCTTATGATTGCCCAAAAGCCTTGAAGGTGCAGGAAATATTTTACGTGGCCATCATTTGTGATTCAGCCTTTGTATTATCCTGTTTTCTCTGGACCTCTTTAGTCGCTGACCAAATGGAAACAAAGGTCTTTGTTGGGCTAATTAGCATCGTCATGTTGAGTGGAATGCCTCTGTTGCTCCTTCGAAGGAAAAAGGAACTGATTGGAGAAGTTTTCGGATGGTGTGAGAGCTTGTACAGCAGAGAGGACGTAGAGGAAGTGTTTTACTCAACCTTAAAAAAATCCCGAAAAGTTTTCAGGTTCATAGCAGTAGTTGGACCTACTGCGACGGAGCTCATTTTTGCGCTAAAAATAATAGTTGTGAGCTTGATAACAGGCAAGATTGTACCAGGAATGCCTTGTAAGATGCCCTTTTTTCCTGACTCGTGGTTTCTGCTCAACCAGATCATTGTGACTGTGAGTGAGCAGCCAATAGTTTGGTTTTTTCCACGGGCCCTTTCCATGGTTTTTGGAGTGACTATGGTTGCCTTAATGCACTTTGAGTCTACAGTTGTGGCCCTTATCAAAATGCTTCAGCAGATCAAGCCAGTTATTAATGACAAAGAATTTCAAGACAGAGTTCGAGAAATTGTGGACCTCCAGTGCCAAATGATCATGTATCAAGAAATGACAAACGGTTTGGCATCATTCTACCTTCTTATGTTTGAGATGGGGGGATATGCAGTCTCGCTGATGATCTGGATGTCATATTTCATTGGCTCAGAGGGTATCATAGTCGCTTTACTCTGTGGTTTCAATTTCGTCAATTTCTTGATAGTTTGCTTCTTGAACGAGTCCTTTGTCTCTCAGCATGAGAACTTTAAGGAAGCTTTGTACGACCTGGAGTGGTACAACATGAAGCCGGCTTACAGAAAGCAGATCCTACAGATGATGGTGATGGCAGATCGACCCATCATGCTCACCTCTGGACCGTTTCACGCAAACTGCTTTGAGAATTTGGGAGTCATGGTGAATCGTATTTACTCATACGGAGTTTTTCTCAAAGATTTTTTAATTTAAAAGGTAAACTAAAAACAAATTAAGAAGTTTCTTGTATATGAATTTTTTTCAGGTTCATTGCTCCCTGAATAAACTATCTTTAACCATGCAAAAGGTGCAAAGAGATTCGACTCAAAATGTTTTCACTTTTTTTCATTTGACTCCTTTCAATAAGACTTGGACTAGCCTCAAAAGATGAATTCCCATTCCTAAAACCGTCTTGGTCTACCTTGGTCACTATATTAAGAGCAGTACAAGTTTAAAGTAATTCCAAATATGTTTTTGAGAGCTAAATAATTCCTAAAAATGAAAGCTACTGCATGTCCAACTAAGTGAAGGGCTAGACTCGAAACTCTTGGCTCTTAAAAGATTTCAACGACTTTGAGCCGCTTATGATAACCGAGAAGACATCTCGACTCTGGTATTTGACTGCATTCAAAAATAAGCGAGATAAAGATAGCGAAAATAAAGTTTGACGATAAGAGACCGTCAGTCTGAAAAATGTTTTGGAGCATCGTGTTGGTCATTTTCTCAGTCTTTTTAAGCATCAAGCTCTACATCAGGAGACAGTACTCCTACTGGAAAAATCGCGGAATCCCCCACGATGAGGTCAAGTTCCCCTACGGCACCATCAAGAACGGAAATGACGACCCCCACTCCACTAAGCTCTACCTTTCATATCTTCGAAAGTACAAAGGCCAGACCCCATTTGTTGGCATGTACTTTTCCATCAGACCGGGAGCTCTCGTGATCGACCTAGATCTCGCGAAAAAAGTTTTGATAAGCGAATTCGACTCATTCTCAGACCGGGGAATTTACTACAGTGAGAAGGCTGAGCCTCTTTCTGCCAACATAGGCAACCTGGAAAAAGGTCCTTGGAGAAATGTGCGTCACAAACTGACCCCTACCTTCACGGGTGCCAAGCTGAAGACCCTGTTCCCGATGATCGAGAGGCTCTCAGACGGACTCCTTGGAGCGCTGAGACAGGAGATGAAAATCGACTCTGCCATCGAGATGAAGGAGATCCTGGCTCGTTACGGGACGAATGTGGTCGCGAACTGCTTCTACGGTTTGGAAACGGACTGCTTGAAGGACCCAAATAACGAGTTTCGAGACATTTGCAAGAAAGCTCTGACGGCTCCGAAGAACTCCAGACTAACTACCCTCACTCTCATGATGTTCAAGGACTTGGGTCGGTTCCTGAACATCAAAACTATACGGGAGGATGTGTCAAAGTTCTTCATCAAGGTCGTGAGAGAGACGGTCGAGCACCGCGAGAAGAACAACATCCAGCGAGTTGACCTCATGGACTTGCTGATCGAGCAGAAAAACAACCCAGACCCTTCCAAGCGTCTCACTTTGGACGAGATCACGGCTCAGGCTTTCATTTTCTTTCTTGCAGGTACTCAAAGGTTCAAACTATGGTTTTTGTTGTAAATGAAGACATTTTCAGGCTTTGAGACTTCCGCAACTACTACCCTGTTCACCTTATTCGAGTTTGCCCAGAACCCGGAAATCCAAGAAAAGGCCCGGAAAAACGTCAACGAGGTTCTGAAGCAGCACAACGGGAAGCTGTCCTACGAAGCTGTGTCCGAAATGAAGTACCTGGACATGTGTCTGAGTGGTGAGTAGTGAAGCTGTAGAGAAGTTCTACTTGAAAGCCCTTCCAGAATCTTTAAGGAAATGGCCCCCAGTTACCAACTCGTTCCGCGAGACAAAGAGGTCATTCGAGTACCAGGGGAAAACTATCGAGAAAGGCGTGTCTGTGTGGGTTCCAATCTACGCCATTCACCATGATGAGGACATCTGGCCGGAGCCGGACAAGTTCATCCCGGAGCGTTTCTTGCCAGAAGAGGTTGCAAAAAGGCACTACATGGCGTACATTCCCTTCGGTGAGGGTCCCAGGATGTGTATCGGGAACCGGTTCGCCCAGATGTCGACCCGAATCACGCTTGTTTCGTTGCTGAGGAACTTCAGGTTCGAGATGAGCCCCAAGACAAAGTTGCCCATTGTGTTCAAGAAGGGAACTGCGGTAGTGTCGCCCATCAACGGCGTTTATTTGCGCTTACAGGAGCTTTAGAACTTTGGATTTTGTGTTCAATAAAATATTCATCAATAAATTTTCGATTTTGTCAACCAGGTCAGGTAAAAACCTTTCCACTCGGTGGCGTCAAAAACCGATTTCATTTGAGTTCACTCATTTTTAGCCAATAACTACCAACTTGGGCCCACTTGATGGTGCAGAAGAGCCAGTGGTTGTGGCTGGTACTTGGTACCATTCTCCTGAGGGCATGTGACTTGGAAGAGCTACATCTCGGTAACCATCCAACCGATCTCCACTATTTTTCTCTTAAAATGACACACGTGCAGTCAATTTTGAGAAAACTATATGTTCATGGTTGTTAAAAAATTGAAAAGTAGAGAAAATCGGCCGAAAAGTGGACTTTTGAGCGAAATTCCTTCCCTTTTCTTAAATCTAAGCTACCTTCTGGAATTTTATAGTGTCTGTTTCGAGTTGATTTGGAATTTTCAAAGTAAAAACTAAATTTTAAAATAGTTTTTGATTAGTTAAGAGCACTTTTCATATCATTGACTTTTTGAAATTCAAAAAAAACAGGCGTTTTTTCGACTTTGCTATTTGGGCTTCCGAGGGGCTTAAATAGGTTCCTTCATCCTTCATTCCTTCAATCCTTCATTTGGGCCCCAAAAGAGGAAACCAGCATTTTACCGCATCAAAATCGGTCCAGAAATAGCATTTCTGGCCAATTTTAGTTTTGACAGATCGTGCCTCTGAGTTTTGCGAAAATCGTTTTTTGGGAAAAAAAATTTTTTTTGCCGCCCAGGGGTCGAAAGTCGAAAAAAAGGCTATGATACTCTCTTTGAAATTTAATTGGCTATCCGTATAAAAAAACCAGCCCATGAAAGTCCCTCTGGAAGGCCCTGATACAATTTTAGTGGAGCAAGGTCGGGTATCGATGAAACTCGACCTCGCGGGAAAAAAAATTAAACTTTCCTCAAAGGTTGAAATTCGGAAAAACAAGTATGGGGTTGCTTAGAAATTTTAAGAGCTTTCCAAAATGGTGCAATTTGTGGTGTAAAAAGTCCAATTGGAAGCCCTGATCAGATTTTAGTGCGGCATAGTCGGGTTTCATTGAAAATTGACCTGGCGGGATAAAAATTCATATCTCGCCTTAAAGGTAAAAACTCGAAAAAAGAGCTATGATACTCTCTTTGAAATTTTAAGAGCTTTCCGAAATGGTGCTTTTTGTTACTCAGAAAGCCCTAGTGGAAGCCCTGATACAATCTGAATGGAGCAAGGTCGGGTTTCTATGAGACACGACCTCGCGGGAAAAAAATTCATATCTCGCCTTAAAGGTCAAAAATCGAAAAAAGGGCTCTGAGATTCTCTTTGAAATTTCAAGAGCTATCCAAAATGGTGCTTTTTGTTACTCAAGAAGCCCAATTGGAAGCCCTGATACAAATTCAGTGGAGCAAGGTCGGGTTTCACTGAAACTGGACCTTGGGGAAGAAGAGCCCAGAACTCCCCTTAAGGGTCAAAAATCGAAAAACTGACTCTGGTAGTCTCGTTGAAATTTCAAGAGCTATCCGAAATGTTGCTTTTTGTTGCTCAAATTCGATAAAAATTTTTTGGTCCATTTTTTTGAATTTCAAAAAGTCAATGATATGAAAAGTGTCCTTAATTCCCGAAGCACTACACCCTCTTACGGCTTGAACATCCATGTTTACGATCTTAGTCCTTAGAACAACTCTTAAAATTTCACAGTCAGCTTTTTAATTTTAAGAAAGCTCATCCAACTCTAGGAAATTGCAGGCACGTAGTCTGGGCACTCATTACTGGGGCAATTTTTTCAGGTTGAGGTCTCGAAGACGGTAGGGTTTCTTATCTTGTACATAAAGAGGAGATAAAATCTGGGTTTATTTCATTCAAAAATTTTTGATTGAAGTTACGCAGACGATTAGCAAGTCTACATCCTTTGATTACATTCAAAGTCAACAGATTAGATAGCTCAGTGCGGGTATAAAAAGGCTTACGCGGCCCCAAATTGCACCTAAAAGTGTTCCCCAGTCATGAAGGTGCTACTTCTGCTGCCTCTCCTCCTCGTCCTGGTCTCCGGACTCCGTGTGGACCCCGAGTTCACGCGTCTCGTGAAGAAACTCCAGAAATTCCAGACCAATGGCCGCATCGTGGGAGGCCAGCCGACCACCATCGAGCAGCACCCCCACCAGCTCGCCATGTACGACTCCACCTTCTTCTTCTGCGCCGGATGCATCGTCTCCGATTTCTGGGTCCTGACGGCTGCTCACTGTCTCGAAGACAACCCCACCCCCTCAAAGATCCAGTTCCGAGCCGGCAGCACCTACCGCAACGCCTCCGAAGGTCAGCTGGTGACTGTGGTCGAGTTCTTCCTCCATCCCAGGTACAGGGTCAACAGGTTCCCCTTTGACGCCGCCGTGGCTAGAGTCGATCAAGCCTTCCGCTTCAGTTTGGCTGGCATCAATCCCATTCCCATTGTCGAGAGTGGTTTCACTCCCCGGGGTGGCCAGACTGTGACCGTTTCCGGATGGGGTCGTGATGGAAACCAGCAGCTGCCCATGAACCTCCACTACGTGGACGTCCCAATTGTGACAAACACGGACTGTGCCAGGTCCTACCCCGGCAGCATCGACGACTCCATGTTCTGTGCTGGTGTGACTGGCCGTGACAGCTGTGGAGGAGACAGTGGTGGCCCGATCTCTGAGCGAATTGGATCTCGCCAGGTCCTGATTGGAGTTGTGTCGTGGGGAAGCACTCGGTGTGGCGCTGACGGACGTCCCGGAGTCTACACGAGAATCGGCAATTCCGAGATTCACTCTTTCATCCTGCAGTACGTTAAGTTCTAAGGTTTCGGGAATAAAGATTTTCGTGACCTTCAAACATCGAGCTTTTTACAACTTTTAAAGCTAAGAAAATTTAAGCAAGTTTTAAAATATTTCCATGAAAAATTTTTTCCTTCCTCCGTTTTAAATTTTTGGAGTTTTCTAAGACCCTAAAATATCGGTTTTTTTATAACTTTAAATTTTTACTTCAATATTTTTTTGAGAAAACAACGACGAGATAAAATTTCAAAAGTGGGGCAAAAAACCTTTAGAAAAGCGAATTAATTAAATTTTTAGATGGAACAAAAACCAACACAAGAGCCTAGGAAAGCCCAGGAAAGCTTAATTTTTGGTTTTTTAAGTATCGAACAAAGTTAGGTTACAGAAAATATGTTTGAACATTTTTTAAAAAATTTTTAAAATTTTTGGTGGTCATCTCTAGATTTGATCTCAATGAAGTATGCAAAGCGGTACACAAGAGTTGAGAGCCCTATAAACAAGTAAAAGTAAATCATTCCCTTTTTAAAGAACTGGTGGCATATGAAGACAATTCCCCTGAGCGTTTGGAAAAAAAATGTCGGGTTTCCGAAACTCTAGAGAATTCAGCTATGAATCATGATGACTTGAAAATTTTTGGAAAATTTTTCAACGCAATAAAAACTTATCTACCAAGATAACCGGGGCTAAAAATACCCAGATTCGAGATCTGCCGGCAGATTTAGTTAGTTTCAGTCCTCAAGATGCTCCTCATCCTCCTTTTAGTCGCTTTTTGTCTCGCGGGATTTTACTTTTACGTCCAAAGTAGCTTCTGCTACTGGAAAAATCGAGGAGTTCCGTACGCCCAGCCGAGATTCCCGTTCGGAACGCTGGTCTACGAGCGGGCCAACACTGAATTTTTGCGGAATTTGTACAAAAAGTACAAAGGAAAGTTCCCCTTCGTAGGTCTCTTCTTCGCCATCAAGCCTGCAATCCTCGCCATCGACCCTGACCTCATCAAGCGCATCCTCTTCACGGACTTTAGCTCCTTCCACGACCGTGGGATCTACTTTAACGAGGAGAAGGACCCTCTGTCTGCCCATCTCTTTACCCAGGAGGGACAGAAATGGGCCTCGCTGCGGCAGAAACTGACCCCGACCTTCACGAGCGGCAAAATCAAGAGCATGTTTCCGATTCTGGAGTCTGTGGCACAGGAGCTGGTTCGGAAGGTCAGCGAAGAGACGGAAGACGTCGAGATGACGGACTTACTGGCGAGATACTCGACAGACATTATCGGCAACTGCGCCTTCGGACTCGACTGCAACAGCCTGAGGGACCCCCGAGCAGAGTTCCGTGAGATGGGGAGACGCTTCACGAGTGCTCCGAGGAACTCTCGGATAAAGACCTTCCTTTTGCTGTCGTTCAAGAGACTGGGAAAGCTGCTGGGTCAGAAGAGTCTGAGGGACGACGTGACCCAGTTCGTGTCCAGGATCGTCCGGGAGACCATCGAGTATCGCGAGAGAAACAGCGTCTGCAGGACCGACTTTCTGGATCTCCTGATAAAGCTCAAGAACAGCGAGAATCCCCGGGAGCGGCTCACTTTGGACGAGATTTCGGCGCAGGCTCTGGTGTTTTACATCGGAGGGTTTGAGACCTCTTCGGTGGCTACGTCTTTTACCCTGTTTGAGCTGGCTTCGAACCCGGAGGTGCAAGAGAAGGCCCGGAAGTGCGTGCAGGAGTCACTCCGGAAGCACGGGAAGTTCACCTACGAGGCTCTGAAGGAGATGAGCTATGTTCATTTCTGCATCTCGGGTAATTTTTTAAAGCCTCTGTCCTGTTTGTCCGTCTGTCTAGTCATCATTTTAGAAAAAATGCTCTCAATTTTGACCCATCATTTGACCTCCATAACCTTTAAAAAATCCTTGAACCTCCACGTTAACGGTAGAGGTCTGGTCTATCTCTTTTCCCCTTCTAGCAGCTCTTTCTAACGATATCTGGTCTCATTTGAGGACAATTAGTCTCCCATGAAATTTTCCCATCCTTGAGAACCCGAATAAGCTTTCCAGTTCTCTACCAAGAACCTTTAGGATTAAAATTCGGGAAGCTTTTAAAATATTAAAAAGCTCGTTAAGGCCATTTTGGGCTCCAAATGGGGGTCCTAGGAGTCAAATGCACGCTGGACTCGCTGACCACAATTTTCAGACTTGGAAAACTGGTCCTGAAGTCTTAAGACCCAAAATTCTTTTTCGCAGAATCGTTGAGAAAATACCCACCTGCCGTGAATCTGATCCGTGTCGCTACCAAGGACTTTGCGTATGACGGCCACATCATCGAAAAAGGAACGAGCGTCTTGATCTCCCTCTTCAGCCTCCATCGAGACCCGGATGTTTTCCCGGAGCCAGAAAAGTTCATTCCGGAAAGATTCGAGGCGGCCAAGCGGGACTCTATCTTCTACATGCCGTTCGGGGAGGGTCCCAGAATCTGCATCGGCCAGAGATTCGCACTGCTCGTGACCTCGATGGTAGTGGCGTCGCTTCTTCACCGCTTCCGGATCACCCTGAGCCCCAAAACCAAGTCTCCCCTCGCGTTTTCCGACTCTTCGTTCGTGCTCTCGCCGAAAGGAGGATTACATTTCCATTTCAGAGACGTGAAATCAGTAAACCACCGCTGAAACGCGGTACGTGATGCAATTTACGGCTGGATTACTCTTCAATGTTCCAGAAATTTGTAAATTTGCTTCTTTTATTGGGAAATAAACAAAATTGAGCACAACAAAGGCGATAAAAGAGTGGGGAGCGGCAAGATTGTCGCCTTTGAACCTCTTCAAAGATATAGGCTGGATAGTTGCAAATATCGAATGAGAGGCAGCTGGAGTGGAAGGAGGGAATTTATCTTCAAAATAAAGCTATCAATTTGTAAGGATTGCAGATGTAAGGACGTTTTCTCGTTCGCGTCTTCGCAGACGGTCGGGTGGTAACATTACTTGAGTATTCAAGGAGTGAGCACAATAACAAGGCATTCAGAGGACTCACTCAGGTGCATGAGAATGCGTTGGAAGCTCCACTGGCAACAAAGGACTTGAGGACTTCATATTCAGGCTCTTGAGACTGAACAGAGATCTTAATAAACTGTTGAAATTGGGGTCTGGTGACTTCTATACTAATGACAATACCAAAGTCCAGTTTTTTTGCCAAGGGGCCTGTTTTTTATAGCAGAGGGGTTTTTAAAAATTTTAATTTATTTTTTTAACTTAATCTAAAATTTTTTTTGTTGTCAAAAATGAGAAATTTTAAAATCCAACTGCCTCTTCACTCGGAAAACTTTCCAAATTATTACTTCTATTTTCAAGTGATGCTGAGGATGGCTTAAAAGCCGAAAGGTTCATCAAGAAATAAGTTGTTTTAAAAATCTTGCCTTTACCCACAAGAAGCATTAATATTTTTTACCCACCCCCCAGTTTTAAATTTATAGATTTAAAAAAATATTTGAATGGCTTTTTGTCTCAAAGACTCACGAACATTAATTTTTCGTTTTGTTATTTTCGTTTGCTACTTTTCCTTGAATCCAAAAATCTGTCTGTAAGCATGAAAAATTTCTAAAAACAAAAGCTTATTCCCTAATGCCTTTTTGGACGCCTGTTATATGAAATGGAAGTCTGTCAGTCAGTCAATCATAATCAAGCCCCTTTCCAAGTCTCTCCCTAAACAAGAGATAAAATTTTTTCGTGCAAAATCACACTATTTTTGTCCGCAATACGCTCGGACAAAAATAAAACCAGCGCATTTTTAGCCTACGCGAAAACCACTCAGTTATCGCAGCTGCTGGAAAAGTGCACATGCAGCCTGGCTCCCTCGTTGGTACGGGATATCTTTATGCTGAACCAGCAGACTGTAATTTATTGTCTCAAAGCCCACCTGATTATCCCGGTCTGCAAATATGTCCACTATCTCCCGTTTCCCGGATTTTTCATCTCGCTTCCAATCCCCGCATGTCACCACCACGCATTCGACTGGGTCACGGTTAAGGTTCGGCATCCCATCCATCTCCCGCTTAGACATCCGTGGGAACAAAAACACGCACGAACTTGCAAGTAAGTAATTGTTCATGTTCGCCGCTTTTCCGCAGCCGCAGTGGCGCGCTCAAGCCTGGCAGCCAGTGCAGACGACTGGCAGATGATGGATCATTTTATTGATCTCCATTACAGCGCTCCTTTCCTTCCATCAGAGACGGCCTTTATTTGTCCTGCTTGTTTATTTTCCATCTCAAGTCGGACAGAAACACGAAGGGTCTGATTTCTGAGTTCCATCTTCAGGAGGTAACGTGATACTCTTCTGCCGTCTCATCAACTCGTAGATATCCAATTAAATCTCATGCGAGACTACTACCAATTGATTCTCCTAATTTTCGCATGAATACTCGATATTAATTTCTTCCAACTTTGCTCAGAACAGCATATGGCGAACGCTCGACCAAAGGGGAGATTAGAGATGACGAGAAAGGTTAATATGGCATGCAGAATGCGTGAGAAAATGGGGGACAAATTCAATTATCTTGCTTTGCATAGCCTTTGGCATCACCCGGCTGGCCAATGTAGACAGATTTTGCAGCGCAATGCGTTCGATACAGACTTAAGTACTGGAACGTGCACGCTATTACAAGTGCTCGGGTACAAAGCCCTTGCTGTTGAATTGCACGCCTCTTGCTTACATCAAAACACGTCGAAGGATCATGCATGTAATGCGAGTTGCGAAAGTGAGAGAGCGGTATTCGTTTCCATGGAGATTTCTCTCACCGGGCTATTTTTTGGCATGCCAATCGAGGACTGTCAATTGAAGGACCATCAATCCAAAGGGTTGATAGAGCCCACTTCTTAAAATTTCAAAGGCTTGGGGAACAGCTTGAGGCTCTTACCTCAGATACAAACCCTAGACCTAGCGTGCATATTTTGAAAACTTTTTGATGTGGTGATTTTGAGATGTTTGGCCCAATTCCCCATTGAGTGAAAGCCGAAAATCATGAAACAAAAATTTTTAAAATCTTAACCATGTTATGACGCTTTTAATTTGAACTCTCTTAAATCTATACCTATCATGTTCGAAATACGTAGCTGGAGACACTATGTGCAAAAATAGGGGTTTTCTGCCTATTTTTTTCAAATCAATTTTCCATGTTTTTTTTTGTAGACATTTTCTCTAACAGGTTTTGTGTAGACTAGACGATTTGAGCTATTTCTAAGTTCCTTTACTCATCTTGAGTGTTAAACTGAGTACCTACAAAAAATTTTTCAAACTATCATACTCTAGCTCTTGAATTTCAAATCTGCTGTTTTTATCTTAAATCTAGAAATTTTTTGTGTCCTATAATTTTTTTTCTACAAATATTAAAAATTCAGATTTTTATTATTTTTGAAAACACCAGATTGAGCTCTTTGTTCTGGGAAAGTCTTTGTATAAGAGTCAAAACGACTTGAAGAAATTTGACAGTCAAAAAGCTGACATTCTCTTAGAAGAGTCCCCCTGCCCAAGCCAACCGAATGGTAAACAGAGCATGAAGCCATTAGCATCCTCTGCTCTTTCTCTTCCCGTTCTCTCAGCATCTCGTACATAGGCACCACGTGGAAAATATCCCTGTATCCTGCGTACAAGCGTCGCCCTGCTCCTTGGCACAGCCTCATCTGGCTGCCGTCAGTAGCGGTTAAGTTGTCGGAACGTTCAGTCGAAAGTCGTGTTCTACTCATTTCTATCAAACATACACTGTGCTAGTCTTAGAAGGAGTTACACTGTTATACAAAGTAATATCTCTACCCAAATGCTTTAAATTGCCACACTTGGCGAAGTAATAAAAATAATGCAGTAGATGAAACCCTTGTGTCGAACCACGAGGGAAGTAGGCTGTTTTAATTAAAAATTGAAATTACCAGTGGAATAAAAGGTGAAATAAAAAACCAGTTCAGCGCAGCGCGAATCCGAGATAAGTGTTAAGAGCATTGGAATTGTGCAATTCCATCGTAATCGAGTATTTAATCGCGTTATGTAATGGCCAGTGTTCACAATTGAAACCAATTTTATTCGAAAATTGATAAAAATCCTGGACCGCTTATCTGGAGGGGATTAAAGGCGCCTCCCATTGATTGAACTCTGACGCTTTACAAGGGGTGAGCATAGTTCAATCGGATCAGACAAGCTTCGGGGAAAAATAAAATTGGTTTCTGCAATCAGATAAAAAGTGGAAGGAGTGAAGAAGGAGCCTAATTAATTACGAGAGGAGGAAGGGAGAGGAAAGGTGCTCGTCGACAACGTGATGTGATAATAATGATTATTATGAATCCCTTTTAACCCTGCGCCATCAAAGCTCCGTGCATCCGAGAAATTACAGGTAAATGAAGGAAATTAAAGAATTACACCCTTTTCGTCGCCCTGAGCCGAAGAGTGCGAACTTTGCTGTCTGTGATTTCTTCGTTTTCCAATTTTTTCCATTCGATTTGGAGGAAATAAATGGGAAATGAAGTGAAAATTCGATTTAAAACGAGAGCTCAGACACTCATTATTTCACGGCAAAAGTACAATGAAGAGACATTGATTGGCATTGCATTGGGGGGGGGGGGGGAGCTTAGGCGCGAAATTAAGTTGTTACGGTTTATTCCCCTCTCGCTCCCATGCTCGTCACTTGTCATCGTTCGAGACGCCTTTTACTAATTTTTTCCGCTAAAAGCTGTCGATAAAATATTTTCTACGAAGGACTCTTGGGAAATTACTTTTTTTATGAAGAGAAAATTTCATCGCCGACACTTCTGACGGCTTTGGTCGCGCGCACGTCTGCGGAAAAATACGGATCTCATTGCGCGCCACAAGACAATAAAAATGAACAACGTGTCAACAAAATCGTGCTCAAAGTTGTTGTCACTTTTGCAAACTGATTCTGACGTGATTCAGGGGCTCAATGGTGCGGAATCCTGCCTTTAATGAGAGGTTCTGCGAAGGCTCAACTGACTTCTTGTTTTCGCTCACTTGTTTTTCGCAGAATTTTGCAACACAGCCTTGAAATAGAGGGAAAATAGAAACTAAAACGCCTGAAATTTTTTATTGAACTGAAATTCCCAAACAGCTTATTTAGACAAAAAATTAACCTACTTTTATTGTGTTTGTTTTTCAGTTCAGAAAGTGCCAGAAAATTATTAAGATTCAGAAAAGCCTACCCGTCCCAGAACTGTGACTTCGAGACAAAAAATTAACTGAAACGAGCTCAATTTAAATTAAAATTTTTCAAAACAATTTTTTATAAAAACTTGAACGTTCTCTCTGAAGTTCTTGGAATGCATACGAAACAAGAAAATTATTCCTGGAGTCTAACAAGTAATTTTGATATTACATGTTACCTAATTTTTACCTCCTAAAAGGACGAAATAGCCAATTAGTCGGCCTCTAAACGCTAGAATTCCCCGAAATTTCTCCAACATGAAATTGACAAGACCAACAATATCCAGATAGTGCAAATTTTTCTTCCTCCATATCCTCATCCTCTGTGGTTCCAACCCACACGTACTTTTTGGAATTTCGCTTACTTGGCAATTGATCGAATTCGCCTCGTGTACCCTTGCTGGCATTTTTCCCCACATTTTTCACCATATTCAGCACCTTTTCTTCCGTAAATCATTACTGCACGAGCCAGACTGCCTCCAGATGGCTTCTGCTGGCACCAAATTGAGCTCATTGCCATCCAGAATCGAGTTGCAGGTATACGAGGAGATGTGTCATCATCGTGATTGCCCCGATACACGACTCACCTCCAAAATTCAATCTTGTAATCAAAAAATTCCCGGTAGCAGCTTTGCTCACTCGGGCAGAATTATGGGGCAGATAGAGAGAAAGAATAACGAGCAACGTACACCCTGAAACCAGCTACGGGCATGTAAATTCGACTATCAATTCATTCAACTACAAAAGTCATCGAATTAGGGGCTTGTGATTTCAAAAGTCTCTACCCTCGTCTCTGTTAACGTTCACTCGAGACAGTTGTTTATGTTTGCGGAGCACAATGTCAGAGATGTAAAGAAACACAAACGAGAAAAACAATCGATTTAAATTACATGAGGTTGGGGAAACGTGAGATGAGCCCGATTTCGCTCGCTCTAAGGCTCGATACTGAGAAGGGGACAGTAAATGTATACAAAGACTCATAGATGGAAGGTTTTGGCCACCGAAAAGCAAAACATAATTTTTGTAGCTTAGTTTCAGAAGACCTTAATATCAGCCCTCTTGAGTTCTTCATGAGCTTTTCTAAGGTTTTATTTTTCAATAAAATAATTTAACCAAAAAAAATTGGTTTGGTTTTTGATTTAAGATCGGTATTTTGTTGTTACTGAAAGTATATTTTTAAGTAAAAAATACCATAAGAGACCAATTTTTCACGGTTTTAGAAAACTCCGAAAAATTGATCAAAAGGGCAAGGGAACAAATTTTGAAAGTCAATTAAATTCCCTCCTTGTTACTTCAAACACAAACACTTAGCTAAAAAATCGTTAAAGTCGATGGTAGTCTATAATCTACCCTGATATTAAACATTGATTAAGAGGACGAATATTAATTTTGCGGATAATTCTGCAACCCTTGAGCCGTGCCAGACTCATTTGACACTTTGATTGGCAGCTCTATCGATTCCATAGGCCAAAAGTCACAAAACCAGCCATCACTCAAGCTGCGGTCGTCGTAAATTCCCTTCGGGCCACCTGAAACCACAATGACTAAGAAATTCGCACATTTTCACCTCCCGCCAATTGCTATTCCCGGAACGCGCCTCCAGACTGACAAGGGTTAACGCTCTGTCAGCTTCTCGGGTTCACAGCTCGAGCGTGATACCCGTGAATTACTTATTTCGGGGGTTTCCCCAGGCACACACACACAAAAAAAAAAAACTTTTGGGCTGAATGTGAGCAAGCGCAAGAAATGTCATTTTCGCACGGTTCATAAAACAAATTTCATGGAACGACGACGATCACGCCAACAATGATTGCTTATCATTAATTTCCATTAAACGTGTCTCGCTTTTCTCCCGCTCCCAACATATTTCTAATGGGCTATCTTTTGATCTGCATGCCGACATTTTTGACAATCATTTCTCATTGAGGCAACGAGAAAGCCTTGACGTCTTCGGAGTACCTGTCGTCTCCTCCGTGAGTGGCGTCAAGTCCTTCCAGGAATCACTTTGCCACTCTTCTCGTAGTCGGAAATTTTATAAATATTTCAGAGGTGTCGCCAGTTTCCAGCTTTTAGTCGGAATTTCCAACCAACAGACGGACAAAAATAACAAACAAAAAACAGCACCACCCTCAGCGATATTCAAAACTCCCCTTCATAAATGAAACAGACATATCTCGGGCGAAACAAATGGGTTCGCCTAATTGAGGCCGTGTCGCGGAATGCTGTGTTCCAATGATTGCGTGGGTGGTAAACCGTTTTTGTGTGTATGTTCCGAGCATTAATCATCAAGATGATTGTGTACGGGATTATTAGGAATTTATGTACCATTGGCTTTCTAATGACGAGGCGGACGAGCATTTTGCTATTGGTAATTTGATCTGCCTGTCCTAAAACCGCTTCGGAGAAAATCAGGAATTTACAAGATGTTTATTTGTTGGCAGTATCGAAGGGTTGTTTTCATTCCAAAAGTCTAACCAAGAGGTCCAGCGGCGTAACATGAATTTATTTTCCTTAAAAATTTTTTTTTGAACTTTTCAGATGTAGAAAAAATGTTTTTAGTCAAAAACTACAGAACTTAGGGGGAATACTGGGTTTTAATGTTGAAAATCTAGCTTTTTAAAGTTTCCGAGATTCCGGTTTTTGGCTTCCTGAGGGTCTAATTTTGTCCTAAATGAACTATGGAAGCCTTCAGACGAGTAATCTGCTTTTGAACTGGTTGAAATCGGTCCACAAATGGTGATTCTGGAGCAAACTTGAGTTGTTTCTTGGATGCAATTTTTCAAGAGAAGAATGTAATCTTCCCCCAAGAAACTGCTCAATTTTGCTTCAGAAAGGACTTTCAAATCTGAGCATAATCAGTTGGCCATATTTTGCTTTTGATGGCGTGACTGAAAAAATAAGAGCTATGCCTCTGACGTGATCTAAAATGGGCATTGGGGCAGGATATTCAATCACTCAAGCAGTTCAAAGAGCTGGATTGTACATTGAAAACTTCAAAGAAAACCATACGAGATGCACTGTTTTAGACGAAATGAAACCGCATTTGGGGAAAGCGTCGACCCAAGCCTGGTTGAGCCTTATGATAACACCTTGTCCGGTCCCTTCAAGATGGAGATAGACATGAGGTAGTCTGTTTGGGCGTTCCGGAATGGATTGTGAATTGCCAACCGGTGAGTTATTTGTCTAACTCCCTAATAATGGCTTGTTCAGAGCAGGTAGAAAATTACGAACCGTTAAATAATGTAATTCTCGTCTTGTTCTTGTGATGGAAGGGATTCGGTGAGCTCACTCTCCATGAATTACAAATTACTGATTTCAATTGCTCGTCTCGGGAGCCGCAGATTGACGTGACGGCAAACACATTGTTGGAATTCACAGCAGACATATTTTCTCATAATCGAGGAGCAGCCAGACTCGAGCTTGCAGAGCTCAAAATTGCCGCGAAATAAATCCGGTGAACTCGTTGCTTGGCAGATGCGACGACGCCAGCATTATGGTTTTATATTTCGGTAATCCATTTGCAACAGCTGCTGATGAAAATTGGATAAAAAACAGCAGCAGTCACGAAATGCAGCCTCATCTTGGCGAAATAATTTACGAGTCAGGAGTGACGATAAAGTTTAATCGAGCAGTTGACTCCTGATAAATGGAGACAGCTTTTATTAATTCGTATTTTGAGCAATCCGGCAGGAAGAAGAGATTTCGTATGCAAGAGGCGTTCAAAATGAAATATCGCAGACGACTGGTGTGTCGTAGGAGGTCAAGTTTCGAGAGAGTTTCGGCTGTCTGAATTTAGAGCGAAAACGTGAGACTTTTGTGGGCATTTCGTGACCTGTCAATTTAGCTGCAGAATCTAGTTGAAGCAATCAAAAGTTTTGTTAACCCATAACCCATTTTTGAGACTGTAAAAATAACTTTTATTAAAAGAAAAGTCTCAAAAAAAAAGTTACAGAAGTTGCGGTTCAAAAGGATGTCTGAGAGGGGCCTAAAGCCATTCTAGAAGGCACTGAAATTTTTTTAAAAAATTATTTATTTGCAAGTGACTAAAACAAACAGACAAAGTCCCTTTTATAGGGAACTCTTAGCTTTCTCAGTTATACTAAGCCACAAAATTTGTTGTCTAGGGCTTTAAATTTATCCCAGAAAAATTCACTTGAGGGCGGTTTTGAGCCAGAAATTTAAAATCCTCTTAAACATAATCTGGCAATAAACCGGAGGCAAAATTTTCAAAGAAATGAAGGAGACTCATTTTTCTGCTTTGAAACCTCCCTGAAAATGAAATAAAACGACAAAAAAATCTCCCAACAAAATTTAAAAATAATGGAAATTCCTAGAATACCCGGTCTTGATCATGAAAGATGCCCCTCCTTGGAATAGCAATTTGTCGACTCTCTTTTAAAATCAAAATGTGTCGCAATAGAGCTTATGTCTGAGCGAAACTGGGTGTGTTGCTCCGTTGTTTGTCAGACAGCCTCACACCACGGATCTGGGCCGCTTTCAAACTTTTACATTTCTTTCCAAGAAGCCATGTGGCGCAAGAACTTGACACCCACTTTCGCATCTCAAATTGCAAAATAATTTTGCTGCAAACTGCAGCATCTTTTACCGTTCTATGGCCTCTTGAAAACGTTTCTCTTTGCTGCAAAAAAAATCTCATTTGGAGACGTCTCGAGAATTGTACCAAAGTGCTGCTACAAGCTCAAGTATTTTGTTGCCGTTTTTTTTTTTGTACCAGCAGTGGGTGTTTTGGATAAATATTTTTATTGAGCGTCATGTTTCGTCAGTGTTTCGGCCAGATATGTCGCATCAATAGCTTTTGGGCAAATGACATGTCAGTCGCACTACTCGAATGACATGATTGATTTCTGTTTTCTGCTGATCTCTCTCTTTTATACACTCCATTTGCACGTTCGAGAGCCATAAGTGGGCTCAAATCACTCGCCAAGCTACATGTTAAACCTCTAATTCCAGTTTCATATCCAAAGTTTGTTAATGAGGGTTGCTTTTGGCTAAGAGCCCAGTTAACAGAAGCTAAAGGAGATATGCAAATTATCCGGGATTAGGGAGATTTCGATCGGGCGTGTAGCTTCTCCGTTTCATGACTTTATTTCACATAGAATTGGGGAAAAGAGGGACTGGCTCAGTTACTACATTTCCTTAAATCTCTTTTCTATGAAGCGAGGGGGAATCTGGGGGATACATTCCCCCTTCCATTGATATTTTTACTCCTAAAACCATGGGGCCTTTTTGTTTTTATAAGCCCTTAAATAAGCCCTAAAATAATTTAATATTTTCCTATATAGTTTATGGCGAGGAATTTCAACAAATAAAAAAAATTCTGAACCAAAATTGGCAAAAAAAACTTCTCAAATCCCCCCCTCCTTATTTACGGGTTCCAAAATTGGGTTCCTTTAGTCCATAGAGCTCTATGATTCCTTTCAACGTGATGAACGAAATCGATGTAATTTATTCAAACCCATTAAAACTTTTGGGAAAGTGGTAAAAGAGCTTCAATTTCTATGAATTAGGAAGTTGGAAGTAAGTGAGTGGTAGAATGGAGAACAAAGAAGAAGAAAAACCTGGTAGGAACCGGAAATTGATATAGAAAATTGAATAAGACGTCTCAAATATAATAAAGTTGAGTTATCTCACATCTCAGACGGACTTTAACTTTTCTGCTGAGCGAAAAAATATCTACTCGTGGCAGTTACAAATGGGGGAGATTACGCAGTCTACACTTGACCCGCGAACATTACTTACACTCACTTGAGGGGAAAATGAATACGCAATATCTCGCCGAAGCTGTAATATTTATTCCTCCACGAGCTGAGCTGAATCTCAATTTCCAATAATTCGCAATATTCTCCGCAAGCCACGATCCGAGCTGAGGAAATTCATTTTTTAAAATTACATCAAACTTCATCACTCGATTAAGCTGAAGACCCTTCCTGATGCTGAATGTGACAGTCGTTAAGCACGCAGTCTTGGGAGAAATGGGGCGCCGAAGACACGGTGAAGGAGGAGAAGAAATCGGAAACAAGGCAGAAGCTGTGCCACTTATAGAGCAACCCGTTCTCTTATCCAGCTACCCTTAACACTCTTGATGATTGTCGTTTTGAGTCCCCTGCTTCCTCCGAGACCGAGTTGTGGAGATAAAAGAGTGAACGAGTAAAATTGACGACGGCTCAGGTACATTATCGGCGGCCTTCATCTCCTTCTGCTATCATGTTTCATGGGATAATGTTTCTCGACACTTGTATCTCTCGATGCCAGCCTCACATAGAGGTTGCTGGGAGAAGTCATGGGAGCTTAAGAGACTTGAGAGTCGTCTCCACTGAATCTTATCTAATCGCTTACAAAGTCTGCAAATACCATATATAGAGTTAATCTTCTAGAGGGGAAACTTCGATTTTCATGAAAATAAAATAAAATTTCTAAATTTCTTCTTTGGCTTTTCGAATTTTTTCTCCCCAACCACGGGTCCAATTTCAAAACCTAAAAGTGTTTGCAATAAACTTAAAGTGAACTGCTGACAAAAAATATTCTTTTAAAATAACTCTATTTGTGCTGATATTTGTTCATAAATTTTAATGTCGTCAAAAGCACCGTTGAAATTTCAAATGCAAGATTTGCTTTTGGAATAAACGATAAGCTAGAAAAGTTCTGGTTTTAGCACCTAAATTTATTTTTTTGACTATCTCAAGAACTGTTCTTTAAAAAAAATAGTTGTTGTTATTTTTTTCTTGTTCTTTATAATTATCCACGAAAAATCTGAAAAATAATTTATAAAACTAACGAACTGGGAAAGAACCTTAATTTTTTCATACACAAAAAAATTTGATGTTTGAGTTCTAAATTTTTAACGCTAAAAATTTTTAAAGCGTAACTAAGTCCTACTGTTATTTTGGTTTATGAAAATATTTGGAGAGTTAACGACGTACGCAGATTATCTCTCTAGTAGATTGGCCTCTCTATAGCACCTCCATAGCAAATACAAGCCTTCTTTCCCCTTGTAAAAAGCATAACGAGGTAGTTTTTCGCTGAGAGTCTTAAGTACCGGAACTCGGCAATGCAGCTGCTGCTTGGAACTTTCCTCGTAATTTTCCTCCTGTACGTCTTCGTGCAGAGAAAGTACGCTTATTGGAAGAGACGCGGGATCCCGTACGTCGAGCCCACCTTTCCCTACAGAACGCTGCCTTTGGGGAAAAACAAGCCCCACTCTAGTCACCTGGAAATGCTGCAGTACAGGAAGTTCAAGGGACTGACTCCGTTTGCGGGGCTCTTCTTTGGCCTGAAACCCGGCGTCTTGGCCACCAACCTGGACTTTATCAGGAAAATTCTTATCACGAACTTTGGCACGTTCCACGACCGTGGGTTCTACTTCAATGAGGAGGGCGACCCCCTGTCAGCCAACCTCATAAGCATGGAGGGCCAGAGCTGGAAAAGACTCCGGAACAAGCTGAGTCCCTCGTTCACGAGCGGCAGGATGAAGTTCATGTTCCCCACCCTCATGGCCGTCTGTTCCGAGTTCGTGAGCGTGCTGGAAAAGGAGTGCCAGGAGGGGTCGGAGGTCGAGATGAGGGAGATGCTGGCTCGCTTCGGAACCGACGTGATTGCGAGCTGTGCCTTCGGGGTGGAGAATCACAGCTTGAGTGAGCCCCAGAACGAGTTTCGGGAGATGGGAAAGAAGCCCTTCAGTGAGCCGAAAATCTCGAGACTGATGCGGTTCATTGTGAGCTCGTACAAGGGGGTGGGGAGGGCGCTCAACGTGAAGGTGAATCACGAAGACGTTGCTGAATTTTTCACAAGACTTGTCAGGGACATCGTCGAGTACCGAGAAACGACTCGATTTCAGCGAAACGACTTTATGGATATGCTCATCAAGATGAAAAATAGCCCGAATCCCGACGAGCACGTGAGTCTCAACGAGATTGCCGCCCAGGCGTTCGTCTTCTTCGTGGCCGGTAAGACTTGTCTTTCGCTGGTCTGTGACTTTCTGACCCCGATTCAGGCTTTGAGACGTCTTCCACCGTGACTGCTTTTGCCCTCTACGAGCTGGCCTTGAACCAGGATATCCAAGAGAGGGCTCGAGAGTGTGTGGAGGAGGTTCTCAGAAGGCACGATGGGAAGTTCACGTACGAGGCAGTCAACGAAATGGCTTACGTGGATCAGTGTTTGAGTGGTAGGAGCCGTTAGGTTCACTAAAAAATCTGCTCTAGCTCTCAAACCATCGGTTTTGCCTTTAATTAATTTTTTTAATGAAACAATATTGAATTTATTAAGATTTGAAATCTTCCCAGAATTTATTCCAAAGTCAAGTGACTTTTTAACATAAAAAATTGACCCAAAGAGGTTGAAGACTTAATTTTATTGCAGTTAAAAATTTTTTGTGGAATCAAAATTAATTTTTTTAAGATTTTAAGCTTTTATTTAACGTGAAATTTCACTTAAAACCGACTTCTGGAGCTAAAAAGTCGCCAGAATCCGGTTATGGTTCATGAAAAATTTCATTTAAAAATTTAAACTTTATCAAATTTGAATTGGTGAATCAGAAAATAAATTTTCTTTTTCAATAAATTAACTTGCTTCAAGAAACTTTAAATAGTCCAAGAGCTAGAGCCTATTTACTATAAACCAAACGCATTTGAGTAGGAAATGGGTTAAATCCGAGTTTTGATTACGTTCCAGAGTCGATGAGAAAATACCCCCCAGCAACAACTTTGTTCCGAGAAGCCTCCAAGGACTACTCGTACGACGGTCTGGTGATTGAGAAAGGAACAGCGCTGGTGGTGCCAGTCTACGCTCTCCACCACGACCCAGACGTCTGGCCCAAGCCCGACAACTTTTCACCCGAGAGATTTGACCCGAAAGAGCCAGCCAAATGTCACCCCATGTCCTACTTGCCATTCGGAGAAGGACCACGCAACTGCATTGGGCTCCGTTTCGGTCTCATGCAGGCCAGAGTGGGACTCTCGCAGCTCCTGCACCATTTTCGATTCTCTTTGAGTCCCAAAACCCCCAAGTCCCTCACGTTCCGGAATGAAACGGTGGTTCTTACTCCCAAAGAGAGTCTGTATTTCTGTCTAGAAAGAGTGACGGGGAACTGACGGAGTCGTTGGAGCACATTTACACGTTCCTGACATAAAATGGGCGCACACTTAAGTCATTTAACTTTTTTAATTAATTTCGTTTCTGTCACGGACCAAACAATGCCACGACAAACAAACGTAATCCCCTTCGAAAAGTTGGGGATTTTGTAGCAAAGAGCGAATAAAGGGAACTTCTTAGCACAATCCGGGATTCATTTGGGCAAAAATTTCCTTCTCTCGCTCACATTCTCTTTCGTCTGTTGCCATCAAGCTTCATTAAAATTTAATCACTTTGTTGCTAGCTCTCATCCTCCTCCTCTCCCTCCGTCCAAAAAAAGAGGCGTTGTGAAGATAAAATGACAACAAACTCTGCAAATTAGTAGGTACTGAAGAGACTGCACCATTAGCCGTAGTCTGGGGCGCAGGACTTGAAGTTTGAAGCTTTTATGCACTGCAGGCACTTGTGCCACTTTCATGCCAGGTAATGGAGAAGATGCAAGATGTGAAGCGAGAAAGTGGCATTTCATAATTAAGCAACTTGTTGCAAGTGAGAGCAAAAAGTTGGTCCTCGTCGAGTGATTTATTGGCATAATTAAAGGGTTACTGAACGGGGTTGAAGTGGGATTAATTGATAGCGGGGAAGAGATTATTAATTTGCTCTGATGGCAGTTGAGACCTCTTTTCAAATACATGGGAAGTTTTTAGAATGTCGCTTGTGACATCAGAACTTTCGATAACAGGCAATTCCTAGAACTTATTACCGTTTACCCTCGACATTTGTGATGGAAGGGCGTAAACTCTTCCCATCCATAATTTTTATCGCATTTCAGGCTTTCCAAGAAGCTCTCAACTGCGCTGCAATAGCAAAATTCTCGTACGTATTCCGCTATTCACGCTGGGAACTAAATGAAACTGGATGTTTTCGTTCGTTCGGGGATGAAAATAATATTGTTAAATGGAAGGTATTTATTTTAGGGAGCCACATAACTTCAGATTTTACACGAGAATTCGGGCCATTTTGAAACCCATCCAAAACTCAAAGGAGCTTGGCAGTTGGCTGCTCGAATATTTGTGCACTACGTTCCTTCAGTGGCGTATGTAGATAAGCGGGGACTGGAGTGGGCTCAGCTCTAGAAATACTCTCTTCAGCACGACCAAACTTGACGCCATCTCGTGACCAATTTGGGAATTTTCGCCAAACTTTGAGCCCTAGAACTCAAGAAACCGATGAGCTAGAACCAAAATATGAATTTTCAAGAAAACAAACATGCTTTGAGTAAGTCTGTGCTGAATTTTGGCTTCGAAAAGTCAGTCGTGTCACTAGGAGAGGGCCTTAAAGAGGGGTATGTTTTCTAAGAGAACACACAAAAAGCTACCGTGACCCATTAGAACCTCCAGAGCTCCGGAACGAGATTTTCTAGCCAAAAAAGCGGTCTATTAGCTACAAAAAGACACTTGTGGGCTTTCAAAAAGTGTTAATTTGAATTTTTATCATGTCTCTGGAAGGAGGAGATGCAAATGGAGTGTGGCAGAGGGAGTAGGTGGGCTTTAGTTGTCCAAGGAAAAATTTATGTTCGATGTTTTGGACCCGAAACTTGTATTCAAAATTTAGTTCAAATTTTTTCTGATTTTTTGAGTGGTCAACGAGTTCGCTACGACCATCCTGAGAGCCAAAGCATCCTTAGATAGCTCTCATATCATGGAAATTCGTGAAATTAATTTTCGGAAAAAAATTCGAAAAAAAGTAGAAGAAGCCCATGGAGCTAGGGCATTTCAGTAGCAAACTTACCTTTATTTTTCACGGACTTTCTGAAAAAAATATAATATCCGGGGGTCCGGAGGGAAATAGTGGCGTACGGGCATTTTGATGGGCCTCCAGGGGAACCCTCAGAACTCTCTCAGAACAATAAAGTCACCCCATAAAATTCTTGAGTACTCTTTAAAAAAACTTGACAAGGTTGAGAATGCAAAAAAACATCCTTGGGCCTTTGGAATGTGGCCGAACGAGGCCCCAAAGTGCCACAAATCCTAGCTCCACCACCGAATTTTTTCTCACTCCAAACTCAACTTGCTCGACCAATCAGCAAAGTCAAATCAGAACTCATGTAATAGCGTCCCTACATATTTGGCCCCTTCCGGCCAATAAATCAGCATTTATCTGTTCGCTTCAAACGATCGTTTTTCGTTTTTGCATTGAAAACCAATTGAGAATTCCTCGACAGCCTTGTTTTGCTACACGTCTCCCTCTTGCCATGCCGGCAAAACACCAAATTGATGTGTTGTGAACAACTTGGTCAATGTTTTGAGGATACACGGAATCCTTTAGAGCGGAGGAAGTGTGTCTCCGAGAGACGTATGGAATACCCGATTGCCTCAAGCGATCATGCTGAGGAGGAGAATGTCGCCTATGGTGTGAAATATTTATTGGAGCACTTGTTTGTAAATGTGGCAAATGAACACTATCGATGCCAATTCCGTACATGGTTTGTGTATTTTATTGCCGGTCACTCTGACAAGGGGGCTAGGATAGATTAGTGCTCTTATTGCGGACTCTTGTTATTTATTGCTGAACTGCTTGCGATACACCAGTTGTTGTATTGCTAGCTCGGGTCTCCACCAGATGTGGTCCCAGTTGCTTGAGACTGGGCGAAATTACCTTGATGAAGAAATTTTGCGGTCGCCTCGTTATCATAAAAATACATCACAAGCTGCTGGGGCATCCAGTGTGACTTACAGTGACGAACGAATGGAAAGAGGGGGTTTTAAATCGACGAATGAAGTGTTGTTGTTGTTGTAATTTACAAACAGAAATATTTTGTGAAAAAAAATCAAATTATTGCTGTTATCAGTATCAAGAAGTTGATAGTGCAGGAGTGGATCTTCAATTGTTATTTAGGAGCTTTTAATCAAAAAATCTGGGAGCTTAAACAAAGTGTTTTTATCCCACCTGCTCGAAAAATGGAGATTTCTCAGCTTAATTTAGGTTTCAAAAGAGAAAATTTTTAGCCCAGTTTGTGAGCTCTTTTGGTCCAATTTTCTAAGTTACCTCTGCTAAATTTTTACACACAAAAAATACGATTTCACCGTAATACGAAAGGTCACCCTAGCCTTAAATTTTATTTTCAAACGAGAAGCAGTTTTTTAAAAAAAATTATTTGCTTTTTTGATAGTCAAAGTGATGAAAATTCTAGCAAGCCCTCAATTTTGAAAATCGGACCACCCAATCAGAATTTATTCCTAAAATACAAAATGGGGAGGACACTTTTAGCCTTTTAGGAAAAAGCGTTATGCTCAAAAGTTTACTCTTATGTTAACAAGGATGAAATTTTTTATTGTTATTTTTATTTATTTTATCAAAATGCATTAAAATCGAATTCACCTAAAATTTCGTGTAATGTTTTAAGTCAAGTTGGGACAAAAAATTGCTCACTCGGGATTCGAACTCCTAACTATGGAATAAAATATTCAACAAACTCCAGACTTTAAGAGATGAGAAGAGACGTCTCCATGGACAGGGACAGTTGACTTTGAGTGAGCCTGCACTTAACAAGTCGTTTTTAATTCATCAGAATGGACATGGTTTTTGCGGCTCCCTCCGCATCCCTCTGGGCTTTACCTTCCATTTAATTTTCACATTATTACGATTTTTTATGCTCCTTTCGCTCACCTGCTCCTGTTTTTGTGTACACACTTTTTATGTGCCGTTGCTTTGTGAAAAACAGGATTTCCGTTCTACCCAGGTTACATTTTCATTCGCATTTCCCCGGCGTGGCAGAAGTGGAGGCACTCAGAACCGAGACACATGTATGCAAATGTGACGGATGAGAGCGAGAGAAGAGAGAAAAGTGAGATCCAAATTGAGGACAGCCTCGAAGCGGTAGAACGAAATAATTTTTACGCTCTATTATCATCTCATGTATTTCTGGGTTTTCCATCATGACTTTCATGAGATGGAATTGCGACATTTCTGGAATCTAGGCCAATTCTTCATGCATAATTTAGCGATATCTTTAGATTTTATGGCTCGCTCCTCCCAGATTTGCCCGGAGACGAACTCCGATGGGTCAAGGACTCCCAGTCTGCCCAACATCCTGTCTGTCTTGTCCGCGTCCCCGGAATCGACTGTCAAGCGAATTTCAATTAACAAAGCGATGTCAGCGAATGATTAATGGTGAGACTTGAAGATGGAAAAGAAGAGGGAAATGTGTGCCAGTTCAGCCGAAAGCAATGATTATACTAATGAAGAGTGAGGCACGAAACTGGCGATGTCACGGATCAGTGTGCTGGGAAATCAACGGCTTCTCTCAAATTATTCAAATTAGCTCAATAAATAATCGTCGATGAAGTCGATATTTTTTCGCAATCAAGCTGGGGAGACCCAGCTGTTGCCGCCCTCTCCTCCCCCGGGTCCGATTGGGTTCCGAAAGGGGACAATTAAATTCGTTATTCTGTTTGACACATAGAGGTTACTTCTAGAGAGATAACGAATTAAATAGGAGCCAAATTTTGTGTGTGTTTTGAAAATTTAAAATGGCCGCCATAAAAGTCACCTTTAAAATTCATGATTTCAAAGATTGAACTTATTTTGAAAATGATTGCCAAAAAATTTTTTTGTTAAGGACAACTATACATATATATTTTGAAATATATATTTGTATTTTTGTATCTCAAAAATTAATATTTTTAGTGGCAGAAATTCACAAAAATTTAAAAAAAACTAGCCACTCTTAGTTTTGGAGATAAAGCCAACGAAGTAAGGAAGGGTCAATTTTTCCCATACAAAAAAGTTCAATACCCAGTTTGACCCAAATTCACTCAGGTATTCGGAGGTACCGTTTTTTGTTATCCCTCTAGAAATTATCTCTATGGTTTGGTAGCGATCAGGAGAGTCAAGAAAGGAAGAGCAAACAAAAGGGACCCGTCACCTTGAAGTATGGCGCTCCGACCTTTTCTGGGTCGGCCTAATAACGACCGAAAACATCTTAATTCAATTAAAGCGGCATATGGCAGGAAGGCATGCATGAAACCTTGGCCATGACATACCAGAGACACTGAATAAGGATCAGCAAATTAAGAGATGGAAATGGAGAGGAAAGCAGAGCGGGCTCTGTCCATTATTTGTGGCTCATATCTCCTCCAACGTAATTATATGCAGAGGTTTTTGTTGTTGTAACGGCATGCAAAGTAGCTTGGACGGCAAGGAGAAGCCAGCGAGAACATTATCATAAAATGCGATAAAGTAAATTGTTATGGTGGTGCTGCAAACGAAACGGGAATGGAATTGGGGCCTGAACAAACAGGGAGGTAGAAGCCGGTTATTTCAACTTGGGAAAAGGAGATTTCCAGTGACGCTTCTCAAGTTTACTTCAGACTTGCCTCATTCAGATTTCAACTTGAATTTAATTTAAATATCTTTTCTTTCCTCAAAACTTAGATTGATGATTTTTTGTGAAATTTTTTCCGCCTGTTGTTGTTTACCTCGGACTAAATAAAAAATCAGGATATTCAGATGCAAATTATTTAACAAATAAAATTTGATTTTTGGACTCTATGGCAGCTGCTGGACTACTTAGGAGTCTCTCTCGTCCTCTGCCCTTCTCTATGGAGTCTCTAGTATGCCAAATCAAATTTGTTTTAAAAAATTTTGATAATTTCGAGAAAACTGGTGAACATTCAAATTTTAGAATCAGTAAAAGAATCAATTTTTCTAATTTTGTAGTCACTCTATAGGTTGAAGCCCTATTTAAATCTTTCCGAGTCAGGATTTATGATCTGGAATGTTTACTCAGATAGGAAGTTTCGAGAACTTGTCCCCTCTTTTGAAAATGAACAAATAAAAGTATAGGCAAAGAGGATCAGATGACCAATCGCCATACAAATTAACTCCAGCTCTAGTATTTGTTCCCGTTTGGCCTTTCACTGCTTGTTTTGATTGAACATTAAACGCAAAGCCATGACATTTTAAATGGCCTCCGACATTCAATATATTTTAGCTGCGTATTTTTATTGCATTTTCAGCATTTGGCAAAAATTCACTATTGTGGTCGCATTTCTGTCTGTCCCGTCGAAACTTTATAACTCAATAATCAGAAGAGCTAGAGAGCTACGGTTTTTTGCATCGTGTAGAGCATGGTCTGTAGAGGTGCAGGCTAACAATCTTAGACCCCAACCTCCTCTTGGGGGGGAATGTATGAAAACTCCTTAGGTATATTACATCCGATTGAGCTGAAATTTTAGTCAATTGTAGTCTGTCCAAAATCTAGTAAATCATGGATTTGATCTTCTCTACAATTTTGCTTTTGATATTTTTAGAGCGTTTTTGCATAAAAAATTAAGCTTTTACATTTGAACGTGTTCTCGTCACTCAAATTTCTACCCCTCTTTTTCAAATTTGACCTACTTACTACAGCTCGAAAATTCGAGCTCCAAACAACGCCCTTTCGATGTTCCACCCCCGCAACGGAGCCACGTGCACCACATTAAGGTGTTTTTATGCATGTTCAGCGCAGTTGCATGGCGAAAAACAATTTCGCAAATGCGCGATTAGCCGAAAATTAAATGGAAATTTTATTGCCTCCAACAGTTTCACTTCGTGGCGACACTGATTCTGCTCTTGACTACGAGTTTCGCCACTAGATTCGCCATGGTTGGCTCCAGCAAGGTGTCCCCTCTCTTGCGATGTCTGAGTGGATCGAATTTCGAAGGATTCTCGAACACCTCCGCCCTTTTGTTGATTCTGGCGATCGGAATGGCAATTGTCACTCCTCTCGGCACCATCAAGTGGGCATCAGGTAACCGGAGCTGCTGTGCCGTCGTCTCTTTCGGTGTCACCCTGGTCACCACTGGACACAGAGGGTACAGTCTGAGAGTCTCCTTAATGCACAGATCGAGTAACCCTTTGTCGCTGTCGAGACGAGGGAGAATCTCCGGCGCCTGCTTCACCTCCCGGACCGTGTGTTTAGCAATGTGAGTCACTTCCTTTGCCAGGACAGAGTAGAATTTGAGGAATTTCTTTGCCACTTGGAACAGGTCCATCAGCTTGTGCTGGTCGTGGATGCCGAGATGGTGCTCAATGAAGACCTTGACGCAGGAATCTGGGTCGCAGGTCTGGAAGAGCTGAGCCACGACGAACGCCAGACGACCCTTGAACAGCCTATTAGTGACGAGTCCCCAGGTCGGGTAGTCGCGTAACAACCCGTATTCCTCCTTGTGCCTCTCAATCTCCTGGGAGTTGACGTTGAAGAGGAATTTGATTAGCGTCGTTTCGACTTGCTCCTCCACTTTTCCATCGACGAATTGGAAAAGTTGGAACCAGGCATTGAGTTTCCGGCGCAGTTTGGCCTCATCACTGTCGAATAAATCACCGTGAATGATGTCTTGGGCCAGTTTCGCATCATTGACGAGCAAAATGGGCTTGTGGAAGTAGAAAACTCCAACAAATGGACGATTGTGAGAGCACTTGTGGAGCTCCTCCACCACCCCGTTGAACCGGATCTTCCGCCAGGCCTTGCGAGTACGCGAGAACTTGAGCTCCGGAAAGCTCTTCCGCTTCCAGAACGCAAATACGTGAACGACTGCCGCAACTAGGAGCAGCAGAACTAGAAACATTGCTAACCTCAATCGAAAGTGGACTGATAATCACTCAGTTCATGTTTCAGACGTCATTAATTGATAATGATATCGTAATCTGTGTGCCCACACGAGCTGTATGGAGCATCGGCAATCGGCTTCCGTGACCCAGATTACTGAACACCGACACTTTGCCTATGTGCGTTCCGACGACCAGAGAGTGATGTAAGAGCAGTAATTAAATTTGCATCATGCTGGAACGGAAGAGGAATCTTTCAATTCCAGCATGTGGATTCGACATGTCAATCAATGGATTTCAGCGCTGCTGGGAATGCAAGTTTTAGAGCCAAGCAAAAACCAGTAGATGCTGGAAAGAGGGATTTGTCAGTTATTAAAGTTGACTCAATTCACACGTTCTCGAGTCACACGTTCTCGTCGTTCAGCCACTTTACCGTGCTCAAACGACTGCCTGAAGAGACGCTACTCGACGAAAGAGGAACTATTTTTGTGAAGTTCTTCCCCGGAAAAACTCTCAATTTTCCAGAAAAATTGTTCACTGCAATAGCACTTTTAATTTTTACAAACGTTTTTCCGATTACCCGGAAATACTTCAGCTTCTCTGTAGTTAAATTTAAATATCTCAATTTATTCGTGGGAGAATCATTATTTTCCTTCTCTTTTCTTTATTTTTATTGGAGGTTTTCAGTCTCTTATTTCTTAGTTTCTTCCAATTTCTCCCTTACCATTTACCATTTTTAGCAGATCTGTTGATACTCTGGGAGATCTAACATTTAAAGGATGAATCGGAAGTTAGTTAGGTGGACCTTAAATTCTTCGGTGGATCTAAAAATTATTCATCT
The DNA here is from genome assembly GCA_963930915.1 of Forcipomyia taiwana. Classification (NCBI taxonomy): domain Eukaryota; kingdom Metazoa; phylum Arthropoda; class Insecta; order Diptera; family Ceratopogonidae; genus Forcipomyia; species Forcipomyia taiwana. The sequence continues at coordinate 2,154,040 of CAWVOI010000110.1, read as the reverse complement.
GTTCAGTAAAAATCGTTCAATGGGTCAGATGAGTTTTCTCGAATTCCCAAAATAGTTCTTTGAAGTCCCATGACCCGTAATTTTCACACAAAAACGGCTCAAACTACAGAGAACTGAACCCTGAAGCCTGTCAAAGTAACCGAGAAGAAGATCAAAAAATGCCACCTATTTGCTTTCAAAGGCCCAATCAAAGTTCGCTCTCATGAGCTCGCGGTCGAGAATAAAGTATGATGAGAAAAGTAATAAATAGCTGCTCATTTTTTCAAAAGAGATTTCACTATCTCTTTTCCGGTAACTGAGGCACTATCCATCGCCCTTCCGGACAGCAAAAGAGCGTCAGCATTTATAAATTACAGCGGCAACTTTGATGAAGTGCAGGCTGGGCGAGACTCTGTGCATTAAATATAATGTAGGAAAATGGCTTTTGGGGCTGTAATTTGCATTCATGGGTGATGGTGAGGGGTGCAGATGGAGAAGTAAATTATAGGCTCTATGTTGAGGGACGCGAAATGGATACCAACATTGAAATTCGCAAAAACTGTTAGTGACTAGTTTTCCCATGATATTAGAGGGAAAAAAGTTTTCGCGCAGACAAACTTTTTCGTTTTCCCAAACGCTTCTGTCTCATAGGTACCATTATCTGCTGTTTTTGGCAGCCTTTGGCAGCCTTTTAAGAACCAATTTTGTTAACCAATAAAAGAAGGAGAGATTTGAAAAGTTGAAAAAATTTCCTGAACATTTTTTGGAATTTTTTCTTTCGTTAATTTTGGCAACTTTTCAAATTCTATTAGACTTTTTTGGACCTGGTCATTCCACATTCTAGTATCTTAAAATCAGTGGTCAGGGAAAGTTTTCTGAATCCATCCATTTAAGATTTTGAAGATATGACCTTCTTGAGATAAATGTTCCCAACTCTACTCTAGAAAGGCGCAGAAAGTAAATCATACCCACCTCGAAAAATTGATTTTTTGAGAATTTTTCAAATTTTATCAGATATTCGGGACCTCCAGTCATTCCAAATTCTAGTATTTTAAAATCAGTGGTTTTAAAGTTTGAACCTATTTCGTACAGAAAATTTAAAAAAATTCCCCTCCAGCTGATGCTAAAGTTTATTCCTTCCGATATCCTAGACAATTTAAAACAACAAATTTTTGTACAAAAATGCACAACTCTAGGCCAAATGGTTCGGAAATAAACACATCCATGAGCTACAAATAAAATATTTGGCTATTTTTTCAGCCGGCTCTGTTCGTCAGCAATGTCAAATTCGATGTAAGCGTAATAACGCCAGAAATGGATAAGATATAAGATAAGGTATCATGCCGGCTGAGACGAGCATTCAGGTTTCCGTAAATAGTTTGCAGTTGATAGTCCAGCGAGCGACATGGCCCCTACTCTCTACTACATCTTGGGTGGTCCACCGTCCCGAGTGGCGCTCTTGACGATTCGTTATTTGAATCTCGACGTCAACTTGAGGCCCATCGATATGGCCAAGCAAGAGCACTTGAGTCCAGAGTACTTGAAGCTCAATCCCAGCCACTCGGTGCCCTTCCTCCAAGACGGCAACTTTGTACTCTTCGAGTCACGAGCCATCTCCCAGTACCTCATTGAGACCTACAAGCCCGACAGCACGCTCCTCGGCAGTTCCACCAAGGAACGGGCTATGGTCCAGCAGTTTCTCCAGTTTGACCTCGGAAGGGTCTTTGAGTCTCTCAAAATGATCTACGTAAGTTGGATTTCTGCTTCGTGCCTCGAATCTTCTAAGGTGTTGCCGTTTAGGGTCCTCTGGTCCAGAGACAAGCGACTGTGGTGTCGGAAGCAGTCAAGCAGCACGTCAGAGACGTTATTGGAACACTCGATACCTACCTGGTGAAGTCGGAGGGCTCGTGGATTGCGGGGGAGGACGTCACTCTGGCGGACCTGTCCCTCCTGGCAACCGTTTCCACAATTGTCGTAAGTGGAAAGGAATCACTTTTCGGCTTATTCACCGACTTGCCTTCCAGGAACTCGGGTTGAGCCTAAATCCGTATGGAAACGTCAAGGCCTGGTACGAACGGGCTCAGTCCCTGCCGGGGTGGAGCGAGAACATTGAGGGCGCCAAGGGCACCATGTACTGGACCAAGTCCTTCCTCACCGAGGACCTAACATTCTAAAGTCCTTTCCTGTTCTGGTTTCGACGTTCATTTCAAATTGTCCGGATTGAACTGCAGACACGACAGTAGATGAAATAAATGCATTTTAGTGATTTGCTACTCCTCGTTCCGTCTGTTGCGTTTCCAAATTTTCGCTTGCATGCACGAGCCGGAAGCCTCACTGCAAGTGGAAATGCAGGAGGAACTTTTAACCAATACTATTATGCCAAATGATGTCGAGTGTTTAATTGTTTGAGGGAAAGTTTTTTGGGTTAAGTGCAGTTGGTTCGTTTTGTTTTCGCTGTCGTCGTTCCTGTATTTTTTTTAAATTCAACTTTCTCCATATAAATTAATTCGAGACTCAACTCAATTCAAAGCTGTGATGCAAAGCGTAGCTTCCTAAAATTACCAATAACAAGAAGCAGGAAAAAACGTGTCTCAAAGTCTCTCTCTTTTTGCCATAACGCTTAAATTTGTAAGGAATTGTTTTCTTTCACTTTTCTCGTTATTTTCCTTTCACAAAATTTTCATTTAGCAGATCATACTTCGCAAGCTAAGCGGCCAGTTGTGTTAATTTTTTTTTCTCAAGTTTTTTCCGAGATTTTTGAAAGAGAAAAAAATGAGGAAGTGTTTTAATAAGAAAAAAAAAATCCAAAACAGCTTAAATAATTTTAACCTTTTCGCACCCTGGTTATTAAAAGTCAAATACGGGTTTAGCCCATTTGAATCTCATAGAAAGCAAGGAAAGTTTAAATAAAACAAAAACTTGGGATGCGAGCTGATTTTTGGTTATTTTAGACTTCTGAAATTCAAATACTTCCCCTGAACACGTTTTTCCAAAGAAAAAAAAATTAAAATGTAAGTTTTGAATCTTTTAAAAAGAAAGTTTGAAAAGCCTCAAATAAAAATAAAATTCTTACTTTACAACAACAATAATTTTGATAAGCCAAGTATGAAAAAACCTCTATTCAACAATCAGTTTCTTACCAGTTCATAAACTTGATTTTATTCATAAAGCCGAGGTGTTAAAATATTATGCTTTTTATAACTTGATGTTTTCGCAGCTGCAGAGAAGAAGAACTTCGATAATCGCATTAGAAAGTAGACGCTGCATATTAAAGTGCTTGGTTGAATAAACGTCACCGGAGGCGGTTATTTCTTGACCTGGATGATGCCAGTCAGGTTTTGTTATGCTTTGACTTTCAAGCTAATATTATTCCTTTAATAGTTTTGCATTACTGCTGGACAGCCCCGAACCCAGGATGTAGCATTGTGATATCTCAAAATCAGAGCCAATTTTGTCACAGCTCAGCACCGGGACTCGCAACGATCGAGTGGCCAGAAACAATGGTCGAGTGATTACAAAGGAAATTGGCAAAACGCCAAAAACTTGAGCTAATGCCCTTTATCTGGTCATTGCAGCTGCATACCAGTGGCTGGATAGCGAGAGAGAGCAAATGAGGAACAAGGCTGGCACATGAAATTTATGAAAAACATTACACACAATTTTCGGGACATTGTCCCACACAGTTTACTGACTGCAGCGGCAGCTCGGCACATATAACACATCAGCCAGCCGTTGTTTTTGCTCATCGCTGCGACTGCAAATCAGAAGGGGTAGGAGAAGGAATGTGTTGCAGGGGAGTCATTTGTTTGAATACGTGAAAAGCTTTCGGGCACGACTTGTGACTCTTCGCACTACATTGTGATTATGCTGGCTGACCTAATTTTGGTCCTCTGCCAGGTGAGTGCGGAAATGACTGAGCACGGGAGATTGGAAAAGTTTTTGTGTTTCAATTTTTACTCTTTTTGGTCGTGCTCGACTGATCCCAGAGCTTGTTTGGAGTGGTTACAAAAGTTTCTCTTCCTAGTCTTTTATTTTAAGGACGCTTGAAAAGAGGCATTTTCTTTTTGATGACTTAAGGGGCTTCTGAAGTCTTCGTCAGACTCGAGTCTTGTTAAATTTTGTAACAAAAATTTCTTCATTGATTCCTAGAATAGCTATAGGAGGCACTTGCAAAATTCAGGGGACTTCACACAAATTTAGGCATTTTTCAAAAATTAAAAAAGCCCCTAGAAATTCAACTAAATATTTTAAAATGGAAAAACATTATCCTAAAAAAATTCAAGAATGGCTGGAAAAGTCTCCAGTCTGATTTTAAGACTTTCCAACGAAACTTTTGGTACCGTTTTTTTCACGCAAAAAAAATCTGGTAAAAACTCTGAAATTCGAGTTTTTCCCAATATTTGCGTTACCCTTCTAGTTAACATTCTTCGCCCGCTTTTCACCGAAACAGAGCTATGTACATTACGTAATAGAAGCAACTGAAGACTACTGTGCACACTGCAGTTCAATTTAAAATGTGTCTCGATGGAAGGAAGGTCTTGTTTGTCGTCCCATTTTCCCAAGAATTCAAAATGAAATACAAATTTATTTAAATCACGGAACTTTTCAATCAGAAACGTAGAACACAAAACTGCGTCGCAGCAAAATCAAATAAAGTTCGTATTTGGTCTGGAAAATTGATCTGCACCGAGCGGGAATGGGGAAATGAAATACCGAGCTTCGGGTTGCACAACAAAAATAGACGATTTGAGTGATAATAATTGACTTTCGCATTTCGGTCTGTCATGATGTTGGTTGGGGGTGTGTAATTTTGAGTGAACTAACTTGTTGCGGAAATCAATTCGACGGGTTGAAGTTCATTAAGCTTACACTTCCGCAATACTAAGCCTTGCTTGAACCCGCTCCAGAGACAGTTCAATGGAAGAGGATTAAAGGATTTCTGATAAATTGAAAACGGGAGGAGATAAAACTATGATTGCACGACTCTCCCAACTCGTGTGCTTAGAGATTCCAGTAACACGCGCACGAGCAGGTTTGCCTTCCAATTATTTAATATGATTCTCATGGAGAGGGATTATTTTAGCTACATGGCAAATGTACACATTGATTTTTCGCGAAATATGTCAATTTCAATATTCTCGCTGAAACGTGGGGCTTAGACTAAGCCCCAATGTGTGGTTGGAGACCAAAATAGGTCGCACGTAGCCAGCTATTTCGCTCCAGAAATATTATTTTCATCCTCTTTGACGTTCCATTGCGGTTTTAAGCAGGGGCGTGCCCAGATTTTAAAATAGGAGGGGCTAACCCAGGTATTTTAGCCCCCTGAAATATTTTCTGGACCCTTACGCTCCCTTTTAGTGCATTTTAATCAATTTTGAAAAAAAATGCACCTATGTGTCCGTATGTCCGTTCGTCCGAGTCGCAAAGGCTCCGAAACTACAAGATCTAGAGACCTGCGGTTTTTTGCATGTTGTCATGTATGGTCTGGAGGGTGGTGAAACCACTTTGGTTTTTCCGAAAAACTGCCTGGGGGGTAATTAAGGGGGTTTTCCCGTTGTATGAAAGTTCCATATACTTCGTCCGATTGAGCTGAAATTTTTATATGTTATACATCATGTAAAATCTGGCAAATTATCGAACACATGTTTGCAGGCCTAACGAGAGGGGGGGGGGAAGGGGATAAACCCCCCGGGCCCGTGATTTTTTAGGGGGCCTGGACCGGCGTCACTCCCCTAGAATCTCGAACATTTCCCTTTGATAGTACCGGGCCCAGATTTTCTCTCGACGGCCCTGCATGTTTTCCCCTATCACTTAAGGGCGTGAGGTGAAGGGGCACCGAAGGGGGGGAAATTTTAGTTGCTCCGATTGAGCTAAAAATTTATAATTTTGATTGGTTTGTAAAACCTTACGAATAATTGTTCTACAGTAAACCCGTACCATCAGCAGGGACGGAGCTAGAGACCCTTTTAGTTTCTACAGAATCGCATTTTTGGATAAAAGATTTTTACTTTGACCCAACTTTGTAACTAATGCCTACTTGAAAATACTTGTTTTGAGATTGTCCTCTCTACTATAGATCAAAAAAGTTCTAGAAGGTCTAAGGTCTCCTTTCCTTTTTTTAGAGCCTTCTCTTGCATTTTGAACCTCTTCATTTCGATATTAATGGAATTTCATTTTTCTGGTTAAAGTTTTGTTTCTGTAAAATTTCACGGGGGTCCAGGGCATATTTTAACTCCTTTTAACCTACGCCCTTGGCCTCGAAGAAAACACAATCACCAGTTTTCAGTTTGTTTTTCTAGTTGAAAGTTTTTTCACCTATGAAAATAGTGGCTTGGCCTTCCGTCATGCCTTTCTTGGTAGCAAAAAAACATTTCAATTAAGCCCATGATTTTGATTGTACTACATTTCCGACTCAAGAAGACATTTTCAATCGCAAAAAAGTGATTTGAGACGGCATAGAATCAATTTTTGCTAAACAATGGATATCCTAACAGCAATCTCTGCCATTCTTTTGTCACTCTTGGCGAAAAATGGGAAACTATCGGCGAGAAAAGAAACGCGGAAATGAGGTCACAACGAACTCCATTGATTTTGCTCTTCTCCAGCATTCGTGATTTATTCCCGCTTTGATTACGCTACGCCGATATTTTTTCCAGCGATTTTTTTTCCGTGATTTATTATTCAGCATCATCCGTCTTTTTCATGTGTAATTCTATTTGTTTCCTTTCCGCATTACATAGCATTTGTTGAAAGACAAACAAACAATTCGGTTTTACTGCTCGCAAGAGGTTATCTTGGCTATAACTCGATTGGAGGACTTCATCTTAGGGGGACGTTAAGAAAGCCTGGACTGAACCTTCAATCACTTTAGAAGTTTTTGGACCAAACTAAAACTCTTAGCTTGTTAAGGCTCATGAGGTGGGAGGACACTATTTTTCAACATTAATTTTTTTCAGAACAACTCAAAAATTTTAAGGGTTGCTAAACCCAATTTTTCAGAAGAAAAACTTTTCAAAACTTTGGAAAAAATTGTTGTTTGTTTTTGTTAAAAAATTACATCTAAAAATAAAATACTAAGTTTTAAAATTTGTAATTGAAATTAATTTTTCTGGAAAGTTTAAACTTTTACCCTTCCAAAATGTCCAAATTAAGCTTCAAGAGTCAAGTCTACGATTTGTTATCGATTTTAGAGTTTTTCCAAGTCAGAATATGACTACCAAGAAAAATTCTTAATCGGTTTTTTTTCAGGCTAGAAAATTGATTTTGGGTCAAAATGTTCGATTTTGCCTAAAATATATTTTGTAAATGTGCTCCCAAAATGCTAAGACTGACAGAAAAGTTCCTGCTGAGTTTCTCCTCCCAGACGTTGCGTTGATTCGCAGAAATGCCGAAAAAATCAACCACCCGTGGTTAAACGCCAACAACTCTGTCAATGCCTATGATGGAGCATGTTTTCATGTGCTCGCTCGCAAACCCGCAAGAATGGGAGGCAAAATATGGCGCGGGAATAAATAAATTAGATATTCAGTGAAGCAAAATAAATCATATTCCGTACCCCATCTCCCCGATTACTATCTGTCACACATATTCTTCTGGAATATGTAGTTGCCGCCCGCTCCGGATCACGAAGGTTACCCCAGATGGATCACTTTGCATGACTCACTCGGGTAAAGGCGGTGTGGTAGCCCACTTTTCTCGCTGCGTGATGACATCCTGTAAATTATGTGGAATAAAACAAGCAAGGCTGGCGGTGGATGGGACATTTTGCAATGTTTGTGCTCAGATTAACCTCGTTTGTGTGCCAGGGCTCCGTGAGGTGTGGCGGCGGTCGCTATGCAAGCCGACGAGGCGCATTCCAGTACATTCCGTAAATAATGTGCAATATGATAGATCGCCATAATCAAGTGCAGCACCTGCTGCTGATTGTTCACGAGTGGTGTGCTGTTTAGATAGACTACATATGTGGCTCTATGGTCGGGGACGTGGGGAATCAATAACGTACCGTCTCTCGGTTGTTTGTCTTTGCACCCCGAGCTTAGCTATCGGCTGTTCACTGCATTTACCATTCCTGGTTCGGCAATTGCTCAATGAATTAGCTGCAAATGAGCTAGCATAAGTAGATTGTTTCACTATGTCAGTTGATTGCACTCATGAGAGGCGTCCAAATGACCCAAAAATTTCGCCCTAATTTGGAATTTCGGAATATCAAGGCCATTTGTGGGTTTTAATTGTGTTGAGAGACCAGTCGAATTGTAGCTCTATTTTCGGTTCAGGTTGCTTCGTTATCGTACATATAATTATTTAAATTGGCTATTATGCTCTTTTATCCATGGCCGTAAAGCTGGACAAAACTAAATAAGCTTAAAAAATAACTTTCACCACGAAAATTTTGTCTCTTTCAGTGGATTCACATTTGAAGGTTAAACATTATTTTAAAATGCTAAAATTCGTCTAATTGAGCTGGTTTTTGAGCTTGGTAGATCATGAATAGAATTAACTTTAGCATTTGTCTACATTGTGAAAAAATTTTTTTCCTCATTTCCACTCAGAAACTGAAGGTCGAAACCTTGAAAAATCGTCTGAGCCTGGAATTTCACGTTCAAAAAGAACATCTGAAAATCAAAAATTTTATAAAATTTTGATAGCATACATTAAAGGTTCTTTTGGAGCAGTTTTTTGGAATCTGGCGTGGGTGGTGTAAAGGAAGTCTTGAGAAAAAAACGCTCATTTTTACGAGATTTTATTAGAAGACTTTTTGGTAAAAAATTCATAACAAGTTGAAAAACAAAAAATTTTTGCGTTCAGAATTATGGATGGTTAATTAATCGCTGAAGGAACTATCCTTGAAAAACCTTCATGATTTTGACCATTCACTCTGTTTAAATTTAACATAAAAATAAATAATTTTCGGTGCCAAGTCCCATTTGTCTGTTTTCCAAGAACAAAAACCCAAGTTGGAAACTGGCCGACATTCGATTTGGTTGGAGACTTTTGCCATTTTTCTTGTCAGTTTCCATGGCAAAAAATCATCGGCATATCCGGAATGGCTTTTTGGCTAAGAGATGGTCACTTTATGCAAAAGAAAGGGGCTCCAAAAGCACAACAAAAAAAACTCCGATGATTTTAATTCTGGTTTCAAAGTCTCTAAGCCTTGCAGGAGCTTGTGGCCTTAATTAATGCAAGTTCCACTTTCCTTCTCCCGCCTTCGTGGTTCTCCTCTCGCTTTAATTGTCTTTCATGCCGTTCTCCACAAAGTCAGCTAACTTGTTCAACAATTTGAGTCTGCCAAACTAATTAAAAGCAAAACCACAACACGACTGCCAGTCTGGAGACGAGAAAAGCATACCAATTGCCCGTAATTAATGACGTTTTTCACTTTTCTCTCATATTCGTTGTCTCTGAGCCGCTCTCACATTAAAAGTGGCTCGTTAGGTAACGGAATTAGGGAGTTGTAGGCTCAAAAGTGCGGGTCACCAGCGAGTCATGACTGCCGTGGAGCAATTAGGGACAGCCCGTCCCTTTCCGTGTTCGAGAGCGACCTCCAAAAGACCTGCCTTCCCGAATTCTGTGCCGTGAATTGATGATTTCAGAGATTGGATTTGCCATCTGCCATTCTCGTGGTTGTTTGTGTAATTGATTTCATCCTTTATTATCTCGCTTTCCTCATATTCCTCTCCCTCTTGCTTTCTTTCCGTCTTTTGTGTGCGTATCCCAGTCAAATGCTGTTTTCTTCTCCGATTCCGACGAAATTGATGTGATACCGTTTCAGGTGAAAAGAAGCCCATATGTTTGGTATTTTGGGTAATGTAACTAATACGTGAATGCTGGAGCATTGAGAGAAGACGTGGGTGCAAAGTGGGTGGGAAAGCCAACAAAAATGAGCCTGAAAAAACTTTTTCAATCATCGTGAGAATCCATCAATGTGCGAGTGTGGATTTGGCACCGAGAGCGCACACCGTTCCTGCAGACCCGAGGAATTTTAATAAAGCAGCAGGGAGAGTGCCTGGGTTGCGTAAGAATTAATTCGCCTTGTTGGCACATGGCGGAAGCAGCGACGGATCCACCTTTCCCCTGCCCTCTTAAACGTTTCCCAGAACCGTGTTTTCCGACCCCACGCCTGATCGGAAGTCGTGTGCTGTGTGTTTGATATGATGGAACCGCCTTCAAGGGGATTGGGAAGCCATTACTGATACGCTGCAGCAACCTTCGATATGATTAATAGTTGGGGGGTGAATCAGAGGGAGAGACCTGACGGGGGGTGGGGTAAATTTCTCTGTCTTCTTTTGTTTTCTCAAAAATCCCTGGGCAGTTTCTTTTACCGCTGTTTAATGACCTAAATTTTTTCTCTATATCATGATTTGTCGAAATTTTAAGCTCAAAAATTACAGCTAACGGAAAAATAATCAGCTGTGACCAAAACTCTGCAGAATCCTAATCGTAAGTTAACAAAGCCCTATCGTGAACCTTTTGGACCAGATAGATGTTCCTTTACAACGATCAGGTAGTTTTTTTTCGGGTACATACCTCAACAGTGCAACGATTTTTTGAAGGAAATTTTACTTCAACAATTTGACTCTAGATAAGGGCTCCAAAAAGGATCTTAAGAGGGCTCAAATTTGTTCTCAAATTTTTTCACTTGTATTTCTGAAAGCATCAATTGCAATCCATACATTCCAAATGCTTTTCAGAGAGCATCAATTGCAATTCAGATATTCCAAATGCTTTTCAGAGAGCATCAATTGCAATTAAGATATTCCAAATGCTCTTCAGAACGCATCAATTGGAATTTAGATTTACCAAATGCTTTTCAGAAAGCATCAATTTTAATCCAGATATTCCAATACTTTTCAGAGAGCATCAATTGCAATTCAGATATTCCAAATGCTTTTCAGAAAGCATCAATTGCAATCCAGATATTCCATATGCTTTTCAGAAAGCGTCAAAATCAAATCAAAAAGTATCCTTTACAATTCAGATATTCGAAATTCAATGCAGAAAACGTAAAATTCATTCTAGATATCGTCAATTACAAATCAGAAATCGCCGAATTAGTTCGTTAATTCTATCATCTCAACATTTTAAAACCAAACACAGATATAAATGCTTGTGAAAACTTTAAAACTGCTTATTTTGAGTCATGTGTTTTCTCATCATTCTTTGTAAACTTCTTTTTATTTGAACTTCTACTTCTACCTCCGTGAACATTCTCTCAGATCCCCATTTCGGCCTAAAATGTGCCTTGGAAAAGAAAACTTGACGTCTCTCATCTTGATTTACTAATACTGAATTGCAATTGATGCTTTCTGAAATGCATTTGACACAATATGAATTGCAATTAATGCTTTCTGAATTACATTTGAAACAATCTAAATTACAAGTGAAAAAGGTGTAGTTCGTGCCTAAAAGTTTTAAGGAAGCCGCAAAGGGAAAATTTTTGGGCTGTTTTCCGACAGTTTTAAAGCAGACGCGAACCTCCGCAATATCCTTTGTGACTGTTTTCATTAAACGAAGTTGCTTATAGGCTTTACTCTCAAATATTCCCGAGTCCTCGCAAACACGCGCTCCTAAACCGAATCCGACAAAGCTTAGGGAGAGCAAGAGTATGTAATATTCATGAGCACATCACGACAACCGAGTGACAGCCAGAGACGCAACACACAGCGGAAGATCATCGAAAAATGATGGGGAAATGGTTAAATTTTATTTTACGACGCACCGTATCAAACTTTACTTCTACACCCGCCCGGGATTTAGATTCAATTTTGAGATATTTGATATTATCACACGACTGCGTCTCTCTCAATAAGCAAATTTGGCAACTTGGCAAAAAATTTGCATGAAATGCTTCCCTCGAGCGATATTGGGTGGCTTCGAGCCGTGGTGCCGCAGTGAGTGAATGTCTAGCTATACGTCTCGTCTCGCAGATCGCTGCCAAAGTTTTGAATGACAGCGTCGCCGTGTCTCTTGCTATCTGACACAGGTTGCATTTCGTGTGCCTTTTCACCGGAAACAATAAAGTTGCACCGAAAAGCTCATGTGTGTCTGTTTGGGGAAATCATAGGTGCTGAAGATACATATTCCTCAAGTACACATGTGTAAGAATGATTGTGGACTCTCCCAGAGCTCTTCCAATAAGTCTCATGAAAGCTTGCAAGAACGATTTTGTGACTAAAAAAATCTTTGGCTAAAAATTCCCGAAATTGAGTTTTCGTTAACGAACGAACAATTGAATTCTAGGTGCTCTAGTTTCCACTCTTTTGGCTCAAAAACTTCAGAATTTAGAAGATTCAAGAATTTAGAGACTATTTCTACGAAGAAAATACCGATCTTTTGGTAACAAGAAAGCGTGATAGTAAGTTTTTAAGTTTCTTTAATTTTGTAAATCTTTTCACATTTTTTAGGTCAAAGAGGTTTTTTAGGAAACTCGCTTTGTTTTAGAGAAATATTTTTGAAACCCTTAAAGAAAATAAAATGGATTTTAAATGACTATTTTTCAAAATATAAAGCTTTGAATTTTCTATTTAAATATTTAAAGAGCAAAAAGTTCCAATGTTGATTTTTATTAGCGAAATTGGTTTCATGAAAATCGCCCCAACTCTCGGTGATTTGAGTCGGTGCAAATTGGGCTTTTATTTTCCGCTCCATGGGGCGTATTTTTTGCCCGATCAGCAAGCTTACCTCTATTAACGGTGCAAAAAACGCTGACCGTTGTGCATCGAATGGCCTTTTTGTCATGCTAATCTGATTAAAAGGTGATTTATGGCAAGTGACGGTGACTAATTTAAAACTTTCATGGTTCGACATGCGTTGAAATTTTCGCCATGCGAGGAAGCGAGTGAAAGCCTCTTGCATGCAAATTATACGAGGCGTCGTCTTTTCTTCGCATAATGCAAAAGTATTTCAAAGGATCTGGAGCTTAGCTGAATCCTTTCTTTCTTCTTAGATAGATGCTACGAGATGGGAGCTGTGTTAAGAAAAGTTTACAGTCTTAAATTCAAATTAGCCCAATTTATTTCAATTTGCTTTGAAGCGATGCGATGTTCCACAACGTGTACTCGGCTTGGGTTGAAATAATGCGATGCCAGGGTGACGAAGTACCCTTTTTGACGTAATGAGAACCTCTTCTTGGGTTTCGTTGTCTCAAAGGAGGGAATTTTCTTTGGGGGAAAGGACTGGGTGGGGGACAGGAGAATCCGTTTCTGGTGAATTTCTAAGCTCTTGTTGGTTTATTTCTCTTTTAGCTTTTTGAAAAATAGCTCCCAGGCGTCATGAAGCCATTTTTTGACGCTGAAGCGAGTTTCAAGGTTCAAGAAAGACTAATTAATTTTACCTGTGTCTGATGTTCGAACCAAGGATTTCCCACGAGCTGGCCGAAGCTAACGAAAGTCACCAGATTTTTGCCTCCTTTCAATTTCGCTTTTTTGTTTGCGTTCCTTTGAACATTATTCTGGATGAGTGTCCCTCTATGGTTTCATTTTCATTTAATAAACCAAGAAAAAGGCTTTGATGTTCATTTCAAATGCGAAGAGGAAAAACCAGATAATTCATCTTATTCGAAATTCATTGAAATATCGGAAGACTCTCTACGTCTTTTTTTTCTCTGCCTCAAAGTATAACTCTGGCTCGTTTACTGCAAAAAAATTGTGAGCGTTTATTAAAATTCCCAGAAACTGCCAATGAGCATAAACATCCTCAAAGGCAGCACATTCAATAATTGCCCTGCCAATTCAAAATCCTGTTTTCTGCTCTTCAACCACAGCTTCAATATTAGCATGTACTTGCCGAAGGTACACACTTCCATGAATGACTCTCTTAGCTGCTGTAAATTTGTAATTTCTTGTTTTCCACTCATTGCTTCTTTCCCATTTTATATATTTTCAGAAAAGCTGGCGCATCCACCAGAGGGAAAATGCTAATTTAAATGAAACCAGCTTGCTCTGAGCCATATTTGTGCATACTTAGTGTAAGTGGGGATAATTTATACGAAGCAAATTATCGACACATTCTCATATTCACCGAGCTCGAGCGCTGCCAGGAGCTCTAATTACCACCGCATCATCCCGGGAGTGTGAGAAATAAATTAGCAAAGTTTCAACATGGCTGCGACGTACGGATCTGGAGGTAAGCCAAACTCACGTGTTTACTTTGTTGGGGACTCCCTCAAAGCAGCTGCTGCGGTGGATATTATTATTACTATTTTATCTCTCAAAAACTCTTCCCGAGAAGTACCCAAGCAACCATTCAAAACTTGGTTCTCTCTCAGAGGAAAAGTTTCTTACGTCAACATGTTGTTCTTTCTCGAGTCAAGAAAATGTGTGCCGATGTAAAGTACGACAAGCCCAGGGGTGTGCCAATCACACATATTCCGCTCCGAAAGGCTTTACTTTTTCTTCTCGTCGAGTGAGTTTGAGACTTTGTGGCAGTGGAGGTCTGCGGCCCCCACATCACAGGCCTGCGGGAAGGTATTTGAGGGGAATACAGGATGAGGAAAAGTTAGTCTAAGCGAGGTACTTTGTTTTTAATTCGGTTAAAACTTTCTCACGAGACTGTTTCTCCTTGAGAGTTGAGTAAATAAAATATTCACCACGATTGAAGCCACTCACGCCTCCCGTCATATTCCGCTGTTTCAATCAGCTTTAATTGAATACCACGAGAAACGACTTTCGCATTTTCCATAAACTTCAGCGAATAAAAATGCGTCATTGTTCTGCCCCTGGTTGGCTGCCTCCTTTGTTGCCATCGCAAGTAAATGTAGCACTGACGAGCTATTGTGTGACTCTCCGGCATCGGGAGTAATGCAGTATGAAAAAAATTAATGGAACGCGGGGCAAAAAGGAGCCGGCAAAAAACGTCATTGGATGTTTACAGTGAAAATTACGACAAAAAATAAATAAATCATAAATAAAATGTGGATGGAGGCGAATTTCACGAGGTAGGCATACATATGCTGCCTTGTCGTTTCTCGGGATATTGGAATGAAGATAAATACTTTAATGGGCTCGTAAATGGATTTAATTTTCTGTGAGGAAATTCGTAATTTTATGGAAATGTTTTGGTCAGCAATGGGAGGCACTTTTAAGTGCTTTTAGGTGCTTTCAGAATTTTTTTTCCCAAGACCAATTTTCCTCCTCACATCAATAGAGGGTCTGAGGAGAGTTTGTTCAAGTTCTCGACTTTTTAAGATTTTTTGCAGTTGGGTTTAAGACTCCTCGTTGCAACTTTAGGTGTTTTTATGTAAAAAAAGGCCTTCGGAACTCCTTCGAAGGCATGAAAGGACCTGAAATCGGTCTATGAACGCTATTCTCGTTTATCATCTGGACTCACCAATGGCCGGAAAACCCTTCAGGAGGACTGGATAGGGCAATTTGGATCTGTTAAAATTATATTTTCACTTATTCTACCGTAAAAAGCCCTTTTGCTGCCCCCGAGCGTCCTCATTCACTCTCAAGCCGGCTTAAACGAAAGCCAAAGACTCGACGTGGCCTCTTTTTACGCTCACCTCTCCTGATGTTGACCCAAGAAATTTTATGATCTCTTTGTTAAAACCCTTTAAGAGAAGCCCTTCATAACAGAAGACCGCAGATTGTGGGCATAAATAAAATCAACCCTGAAATCCTTGTTTTGTTCCATCCTCCCAACACCTTAAAAGCCACACAAGTTCGTGAAAATTTTGTGGCTCTTTGTTCTGCCGATATTCCTGATGAAAGAACTAAACAAAATTGTGAGAGTCATGGGAAAAATATCTCGACTTGCTTCAAGCCCTAAAATCCTCAGATTTTCAATTACCGAATGAAAAATGGCAGTTGCTTCGCGCCCGTCACTTAGAATTTTGTTTATTTTATCCAGAATGCACACATTTTGTGTCTCGTGCACCATATAAAAGCGCCGCCCGACGCCACAAAAGACTCCTTAGTCGCGCCACCATGCATATTCAGATTACAGATATTCCTTTCCTGACACACAAAAACTTTCAACAATGCGGAAAGCGAAACGTGCATCTCGGGCAAAAGCCCATCGTGGATGACTCGCACTGTGATGTCGGGGATTTTGCATACAATAAATTGTTAGCTATTTTGCATTTCAGTGACACCACACCATCTGTTTTTGGTTCCCAGGGAGCAAGTTTCGATGTAAAAAGTGCATCCAAAGTAGCGCTCTGAATATTTATACTCTTTTTTTCCTCCATCGCTGGAGGCCAAACGTCGCTGCACCACTCATTAATTACAATTTGAGTGGTTTCTTTAGCTCCGTAATCGCATTTGCGGAATAGCAGACTCTGTAATTGATTTACAACAGTGTAAGGGTGTCAGGGAATGCGCGGAATGAAGTCGCTGGAGGGAAAATGGGGGGAAATAATTTTTTTTCTGACCACTCAACTCGCTTTGGTTGAAGCAAGCGGGATGTAGAAGCAGGGAAAAAAGGATTTTCAGTGCGTTTTAAACATTTTGAAAAAGAGTCCAATTTGTCTGTCCTTCTTTTTAGCAAAGACTGCGAAACTAAAGGGTGATAGAATGATTTTTGATTGAACTACCAGGAACGAAACCAGGGGGGTTTGATTGACCAACCAGGGGGAATTGAGCTAAAATTTTAGGATGTTGTAGTCCACGTGTAATCTAAAAAATCACAGAACCACATATAACCTTTATCTCTTCCAGGGATGGAGCTAGAGGCCCCCAAAGTTCCTATGGAGGAACATAACATATTGATTTTGTTTTTTAATAAAATCTAGCAGATAATCCTCGATAGTCAACGTTTTGACCACCAGGGATGGAGCTAGCGGTCCTTTCAAACAAGGATTTTATAAAGTACTTACATGCATTTATCCCCCAACCAAACTTTGGTCATGGCAAAATAAACGACGAGATGGAAAAAATTTCCCTAAACCCGGCTTTTCCTTTGACTAGCGAACGTGAAATCCGAGGATGCTTTGCTATGTTGCATCGCTTTGAAGAGTCACTTGCTTTGAACGCTTTAAAGAGCCTCTCACCGACTCCTTCAGGGTGCGGGGGAAACTGCAGGCTCCACATGCTCAGTTTTAACGAACCAAGCCAATCTCATTAATCTAATTAAAATAAAATTGATGCCTCCATGAATCACTAATTAACTTTATTATTTCATGCTACAGCGAAACCGGCAAATTACGCGGCTTGTTATGTGTTTGTTTTGTAATTTTTTCGCTTGTTCATTACCTGGCTGTTGCTTCGGTAATCTCACTTCTGGCCTGCTTGCACAAAAACTCAATTAACTCTTCCTCTCCCTCGAGGCTCGACACTCTGCCAGCTCGAAAGAGACATTCCCTTTTCGGTCTGAGGACGAAACTTCGGGAGGAGACAGAGAACGGGAATGAATTTTTGAACATCGCTTATCTGATCCGAATTATACTAATTAGGACTATAAAATACATTAACGAGGTGCATAATTTGGTCTTATCAAAAATTAAAATTAATTCCAATTTGCCACAGATCCGGTGAGCCACCGATTACGCGTTTTAATTGATAGAATCCTGTTATAAATTCAGCTGGTTTAGTAAACATGCAGAATGTGCCAGTTTTTGTGATGCATAGCTGGAGACAGCTGACCTCACATGTCACGCTAACGGGGAGATTAAATAAAGGGGAGAAAAAAGAGGAGGTTCCCGGTAACTGGCCAGTTTGTCGCAAAAAGAAGCAAAAGCCAGCATAAAAACCGCAATGTCTAACGTGTTGAAACCAAAACGCTACGTGTCGACATGTGCTAGGGGAGTTCAAATATGGCTCTCCTTTCTCAGTCTGTTTGGGATTTGGGTTTTTGGCTTTTCATATAAATATTTCGATGAAAGGCTTTAGTAGACTCTTCTTTTGAAAATTTCATGATTTGAGACAATTTTGAAAGTTCTGAAATTTTTTTATCCCTCTAGATTTCAGTCCAAGTTCCTATTTTTCTTCTTCCAACATCATGCAAAATTATGAAAAACTGGTTAACACAATTTCTCTTAAATAAAACCTTTACTGAAGCCCACAGGAAAACAGAAAAAATTTACATTTCGAAACATTTTTCTGAATTACAAAAATTGCAAAAATTGGAGGGTTTGAAACTTAGGGGAAAACCTTTTGAGCGAGATTGAAGATGTGGAACTTGACATTTAAAACTGAACTTTATAGAGCCTCGGTTTTCTCAATACATTTAAAACGAATATGAACTTCGAAAAGCACAGCTGAACTGAATTGTCAATATTGCCACGCCCAAAAATTTTAATCAAAGTAAGACAACAACCAGCATGTGGGAATCACAAAAGAAGATTTTATTTGAGGAGAAAATTTTAAACTCCAAGGTCTCAGATCCTTAAAATTCGAAAAAGTTTTTAGCAGGACTGATCAATAAATATTTTAGTAAATAAATATTTAACTAAATATTTTGGTCATAAACATTCGTAAATAAATATTTAGAGCCAATATTCCGTCCTTTTTTGAGTTTTTCGTAAATATTTCGACCTTTTTTGAGATTTTAATGAATTTTTCGGATTTCTCTCAACACTTAACTCACTAGCTTTCTGGAAATATTAGGAAAAGTCGTTAGAAGTTTTTATTTAAGGTATACGGTTCTTAGGCACCTATGTACATCCTATTTTGAGAAACCAAAGACCCTCCTCCTGCCTCTCCTTAGCAGAGAGTCTCACAGTATAAAAATATACATCTACGAGCAATTTTTTTTTCTTTATCAAATAATTTAAGAGAGCTTTTGTTGTTTCTTTGCCTTCGGAAACTTACGGAAAAACTTGAGCATTAACTTCAACAAGTCTTTGCTAGGAAAACATCTTTTTTTTTCGTAAATATTGAACATGTAAATAAATATTTTGATGTTTTTATCGTAAATATCAAATAAATATTTCGACGTTTTTAAATAAATATTTTATTAGGCCTGGTTACTAGCGAACTCTTAAATCTATGTAGGCTTACAATCGGAAAGACGCTTTTGTTGAAAATAAGGTTGCCTGTTTCTTAAAAATTCGTACTTTTGGCTCTTCAAGGGTTCTATGTAAAAGTCACAAGCTAACAAGCCGTAAAATCTTGAAAATGCAGAAAAAGATTATTTCAGGCGATTTATTTTCGCATTCGGACCAGCCAGAAGCGACATAAAAGACAAAAATGGGAGTAAAAATAAAAATAAACTGCAGGCGGTTAAGTCTGCCTTTCAAAGTTGAACATATTGAAAGGAGGGATGGCAGCCGAGGGTATATGAAACAATAATAAAAGTCCTTTATGTGGTGGATATCGCGTTAAATGAGCGAAACGGTTGTGTCTTGAGGAAGATGGAATATGTGAAAGGGACCCGAGCGCCCTCAGGCCTCCTCCTTGTCTCAAATACTCTGTGTGCGGTGGTGCGACAATACGGCCGCAATTCCTTTTGACAGAGACACAGTCTGGGGAGTTCCCGATGTTTGCTATGTACTCTTTTGAGGAGCACATCTCGAGACAACACACTCCGTGCCTGATGCGGAGGGGAGCTTATTATATCGAGCCCCAAAGAAGATGATGTATGTTTATTATTCATGTTTTATGCAATTCACTCGCAACGTTATTGCTTACACGAGGAGCGCCAGCGGAGCGGGCGAGCAGTGAAGAATTTATGGCAACTTGATGATGAAATTTTAGATGCCTTTCTGCGCCGAATTAGGATGCTAGTGACCTCTGATTTTCCATCCCCCTGCTCCTTGTACATGACCCGAGAAGACGATGACGACGCAGCGCGAGTGAATGAACTGTGAGCTCAAAAGAAGGTGGCATGAATGATGGAGATGATTGCAAAAGTCTGTGTGAAGGGCTTGGGAGGGAAAAGATGAAGTTTGAATAAAAGAGTGGCGGATGATTACTTTTGGAAAGTTTACTTTACGCTACTGCCCAAATATTTGCCTTTCGCCATTTGAGGTTCCTCTTGCCGTTCCCCGGCTCGCGACTCGAGTTAAAGTAATTACTGCCAAGAGGATTTTGCGCCATTGTGAATTTAATTAGTATTAAAATAGCACTACAAATTGAAATTGGCTTTTATTTGGAATTCAAGGCTCTTTTGCATTCAGCTGAGCTCTTTTATAGCAGTAGAGTAGCTAGAGTTTCTGGCGTTCATCTTGATCTCTTGTGGCTTTTGAGTCTTGTCCTCATAAATGAAGGAGACTTCGACATTCCCACTTGGGCCATTCCAAAAGTAACTAAATATTTTCGACAGCGAATTGGGCAACTTTGTTCAGTTATTGAAATAAAAATTTTTGTTGCTTTTAGTTTTTCGAAATTCTTACATAGCCGCCATAGAGGTCACCTTGAAAATTCAAGATTTGCGAAAAATGGTCCTCACGTTTGAAAATGTCTCTCCTGAACCACGAACCTGATCAAGATAAATGAGCACTTTTTGCAATCTGCATTAAATTTCCAACAAACTGACGATGAAAAAAAATTTATTCAAAATATATGTTCATATATTTTAGGCTCTTGGTTTGAGGGATATGGCCAAAAATATGCCAAAAATTGACATTTTCCCGTATTGATATTACTCGATTTTTGAGTTTGGTATATTTTTGAGCTGAAAACCTTTAAAACCTAACATAACTCATTTGTCGTTAACATTTAAGAGAAAATTTTGGCAATAGTCCTCCTTGTTTACTTTAAAAGGTGGAGGGGGGGGCTAAATGGGCATTTTAGGAACACCTTACTCGAGCAACGAGAGGTTTAGAAGTCCAATTTTTTTTAAAATTAAAACATAACTCTAGGAGCAGAGATTAAAAGTTGTTTCTATCTTCTATAAGCTTTTTGAACTAAGAAATTTTTTTGCGGATACATATTTTGAGCTTTTCATGCAATTTTTTACCCTTTACTGAAGCCTTTACATTCCTGTTTTTAGTCAAGAACGACTTCATCTGAATGTGATGTTTCTAGCCGTTGCTGTTAAACTTATATTTTTACCTGAAATCCAATTTAAATGGACCCGACGCTTCGTAAACTGATAAGCGTTTCATTGTGCATACTACATCAAAGAGCAAAGAGTCCAACAATTTATTCCCACTTCATAAATCAATTTACAGAATATTCCAGGAAATATTCATTTCACCCTTTCATCAAATATCCACCTAGCTTTCAGCACAATTTGTTTAAATTGAATTTAAATCCTCGTGTTTAACTGCTATGGCAAAGAGCTGGCCTGAAGCTCTATCGTGCGCAATTCCGCGTTGTAATTAAGTGTAACAATGTGCATTATTAAGTGCTGCACCTGTCTGTAGCCACCACAACCCAATTACACGCAGAAACGAACGCGAGTTCGAATAACCACAAATATTGGAGGGAAATGTGTTCCAGCTCCAAACCGAGTTTGCTGAATTTGATGCAGACCCGGAGCGTATCTGAGGTATAAGTTTTAATAACACATTCAATACTCATTTCATGCCGAAATGGAGAGAAACCGGAGATCTTTTGTCATGCCTCGGATTCCACCGAACGGGAGTGCATGAAACATAAATCTACTTGCAGCTGGAACAACACGGTTGCACAACAAACCTATCTGCAATGTAGATTGTGGGCAAATATTGGGGCTCCATGAATTATGCTGTGCCCTAGTTTATTGAGAGTAGAAAGTTTCCAGACCTGAAGATTTAAAGACTGAGCTTTCATAAAATTGAAAATAATTTTTTTGGGCTTATTTCTTCGAAGTCAAAAGTCCAATTTTAAAGATTTTGGTATCACTGGAACTTTTTAATAAATAAATTACCTTTCAGAACCCCACCACAAAACAACTTTTTTCTGCTAACCCTATCTTCTATTTAGGTAGTAATCAAAAATTAAAAAGGATTCAAAAATCATTGCCTTTTCAAAAAATTCTCAGATAACGTTTACGCCAAAATTTCCTTTTTTAAAAAATTGACATAGAAATCTGAGATTTTTAGCGACGAAACTCAGAACCTAGAGAGCTAGCAATTGCTGTCTTTGTCGAGTATCACTAACCTGGGAAAAATTTAGGCCACACACATGCACCCTGAACCTTGCAGATGAATGCTAGAGTGTCCCAACCTGCTTCATTTGCATATACAAGACAACTGGCTAAGCAAACAATGGGCATTAATTTGTTTGTATTGTTCCTGCTGATTGGGCCTTATTGACTTGTATCAGTTCCTGATAGCAATCTGAAACTGGAACGTTTCCGAGAATCTAGTCATTTTCTCTAGAGCTCAGATCCAATGTAAACCGGGTTCGGTTTTGTGCATGAGAAGAAGCAATAGTTGTGGATTCGAAATCCATTAAAAGATTAGGCCTCCGTCTGGCCGAATGAAGGGGCAGCTGGGACATATTCTCGGAAGTATCAGCACGTCATAAAAATATAAGTCGTAAAGCCTCCATTTCAATTACGCAGGAAATCGAGGAAAGTCCAGAAAATTCTGCCAAACTTCCGAGCGTCTTTTTTGCCGCCTCTCACCCCGAATATCGAGAGGTTGGCGGGGATACATGTTTCATGGCCTGCGTTGGACGTTTTACGACGCCAAACCCGAGTACATTGGTGGCCAACAAAGCGCGAGAGCAACAAAAATGGGCATTTTGATGGTTTCTTTTTATATCGAAGGCACAGTTTAACGTCCCCTCTTCGTTTTATTGTTATTTTATTTTTATTTGTGGAGGAGAATTTTCAAGAACGCTCCGCGTTTTCGCATAAAGAGTGAGAAAATTAGTCTCCTTTTGGACGAGCGACAAATAAAAGTGATGTCGGGGTGCGGATTTTTTGTCTCCCTTCTATGGCATTTAATAAAAACGTCCCATTGAGGATTATAGAGCTTTGTTTTTTCCTCTCGAACCATAGAGAGGGATTACTAGAGAGATAATTGGAAAAGTTTTTAGAACCTTTTTTCGTGAGAATTTGCTAAATTTTTACAATAAAAAATTATGGCATTTTTGGTTTTTTGATAGTCCAATATGGTCAATAATTTTAGGGGTTTGCATTTGGAATTTATATTAAAATTAAAGTAAACTGATGTCCGAAATTCTTAAAACGAACTTTCCCTTTAAAAATTTATAGGAAATATTTTTGCTTTAAGTATCTAAAAATTTTTTTAAATCTTAAACTATGTAATCTCAGAAATTAAAAAAAAAAATTGACAGAAAATAAAACGAAATTCTGCACCTCTTATCCCCTCTAGTATTATAAGCTCTATGGCTCCAGGCAACTGTGTACCTTCGCCAAACTCGGTCCTGGAATTTAACGGCGATCATTCGGCACGCTCAGTAATGTTTTATTATTTTCTCATTATCATGAAACGCTCATTAGATTAATCTTTGGCCGCTCTTCCAGCGACACGGCTAATGGCTCCGAAGCAAATCCCCCCGGATTTGTAGAATAAAGCGGCAAGGAGATTGTGGAAGTTATCACATGTCGAATGGGCCCGAATGTAATGGCATTATTATGTACCTGTCCCGTGCACCTTTTCCTTTCTCATGCCAAGACAAAAGGCTGCCCGGGCCTCGAGTACACGGTGGGGAAATAAATTTTTCCGGTCATCGTGTCATAAATATCTGAGGGCGACTCTCTCTCTCTCCCCCCGTGTCCGTTTGTCCAGAGCCCACTTGTATCACCTGCCGTGACTTTTCGGCATCCTATACCCACGTGTGCTAGACTCACGGCAGAGTTATGATCTGGATCAGAATGGCTCTAAAACGGTTCGCAGAAATCCCTTTCGCAAACACCCATCCGGGATGGCAAATAACGAGAGGGATTGTATGAATTCCAGCAACAAAAAAGACTCGTATGCGGCTACCAGATGAATGCTAAGCTCCCTAATGTACGGCAAACAATGAGACTAAAGGGTTGTCGTACGGTTTGATTGCTTACGGGTATTTGATTCGGCTCCTTCTAAATTGTCGCCGCTTTTACAGCAATTGCACGTTTAGAGGCCTGCTTTTGTTCGATTGGGGGCTCGAGCAAATGCAATTAGTTTCCTTCATGTTCGAGCAGCGGAAAGTTTTGAGTGCCGCAAATGGAGTTATTTACTTTAATTCAGCCAAAGGGGAAACTTTCGTCTTTCGCAGTCCAAGTCTTGAGCAGCTTTCGGGAGAATTGCTTGCAAAGTTTTCTATAATGGGAGATTTATTCAAGTTGGGTAGCAAAACAAAGTTATGAAAATTTACAAACAAATATTGAAAAGCTTGTTTGTAAGAAGCCGTCAGTGAGCCCAAACTTTGATATTCCTTTGATTCGAAACTAACTGCTTCAGTTATCAATTTTTCTTTGTAACAGTCTTAAGGCTTATCCGCTTAAAATTTATAACTTCACTTTAATTTTCATTTGAAAATTTATCAGATTAAACTGGGCTGTTTGAGCCTGGTGAAAGCCAAAACTTTTGGTATGTTCTAGTCAAAATTTTTACTCGTGTTACTTCACATTGGGGCCTTGCACCTCGACTTTGAAGTAGCGTTAGTATTCGATCACCTCCAAACCGATCCTCACAAAAAAAAAAATAATAATAATAAAAAATTTTACTCGATTCAACCCAATTTTTGACCTTTGAAAAAAGTTGAACATTATTATTTTGCGCCTTTTGGAGTATCGCGAAGCTCCAAGTAACTTTACTTCCTTTTGGAAGCTTTCACTTGACAAAGGGCTCAATATCTTTCTCGATTTCTTCACTATTTACCTCCTTAGGGAAAGAATTTTTGACCAGGAAGAGCACATTTCGACTAGGAAATTGACTAAATAGATTCACCAAAATAACCGATTTTACTGCAAAAATTTTCTCAAAGCTAATTTCGGGGCTTATGCACTTTAGGACTTCGTATCTTTTTCAACTGCTTTTGCCAGGCTAAACTATGGAAATTTAGAGCTTTTACGAATTATTTTCTTGGCCGGGGTTAATGTGTACTTAACATACTGCCTGAGAAATGAACAAACGAATTGCAGGAATAAAGAAACCAGTTGTCTGTTGCAATAAGGGGCCAAGGAAAGCAAGAAACTCCACAATCCAAGAACCGTCCAAAGTTTTATTTTTCACATTTTGTCGGTCGACCCGAACGTCTCAGGACAGTACCTCTTGGCGATTTCGTTGAGGGCAATCTTGCTGTTCTTGTCCAGGTCCAGGCCGTTCTCGTAGGAAAAGTGGTTCCAAATGTGCACCCCGAATGCCCCCTCGACCTTCTCCATCACAAGGTCCAGATACTCCTCCTCGAAAAAGTACGTGTAGTTATCAAAGCTGACGGGGTAGAAGAACTCCGGAGGGTAGACCCTGAACCCGTCACAATTCCCAATCGTCGCCTCTTTCAGCTTGGACTTGCCGTGGCAGATCTTCTTGATGCTTCTGCGGAAGGGGGCCAGGCTCTGTGGGAAGTCATCACTGTAGTAGTTGGTGGCAAAGTCCTCCAGCACCATTTTGGCCATCTTGCGGCCAGTGGGATCGCTGCCAAAGCTGAAGATGGCCGTACCCAGGTCCAGTTTGGGGGAGTCTTTTTCCACGGCCGCAAAGTTCAGCCCGACTTCGGAGAGGGAGAACTTGGAGATGTAGTCGCCGTCCACGTAGACGCCGGCATGCTTGTAGAGCATCACATAGCGGAGGAGGTCGGAGACGTGGGCGGGGAAGAACTCCTCTTTGGCAGTCAAAACATTGTCGCAGACACCCTCCCCCGGCGTGTCCTTCGTGTACGACTTGGCGTTGATGTGCTTCACGTGGACGTTTTCCAGCGAGACCAGGACGTCCCAGAGCGGGCCCGGCTCGAAGAAGTCCACGTCCATGAGGTACACGAAGACGTTCCAGTCCGAATTCATCCGCGACGCGCTCTCTATCGAGCACAGCTGGCGCGCACTCAGTCGGGCCGTGCGGTCCTCGGGGCCCCTGGTTTCGATGAAGAAGACGTTCTTGGGACCCCGAGGCTCCACCTTTGACTCCACAATTTCATCAGAGTCGTTGTCGTTGGAGCTATTGGGTGGTGAATCACGAGGCAAGTAAGTAATTAGGGAGATGACTAATAGGGACGTGAGGAAGAGGTAGAAGCAGGCGCTGTATTTACGAGCTAGAGACTCGAGACTCTTCATGATGGGAAGTAATTACGAACTGCGTTGAAAATGATGAATGTAGGCGCGCACTTGTTAGAATGTCGCAAGTGGCTTGTATTGTCTTCCCATGCTCGTTGGGTAATGGGGTTTGCTCCAGATACGTTTCTAGACAAACATGAGGGCAATTAAGAGAACTCACAGCTGCTCTTTCGCCGCACTTGTCTCCACTAAATTCAAGATCTGATGTGTCCTGGAATTTATTCATTGGAACCGGGTAAATTTACCTAACTTGAGACTTAGGAAGACATTTCTGTGTCAATTAGAAACTGATGCAAACAATTAGGCCCCAAAAACTCACGATTAGGGTTCAGAAGCTTTATTTATCGAAAAGATAAATATTCTTCGGGGAAAAAAAATCATGCAAAATCGATTATAAAGCTTATGAGTGCATTTTCAAAATTATGAAAAGGCATTCAAGCAAAAATCTATCCATCTTATCTTCTCAAAATTTTGAAAATACACCCATAAGCTTTATTATCGATTTTGCTTGATTTTTACCTGTAATTTTCAAACGTAAGTCCAATTGAAATACAAAAATTTTTCTTCTATACAAACTTTGGGGGCCCCTAGCTCCGTTCCTGTACATGGTAGGGGTCACATGAGGTACCATGATTTGCTAGATTTTACACAAACTACAACATACTAAAATTTCAGCTCAGTCGGATGTAATATAAGGAGTTTTCATATAAAAGTAAAACACCCCCCATTCCGCCCAAAGAGGGGGTGGGGGTCTAAACTTATTAGTTTACACTCTTACAGACTAGGTTCTACACGATGCAAAAAACTGTAGCTCTCTAGCTGTTCTAGTTCTTGAGTTATAAAAACTAAAAACTCAGAGGTTGATTTATTGCTCTCTTTCATGATTTGAGAAAGCCAAAAATTTACCGCCAATTGGTTTTCCTTTACAATCAGTGGTTTGTTGATTTTTTCGATTAAGTAGGTAAAAAGTGCGAAGATAAAAATTCAAAGAAGAACGAAAAACTCATCGACAGATGAAAGACTTGGAGGATCAAAGAGATAAAAGAGAAGGAAAATGCATTCAAACAGTTAGGATTGTCAAGAGGATTGAGCATTGTCGAGACATCAGAGTGCATGAGGAAGATAAGGGGCAAATTCAAAAGTAGAAAAATGCAATTGACGGCACATATACTTATTGTACAAAAGTTGATTCATCTGGAGACATCCTCTTACAGTGAGGGTTCAAGTTAAGGCCTACTTTTATGATCATTTGAAACATTATAAATTTAACAAAGCGTTCAGCTAAATTGGGCGCCTTAGAGCGGATATGGGAGCTGTAAAACTGAAGTGGGATGGGGAAATAGCGCCCAAGAGGAAAAGTAAGCGCCGCAGTTCTCAGTTTGCCGAGCTCTTAGAGCTAAAATGGCCGCCCTTAATGCTGTAGAAAAAGTCCCAAGATTTTAATTGGACACCATAAAGCAGAGTAGAGGCTCCAGGATTTGGGCACCCTAGAAGTCGAAAAGGATTTTTACCCAAAGCTTACGATCTCCCTATTTTTTCAAAAGAGCGTTACTCAGCATTCCTTCTCCCAATCACTTAATTTTTTGTTGTCAATGTACTCGAAAAATAATTCCAATAAACCATATCCTCATCTCAGAAATGCGTTGTATAACGCACGTTATTTCCTGCCATTTTTTGAACAAAGAAATCACGTGACTTGCCACGTGCCAATAAAAGCTTTAAGAGTCGAAAATGGGTTAAATCGCAAAAACTGCCCAGGATCCAAAACTGCCATAACCTCGGGTGACCTTCAATATGTAGTAGGTGCATGTACGTGAGTGCTGAGCTGGGGGTGGTGGGAGGCGGTAGGGAGGCAGTCAGCTGATGGCAGTAGTAAAAGAATTTATGAATGAACGCGCTGGAGCGAGTACGCAGGCCCGAGAGAAAGCTCGAATGCTCTCCGGATGTTTGTTTACAAGCGAACGAGCCGCCACCGGTGGAAAACGGACCGCCAAAACAGGGAGAGGATCTCATTGATGCTGCGTTGGAAGCTGCGTTGCTCTCAGAATCGTCCTTATCAAAGTTATCCTTTCTCTTCCATTGCGTGTGTTTTGCTTTCTTGTCGTACACTCGGTTGTCTCTGAAACAAAAACAAAACCATATTTCCGCACGAATATTTAAACACTCTGTCAATATTTAGTTAAACTTTAATTGGTTCCTCGAACATGGCCCCGAGCTGTTGGCAAAAACATAAATTTTCGTCGCCCTGAATCCCGAATCCGAGCACAGCTTTTTGTTCGCTCGAGAGCGATGACGACAAATATATTCTTGGGAAGGCAACAGGATTCCCGTACGACGAGGTCGAGCACGCTGTGCCAAGCTGGGCCGAATGGAAAGTGGAAAAGTGAAAATGTACGAGCTGTGTGCTGGCGGTGGCTCATGTGAGAGCGACACCAGATGAAAAAATTCCACTTTAAAATTTCTCCTAGCACTGAACACTTGCAATCAGACCCGTGCCGAACCAGTTCGGATGGTGACGTCACGCGGATAAGACGCAGCTCATTTATTATCGCCCGTGATTGGGACTAGAGAGAGAGAGAAAGAGAGTAACAAAAAAGGACCCAAAAAACTCGAGGGACGAGGAAAAATGGTGCCGAATTTGTGAAAACAGTCAACCCAAAAGCAATGAAAAGGTTTCAAAAAGTTTAGTGGAAAAATATGGGAAAGTCCGGGAAAAATAGTGAAAAGTGAGTGCTCAAGGACACGACAGTCGCAGCAGTGGGAACCAAGGAGCTGGTGATGCGGTACGTGGAGAATCGATAGATTCCTCTTGCTCGCGCAATAATTACATAAGTGAGGGCAGGAATTCGTCCGTTGCATAATTTGTGATAATTTGCTGCTTCGCCTCCCCACAGACCATAATCGGCTCTGCTGGAATCTGAGAACTTTCCTCTTCTTCCTTCCCTCTCTATTTGCATGTCCATTAGAGTGTTGCATGGACTAGAGGAATGTGGGAGTGTTTGCTCCGAGTACGTTAATCTCATGTGCAAAGTTGCGGCTCAGGCATCTATCACGTTGTTCCGTTCGAGTTTTAATTTAAGAACCGAAGTAATGTGGCGGAGGTGGTTACCACACCCCCAGGACTAGTGCGAGCACAGCGGTGTGAAAATAGCGTTCCGAGTAGGAGCCCAAAGGTGCAAAGAACGAACAATAGGCCTACTAGTGCTTTTGTTCGGCGTCAGCAAAGCAATATCCAGCACCCTTGTGGGAGATGAATGAAATTAAGTTCCGCCAAAGCGAGAAGGGCTTTTCAGTCGGATACTGATATATGCATTTCGAATCCCTTGTTTGTGTATTTCGTAGCGAAACAGTCTTCCTTTCAATTATTCATGACTTCATAGGATTCGAGATCTCGCAGAGATAATCAGAATTCCGGGAATCTGGGTCAACGAGAACCTTTTCTGGGTCAATCACGTCCTCTGGAATCGCATCAACTCCGACGAAGTATCGTGTTTTCCCATTTGAATAGTTTTGTGCAACTGTCAACGCCACTTGAAAGTTTCTCCGTCCTCCCGTGACTGCCAGTGTGCGAACGACTGGTAGCGCGTTGCCAAACTTTACAAGTTTCATCATTAATCAACTATTGCCAGCTATTATGTCCCCTAATATCTCGACATTTAACGACATTTATGGCAACTTCCGGATTTTATGGCCTAATCTTCAAAAGCACTAATTACCACCAATGTTTGGGGTCACCTATTATTAAAATGGGTGGTCATTTGGTGACTCTCACTTCTGCTAATATGTTTTTAATAAATTAACTTAATCAGGAGTACCTCCGTTAATAGACAAAAAATTGTGGAAAATTCAATTTAATGAAAATTTTAGGTTTGGGGTTAAACTGAAAATCGCGTCATTTTTCAATATTAAGAATTATGGTATTTTGTTCCGTATCTCAACTATTTTCAAGCAAAAAATATACAAAATTTTAATTTGGAAAAGAAGTTTTCATGTTTTTCTATCTTAGAAAAATAAATCGAGAAGACCCTGATTTTTTCGGATTTAATTTTTTAAACAAAAATAAATCAAAAATTTTGAAGCAAAACACTTTTTTTCAAAGTTTTACTTAAATTTATTTATTTTAATATTTAAAAACCAGCTTTGTCCTAACGAGTTTACTAAAATGAAAGGATGCCAGAAGAGAAAAACAATTACGAAGTGAGAGTGAAACAATTGAAACGACCCCCCCCAAATTCTGTTTATTTTGTTTCCGGCCTCACCGTGAAACTTTGCAAGACTCTCGTCGTTTATTGCTTCGTTGGGAGCCTCGGTGATGGAAAATATGTAGATACTTTAGTGAAGAGCGATGAAATAATGAAAACGTGGACAAAACCCTCATCCCGGCAAGCAACTCTGAACAACGGAGAGCAATCATTGTTGGACTACGCAATATAGCGGACAAAATCATCATCATTATCCGAATGAAGGCTGAATGGACTGCCGACGACACAACACGAGTAAAATAGAGCTGCGAGGAATTATGGGCTTTGCGCTAGAGTACAATAAAATAGCAATAACATTTTAATCTATTACACAAAGACTTGAGACTACAGAATGGAAAACACGGGCGCACGCTGCAAGGCACAGCTGGAGTGTAGCGATAAGCGGATGATGGAAAAAAGATTGCGAGAAAAATGTCGAATTCGAGAAAGGTCGTGTTGCCAAAATGGGAAGAGTTATGAATAATAGGGCGCCAAAAAAGTTGACCCACAAAAAGTTTTATCCAAAAATCCGTTTCTGCATCAAAAAAACTAAAATTATTCCCCCATACAAAACTTTGAGATCATCTAGTTCTGTCCCTGTAAGAGATTGCCAGATTTGCTAGATTTTGCACCGACTTCAACATACTTAAATTTTATCACAATTGGATAAAGTATGTAAAAGTTTCATGCAACGGGAAAACCTCCTCGTAACATCCCTGACCAATTTTGGGTAAAACTATAACATTTTGCCCGACCTCCATATTACACGAAGTAACAAAGAAAAACCGCAGGTCCCCTAGCTCTTATATGTAGTTTTGCAAAAGGAAAAACAGACACACCTAGAAAATGCTTTAACCCATTACGGGGTGGTGATACGATTAAGCTCATTTTTGATAATTAAGCTTTTATTGGCCCCCGGATAAAAAATTTGAGGTCATAAAAATATATTGTATATTTTGAATATAAATATTTCAACTATAAAACACATGTATTTTTTTTCATCCGCATTCTCAATTTTTTAAAATATATATGCATCATATATGTCATACTTATGTATGTGAAATTAACAAAAAACATATTTTTTCATCATTGACTTTTGAAGCCTAGTTTAAGCCTTTGAAAAGTCTTATTTTCGAAGAACTTTATTTTTCACGTTAGGTTTGACTATTAGTATTGAAGGCCTCATGTCAGGAAAAAATTCCAAAGATAAAGTCCTTTGGCCCTAAATGGGTCAAAATAGGGAAAAGTGACAAATTCAATTTTATTTACTTTCTGGCGCCCTACTTACAAGGTTCGTGACAATATCTCACGACACACGGGTACTCTTTCGACAGCTGTGACTGATTAGAGGAGCAGCAGGATTTCAGCAGACTGCAAACATTTGGAGACTCGACAGTCGACCTCATGAAGGCCGTAAAGTGCAGGAATTACTGTCCCCGAGCTGCAATTAGCACACATTCAGTTTGCCTTTTACAGCTATATCGCTTATTTACGATTCGTATTTCCCCATGGACATCCAAATTACCACAGTAATAATCAAAGTCGTCCTACACGAATCCATCTTCCTCCCACAGCGTTGCTGGCCCGGCTCTTGTAATAAACGTTATTTACAGTAACCAGCAGAAAGCAAATAAAGCAACTTTGTGGGGACGTGGGAGGAGAGGGAAGAGATCTCCGGACACATTACCTATTGCAATATTTATTTTTATCGCTCTCACTCACTCCGTCGACGCCGCAGAATGGCAGCATAGATCACACGAGCAAGCATGCAAAAAACATGAGGGATTTTTATTCTGCTAATGTATGGATTTCTTTTGTCGAGCCTCACTGGGGGTCTGCCACCAGACCAATTACCCGCCCTGCGATGGTGCGGACGTCTGGTGCTTCCCATCTCATTACTGTGCCATGTCACGGCGAGGTTTATGGAAAAAAGCACATGCAGAATGTATGAATGCACGTAAAATAACACGAAAAGTTAGATGGATGAGTGAAAAAGATCCACAATGTCATTCTGGTGGCATGTTTGTGGGGAATCGGGGGTCGACAGCATCCCAACCACATTTCCATACAAAATTGTTGTTTTGCCATTGCCTTGTCGGGGAACATAAACAAAATGAGAATGGTCATTTTTACTCGAAACTCCATTGAGAAAGGACGTACTTGAGCGGCAAAAGAGACCCATGCACGTGCTCCATTGTTAATTCATGCCACCCGAAACCAGGCTCTGTAACTCGTTTTTGATAGCGGGACAATGGTGGCTTGTCGTACCTGGGAAAATAAATTTGCAAATGGATTAAAGGGAAGTCGGAGCAAAACATTTGTGTTTCGCTAAAAGATTAATTCCACTCTGAATATGCATGAGTTCCAGTTTTTCTCTCTCTCTCGCGGTTCTCTCGCAGACGGGTAGGTGACTCGGTAGGTGCCAGGTGAAAGTTTTGGCAGCTCATTTGGTCACATTTAAACTCTATTTTTTCCTCACTTCCAACCTTGTGAACCTTCAATCGCCAAGTTTGCTGACCATTTTTCTCCCAGGTCAAAGTATTATTTTTCAAGGCCTTCAATGGCAAAGATTTAGGGGTTGGGCAAAGGGTCTCGGATGTCCACAAATTTTTTTAGTATTTTAATATGTCAGGTTGCTCTTTGAATTCTAAAATTCCGCAATTGCGTTCGGGTACACAACAATGAGCTCATCTATGTGGTACAGCCTAAAAAACCCATGTGACAATGTGCCAATTGTCAACTGAGAAAATTCAATCAACACACAACCATTGGCCAATTTTGCGAGTCAGGTTCCGCTATTGCTTTTTTAGGGGAGGGTCACAAGTTCAGAAATGGACAAAATCAATCGTTTGAGGGCCTTTAGAGATAAAGATTCCGATTCAGGGGCAATTACAGAATCCAGACATGGTGAAGATAGTATTAGCGTCAAAAGGTAAAATCCTAAAATTTTTGCACATCGAATTTCCACAATTTGATATTCGTTCACTCGGGAAATTTTTCTCGTAGCTCTAACTCACCTCTGTGGTACATGAATCGCCAATAAAAATGAATAGAAGGCTGTCATACTTGTCCCTTTGATCAAGGAAGAAAATAAAAAGGCATTGGAAAAAATGAAAATAAATAAACCAAATGGAGTGTCGTTGAACAATTTCTACTCGCCGAATGTTTGAGATTTGCAGTCAAATTTGCAGTCAAAATTTTAAAACTCAGTTCTCTGAACACACGAGGAGCTTATTAAATTTTCTATTATGCTCGAGATCAAAACGGGATTTGCCAAAGTTTCCCCAGTCGTCAGCTTTCAAGAGGAGATTTGGCAACAGCTCAAGTAAGCTCGAAATCTCAATTAATCCATTACACGTCTCGTTAGGCGAATCCACCTGTTCTCAAATTCGCATCTTGCTGAAATGTTGCTCAACTTTCTATGGATTTACAAATCCACCAGACTCTCGTGGCGGAACAGAAAACGAGCAGGCTCCTCTCTCATGCCAGCAAATCGGCTTTCAAGCGTGCTCGAACACCAGCTGCAGCTAACCTCGCTTTCAAAGTGCTGCTCCAATAATTTCCCGTCTTGCAGCTCTGCATCCTGCAGCCGACTGTCTGGCGCAGTGAATTGCCAGATTCAAGTCTGGCGTAAATAGCCGACCCTGATGTCGCGAGACGTCTCCTTTTAATTACTTTGCCACAGCAGTCTTCCAAGTTGATGGCATCTGACAACTCAGACAGCCAATATTTATAAGCAATTACTGCTATTAGGGACGGCGACTCTTGCTGCCTTCATCCATGCACTTTCTCGTGACACAAACAGTTGGGATTACATTACTGTTTTTCTGCAATGGCGAGGGCTGTAGCGGGAATGTCATCGATCGACGTGTGCGTCGAGTCATCGGAGAATAGTTTATCATCACAATAACGTTTGTGCTGCAATGTCGGCTGTCCAGCTCAACATCAGGTGACCATCCGGGATGGGATTATGTTCGACGTTCGGCAAAAAAATGAGTAAAATTGAATAAATGATACATGTTGACTTAAAATGGATTAAAAGGGTACTCGAACAAAAATACTCAAAAATAAAAGCTTTCGGATTTTACGCTACTCAAAACAAGCCTGTTCGATTTTTCTGTTTTGATCTCTAGAACTAAAGTATTTAAAATATTTTAGACATCCAGGTCTATTTTGACTCCAAATCACACCTCCTACTCCGGGTGTAAATTTTACTGTTAGAGACCATCACAAATTAAGTTTGTTGACTTTTGAAGGTTTTTAGCAAAAATAAACAAAAATTCAACTTTTCTGATATCTTTGGTCATATTTTAAAAACTCATAAGGAAATATTTTTACTGAATAAAATCGCCTCAAAATGTAAAATTTTGAGATCATTCAAAATATCCAAAAAAGGTTTTTTATCATGAAAATTCATCCCATGGCTGGATTGAAGAATATTATTCGCGTCATTTCTAGGGTAAGAGCAAAAGATTACTGGCATTTACCAAAGATATGATGCATTCCAAGAAATTTATTTTAGATTATCTACAAAGAGATCGAAGAAATTTCTGAAAATTCAGAGGAAACACATCAAACTTGTGACGGACTGCCAAGTCAAATGAAATGATGAAAAAGAAGAACCTCCTTCCTTTGAATTCTGATGTGTTTTATAGGCATTGTGGCTTAGAGAAGGAAACTTCTGAACATATACTTCGGTTCTTTGATAACGTGAGACCTGAACCCATGAGCTTCATCAGAATCTCCCCATCGAACAAGAAAGCAGGATTCTACTGCCAACGAGGCACACTCTTAGGTGCCTTGGCATGATACTAGGACCACAAGTGCAGAATGGGCTACAATCAGATCTGCAAAGGAACTGCGTAAGCCACTTGCCTCAAATCTAAAACTAACTAAATAAATATCACAAAAATTTTTTACCAAAAATTTAATACAGTTTCAAAATGTGCTCAACTATTTCTTTGAATCGGACGTCTGGTTGGGAAGGAAAAACCAAAATGTTAGGACTATTTCAAGGAGACCTTGATGGCAGCTACGTCGAAATTCAGAAAACTGACGAAATTTACATGGTTTGACCAAAATCGGAAATTCTTCATATGACCCATTTTGTTGGCAAGTTTGATTGAAGTAGAAAGGTCGCCTTTCAACAGAACCACAGTCACCAAAAAAAGCTAAAGTGAAACCAAACGAAAAGGTTAAATGCGAGGGACATCATACTCGTATCCTCTATTTGCCATCGAGCCGGCGAGTTTTGAAAGGACATGTTCATTGAATGTGGATTACTTGAATTGGAGGAGCGCTCTCCTGGGATCGGAAAAATACAAATGGAGTGCTTCTGCTGAAAGAGATATAAAACTTTTTAAGCGCCACTCGGATCCATTAAATTTTGTACTCCCCGAGCTCAGATGTTGAGAAGCCTCTGGAATGCTCGTTAGAAACTTTCCAGTCGTAAGATATTAAATTTTTACAGTCAAACTTGCAAGACAATGAACAATTTTACTAGCCTGCCATGTGCGCGTGCTTCTTCCATTAACGTAATTGTTTCAGGAAAAGAAGTTGCCTCCGAGATTTCTCGGAAGGGTTCGCTGGGAGAGCAGAGAAGATAGTTTCTTTGTACCCTTTTGAGGATGTCAAAAGCAATGGAAGACATTTTTTGATTAACTTTCTTGCTTTTATGGAACATTGAACATTGTTGCGTAGGCTACAGGTTTTCAGAGCTGCTGGGATGCAATTGCTTTTATGAGAAATTCAGAGAATGGTTTTGGAAGGTTTTTTCCGTTCAAAATTGGCTTCCATGAACTAACTACGATCGGAATCTCTGTTTCCTTCAAGAATACCGGCAGTTTACCTGAGCCTTTATGTCTAATATTCTCATTTTCTTGGAAACCCTAAACCTAAATCCGACAGTCAGGAGTCTGTTCATGCTTCAGATGTCTTATTTTCATCTGGTCATTGCCCGTGATAGCATCTCGGACCAAGATAAGACTCGTATATTATCTTAGTCTCTCCCTATGGTGTGCTTTCCCTAAGGTCTCTCCCGTTATTAAATACCTTAATAGAAGTCCCAAAGCTCTCTCGTACAATCTACGCGTTAAATGCTCTATTTATTCCAGGCACAGTCTGGGAATTTAATGTGAAGTTTCACAAACGAACCATTTCCTGTGTTTGACGATTTTTCTGCTCGGTTAATTTCTCGGTTTTCTGAGAAAACAATAATTTTGTTCAACTAATTAACGCTTGAGAAAATTCAATTTCACAAAAGTGGCAGAAACACAGATCTCAAAACCCAGGAGACTGGATGTTTGTGGTTCTCCCACAGAGAACAGGGAAGAAAAACTTCATTCAGTTACATAAATGTCTCCTTTCTATGCAAATGTCGACGCAAACGAAAACGTCGGCTCCTCCCAATTACCGTTTGAAAAGGTGAATTATAGTGCAAGGAACTGTGATTTAGTGAGAGGTGCGATCCAGCTCACCAACCAGAGGAAACACGGAATTAGCGTCGAATTTCCCAAAACGAGCAGAGGCATTAGCCTAAGCCAGAAACAATTTCGCTGACAAATATTTCCTTTGACAGTGTTTGCGGAAGGCGTCTCGTGGAAAATCCTCGTGATTTCCTCGCCGTTTTTCCGACACGTATGACGCGTAAACAAACCGACAAAATTATTTATGTCGTCTCCACGATAAATTACACTGACTTTGGCGGTCCAAATTGAAGTTTAATCCCTTTGGAAGAATAGCGACGGCTTCGTGTCTTCGTGAAAAATGTATGAATGTGCCCCTAATCCTCGCAAAGTTGAGGTGAAACGATTCTGTATCTGCTGCAAACTTTTTGTTCCATTTTCCCGGGCTGGCAAGGAGACGCTCTCTTGCAGCTTTTTGTTCCCGGCGTCACTGAAGTAATTTAAAACTTTTTCATTCGAAACACAAACGGAGGGAGACGGAGAGAAAGAAAACCAACACAAAACTTGCTCCACGGAATGTTGCGATGCTTCGAATGGGGTGAAGTAATGCGGAAGTTGCAATTTGCTTGATGTGTTAATCTGGAATAGCGAAAAGCAAAGTCGTGCGCTGCATAGCTCTTTGATTCGGATCAAACTGAGCATCCTTTCAAATGTAGTTACATTTCTTCGAACGAAAACTCAACTAATTGGCCAGAAAAACAAAACTTTCCGAACAAAGGAGCAGAGGCTTCACCGACTCGGCCACAGTAATTGGCTTAGATGTGCTTTCCAGTCGGGTGAGATCAGGCCTGTCTGTTGGAAACAAGTGAACAAGTTCTAGAGCTACAACCATTGCTCTTTGAAGCCATAGATTTGTTTTTTTCGCAGTAATATTTTGCTCGGTTTCTGGTGCAAGGTTCCTCGGCAATTTATAATTTGATTCGTCCATTTTAAAATACCTTCAATAATTTTTGAAGGAATTAACTTACAATGAGAATTAAGGAATTAAGAGATGTAAGAAAAATGTTGGGTTCGGTTTTTATAACTTGTTCTGGTTCTAAAAATGACAAAAATGTGCCTGAGTAAGGCTCACTTTTTCTCGACTTTTCTCTAGAAAAATGAGTCATAAAAACCCAACCCAGTATTTTTCTGGCATCTCTTCATTAAACTGAAAGATTAAACCTGCTTTGACCATTGTAAGTTAATAGTTACAAAAAATATCCGGTGCTAATTTGCAACGAGAATGGACTTTATAGACATTGAGAAATTTCTAAAACAACCTAAATTTCCCAGAAACTGGATACGACTTTTCTCAATTCGAATATCTTAGACATAGAAACCTAGACTGTCCTCCCATGATACTTAGACACCTAAAAGGGCCTAAGAACCACCGCACATAAATCCACAAAGTTCTCCAACGATTAAAGTATGTGCCATTTATTAAATCGAAAATTTTTCCTTTGACCATAAAGCCTAAAACCCTAAAGGAGAAATAATTTTTAAGTCCCAAAAACATTCAATCCACTCCAGAAATTTAATACATTCAGAACTATTCTTTGGGAGCTTCAGGGATTTTAGTCAACTAAAGAGTCCTCTAAAATTTCAAGCAAGTAAACATCAAAGTTACATTCGAAATCTGCAAAATACTATAAAAGTCAGCTGAAAATGTCAAGGTGTACAGCATGGAGTAAGTTAACATGAGAAAAGCCCTTTATCCATAGAACCTATATCCCTTGATCGTATTAACGGCTTGACTTTCATGAGAATGTTTCCTTTTGTTGGTCTTTTACCCTTCCATGAATCAGTTTGTACCCCACTAAATGGATTTCTTGAAACAAACAGAAACATTGAATCCCAATAGGGGGTCTAGGGCTACTCTCTGTGGCAAGAAAAGTTGTGCATGAAAAATTGCAAAAATGAAAAATATCTTCTACAACTCGCTCAAACACGCACAACGAAACTTTTACCAGCAAAGTGCACGAAAAAGAGCAAGAAAAATCCATTTTCCCGCACTCGCTGGAGCATCTCCTCTTTGTGCTGCTCCGATGACAAATTCCACACAGACACTCGCCCAGACGCTGTTGTCAACGACCTGGAACGTGCTCAAAAATGTTTATGAATGGAATAATCAGATTATGCCTACTCTTTCGGAGAAGTGCAGTGATCCAATTCGTCTGGAGCAAATAAAGGAGCTTACGTGAGGGAATCGTCTCAAAGCAGAAGGAGGGAGTCAAAGGTCTCTCAACAAATTATGCTCGTGCTATCGGGAACACTCCCTCGAATAGCATTGAAATTGAGATGTATGGGAACACAAAGCATGTTAACAAGCCGCTCATCTCTCGAACTGCTGCAAAACACGCAAAACTGTAATTCTCGTTCCCATACCCTCTGGCTCGCAGTTTCCATTTCGAGCCAGCATCGGAGCTGGGAGGGGACGCGTCTGCTCAGACGATACGGTTGTTTGTCTTGGATCAGCGAAACAATGAGACAAATCGATTCAAATGCGTGGCGCGAGCAACAGACTGTGACTCACACCTCTGCCAGAAAAGCGCGGCTTCGAGGCATTTAGAGTCGCGTTGGGGAAAATTTTTCATCTCGACGTGCTTACGACGCGCTTAAATCAATCTTCCAACATTGTCACGCTGATGAACGAATTGAATTAGGAGGAGTAGGAAGAGGCTGTTGATTTAAGTGTGTGGAATCAAAATAGAACGTGGAGATATGCTTTATTTAACTTTATCGAGATTGATTCCATACTTCCTTGTCGCTTTTCTGATTTCAGGCGCTTTGTAACTCTTCCGAGTGAGGGATAAAAATATGAAGAAAAGCCTCGGGAGGGCTTAAATTAAATACCACGTTCATGGCTCTTTTTACTCGGCTTTTGCCAGGCTCTTACCTCGTAGAAAGCTCATTAAGGTATCAAAAGATTACTTCATGGTTTCACAAAAAGGCTTTCCGAGAAAAGCTCTGACTTTTGACAGGGTTGCTGAATTTGCCAGCCAGAGAGTTTCATGTTGAGGTGTCCAATTAGTAAGAGGAGAAAAGAGTTTTTCAAAATGTCAATAAAGTTAATTTTTGACTGTCAGGTAATTTTTCACTGAAAAGCCTGAAAAGCAATAATACGGTGGTTTAAAAGTTTATATCAATGTCTGAAAAATTTAGCTGAATTTTGGAAACTTGATTTTTCTATACCAAAAACAGGTTTTACCTATATTAAAAATATCTAGCTTTTGCTGGTGTTTAATTGGATTCTGGTCTTTAATTTGATGTTTGGTTCAGAAAAAGGAGTCAAAACTTGAAAAATAAGTATTTAAAAATATTGAAGTGGTGGAAAAATTCTTGGTTTGAGGACGCTAAGGTTGGTTTTCTTGTCTGGTTAGACAGAGAGACTCCTTATTTCCTAAAATATCTAAATTGTGTTACAACTGAGTTTGTGATTTTTTGACGAAAATCAAAACACCAAGCCAAATCTCTTCTGGGTATCTAAATTCGGGCTCAGAGACGTGAGACTTGAGACGGATTTGGGGCTCATTTCTATGGTTTCTGAGAATTAATCAATGAACCACCCACCTGAAAAGGACTAAAATAACATTTTGTGAACCCTAATTTTCTCTTGAACGCACTCCATGCTTCCGCGAACCACTTCCTTGACATTTCTTTAGCTTGCAATTTCACTTCTCGAAAGAGCAGATTCCGTGAATGGGCTATACACTCACCACTTGGAAAACTAATGACAGGCAATCTGCTTTTGCTCCAATCGAGCACTCAGTTGCCCTCTTTGTTACAATTCGCTGATTCATTCAAATGTAAATAATGGAAATCATCTGCTGCCGCCTTTCTCGTGCGACGATGTCTACAAATCGCGTTTCCTGAAGCTACAAATGTTTTCCCAGAATGGTTTATAAATGGAAATTCATGAATCGACCCGCAATCGGCACACTCATCCCCTCCAGGCTTTCTTTGCGCTCCACTGAACGCAATAATAGTGCATTCAGAACCATTCAAATGATCGGCAAGTCCATGAATTGGGTTTAGAGATTTCATCTTTTAGCCCATCGGCGTCTGCAGGTGAGTCGCCCGTGAGCACAGTGCTCCCTTTATCTCATGAAAGTGAATGAGGAGAACAAAGGAACGTGACACCAGCAGAGCTCCTCGCACACCGGATTAAAGCTTCACCCGCAATCCATTTCCTTGTCTTGTGACCTGACATTCGCCTTGCCCGAGTTCTCGTGCATGCGGGGGAGAGGGAGTCGAAGAACGTGTGTGTAGAAAGATGACAGATTTTCAAAGGACTTTGGATGCCTTTGGGAGGAGTAGGAGAGCTTTCTGGCCTTTTTGAGGATTGCGAGTATTTAAGAGTATTCAAGGAAGATCTCAGGATAGGCTACAACAAGCTCAAGACTGAACAGAGAGGTTTTCGATTTTTCAAAGAAAAACAAGTTAAGTTTTTTTAAATGAAAAACATTTGATATTTTAACTTTTAACATTTTTACATTTTTTGATACGTTAATCATGAGAGTATTCGCTGAAATCAGTTGGACAATCTAAGTAGTCCTGGGAAGCCTCCAGAAAAAAGTGTTTTTTTGGCCCTTAACTTTCAACATTGTTTTTACGGCTCTGTAATAAAGCCTCCAAAATTAGAATCGTAACTTTTTATACCTTCTCTTTACCTTTTGGCTGAGGTTAAACTAGATATCATTAAGATTTTCTTCAAGGGCATCTTCATATAGACTCTAGAGGTGTCCTGGCTGTGCTAGAACAAGTCTAAGAATTACTTTAAAAATCCTCTTTAAACCCTAGAGGCCTGTTTTGTAGAAAAAATTAATGTTTTTATTCCAGAAAGAAATCCAGGTGTTTCAAAAATGACAATTTCTGCCCAGTGTGTTATCCTTCTACATGTACCCTCTTACGGGGGAGCACGTCGAGAGGGAAGGCCTTGGTGCGAGGAACAATAAAATAATAATGTAAAATTTAAATTGAAAAGACCACCCTGGGGGCGTTTAGGCAACCGATTCAGATGTTCGTTGGGCTCAGAGCGGGCTGCGAAACGGCTGAGACAGAAAGGGGATGCTACACGGGTCAAAAGTTATTCGGTTAAAAGGCGCCAGAGGAGTCGTTTTTCTCTCCTCCACAATGTCAAGTCTGCCAATCGATATCTCGGCCATAAATTTGCGAGTGAAAGGGAAATCGCACGCCTCAATCCGATCGGTGCGTGAAGCGTGAAAGTCAGTCTGGTGCAAATGATTTTAATGACTGAAACTTGTGCCTGCTAATTTCGAGCTCTGTCATGGTGACAGCGGGTTGGGGGCAAGTATTTGTTAATTAAAGGTGAAATCGGCGAAGTAATGAGAAACTTTGAGTACTATTTGCAAGTTAATGAACTGACGAGGACTTATGAGCGAATTTTAAATGTAATTTATGGCGCTTTGTACTACGAAATCGAGTGGAGCGAGCTTCTCTTGAATTTCCTCCCACTCGGTATTTTGCATAAAGTGTTGTCAGCCAAGTGTTGCCGTCATTAGAGGAAGTTTTAGCCTGATGACTGCTCTTGTGAGTGGCGTTTTTCTTCTCTTCGCAAACACAGGGCATCAATGAAAAACGCTTTATGGGCACCGTCTTGTCGGAATTCCGTTTCTGCATAATTTATTGAAAAATATCTCAAGGTAGATCTGTCAGTCGTGATGAAATTTCTCGTTTTACAGGAAAAACAACTAGTTTCCACTCACTAAAAGTTCAAGCTGGCTGAGGAAACAAATTGATTGATTTTAAAAGTTTATAAAAAACTTCGAAAGCGAGAGCAACTTCTTAATTATGCGGAAAATAAAAGAAATAATTATGCTGTCTTTGGAAATTGAAAGAACGACTTTTCCTCCTTCCACGCACTTGCCTAAACGTATGAGGTGACTCGTGATTTTGTGCTTTTTGTCCTAGTTTGATCGAACCTAGTTTGATCGAACACCAAAATAAGCTCTATTTGACGAGCTTTAGTATTTTTAGTCGATTTCCTCCCAAATGCTTTTTTTATTGATTTTATCACAAATTCTTCGAATTTCAAACCCAAACATTATTTAGTCCTCAATTCAATTCAATTTAAATTCAAATGGCTTTATTCGAAGTTTCAGGTAGTAAATAACAATTTTTGAGATTGAGCACTTACAGCATTGACATAGTGACAACATGACATTAATGGGTTATCACAAAGTGCATTTAAAAGAAAGTTAGCACAAGTCAAAGGAAAAAAATGCCAATTTTAAAAAACCTTTTGGAACAATATTTAGTCCTAAAAATTTTGTGTTTGTTGAAAATCTTGACGTTTTTCGCGTCAATTGGTATATTTTGAGCCAAATTTTGTTCAGAAATAGGGCTTTCTCAGGGATCCGGATATGAAACTCGCGATCTTCGGGGAGCAGAAAAAATTTCCATGAAGAAGAAGGCAAACAAATCACAGAAAAATACAATTCCAAGTGCACCAAGAAGCATTTGGGAATTTCATTAAAAACCACAAACATGCTATTTAAATTTTCTCCCTCGGCCTAGTGGCAGAGCACCAGCGAGCTACCTTAGAAAAAACAGCATTGTTTGAATCTGAACTAATTAGATCGGTTGGTATTGTTTTCCGAAGAGCACAGGTCGCTTATTTCCCCAGAGAAATTCAGATGAGTACCAGCACGACAAACACAAACAGTGGTGGCTCCAACTGAAATCGGCATGGAAATTTTTTAATTAAATTCGAGAGAAATGCCGTGGCTATGGTCATCAATTGTTACTGCGCACCGAATTATTTCTAAATGGAATTTCAGCTTTGGGGTGGTTTCGGTTTTAGACTGTAGATACCGACATTGCGCATTCCAGCCAAAATCAGGACAAAATTAATAAGGGAGGACAAAATACCCATACTGTAGTCGGATCTTGAAGAAAATTGCTCAAAGGAAACTCTCACAGACATTGTTCAGAAGTGCTCTCATGGAAGTTCTTGAGATGAGGGTGCGCCAAGGTGTATTTATTGCTATACTT
The DNA here is from genome assembly GCA_963930915.1 of Forcipomyia taiwana. Lineage (NCBI taxonomy): Eukaryota > Metazoa > Arthropoda > Insecta > Diptera > Ceratopogonidae > Forcipomyia > Forcipomyia taiwana. The sequence continues at coordinate 2,110,338 of CAWVOI010000110.1, read as the reverse complement.
TCTTAATGTAGCGGGGAAAAACACTTCAATAAATGTTCATGCCAAGACCTCGATAAATTGCGCTCTATTCAGTAAAAAGTAGTGGAAATGAAGGTAAAAACGCATTACACATTGTTGTGCTATTTTTTTAAGTTGGGGAGATTGCAGTTTAAATGGCCTACGTTCTAGCTACTTTCGATAAAAAAAAAATTGAATGTGTGATTCCGTAGATGCTCATTTGCTAGCATTGATTTTAAGGTCACTGGAGAAGAAAAAAATGACCACAAAGGCAATTAAGAGCCCTTGACTTTTAAGAACCAAGCATTGGTACTGGGAATCGCATTTACTTAAGTTCTTAAGGAGTAAACTTTAAGCTGAAAATTCATTAAAAACTAGGGGGAGACCCCCTGCTCGCACCTCGCCCCGCACGGCTCGCTAACCCCCCATTTTGCCTTTGGAAAAATTTACGAAATCATGAAAAGTCGACTTTTAGACCAAATTTCTAAGTTTTAGGCCCATTTTGTATGTAAAAATGGAACTTTTGGTCTGAGGGGAACGTTGGCCAGAGAACGCTAAAAATCAATACTTTCACAGCCCCTCTCATTTTGAGTCCAAAAATATCTTTGCAAGTTTTCAGAATTCTACGTCAAGTGGTTTAGAATTGAGAGCCGATGAATGTGTCAGCCGGTCGAAACGCGAAAATTTGATACTATGATGTTTATTTGAGAAATTTAGGGTCGGGTAAAGTCTGAAAATTTTCTGGTTTTTTTTTCCAAAATCCCCAGTTCGTTTAGAGCTTTCTCCTTCATAATGAGAGGCTGTCTGGAACCCCGATCTAGTAAATAAAATAATTAATGGGAGACAGAGAGTCGGGCTTACTCTCCACGCTCCAAGATACATATCTGAAGCCCATAACTGAAATTTTTATGATAAAAATGAGTCCCATTTGGAAATCAATTCTGTCAAATCTGTTCTAGACAATCTGAGCAGCCTTCTGGAGACAAAGGGAGTCTGCTCCCAGGTCCATCGACCTCGGCGTCATTATACACTTTTCAAATTGCCCATTTTCTAGAAATGCGCTGCCCTTATTAAAGTTCTCGTTGACTCGGTGGTTGTTGCGTCTCCCATTTGCCGAATGTACATAAAAGTCGCCGTCGTAATAAAGATGGAACAACGATGTCAAAAGAGAAAGATGAAAAACAAGGAGTGGAGTGACAAACAAAACTGCTGGCGTCGATTGCCATCATCACTCGATCTTTTTCCACGCTCCACACACTTTTTATAAGTTGGTATTTTGTGCTTTATGTTCCCACCCGTTTTATGTCTATTTGCAAAACTTAACAAGTCCGTTCCGATGGCTCCATCGCATGGGTGTGCGCGACAGAGGTTGCGAACGCGACGGAGGAGGCAAAGAAACGGGCAGAAGTGGGTCAAACCGTTGTGTAACGTTCCTGGCGCGGTTTAGGCTTGCTTATTTTCTGAATTGCAAAACACATACGGGCAGTCATGAAGGCTGGAAGCCAGCGGAGGGGAACGTAGGCAAACACTGGGGTAATTGACACATTCAGAATGCCCAACTTAATGCTGATGATGATGGTTGGCGGGAAAAAGTCCTCCACACTGCTGAGTCATTATAGAGCTCCCAAAAAACTCTAATAACATTTTTAACACTTTATCACATTTTAACGTTTCAAAAATTAGATATTTTCTGCAATCAAAAAAATCAAATTAAAAGCAATTTTAAATATTTTTTCGTAAATATGTTTATTCAGACGACTAAAAGCTTATCATTTTTAAATTTATTAAAATATTATCAGCAACTTTTAATCATTTTTTGATGTAAGTATTTTTGCATTTAAAATTTGATTTTTAAAAGTTTTTGTTAGCTCTAGGAATCAATTAAGCGGTCGGGTGCAATTGTCACCGAGTTAAAAGCGGTCGTTATTACAAATGTCTGACGATGTCCGACGAGCAGTCCCGCTGCTCCCCGGTCTTATGTGGGCTCCAAATCGACATGGCATGACAATAAAGTTAAAGAGGGTGTCGGCCGTGTATTAAGCAAGGGTTCAAACGAGTCGGTTTTGTCATAAATTTGAGCTCCGACATGTGGTACACATTTAATGCCGATTTTAATATCCCGCTCGAAGATCCTATATAAACATGCATCGTTAAACCCGAGTATATGAAATGAAAACATCTCGCGACAGTGATGGCAAATTAAGTGGGTGAGCGGGGGAAGGGTTGAATTAATTAAAATGAGTGTTGGAAGTCGTGTTTGCGCTGAAAGCTTTTCATTTTCGCCTGATGAAGTAACTGAAACGTTCCTTGAAGTACTTTTAAGTGCATTTTCAGTGCACTTTTGGCTCTGGCTTGTCCATCTGTCTTAGAATTTACATTAAATAAGTCTGGAATGGAGGAACCTTAACTAGGTTTCTTCATAGTCTGCTTCAGAGATAGGCTTATTTATTTAGAGATTAAAGTCTATCTTAAAACATTTTCAAAACAGGTTTTGAATCAAATATTTCTCACAAAATTTTCTTTATTGTTTGGACATTTTTGAAAAATATATTGTCGTAGCGACCAAAATGACTCTGAATTTAGATGTGACAATTTTTAGAAATTCTAGTTCATTTCAAGACCTATTTGACCCCTCGAGCTATTGGCTGACCGCAAATCTAATTTTCCCCAAAGGTTCTAGAATAAGTGTCTAAGTCAAAAGTCAGTGTTTGATTAATGGTGGTTTAATAAAATTATTTAATTGATTTTATAAAAACTAAATGATGTCAAAAGATGAATTAAGAACACATGTTAAAATTTTGACCTAATTTTTCCGGGAATTTGATGGGCTGTTTTGAACTTATTGGCTTCAATTACGGACCAAGAACGTCTACATTGGTCTCTGAATCCAAATGACCCCCTCTAAGAACTGTACACACGCAGATGATTTCAACCTCCGTTGATTACTCGGTTTTACTTGACTGAACGCAAGTTCCAGGCTTCAATCCGACCCCTGTGTTTGCTCAGAGTCATGCCATGAGTCGTCAAATATTGACATCATTCTCGTGAGACAACCCTTTTAGCTATACGACCCGATACCTACCTCTTCCTGGATCGTGTCACTCAATATTATTCCTCCAACTTCCTTCCCACTCGCATCCTGACCCGTGAAAGTGGAGGAAAGCTTCGTGACTGGAATAAAAGTAGTTGTTTGGCGTCGCGCACCTCTTGACTTCCATTCCTGCAAGCGATACCGGGCTTGCATCGTTGCTTACACCGAGACTCGTGACGCAAAAGGTGGTGGAAATAAGAAACTGATCTAATAATATCCCAATTAGGTTCTGGTTGCCAAGTTCAAAGTAGGGCACTGCTGGTGTGGGCCAGGATAGCTGGTATGGCTAATTGGATTTTCCGGAGCTCCAGTAAGGGGTTGGGTTGCAATCAGGAGTGTAGCTGGCCAGTTGTTGTAATATTTCATGTAGCCAGAGAACCAGTTTCCAGCATAATTTTTGACATTTCCAAGTTGGTAGGAACCGCACCCCCCCCCCCTCCCCACGGAGATAGTGGGGGGTTCTATCTCAAAAACTAAACATTCAAATTAAAAACGGTCTTGATTTTCGTAATCAGTGACCCCCAATTACTTAAGAACAGTTGGTTTCCGGAGCTAGACTGAAATTTTCTTACGAATGTTCATACAGTGTTATTATTATTATTTTATCCAAATTTTCTAAAAAAGTTAAAAAGAAAATTTTAGACAACAAAAGGCTGGTTACGTCCTTGGTTAAAATTTGCTCAGCACGGTTTTAAAGAATGGCCAATGAGATTATTTTAATCTTCTTTCCCGAAAACTGGGCCTCAGTAGTCCAGCGAGTGCAGTGAAAGTTTCAGCAAAAATGGTAAATTTCAAAAGCATCGAGGCGCTGAGCTGCAGGCGGGAATAAAGATTTAATAAGCCGAACGATGAGCTTGCATGGTAATGAAATTACGTGCCACATAAAGCAGAGCCTCGTGGCGTGGGAGATTGTTCTTCTCCAGCCTCCCCCGAGAAATGCTACACTAATGCATAGGGCAATGAGGTCGACATAATTCTCTCCTAGAACATGATTGATCATTAATGATGATAAATCGGTGCTCTGCCGGCAAGTCGAAGGAGGATGGCGAAAGATTAACCATCGCAAATATGCAATTTCCGTGAGAATAGCTTTTTCCAGGAACGGGGAAGCGCCGGTGGAAGGGTGGAAAATTCAGTGATATATGAGGGACTGGGGAAGTGAGCTGTTTTGTGGAGATTTACGACCCTTCATGATACCGCAAATCCATTATAAAACTAAAGTAAAGAGAAATCACGCAACGGAGAGTTAGACCGACATAAGCTTGGCTAATCTCCAAATTAGTGACAAGCTGATGGAAACCCGTGATGACTCTGAATCAGCAGCCTTTAATTGAATTTGTCTGATATACATTTGCTGACGATGCCAAGAGCGTTTCTGACACAGGTGGTCGATGGATACAGTCGAGTTGGCGGAAATGTTGGAAAAAATAAATGGGAAATCAATTATTTCAATCGATGATGGTTGATGACACAAATTGGATGCTTGATTGCGATCCCTCGGCGCTGGCCTGTCCTCTCTCGTTTTTGCCGCCGCTGCCTCCGTGATGGGAGATCTGACGTGTGGCCAATTAGCCGCTTTGAGTTCTCAAATTGCTCCCGATAAACAGCCAGTTTTCATTTCTCGTTGCAGGTCTTCAGCACGCGTTGTCGTTAGGGCACATTGATGTTTCAACTCAGGTGAGTACATGAGCAATATTGCTGCGAGGTCTTGGGAGAACACGATTTCTCCGCATCCGGTTTAAGGACGTGTTTGAGGAACCTTGTCTGTCTTTTAGGCATTCATGATCATAAAGAGTAAGCATCCATGACCCTGATGCAAATTTTAAATACTCTGGGTGTAGCTTTTAAGGAATTTATGAGAAAGTTTAATTTTCAAAAGCGTAGTTTTTAGTCTCAAGAAGGGCGTAATTGTACGATATTTGAGATTTTATCAAAATTCACAGGATACGAGCAAAATTTGGGAGAAGAGGGAGAGAGGAAGCAATTATTTTAGGAATTTTCCAGGGGAAAAAAATTAGAATTTTGTCTAGAAAAACCCATATTTTCTGACACACACGAAATTTGTCTCATAATGTTTAAAAACCCCCAAACTTACCTTCAAGAATAACTTTGTGGAGAAAAGGCCATTTAAAACCTATAGATTTCTTAAAATAAAAATTGAGCAAACGAACTTTTTCAATCACGAGCAAAATTCAAAGAAATAAAAATACAGCTCCCCAGAGCAAGCTAAAGCGAATCTCTTTAAGCCTCCCTGGAGCTTCAGAGCGAACACGTCCTTAATCAAGATTTATCTATTTTTATGCAAATTGGTCTCTCGTAAATACTGAAATATGCATGTTCCCTCCATTAACAGGCGAATATAAATTACTCTGCTCGATGTTACGATTCGGAAGATGAAAACATGGGCAGGAAGAAGGTTCACATGCAAACGATGGGCCAATACCCGAGAACGTCACACTACTCACGTGGGGACATCAAGGAGCAGGTAAGGCGAAATAAAATTCAATTCCGACACTTCTCCTTTCTTGCGTATATTTGCGTACTTGTCGTTATAAGCTTTGCCGGTAAATATCCGATTTGAATGGATGGCGGAAGAGCCAGAATCAAATTACGAGTACTATGGCTCACACAAATTGACAAATATCACTACCGTTTTCCCGGCAAAATTGCCCCTACATGTCTGTCTGTCATTCGTGATTTTAACTGTCTTCTCATTGCAGTACTGCCTAACAGACAGGCAAATAAGCTCAATTGAGCCACCAAGACGTGACAGATTCTTCGGCTGCTGGTCCGGACGAGGGACGCCCAACTCATTCCTGGGTGTCTGCGTTGGCAGACGAGCGCCATCAGATGAAAATCTCACCGATTATGCCCCGATCGAACGATTTCCACGGTAAGTTTGCAAACCTGTGCGTGTGTGGGCGTGGGTCCAAACCACAGAGAACTACTACTAGAGAGCTAACTCGATTTTGCTTTGGCTGCGTTTTTTAGCCAAAAATTTTGTAACGGGGGAGTGTGAGGGATCAAAATAGCTATTTTCATTGTGACTTTATTGGTGAATGACCCCTAACTCCTAAATAGAGCCAGGTTCAAGGCTTACTGGTTCAAAAAATTACATATTGAGATTTTTTTAAAGCAAAAAAACCGGGTTCAAAAATCAAAATTAGTCATTTTGGACTAAATTTTGTTAAGAAAGCTTTTAGGAGAAAATAACTCAAAGATACCAAATCTCATTGCATCAAGCTGGTACTGCTATTGTCGGATTTGGAATAGAGCCAGTTCAAGTTGTGGAAGAAAAGTTTTCCTCGTTGCCATTTGGGAGCCCAAAATCTAATTTTTGGACTCAAACTCACCATCTAGAGTTTAATTAATTTAGCAAATAAATTCATAACTTTTATGAGATTTCTTAATCATATATCTGAATTTTTGGAAATTTAGGAGCTAATTTTTTCGGACGAATTGAATGAAATGATGGGAAAAAAACAAGTCTAGCATTCAAGTGGTAATTCTCTATGGTCCAAATAATGGGCACAAATTGGACGGATGGACGGAGTTAAATGGCCGATTATAATTGCTTAAGCACACTTCATTTGCATAACTTTCAAATCAACATCCGTAAACCGTCGGAATTGATTCGCAAATCACGAATATTCAGCCATGAATTTCATCCGGCTCGACCATCCAGGGGGAACCGCAGAATTGATTACAAACGTGTAACCTGACCACCACCTCGGACGTTCTGGTTTGCCGTGATTTGTGCCGAGCTGTTGGCTTCCGCAGATTGTTTGATGGATAAAGCGATGTAATTAGATCGGCTTACGTCGGCTCTGGGTCGCATTGATTCGCGGATTCGAAAGAGGCCAGGAAGGCTCTCCCTTAGACTTTTCTTCAAACCAAACACTGGTTCCAATTAATCAGCCTCTGGGCCTGAGCTTAGGGGAAAATGCAGTTACTTTGTCAGGATTTGAGCTCAAGAGCTCGGAAAATGAAGACAAAAGACGCAATGAAAGAGAGAAAGTGACGGATAACGAAGTAGAAATGGCTCATCCGAATAGCGAAGAGGCATCAGCACTTCCCGAAGCGGGGGGAGAAAAATCCATAATCCCAGGGACGGCTTGGGGAGTCTGCATTTACTCTGTTTCGCTAGCTCAAAGCTCACCACACTAGAATAGACATCAGGGAGAGTTTATGACTCGCGTGCGAATTTATAATTCATCTCACGAACTTTCTCGTATCGCTCCCAGTTCGATTCTTTATGGGAGGTCTGAACTGAAGACTGCTGGATGCTAGAAAAATTTATTGGTTTTCCCCATCTTCATGCGAGTTTGATGACTGCGTCGCTTACAATCAGCATTCACGTTCCGAGGAGCAGTGATAGGGCCAAAGTGGAAAAGCGAGCAAAAACATTTATCATGGAGCGTTTTATGTAACTTTTCAGCCATTTAAACACGCATAATTTTCACACAAAGGCAATTTCATGACCTATTTATCACGCACCTGCGAGGAGGTGGAAAAATATTTGGCGAACATTTATCATCAGTTCAGTCACTCTGGGCAGTTCGAGTTGGGGAGCAAGTGAGGTTGGCTGACCCGAACTTGATATCTTATTTTTGCCTCCTTTACTGATATTTGGCTAGAATTTTTATAGTCTCTATAAATTAGTTCCTTTAATCCTTTAAACTGTTTTTCAAGTCCCTCTAAAAAACACAATTATTGAGTTTTTGGACTCCAGAATATTTACCCGAAATTCCAAGCAGATTTTAGAATTTTTGGCAACAACAAACTTTTTTCGGAGAACTTTTTGGTTTAATTTTGTTACTATTATCATTATTATTTGTTTTGTTTGCGGGGTGAAGAGAGATGCATGCATTGGTATACATGTACCTCTCTCTTCTTCAACTCGACGTAGAAGATCTTTTGTGAAAAACCATTCAATTTACATGAGCAGAGGAGTCCAAGACCAAGCTTCGTATAGAAGCTCTCCTGTCGTCTGCCCAAAGTCCCCAGGGTAGTAAACTTTTTTTTTGGATTTGGATTTAAATCCGAAATTTCCGACTTCTAAATCCGCACTAAAAGAATCTACACTTGGAGCAAAAATCTCGAAACTTGTGACGGCTCTGGAAGCGCCAGAGATTCCCTCAAATTCAAAATGTTGATTGGAACACAAATTCGTGACCAGAAAGTACTCCAAATTGCACCCTTTGACGTTCGAATTTCCCCTGATTAAATTTCCACGAACAGAAAAAATCTCATTCCGAATTCCCTTGGCGCGAATGGCGTTCCCCACAGCCCGGTGCCAGCCAAAAGGCAGCGGGGTTTAATGTCAGTGGGAAACGAGCGCAAATAAAATGGCTCGATTATGAAAATTAAATTTTCATTAGATTAGGCAGACTAGTAGGCGGTGGTGGGAGGGAAGAAGAAGAAGGCACAGAACACGAGTGAGAAATGTGCATATAAAATGTCAGCACGCCATAACATAATCCGAAATGGAAATTAATGATAGTAACAGGGCTTTAGCTTTCATCAGTCTCTCTTCTAGCAATTTAAATTGTTACACGGACAGTAGCAGCCCATCACGGGGATATGAGCCTCTTCCTTTCTGCTGCGCTTTCCGTCTACCGTCTCCGTCCCCCAACACCATAAATTCCCCGTTGTTCATTCATTTTGTGCCTCAACTCCGTGTGTCATCGCAATTTCTTTCTCTCATCTTTTTGCGCTTAAACTTTTGCTTTTTGCTGTTTTTTTCATTCAGATACTTTCACCCGCGACCTGCCTCAAACACTCTATCATCCTCATTCGGCGTGATGAATAACGATGACGAGGACGATGACGACATGGATGGAACTAGTTCATATTTCAAGCGCAAGCCGACGTCGTTTTTGAGTAGCAGTAGCGGGGTGATTTCGGGAGACCCCACACGGTACACGTGGATGCCCTCCGATGATGAGGGAGTGCGATTAGAGGGACCAAGGTAAGTGGCTCGGGAGATCCAGGTAGGCTGCGTTCTTTTGCATGGAGTTGGGGATTTCAAGACAATTTTTATGGTGAATTTCTGGGGAATTTTCACTTAATATTTTTTGCATAAAAATTTTTTGGAGAAAGGAGCTCCTAATTTAAAATGATAGAAAACAACTTTGAACAAGAAGAATCCTCCAAGGACTCTTCTGAAGACTGTGAGGAACTTTGATCAAAAATGCACTTTATGGCAAATGTTTTTTGCATGCTTTACACTTGTCATTTCAAGACAACAATAATGGAGATAGGTCTAGTGGTTACCGAGATATGGCTCTCTGAGGTCCAGGGCTCGCAGAAGACGGGTACCAAGTAACAGTCGCAACCACTTTTCTCAAATATCTTAAACTGATTGCTTCATTTTTTCCAAATCTTTCTTCAGTTGGCTAATTTTCATATTCAAGCAAGTTTCTTGATTTTTTGTGAAAACTCTGAGGTCAGAATCGTTTAGAAAAAGATTAAATCTTTTAAATTAAACAGACAGCTGGTGCAGCTCTAAGTTAATTTCAACTTGTCAGCCTCTAAATCCAGGCAAAATCGTCCCAGCGTGCTCAAAACCTCGCTAGCTGCCAGAGTGATTAAGTCAAGCCCACTGACCTCAGAATGAATATGTTCTGTTCTCAATTCAGATCCGTCCTCGGCGACATGGAAGACCTCACCCGACGTGGTCCGTACATAGTAAGTAGCTACAATACCCCCCAAAAGTCGTCCCCGTATCTCAGCTACAGCACGGAGCAGCTCGCTGGATCCTTTCAATATGCCACCCACAGACAGGCCCAACCGCCGGGCGATGGAATACTCAGCTCGGGTGCCAACAACGCTGCACCTAGGTAAGTTGACGTCATTACATTGTCAGTTGAAACTTTCATTATGTGTAAGCAGACTGAAAGGATATTGTGGGTGCAAGGGGACGTGGGGCTTTTTGGTGCATGATGTGTCCGTGTTCACATTTGGTTTGTTTTAATTATTCACTTTCAATCACAATAAAGGCGGAAATTAAATTTTCCTCGTGGCTGCATCCCACATGGAACCTCGGGTCGCTCTGAAATGACTTCATCCCGCATGACGGCGATTACTGGCTTGACAATTTTCACTGATGCAATTGTAATATTGTAGCATCATTTGTTTTGATGTTCGCTTAGGTTTCATCTGTCTTTCAAGCTCTTGTCTCCCATGATAGGACAAAAAGTTGCTTCAAAACTCTGAATTGCTAACAGCAGCGCAACAAAGAGAATCCGATTCCAGTTCAAATCACCTCAAAATAAATTAGATTAGGTCTTGAATCTACTGCTTTCGTCTCTCAACGAAGTTCATAAAATTGGGTTATTAAAATTTATGTGTACGAAGAGAGAGGAGCTGAGCGAAGTGGAAAAATGCCTTTATTGCATGATAAATAAGCGGTAAATTGAAGGCTTTAGAAATGAAAATTTATTGAAATTAATTTCTCGCTCGAACGGAGGGAAGTTGGGAAAAAAAGAGAGTGCACTTTCCTCAAGGCTCTCAGAGCTCAGCCGTGGTGACAGAGCAGAAGACAATGTGATGATGAATGTTCCGTGATAAAAGTTTGTCCTTGTCCGAAGACGGCCGGTAAATAATATAAATTAAATAATAATTTTAAAAATCTGCCAGCATATTTTCTTGTCAATGAGTCCGAGAGAAAAGGTGGCAGTTTATTTTCCACGCCGTAATTAAGGTGTTTGAGTGTCTTCACTACTAGAGATTGAGACTCAAGATACTTGAACTCAAGAAATCTGGATGCTAACTGCCACAAGGGACTTTTTGTTGTCTTATTCCTATTAAAAGAGGTCAAAACGAAATATTCTTAGAGCTCTCTTACGTTTTAGGGCCGAGATTTTTCCTTTCTGCAAAATTTTCCCAAGGGAAATTTTTTTTAGAGTTAAAAAAAATCACCACTTGAGACCCTAAGAACATTACTGAAACTCAATGGAGAGGTTTTCCATTTCATGACTGCTTTCATGATAGAATTTCCCACCCTGTAGATCAAATACGAAGACAAAAGATGCAATTCCTCGTGTTGCTTGTTAGAAACACATGTTCAAAGGTCTTGAGGTGAATGCAGGAGGATGAAAAGCAAGCCCAACTCAGAAACAAAAGAACAAAGAGCAGGAATTGTTTTTGGATAATCTAGATTCCCTCGATATGGGCACAAAACACAATACATAGCCTTGAAAAGCCCTTCTGGTTTTTAAGCTTTTTGAAAAAACTAGGTGACAGGTTTTCGAGGGTTTGTGAGTAAATATTCCTTTTAAATAAAGCTTTCGAGCAGATTATTTTAATTAAAAGCCATTTAAAAAAGTTCAGCTATTAAAGTTTTTTTACAATGGGGCAAACCAAAATTTACATGCTAAAAATACGAAATCCGGTTGCCCTATTTTGAAAGCAATTTTACACCACAGGTAGTCAGTAACTGCCGAGCACAAAGCCGCCATTCATGAATTAAAATATGTATTTTTATTTATGAGTGCTTCTCCACGTTTTCCACTTTTTTCTCCTCCTTCCTTCGTCCTTGAGGTCAAAGGAAATTGTTGTGTCGAAATAAAACTCGCGCACCGTCTGAATCGCTCACTCAGTGATTGAATAAATTAAGACACCCAGAATCACGTTCCCTCTGGTGTCCTGAAGAGGAAAATCGAGCTGCACATTCCTCATTCATGTCATGCAGCGCGTGAAATCAATTTGTTGATGGAACTCAAAGGAGATCCCTCCACTGCTGCATACTTGGAAGGTGGGGAAAAGGAGGAAAAGGCAACTTGTAGGCCACAAAAACAGCTCAGGGTGGTTGTGTGAGGAGCCTCCGGAAACGTTTCAAATTAGGCACATCAAAGAGGCAATATAGACGTTCACAGTTGTTTTAGTCACTTGCTTACTTAACTTTTCTGCGGCAACGAGCACAAGTCGGCAACTTTTCCAATTTGTTAGGCTTTTCAGCATCCAAGAAATCAATGAAGGGGTGTAAGAAGACGTAAGGAAACTTTTGACTACGAAATACTCTTGAACTTTGATGCCCGAAATGCATATGAACCTCAGACTCAAAATACTACGTAGATAGACAAAATATGAAGGAAATTTTTGGAAGACCCGAAAACCGCTTGTTTTGAAATTAGGAAAGAAATTACTCAGGGTCAAAAAGTTTACCAGAAAATTTTTTCACAATTTTTAAATCCAAGATGGCGGATCTTTCCTATTTCTTCAAAATCTTTTTCAAAATTTTTAAATTTATGGTTCGTTCAAGCAACTATTTGGAGTTTCTAAAGCATAAAAATTTTTGTTTTTTTTTTCAAACTTTATTGGCTGCCTCCTCAGCCCAAAGGGCAAATTTTTGTTTAAAAAATAAGCATACTTGCTCCAAACCAGAATTTCGATGAAACACTTTCTCTGGTCTGTTACTTACTTACTTCTCCGGCGCTACAACCAATTTTTGGTCTTGGCCGAGTCAAGAATCCGATTCCAGTCGGTACGGTCCTGTGCTCTCCTTTGCCAGTTCCCGACATTCAGGGTACGTAGGTCCTGTTGTACCCCGTCAATCCAGCGGTTCTTGGGGCGTCCCACGCCACGACGCCCCACTGGATCATTCGCAAAGAGTGCTTTGGGGGCTCGACCTTCTTCCATCCGCGCAAGGTGGCCTGCCCATCGTAGTCTTTGCGTCTTGACGGTAGCAATTATGTCTGCGTCACCAAAGTCCCTCCGCAGCTCGAAATTATACCTGCGGCGCCATCTGTCTCCCTCCTTCCTCGGTCCAAAGATGGTTCGGAGGACCTTGTTCTCGAAGGAGCGCAGCTGCTGTTCATCACTGCGTCGCATCGGCCATGACTCGCATCCGTAGATCAGCACTGGCCTGATGATGGTCTTGTAGATGGCGCACTTTGTCTTATTCGACAGCAGTTTCGAGCGCAGTATCCGTTGGAGGCCAAAATAGCATCGGTTTGCGGCCATGACGCGGCGCTTGATCTCTGCTGAGTTATCACCATCAGCGCGGACCAGCGCCCCTAGGTACACAAACTCGTTGACTATCTCGAACCTTTGGCCTCCAATCTCCACGACATCTCCTGTCGGGCCCGGGACTTGGTTGCTACTCGTCCTCATGTACTTGGTCTTATCCACGTTGATGACGAGGCCGAGCCGCTCAGCCTCGTCTCTCAACCTAGTGAAAGTATCGGAAACCTCAGAGTGACGCCTTCCCACGATGTCCAGATCGTCCGCAAAGCCCAGGATCTGGGTCATCTGAGTGGCCAGCGTCCTCGCTGTTTGGATGCCCGCGCGTCTCATGGCACCCTCCAAAACCACGTTGAAGAGGAGGCAGGATAGCGCGTCGCCCTGTCTGAGCCCCTCACGAGTTTCAAAAGGTTCCGATAGGTCATTCTGCACTCTGACCCGACACTTAGTACCATCCAGTGTCGCTTTCACCAGTCGGATAAGTTTAGTTTCAAAGCCCAGCTCCTTCATGACTTCATACAGTGCCTTACGTTTGGTCCTGTCGTAGGCTTGTTTGAAGTCGATGAATAGGTGGTGCGTCCGGACTTTGAATTCTCTGCCTTTCTGCAGGATCAGACGTAGATTGAAAATCTGGTCGGTTGTCGATCTATTCCGTCTGAACCCGCACTGATACTCCCCGATCAAAGTCTCCGCATGAGGGAGCAGCCTGTTGTAGAGTACACGCGCAAATACCTTGTAGGCTGCGTCCAAGAGGCAGATGCCTCGGTAATTGGCGCACTCCAGTTTATCTCCCTTTTTGTGGATGGGAATCAGCGATCCCTCCATCCACTCCTCAGGAAGCACTTCTCGCTCCCAGGCTTGCTCTATAACCTCATGCACGGCTCCAGCCAACTCCTCTCCCCCGCACTTGAGAATCTCAGCCGGTATGTTGTCGGGACCCGCGGCTTTGTTGTTCTTCAAGGAGTTAATGGCTGAGGAGACTTCCTGACGTGTTGGTGGGGTTACTGACCTTCCGTCGTCCTCGAGGAAGTTGATGTCCGCTGGATCACCTTCGTCGTGCCCCTCGTTCAGCAGCGTCCCAAAGTGCTGGGCAAAACGACCAAGGACCTCGTCCTTGTTGGTCAGCACTCTGCCATCGGCACCTCTGCACATAGCCGTTCGAGGGTTGAAGCTCTTCCTCTGGGAATTGACGTTCTTATAGAACTTGCGAGATTCGTTTGCGTTGCGGAGTCTCTCGAGTTCGCACAGCGTCCTGTCCTCGAACTCACTCTTCTTTCTCCTGTGCAGTTTCTTCTCTTCTCGCCTCAACTCTGAGTACCGCGTATTTGCGGCTCTCGTTCTCGAAAGCAGCTTCTGGACACGGGCTTCGTTCTTGGCGTCAGTAACCCGGGCGCAATCCTCATCGAACCAGGTCTTGTAGTCGTTTGGGGTCCGATACCCCAAGGTGTTAATCGCTTCCTGCTTAACCACCTCACTTACAGCTCGCCAATCTGTAGTCGTGGCCCCTGGTCGGGTTCTAAGCTCCTCGATTCTTGCGCCCACTCCCTCTGCGAATGCCGATGCTACCTGGGGGTCCTTGAGCCTGGAGGTGGCTAACGCCTTAGCTCCCTCGTAGCGTCTGTTGTGGAATCTCGCCAGCCGAGCTCTCACAACTACCAGCACCAGATAGTGATCGGAATCGACATTCGCTTTCCAACACGTCTTAACATCTATCACGTCTGAGAAATGCCTGCCGTCCACCAGACAGTGGTCAATCTGGTTTTCGACATTCAGATCGGGGTCAGGGTGTATCCAAGTGGCTAGGTGTCTCCTTCTGTGCTGGAAGAACGAGCTCTTCACAACCATGCCTGTCTCAGCTGCGAAGTCCACAAGCCTCAGGCCGTTCTCGTTCGTCACATCATGGAGACTGTGTCTCCCTATCGTTGGTCTGTAGACTTCCTCTTTGCCTATCTGGGCGTTGCAGTCACCCAACACGAGTTTGACGTCGTATCTTGGGCACTGCGAATAGGCGTCGCGGAGTCTCTCATAGAAGGCGTCTTTCTCCTCGTCAGGAGCGCCATTATGAGGGGCGTGCACATTCACGATGGAATAGTTCTTAAAGCGTCCTTTAAGCCTCAGCACGCACATCCGCTCGTCGACCTTCCGGAAGTCCAGAACCAGGTGTTGTATCCTCCTAGCCACTAGGAAGGCAGTACCAAGTACATGGTCTGTTCTGTTGCTGCTATTATAGATCATGTAGCCACCGCTAACATAGTTCGGAGAGTCTCTGTTGAACCGTGTCTCCTGAATAGCAGCAACAGAAACATGAGCTTTTTCAAGCTCTCCTGTCAGTAACCGGAGGCCACCCGTCCTGTAGATGGATCGTACATTCCAGGTGGCCAAGCGTAAGTCCTTAAGACGTTTCCGTTTCGTTACCGTAATTCCAGTCCTGTTTTCTTCTTCTCTTCTATCCGCTGCTGAAGGATTTTAAGTGGCAGGTCGCAAGCCTCGCGCACAACCAACTGTTCACCGTCGGGCCAAGGGAAGCGTTTAGGGTCCCAATCCCAAGACCATACGCAGTCATTGGACAGCAAAGCCATAGTTTCATCCTACTGTCCTCCTGCACGCAGTACACTTGCTAGCCGTAATTTCGCATTGCCTTGCGGCGGGTTGCACCACCCATATGCTGGTTACGTTCCTAGTCCCGCCACGGAGAGGCCAGTGACCACTTGGTGTTTACCCTACTGACTGGTGCGCCAGCAAAGGAGAGCACCCAGGGACCTCTCTGGTCTGTTAATAGCTTAGAAATAAATTCCCAGGCTTCCATTTTTAGTCCCAAATTTTCTGACTGAATTGGACGAGAATCCTTTTTAAATTTATTTTGATACTTCAACGGAACTCAGAAAAGATCCCTTTGATTTTCAATCTTTTTGTTGTCAATAAAATTAAATACCTGAAGGTTCAAAACAAGCGAAATTTCGTCCCTAAATAGTAGTTTCATTAACAACAAAAGGCCTGGAAACTCAACAAAAACACGTAGATTACAAGAACATTCGACGGAGTAAAAAAATGATTTGAGTAAAAAAAAGTTAAAGAAAATGCCCTAAGAATCTATCGATGAAGAAACTCGAGTCTGAGACAGGAACACATAAAATGGTCTGCAAAGTTTCAAGTGCTGCTCGGTCAGATTCTGGCTTCGAGCTGATTACATTTTAATTGGTCTCTCGAACAAGCACATTTAAATATTCATATGAGTGCCAGAACCAGCGTTTAATTACTCCGCAAACTGCAGTAATAAATTTTCTCCCTCTCTCCTCTGTTGCAGGACAAAGCACGTTAGCTTCGCCAGGTCACACACCCTCACATCCTTCGACGACGCCGGGCTCCGGTCCTCCATCCGACTGTCCTCGACACGAAGCCAGGAACGTCTAATCGGTGGCAAAAAGGCAACGATGACTATCCAGCCGCACTCGATTCTCCAGAACTCTCAGATTCCCATCAACATTCACCATCACCACCATCCACAATCAATTTTGCAGCAACAGCAACCACTACAGCAAATACAGGTGCAGTTGCAGCCGCCGCAGCAGACACTTGTATCTGCCATGACGGCGGCATCTACAACGACTGTGGCGCCTCAGATGATGGGAGGGAATCCCCACGAAATTTTAGTTGTAGAGAAGACCAAACGAAGTGCCATGAAAACGCAAGCGACGCAAACTGAAGTGTGTTTAGGGAGGAAACCACTGCCACCGCATCAACTATCGTTAAGTCCACGCACAATTCATAGGGTGAGTATGTGCAGGTGTGGTTTCGGTAGTTATGAATTCGGTCAAAACAGGAAGGAGAAAGTTAGATTGAGGTGATTTTCAAGCTTTAAAGTGAGGCGAAACAGTTTCAAATAAGTTTCGTTTTTACAAATTTGAAACCATAGAAACTATCTCAACAAGCATTTTGAGGCTTTTAATGCGTGGTCAGATGCTGGACTTCAGCCCCTCTTGGGTCAGTGAGAATTCGTAGACTAATTTATCGGAGTTTGTTAAGGCGATTCAAGTCGTATCGCTTATGAGTTTGACTTTTTTTTCATTGAGTCCAATCAACTGTGTTGTAATGATGACTTATCATGTTCTAGGAAATTGCTGGTGTCTGATTTGTCTGTCTGTCTGTCCGTCTGTCCGTCCGTCCGAGTTGCAAAAGACTCAGAAACTGTAAGACTTAGAGACCTGTGCTTTTTTGCATGTAGCCATGTATAGTTTTGAGAGGGGGCAAAAGATTTTGGTTTCTCCGGAAAACTGCCTGGGGGGTAACTAGGGGGGTTTTCCCGTTGTATGAAAGTTTCATATACTTAATCCAGTTGAGCTGAATTTTGAATATGTACTACATCATGTCAAATCTAGCAAATCATAGAAGATATATTTACCCCTATCATCTAAGGGGGTGGGGGGAGAGGCCTCCGAAGGGAGAAAATTTCAGTTCCTCCGATTGAGCTGAAAATTTAGTATGTTAATGACCATATAAAACCTAGCAAATAATTGTTCTACAAAGTATCCGTACAACCATCAGGGACGGAGCTACAGACCCCTTAAATTTCTACAGAAACGTATTTTTGAACAAAAGATTTCCACTTCGACCCAACTTTGCTACGATGTTGACTTGAAAATGCACTCAAATGCGTTGTTCCCCGACTAAGCTTTAATGATGGTTTGAAACAACAAGACTATTCTCGGGAGCTAATCAGCTAATCAGTGTTTTCAAGCTACAAACCTCTCTTATTTAGAACTACCCATTTTAGAAAAATTACTTCCTTGGAGGCTGAAGGAGGCTAAATTAGACCCTCTTAAAAATGTGAACACCCACAAAAGTGAAAATCTTGACCCGATTTCAAATGGATCCAGTATGAAACAAGTACCATATTAAACTTTTCACAGTGGCCAAAAAGAGAGGATTTTCACCCAACAACCGCCCACCACTGCGCTTCCCAGAACACCGAATCTTCCGTTTCCCACCTAAATGCGCCACCCTGCTGGCATTACTCACTCTAATACGTACTAAATCGACAATTTAGCTCTTGAAGTTTAAAGTCCCATTAAATGCAACCACGTTTGAGACGTAAATTTCCTCCTCCTTCCTCTTCATCGTCACTCCAATCCTCCTCCGCTGCTCCGGGCACACGAGAACTTTGTACGTATGCTACCATAAAATTGGTTTCATCGCAGTTTCCTGCAAACTTGCAAATTATTTTTGCTACTTTGTCCTTGCCAAGTTTCCCCGCCATTCCATGCCACTCCGACTTCCTGGCATTCTCTCATGCACGGAAGATTAACGAACTGAGAATATTGTCTCGTGTCATTGCCGTTTGTTTGGCCGTACCTGGCTGTCCCAATGAGGTGGAAAAGGTAATCGAACAACAAGCAAGAGAAAATGGGGGGCATAGGAAAGAAAACAAGTAAATGGTCAAAGTTTGCGACGATTCATTTCCGGGCGAGTGACTCTGCTCGGTTTCCCCAACACGAAATGGCTTTCAATGATCGCCGCATTTAACTTTTCGCATTCGAAATTCGACGATTTCATCTGCCGACCTTGCTGAATCGGCTGGCGTCACTCTGGACAGAAGAGGCAGCTTGAGACGGACTTCGAGTACCGCAACCTGAGTGAAATCCCGTGTCGTGGTTTCGATTCCGATCGCCGTTTGCTTGCTGAGAAAAACCTGTTTGAAGCTTAATGGTAGAGTTTCTAAAAATTGTATCTCAAAGAGCCAAAAATAGTTGTTAAATTGCGCACAAAATGGCCAAAAATTGTGAATGTGTTCAAGCTTAATTTCAAAGAAAAATTTTAGAAATTGATTAATACCATAAAGCGTCAATGTTGACTGTACTGGGAGTCGAAGGTCACGGAGGTCTCGAGGGTCCTACTGTGACTCAAATTAAGAGTTAATTAGCCTCTTTATTGTTTTATTTTTGTTTCGAAATATTCAAAAGTGAAAAGAGCGAGTTTTTGTTGAAAAAGTTTTTTACTTAGAAAAAACTTAATGGATTGGAATTGAAATGGATTTTCATAAAAATTTTGGTTTTTCTGTTTTACTTGTGAGACTTAAATCAAACTTCGGAAATATAATATTTTTATGGACGAAAACCTTCCAACACCGGAAACAACATAAAAATGGAATAAATGATGGAAAATTGTTAAATAGAATTTTTCACAAATTTTAGAAGCCCTATTCATTTATTTCATTTATTCATTCAGACAAATAAAAATTAGGGATGAACGAAGTTAAGTTTAGTTCTTAGCTTATTCGGTCTCCGGTGCTAAGGGTTGATTTTGTTAGATTTGCAACATGCTTAAATTTCACCTCAATCAAAGCAACTAAAATTTTACCGCTCGTAAAAACATTGGAAGCCCCTAGCTTCGTCCCTGTAAGAGATAAGAGCCCCATGTGATTCCATGATTTGCTAGATTTTGGAAGGACTGTAGCATACTAAAATTTCAGCTCAATTCGACCAAATTTAAAAAAGTTTCAGACAGCCGGAAAACTCCTCTTGCTAAGCCCCTGACATTTTTCCGGAAAAACCAAAATGTTTTATCCACCCACCAGATCACACGTGAAGATATACAAAAGACCTCTAGCATTCATAGTTTCGGAGCCTTCCTGACTTGGACAGAAGAAATGATGGACAGAAGAAATGATGGACAGACAGACAGACAAAACGGACTCGTTGGTGCATCCTCGTGAAATCATAAAAATGCACCAAAAAAGTAGCAATCTCGTCCGCTACATAAAAGTCAGCAATCTTTCCTGCCATGAAATATTCAGTGCTTTTCAACTCTCTCCTGCCACACTTTTTAGAAAGCGCACATAACACAAAATCAGACGTCTGCCAGTCTGTAAAAATATCTAGTGAAGAGCCAGATTACTGGGTTATGGAAAACAGTTGTGGGAATTCCAGCTAAACATCCATCATGCACGACTCTCTGCTGGCATAAGCAAGTGAAAAATTTTATCTTCACTATTTGAGCGAGCGTTAGAGAAAAATGACGGCAGACTGGAGGGAAACAAAGAGACCAAGTAATGAGCGCCAAACGAGGCTATGAAGATGAGGTGATAAGTCAGGGCTTTTGTTTCGTGGCTTGCGATTTGCCACATCTCTCGGCATGAGGCAGTTCAAGTGGAATGGCATCAAACAAAATGTGTCTCTTTTGTTTCTGCAGGTTAAGATGATCTCCCAAAGTGCTCAAACGAATGGCGGATTGTCCAATGGCACGGGCCGGAAGCTCACTAAATCTCTGTCGGAGGCCGCCTCCAGGATGGGAACGGCTCAGGAGGGGCAGGTTCGGGACGACACGCAGGGGTAAGTGGATTTGCTTTGTTTCTGCTCAGTTAACCATGAGAAATCGCACATGCTTGGTACTTTGAGTTGCTTCAGGAATTTCAAACATGCGAGGCTATTTCACCGGAGGTAATGAGCGTGAAGGGTGATTTTGTCTGTTGTTCTGAGACGAGAATTTCCAAGATGACCTTTATAAAATTTTTTTTCCAATTTTTTCAATTGCGATTTAATAAAAAGGAAACGTTTTTTTGGAGCTGAAAATGGTGTTGAGGCGATTCTCAATCCCTCAGCTTTTCAGAGCTTTTTAAATATGGCTTTAAAAATTAAATAATATTTTCCAGAACAACTTTTCTTTTCCAATTGAAAAATCTTTAAAATTTAGGATCAACCACATTAAAGGCTTTTAAATGAAACAGTGGGCCACAATAGGTTTTTAGGCTTTCCCAAATTAAAAGCTTCCTACTTTCTAACTCAAAAATATCAATTGGAAGATAAAATCGAAGAGATCGTCCAAAAGTTGGCTTCCCTGTTCGGAAAATACCCCCTTGAAAGGATTTGTAAAAATTGAAAAACTTTTACCCCACACATCTTCTGCCTTCTTTTGGCCGTGGACCGGAAAATCATCCCTTAGGCTTCATCCCTCCTCTAAAAAAGTCACTCTAAAGACCTCCAAAATGCAATTTATTAGTTCTGCTTTTTCTCCCGCTTCTTAGCCTCGATCATGAGTTGCTTCATCGCACGCAGTCCGAGGAGCCGCCCAAGTCGCCGTACCTCGTTCAGCAGCCTCCCTCCTATCACCCTCCACCCCCACCAGTTTCGTATCACCACCAAATCCACCATCACGCTGAGGTCCACTCTCGCACGTCGTCCCGCCAGAGCGCCCAGAGTGCCCTCGATCCCTCCCAGACGTCCGCCAGTGACGTCTTCAGCTTTGACACACGCAACGACTCCCGCTTATCTCAGACCAGCTACCGCTCCGACACGACTTCCCGCCTTTCTCACGACACAGCCGCCTCCTACGAGCCCCCTCAGACCTTTATCCATTACAGAAGAGGCAGCTTCGTGGAGGAGAGACGCCAAAACGGCTACGACACGCACAGTTTACCGCGACGCTGTATCCACCATGCAGATGGGCACGTACGTGCCACAGTCACAAATGGCTATGACAGCCTGCCACGAAGAGCTTCTTACGCTCCAGCGAAAGTTGCCATTCAGCCACCCATTGAGAAGCGCCGGGCGTCCTTCGTCGACAGACGTGGCTCCTCAATACAGCGCCAGGCATCGATGACTGTCGAAGATGAGGAAATGTGTTCGACATGCTCGAGCAGCGGTGAAGGGTCCCAGGATGAAGCGGAGGAGGACGAGGACAGGCAGGATGGGGACGAGGACGAGTACGAGGAGGACGAAGAGGAGGAGGAGGAGGAGGAGAAGGAAATATTTATCGATTTCAAGCCGCACATATCGCCCGAGTCGGAGAAGGGAACGAAGAAGAAGAGGCTGGTGAAGACCAAGTCCGAGGGCGAGATTCTGGTGGAGAAGAAGGTCATCAAGGCGGTCCCTCCCTCGCTCGGGCACATGTCTGTGAGCGAGGAGGACCTCATGGCCCCCACGGCACCTCCGCCGCAGCAGTTCGAGTACAGCAACATGCCGATTAAGGACGAGGGCCGGTGCCGGGACATGCAGAAGGAGTCCTTCAAGAGATCCGCCAGCTTCGACAAAGCGAGTGCTGCTCCCGCCTTGAACTCGGTTGTGAAATCCGCCCCCGCCACCCCTCCCCCCGAAGAGACACCTCCGCCTCTCCCCGAGTTTCCCTCGAGTGACTCGTTGCGCGAAAATTCCGACTTTTGGAGCGAGTCCCAGGTTACCGTTCTCACGTAAGTACTAGTCTCTAGCGGGACTTTTTCACCAAAATTAAATGTGAACTTTTTTTTTGGTTCAAAGATTGTATAAAATACAACCACCCGACATAAAAAACTAGGTCCATTTTCCGCCTTTCTAGGACCTTGATTAGGAAGAAAAGCCTTTTTGACATAGGAAACCTTAATTTAAATTATTAAATTTTATAAAAACGCAACAAAATTGATTAAAAGATCATGAACAAAATTTAAATCCAAGATGGCGGCCAAAATTATTTTCAAAATTTTTTGAAAATATCTAAGCTACGGTACAAATTAACAAAGGTCAAAACTTAAGCTTGAATATAAATCAAATTAATTTTTATGTGGACCCTACAGCTTTCTCGAAAATCGGGACAGAGGGTTAAGGACATGGTTGTGAGGATATCCTAATTCGGCCGAACCAGGATCATAATTTTTACAGGACGAAAATCGAAAAAAAGGCTCAGAGATTTAAATGATCAAACTAACAAAATTAAACCCATTTGAGGGGACCCCAAATTCAAACTATGGGCTCTAAAATTTAAAATGAGAGCCTTAGTCCAAACTAACAACTCCCTTATTTCAAACTGAGTTCTCAACTGGAGCTCAAAGCTTCTGATCTTAATTTCTTGATAGTACGCCTTTGAATGGGCTTCAGGTTATCCTTTACTCTGTGGAATTTAATTATAAGTTAAGAAAGAGTTTATCCTCTGAATCCTGATTAATTTTTACGTACGGTAAAGTCGGTGTGTCTACTGAAGGAAATTTTATACGAATTTTATGTGGAAATTTATGAAGAGCCTTTTGGAAGAGCCTTAGTTTTCTTCTTAAAAATT
This sequence comes from Forcipomyia taiwana, assembly GCA_963930915.1. Taxonomy (NCBI): domain Eukaryota; kingdom Metazoa; phylum Arthropoda; class Insecta; order Diptera; family Ceratopogonidae; genus Forcipomyia; species Forcipomyia taiwana. The sequence goes on along the minus strand of CAWVOI010000110.1, from coordinate 2,087,267 downwards.
TTCGAACCCAAAATGACTTATTCTGAACCAATTGGCCCATTCAAAGGGCTAATCAGGTCACTCAAAATCTACTTAACCATGGTCTAAATATGTCTAGTTTTTTTAGAAGCTATTTTTAACCGCAATTTCTGTTACAGGCCAAATATAAGCCCTGGAAGCAGACGCCGAAACTTCATGCTGAACCAGCAAAGAAGCTCCGTGGACACGACAGAGGCTCTTGAGATCGAGGATATCGCCGATCAGGTGAGTCATTTCGTTCCTGGTGCAGCAGTGGCTAGCTGTCCGTCTGTCCAACCCAAGCTGACTGTCTCTAACGAACCGGCATTCAACCACAGTCCAAGGCCGAGTAACTTGGAAACTCAATTATGACCTGGAAAGCGAAAAAGTTTCACTCATAAATATGCAACGAACACATCAAAGGAGTTGGACAGCGTCGTGTAAATTTCATCAATTCTCCCTCCCCCTCCATTCCGTGTCTCGCATTCCTGACCTCAGCTTTATCGCGCTCTCTTCTCATCCAACCCTTGTCAAAACTGAAGGCTGAGAGCTGCCACAGGAAGACGAGCCCAAGAGATAATGCAGATGAATATTTAAGGCGCATACGTCAGCAATGAGAAGTCAATTAAATTTTCATCGGAAAAATTTTCACGATTTCCAGCACACTTTTCGCTATTGTCTCTCGGAGCGCGCAAGACACTGCGGGTGATAAATTGCTTAATAATGCAATAAAGAGCCGGGTTTGAGCGCTTCTCACATGACGTTATGAGAAAATTTCCTCATGGCGCGGAAAACACACAATGAAAATCCCACCCAACCGCGTCGTCGCCGTCTGACGAACACATTTTCTTTTGTTTTCGGGATTATCTCTCATGTATTGACACAATTCCGAAAATAAATAGTGCGCGTATGTGAGTTATTTCATCGGAGAGATAAAGAGGATTAGTATCGCTTTTTGGGGGTGGCAATTCATATCTCAATTAAATTTCCCGGGCTGCAAACCGAGACAAAATGGCTGGAATTGAGGCTCTCTAAACAGGGGATACATCATTTTGTGATGATTATTATTTTCGCAGTAATGCGAGTATTCAATTTATGCTAAGTGGAGCTGCTGAATTTGCAGAACCCACTAGGCAATTGCGAATATTGCCGTAGAATATAGATTTTGTATGGGCATTGGGGTGGAACGCAGTTATGGGCCATTTCAGGGAATTGATTCAACTGCAGCTCGAAGTTGCACAAACATTTTCATAATTGCTGAAGTGCAAGAAACTCACTTAGAGTGCTTTTTGCAGTATTACCTTAATGGAAGACCACTACAGACGACTATCTCAATTTGTGGGTTCTCTTTCGCAAACGAGGTAGCAGTGTTACCTTTCAGGATAATTTCAGGAGTTACTGGTGAAGTTTTCTATCCAATTTACCACGGAGCCAACGGTTAGAGCTTCAACAAATCTTTAATACATTTTCAATAAATATGGCAATTTTGGGGAAATTTAAATTTCAAAACATTTTTTCACATTTTAAACGTTTCTAAAATTTAATTTTGCTATTTTTATTAAAATTTTTTTAGATGAAACGTCTGTCTGGGTGTTCAAAAACCTTAAAATTAATTTTTCCAAATTATGATAAAAATTTATTCACTTATTTGGATTGACATATAAATGAAATGAGGCAGAAAATTGCAGTAAAAAAACTTTATGACCTTGACTCTGTCCCAACTGGCAGCTTCTCCCATTGGCAGGACACCAACTCTTATTGATTGAGACAACAGCACTCTCAGTTATCTTATCTCATTAGTAACTCGTGCACGTGCTCCAACTACAACGACGTAAAATGGAATGATCTGAATTTTCTGGAGAAAAATGGCTGATGCAGCCCTATTTCTTGGAATCCAATTGGCCCAGTTAGAACAAATAAATAATTTTGAATTTTGGAGCTCTGAGTTGCTCAAGAGGATGAATTTTCACTCAAAAAGCCTGTCAAGGTATATTTAAAGAAACCTTCCAAGAAGTAACTCAAACCTACCTGTGTTAGAAACCCAGTATTTGATTAGGAAACCATCTGCCTTCCAAGAAGCTGAACAAAAATAAAACCGGCCAGACTTTTGTGGCTTTTTCATTTCACGAAAATCGGTGCAATTATTTTCATAATTTGTAAATTGGAAGCCTCGAGGGCAAAGCCCAGTTACATGGAAAATCACCACAAATCCGTTTTAGCCAAATAATTTTCCGGGAAATAATTTTATCCCAACACTGATAAGCGAATTAAGATATCATTTGATACACATGTTCATTTCCTGAAGCCACGCCCGCATCGCAATAATACAGCACATGATTAAAATTAATCAAACGATCAGAAAATTGACCAGGCCATAATTATGATTAATTGCAACTGCAGAACATATGTGCAAGCCAGCACGTGATTGCACTTCACCGCGAATTCCAGGGACGCCGAAATCTACTTTCCTTTCAAATAAAAATGCCAGGCTCGGATTGACATGATTAAATTTGGAAAGTCTCCCGTGGCAGAGTGAGAGAGAAACCGTGTTTCCTTCGAATTCCACGGCGCTGACAGAACATGACCTCCCCCCATGTCGGGAGAGTGTATGCTAAGTATGACGAAGATAAAGCAATGTAAAGGCACCGATCCCCCGAGACAACAAACATTTTTGTTGCTTTGCGTCTTGAAGCTGTTATCTGGTAAATTGATACACGATGTCGTGAATGTAGGCTGGCAGGTGTTTTCCCTCCATACCAGCTTATTCGCATCCGCGTGCCGCTAAACTACTTGGATAAGGCAGCTCTGGCCGTAGAGGGTACTAATAGAAGGACAATATAAATTTTCTGGGGGAAGGGGGTGTTTTGAGAATAGTAGATTGTGCACCAAGGGAGGGAAAATGAAAATTTCTGCCAGAGAGGGATTTTGACCGCTAGAGCGACGTAGGAGCGAGGGCGGCAACCCCTCGAGGGCAGAAATACTTCATTTTACCCCTGAGTGTGCACATACTGCTTTTTATCACGAAAAAAGGGAGCCTAAAATAGTTTATTTTCCGCCCTAGGGAGGAAAGTGGACTATTTTGCTCCCTGAGTGATGAAAAAATTATTTTTTAAAATATTTCTGGTTTTCAAATCGACCTACATTTATTTTTTGCCTATAGAACTACCAGCCAGCTACAAGATTTATCACATAAAAGATGACAAATTTTTAGGTGTTAAACTAGACGATTTTTGTGACCATTTATTTTTTACAACGAGGGCGGTCTTTTACAAAAATTTTTGAACATATTTTTAGTTTTCAAAAGTCTGTATTTTCATGATTTACGGGACTCATGATCTTCCTCAAAACAAGGCAAGTCTTGCGTTTTGATAAAATTAAAGCTTCTAAAATAGACCAAAACTGCTTTTTTTCAGAATAAAAAAAATTAACGAGATTTGCAAAATTTTTTTAATTTCATTATTTTTTCAGACCTTTAAGAAATTTTTTTAAATTCAGCTAAATTAATTTCAAAGGGATCTCTCTATGATTTTTTTTATATTAAGGAAGCCCATCTTAGAAGCTTCATAACGTCAGAACGAGTTGGCCCTCTCTGTTAATTAACACGTTAACATTATTTTAAAAGTCCTGCCAAGATCTTGCCAGATTCGGGTCTGTATGTTCTTAGGATAGATTTCCCGAGAGTAAAGTCCGTTGTCCTTCTATATGTACCTTCTACTGCTCCAGTAAACCCGGGATCCAGCAAAACGCCATTAACTGCAGCCGCCCCCGTACTTCGGCGGAACGGCACTAATGAGAATCATGGTGCGCAAATTAATTTAACTCACCTCCGTAATTGGTCTCACTTTTCAAGCCCCATTCTTTGTTGTCGCGCGCACATGAAAATTTTTAATTTATCTTTTTTATTTTCCATTCAATTTTCACTTTTCCATTGCATGTGCCGCAACTGGGTCTGCTCCCGTTTGTAGCCACTGCCACCCCTTCCGCCATCCGTCATTATGGTATCGACCACAACTCAAACACACACTACGTGTCTCCCATCCCAGCCCATTCTGCGAACGTCAGCTTCCTCCACAACTGTAACCACCACTACACCAACGGGGGTCATTAAGCCGACACCCTCAATAGCTGTGACCCCCTCAACCATGGTCGTGGACGACTTTGAGATGCCTCCCCCCTTACCGTTCTCGACGCTTCACCGAAAGTCCAAGAGCGTGTCGCCGGAAACGCGCAAGGCCTCCAAGCGTGCAGGAAGGCTGAGTCATCCGGATATCGTGCCGCTGGTGCATCTGCATGGGTAAGTTCTGAGTATCAAGCTAGAGTTTTTTTTTCAAAAATTTAAAAATAATTTTTGACAATTTAGGTAAATCGGCTCTTAAGAAAATTAAAGCCACTGGCTCTGAAAACTTCATTGAATTCCGTAGTTTCTTTAAAAATAAAAATTCATAAATAATTTGCAAAAATATGTTCAAAAATAATCCTTTTTCAAACCCGTGACAAGCCCAGGATGCAAATTGAATTTAAAGCCCATCCTTTAACCTCATTTTGCATTTCCAAAATGGCCGATTTTTGTGTTAAAAATTATCCATTTTCGATATTTGTTTTTTAATAAAAATTCATGGCCCATTTCCGACTCATCTGGTAAATTCAATAAGATACTGAAAAAGCTTTCTTTGCAGGAAAATCCTCGAGTACCCCAAGGAACCCCCACCCATCCCGAAGGAGGCTCCCAAGTCGGGCAACGAGATATCGGAGGGAAGTACGACGGAGGACTACGTCACCTGCACGGACCTTTCTAAGCGAGGAGCGCCAGGTACTGATGCCACTCTGAAAGCTGTCTGTCCTGCACCCGCAGCTGCAGCACAGAAAGGTTTGAACCGCCGCTCTTATGGATGTTGATTTGCTTGTTATCGGGTTGAATTGATGTCTATATATTCGGGGCTAGTGAGGGACAGTGGCGTAGCCCTTAGGTGGCCTCTATAGTTAAAATCTAGAAAATAATATTTTAAATAAAAGAAAGTATTTTTAAACTCCACGAAGAGCTAAAAAGTCAAAACGACCATTTAGAATGTAGCAAACTTTTTCGTGGACAAGCCTTATTTACGAGTATTCCCTTATCAGTTATGAAAAAGGATATAATTCCTGGTTACGTCACTAGCCAAAAAGTCGAGATTGAGTTACTACTCGGGCGATGGTCCGAGCTTTGATATTTTTTGCTGCATGAAACCGTTCAAGTGCTTCCTTGTCTTCTAACTGACGCCCCCTTACACTGTTTCCTCAGGTCAAGAAGGGTCGTCTTTTGAGAGCGCCTCCTCGCTCTACAGCCTAACACGAGCAGACGCGGTGGAAGAAGAAAAACTACCCCCTCCACCCCCTCTAATAGCGTCTCCCACCCACTCCGCCAGCAGCACCTCCTCCGGTAGCTATCGAATGGCGATGAAGATTTCGCAGAAGATCTCCCCAACCACGACCAAGACGACTACCAAGAAGCTCAAAGCAGACTCCGCATCTGATGACGACAGGAGTGAAAAGCGGTACTCGTCCTCCCACGACGAAGTCCAGGTGAAGACGGCCCGCCGCAAGGAGGACGACCGTCGCAAGAAGAAGGGAGTCCTGAAGCTCGAGCTGGACCAGAAGAAGGCCCTCCCGGTGGCCCACGCCTGCCACAAGCTGAGTCCCGGCTCGAAGAAGGCCGAGCCGGGAGATGCGAGTCCCAGCAAGACGCGCCGATTTCGTCCCAAGCCGAGGAAGGTACCCCGACCTCGAAGCACGTCGGGAGAAGACTCGCTCCCGCGTCGTCCCAAGAAGCCGTCCCCGACTGTGGAGCAGCCCACGATCCAGGTCCAGCAGACGCCCGTGGAGAAGCTGTCGCCTCCGAAGCCCAAGAGCCCCTGCAAGTCGCCCAAGAAGTGCGAGAGACTCCAGGCCGTTTCCACCGAGAGTCTGAGGTCCGTGTCGCCCGGCAGTGACTCTGTTTTCTACAGCGAGGCCGACCAAGCTTCCGACCAGATGCACTGCTTTCACTGTGGCAAGGAGGTGGAGCTGGTCCAGGCCTCGACTGACAGCCAGCCCGACGACCGACAGGACATTGTGCAGCCTCCGGCGGGCTTTGCGGACTCTCCCAATGGGACCAAGGTGCCGGCAGCGGGAGGCCGGATTTACAAGAAGTTTGACAAGCGATTTCGGTCGGAGGAGAGGGAACGGAAGTTCTTCAAGCACCGGAACGATGTGCGGGCCAAGGTGAGTAGAGCTTATCAACGATGATATCTGGACACTTCTCTTTCAAACATTTTCTAGCAAAATTTTTAGAAGGAGAAACAGGTTTTAAAATTCCTCCCTCCAGGAAGGACCTCTTGGAGGAAGCTCGGAGGAGCCTAGGAGGACCCATAGACATAATTATTTATTATTTTTGAAAAAAATGCTCTTAACTTCGCATGTGTGCAAGTTTCTTTAATTTTTTTTTAAATTAACATTTAAATTAAAAACTGATATTTATTGAGAAAATGTTTCAGAGGCCTCAAATGACCCCTAATGTTAAATGTAGCACCTTAAAATATTGTAAGAGTAACTGACTTTGACATTTCACCCCTTAAACTTGAAAATAACTTAGGGGGGCCAAAAGTACAACAGTTTCTCTTGATTACGTTTGGTGAAGTAACCCCTACCATGTCATAAGTATATCCAAGCCAATATAGGACATCGACCAATTTTTAAATGTCCAGATTTCACTATGTACAAGCTTTATAAAAATCATGACTCGGAGATTTCACGAGTTACTCCCAAAAGGCGTCACTTTATTAAACGTTTCCTTCCCTTCCAGAGCGAAGAGCGAGGCAAGGACGAGTCCCTCAAGAGCAAGCTCCGGTCTGCCGGCTCCAGCCCATGCGTCGCCCCCCATCCCGGAAGCAGTGGCAGCCAAGAGCACGCCGAACCAGAGCAAGGCATCTACCATGGCAGCTATCGTCTGGGGATCTGGGTCTGTATATCAGATAAAGATATTCTGAGGAAGGGTGACGTGCATCCGGCTCAACCAGAAGTCCGGTTTGCGGATAGGCCGCGAGGAGAGGAGCGAAGGGGATCCACGGAGTCGGAGAAGGAATTCAAAAAACGCTATCAAGCCATCACACACCGTCTTGTACATCGAAGGTCGTGCCTAGAAATGTATCGTCGACAAATTAGCAATAGTTTCGGTAAGTTAAACTCCCATGCTAGCTGTCTGATGGGGAAATGTGGGGTAATTTATCGGCTTTCGTAGCTTTATGGGCGTAGGTGTTTCGACCAGCAGACCCATTTCCTCACAAAAGGAGGGGAAACTCGCATTCGGAACAGCCGTGTTATTTATACCCACCAAACTGATATCGGAATTGTCACAGTAACGCAAACAACGATTCAACAAATTCTCCCTATGTTGCCATTTCCCCGTTAGTTGTGCTGCTACTCTGGGCGTTCCGACACGCAAAAAAATTTCAATAAATACATTCCGATGGAGGAGGAAGTCGCTGAAAGTTCAGAGCAGGAAGTGAAAGTTTCCGCTTCGGCATCTGAAGCAGAACTGGATTCTGCCTCTGCAACGGACGGGGAGGAGAAGACGCCGTCGAAGAAGAAGAAGAAAGTTTGTGTCTGTCCGAAGGATCACGGCAATGACAAAACGGAGGAGTGCGAGCCTCCTGAAGCTCCTGAGCCCGAGCCTGAGCCTGAGCCAGAGCCAGAGCCAGACCCTGAGCCAGAACCAGAGCCTGAACCAGAACCTGAACCAGAGCCTGAACCTGTAGAAGCAGCTCCTGAGCCAGTCTCCACAGAAACGTCCGACATGGCCGTGGGAACCGACGACCTGGACGCCTTTCTCAGGGACCAAAAGAACCCCACCCACATCGAGACCCAGACGGACTTCGTAAGCAGCGAGGAGAGCGAGGACGAGGACCAGACCGAGAAGTTCAAGACGATGCTGGCCCAGATGAGCCAGCAGGGAGGAGGAGGAGCCTCCAAGGAGCCCATGGAGATCGAGTTCGAGATAGACTTTAGCTTCACGGAGGACCCCGAGCATCCGGGCGTGGCGGTGCTCCAGACGGCCACCAACATCCTCAAGGACCCTTCCAAGCCCATCAATCAGAAGATGGCAATCACGGTGGGGGACCAGACGGAAACCTCGCAGTCGAATGAGGCTTTTTTGCAGGGAAAAATCGCGTTACCGAGCTTGATTGCCGAAAAATCCGTTGCGGAAGAAGCGGAAAAGGCGACGTCTTCGGAGGATGAGCGCCAGTCTAGCAGCGAGTCGGTGGAAACTCGCGACATTGCGACCTCGACGGACCCCATTCCGGACCCGCAGCCCTTGGAGGAGAGCTTCCAGGTCATTGAGCTGAGTACCTCACAGCTTGACGAGCTCCAGAGACGGGGTCAAGTTCAGGTAGACCGGCCCAGTCTATCTAAACAGCCCAGAAACCCACCGAAAGCCGTGGAAGAGGTCTTCTCGTCCCAGGTGTCGGCTCCAAAACCTCCCTCGAACCCGATTTTCCGAGCCAACGAGATCTTCAAGGACTTCCAGAGACGCGTGAGTCTCGAGGAGAATCAGTTCGACAGCCCGACCTCCAGCGAGATCTCCGAGTTGAGCCCCATCAGGAGCCAACCCCGGGACTACGTGGCGGGACTCGTGGAAGAATCGTCATCCAGGTTGGCTGTCAAGAGTCCCAGCAAGTACGAGGCGGACATGAATCGCCTGTCCAGGAGGAGATACACGGGGTTCCGGGGATCAAAGAGGGGAGTCAAAAAAGACTCCCTGGAGCACGACTTGAGTCAGGCGAGGTCGCTGGTGGCGGGTCCTAGCAGCTCCTTCGAGAAGACAATCGAGGTGCTGAAGGAGCCGGAGCCTGGGAAGAGGTACTACGAGGTACCGAAGAGGAGCGTCTTCCGGGAGATGGACCAGATTGTGCGGGGAGTGGCAATGATCTACTCGTACTACGAGGATGTCCTGGGAAAGAAGCTGTTTCCCAAGCTATACCCCAGTACGTTGGTTGTTTTACGACTTGTGGCCTTTGGCAGATAGTTTTATAGTTTTGCCTCAGGCGAAAATGTGACCTAGACGGAGATTTTAGATTTTTTTCAGGCAATCTTTGGTTGATTTTTTACTCGAGAAATTGATATTTTTGCTCGTGGTTTTTGTGAGCTTCAAAGAAAGACTTCGGCTTCTAAAAAGTGAGAAAAGGCAACTTCAATACCTCTTAGATTTGAAAATAGTATTTTTGTCGAAAAAAAGCCTGTTTTTGAGACAGAAAAATCAATTTTAGGGGCAGAAAAACCGGTTTGTGAAGCAGAAAGACCAATTTTTGTGAGGATAAAATTTGTTTCTAAGACCTAAAAAGCTCGTTTAATGACTGAAAAGCCTGCTTCTCAGATGGAAAAGCCAGTTTAAAAATTGGAAAAGTCTGAAAAATCTCTCAAAACTTCGTCAAAGCTCACCAAAGGTTTTAATTTTGAAAATCTTTTAAAAAAATGGAGAGGCTTCTCTGCTTTCAAAAATGAACGCCTGGTGAAGTAATGGAGGGACGAAGAGCCCCAAATTTAATCTGACGAAAATTGCTTCCTTCCTGTCTAGGGTGTTTTTTTCACTCAACCTTTTTATCACCCTTCCAGACACCGACAAAACGATTTACGTGCACCGCGAATCGGGCGAGTTTGGTTTCCGCATCCACGGCTCAAAGCCAGTCGTCGTATCTGCCATCGAGCCCGGCACCCCGGCAGAGGCGTCCGGCTTGCAGATCGGAGATATCGTGCTGTCAGTCAACGGAGTCAGCGTCATTGACAAGAGCCACTCGGAGGTGGTGAAAATCGCCCACGCTGGCAGCGACACCCTCAAGCTAGAAGTAAGTCCCGTAAATCACGAGTTTTTTCAGTGGCACGTTGGAATGTATTTCAGATCGCCAGGACGGCCGAATTCGCGTCCCCCACATCCGCCGAGCTGGGCGCCAGCACCATAATTTACTCCGGATTTCTGTACCGTCGAGCAGGGCTTCATAGCTCAGCGGGACCCAGGTGGATTCGGCGCTGGTTCTGTCTCCGCACCGACAACAGCCTCTACTACTACAAATCCGAAAACGTAAGTTTCGACCTTCTGCTGCGAAGATAAATGCTCACATAAAGTTTCAGGACGAGGCCATTACCGGAGTCATCGTTCTCACCAATCATAAAATCGCCCAGTCGCCCCACGAGGAGATAGGGAGGCACTTTGCCTTCAACGTCACCCCGGAGGAGGGGGATCCGATATTTTTGGCAGCCGAAAGTGAGGACACCCGCAATCGATGGATAGCCGTTCTGAGTCACGCGGCGCAGCAAAACGATCCCTGGCTGGAAATAAGGTAGATGGATAGCTTCCCTGCCTCAATCTATTTTCAGTTGAACGTTCGGAGCCCCGCGTTCACTCAATCGGCTTTTAATTCGACTTCGACCAAACTGCCAGGAACCCCTCCCTTCCTCGCCTGTTGTGTTTCCATGTGAATAAATTTTCTTCTTCAATAAACCAAAGCGAAATAAATAAGCTCCCTTCGGTTCTGTTTTATTTACTGCGCTCCTCATTTTCAGCGAATTTTGTTATTTCGGTTCAAAATGAACTTAACCCATTTCCTACCGGTTGTGTTTTTCATTTTTGGTCATTTTTGCATTAGAAAAAGTTTAAGAGCCTGTCATTTTTGAAAATTCACCTAACCTTTGTCTTTTTTTAAAAAAATCTAAAATTCTACTTTAAGATATTTTACTAATTTTATCTACAAAATAATGCTTCTAAAATGCTCAAACTGGGCTCTAAAAATCGATGATGAAAAACCATAAAAATTTCTTCCAAAGAAAAAATTTGTTTTAGTCTTTTGAAAATGACCCTGTTACTTTTTGAAATATCCACCAAAAATTTATCTTTTAAAAAATTTTGATCTAATTTTAATCAAGTTTCTTCAGAAAGTATCTACTTTATAACGGCTTTAGCTACTTAGGCTTCATAGTTTGGCGATGAAAAAACCAGTTTATATTTTTGTTATTCTATATTTTTTACTTAAAATTTTGCCTAACCCATTTCCACTACTTTTGCTTCAAATTTATAATAAAAATCAAAAGTCTAAAAGAGATTAAAGAAGAGAAAAAAATTCTTCAAGGTTCACCGTTGGGCAGAAATGGGTTGGTAAGACCAAAAGATTTTAACACATAAAAATTGAACAATTTTTCGGTCGATACTTCTGGGTTTTTTAGTGCATTTTCATCAATTTTGAAAAAAATGCACTTATGTGTCCGATATGTCTGTCTGTCCGTCTGTCCGTCTGTCCGTCTGTCCGTCTGTCCGTCTGTCCGTCTGTCCGTCCGTCCGTCTGAGTCGCAAAGGCTCCGAAACTACAAGAGCTAGAGACCTGCGGTTTTTTGCATGTTGTCAGGTATGGTCTGGAGGGTGGGCGAAAGGTTTTGGTTTTTCCGAAAAACTGCCTGGGGGGTATTTAAGGGGGTTTTCCCGTTGTATGAAAGTTCCATATACTTGATCCAATTGAGCTGAATTTTGGATATGTTATACATCATGTCAAATCTAGCAAATCATAGAACACATGTTTGCCCTTATCACTTAAGGGGGTGGGGTGAGAGGCCTCCGCAGGGGGGAAAAATTAAGTTGCTCTGATTAAGCTGAAATTCAGAATGGTCATGTAAAATGACAAAATAAGCAACTTTTGTTTCGGGTCATGGTCTTAAAAATGTAAAATAACGGACTCTGGGGGTCAATAAGTGGCCATCCAAGACTTCCCCTGGCGAACAGAAGGGCGAAATTTCAAAGTCAACCGATTGAGCTGAAACTTTGCCAATTGTTAGATGGTGTTAAATCCAGCAAAAAACAGTTTCACAGTAAGCCTCTATGACCTAATGGTGTGAAGCTGAGGGCTCCCAAAGTTTGCATGAGGTAAAAATTTTCTAACTCCAATTGAGCTTAAACTTGGGAAAATGTTAGATGACATTAAATTTAGCAAAATATCCTTCTACATTTAGGCTCTATGACCTGTGAGATCAAAGTCAGGGGTCCAACAAGTTTCTGCAGTGATGGAATTTGGGACCAAATATTTTCACTTCGACCCAACTTTTGCAACAAAGCGAATTGAAAATGCACTCAAATGCGTTCGTCCCCGACTAAGCTTTAAACATGTTTTTTATCTAAGTTAAATGACTTACCTTTTCTACAACGACTCTTACAAAAAAATTATGAAGTATTCGGCCAAAAGAATCACCGGCAGAAAATGGGTTAAATGTTTCTTCAATTCCTAAATTTTTACAGCACGAGGAATCTCCGTCTATCTGCTACCGCGTTCCCGAAACCCGACTGCTGCGGGTACCTGATGAAGCTCGGCAGCCGATGGAGGTCGTGGACGAAGAAGTACTGCGTGCTGAAGGACGCCTGTCTGTACTTCTACCTTGAAAACAACAGCAAGTCTGCGATAGGCAAGTTCACAAATTTCCCGGTAAAACGTCTCTCTCACGTCGAAACAAATTTCAGGAATGGCGTGTCTTCAGGGGTATCGAGTGCAGCCATCAACAGCTGGGGGTGGGAAGAAACACGCTTTCGAGCTGCTGCCTCCGGAGCCCAAGCTGCGTCACTACTACTTCTACACCGAGACGGAGATGGAGAAGAAGAGGTGACTTTCCTGCTCTGTCTTTCCTGAGGTCACGAAAATTTCCCTTCCAGGTGGACTGCTGCCCTCGAGTACTCAATAGACCGCTGGATGAAGTCGTAAGTTGGAAGATCGGCCTACACGCAACACAGCAGAACTTTAGGGACTTAGACACGTAGGAAAGATATTTAGCGAACGTACGAAAGCATATCGAGTTAGAGGGTAGGAAACTTGATGACAAAATTTACGAACTTGGATATTTTAAAACTGCCAACTAGACGTAGAACCGCGTAGAAACGGTGCCAAAGTACATAAATGCTAAATATATAATATATGGAGTGTTACCGAATGAAGAAGCCACACAAGTTGCAGATGTCTTTTAGAATATGAAAATTTATGGAATAATTAGCTATGAGCGTTTAGATGAGACGGAAACAGAAGTCATATAAAGTATTAATTAAACAAGATTATGTAATATGAAATGAAGTCTTATGGTAAAATAATTTACAAACGAGACCGGGTACTCAAAGCAAGCCGACAACCTAATTGATGAATCAAAACTGACCATTGATGTCCAACTCTAGCACAAATCGATTGCCGTACATGCATTAGCAGGAAGGAAAAAGCTCTCCCCGTTCCCCCAGAAGATGTTATGATATACACACTAGAGGAAGCACATGATCAAATACGCCCTAAATGTTTACTATGAAATATATATCGGTAGAGAAGAAGCTGAGCCTCTAGAAAATCTTTGGTCCTGAGTTTTTTTCCCCCATTTTGCTGAGTCATGTGTCGATCGAGGTCCGAAGCCAACCAAAATCAAAATGATAGTTTGAGAGTAGATTTTGGATTTTTACAACTTTTTGTAGCCAATATAGCCAATCAATTGTTACCGATTTTCAGATCTTTCGATTGCATTTTTGAATTTTGAAGATTCTATAGCGGAAACAATGTATGATATGTTCGGAGAATTCAAACAAAGATATAATAAACTACTTGTTTCGCACTAGAGATTTTTACTCGGCACGTTTTTGGCTCATTTTTGGATTTTTTTTGAGCAAGTTGTTTAAAGGCGTCCACTTCAGCTCTGGAGGCGACAACTTCAGTCCTTGGTTGTTCGCTTAAGCACTAAAAGCAGCCACTTCAACCATAGGAGAGAGCCTGTTCTAAGGAAGTACAATTTAGAAAAAAAAATTAGATAACACATTAGTTTCGACCTCCTGAAGGTCAGCATTTCTAAGGACGTAAAAAAAGTTAGATTTCAGATTTAAAGAGACCAAAAACAGATTCAATTCGTGATCTCAGATTTCCGAAAATTCCATCTCCAAAAGCTTTAATTCTTCCTCCTACACTGTCTATTTTAGAAAAAAAATAAAAAAAAATAATTAGCTTAAGTGTTGAATGTACGAGAATCCATCTCCATTCACTAGGTTAGCGATTTCTCGAGAATAAGACTCGCATTGTATCCCTGCTTGGTGATGTTAGCAAACCAGTCGTAGCACTTGTATTCCTCCTTCCGACAACAGTACGTAGTTTTGACGGGACTGCAGGATGAACGCAAAGTGCGCCGGTATTTGACCGGAAACTCAATGAAGAGCTGGAATGGAAGTCAGTCTGTTGAGATTTTCAATATTCTCATGCTATACTCTCTCGTCGAAGTGCTCGTCGATGAACACGCACACGCTCTGAAATCAATTGATTATTTAGCAATAGTTTTGCCACTTATGTGGTAAGGTCACATTTGACAGTTTTTCCGATCGAAAGGAAATTCAACAAAATTTTGTACCTTATCACTGACCCCCTTTCCTCCCCTTTCCAGTTCATAATTTTGTTGGATTTAATCATTATGTGCCAGAGAAGATTAATTTTAAGCGTCACCTGGTGGTGAGATTTTTCTGAAAATGTCCATATCTTCTTACTAAATGGGTCTAAAAAGGCTTAAATTATTTTTTTAAAAACATAAAAAACGATTGCATGATTGCGAGCAGGAGGTCTTCCCCAACTGAAATTTTTTTTTAAAGCTTAATGGAAAATTTTATTTTTCTTTATTCGCTGCTCTTCGATTTCTTTGCCTCCGGTTCCTCTTCCCCAGCGTTTTCCTTGTTCCTCTGGTTCTCCGCCTCCACTGCCATCTGGGCAGCGGGCGAAGTGTCCTGCTTCATGATCTCACGCAGCGCCATCGTGGCGTACGTTGACGGGGGCAGAATAAAGTCCAGTACGAGAGCTTTGTGACTCCCATCTGGCGCCTCTGGAAGCTGCTTTTTCGTCAGCTTCTCCAGATCCGAGAGAATGAGGTTCTCATCTGGGTGCTCGTACTTCTGGACCTTCCACTGGAACTCCTCTGGCCTGATGACGAGCTTCCTGTACGTCCCTGCCAGCGAGTAGATCTTGTGCGGAGTCTTGAGAGTCTCCACAGAGAGCCCGTCTTCTGCCATCATCTCTGCGTACCAGTCCTTCACCTGGTTCCCGGGATACGCGACGTCGTGGCCCACGAGCGGGAGCACGATGTCGTAGATGGAGAAGCTTCCTAGCTCGGATTTCGTCAGAGGCCGGACCAGGCTCTTGAAGGCCGAGGGCTTTTCCTCAGGCTCCTCCTCGTCTTCCTCCAGCGCGTCCAAGACCTCGGTTTCAGGCTTCACGAAGACCAAGTCTCCTTCCTGCGGCTCCATCCCCAGCTCCTTGATTCTTCTGGATGCTGCCTTGTTCCACAGCAAGCTCTGGTACGAGTGCATGTAGAGCATCCGCATGTTCCTCGGAACGTGACCTAGTGCGCCCATGAAGTCCTTGTCGTTCGTCTTGATAAACCCGTCTAGGAGCGCAGCCTCCACACACGTGCTCCACTTCGGGATCTTGTCACGAGCCTCTCGAGCATCTCGGGTCTCCCACCAGACTTTTCGCATCTCCTCCGACTTGGGCTCGTCTCCGTCTCGTGGCTTCATGATGAGCTCGCAGGCCTCCTGAAATTTAATATACATTATTTTTCTTCAAGTATTTTTTCTTACATTTTTAAATAGGTCTAAAAATATATCTGACTATCAGGTTAACTGAATCAAGAAGAGTTTCAATAATAGTTAATATAAAGCCCTATAGAATATTTCGAAATAATTTCTTTGGTCCTTGAACCCTTGATTTAATTTTTATCAGGCTTTTAACAAAGATTTTCGGAGGAAAAACGAATTAAAAAGCAGCTTTAAAAAATTTTTTTTTGACATAAAATTTTAAATTTTGTAGAAATGGGTTTAGTAGTAACTTTGAGCTAGAAAAACTTTTCAAAATTATTTTTAAGGAATTCTGAGGTAGGGGGTCTAAGAATTATTTTTTAATCTTAGTTCAGCCATAGGTTGTTAAAAATTGTAGGAAATAATTATTCAACCCATTAAAAATAAATCTGGCGGAAATAGTTAATGGGATTTTTACCTGAAAGTTCTGCTTCAGAAGCGCCTTTCCCACCTCAAAGGTCGGAACTGCCGCCGTGTTGCCGAACCTCTGCGTGCCAAAGTAGTTGATGAACCCCTTCTCCTTGAAGTCCGCCAGCAGCGTCTCAATCTGGTCGTTGGGGGTGGAGGTCTGACGCAGGGCTATCCAGAACCGGTTCCCCTTCAAAGCCCCGAGTCTCAGCGCTTCCTTGCAGAACTTGAAGTTCCCCACCCTGACGGAGTTCACTCGCTTGGCGGCACTCACGAGTCTCTCGGGCTCCATGGTCCGCACCGAGACCCACTGCGAGGTCTTGGCCCGCTTGTCCTTGGTGCCAGCGTAGCAAAACTGGGCGGCTCGCACCTTTGCAGCCTGTGCCAGAGCCGATATCGCCTGCACGGTGTCAATGTTCTCCTTGTAGAGGATAAAATGGACGTACTGCTCGGGCCAGTCCCAGTCACTCCGGGTCCCACGCTTCCTGGGATCCGGGAGCTTCACCTCGATGACCTTTCGCTCCCCCCTCTCAACCGTTCCAGCTACAATGGACCTCCTGAAGGCCCGCTTGAGACTCTCGTGGATGCAGCTTCTGTCCTCCTTGCTGAGACTCGACACGTCCACGTCCACCGGCGACTTCTCTGGCTTCTCGAGCATCTCCTTGACGCTCTCAAGGACTTGCACGCTCAGAACTCCCGACTTGACGGCTTCAAGGTCGGCGAAATCCGGAACTACATGCACGGGCTCTGTGGGGGTTTCGAGGGAAGTGAGGACGGCCTCTTCGCCGGCAAGGTCGATTTCATTCACGTGGAAGTCGGAGAACCTCGACTTAATCACGCCGTTTATCGCAACTTCCGGGGACGTCAGGTACTCGGTGGTCCCAATCTCAGCCTCCGTCAGGCACTTGAAAGACCTAAAAGAGCCTACATCAAAAGCTGCATGTTTCAACGTAGGAATTTTACAATTTATGGCTTTCCGGTTTGAACCTCCTCTGACTCGAGTCGTCCCTGTGGTCTGGTCGAGCCGGATTTCTGCCATTTTGGTTTCTCCTGCCGTGGTCAAACCTCCGCTTTTGATTGTGTCTGAATTTGTGGCTGTTCATTGCACTTTGGTACTGAAAATAAATTAGCGCGTTTCGAAGTTTACCGATTCCCAGCTGTCAAAAGAAAGTTGGCCCAACCATTCTGTAAAAAGTTCAAAAAGATGAATGAAAATTTGATTTCCCAGTTCAACATACAGTGAGATTGGAAAACTCTTGTTCCTTTTTCCCGAAAATAATCTTAATGCAGTGAATCAACGATTCAAAAGAGATAATTGAAATCACTCGGCTCGAAAAGTGGGTCTGACTTTTAGGTTTACCACCAAACAAGAGCTTTCTCATGACAGGGAGATTGGTGACTTTCCCGTGACTCGTAATTTTAAAATTATCAAAATCTTTGCTTAATTTTTAATCATCAGGAAAAATATGAAAAAGCCACGAGATTTTGCCAACCCTATTGTCGTCGCTTCATATACATAGCTTTGTTTACAAACCGCTAGAACCGCTAGTGTAGTTTTACATTCACCGTGAGTAATAGCGTAAAAGCCGCCAAATCTTGCGCCGTCAAAATCTGTCATTCCTGGTCGCTTCAAGAGATATATGAAGAGAGCAAAATTTTAGTTTCAGCGAAGCACGGATTGGGAAAGGTCATAATGTCATTCGGGCGCTCTTAAATCGAAGCAAAAAATCAAAGAAAAAACTCTAGCTGAAGCCTAAACTTGATTAGTAATTTTTTGTGTCGAGATAACATCGTGAATCGATAAAAAATGGTGCAAAAGTACACTTCTCCCGTGAGGATTTACAAATATCCCTTCGAGCTGGTGATGCGAGTGAGTACTCGGCCCATTCATTGAATCAGAAGTGAAAAATCGATACCTAAATGTTACTTGTGTGTTGTGCCTCGTCTTGCTGATTTCTTCAACGCGAAACGCCGAATTCCAAGGCGTGACCCTTGATCTGTTGGATGTATTGCGAAAGGACTGGCTGCAAAAATGCACACACGGGTCCAAAGACGTAGCCGGGAGGTCTTTTGAGTGTCGTGAAAAATGAAAACACGCTCCCCAGAACCCTTCCTGGTTACGCCTCTGACCCGCTCAATCTGCTCAATAAGTGCATTTGCGCTCAACTCGCGATGAATGATGACTTTAAAACCTGTTTTGTGTGTGAATACCGAGTTTCCTGAGCGGCAGTACAAGTTGCTTAATTAAAGGCTCTGTGCTGCTGGCTGCGATGGTAGAAAAAGCGCTTCAGAGATGAGATGTGGAGCCCCAGGGTCGTGCGACCTTGGTCTAGTTGCACCGTGCTCTGGCAAAATGCATTTGACCCTTGGCACTTGCCAGCTCGAGCAACCGTACCTGAGTGCACAAACTGGGTTACAGTTGACGGTTGTTTGGTCGATGTGAAATGACGAGATTTTTTCCGCGGACGCAAAAATTTTCAAGTGCACGACTTGGCTCCACTTTCCTTTGTCTGTTTGTCCCCCTCCCCCTGGCTTTACTCTTCCATCGACCTTCACCCCGCGCTTTGCTAACACGTAATTTCGCGAGCTTAGTGGAGCCAGTAGATAAGACAACCTCTTTGTATCATCTCTGAACCGAACCGGATTAGGTATTCGGGCCCAAATTTCTAGTATTGGGTTGGATGTTGGAGAAAAGGTCGGGCTCCCCGCCTATCGACCTTATTCCGCCAATCTCAGCTGTGTTTTCTTTTAATTATTGTGAAAATCCGCCGAGTGAATTACAATAAAAGGAATTAGCAATGCAAATCGAATTGGTGCCCCAAACATGATTTCTTGAGCGAGAAACCCTCTGACAAAGGGGTTTTTGGACTCACTAAGATAGCAATTAATGAGCTAGCAGCGAAAACAATGCTTTATAAAAATTCTGTATCTTAGGAGAGTAGCTGGTATACCCGCAAAAAAGGGCTCAATTTTTTTAAAAATTCTTTTTTCAATCAAAAGTTAGGCGAAAGAACTCAGGCAACCTCATGGACCTTTCTAGGCCAACTAAGGATAAAAAATCTTCAATTTTAACCCTTTAAAACGTCTCAAGACGAAGTTTTTGAAACAGAAAAAAACATTTAAAAAATTAAGTTATTTTTAATAATTTTATTCAAGTCCTGAAAGTTAGAAATTGACACTCGTTTTCTCAAAATTTTGGGAAAATAAAAAATTGTTTTTTTTTTGTCCTAATTTTTGACTAATTTTTTAAATATATTCTTGGCCCTCAACTTGTCCGAAGTCTGTGATATTCTGTTCCCACAAAATAAAAGGAGGCCACACAATTTTTCGGCACAGGGTCAGAGGGTATCAATTACATTCGATTGAATTTATGCGAATTTGAGGAATCTGCAATTGGTGAGCCATGCCACTAACTTCCCTCGTCATTGGGCCATAATAAATCGCATTACAGTCAGCTTACGTAAATGAGCCGTGTGTGCATGTGTTTTATTTATTGTGTGTCTCCGCAAGCCGCGTCTTACGTGAATGTTTGAGTAAAGCAATGTCAGGAAGTACACACGTTATCAATTGCGAATTTTTAATTGAGCCGTATCGTCGCGTCATGTGCTGCCTCTGAAAAGTTGGAGAGGAAGGAGGTAAACAAGACTGGATCGGCAATTTTATCTCAGTTTCTCTGTTGTGGCATGCGTGTTCCCGGAAATTGCGAATCGTAGGATATTATGAGGTTTATAGGGCCCTTAAAAGTCGGCTTTTTCTTCACATCTTTTTCCTCAAAGTCGATGTTTGTTTTAGAATTGATTGAAAAAGTCTCATTTTCACACAATAAAAATGCTCTGGGAAATAAATTGATTAACTAATCTAAAAAGTCCTGAGAACCCTTTAGTACATATATTCCAAACTAATTTATCGATAGGGCCCCCTTGCCTTTTTTTTGAAATTTGTATTTTTGGGAGAAAAGCGTTGAAACAAATACATCAAAGTAGTCCTGAAATGTGGTTAATAGTGCCCTTCAAAATTATGTGACTAATAGGGCCCCAGGAAGTCTAACTTTTTTCTCAACAATTTTCTTCGAAATTTGTTTTTTTGGCGAAAAAAAAATCGATAAAATAAATCTAGGTGGTTCTTTGAGAACTGTAGTAGTTGATTAATAGGGCCCTCGAAAGTTAATAAAGGTCACATGCCTTCTTTTTCCCTTGTGCTATAAATGGAGAGAAGTAAATCGATAAAATATAAGTAGGAAGTCCTGTGAGCCAATAAAAATTCCGCTCGTAAATTAGCCTCGAAAAAGTAACAGAAACCAGAAGAGACCGGAAAAATGCCGGTTCTGACGCGCAGTACAAAGTTCGAGGTCAGTCTGCGTCGCAGTAGCCAAAAATGCCGAGCTTTTAGAAAGCTCGAGAGCCGGCGAAAAAAGCAGGAATGCGAGCTGGCAGTGCCTTTAACTCGACAATAATGAGGAGGAAGTGCAAATCGCGCTGCTGCCGCCTCTGCCGTCCATACAAGGCGGTGACTTGTGCGTTACAATTATGTATGATAGAGCAATTTCACCTATTTAATGCCCGGCTCTGTGTAAATTGTAGCTAGTGCGAATAAGCACACAACTTTCTGCCAGCTCCATTGCTTTTTATGCTTCATTACCCAACACACTTTGTGACTGTGCCGACAGCGACGGAGCTCGTGCTGAAGAGGGTCGAATTTCGCTCGAATAGAGATTCGGAGTCGCGTCACTGGCTTCAATGGTCCGACACAAAGTGATTTCTCCTGTATTCGTTTGATTCCATTTCACTGACCGGAGATGATGAATGAATGCACATTAACCCTTTCATTCCCGCATCAAATTAATTTAAATCTGCTGCGGGTGGATTACTTGTTATTGGGGGAGAGATAAGAGTCATTCAACTGCCATTACAATTATTTTCCATAACAGCATTTAAAAATAGATTGCTGGTTGACGTGAAGGCAGCGAGAAGGGGATTTAAGGAGATTAGAGCAGCGTCCGTCTCGAGGGAAGCTCTTCTTAATCTCGTCATATCTCCGTCCGTCGGGTTATTAAGCTAAGACGTTGTTGTGATCGCCGGGGATTCGTAGGACTCGACTTGTTCGAGCTCGAGACAAAAACAAACCTGATTTCAGGCACAGAAATGCGGAAATTCTGCACCAGTTGGAGTCTGAATAATTCATCAGGCGTGGATTATGATGAATGGAATGCCTCGGATTCTTCAAATTGCTGTACCTGCTCGTCCATCTCAGATACCGAATTTGACTGAGGATGATTAGGGCCCCAAAACATTTACCCATAAAAATTTTTTTACCTGTAAAATTAGGAAAATATGATATGTCAGGGAAGTTTCTGGGGCCGAACATTACTCTATAGACGCTTCCGATGCTTATCGGTTCTGTGCCTTAGGGATTCCAATGATAACTTTTTAAAGGGGTATTTTTAGGTACCCCCAGAGGTATAAAAACTCACGAATCTGGAAATAGCAAAATTTTTTGTTCTAAAAATCCCCTAAGGAGCCTTAAAACGTTGTTAGGAGTCCACTAGAGAGGAATTTCAGGTTTCCAAAAAACTGACAGAATTATTTTTAGTCCTGAAACTCCTTTAGAAGCTTCTTTAAGCCCCCAAAAGGCTTGAGGTGATTTTGAAATTTTTTCAGAAAAAAATCATTTTTGGTGCCCTATAAAAGATGATAAAATGGCTCAATTTTTCCATATTTAGAAACTAATTTCTGTGGCTATTTTTACCCTAATACCCGGCTTAGTTACCCGAATCCCTCATTTCTGACACAAACCTGGCGGAACTCCCACGCCTCGACTGCCTGCTGCTACAGCTCCATTGAAAAGTAGATGCTTTTCCCAGAATTACGAGATCTCGAGTGAGAAATTACATGCCGTTCCATCCCCCATTAGGGCGAGAGGAAAATTGTATACGCAGACAAGTTCATTCAAAACAACCTCCGACAGCCACCATTGCGTAGTAAAATATTCATTAAAGAGTTTATTTGTATGCGAACGACGTGCCGTCCCTTGTTAGCTTCCGATGCGATGACGATTGCAAAATTTATATCTTGCAATGCGAACGGAATGTGCTATTCATTATTGCGAGTGTATCTGCTGATTTGCAGAGCTGGAGGCTACATTATTGGCTTGTCTTTAGCTTACTTGTTGTCGTAAAAGCGCAAAAAGTGGGAGAAGAACTTCTAATAAATCGCGAAAGCGGGGCGGGATTGAGCCACTTCCGGCCCCTCATGACCCACTTTCACGGTCACGATGTGAGAAAATCAATAGGACGAGAACATCTGTCCTTCCCGCTTACAAGGAGTACGACACGATTTACAGAGGCAATGTGGGTTCGCCGGTGAGCAAACATACTTTTAATTACCCATCCTTCGTGCGGACTGTGGAGAGCTGCACGGGCCAGCTGTGGGTGGTCAGCTCATCTACATGTTGGAGACCCATATGGGGGAAAATGAGGTGGAATGGCGAGTGACATGAAATATTCAGAGCCAGCAGCAGCACGATGATGAGGGCAATCGATATTTTACACATTTTCGAATTTCCATGCGGCAGAAAACCGGAGGACGTTGTGGTGGCTATCATGCAGCTAAATGGAGGGCAGCTGTGGCGAGTCGCACAGTCATTAACCTTGAAAAGTCCCGCTGCTTCCGATGTACTAAGTCTCGATAAGGAAGGGTGTTCCCGCCGTCGCTATCTCGCGTTCTGTTTTCACTTTCATCGACGCAACAGAGACTTTTATAGTCGCGTAGCGTCATCAGATGGCGACAAAAATAGCATGATTCATTCTCGTGACGCATGTGTTTGCATCGTACCTGAGATGTCTCCAGTCGATGACGATGTGGGATGCTCGAGATGGGACGATAAAAGGTGTAAAGAACAGATAAGAATAGCTGAGTCGATTTTTTATTCAGAGCCTAAACGTTTCCCAAGAGTTTTCCAATTTTCAGGGACAACTATTTTCCTTGTTAACTCGAGAAAATTCTTTTTGAACTAAAATCTTGGTCCCAGAAACCTTCTTTCAAAATTACACAGAGCGTTTTAAAGAGGAAAATCAGGCAGCCATAAAATTGAGAGTGGCTTCTTAACCCATTGCTAACCGGGAGGTTACTGGTGGCCTTTCAACTTTTAAAAATTTATTCCGGGCAAACTTAAAGTTAAGGGCAATTATTTTCATCCTTCTACTCTCGCAATTGGCTAAATTTGTTTGACAGTCGTTTTTAGATTTTGATTAAAAAAGCAACAAAAGCAGCTAGATTTTGAATTTAAACTTTTAAAAAATCATTAAAATACTTAACATGCTAATTTTTAAAAACTTTCTTTTACAATATTTAACGTTGAGTTCAAACTATTTTTTTATTTAAAAATTCGAAAAGTTTTACCCATTTCTGAACTTTTTAGTATGTAACTTCTCCAAAAAAAATTTAAAAAATTGAATTTTTACGAATTATTCATATGGGACATTTGTTTCGACCAAAACAATCGATTTCAGGAAGCTGGACGCAGTTTGAAAATCTTGGTAGCCAATGGGTTAAAGTCCTTTGTTTTGTTTTTATTTGATCTCAAAAGGAACTACCACGGACCACGTCTACAATCAAAGGTAGCGTCGGCCAGAGAAATACTCTCAGGTACCAGAGAATGGTTTTGATGAAACCAGTGGTTCTAAGTGTCTAAATTGGTTGATAATAAGTTTGAAGAGAGAGTCCGGTTTCCACATCAATTGAAATTCCCGTATTTTGAAGCTTAATAGTGACATATACTTTTGATAGACAAACATTTTTGCAGAGCAAAATTTTATCACAACCGAGAAGGAGGCAGAAAAATTTTCTAGAACCGTTCTGATAAACAGACTCCAACGCCCACACTGTGCTTGAAATTGCCCTGACAAAGGCATCACGCCTAACAACACAAGAGTGGCTTCATATATAATCAATTTTCATGGTCGCTGCGTCTTTTGATAGCCACTCCTGAGAGCGCGCACCAGTATCGATGGCTCCGTAACCTGTCGACTGGCAAGTTCAAGCGCAAAGCCTGTTGAAAGCCTCGTCTAATGCCCTTTGATGAAAGCAGATTACTTTTCTGTGTTGAATAAAGATTGCTATTTCGGGTTTGACATTGAAATTTAGTACGTAGGTCTTTTATGTCTCCCATAAAAGGTTTTCCTTGGAAAAGTGCGAGGAAACATGCCGTTGCGGGTGTCTAGCCGAGTAATTAAGAGCTGTGTATAGTAAAAATGTGAATAAATAAATTAACAAAGTGGCCATTTGATGCCGGGAGTCGGGTTTCACGAAATTAATTATGCTCCCAGTGGTTATTTGATTTTCATGGAAATTTTGCACGCGTAATAAAGACTTTATTGCTTCTGGGGGAATTCGAGTGAATTACCGGGATATTGGAAATTGCTCGTTTGACGTAACTTTGCACTTTAGGGGAACAAATTCATTACATCGTGGGAATATTGTGGAGATTTTTCATTTTTGTTATTTTTGAGGTTGAATGTAAAGAGATTTCAAACAGGATTTTGGGGTTTTTTCGATGAAGCTTTCGGTTTTTAAGCCATCCTCAGCATCTATAATTTATTGTTAACATAAAACTTTTCTAAGACTCAATTGATATAATTTACCACTTGAAAATAGGATAGAATAGAAAGTTAATAATAAGTTATAATATATAAAAATCAGGTTTTCTTTTAAAAGTCAAAATTCTTGAAAGTTAAAAATTAAAGATATGTTAAGTTTAACTTACAGTTCAGATGCAGGAGCTAAAAACGTGCCAGAAATTCTTTATTTGTTTTTTTGATTAAATTCTAGTAATGAAAACTCCGTTCACGGTCTTATCTGTGGGTATTTTCCTTTTCTCTCCTTTCTCAGTCCTGAACACCCAGAGGCAGGTCTTGTTTTTTCCTGTGGATCCAGTAGTTTCTGTAGTCCTTGGAAATTTCCAACAGAGTTTTCACAGAGTTCCAACAGAGTTTCGATTAATTTATGTATCTCCGTTTCTGAAAAGCTATTCCGGGAAAATGCGGAAAATGTATGAAAAATGAGGCAATTTTCCCCGAACAACCTTCCCTCATTAGTTGAAAAATGTTGCTCGTAAAATTGAAAATAGTTTCGGGAAATGCGGAAAATGTGTCTGTGAGCGACTCCCAGGGCGAGGTGAGACATAAGAAGCCCAATAAATAGCAAAGTTTAAAGCGAGAATCAATAAATAAAAAGTCGAAAGTCCCTCCGCTTTATTAATTGCCCGTCGTAGTCTCGTACTAGCGCTCGTGAGGCACCTAATCTATTACCAGCGGCTGCCAAAGTTGCCGCTTGTGCATTCGTGCGTCGCCTGTTTTCATCGACTTTGTCTTGCTTGTTTTCCCCTCATTTTCCCTTCACGTCTTCCGTACACTGAAAATTTTTTTTTTTTTGAAAAAGAACTACACGCCATAGTTTTCTCGAGTAATTGAGGGAATTTTACATTCTGCAGTATTTCGCTAGCAAGTGTTTGACCTTTGTCTGGTGCCAGATCGTGAATGCGATATTGTTGTGGTGGGCGCTGCTGCACCATTTTCCCTCTGTATATGTGCAAGTTTGCGTCACAGTACGTGTGTGTCTGTACATGGGTTAATGTAATTGCAGTAAGTTGTCAGGGTCGCGAAAACCTCTGACGGGGATTCAAGTTCAAAGACGCCGTGTGGGGAGCTTCCTTGCATAATTGCGGAATATTTAATGAACTTCTTGGGGAAAATCAATGCAGGTTACGTAGTTGCACCTGTTCCAACACTTGTGAGGCCAGAAGCCGTTTCTTGCTTGATGTCAACAAGTCGATTTAGTAACGAGCTTGTCAGAGAAAGGTCTTGGCTTTGACCTTTGACGTGGGAGTAGCACTTTAACACATTTTCAGCCACAAAGAAATTTTTTTCAAGAAATTTTCAACCTTTTTTTGGCCTTTTAAGCTTTTTCATTTGGCTCTTCAGGCTTTAATCTGACTTTTGAGGCTCTTATGTGGCTTTCCAGGCTTTTATCGGGCTTTTTAATTTGTAAAAGCTCTCTAAAGTTACTTCAAATTCCATGTATGACCTTTTTGGTTGCCTCTAGAGCTACCTTTTAAGGGCTTTTGGGGTTTAAAAATGTCTCAAGGCTCCAAACATTTTTTTTAATTTTCTTGTTTTAGGATTGAAGTATTTTTAAGCCCCGTTACTGTTTGCAAAACAACGTAAATTTAATTTTTGGACTCAATAGGAAGAATCCTGGCCCAATTTGGCTTGGTAGAAAAATATTCGCAAGTCCCAGGGGACACCCAAAATCGAAAGAGTCACGACATTGTGTCTCTCGTGATCTTGAAAAATGTAATAAAGCACGAGCACCTAGTATTTGACCTTAATTCTCGAAATAGGTGGTGCGGAACTTTTAACTTTTCTTCAGAGAGCAACAAGTTTGCCATCGGACGTACGGAAAAATGTGCTGCCACACGCCAACCTGTCGCGAATCGTTTTTGCGTAGTCTCGAGAGCTATTCATAGCTCGGTGGCGGAACAAAAACAAGCGTTGAAGATTCGCACATTCTAAGAATTTCATTTATTCACGATGCTCTCAAAACGTCGACCAATGAGATGCTCAAAACACTTCTGGGACTTTTGATGCATCACGGCCCAAGATAATTAGTATCGTTCAACGCGACATTGTTTGGAATTCGTTTCAAGAGGCTACCCAGTTTAATGGTGAGGAAGTCTTTGAAGGCAGAGACGCGCTAACCTCGTAAACTCGTCGTAAAACGAGCATTTGATGGTTTATTTTTATTTTCAAACGACTTTGGTGGCCAGCACGACGTCACTTGCCAGAGAAATGAGAGCAGAGAAAGTTGGGGAATGTCATACAATGACAAGGACCCTAATTAGGCCCAGTTTAATTAATTATGGCGCTCAAAGGGAGATCCACTGAAACGAATTAAAACGTTGTAGAAATTTGCAAAAAAGACGACAAACCGGTCGGACGAGATAAGGATCGTTGTTTTTTGCTCCGATGACATCAGGAGAGGCATCAAGATAGCCGAGAGGGAAAGTGATTTCACGAAGCTAGATGCTGCATAATCAACAGGTCGAAGACGGCAAGAGAGACCTTTTCTTAAGTGGCTGACACACGTCTCTTATGTCGTGTTTCTTCTTGGAACATCCTGGAGGCTTCTAGGAGTTGCCATTTTCTGTCTTAGAACAACTTTTAAGCGTAGTTCAAACTTGAATTTAGAACGTCATTCTCATTTTGAGTCTGTCTCTAACCAAACATGAGTCTTGAATACCTAAAACCCTCGCTAGTTTAAGATATAAAGTTTCAGAAAAAACGCCCTTGATCCATATGTTGAGTTGAAACATCGAGTTAACTCGATAAGTTAAAACCGACTGTGACTTGTAATAAATTTGAAAAGAAAAAGGACTAATATTTTAAGGTCGCAATGGCCTTTAAAAAATTTTCTAAGAGTGTCCTACAATTCCCTAATTTTCCTTAAAATTTTGAGCTTCAAAAATAACTCTTAAACCTTAGAAACAAATATTTTGGGGTTCCTTTGAGCTTAATTCAGTCTAAGTAATTAAAAAAAATTAAGACGCCATTTTGAAAATTGCGCCATATTGTTTTCCCCAAATGTGAATATCTGCCATAAGGGCCTGTTCGCAAATTATATCACGGTCCTAGAAGGGCGGGGGAGGTGGGGGGCACGGCTGCTCCGTGACAGCCGGTACAAACTCAAGTACTGTTATATAGGACAAACCGTGACCGAAGGAGAGGGGGGTCTAAAATATCGATTTTTACCGTGACTTAATTGATGAACAAAGCCTAAAGAAAATGCTTATTTTATTTAAAACTCGAAAATCGTGTTATCGTTCTGAGAAAATGCCGACTGTAGTCTGCTTTTCAAACTGTGAATCATCGTGTTTAAAAATTGTTCACCCCCTCTGGATCTGTTCTACGGCAATGACTCACGAGTTCTCGCTCTAAGTGGCGGCTGATTCACGAAAACGGAGGCCGATCTAATGAGCGAATTCCGCTTAACCTCGGACCCTGCAACGAGTTAACACCTACTTGTCACATCCGAAGACACACAAGAGAGCACTGTTTTCTCTGGCTCATTATGCAGAGGCGATAGGTGCCTCTCGTGTCGTCGCAACAGGTGATTCAAAAAATGTAAATTTCACTTGCCACTACCAGATATCATCACGGCATCCGATCCCCCCTCATGCATGTTACAGATGATTATTTACAAGCGCGTGACTCGTGTGTTTGAGCTGCGGTAGCAAATTCCTCGCTGATTGCTTGTTTGGATCTCGCAAGAGCAGACGTAAACACAGGAACGCGAGTGGCTACTTAGAGCTCTAGCACGAGCGTGGCCAAGAATGTTCCTACGAGAAATTAGAAGCGTAAACGTGGGTGGAAATGGAGTGGAAAATCGTCGACGTCTCGGTGACCTCTGAGGGACACGTGCACTCGAAGGCCGGCGCTAATGGCCGACACAGTTTAGAAGTGCGTCTCGAAACCGCCCCCTCAATTAGCTGATAAGGGGGTCTCGATGTATGAAGGGGGTGGAGTGATAATTCAATAAGATCATCCAAGGCACGCTATTTTTGTCATGTCGTTAACCTCTGTCGTGCATTGAAATATTTATGTGTGTGGAAAACATTTTTCTTTGATGAAAATTACTTTCCCTCTCGACAGCGGAAACTCTCTGGGAAAATCAATTGGTGGAAAATTTTCCACGGCGCTGCCGGTAATTTGATTGGCGTCGAGTGTTCGACGGAAGTGGAGAGAGGGAGCTTTCAGGGAAAGGCTCCAATTAACCCGCGATTGGACTCGCCCTTATAAGTGCATGTGTACTTTTACCGATAGGGGGCTTTTCTCTTGTAATTTTTCTTAGAAAAAGACAGTCTTTTGACATTCTGGCCTGAAATCCATTTTTGACAATTTTCCGAGAACTCACATGAGCCCAGTTGGCTTAAAATTTAATTCTGAGGCTTTATCAACCACTTGGTAGTAAAATTGGAACCTGACATTGAAATTTTCAAGAAAATTTTGCATAGAAACTTTGCGCTTTTCCAGTTTTTTTTTTGTTGGAAAAACTTATCAGATTTTTTTTGGTTTTGGTTCGTTAGAGGTCTTTATTAGCTTCAATGGCTTGATTTAGTTCATTCAAACCCCCAAAAAAATTTTTAAAATCCTTTTCAAGATATTCGAATTTTGGACATTTCCTGGTGTTCTTAGTTCTTTTTTTACTCCCAGATTCCAAAAAGGAGCTTCTCACCAGGAGCTTTCACGCCCTGGATCTGTCGGTGACTCAAAGA
Organism: Forcipomyia taiwana; assembly: GCA_963930915.1. Taxonomy (NCBI): domain Eukaryota; kingdom Metazoa; phylum Arthropoda; class Insecta; order Diptera; family Ceratopogonidae; genus Forcipomyia; species Forcipomyia taiwana. The sequence goes on along the minus strand of CAWVOI010000110.1, from coordinate 2,057,917 downwards.
TCAAGTGACTCAAAGATCAGTCAATCTTCTTCAGGCTTGGATATGTGTCTGAGGAAAAAGTAATTTAAAGCCTTTTGATCATGAATTTTGATTTGATTAATGCATTGATTTCCCAAGCCAGCTCTGTATAAGCTTGAACAGAACTTGACATATTTTCGCAGTCCTCTAGAAAAGCCTTGCTGATTTCCCCTGAAAGCTGAGCTCTCATCCCACAGCGCAAAAATGCAATTAAGGAAAGCCATCATCAGTTTGAAATATTCAAAACAAGCTCCCGTCTCTCGATACTTGCTAATGTGATTGTAACATGAATATTCAGCGCCCCACTCCCTCTAAAACGAAAACTAATTCAGTTAAATCGCGTATGAGGCGGATCATAAAACATAAATAACGCTATTTCCGTGGCAGTCTATCATGCAGAGTAGCCGGGGGTGGGGGTGGCAGCAATGAACTTCCACGTGTCTGTCACTAGACCGGTGTGCGCTCGTTATTAAGCCACATATCGTGGAGCAACAAGCAACAATGACGTTAAAAATACCAAACACACGATTCATGAATGAAAGGCCCCCCATCACACACGACGGACTCTCGGGTGGCGTCAGAAAGCATGAACATCGCACGTTGCTGATTGACCTTAATCACTGTATTTGCATAGTTAATAGCTCCCACACGAGGAACGGACGAACGCGGGTGCGCAAATTGTTAAATACAAGTGCAAAGTTGTGTGAATGGCGACATTAACGATCGCGCGATGGCGCGGGAACTTTGGCGAGACTGGCGTTCGTGTTGAGCGCCGCAATCAGGGAGATATCGCTGAGCTGGTACTTGAAATAATGGAAAGGGGTTCCGTGAAAGTCGCGGGTAGATTCGTCAAAGCTGTCACATTTTTATTGGCTCCGACGTCATTTTCGATTTCTACCCACTTGTTTTGGAGTCCTTGTGACTCAGAACAAGTCGGATAGACGGACGGACAAAATGGAACATACATCAAAACAATTCGCATGATGCCAATTATGGTCTGGACGGTGCACGAAACGATTTAGTTTTCCCGCAAAATCGTCAGGGACGTAACCAAGGGGTTCTCCCGTTGTATGAAAGTTCCACATACTTTGTCCGATTTTGCCCAAATTTTAGTATGTTGTTGTTCAAGTAAAATTTAGCAAATCATGAAACCACATATGACCCCTATATCTTACAGAGAAGGAGCTATGAGCCCTCGAAGTTTGTATGGGGAACAATTTTAGTTTCTCCGATCGAGCTCAAATTTTAGTATGTTATTTGTCGTAGCTTTGTCTCTTATCGCCAGTAGGAACGAAGCTAAGGGGCCCCAAAGTTTTCTATTTAAGCTTAAATTTGAGCAGAGTACAGTTCACAAGAGACAAAGCTACGAGTCCTCAAAGTGCTCCGTTTGAGAAAATAAAAGGGTATCAAAAAGCTCAAAGTAAATCTCGACCTGATTCAATTTGTATTAGCTCCAACGTCACAAAGGGTACATCTTTCTCGTGATGCTGCAGTCCCGAGTGAGGCAAATTGCAGTGTCGTGCGGCGCAAGACTTCAGAAATTGGAAGGAAATTACTTTTGACGAGTAAATAATAGCTTCTCGTCTTCAGTCAAGACGACAGATGCCGGGTTGCGCAACTTTCTTCTGGCCCGAATTGGAGCTCCGTAAAAATTCCAAATTTAAACGTTTACTTTACGAGCCGATGATTGCGAGAAGTAACCCATTTCTCGCACCTTGAGGGTGTTCTAAGAGTCCCATTAGCCCCGAGAGAGGCGCCAAAAGAAACAAAAATAGAATGGACAAACAGTGAGAGCAGCCCGAAAATTCCCAAAGTAAACAAGCCCGGCCTATTCCATACGGCATTTTGGCACGTCTTCGTCCATGCGAACCAAAATGGGTCGAATGAATTTTTTTTTTTTTTGTCGGTGTGGCCGATGAAGATATTTATGATAATATCTTGTGGAAACATTGCGTGCCTGTGGAATTAAATTCGTCTCTTACACATGCCGGCTGGTGAGTGAGAAGCAGCAAGTGGGGCCTCCCACACCCGCCGAGTGCAATGAATTCCTAACAATGCGGCGAGAATGAAATCACCGGGAATTTGAATGTTGCGACGGAATCAGATGAAACTTTGATGAGTGTGGTAGCTAAATATACCTAAATGGGGCCTTTTGTTAGTAATTAGCATTGATTGGTTGGTCGAGGCGACTCGGGTCTGAGGGAAATACTGGAGTTTCAGAACGCAGTAAAAAGAGTACTGAATGTTTAATGGCCGGTTAATTGCCCTAATGAGCTTCCTAGCTTTTCGTCTAATTTGCTTGTGAGGAAAATTGCTGAATAATTTACGTCCCACGATTTTTCTGGGACGTCTGATTCCACCATGGCTGAGGAAAGGATGACTTCTAAAAGTCGTTTAAACTATGCAGTTCCCAGACTGTGATCAATAAATATCTGATGACAATGAGATCTGATTACAATGAACTTTTACATGAGTGGTTTTAAATCAATTCTGTTAATAAGCTTAATTGTGTTCAAATAAGCTTAATTGGAAATGGCTATTTGGACAAATTTTGGATCAGCCAATTTTCGCTTCAAAGCGGCTATAGATTTTTTACAGAAGTTGTATCAAGTCCCAAAGTGTATAATTTTCCAGGAAAAATTTTTCCTTAGAAGTCAATCAAACGATTTTTATTTCTAAACTTCGTTCATTAGAGGGTTAAGTATTTTGGGGTATTCTGCTGGAGACGGCAATGTAGCCTTAAAAAATAAAACGGGGGAAAAATTCTCAAACCCCAAAGTTAGAGAGTTGAGTCGAAGAGCAGAAAGGCTGAGAAAATCGTTGAGTCGTTGGAAAAAACAGCAAGACTTGGTCGCGAAATCACAGAGACGAGAAATCCAAGAGACACTCAGTAAACATCCATTTTCTTGCAGGCCTACGAGCGTCGCTTTCCAACGTGCCCCCAGATGCCAATCGTCCTCGATTGCCAAGTCATCCACGACATCGTGAGCGACAAGGGGGCGAAGCGCGAGACGAAGCGTTACTGCAAATTGGCTGTCGACGCGCCGTATCTGTTCAAGAAAATGATTGGAATTGATGTCGCGTTTTTCTTCCAAACAAACTTCTTGGATATGCGCGCCCGCATGCTCACGATCGAGGCCACGAACGAGACATTCTCGTCCCGCGTCGAGATTTTTGAGAAGTGCCGGTACTACGCGCATCCCGAGAATCCCAACTGGACGTGCTTCGATCAGACCGCCACCATTGACATCAAGAACTTTTTTGGGTTCGAGCACTCGATGGAGAAGATGGGCATGAAGCAGTACACACAGACGACGCTGAAGGGCAAGGAGATTATCGAGTTCTTTATCGAGGAGCTCAAGAAGGAGGGCATCACGCAGGTGGAGCTGTGGACGGACCCGCCGGAGAAGGAGGCTAATGGGGACCCCACGGGGACGGCGGAGAGCACCGCTAGCAGCGATAAGGTGACTACTCGTTTTAGATAAGCTTTCATCGCAAAATAATTTTTTCGATTTTTGCAAAGTGAAAAGAGCCTCCTTCGGAGTCTGAAAGTGGCCTTTTCCGGATTTTCCAATTTTCTAATCCAATTTTTTAAGAACAAAATCTAAACTCAGTTAGGCCTAATTTAAGCCCCAGAATATTTTTTGAACAGCTTTTTATGAAATTTTTTCCAAAATAAAACAATCTAACTTTTAAGAGCCCATATTTTTAATGGAAAATACTGCTTGGAGATGGAGTTTCAGTGTTTTGGACTCAAAGGCTTCTTACAATTTTTTTTTCGTTTCTCTTTTCTCCTAGAAATTATGTGCTAAAAATATGGGTTGGAAACAAAATCGTAATGAACCATTTGAACCATCAACCATTTGAGTAATGGAAAATACTGAGGGTTGTCAGATGAATCAGAGAAGCCCCGAAACCCTCGTAGATACGGGGCTGGATCGAAGTAAATGATCCTGACTTATCACGGTTTTAGAATCGACTACAACGTCCGTAAGTCTCCATTGCGAATTCATGCGGAAAATCCCTTTCTAATGGGTTTAGGCGTCTAGATAGGTTTAAGTCCGGGACTAGCCGCCAGAACATGACACCCCTTAGAGCCGAAATTTTTGCGAAGATCTGAAAATTTTATTTTGAGTGGATTTTACTAAAAAATCCTCATCCAAGGATGTCTGAAAATCATTTTGACCCCCAAGAAAAATTTCCAATGAACAAAAAACTAACCCTGTCTTTGAAAACCCCCTTTAGGTTACCTCCGTGACGCAGTCGGAGCGACAGTCTCTCACGCAGTCGTCAAAAAACGAGAATGCCGGCAGCATCCTGGATGCTGACTACATAGCCAAGTACCTGGGCCACCTGTCGCCCCTGCAGGAGTCGCGACTGGTGCAGCTTCGGCAGAAGATCAAGGAGGCGGCGGTGGTGGATAAAATTCCGGACTACCCAACGCTGCTCCGGTTCCTGCGAGCTCGGGACTTCAGCATAGACAAGTCGGCCTCGATGCTCACGGAGTCGCTCAAGTGGCGTGAGGAGCACCACATTGACCACCTGCTGGAGGAGTACCGAATGCCCTCTGTCATCCAGAAGCACTTCCCGGGCGGCTGGCACGGATGTGACAAGGATGGCAGACCTCTCTACATTCTCAGGCTGGGACACATGGACGTCAAAGGCCTGCTGAAGTCCGTGGGCGAGGACGGACTGCTGAAACTGGTACGAATTTGACTTTTTTCCTTGAAAATCTTATTTTTGAAAGGACTTCAGAAATTCAAAACCCTCGAATTCATGGAAAAGAGCCTCAAAATAAGTTTTCTCGCCTCAGAAAAAAATAAACCGACGCATTTTTTAATCAAATTAATTTCTTTCAGACACTTCATATTTGCGAGGAAGGCTTGAAGAAAATGCAAGAGCAAACAAACAAGGAGGAGAAGCCTATATGGTCGTGGTGCCTGCTTGTTGACCTAGACGGCCTGTCTATGCGCCACTTGTGGCGACCGGGAGTGAAGGCCCTGTTGCGCATCATCGAGGTGGTGGAGCAAAACTACCCCGAGACCATGGGCCGTGTCCTGATCGTGAGAGCTCCAAGGGTCTTTCCGATCCTGTGGACCATTGTCAGCGCTTTTATTCGTAAGTTGAGCCTTAGAGTGGAAAATTACAGGCAACTCTCTGGAATCGGAACTCTATGGTCTATTTCTTGCAGATGAAAACACGAGGCAGAAGTTCCTGTTCTTCGGGGGACCCGACTGCCTTCGCATCGAGGACGGCCTGGAGCAGTACATGTCGGTGGAGACAATACCCGAGTTCCTGGGCGGCCCCTGCACGGTAAGTAGCGCCTGCATCCGCTTCCGAGCCGTGGAATGTGTCTCTGTGTGTCCTATAGAGAAGAAGGGTCGCGAAACTTATCTCTTGAACGTATTGCAGGCCGATTTCCTTACAGTCCCGGAACCAGTCTCCACGAAATTCTATACACGGTGTTTCGTACACTCGTGCCACTGTGTAAGCTCCTTTGAAACTTTGATAAAAATACTACCCCTTCAGTTCCAATCTCATTTCCCAGTACTTTTGATTTTCTTTCGTTTGTAATTAAAATAAAAAGCCTGCATCACCTCATAAATCATGCCTCTGTAGCCTCTTCTGGAGTCAGAGGTGGGAAGTCGTTATTATTTTTGCGCTGTTTTGTTTGTCGTCATTTTGAGCTAAAAAAGTCTCGGCTATACAAGTAGCTCGCTATGGTCATTCATTTAATGTGGTGTGGATTATTCAATTGCATATACTAAAACGCTAGCTCTGAGTGTACTCGAAGGATCCCCTGCAAAAGTCGCCTGCCTGATTCCATATCATTGCACAAACACACATACGACATAAACACAAATTTGAGCCTGTGCATCCTACAAATCAGACATCCCCCATGAAAATGTTTTGAAATTCGTTTCAGACACTCATACACGAAGGTGGACTGGTGCCAAAATCGCTATATCGCAACGAATCAACAGACGAAAATGATGGCAGCCATCACGATCACAGCGGACTCTATCAGACAGTTAGCCTCAAGCCTGGCCAAATATTCGAGTTGATGATAAAGAATAATGACCCAAAGAGTGTCATCACGTGGGACTTCGATTGCCTCAAGTGCGACGTGCTTTTCACCGTCTATCACACCGACAAGGAGCTGCCCAATGATTTAGGAGGTGAGTTCCAGAACCCGCTTTTCGTGGTTTTCAAGCCATTTTATTTTTTTATAAGCGATTTTGGGAGTTGCTTATAAATCATCAATCACAAAACTTTTAAAATTAACCCTGGAAGAACTGACCATTGAGTAGGAAATCAAATATTGATTTATGATAAAATTTGATGTGGGAAGTTTTAGTTTGTTTAATAAGAGAAATACGAGACGTCCCATTCGTCTCAACTCTGAGCTACACCAAAATCTAGAAAAATAGAGCTGTAAAAATAGTAAAAGGATTTAAATTGACTTTTAAATTTTCCTTAATGTTACGACAAAGGATCGGTAGCTACAAATATTTTTTTTTCAAAACTGGATTGAGCTTTAAAAACCAAAAAAAAAATTTTTTACTAATTCAATGTTGGGTCTTGACTTCTATAAAACGTCCAGTCTTTTGGTACTGAAATTCAAACTTTTTCAAAAAACGTTTGGACAAGCCAGAAAAAATTTATTGAAGGGAAACGAGCCCGTCGATGCTACACCACCAGTATTTCCGGTTGGGCTCGCTTAGCAGAGATCTATCCAATTTCACCTCCACTTCGGGAAACTACTCGAGCTTGGAAAAGTTGACCCAGACGCCTCCAGTGGCAGACGTGTTGGCAGTCCGCTTCTCCAGAGTCAGTGGCTCCTGTGTCTTCCCGCTCACCGTCAGCTCAAAGGCCTCCACGAGCCTGGCAAGGGCGTACTTGGACTGCATCTGGGCAAACCTCATCCCGATGCAGTTCCTGGGCCCATCCCCGAACGGGAGGTACGCGAAGGGATGTCGTTGGGCCACCTGTTCGGGGAGAAAGTGGTCGGGATGGAAGTCGTCGGGGCGCTCCCAGTACTCGGGGTCCCGGTTGAGGGAGTAGATCGGCACCTGGATCATCGTTCCCTCGGGAATGACCTTGTCCGAGTTGGGAATGTTGTAGGTTCTCTCCGCTTTTCGGACTATGAAGGGCACTGGGGGGTAGAGCCGGATGGTCTCGTTGAAGATCTGGTCCAGGTACTTCATTTCCATGAGTGCCTCGTAGTCGAGCTTCCCTCCGTGTTTGGCCTTGGACTCGGCAATCTCGGCCCTCAGTCGCTTCTGGACGTCGGGAAACTTGGCTATGAAGTAGATGGCGAAGCACAGGGCCGAGGAGCTGGTCTCGAAGCCGCCAATGAAGAAGATAAATGCCTGAGCAAGGGCCTCCTTGAAGCTGAACTTGCTAGCAACGTCCACGTCACCCGAGTCCGAAATCGTGCCCCGGTTCATGAGGTTGATGAGCATGTTCAGGAAGTCCGGTCGCTTGACCCCGTTCTTTTCCCGAAAGCTGATTGCGTTTCCGATTGTTTCGGTGAAAAAGTCCTCGACTCGGTGCGAGAACTGCCGCAAACCGAGTCTCTCTGCGAGCTTCGGGAAGGACGCGATAAAGAAGAAGTAAAGGGCGAACGTGGGCGAGGTGTTGGTGAACTCCCTCAGGATGTCCAGGATCTCGGGGGTCTCGGTCTTGAGAGCCTTGGACTCGAGTCCGAAGGACGTGGCTGAGACCACGTCTGCCGTCAGACGGCTGCTCACCTCCTTGGTCTCGATTGGGCCCTTGTACGCGTTCTTCTGGAGGTACTCGAGCATCTCCTGCGTCTTCTCCTCAATGATGGGGAACATGGCCTTGATTTTGCCACTCGTGAACGTGGGACTCAGGGCGTTCCGCTTCTTCTTCCAAGCCTCGTTCTCGATGTTCAGGAGGTTCGTAGTGAGCACGTCGTTTTTCTCGGAGTGGAAGAGCCCGCGGTTCGGGAAGTTGGCAAAGTCCTTCACGAGAATCCGACGTAGCAGGTCCGGGTCCGTCACGACTGCCGTCGGGTTGGTCATGGCGTAGAGCCCGAAGAACGGGGACTTTCCCTTAAACTTTTTGTAGAGGACGTTCGCCTTATCCAGGAAGTGGTACTTTAGCCCGACGTCCCACAAGTCTCCCAGGATCGTCCACTGGGTGTTCTGGGGGATGCCTCGTCGCTTCCAGTAGGTGAATTGCAGATGCAGGTACGCGAGTCCGAGCACCGCAATAATGGCGAGGTAGAGGAGCAGAACCATTTTCGGATTGATTTGAGTCGAAGAATGAAGGTTCGACGAGCGAGACCAGGTTTTATATGGAATGGAAGAACCCAAATTATGAATGGGAGATACGCAAGTGAACTTGTCCATTTTTTATCATGGACCACATGAGATACGACAAGTCACTGGACTGATTCAAGTGGAGGATTGATTCATTCCAAACCGGTATCAAGAGAGTGAATTTCAACATTTCCAAAGTAAAGCAGTTGATAAGAAATAAATATTTCACAATTCAGCTAATTCAGCGGCCGCGGAATTGTGAAAAATACTGTACATGCACGGCTGAATTTACTCGGACTTGCGGAAAGTAGGTCTATATTGCCTCCAATTATAGCCTTTCTTTCCTCACTTTCCGAGTGAGTTCAGCAGTGCTTCCGGGATTGTACATTGATTTGGGGGTTGTCATTTTCTGCGTTTCGAAAGTTCAGAGATATTTTTAGTTCACTTCATTATGATTTTGAACCTGATGATTTTTTCTAATATTTTTTTTCATCCAAAATCGGCCCCTGAAATCTGAAAATGCCTCATTGTAACTCGTTTTACGAATTTCTGGGGAGATAAAGTAAGTTTTGAGGAGACAATTTTCACATAAAATTTGAAAGTTTGGATCTTTTTGTTCCAAAATCAGGTTATTAAGCCGTAAAGACACCTTCAATTTACAATAGAGTTCGCTCAATACAAATTTTATCAAAAAATAGACCATTTTCGTGTCTCTCTGCGGTTAATTTTTTATGAATGTCCAGTATGAATTTCGAGTAATATGAATAATTTTGTCTTCTCTTTAGGAAATTTAGGAAATTAATATTATGCGAATCCTAATGTGTCTAAAAGCCTTTTTCTAAGTACCTAAAAAGCCTAATAAAATTTTTATTATTTTTCCAGATGACTATTCGTCGATTTTTGACCTGTCCGGCTTTGAAGAGGGCGTGAACTACACAAAGGTCGAGGAGACCACCACCTGTCACCCCAAAGAGAGCATCCAGGTGAATTACTGCTGCTCAAATGTTCCATAAAATCTAAAATAAAATTACTGTTCCAGGGCTCGCATGAAATGATGTCCTACGGCACCTACATCCTACAGTGGATGTCTTCGCCCTCAGCCAATGGCCAGTCAGCTCAATTGATGTACTTTTACGAAATTCTCAGCTCTGCCAACTACAAAGGCTCAATGACCAGCCTCCAATCCGCGATGAGTATAGCGAGCTCGGTGCAGTCCCGATGATAATCACAGAACCAGATCGTCACAAGTCATTAAATGCAGGAAACATATTTGAAAAATATGTAATTCAATCACCCAAATACCCTCAAATGAATGTGATGAATCTCAATATTGGTTGTTGTCCGCAGCACTCAAGACCCCCATCATTTCTCACCAACGAGCATCCTAGGGCATATTTTGTAACCCCCTTTAAAGAGAGAGAGCTTTAAAGCCCCAGAGTTACACACCATTAGACAGTATTCGTTCATTGGCTAGCGTGCATTCATTTATTTTGTAAGTTTTATTTGTCACGTAGGTTTTAAAGTAGCTTCCCCGTGAGGCCAGATATCAAGGATCAGATTTTACGCATGTAACATATTACTTCGCTTCATGATCAAATTGTGGAATAAACGAAGAACTGACGAGATATCGACAGGCAGAGTTCTCCCAGGTATCTCGAATTCACGCAGACTTAGTCAATCAAAGAAAACATCAAACATTTAGGGAAATTTAATCTATACTTGTAGCTACTTACATACAAATGTAGGGGAGTTAAGTAAGTTTGCATATAAATAGGCTGGGGAACTGGAGCATGATGAAAAGAAATTTTTATCTCAAACTATACGTATAAATACTATACAAGCAAAGAAATCTCAATTTTTCAATTAAAGGAAAATGTAATAAATTAATTATTTCTGTGATAAAAAAACTGAAAAGAGAGGAAACAACAGAACCAGAGTTCCAAACCTGTATACTCTTTCCATTGCACTGGTCGACGGAATTGAGGAAATTTTTTTGTACATGGGTGTTTGTAAATTGTAATTGTGATTTTTTCAAAAATAGTACCCCCATGTTATTCAATTCAAAAATTCCAAAAGGTGAAAAAAGTATGAAAGACCCCACAAAAACAAAATACACCCATCCATGTAAAAACGTTGGTGTCGACCAGTGTTTTCAATCAAATAGCCCAGAGGTACGTGTCTATTGAAATTATACCATACACCCTTCTATGTGTTGAAGGCTTCGCTGATAATATAGATTTGGTTTCATAAAAAACTGCAAAATATTATAACCAATCAAGTACACTTTACTCAAACAATGTTGTCAACTATGTAAGATTCTTTTACTCTATCTGTAGGTAACTAAAATATAGAGAGGATACGCGTCTTGCCGGTACTCGGCGGGATGCGGGAAAATAGGGGGGCCCTTGGGGGTCCCACGAATATATCAGTGAATTGGCTGAAGGTATCTGATTGCATAAAAGCTATAGTGGTTTAAGGATTCAATACATAGTCTAGCGTTGTAAAATCTCAACAAATGTTATATGAAGCTTTAGAGAACAAATACTACTGGATAGGACTTTAGGAGCAGATCACAAATGGAAAAGAGCAAGCATCTTATGTAAAAACCCGTAGGAGCATGGAATAAATGAAAATAAGACTCAAAAAGCAAGCTGGTGTTTATTTTCTGGCAGAGAAGAAGCCACTCAGGTCCACGTCTGTCTGGTTGTGGGCGCTCTGGAGGTGTTCCTGGTACTCGCTGGTCACGTTGGTGCCCACGTTGCAGTCGGTGCACTCGTACAGGAACCGCCCTTGGTGCTTCGAGGTCTTCATCACGTGTTTTCTCAAGTTGTCCTGCAAAGTATGTTCGAGAACGAGTTGAATTTGCAAGCTGGTGTTTATTTTCTGGCAGAGAAGAAGCCACTCAGGTCCACGTCTGTCTGGTTGTGGGCGCTCTGGAGGTGTTCCTGGTACTCGCTGGTCACGTTGGTGCCCACGTTGCAGTCGGTGCACTCGTACAGGAACCGCCCTTGGTGCTTCGAGGTCTTCATCACGTGTTTTCTCAAGTTGTCCTGCAAAGTATGTTCGAGAACGAGTTGAATTTACAGCGAAGGTTTTCTAGATCTTGTTTTTTTACATTTAAATGACACAAATATTGGAGGCTTCTAGCTTCACTATTCGTGGTGATAGAGGTCATTTTTGCCTTGAACGTAACTTCAGACTACACATGACAACATCCATAATACCACAGGTCTCAAAATCCAACAGATTCGTGGTCTTAGTGACTCAAAGGAACGATGGAACGGACAGACAGACGGACAAAAAATATGTCCTGAAAACCCACCATAAAGTTGCACTCGTAGCTGCAGTGAGGGCATCTAAGGAGCTCCTTGACCTCATGAACCACCAGGTGTCTCGTCAAGTGGCTCGACTGGCGCGTCTTAAAGTCACATTGGGTGCAGCAGAACATCTTCTTCGGGGGGTTGTGGGAGGCCATGTGCCGACGCAGATGAACCACGGTTTTGCCGGAGTACGAGCATTCGGGGAGCTGGCAGGAGAAGAGCTTCTCGTCCGAGTGCTTTGGGAGGTGCTGACGGACCTCAGCGACGGTGCGACCAGTGAAGCTGCAGTTCTCGAAGCTGCAGCGGTAGTGCTTACCTCCTATGAGAGACCGGTGGGTGTGAAGGTGCTGGGTCAGAATGTGTCTGCGAAAGAAGAAGTATTCCGTTTTAAAGCCTAGTTTATGTTTGAAAGGACTAACGAAAATGAAAAGCAAAATCGGAGATTGATCGGCTAAACTTTGGGGGCCCCTAGCTCCGTTCCTGGAAGAGATAGGCTCCATGATTTGCTATATTTTGCACAGACTACAACATACTTATATTTCAGTTCAATCGGATTTCATATAAGGAACTTTCATATGCACATAAAACACCCCCCAAACCCCTTCTCCCTTATGAGGTAAGGGGTCTAAAAATTTTTTGACACAAAAAACACTTAACGCTTAACACGATACAAAAATCGCAGCTCCCTAGATCTTCTCGTGTTTGAGATATAAAGTTTCAGACAGACAGACAAAGCGGCCACAATAATACACTTTTTATTAAATGATGGAAAATTCACTAAAAAATTTTAAAGTTACGTCACTGGATATTTTTGGCTTGAAAAAAACATTAGAGTAAAATTCGAGGTAATTTTTCAGAGGTCTTAAAAATTAAAGATCATCGTTTCATTCAAGGACAAAACAAGCTGTGATTTTTAGGCTGAAGAGTGATTTGTCAAAAACCTCAGATAAGATTAGAAATCCAAATCCTCTAATTGTTACTTTTGTCTCTTTTTAGCCCCAGCTTTCATGTTTTTCCCATTCTGTAGCAAGTTCAAGGTCAGTGGTGTAGTAAATTATGAAAAATTTCCCGAGCAGTTTCAGTACTGTTTTTATTTCCAAAAACTTTATAACTTCTTGAAGTCCACCCACAGACCCCCCTTGGCCAGGGTGCTACCGGTGTTCTTGTCCATAACGATGGGCTCCTGGGTCCCACAATGGTCGATTTTGGTCATTTGACGCGAAATATATCTGTTTTTCTCCTCTTTGAGTACAAAGATAGCTCAACTAGGTATCGTTAGAACCAGAAAACTTTTGCAAGTTCACAGCACTTTAAATCATTAAAAAAGACCCATCCGTTCAGAAGTTATGAGGGTTCAAAGTTGGGAACCTCAAATTCGTGAAAAAAAGGCCGAAGAGGTCAACTTTGAAAATTCATATTTCCTAAGCGGATAAAGCTTTTTTGACCAAGTAACTTTTAAAAATCAGTAAAAAATGTGAAATTTCAGTAAACAACTTAAAAATTTAAAATTTTTTATTTTTTAAGGGAAATTTTTTCTCTCGAAAATAGACATTTTTGGCTTTTTTAAAGATTTTTAATTTCCCTAAAACTGACATGTGGCGTCTTTTGTCTTAGGGTCTGTTAGTGGACCACAAGTCTAGTGTGCCATAAAAAATTCAGACAATTTGGATAACCGGAAATAGGTTTAACTGATTTGGCCTCCACAATCACCATCGAAGATGCATAATGCACTAAAAAGTAAACATAAAAATTAACAAAATTAACTTTATTTTATTTTATTTGAATAGACTATAGTTTTATCTATTCAAAATGCCCAAAACGAGCTCCGTGAGTTAAGTCTACGATTTGTTTCGGATTTTAGAGTTGAACAAGTAATCGTATGCCTATGCTGAGAGAGAGCCCAAAACATTAACATCGATAAAAAAGTTATATCTCAAGCTAGAAAAATGATTTTGGACATTTTGGAAATAAAAAAATTATTGACATTGAGTTTAAATTATTATTTTTTATATTGAAAATATATTACAAAAATAATATAAATAACATAATTATAATAAGGTCAATAAAACTTAAAACAATTTATTTCAAATAAATATTTTTTTTCTTTCCAAAATGCACAAAACCATTTTTCTAGCTTGAGAAATAACTTTTTTATCGATGTTAATGTTTTGGCCTCTCTCTCAGCATAGGCATACGATTACTTGTTCAACTCTAAAATCCGAAACAAATCGTAGACTTAACTCACGGAGCTCGTTTTGGGCATTTTGAATAGATAAAACTATAGTCTATTCAAATAAAATAAAACAAAGTTAATTTTGTTAATTTTTATGTTTACTTTTTAGTGCATTATGCATCTTCGATGGTGATTGTGGAGGCCAAATCAGTTAAACCTATTTCCGGTTATCCAAATTGTCTGAATTTTTTATGGCACACTAGACTTGTGGTCCACTAACAGACCCTAAGACAAAAGACGCCACATGTCAGTTTTAGGGAAATTAAAAATCTTTAAAAAAGCCAAAAATGTCTATTTTCGAGAGAAAAAATTTCCCTTAAAAAATAAAAAATTTTAAATTTTTAAGTTGTTTACTGAAATTTCACATTTTTTACTGATTTTTAAAAGTTACTTGGTCAAAAAAGCTTTATCCGCTTAGGAAATATGAATTTTCAAAGTTGACCTCTTCGGCCTTTTTTTCACGAATTTGAGGTTCCCAACTTTGAACCCTCATAACTTTCTGAACGGATGGGTCTTTTTTAATGATTTAAAGTGCTGTGAACTTGCAAAAGTTTTCTGGTTCTAACGATACCTAGTTGAGCTATCTTTGTACTCAAAGAGGAGAAAAACAGATATATTTCGCGTCAAATGACCAAAATCGACCATTGTGGGTCCTGTCCCCGACCGTCAGCCGGAAGTTCTCCACGACCTTGGCTATCGCGTACTTCGACTGCAGCTGCCCGAACCTCATCCCGATGCAGTTCCTCGGCCCTTCCCCGAACGGCAGATACACGTAGGGATTGCGCTTGGCGACCTGCTCGGCCGAAAAGTGCTCCGGGTAGAAGTCGTTGGGGCGCTCCCAGTACTCGGGGTCAGAGTGGAGCGAGTAGATCGGCACCTGGACCAGAGTCCCCTTTGGAATGACGTAACTCGTGCCCTCGATCCTGTAGTCGGTGTTGGCTGTGCGACCCAGAATCGGAACCGGCGAGAAGTGACGAAGCGTCTCGTTGAATACCTGCGTGAGGTACGTCATTTCCATCACGGCCTCGTAGTTGACGACTCCCCCATGTCTCTGCTTTGCCTCCTCACCTCCTGCCGCAGCTTCTTCTGGACTTCCTGGTGCTTGGCGATGAAGTAGAGGGCAAAGTTCAGCACTGTGGAGATGGTGTCGAAGCCTCCAGCGAAGAAAATAAAGGCCTGGGCGAGACACTCCTTGAAGCTGAACCTCTTGGACGGGTCGCCTTCGCCGGAGTCGGAGATGGTGCCTCGCTCCTTGAGGTTCATGAGCATGTTCAGGAAGTCGGCCCGCTTGACTCCGTGCTTCTGCCGGTACTCCATGGCGTCCAGGATGGTTTTGGTGAAGAAGGCCTCGAGTCTCGGCGAGAACTGGCGCATGCCCATCTTCTCGGCGAACTTGGGGAAGCCGGCCAGGATGAAGAAGTAGATGGCGAAGACGGGCGAGGTCTCGGTGAACTCCTTCACGATGTCCAGGATCTCGGGCTGGTCCGTCGAGAGAGCCCTGGACTCGAGCCCGAAGGAGGTGGAGGACACCACGTCGATGGTGAACCGGCTGCTGGCCTCCTTCGTGTCTATGGATCCCCTGGCTGACTTGAGCTCCAGGTACCGGAGAAAGTCCTTCGTCTTCTCCTCGATGATGAAGAACATGGACTTCATCTTGCCGCTCGTGAACGTGGGACTCAGGGAGGTCCGCATCTGGCGCCATTTCTCGTCCTCAATGTTGAACATGTGGGTCGTGAGGACGTCGTTTTCCTCGGAGTGGAAGAGGCCGCGGTTCGAGAAGGAGCTGAAGTCCTTCACGAGGATCTTTCGCAGCACGTCGGGGTCCGTGATGACGGCGGAGGGGTTCGTGAGGGTGTAGAAGCCGAAGAAGGGGGTCTTGCCCTTGAACTTCCTGTACATCGAGGTCAGCTTCTGGGTGTAGTGGTACTTCAGTCCGACGTCCCACAGGTCCCCGAGCAGCGTCCACTGGGTGTGCTGTGGAATCCCGCGTCTTCTCCAGAAGTTCATCTTCCGGTAGAAGTAGAAGACGCCCACAGCGAGGGCGGTGAAAAGGTACATTTGAATCCCCATGTCGAAGTCTTAACGCAAACTGCGTTTTTGCTGCCTCGAGAGCCGAATTTATACTGGACGGAAGAGTCCAAATTTAGGAGAGTTCTGTCCAGATCGCTGTGTGAGTGCGATAGAGCAGCTTTGGTGTTCATTCGAATAGCATTGACATTGAGAGATATGTTCTCCGAATTCTTTTATCAACAAGATTCGTGAACAACATTGAGGTGGATCAGTTAGTTGCCGGTTCTTAAAACCTCAAGATATTAATTAGAACCCTGCTTAAAAGTTGAGACTGCTAAGTTTAATTTTTAATCAGCTCTTAAGCTCGATAAAATAAACGTAACTTGCTCAGATTCGGGCTCAAGAGCTTTACCGTGGATAGAGCTCATAATCAAGCGCTTATCAAATATTTGCAAGTATCTGATCAAATACAAACAAATATTGGGACAAAATATTTGATTGAAACAATTATTATCAAATACAAACAAATATTGGAAATTGTTTGCAATTAAAGACTTCCGAAAATTTTTTGATTGTATTTGTTTTTTTTTTTTGTAAATTTTTGATAATTTGATTGTTTAATTTTGACTCAATTTTGATTTGGAATAAAATAATTTGTGGGTGCTGTCAAAATATCAATTGCTTCCAAAGATTATTTGTATTTGTGGGACCGGTTTAGTCCTGTACCGGGGGTAGATGGTTAATAAGTTTGTTTTCAATTGAAATATAGGCTTTCTAGATTACTATTTAGATTCTAGATATGTCAGGAAAGTATCTTATTTGGCTCCCAAATTCACAAAAAATAGCCTTCATTTAAACGGCCGAATCCGTTAATTTTGAAATAACGAACAGCTGATGCCTCAGCTGACAGAACATAAACACACTTTTTACGAATCGGGTTTTTGGTCCTTGGATTTCTGCTAAAATGTCTCAATCCGAGCTGAAGCCAGAAATCCTGGACAACTATGTGGAGTTCCCGGGACCCGACCAGCCCGCAGAGCTGAAGGAGGAAGTGAAGGAGGAGGAGTCTGGGAAGGAAAATGACAAATCAAGGGAGACCAGAAAGGTTTGCTTACATCACAAGCTGTGTCTTGAGTCCGCGTCCCAATTGACATCTTTGCAGGTTCCGAAGCGCAAGAGCAAGCCGGCTCCCGGGACCGAGAAGCCGTACAAGTGCTCGATGGAGGGGTGTGAGAAGACCTTCGCGAGACCCGGGGACCTCAGGACGCACCAGGTCGTGCACACGGGCGAGAAGCGGTTCGTCTGTCACATCTGTTCCAAGGCTTTCTCCCAGTCCAGCCACATGCGGATGCACGTCCAGACCCACAACGAGCAGAAGGACTTTGTCTGCGAGGTCTGCCACAAGGGGTTCCACCGGGCCATCAACCTCAAGATCCACCTCCAGGGCCACTCCCTTACGAAGAACTTCAAGTGTGACGAGTGTGGCAAGGCGTTCGCGAAGCCCAGCGTCCTTCTGCGTCACCGCCAAATCCACAAGGGGGCCAAAAACTTTGTCTGCAGCTTTTGTGGACGCGCCTTCAACCAGAGCGGGAATCTCAAGAAGCACATGCTGACGCACACGGGGGAGAAGGAGCATCCTTGTCCGCGGTGCGGGAAGCTCTTTGCCCAGAAGCACCAGGTAACGGCCCACCTCGTCACGCACGAGGACTCCAAGAGCCTTCTCTGCTCAACCTGTGGCAAGGGTTTCAATCGACAGGCATCGCTGGACAAGCACATGCTCCAGCACACGTCCGAGAGGCGTTTCGTGTGCTCCATATGCCTCAAGACCTTCGTGCTGGAGGCGCACCTGAAGAAGCACATGAAGAACCACGGGGAGTCGGGCAGGTCGTGGCCGGAAGGGGCTCGTCAGGGACGCAGGTAAGACGAGTTATAAGTGCATTTTCCGTCATTGTGAAAAAATACTGTCTGTCTGTCCGTCTGAAACTTGATAATTCAAGAAATAGAAGAGCTACTGCTATGTAGAGTCTAGAAAGTGAAGAGACATTTATGGTTTTCCCGAAAAACCACCATAGACGTAACCAGAGGGGTTTTCCCGTTGTATGAAAGTTCCACATCCTTCATTCGATTGAGCTAAAATTTAAATAGGTTATAGTTAGTCAAAAATCTAACAAATCTTGGAACCACATGTGACTCCTACATCTTACAGGGACGGAGCTAGGGGCTCCTGAAGTTCCTATGGGGGAAAATTTTACTTGCTTCAATTGAGCTGAAAATTTAGTATTTTCTGAATTTCTGAAAACCAGGGATGGAATTAGGGGCTTCTTAAATGTCTACAGACATGGATTTTTGGACAAAAGACCTCAACGATTTCTTTAAAAAAATATTTTCATTTTCGAGCATTTTTAAGCCCACTAATTGTTCTTCTTTCTCTAAAGGTGCGAGGAGTGCAAGGAGGTATTCCACTGCCTCTCCAACTTCAGGGTCCACCAGCTATCGCACGCCAACGTGAAAATTTTCAAGTGCCCTCACGCCGGCTGCGAGAAGCTCTGCGCCCGCGAGAACGGCCTCAAGAAGCACCTCAAGTCCCATGCCGCCAACCCCGACCTGAGCTGTCCCTTCTGCAAGCGTGAGTTCAAGTCCAAGTTCAACCTTAACCGACACGTTGCTCTGCATGGCACCAACAAGCTCTACACCAGCATTCCATTGGACGAGCTCCAGAAACCCCCCGAGGTTGACCTCCAGGCCCCCAAGAGTTCCGAGAAGCAGCAGCCCTTTACGATTTTCCAGATCCAGGTGCTCGAGACGGCGGAGACGAAGGAGAACTACGAGTCCTTTCAGGACTTTTCGTACTCCTACCAGCTGGGGGACGTGGAGGTCGCCGAGAAGAGGCCTCCCGAGGGTCTCATGCAGATCTTCGAGGTGCAGAAGAGCGAGCTGGAGATGCACGACTACGCGGCCCGAAAGCCAGACGGAACGGAGTTCCTCAACCCCATTTTGCACGACAGTGAGATTCAGGTGAGTCTGTCTCCTTGAGTCTCGATTTTCTTCTAATTGAAATTCCAGGTCATCTACGAGACCACGACGGACGCAGCGGAGGTCCACTGGGGAACCGACTCTATCGAAGCCCTCAAAGAGCCTCTCCTAACGGACCTCATCAAGCGAGAGCCACCCGACCCCGAGGCCTCCCACCGCGACATCGTCAAGCGAAACTTCAACTTCAGCTCCCTCCGCAACCCCTGTCCCATCTGCAAGCGGACCTTCATGAGCAAGGTCATCCTCGAGCGCCATTTGGCGACGCACTCCGAAAGTGGAGCCTTGGTCCTGACCTGCAAGGAGTGCAAGGCCGACTTCACGGACCGTGACGTCTTCCGGGAGCACGTGATGGGTCACAACCCGCACGCCGTTCTGTTCTTCTGCGATCCCTGTGGCAAGGTAATACATAGCTCAAGCCTTTTCCGTTTTAAAAAATTTTCGAAAAAATTATTAGAGCCAAAATGGATTATGAAAGCCTCTTGTTCTTTTGAGGGCTTGCCTAAATCATGTAAGACAATGAAAGCCGGACAGTCTCCTGATTTTTTTAAATTTTCCTGGACTTCATTTAAAAATCGCCCAGACAACATTTCTGGATAAGAGCAAGTGACCACATTAAGTGATGGAATTGAAAAAAAATTAAACAATTAAAAAGTTGAGAGATCCTGTGATAAAAATGGCCCTTTTTCTTAGGCTTCCAACCCATGCTCTAGGCTTCCAACCCTCAAATTTTTTAAACTGTAATTTATTTTCAGAAGAAAAAATATTTTAAATTGAGATCAGAATATTGAGAACTTTTCATAGAAAATTTTTCAACAAAATTTCAGCTAGTTTCTTCAAAAACTCTAAAAGAAATTTAACAAAAATTGTATGCTCTTATTTTGTATGTTTTCGACTCATCAACCCAAAACTTGACTTTCAAATTCAATTCTGACAGCTAAAATGTTTTTCCAGGTCTTTGTCCGCAAGAGCGACCTCAAGTCCCACATGAAGCGCCACTTGAAGGTCAAGAACTACACCTGCAACGAGTGTGGCAAGAGCTTCACACACGCTGCGACGCTCAGGAACCACAAACCCCTTCATACAGGCGAGAGACAGTTTATCTGCGAGACCTGTGGGTCCGCTTTCGCTCGCTCTGGAGACCTCAGATCACACGCCCTCATCCACGAAACCCAGCAGAACTTCTCCTGCACCGTCTGCCACAAGTCCTTTCGGCTCAGGACCTCCCTCCGGAGTCACCTTATGACTCACTTCGAGGAAAAACCCTACGCCTGCTCCGTGGAGGGCTGCTCCAAGCGCTTCACTCAGTCCAGTTCTCTCAAGATGCACATGATGGCCACGCACTCGGAGCGCAAACTCTTCGCCTGCAGCATGTGTGACAAGAAATTCATGACGCCAGCGTACCTGAAGAAGCACCAGGTGGTGCACGGCAACGGTGAACGCAACTTTGAGTGCGAGGTGTGCAAGAA
Organism: Forcipomyia taiwana; assembly: GCA_963930915.1. Lineage (NCBI taxonomy): Eukaryota > Metazoa > Arthropoda > Insecta > Diptera > Ceratopogonidae > Forcipomyia > Forcipomyia taiwana. The sequence goes on along the minus strand of CAWVOI010000110.1, from coordinate 2,037,549 downwards.
GACCTTCGTGAGGGCCGCCCATCTGAGGACTCACTCGGTGGTTCACTCGAAGGTGAAGAATTACGCGTGTCCGGAGTGCGACAAGTCCTTCACGCTACCGTCCAGCCTGAAGCGGCATCTGTGTCTGCACCAGGGGTCGGAGGGACGCAAGTTTTCGTGCAACCAGTGCTCCAAGACCTTCATCCAGAGCGGCCACCTGAAGCGTCATCTGGAGAGACACTTAGGTGAGTGAATCTTAAGACTAGATTGACACCCTCTCTTCGTCCTTCCATCTGGGTCCAGTGTACCCAGGGAATGATTTTTTCGAAAAACCACCAGGGACGTAACCAGGGCGATTTTTCTTTTGTACGAAATTTTTTATATTTCATCCAATTGAGCTGAATTCCCTCTCCGCTGAATTGATGTTGAATTCCGTGCAAAATTTAGCAAATCACGGAACCACATGTCGGCCATACCTTCAGGGGTGGAGCTAGGTGACCTTGAAGTTTGTATGAAGGGAAAATTTATTTTGCTCCTTTTGGGCTGAAACTCTGGTTGCTGTTAAACGACAATTAATCAAGTAACAAATACTTCTATAGTCGGAGATAGGGCCCCTTAAGTTTCTACAGAAACGAGTTTTTAAACAAAAGATTTTCATTTAGATCAAACTTTTGCAAAATTCGTTCCTTCACGACTTAGCTTTTCTTTGAAATTCTTAAGCATTTTCACACTTTCTAAAAGTAATGTTCCTCCTTCCACAGCCAAAACCAGCTCCGAGTTCCACGAAGAGCTAGAAACCGACACTCACAAGCAGCTGCAGGAGGAGCTGGACCACCTGGACGACGTCCAAGTCATCGAGGACTCGTACCCGCTTTTCGTATAAAAGTTGCCAACCCCCAATAAAGTTTTAATTTTTTATTAAATCCTTGTCTCGTGTAATTTTCTTGAAGTTCACCCAAAGCCCTCCCTTGACCTCATTGCTGGTGGTTTTGAGGTCAAACTCGATGGGCTCAATGGTTTTCCTGTTCACAGTCATCTCAAAGTTGTCGACAGCCACGGCGAGTCCATATTTCGACTGCAAGATGCCGAACCTCATGCCGATGCAGTTCCTGGGTCCCTCTCCGAATGTCAGGAAGGAGTACTGGTGGCGTTTGGCAATCTCCTCGGGTGAAAACCGATTCGGGTCGAAGCGCTCTGGGTCTGGGTAGTGCTCGGGATCGTGATGAATGGAGTATATCGGGATTTGGATGAGCGTTCCCTTGGGGATGACCAACGTGGAGTTGGAGACTCTGTAGTCCTCTTTTGCATTTCGAATGAGGACCGATATGGGAGGCTTGATTCGGAGAGTTTCTGACGGAAAAGTAGATCAATTATATTATTTGAAAGCTGAGGAGCAATCTTTACTGAATTTAGAGTCTTGTGAAAGAAAGAGAGCCTTTGGTTTTTAAAGTTCCTCTCAATGTAAGAATTTTCCTGAGAATCTTCTTTGAGATCCTCTCAGGGGTCTTCTTGGGGACCTTTTTTGAAAAACCAATAAATAAGAAACTCAATGAGTCGTCTTTAATAATACTAGGGATTGCAAGATATGACAGAAAATATTTTAAAGAGGTTTTTGGGTATGTTGAAGTCCATTAATTCCTCCTAATAATTTTTAAGGTAGCCTTTTCCTAGAGCATGGAAATTTTATTTTTTCCACTTTTTAGTGGAAAAAAAAATTTCCATGCTCTAGGAGCCTTTTACACCCTTTAAATGAGTAAAAAGGATCCCTGCTGAGTCAAGTCGGACTCTCAGATGGCCTTAAATAGAGTTTTAACTACCTGAGACACATTTAAGCCGCATTTAAGTCCACTTAAAGAAAGCCAGAGTGGATCTTGTAAGCCAGAATAGACTTTTAAATCCTTAAATTTATCCAAGCAACTTTTAGGGACCCAAAAATCCTTCTCACAGCTCTCAAGAAGGTAAAAAGTGCAAGGTCAAAAATAAGCTACTGTTAATCAGGTGCATACCGCTGAAGACCTGGTTGAGATAAGTCATATCAGCCAGAGCGTCGTAGGTAATCTCTCCTCCGTGCTTGGCTTTGACCTCGCGGATCTCCCGTCTCAATCTCTCCTGAATAACCTTGTCACGGGCCACGTAGTACATTGCGTAGCTCATGGCCATCGAGCTGGTCTCAAACCCACCGGCGTAGAACAGGAAGGCCTGGGCCAAGATCTCGTTGAAGCTCAGCTTGCCCTCGGGGTTCTCGGGGCCCGTCGCCGATATCGTCCCTCGGTTCATCAGGTTGATGAGCATGTCTAGGAAGTCGTGGCGTCTGAGGTTGCTTCGGGATCGGTGCTCGATGGCAGCGTCGATGGCGTCCCGGAAGAACTGCTCGATGTGCTTGTCGAACTGACGGATCCCGAGACGCCTCGAGACGCTGGGTGCAGTCGTGATGAAGAGAACCCTCATCATATTGAGCGACGATCCCCCGAAGACGTCTCTCAGGATGTCCAGGATCTCGGGGTTGTCGGTGCAGAGAGCCCTAGTTTCGAGCCCGAAAGAGGTCGCTGCAATCACGTCGGCTGTGTAGCGAGCATTGACGTTCCTCAGAAGGACCCCATCGGGCTTCCCTGAGTTCCTCTCGAAGAACTTCACGAGGTCCTCCCCCTTCTCTCGCACAATCTGGAACATGCCCTTCATTTTGCCACTCGTGAAGGTCGGCGAAAGGGCCGTCCGGAGGCGCTTCCACTCCTGGCCCTCAACGTTCAGCATGGAGATGGTGAGAGGGTCTGCTTCCTCGTTGTGGTAGAGTCCCCGATCCGTGAAGATGTGGAAGTCCTTCACGAGGATGTCTCGGAGGAGATCCAGGTCGGTGATGAAGAGGGTGGGTTTCAGCATGAGGTAGAAGCCGAATATGGGGCCGAGCTTTTTGAACCTTTTGTACGTCTCGTCCACAATGTTGTTGGGATGACGCCAGGATCCAGCGCCCAAGAAGTCCCCGAGGGGGGTCCAGGGGTCGTTTTGGGGGATTCCACGTCTCTTCCAGAACGTCAGTCGGTACCGCAAGAGAAACAGGGAGACCACTAGGAGTCCGATTACTATCGACAGCACCATTTTTGCAAAATTGCAGGCTCGCTTGGCAGCTCTCTCTCAACTGAATTCGGTATTTTATCGCATTGGCTGCAACGATTGCAAAAATTTAACGATTCGTGAACCCTCCGGCGGTTCATTTTGTACTTGGGATCACCAAATTTGTTCATCAACTTTTGAATGAGAGAAGCGTAAAAATGACCTTGAGTTTATGGTGATTCTTTACGCGTAATTGAACATTCAGAACTATAGAGAACGTGTCTAGAGAGATAAGCATGATTAATGTGGACTCGCATTTTTTGTCCAAAACAAAGGGAAAGTTGGGACTGAACCGGTTAAGGGAGACTGGCTCTGGATCTAAATTTCGAAGTCAGTTATTTCAACAAAAAATTTTTTGGAAGCTTTTGGGAGAAATTATAAGCATTCTCAGAAAATAGAAAAAGGTTAATCTAAATTATTTTTTCAAGTTTCAAAGATATTTCTAAAAAAAATATATATTTGGTGTTTTTGTCCGCGAAAACTTAAAATCATCATATTTCTAAGCCCTCGGACTTCCAGAGAACTTCTGTAACAAACTGGGCTCAGAATTTTTTTACCAAAAAATTTGATAAAAAGGCTTTTGGGGCTTTTGCGGACATTTGATGATGGACTGTCAAACTACCAAAAACTTAGTCCATGAAATCTGTGGAAAAAAAAATTAAATTGCAGTTGCCTCTGTTTGAATTCGGAACTCAAATTCAACTGTTTATCTTATCAACAGCATATGGAGTTCCTCGCAACCAAATGAATTTCATAATTAGGCGCAACTGAGCCTGACCTTGAACGATCGAAGATAAACACGTAATTTAAAACACCGGCTCAAGGGAACTAAAAATAGAATAACCGAAAAAATACTCTTTATTATGAATTACAGCTTCTGATACTTCACCCACAGGCCCCCCTCGATTGTGACTGTTCCCTTGATCTTGTCCAGACGCAAGGGCTCCTGGACGCGGGGATCTCTGACTAGCCTGAAAGTGTCCACAATGGCGGCAATGGCGTACTTTGCCTGCAGCTGAGCGAACCTCATTCCGATGCAGTTCCTGGGCCCGTCTCCAAACGGTAGATACGCAAAGGGATGCCTCTTGGCCACCTCCTCTGGCGAAAACCGGTCTGGGTCGAACTTCTCAGGATCCGGGTAGTACTGGGGGTCTCGGTGGATGCTGTAGACCGGGATCTGGACCATTATGCCCTTGGGGATGACTCTGGCCGAGTTCTGCAGCTTGTAGTCGGAAGCCGTCTTCCTCATGAGAATGGCGGCCGGAGGGAAGAGCCTCATGCTCTCTGAAAACACCCATCAGAAACGTTTCAGAGAAGAGCTAGAGCTTACCATTGAAGACCTGGTCCAGGTACTTCATTTCCATGAGAGCCTCGTAGTCGATTTTTCCTCCGTGTCTCTCCTTGGCCTCACGGACCTCCTGCCTCAGTTTCTCCTGAATCTCCTCGTCTCTGGACAATAAGTACTGCGCAAAGCTCAAGGCTGTGGAGGTGGTCTCGTACCCTGCGGCCAGAAAGATGAAGGCCTGAGCCAGAATTTCCTTGAAGCTCAGCCGTTCGTCGGGTTTCTCGTCTCCCTTATCCTGAATCGTTCCTCTGCGGTGCAAGTTGATGAGCATATTGAGGAAGTCACTGCGCTTGATGCCGTTGGACTCGCGGTAGTCGATGGTGCTTTGCACAGTTTCGGTGAAAAAGTTCTCGGCTTCCATCGAAAACTGGCGAAGTTTCAATTTGGCGGCCAATTTGGGGAAAGTGGCTGAGAAAAACTGCTTCAGCATGTCCAGAGAACTCGTCAGCTCAAACAGCTTCGACAGAATGTCCAGGAACTTTTGGTTCTCGTTCTCCATGAGCTTCGTTTCGAGCCCGAAGGCGGTGGAAGCCACCACGTCTGCCGTAAATCTGCTGTTGGCGTCTTTCATGGGCACTCCCTGGTCTCCCTGTGAGTTCTTCTCGAGGTACCTGAGAAAGCGCTGCGTCTTCTCTTCGATGATGAAGAACATGGACTTCATCTTACCGCTTGTGAACGTCGGAGACAGCAGATTCCGGAACCGCCTCCACTTTTCTCCGTCCAGGGAAAACAGGTGGGCAGTCAGAGGATCGACCTCCTCGCTGTAGTAAATCCCTCTATCGGTAAAGTTGCTAAAGTCCTTCACCAGTATCGAGCGCAGCAGATCGAGGTCAGTTACCACGGCCGTTGGAAACATCATCGAGTACATGCCGTAGAACTGAAACCGACCTTTGAACTTGCTGTACTGCTTATCCATGAGATCCAGGAAGTGATCTTTGGTGCCAACTCCCTCCATGTCTCCCATCAGGCTGAGCAGCTTCTGGGGGTCCTGAGGGACTCCACGTGAGCTCCAGTAGGTTTTCTTGCGGTGGAGATACCACACTGCCAGTATTAAGACTGCGAGTATATAAAATAGCACCATGTTGCCGGTATCACAGTCGCACGTTCAATGAGAATTGCGAGCGATAGAAGAGCCGAAATATAGCTCACAAAAAATGAACTCGACAGTGAATGAACTGATTACGCGCTATTCAGACCCAGACTTCTTTCTAGACGTCAGAACCTGGAGAATTCGTATGTGGGTTTGAAAAATAGTATCTTCCGGAATGTACCATTGCAATTGAAATAAGCTCGCTGATTTAAAAAAAAACGCTCATATCTTCGAATTGTGAGCTGCATGATTTCTTGATTATTTTTGCAGGAAAAATAGATTTACGGATGAACGGTGTCCAGAGGCCAATAGAGGTAAATTCCGGTTTCTTTTAAAGTGTCAACATTTTTATAAATTGAAAGCCCAATTTTTCAGCCTTCCAAAAGACCCAAAAAGTAAAAAAACCCTGGAAAAAATTCTTTGAGAAAATTTTGCTTCAAATTCGATGAAAATATTTTATTAGAGTTTTTGGAACTTCACCCACAGCCCACCTTCAACTGCCACCAGACCCTTGGTGACGTCGAGACGAAGAGGCTCCTTGACCCTGGGATCCGTCACCAGCTTAAAGCTGTCCACCACCGCTGCCAGAGCGTACTTGGCCTGCAGCTGAGCGAACCTCATTCCAATGCAGTTTCTGGGCCCGTCGCCAAATGGAATGAAGGCGTAGGGATGTCGCTTAGCCACCTCCTCTGGCGAAAATCGGTCTGGGTCGAACTTCTCAGGGTTCGGGTAGTACTCAGGGTCTCGGTGGATGCTGTAGACCGGGACCTGCACGAGGGTTCCCTTGGGGATGATCCTGGCCGAGTTCACCACCTTGTAGTCGGAGGTAGCTTTCCTGATTAAAATGGACACCGGAGGGAAGATCCTCATACTCTCTGAAATTTTTTGCATCAGACACCTTGGGGCATAACAGCCCAGGATAAAAATTTACCGTTGAAGACCTGGTCCAGGTACTTCATTTCCATGAGCGCCTCGTAGTCCATTTTGCCCCCGTGTTTGGCCTTGACTTCCCGGATCTCAGCCCTCAGCTTGTCCTGGATCTCGTGGTCCCTGGACAGGTAGTGCATCGTGAAGCTCATCCCCGTGGAGGTGGTCTCGTACCCTGCGGCCAGGAAGATAAAGGCCTGGGCCAGAATCTCCTTGAAAGTCAGACGCTCGTCAAACTTCTCGTCCCCCTTGTCCTGGATCGTGCCTCTCCTGGACAAGTTGATGAGCATGTTGAGGAAGTCACTGCGCTTGATGCCGTTTGACTCACGGTAGTCGATGGTGTTCTGGATCGTATCGGTGATGAGCTTTTCCGCCTCCTGGGAAAACTGCCGGATCTTGAGTTTTCCCCCCAGTTTCGGGAAACTCGTGGCGAACAGCTGGAGAAGCATGTCGAGGGGCTTCTGAGAGTCGAAGAGGGTCGTCAGGATGTCCAGGAACTTCTGGTTCTCGTTCTCCATGAGCTTCGTTTCGAGCCCGAAGGCCGTCGACGAGACGACATCGCCCGTGAATCTCGTGTTTGCGTCCTTGAGGGAGACGCCCTGGTCTCCCTGGGAGTTCTTCTCGAGGTACTTGAGGTAGCTCTGCGTCTTCTCCTCGATGATGAAAAACATAGACTTCATCTTACCGCTCGTGAAGGTGGGGGAGAGCAGGTTCCGGAACCGCTTCCACTTTTCCCCGTCCAAGTTGAAGAGGTGCTCAGTCAGCGGGTCTGCTTCCTCGCTATGGTAGAGCCCGCGGTCGGTGAAGTTGTTAAAGTCCTTCACCATGATCGAGCGTAGCATATCAAGGTCTGTGACCACGGCAGTGGGAAATATGATGGAGTACATGCCAAAGAACTGGAAGCGGCCCTTAAACTTCCTGTACGACTGGTCCATGAGGTCCAGGAAGTGGTACTTGGTCCCAGCCCCCGTCATGTCTCCCATAATGTTCAGGAGAGACTGGGGGTTCTGCGGAACTCCCAGCGACTTCCAGTAGTTTTGCTTGCGCCGGACGTACCAGACCGCCAGTACTACGATCACGAACAAGTAGAACAGAATCATGTTGCCTGTCTGACAGTCTAACTTGGAATGAGGCTGAAGAGTGACGAATGAACCTTTTTGAGAAGTGAGTCGCAAAACACCATATGGACTGGCCTGAGCGCAAAATGAACCGGACCGGCGTTTTTGATTAGATACGAGCTTCGGATATTGTGCTGTTCAATAAATTGACTGAGGTTACGGCCAAAAATAATCGCGAAACATATCTTTGGGAAACGCCAAATATGTCACTTGGAGGGTCATTAATCTTGGCCCATTTTTGTCTTACTAAACTAGCAACTTAAGCATAGTTCGAAGGTAAAAAATTTTAATCAAAAGAAGCATGAAATTCATATTTTCTAAATTGAAGATTTAAGATATTTTAAGTATAAAAATTCGGTTTTGGCGATTTTTAATTTCACCTTGTTGAAAAATGTCATGGTTTCAACTTCGAGTTCTGAGTGCTATTATTTTTCCCAGTTTCTTTTGTGAATGTTCGAAGTGAATGCGAAAAAAGTTGAATGCCCGAAATTTTACATAAGGGGTTCTTTTAACCCATTGGCTACCGACGGGTCACTGGTGAGCCATCAACTTTTAAAAATTTATTCCGGGCAAACTAAAAGTTAAAGGCCAGTTTTGAATGCATTTTCAATTAATTTCATTCTTCTACTCTCGAAATTTGCCTAACTTTTTTTGGCAGTCGTTTCAAGATTTTGATTTATAAAGCAGCAAAAGCAGCTAGTCGTGAAAATGCTCGATTTGGCAAGATTTTAAATTTTAACTTTTAAAAACTTTTATGGGCTTATTTAAAAAAAACTTTCTTTCACAATACTTATGTTAAAGTTGAGTCCAAACTATTTTTTGATAAAAAAACACTCAAAAAAAGTAACCCATTCCGAACGAAGCTTGAAATCATGGTAGGCAATGGGTTAAGCGAAAATAAATACAAGTTTTAGATTAAAATAAAATAGTTGCGTTTTTCCTCAAACAATTTTTTTGGCCAATGAAAGGTTCGATAACTGCTCTCCTGCATAAAAATAGAAAGAACTTAAGTGGAAGCTCAAAAAAGGGTAATAAAATGACGCACAAAAAATCAAACAAATCTTTTCTCCATTAGGAGACAGAGTTGGGGCGAAATCACCTAATGGCTCGAGTGAAAAAATTAAACACCTCCCCAGACCCCCGGTCACAGAGAAGCTCCGCGTGCTCCGGAGTACGTGAATTATGGTTCTCGTGTGTGTCAGGTTGCAGCCACCCACCTTCCCTTTTAAAATGGCAGGCGAAGGAGAATAAAGGTAACGAGACAAGTAGGACGTGTGTGTGGTCGTGGCGGAAAAATGTGAAATACAAAAATTTCAGGACAATTTTCAGACACATTAAAAATAAAACATCGCTCGGGTGACGTTGGAAGTGGCATTACGGCATCATCATTGTAAGGCAGGATAACTCTGATGGCATGGCAGCGAAATGTGTGTGTGCACTTTATGGATGCGAGGTTGTAAAATTTTATAATGGCCTTTTTTGTATGGAGACTCCTTTCTTTTTTGCTGCGCTGCCGGGTAATTTTTACTCATTATGCAATAAATTTTACCGTTTCATGTATGCGGGCGCACAATGAAGGAATGATAATTTGGATTAGAATTTTTATGGCGAAAGTGCAGCCCGAGAGCGGGTGGGACAGAAAACATTAAATAAAATAAAAAAATACCCTAAGTGGTGTCGATGGGAATTTCCGTTCACGTCCTTTTACGGCTTTAGTGCGGTAATTTTCCCCGTTCTTGGTGGAATCAATTGGTTTTTGCTCGTGGTATTATTTTTCGGTACACTTTTTAAGCTTCATTTAATCTCTGGTCTTAATTCATCCAGACTTTGACCTCCTGTTCCTCAGCTAGCAACTAGAGCAGTACCTTATAGGTGTTGTCAGTCTTTTAGAGGGGTGATAGGAGGGAATTAAAAGCCCAGGTCGACCACCTCAAGTCAAAGGATAAAACTGTCTGGACTTCCACTGACCTCATGCTTGAACAGGAGTGGAAGCAAGACTCTGTCAAACGGCCTTGGATTGCTTCATCTTCCCTCTTAACCAAAATAGACTCACTCCAAGATTGCACCCACAGCTCAATGTTGCTATTTGACGTCTCCAGATACGGGTCAAGTCCAGATTCAACATTTTGACCTCCAATACTTGTTGCAAGAGTGGTCTAAAGAAATAGAGACAACATCCCTATCTTGAAAATCATCCAGTTTTCGACCGAAACAAAGAATGATCTTGAGAAATTTTTAAGTAGAAGTTTCGTTGGTGGATTTTTTACTTAAAGCGGCCATTTTAAATTTATCTCCCAAACTAATGAGATTGTCATTGAAAGCTCCATTTTACCTGGTTTTTTATAATTAAAAAAATGGCAGAAAAATTAATCCTAGTTCCTTTCAACTAATCAAGCGAAAAATTCAATTTCAGTTCGCCTCGTGCTCCAGTGACTGAGTTAACTTCCTGCACCATCGACACGGACAGGAAACCCGGGCCGACCGAAATGGCTCAAAATGACCCGAGAAGACAAAGTTTTAATTTTTTATGGCCCAATGCAATTGAATGCAGCCGCTGCGTTTCGGTGTGCAAATTTTAAATAATGAATCGTCGAATAAATATAAATCGGAATGCATTTTGAAACAGATTTAAAATAGATTAAATTGAATTTTCCCCGTGTGCGATACACACCAACGACGGTGGCGACCGCCACTTCCTGAATAAAATACACTCGGCGCTCCTACGACTTCAACGACCCCGTCGACGACGACGACGACGCAGCACAACTGTAATAATTTTTACTCTGTTTCGAATTTATCTTTGCCGCTTCCTTGTCGCCCTCCCCGTAGTCTTGTTATTTTATTGAATATTTCGCTTATTTATTTTTCATGGCCCCAGCCCCAGCAACTGTGGACCATTGGCGATGATTTTAATTAAGATTGCCCGTTTTGCCTAATCTAAATTATTTAAAGGCTCAAACTGCTTCGGCTGCCATAAATCCCGTATCGGGAGGACATTACACCCGGCATACCTCGGTGCTCCTTTGCCCATTCCTGCAAGGAACGGTGGTGGTCGCACAAACATTCATCAACGGTTATCTATTTTTGCGAATGGAGAGTCCTACTGGGGAGCCATATTGCGAAGGAAAAGGCGTGCGAGTGTAAAAAATTCAAAGAAACATTCATTTTGGGCTGTCAACGGTGGTCGTGGAGAAAATGATGCAGAATGCATGCCCTCGTGTCGGAACGCGTCCGACTGCAGGACGGTGGAGGCCGTAAATCATGCAATGTCGGATGGAACTTGCATTCGATTGAGCACTTATCGGCAATAAACATGATTTAGTTACATTTCACTGACGTTTAGACGCTTTTTTATGCCCATCCGAATGTGACTGTGGTGGATGTGAATGTGGCTGAGGCTAACGAGCAGACAGCCAATTTTTATGGCTCTGTGGCTGCAACTTGTGTTATCTCCGCCATAACTTTCAATAAGGGGTATCTATCACATCCTTCACCGGGCGGTGCAGCGGACGTTTCTGACGGCTGCTGAACGCTTTTTTTCGCATTTTCTGGAAAAAGTCCTGAGTGTCCCTCAAACTTTAAAGTCTTCAAAGGTTTCTGGGGTGAATTTGAGTGGAATTGCTGATAAAAGATACTGGTGGTAGTCGCCTTTGAACTGACGTGAATTCGCTCCGAAAACTCTTAGACGGTCTTAGAACTCCTTAAACGTTAGTTTGTACCAAATGAAATACGATTTTTAAAAATAAAATTCACTGGAAATTCGTACTTCTCTCTAACCTTCACTCGTTAATGTTAATGTTTTAGTGTTAAAAAAAGAACCTTGCGTTTTTTGCTAAAACTCTTTTTCTACTTGAATTAAAAATTTCTGTAACCGTGATTTTTAAGGATCGTAGTTTTCAAGGTCGTTGTAGCTTTCTAGTATTTTTGTGCCCATAATTGTTGTGTGGCGTACAAGAAACCACTTCAAGCTAAAAATTTTATTTTTTACATCGACAGAAGAATATTTATGGAATCACAGAAGTTTTCACTAAAACTCAAATAACGTCAAAACTTTTTGAGAGATTTTTATTAAATAAATTTTCCAAGAACGAAAACCTCAAATTTGATGCCAGCTTCTATAGAGCCTGAAGCTAAAGAGTCCTGTTTTGAAGCCCATCACCTTTTCCAGACAGACAGACAAAATAATAGAAAAGAAAAATAGTACTCACTTTTGCCGAAAGTTCTTCCCACAAATGCTGCAACAGTAGAGCGGCTTCTCGTCCTCCTGCCGCCCACTCTGGTGCACGTTTTTCACGTGATCCTTGAGATTCGAGAGCCTAGCGAAGCTCCAACTGCACTCCTTGCACTGAAATTGCCTCTCGTTCGTATGAATTTTCAAGTGGCACTGCAACGACGCCTTGGGGAACAATTTTCTGCAGAACGGACACTCGATTTTGAGATTTTTCACGGGGACATTTCGCTGCTCTATCGTGTGCAGGATCTTGTGGAAAATCATATCTGCTTCCGATGACGTCCTGGAATGGAGGCACTCAAAGTTACGAGGGTAAACTTGTCTTAAAGTAGCCCAAAAATGGCTAATCAATGCCTCGAGTTTGGTCGTAAAAATCTTCCAAAACAAGTCGGGAAAGTGAACTGACGACGACGACGCGCAAAACTGCTCGTACGTGTGTCTGAGCACCAGCCGACTTTCCGCCGAAAATACAGAATAAGCTTCGTGATATGAAAAAGAAGAAACGTACCCATAGGAGCATAATTTACATTTTCCTGTGTCACCCTTTTTCAAAGTTTCATCAACATAAATACCATTATCATTGGACGTGCTACAACAGTCTGGCGTTGCCGAAAAATATATCTCATTGGGAGTCGTTGCTGCTGCACCTGATGTCGCCTCCTCGCTGCCATCTTCCTCTCTTCCATCCACGTCTTTCAAAAATAAAACAGGATGGAAAAAATGACATCGCAGTAAATCGAACGCCAATCGATTCGGGGACCGGGTCTCGGAAAACAAAAACGGAAAATGTGTAATTACCTTGCGTTGTGGCACCAGATGCCATGGTGTCGTCATCAATATTGGTGGCAGACACGGAAGTCGTTGATGATGATGGCGTCTGTGGTGGAATAGGCGAGGGAGCAATTTTACCTGATGAGTTTGTCACGATCGATGATAAATTATTTGAGAAAAAGTTGCAACTTTTATCTCGCACGTGACGGCTGCGTTCTTGTGGGAGCACGAAATGAGCGCCGCAGTGGGGGCAGCTGTGGAGGAGAGAGAGGTTGTTGACTCGGATTTAGGCTACAGACAGTTGGAGGGGCTTTTGTAGCTTCTCAGGGGCGTGATCGTGGAGGGGCATTTTTACGAGGACTTGGAGTGGTAAATTTAAGATTTTAAGGGGATTATTTATTTAATGTCTATTTTTGTGAAAGTTGTTTTTAGCACAGAAGCATTTAAGTGACTCTGAGGCGTTATTTTTAAGGCTCTTTAATGTCCTTTTAAAGATCGAGGGGGGGGGGGGGAGTTGATTTTGAAGGGAGTAATTTTTAAGAATTGGAAATTTACCAAACTACAAGGGGATTTAAAACACCAAAACTGCTCTACGTTTAGATTTTAGTAGATTAGATTTAAACCTTTTGCAGGTATAAAATTTTCCAACGAAATTAATATAAATGTAGAGCAGTTGTGGCGTTTTAAATCTACTTGTAACTTGAGTCAAGTGTTCTACGTTGCCCTAAAAGACTGAGGTATAATTTTAAGCCCTCAGTCAAAAACAGTGTTGGTTCTAGAGGGTGGCTGATGAAGTCTCAGCTATCCCAGAAATAATAATTTTCCATGAAGTAAATTAGGAGCTTTTGGGTTTCCGAGTTCCTGGATAAAAGGGTGCTTACAACTTTTGACTGCTTTTAGAGGGTCCTTTAAGTTCTTAAGGTGACAAATTCGAAGCCTTCCCATTTCGCAAAAATACTAATGACGCCTCTGGAGCTCTTCTGGAAACTGCTCACCTGTACTGAACCTCCGGGTGTCTCTCCCTGATGTGCTCCTTCAGCTCCAGAATGTCCTGGAATTCCTCCTTGCAGACCCCGCAAGTCTTTCTGTCCCCCATCTTGTTCCTCGCTCTTCCCGACCTCGTCTTGTGTTCCGTCGTCCGTCTGTGACTCTTGGCTTCCTGTGCCGTGCCAAAGCTCTTCTCACAAACCGAGCAGTAGAATCTCTCCACATCGTGCGCCTTCTTCTCGTGTCTCTGCAGCGACAGCAGCGACTTGAACCCCTCCTGGCACATTGAACACCGGACCTGGGGCTCCTCTGGCAGCTGTCTCACCTTGCATCGGTGCTTCTTCAGCTCGATGTTGAAGCGGAATCTTCCCTTGCAGGCCTCGCAGTTCAGCATCTCGATCTTGTGGACGACTATCGGGACTGTACGGTTGATGACCTGCACGACCTCCTGGTGCTGCGAACCCTCGAGGTGCATCGACATGTCATCCAGGGATTCGCACTGGAACCGGCAGAAGCTGCACAGGAAGCTTCCAGACATCGCCTGGACACGCTTAAAATGAGTCTCGGCGTACCAGTGGTCGAAGAAGGTCTTCTGTGTGTTGGCGTAGAACTTGCATGGGTTGCACTGGAAAGGAGCCTGCACCACTATTTTGGGCATGTTTTCGAGGATCATCCTGTGGGTGGAGAAGGCCTCGATTATCTGACTAAGGGGTTCTCTGGGGGTCTTCTAAGGGGCCTTCATTCAAGCTCAATTAATTATAACACTAATTTTTAAAAGTTTGTTCACTGAAAAATTTAAAAATTCAGAAGTCTAAAAAATCTTATATTTATTGGCTTTATTGGCTCCATCTCCCCAAATAAATTTTTCACTCAACAAGACACAAGATGACAAAACTTGAGACATCTTAAAAATTCAGTTTTTGAGAGAATATGTAAAATAAAATATATTGTTCACAATTAGGACATGAAGATATATTTTAGACAAAATTTAAACTTTCGCCAGTTTATAGCAAATTTTATTCAAAGTCTAGAAAGCGTTTAAACGTTGAAATCGGACTTGTGGTTGGGAAGAAACAATTTGAAATATGTGAGCCACTGTTAAAAAATACAATTTTTCAAGGTGACCTTTATAGCAGCCATATTGGATTTTCAAATAACTAAACACACAATCACAAACAAAAATGGGAGATCTTTGTTAGTTGTCCCTCTAGTATAAGGTTCTGTGGTTTTATAAATGAAAATCTATCAATACCTGTAGGAGTCCTTAGGGTTCTTCTGCATACGCCGGTAGTGGTAGTGCGAGATCAGGTGCTTGCCCAGAAGTCTCAGAGGCATGCGGGTCTTGCAGAGGTCGCATCGCGTGAAGAAGCGCCTCCTGAACCGCTTTGTGGGCTTCGACGGGGTTTCCACCTCCGCCAGAAACGGCTTCGGGGGTCGCACCTCTCGCTTGTCCAGACGAGGGGGCACAAAGAGCGAGCCCAGGGTCTCGAGCTCCGACTCCTCCTGCGTCCTCCTGGAGTGCATATTGGACTTCAGGTGACGGTCGTAGGCGGGCTTGGAGGCTAGCTGGCGGCTGCAGAAGCTGCACCAGTAGGGCGTCGTGTCATACTCGAGCTTCGTGATCTTCGAGCCCGGGATCCACTTGCCCTTTGTGTGCTCTGGCGGCGGTGTCTCGTAGTCGTCATCGTCCCAGGCGTGCTCCCAACTCGCAGAAGCGAGTGCTCTCGAGCTGGGCCGGTTCTCGGGCTTCCACTTGCCCCCCGTGTGCGTCCTAGGGGGGATTGAGTTGTCGTACTCGACCTCGCTCTCCTCACTCTCTTCGTCCGAGATGAAGTAAGGGAACGCTGGCTCGATCTTCTTGGGCCCGCTGATTTCCGAGACGGTGCTGATGAGATTCTCCGTCGAGTCTTTCTTGTCCTTTGTGGTGGGCTTCTTGTTGCTGGACTGCAGCTCGAGGGACTGGAAGAATAAGTCGGCTCCCAGGTCGTAGTCAAAATTATGGATAGGGAAGTCCTTCTTGCCCCGGTCAGGCTCCTCATCGGCTCCATAAGCGTGCTCGGTATAAATGCTCCTGCTCTTGCTGGATCCTGCACAGCCCGACTTCCGATGATGGATGTACTCCTCCAGCCCAATGATGGTGGAGTTGCACTTGATGCACAGGTGGGTGTCTTCGGGATCGTACATTTTCTATGGAACAAAGAAGACACTATAAGGTTTCAAAAATGTGAGTACAGCAACATCATTGAGTATGAGTCTCTAGAAGGTTCATAATAGCTTTGGTGGAATGCAATTTTCATGACTGTTTTTGAGTGATTTCGCACTAACTAGATTGACAGAAAAAAAGAAACTAACTGCTCTGATTGAGATTTTAGATTTCGAGTACCCCTGCCATTATTTAATCAGGCAGCCATAAATTTATCAGGTATATCACCATATGAACCGTCAAAAAAATTATAAGAGAGCAAATGAATTTGATCATAAAATGAGTAATTTATGACCACTCAAAAAACCAGCCATTATCGGTGCATTGTTTATGGTGACACATTCTCATTGCGGTGCAATTGACGAAAGGTACACACGTCACTAGGAAAGAATTCATGAAAATCTAGTGAAATTAATTTATTTGATTTTATAAAAGAATTTTTTTTCAATTTTAGAAAATTCGTACTAAAAATAATCATCAAAATATTACAATTTATTTTTTTTTAATTTTTGTCAAAAGCATTGACTTTCCTTAAAATTTAATTATTTCATACAGGCCAACTTCAGCCAACATTAGTCAATTTGAGGATTTGAAATTAAATTTTCCAACTGTTCTGTATAAAAATTTTCATTTTAGTTTTGATTTTTTAAAATCAAGGAAAATTTTTTTGAAAAAAGCCTGAAAGGATCTATTTATTAGATTCGAGTCCCTGGTTACGTCTATGAATCCAAATTTAAAAAAGACTCAATGAAATGCTGCTTAATTTAAATTTAAGGTCACTAAGGAATTAATCTGGACTGAATTTTCAAGCCCAAAACCGGGAAGGAGAAGAAATGGCTTAAAAGTGAACACGCTAAACAAACAGACAGTTTTTTGTGAAACGTAAAATTTGGAGGACATTTTTACCCAAGATCTGATCCCAAAATCACACAACTACGAGACAGCACGTGAAGCAAGAGCAGTCCCGAGATAAGCCCACCCTGGGGATTTCGCATTTCGATGACTACCAGGAGCGTCACATGGGTCTGGGTCAATCTCGCATGGATTAGGATTTACTCTCCCGGTGGCACATAAATAATATTATTCATAAAGGCGATACTTTGACCAGGAGCAAGTGAGGCAATGCGAGCAAACTAAAATCCCTTCTTTTGATGAATGGCCAAAGTTGTGTCTAATTGTTGGAATAAATTTCTCAAAGCTCCGCACCACGACTACACACATTTGAGCATTTTGAAATAATATATCATGATGTGATATTATATTATTACATCCATTCACTCGTTCCTCATATCTTCCTCCACTCACAGCCGCACAGTCACAGAGCCGAAATGGATTGGTTGCTGCCGTAGCTGCAGGCAGTGTACGCTGGCATATTGTTTTATATTATTTCATTCCTGCCCCAGCCCGGGCCCTGGGTCTATGGCGTATGTTTGAATTGGCTGCGGGACGGCGGCAGAGGCATGGCATGGCAATTCGGAGCGATGAGCAAAAGAGAAACTATTATTATAACTCAAAATTTTGTTCTTAAAATTTCGTGATTTATTTATTTTTGAGGACACATGTGGATATGTGTTTTGCCTGCACGGCTTCTGGGCTCTTCTGGGCTGCCTAGTACTCTGCCTTCCCGGTGCGAGCGTGGAAGAGAGATGGGCTGGTTTTGGACGGGCCATGGAACGTGAATATGGGAAGTGATCTATGGGAATTTTATAATGCGAATCAGAGCTCCGGTACACAATTCCCCGTCCCGCTCCTCCCAAGTGGGAGTCTTGGGTGGCCATCAATTCTCGTGATTTGAGGTCCAGGTACCGCCAGACTTTTTTGCCAGACGTTTTTCTGGGCAGCTACATTTTTTTTATGGCCACAAAACTTAAATCAAAGCAAGTTTTTCCTTTTTTCACTAAAACTCAAAATTTGACAACCAAGGTTCTGCCAAGTTTGAGGTCTTGTAACTCAAGAAAATTAAAGGTCTTGTAGGAAGCAAACGTACTTCTAGTGTATCTCTGCCAAATTTCAGGTCCGAGGTGTCAGGGGTGTGGCTATAGAAGATGGCTATTTTTTTCAAGGGAAGATTTCTTAATTTAAAAAATCCAAAAAATTTGAGGTGATAAAGGAACCAAAGTCAGATTCAAAAATTAAGTTTGGCCTCTCAGACCACACTTTATTTTTCTCCAGTAATTTTTCTTTCTTTAAATTCCTTGAATATTTAAAAACCACCACTAGAAAATAGCTGGTGCCATTTTTCGGACTGTACGAATCTGCTTTCTGACACTAGAAGTTAAAACACAAAGAAAAATCTCACAATTCAGAATCACCCTTTCAGACATTCCTGAGACCATAAATTCCACTTTTCACTTCACCCCCTGCGAGCACATCATTCTATCTCAACCATTTTAATGGCATTGCGTATTGCCTTTCATTCAGCTTATTTCATCATCATCGTCGTCTTTTTCTATGGCAGTCACAAAGACATAATTCAAACTCGAGACATACCCAAATGTAATAAATCTGTCAAAAAATTTCTTCTTTCTTCCATGCTTTCTTTCACTTCATCTATGTGGTACGCGCGTCTCATCTCCTCCGTCTTCCGCCGACACAAGCTCTGCGCTGCATTGAATACGAAAAATTGCGCAAAAGAGAGTTTCAGAGACGAAACGCGTCGGGCTGCTGCTGCTGCTGCTACTTCCTGGCACTGGCTCAGGGGTTTCTCTGCCTTTTTGCAAACCGAAAATGACAACAGGATTTTGTAAACTTTTGCCTTGTATCGTGTGCATTGGGAAGGGGATATGGGTGGGTTGAGAGGATCAAGGGATATGGCATATTTACTTTAATCAAGTCAGGCAGCCGAAAGTGCATTTTCGAGTTGATGAGGGCTTCGTTTCTGACAAGATGGGTGATTTAAGGTGCGTTCACATGCTTGGAAAAATGTGCCTGGAAAAAGGTCTTAATTAATGATACCTCATTGCTAGGTCTAAGGCTTCTAAATCGTTGAGCTGTCTTCAATAAGAGCTGTCAAGGGTCGCTACTCGTGTATTTGATCCAGAAGAGTTCAAAAAAGAAACTTTGTAGCTGAAAATCGTACCAGACCTTGGTTTTAAATTTTAATTTTAATTTAAAACATTTTAATAGGAGATATTCTAGAGTCAAATGTTGAAGTCTTCCAATAACTGCTTAAAGCACGTTTTGACCATTTAATTGTACAATAATAAAATTGCAGAATGTAGTACACTGACGGTAAACCACAATGACGTTGATAAGCCAGTGGTAATTTTAGAGTAGTGATTATTTGGGACACAAACTCGCCTCTAGAGCTCATAATTAAACAATCAGATTATCAAATATTTGATTGATAATTTTAGCAAATATTTTTTACGCTAATGTTCAATAAAAATTAATAACGAACATAATTTTAAATTTAGAAATTAGGATTAACACCTGTGGCCTTCAAATTTTTTTTTATTTTGTGGCAATCCTCAATTGTATCTAAATATAATGGTATAAATTAACTTAAAAATTAGTATTCTTTGTTTAAAATTAATTATAGTTTTATATGGGGGAAATTTTTATCAAATATTCACAAATATTTGTTATTTACTTCAGTCAAATATTTTTCCTCAATATTTTTTAGATAAGTAACAAATATTTGAAAATATTTGATAGGTGCTTGATTACGAGTCGTCTCTCTTTTTGTTAACTTCGACCGAGAAAAGTGTACATCTTAAATTTTTACTCGAATGAAAAAAACCTCATATCGAAACTCCCCTTAAATTTTTTCCGTGTACAAAAGAAGAAATTTACGTACGT
Source organism: Forcipomyia taiwana (assembly GCA_963930915.1). NCBI lineage: Eukaryota > Metazoa > Arthropoda > Insecta > Diptera > Ceratopogonidae > Forcipomyia > Forcipomyia taiwana. Next base: position 2,017,989 of record CAWVOI010000110.1, on the reverse strand, counting down.
GCAAGGAATCATCCTTAAACTCCCCTTCATTTTTCCGCCATATTCCTTGCCCAGTTCAAAAAATTCTGACCGGAACGTCCTCTGCGTCAGTTTTCACTTTCGAAATGAATGACATTAACCTTTTGTTGCCTTGCGACAATTTATGCTAAAAATCGCCATTAATTACATTAAAAAATAACGAGCTGTGTTGTTAATGGGCGATAAATAATAAATTTTCGGGGGAGAGAATTATGATTATTACACAGCTAGTCGTATACGGGGTTTTATTTCCTTCCTCCTTGCTGCTGCTTATAATTTTTCGTCGGTCACCTCACCACCCACCAAGCGAGAGAGCGCGAGCAAAGCCGGGCATGGAGTGAGGAAGATGAACGGCTGAAATGTTTTTTTGATGGGTTTATGAAGAAACTTTGTGCTCTCAGTTAAATTACATTTTAATGGCCCCTTTTTCCGGCTCATTTCACTTGACACCGAAACGCCGAACCCAACATCGAAATCGGGGTCGGGGCCATTTCCCCAATCTCATTTCAGTCGATCAATGTAATTACACAACTGCATTACAATAAATCACGTTAATCCCAATAAAGCTTTCAGCGGCATATTTTCCTTCTCCCAAGAACTCCGAATCGCCAACATCGGCCATGATGTCGTACATGTCGGCAACGCGGCGACGAGACGCGCGCCAAGAAATGGTACTGCATGAACGGAGACGAACCGAATGGACGCCATAGAAGAAGAAATTCAGCTGTCAATCAATCACAATCAGATTATCTGTGTACCGTACATAGAAATGCACACGCCCAGCCAATCGTACTCTTCCCACACGCACGCTCAGTACGGACGTCGGCTCTCTCTTGCCACACAACACGTGCTCAGATACGCGAGAGTTCACTGTGACGTCCCCGATAGCTTATCAATCTTATCGCGGGGACCGAAACGACGCCTTGAAGGACTTCAGAGCACATTCCATTCTTTACTTTTGAGGACGTTATTTTTTTACAGTAAGAAGAATAAATTATTATATTGATTAAATTTTTTTTTCGTTCAACTTTTTAATTTTTTTTATCTTAAAAGATCTTAAGTACTTTTTTCTGCTCTTCTGAGATTCAATACTCTCTTAAGGTTAAATATTTCAGATCATGTGATTTGTCGAATGGCTTTGACTCTATGGGCCTGTTCACATATTACGTAACGGTGCCTAGGGGGGGGTGGGGGTTGGCAAAATCGTGACATGACCGTGACAAAAATTAAGGGGGAGGGGGGGGGTTCTAGCTCTGTGTTACGTCACGGGTTTTTGAACAAAAATTGCACATTTTTACCCAAGTTATATGTTATTATGCTTTTTAAACCAAATTCGGGAACAAACGGACTTTTCTCATACATAGTTTTAAAATTTGTATATCTGTTTCGATTTTCGATATACGAACGAAAATAAAATATACTCGTAAACAAATGAATACTCCCATGCCAATAGTGTCTCTTGGCACCCATTTAGTATCCCCTTGGGAAGAAATATTTGTAATTGATAAAAAAATAAATATAATATATGAACTTGTGCTTATTATTATTAGAAAAAATACTGCGTGACGTGACAGAGGGGGGGGGGGTGGGGGTTTGAGCAAAAGTGACAAACCGTGACAGAGGGGGGGGGTGGGGGTCAAAAATCTCGATTTTCACCGTTACGTAATATGTGAACAGGCCCTATATAAAATTTTTCGGTAGAGGAAATAAATCCAGGACAGCTACAATCTTGAAGCTTGACTGCAATGTCGAACAAGTGTAAAGGAGATCTTTTGGAAAAAAGCCAATTTTTTGGCACCAAAAGTTTCTTTTTTAAATTGTTTTTTTCAAGCATCAAAGAGGGCTAAAAAACTTCACTGCAGCTCTTCCGGCACTTGTTAAGTGATTTTCATTCTACTGAACTTTTCTACTCTTTTTCACAGCAGCGCTACTGGTGGCTGCCGTCTGAACTAAAATCTACTCGCTACTCTAAAATTCCCGAGTAGATTTTACAAACCACATGGACTGCGAAGGGATTTTCTAGGAACTCTTTTCCCTGTCACCAAAGACAAGGAAATTGTCATGAAAACCCCTACATTTTCCGGAAAAACTCAGCACTCGGACCAAGAAACTGGCCTTTCTACATTTCACGTAAACAAACACTTGTTTCACAGATTTCTTAAAGATTTCTCACCTTGCAAGAGGATCCAGATGCTTCAGGCTGAAGTCCTCAGCTACCTGCAGGAGAATCACTTTCCTCGCGGTCCGAAATCACAGGTTTTCTAATTTTATTTGGCTATTTTCTAGCAGAACTTTGAGAAGCGTCCAAAACAATAATTCAGCTGTTGGGAGAGAGGGGATTTGCGTGTGTGTGGCGTGAGAGAGCAAGAGAGAACGGAGAGAGAACACACACACAATTGCACGGAGTTTGCCGTAACGCCGTATGGCAGTTTAAAAATCCAGACTTCTGATAAAATTGATGACTTGGGTCGCGAATCGATTGTCTCGTCAAGAACTTGAAACTTGAACTGGCCAGGTTCGGGCTTCAGAAAAAGCATGATAAATTTGGATTAAAAACATGTTTGAGGCAATCGAGACTGGCTACTTTGATATCCACTTTTTGACAGCCTTTTCTTGGTATCCTGGTTCCTAGAAGAAAGGTCAAAGCCCTAAATTTAAAAGTCCTCTCGTTTTGAGACTTCTGGAAAAATAAAGGCTCAAATAACAAAGCACCACAGTCGTTATCTATTTCCCTTGATTATTTTCCCCACCTTTTCATAACTTTACGAAAAAACTTGGACGAGAAAAGAATGGAGTTCTTTTTAAGAAAAGGTTCTAATTTTTTCACCCAATTACCATTTATTTTTTCGCGTACATTTTCTTTGAAAATAAATTTTGAAATAATTTAAAATCTGGGCCAGATTTAATTAAAATTATTGTTTCTCAAAATAAGTGACCTTGACCTCTTGACCTTTTCCATTTAATATTTATAGAGTCCCACGCAGCTTTTCCAGAAGATGGCTAAAGTGTGATTCTAAGTTTTTTGGAGAATTATCTTGGAGTTTTTCTGAGACTGTTTTCTTCTGAGATGGTTCACTTTGGGGTATTTATTCAAAAAATTTGTGCAAAAGAAGGCGCAAAAGGTGAATATAGAACCACCACTGACTCGAAAGACAAAAATGAGCGGAGTTTTACCGTGACTTTGGCGCCCCAAAGGTCCAATTTTCGCGGGAACGGGAAGCTTTTCCTCACATTTTCACAAGTCGGAAAATAATGGCCTGGAGGAGCTCCGATCTGCCGCAAAAGCGGCACAGCACTCGTACCTTCCCGAGTTAATTAACACAAATTTTATTATTTTCGTTCAGGGGCTCATCTACACGCAAGCTGATGCCAGTGCTGCACCCTCCCTTACATCACGGCACGGCACGGCTCATAAAAAGTATCGGATGATGTTGTTCACTTGCTTGTCTGCATACATGTGCATTGACGATGTTGCCAATATGAGAGGGAGGAAGTGGAGGAGGCAGAAGGAAAGGCGAAATGCGAAGCTCTCGACTTGAAAACACTGGATAACATAAATATGACTATTGCCTGGATGTTGCTGCTGTTTGTTTGGTAATTACAAACTCGATAAATATATTTAAAGTGAGTTGAGTTAGCTGCCGAACTGCCAGACCCTGCTGATGCTGGTGTGCCGGGAGTCGTCGGCACGGGACGGGACGCACAAACTCTGAGGTGGAGATAATCGTAAAGTGCGCCATATGTGTGCCTTGTGTACTATAATATCGACGTGAGAGTGCGGATGCGGATGAGTTCGATACAATTTTCAGCAAATTATTATCCCGTAAATATCCATCCCGATAGGTGGGACGTTATAAGTGCCGATCGTCATGGACGGGTTTGGGCCATGCAAAGCGGCGCTGAGCCAAGCCAATTTTCCTTAAACAGGCACCCAGACTGGAGCGGGAATTTCTTGCTTATTAATCTCCCTGGACGCTTTTCCCCCAGGCTACTTGTCTGTCGGTCTTTTTCTCTCCTCTGGGTGATTTTATTGGGGCGCCATTTTGCTTCAGCCGCCATATTGAATGTTTGAAGGTTTTAGAGGAACACGACTTCAGCCATATTGAATTTCGGCCATTTTGGAATTTCCACAATTTTAAAAGCCCACCATCTTGGGAACTTAACACTTGCTGAGTTTATCGTTATTTATCCGCCATTTTGAAATTTGATCCATGTCCTAAAAACCAATTTTTTGAACAATTAGGTATTTTTAGGGTCCAGTTCAGCAACTGTTAAACATCCACCATTTTCGAAAATCAACCTAAGTCGTAGAAGTTAAGAAAAGATAAGTTTTTTAAGTGCGTCAAAAAGCTTGTAAGGCTTCAGGTCCAGCCATTTTATCTCTCCGCCAAGTTCAAGGTCACACCTACACTGTTTGGACACTCTAGTCGAAGAGGGTTCTCATTTGGAGGGTGTAGGTCATACCTTAGGCATGAACACTCTGGTATCATTGAAACCCAATGTTCCAAACCAAAATTAACAGAATTGGACTGAATCAAGGGTCTTATTTTTCTGGTATTTAAAAATCATAAAATTTTAGGTGCTTCAAAAGCAAATTCAGGATGTTCCCTTGCAGTCAAAACTTCCACAATTTTAACTTTTGGGAATTAGGTTTCGTCCGTGAATCCATCAAGAGTCCTAAAACAGTCTTAAAAGTCCAAAAACTCCAAAAGAACATTTTATCCCTTTTAATGTAATGATAGCCACCCCCGCGTGTCTCCCTCACGGCCTCACATGACGACGCTGGTGTTTCCGAGTATGATGATGTTTTCGGTTGCATCCTCGACTTGCTCAGTTTTAATTCACTCCTGCATTTCATGCCAGCAACGACGCATGCATACGATTTCACGAATTATTTTCATCGCTTTTCGACATCGAAGTCGTCGTCGTCGTTGGTCCCACTTATGAGAGGGGTAGGAGGGAAGTGCTTCGGCAGAAGTTGCAAGAGACTGAGAGCATTTTGGCAGGATTGAAAGGACGATGTTTGGCCACATTTTATGAGAGTAGGTACACTCGAATGGAAGTGGTCATCCTCATAAGCGTGCGAGGCAGTGGCTTTGGTGTAACTAATCTTCACGATGGGTATATTTGGCTTGCTTCGGTTATTGGGCAATGCGGACTAAAACTAATTTATGTGCCAACGAAACAAAGGTAGAACATGTGTTTCTTTCGTGTCGTCATCGGCCGACTTGTCGATTGCCGTCGATGGACCGGATCGGGGATTTAATTGAATCCACTGACCTGCTCCATTTGACCGCCAGCGAAGATCTTTCACGAACCTCATAAATCTCCCTAATATCCGTCATTAGGGAGGTAAGAAAACTCTTTTTGACATTTAAGAGTGTCTTTGAAAAAAAGAGCTCGAAAAACTGTCCGTCTGTAGAAGCGTTCCGGGGCAGTCTGCGAGTCTGGGCTTTGCTCGGTCGGCACAGGATGAAGACATTGCCTGTAATTAAGACACCCATACACGTTTTTGGTGAGCGCATCAAAATCTTGGCATGCCATTAGAGCTACTAAAGCCCAATGCTGAGTTAAGCTAGCGCGTGAGGTGATAAAAAAGACAGACAGGTAAACATAAAAGAAGATGCAGAGAAAAATAGATAATTGGCGTAGAATATCGTGTGCGAGATGGAGGCGCGGAGCATAAAAAGGCAGTTTTGCTTTCTTATATGCACCTTCTCGTTTTTCTTTCACTTATAATGGGCTCGCTCTCAATGACGGCAGTATAATATGGGCACAATGACCATCATAAAGCTACTGTAGGAAACTACCGGGATTGGATTCTGAGGAATTCGCAGGTGAATATACCAATTATGAGCGCTTCGGCGGCGGAAGAGGTGGGCTTGCTGCCTTTTATTGAATATCTTTGCTTTTTTGGAGCTTTCATTCGACCACCTTTGGGCTCTTTGACATTTCAAACGTAAGAAGAAATTACCATTAGCAAAGAAAATGAGTAAAATAAGCCTTTGATCTTAGGAAATAAGGCTCAAGTTTTCGACTCATTCAATTTTTATTTTGACTTTTTTGGTTATCCTATTCAAAGCTGGAATAAAGAGTTAAAGCCTTTGGAAGACCAAATTTTGACCAGAGTCCCTTTGAAGATATTGAAAAACTTCCCTAGATTTCCAGATTTTTCATTACAGATTTCTCCTCTGATTGACTGGACTCAGGCTGGACTTGGATCAGGCTGAACTTGGACTCAGGCTGGACTTGGCCTCAGATTTCAGCTCTTCTGGACAAGGAGTTTCTTAATTCCAGCCATTGAGATCTCATCTTCTAATCTGAAAGATGTCTAAGAGTTTGAAATGAACCCCTGAATTGAAAGAATTACCTCACAATTAGCTTACTGAAGCCTTTAAGATCACACATAAATTTTAAAAAGCGACAGAAATCTTCGAATAACTGGCTTCTAAAAAGATTCAACAAGGTCCAAATTTTAGGCCCCTTTGAATAATTCAAACCCCAAAACGTAAGTTACCTTCTGCGAAATTCGGAAACTCTGCTCCGAAACCAAACAGAGCCCCTGAACGCCATTAATCAATGCCTAGGCTTGCAGGTGCTCGTTACTCATTCCCTCCTCACCGTCATCTTGGAGCGAATGAGCGAATACAGACGGCCAGACCCTGCCATGCATGTGTATAAATTTTATAAATGGTCTCAATCTAAAATCAAATTAAAATGCTCCAGGTAATTCCGTAATTTATTGAGAACGAAGTCGATGTCGGAGCGAACAACAAACCAGCAATCCATTCCATCCCGAAATCATAATTTATATAAGTTTATACAACTTATTATTATGGCTCCGATTGAATGACATTCCAATTCAATCGGAATCAAATAAATTACATTTTTTTGAGTTGTGTGATGGTGTGTGGAAGAATGGTCAGAGGAAGGAGAGAGAAGACGAGATGGGCGCGAAGAACGAGAGGAGCCATTATTTGGATTTCGGATTTCGGATTTGGGTAGCCTTGCTGCGTGTGTCGATCTGACGATGATGATGATGACGCCGATGATGGTGATGAGGACGAAAAAAGGCGCAAAAGAGAACCGCCATGATATCCATTATTTTTAATTAAATTCAACAAAAATGTACATAAATAAAAATAAATGTATATCATCTCTCAGATGCCCCGGACTTTCGGAGTCGGAGCTGCAGCTCCGGCAAAACGTATATAATTCAATCATTAATATAAATCAAATCGAAAAATTAATTCCATCGATATGGTTTGAGTGCTTTTGATGTCCATCAGGGTAATTTTTGATAAGGCTGAATTAATCTTGTGTACGTTTTTTTCTCCTCGCTTTTTACGATTACGATTATTTTCTGTTGTTAATTTATATCAGCTCGACCCATTCATTTCACCACATGGCGCTTGGAAACCACATCAAATATATTTTATAATAATGAACATTTCGACCGAAGAGTCGTTGACAAAAATCCGCCAAAACGGCGTAAAAATTGAAGAATATGTGGAGAAGCCGATGTATGGAGCTCTCGGCTCTCGGCATGAAGCAAGTGCGGTCGTTATCGTATTTTGGCATATCAATTCGGCATAAAGAGCGCCCAGGTGGAAAATGGAAAGTAATTCAAAGTACATTTTAATATATCCGTCAGTGGGACAGAGCATCACGGGGAAAGAGGGACTCCACAAGGAGGAGATTTCAATCAGTGGGGATCAGGAATTTTTTATAGCACTTGAAGGAAACTTAACGGCCCATGAAGTAGTGGACAACTTAGATATGGAACTTACAAAAATTATTAGGCCTGAAATTTTTAAGGCCATGTTATACACTTGGACAGTGCTGCTTAACCATGACAGTTTTGGGCTGATTTTGAGTAAAGCAGAATGGGGACATTTTGAGGGACAGGTTGACAAAGGAGCTTTAAGAGAGAGCTCTAAAAAATTTAGGATCTACCCAAGACTTGTCCCATCTTGAGTATTTTCAAAACTGGATGTTCAGGTATTTTTAGGGAAAACATGTTTAAAGCTTAGTCGGGGACGAACGCATTTGAGTGCATTTTCAATTCGCTTTGTTGCAAAAGTTGAGTCCAAGCAAAAATATTTTGTCCAAAATTCCGTCACTGAAGAAACTTATTGGACCCCTGTCTTGATCACACAGGTCATAAAGCTTGAATGCAGAAGGATATTTGCTAAATTTGATGTCATTTAACATTTGCCCAAGTTTAAGCTCAATTGGAGTTAAAAAATTTTTGCTTCATACTAACTTTGGGAGGCCTTAGCTCCTCACCCTTAGGTCATAGAGGCTTACTGTGGAAGTGGTTTTTGCTGGATTTAATGCCATCTTACACTTGCCAAAGTTTCAGCTCAATCGGTTGAATTTGAAATTTTTCCCTACTGTTCGCCAAGGGAAGTCTTTGGAGGCCACTTATTGACCCCCTGAGTCCGTTATTTTACACTTTTGAGTCAATGACCCGAAACAAAAGTTGCTTATTTTGTCATTTTACATAATCATTCTGAATTTCAGCTCAATCGGAGCAACTAAAATTTTCCCCCCTTCGGAGGCCTCTCACCCCACCCCCTTAAGTGATAGAGGCAAACATGTGTTCTATAGTTTGCTAGATTTGACATGATCTATAACATATCCAAAATTCAGCTCAATCGGACGAAGTATATGGAACTTTCATACAACGGGAAAACCCCCTTAATTACCCCCCAGGCAGTTTTTCGGAAAAACCAAAACCTTTCGCCCACCCTCCAGACCATACATGACAACATGCAAAAAACCGCAGGTCTCTAGCTCCTGCAGTTTCGGAGCCTTTGCGACTCGGACGGACGGACGGACAGACAGACATATCGGACACATAAGTGCATTTTTTTCAAAATTGATGAAAATGCACTAAAAAGGTTTAAAAATTTTAGATAGTTCAAAAATTTACCATTCAAAAGAGGGCTCTTGATTTTTAACCCCTTTGACCTTCAGCTTAAAATAGAAACTTTCCTAAGTTCAAGCTTTCCAAAAAGCCTTTTGAAAACTATTTCATTTTCTTTTCATAGTCTGTTGTTCCAGACGGCTGAAATTAAATTTCAAAAAATGTTAAAGAGAAATTAATAAACGAAAAATGACAAAAAATCTCAACTAAAATACCCCCGACAAAGCAAACCTTTCAAAATTAAAATTTCAAAGTAGATCTTGTTATCAGAGGTGTTTTTAATAAGAGGTGGGTTGAGAACTGTAACGGGAGGCTTTCATGGCAAAAGTCGACTTTAAAAGTCGCAATGGCCATTAAGGGAGTCAAAAGAGGACAGAGAATCCGAATGACCAGGAAAATGTAGAAGCTGGGTCTCGCAAGCCACCTCATCAATCTACTATCCGCTACCAACTAGCTACCATTAGAAAAATAGCACGCAGCGCAACCAAATTGGCTTCACTCAATGGATCAGAATTTATTCGCAGACGGGCTGGGCTGGAGAGACTGCGACGAGACGAGGCAGAGCTGAAGGAACAAGAGTTGCTGCGTCTGTGTGGCGGAAGATAATTCTTGAGCGGCAACGGCAGCGGCAGCAGCGAGTGAAGATTTATTGTAACCACTGGGAATATATAAGCTCCGGCAATAAAAACAAGAAGTAACGCTTACTCGCTCGTTTGCTCTGTTACGGATATGATTGATAGCGCTGCGCTGTTTGCTATTTTTAATTGTTTTTCTTTCATTCCTCGCCTCGCTCAGCCTTGCACTGCCTCGCCTCGCCCCGTTTTGGCTTGCCATTACCCCACCAGAGAACTCGTATGTACTTAAATGTGCTTGATAGAATGATTCATGCGTTTGTTTTCACGGAACGAAGCGCAATCATGTGTGCGAGAAACTTGCCAATGATACGTTAAATCTGCAATTATTCATCATGATTACACTTCCATTATAGATTACTGCGCCGAATACTCCCACTGGCTCGTCAGAGTCCAGGAACTTTTTTTTTCGCGGCCACGAGAGTAGGCACAGTGGGGCTTGGTGAACTGGAATCGTTCCTAGAAGCTCCGTGAAAGGAAAAAAAGTTTTCTACCATCAATTTAAAAAATTTCAAAATTTTTGAACGTCTGCCATCTTGGATTTTAAATTCTTCAGAGCAACTTTTTAAACTTTGGAGATAAAATGCTTCTTTTTTCAGAATGTAAAAAAAAAAATCTCGAAGACAATGGCCGCCATTTTGCATCGTACTCCATTTTTATTTTTGAATTTTTTAATAAAACATCTTAAAATCTTCAGCTTTCGATTTTGCTAATGCAAATTTATATTTTTAAAAAATTATGGAACTTACCTACTTTTAAAAAAGTTTTGGTAAGAAAATTTCAATTTTATAGAACAAATTTTTTTTTTTAATTTTTGAAAATCAAAAAAAAATACATAGACCTCTTCTGACTGTAGCAAACTATACATTTTCGTAAAGAAAATTTTTGAAACTATTTTTTGAAAATAATATGTGTCTAAAAAATTATCCTAATTTTATAATTAGAGTTCTGACTGCGGCAAACAATGTATTTTTGGAAACTGATTTTTGAAGTAAGATCTAAAAGTAAATTTGTCGTAAGGGAATGCTCAACTGTGAGAGGGGGCGACTTTTTACTATAAATTATACTTCATACTTGCATGACTAAAGCACAAAACATTTCACATGCCATCACAAACCATAAATATCACATACAGCACGCTCCAGCTCCGTGCATCGTGGAGCCTTGAGCCTGGCGCAAAAGAGGAGCCCCAGACGACAACGTTGCACAGCTAGTTGGAGCTTGATGTGTCAGCCGCCAGCAAGTCAGCCAAATCGCATGGCACAGCATACAGTCGTGTGCGATTCCGAGGCGAGTGCGAGAAGTGAAATGGATGGAATATAGTGTAAATTGAAAATTTATTGTTATTCAATGAAATTTTTATCGCATGCGCCCTGCACCAGTCTAGGTTGTTTTTTGCCGCCGTTTCCTTCAGTGCGCTTAACTTTCTTTATTTCCTGTCATGTACTGCTTGGCTTCTGGGAGGTGGGAGAGGCATAGTTCGAGCTTTGGAGCGGTCACTGGGCCACAAAAAGATTTTTTCTTATAACTCTGATTTTTCCGTTTGTCTGTCAGTGGTTTCCAGGAAAAACATGTAACATAGGGGACCTTTTCAGTTCCTTTTGAATTTTTAAAAAGCCCTGGGTTTTTAGGGAGTTTTATAAATTTATAAGTGGGTTCTCTTGGACTTTTGGGGGGTCGTAGTGAGTTTTTAGGGACACCCTTAATTTTTGACGGAAACCTTAACATTTTTTAACAATATCTCTGAGAGTCTCCAAGAGTTTTTAAATGGTCTCGTTATTGTTTTAGAGTCCTTGCTGATTTTCTAGGAGACATCTACAGTTTTCAGAACGACCCTTAAATTTTCTACCACTAGTTACATTATGTTTTTAGAGGCTAATAGTGTTTAGGTGGCCTTCTAAAGGTTTCAGGGGTCTATCTGATTTTTGGGCCCTCTCTAAGAAAAGTCTTAGGGCTCCAAGAATTTCTAACGACACCCCAAAATTTCTAAGAGACCCCTAAATTTTTTTATCTACCTAAAACATTTGTATAAGGACCCCTAAAATAAATTACCGGACTTAAAAGTTTGAAAAAGAGCCCCTTTGGTAAATGTGACCCTGGAGCCAAAGACCCGTCACGAAATAAAGGTCCCAAAATAGCAGAAAAAGTTAAGCTCGAAATGGTCTCGTAACATAATGGGATTTACTTTTAGAGGGAAGATGATTGGTTCTTCAGTAGCATTTCATCATGTTATAGGTCTCGAGTCAAAAATAAAATGCACCTTCTCGTGCAACAAATGCGACGTTCACCTGCGCCTCACGCCGTGTCTCGCCACACCGCACCTTCCGCATTAAACAATTGTTGTGCCATTTCTCATCACCCGAATGACAGACACTGAATTATTTAGCACCACATGGGCAATCTTTGCGACGTCTCTTCTCTTCCAATTAAAATACCTCCCGCCCGCCTTTGTACATTTTCAAAACGTTGACGATGATCATCGCACATCAAAATCTTCGGGCAGAGCCTCTATAAATAATGTGGCAGCGTACGACTTGCATTTTATTGTAGGATGGGGGCACTCTCACACAAAACGAGCTGATAATAATGAATAAATCTCTTATATATTTGACAAGTGACACAACACTGGGAACATGAAACTTGAAGAGCCACTAAATGTGAGACTGGGTCTCTAAATGCCCCGAGAATTTATGCGGTATTTAAATAAGTGCCTTGAAAGCGCTGCAAAAAGGCTTTGGGAAGACGGAGGCCCCACCTTTTTGACTTTCTATTTGGAGACTTTCTATTTTTTTAAGAACCAGAAACTAAACAAATCTCTCATTTTTAAACCTAAATAGAGAAAATCCTTGAAATATTCAAATTTGAGGAAGAAAGGGGCTCTAGACAAAGCGGGTGTTAGAGGCCCCTAACAATACTTTTCTCCTTATTTAGGAAGAAAAGCCCCCTTAATCGGACGCTAAAGACTCAGAAAAATTTGTCTTCCCCTAGTTCGAAAGAAAAGGGGAACTTTGTGGGTTCAAAAAACTTATTTTTCCAACAATTTAGGAGAAATGACTCCTAAAACGAAGCTAGAAGGTTCATAAAAAATTACTACGGGGCCCAAAAATTTCTATTGCCCCTCTTGGTTCAACGCAGAAGGTACGCCCCTGGTTGAAGTTGAAATTCTTGCTTCTAGAAGAAATTCCGGGGATAGAAACCCCAAATTATGACAAGCCAGACGGACAGAAACTAGGTATATCTCCTCTCTTCCCAAGGGACGGCCAAGAACGCTGCTAAAAATACGGCAAACGCGATCACGATGTGCAGCATGTGTCAAAAGTGAAGTATTTTGTTAAGTGTCGCGCGCTTGTCGTTGTCGTTTCTTCATCAAATCAGCATTTACGTGCACGGTATCGCGCAGAAGATCATCAAAATGTGTTAAATGTCAGTGGTAATTTATGTTCAAATGGATGAGATTATAAATACTTTTGATGCACTTCTTGATTGTTGTTTGGCGCACTAAATTCTCGCGCTCTCTTCCCTCAAACTTATTACAAAATGCGACCAAATAATTCTTCTCATCTCATCTCGTGTGTGCGCTAATGACAAAAATACGACTGACAATTAAAGATGATGTGCGATGATAAACGTGTCAGCTGGGAAGTCTCGATGCCAGCCAGAAGTGCATCATTTTGAGATACTTTTTGGTTCTTGCGGAAATTCATTTTGTCGACAGCAGCCGAGTTCGATGCTCAAGGAAGAATTTTTTTAACAAAAAAAATGAATCAAGCAAAATCGGTGATAAAGCTTATGGGTGCATTTTTTGACGAGAAGAAGAAAATTTACGACAAGAGTTTCCAACATTTTGAAAATTCAATCATTTTAATACTATTTGATTTGATTTTATTTGATATGATTTTATTTTATTTATTTTTTTTTAAAAGGTATTTAAGCATTTCATTTTGCATTCCAATTTTGAAATTCAGTTCATTTTAAATTCAAAAAAAATTCTTCCAAAAAAATTTAGGGCCTCTAGTTCCATTCCTGTTCGTCCTAGGCGTTATATATTGTTCCATGATTTGTTGGATTTTAGAAAGACTACACGACGCTTAACACGATACAAAAAAAACCGCACCTCTCTAGTACTTCTGGTGTTTGATTTCAGACAGACAAAGAAGCCACAAAAGTGCATTTTTTCCAAAACTCTAAAAATTACACTAAAACATTCACGCCCGACCCAAGAGAAAGAACGACCTTCAGTCGCTCTCGGAGAAACGCCTGCATAAATCACTCATAAAGATCATAAAACCATCGCAACTTATTGAGTCTGTCCAGTTAAAAGCGACAAAATTCGTCTCATTCGGTGCATTTGGAAACAACCCAATCGACCAGCAAGAGGAAGAAGAAGAACGAGTCGAAGAAATGCGACCGTAAGTTGCGCAACCATGACAAATCGCATGATAGATTTATTGCTTACATATTTTTCCCACTTTTTATATTTGTGTGTCGCTTGAGACTCTCTCAGCGTTCGTCGTCGACGACATCAAGCAAGTTTCCTTCCAATGCTCCATGTCACTTTTTTCTCGTGACACATTAGAAAGCGAATGATGAATTCGTTCGCAGTATGTGTCTCAAAATATGTATTTATGTCTTCTGCTCCGTCTCAATTCTAATATCCCACAAAGTTGCTAAAGTGAAATTTGAAATTGGACTAGACCATGGGATGGGATCGTCGGACAGGGGAAGGACTCGGAGATACATCAAGATGAAATGGCATACATTTGCCCGAAAGAAAGTTTTTAAAGCGGAATTCAACGAGAGACATTGAAATTGGGTCTGAATTCCTTGTCTGTCTGTCTGTCTGTTTCCAAGTCATTTGGACACTTTTCGAGTTCTTGCTAGATGTTTTAGCAAATTGAATTTTTTTCTTCAAATTTCTTTTCTCGAATTTACCCTTGAGACAATCTAGAAGACAGCTTGAGTCTTAAGAAGCTTTTTTAGATGGTTAAAAAAATCATGAAGCCATAAGATTCCTACAAAAATACCCCCTTTAATATTAAAACGTCCAATTTAAATTTTTGTTTGAAGTCTAAAGCGTGTGGAGGTCTCTTAAAGAGTCTAGGGGTCTTTTCCTGTTGGTCACAATAGGATTCTTTGAACCACCATGAATCTAAGAGAAGGCCTTGAAGCTTTCCAGCTCCCTTAAAAATACTCTTCAAACCAACAGATGCTCTCCCTCCAAGAAATCCACCTCAAAATGGCACTTCCACCTGCCCTTGAGCATCCCCCGACCCATGGGCTTTGCAGGATCCTCTCGCCCTGTCTATTCCGCATCGCAACTTACTCCAGTTCCACTTGACTAACCCAAAAAATAATATTTTATTTTGTTATTCTTTGTGTTATTGACTACGCGCCGCATTGTGTTCCGTGTGGCACTCCAAGCTTGAACGATACAGCGCTGCCAGAACCGAGGCGAGCGTCAAGTCAATGTGGAGGTAGTAAATCAATCTTCCCTTTAACAACATTCCATCCATCCATTTGCACACCCATATTTTTCCGAGTCAATTTGATTCTCTCATGGCCTGGCTCTGGCATAAGTAGGTATACACACCAACTGGGTGCCTGTGTATGCATGTTTCGCACACTGTTTTTCTTCGTCGTCTTTCGCCTCAGCCATACCAATCGGTATCGCGCGTCAACAATGAGCATGGGCGCGCGTGATGATGAAATGGAAGCAGCAGCAGCACGAAGAAAACATTCATAAATTAGATTTTATGTTATTTCATTCCTTCCAAATTGAGAGAAAGAATGGCAGAAAAGACGCGCCGAGCACAAGAAGCGAAAATTTATTGATTTTCCTATAAATCAAGATAATGTCATTTGCATGTTTAATCATTTTTGGCAGCCATTTCCCGACAGCGGGTCTTTCTTGCGTCACGGCTCCAAGACGCTTTCCCTGCGTTGCTTGTCAGCTTTCGTGGCCCGACCTTGAAGCTGAGAAATGATGCTTTTAGGAAATTATTTGTCCTAAACTAGATCCTTTACTTTCTCTTGTAATCTCGAGACCAATACTTTGGCCTCTTTAAAAACTTCTCTACCACCTTGCTTCTCAACATGGGCGTCAACATCTCCAAGTATTTGAATTTGACCTCCCAATCCCTAGAAATGGCTCTTTTTCGAGTCCATCGAATTCTTTCATTGAACTTCTTGACTTCTGGCACTTTACTCTTTACCCATAGAGGTCACTTTTCTGAAGACTCTTAAGATGAGGTCAGCAATAAAATCTATGAATTGGAGGATTCAAGGTATTTCAAAACCTATAAAATAAGTTTGCACTAGGGAAAGAAAGCTCTGAAAGTCTACATTTTTGGGAGAATCTTTCTAAATTTTTTTATTTTTTTTTTTTAATTTTTTTTTTGTTAAAAAATGATAATTTTCATTTATTTTGAGGTCAAAGATCTTTGAGGTTTAAAGACTTTGAGGTTTAAATTCAGCTTTCAATTTTCTCTCGTGTGGAAAAATTTTCTTAAATCACAGTTTCTGACTTTCTGGACTTTTCTGGAAGTTAGGAATTGGAAGCTTTTCTACAATGCTTTTCTGGACTTTTTTTTCTGGACTATTTTTAAGTTCACCTTGTATGGACATTTCCCCCCCAGCAGCATTTAAATCAGCAGAAATCCGACTGCCGACAGCAGACGGAAAATAAGTTACATCCAATTTGCACATGCTGAAACTTCCATCGCCTCGATTCCCCACTTTTTCATAATTTCAGCTGCATATCACATTTCAGGCCTCGCATAAAAATGCAGCTCGCAGAAATCATGTTTGCGCGCCCGAGCTCTTTGCCCAAACAAACATACACATCCATAACGCGAATTTATGATTTTTGCAGTTTAAGAAGTATTTACGATTTACGATTATTTTCATTATTATTTTCCAGCTTTTCACATTATGCATGAATTTTCCGTTTCGTCTCTAACTTGGCCTAGCGTGCATCCGCATGCATGCAGGTTACAATAATTTAGAAAAATTTACAATTTTCTGGCATTTTATTTCAGCTCCAGCCATTTCCATATATACGTACATATTTTTCCACATGCGCCAGTCGTGCCTTTTCAGTTTTCACTCCGAAATGTTCATGCATGTTGTAAAATTTAGTTGCAGACGATATTGAAGGTGATGTGCAGCTAGCTGTTTGGGCAAAGTGAGAGAGAGAGCAAACTTTTTCCTCGCACTCCATGTCTCGGTGCTGGCGTGCTTCGGGATTGGTGCGAAAAGTGAAGAAAATCAAATTTCAATATTGAGATTCTGCCTGAGATGTGATGCAGCGCAAAGGTGGAACAAGTTCTGGGAAACTTTGAAACGTACATAACTTACTTCATTTATGCATATCGAACGTGCGTGCAATTTATTGGTTTATCAGAACAATAAAATCTTGTTCTGTTCGCGGGAAGGGAACCGAGAAGTAGAAGTCAACAAAAAGAATAATAAAGGGGTGTAAAGCCCAGGTGCTCAAGGAAGTAGTTCTTAATTTTCTCTAGAGCTATAGAAGGAAGCTCTGGTTGGCTTTGAGGAGATTTGTGGGAAGTCGACAGGAAAACTCATTTCCCAACCACACAAGTACTTAGGGAAGGTTTCTAGTGCTCTAATGATCCCTTAAAATTCTCTGCCAAAATCGTCTAAAAGTAAGGTCTGTCCACGAGAAAATTCTGACATCTTTTGAACTGAAATATTGAATAAAAACTTCACTCTCTTAAAATAAAATTAGGATTGTTTCAAATGAGATAGAGACAATTTTTTGAATTAAGTGCTTAAGTTACCGTAGGAAAATCTTTTTCCTGGTCCTAATTTGTAGGTTAAAAAATTTTCTTAACCCAAAAAATATCTACTTAGACGGCTCTCAGTGCTCAAACCAATTTTGAAGTACAACTGTGAACTGAAGGTTGCTGAAGCGCTTAAGGAAAGACAGACTGTGATCTTTTAAATGTCTTAAAATTGGTCTAGGTAATATTTGGGCCTAAGGTTTCAGTCCATTTAGAAACCTTTCATCAGGAAACTTTTCTGGAGGACATCTGGAAACTTTTCTGAAAATGGAGAACCCAGAAAAAATTTTTGGAGTAAAACAACGACTATGAATGTGTTTCCTATTTTTTGTAGACAAGCCTTACTCTCAAGTCCTGCCTGAATAAAAACTCCGGGCTGAAAAAGAAAGACGGACAAAATTTGGCCTATCAGAAACTCCCAGACCTTCGTGTCGATTTCATCCCGAAAAGAATAATAAAAATGCGATACAAAAATGCAGCGCTCCAAGATGCAACACCGCGTCAAGGTGCACCTTATTGAAATCCGCAGTCCGTACCTCGACTCGTATGCACATTTTATCAATAGCTGTCACGACTGTGACCATATAAACGCATTATCTCTGGCTGCACATTTGCTGATATCCCCTTCACAAGCCTTCGCAGTGAACACGGAGAGATCTGGCTCGCAGCCTGGAGGTAGAAGAAAAAGTAAAATCGCTGAGACAACGACAGCAAAAAGTACATTTATATGTGGTACAACAACATCCAGGCAGCTACTATTATTAAATAAGAAGTAAAACAATTGATTGAACAAAACAATATTGCAGCTCTTGTGCTCTCCTTCTTACATCGGCCATTATTTTATTCCCCCTTTTGCGTGTGTATTTATGACCGCAATATACATATCGCCCGGGACAATGACTGCGCTACCGGGGATGCGACAGGGGACATTAGGGGTGAGCTTAAGCATGTGATTAAAATTTCACAAGATGCCCGCCTGTGCTAATTTGCTCGCGCCCCAGCACAGACTCGTACGGAGAGAGCGTAAAAATCCAGGAAGCGGGAGACCTGGCGAGTGAAAAATGAAATCAATAAGAGGATGCATACGGGAGACGCTAATGGTGATATAAGTTTTAATGCCTGCAGTAGCTACAAACGTTTATTAGACTGCCACTCTAGGGTTACGGAGCCTCGAGTCCCGAATGAATCCTTTTTTTCTAAAAAAATAGCAAAATTGGAGGAAATTTCTTTCGCCTTTTAAGTCACTTTGGATTTCGGAAAAATGCTTTTCATGTTTTCAAACTTTCTCCCGAAGCTCATGCCTGTTTTTTATGGTTTGGAGCATTTTGGAGACTGCATAAAATTTATCCTTTTTGTAAAATTTATATTAACTTTTGATTATCTAAAAAATCTAATTTTTAACACATCCTAAATTCTAATTCATTTAATTTTTGTTCATTTATTTATTAGCTTTTTAAGCCTCCCCAGTGACTATAGTCGTTGAAGGGGTTGGCTTTTGATAATCAATTTTTTTTCATTAATTTCAAATAAATGATTTCGAATTATTTAGAAAAAAAAACACACTATAAAAACAATTCAAATAAAGTTGCAGCAAGAGTAGTTTCATCGTGTCCACTGTGAACAATTAAACTTAAAACCTTCAGACAAAAATTCATAATTTTTCAGGTCTTATTTTTTAAATATTGGGAAATTTTAAATTTTTAAAAATACAAACCACGTTATGTTTTGTTCCAATCTTTCCAGTCGTTTGAAAGTTGTGTCAAAATGGGTATTTTCATGAAAACCCCTCTGAGACTTCAAAGGGCTTAAAAATTCTCAACCAAAGATCTCAAACCAAAAAATGTTGATTCTAAAAGTTTTCACCATATTTTAATTTGCCACTTTCGGGTTTTCTTATGCTAATCGTCCGGAAACGAAAATTAGTGCAACACCTCCTCGTTCCATGCTCCGTCCGCTCGGATGGGCACCGGAAGGAGCCAGTGTTTGACTTTTAGCTGGAGGTGCGGAACACGTGTAATGCTGGTGTGTTACATAAAATTTAATGAAAATGCACAAAGCGAGGAGGGAAAGAAAGGAGGAAGAAAGAAATGTGGAGCGCACGGAAAAAATAGTAAAATAAAACAATATAACTACTGTGCATTTAAATGCCTGCGTCTCCCGAGGTTCTAGTAGCTATATGTGCGAGGAGCAGGGAGCTGGCTCGGGCTGCATAAAAAGTACACACAACAAGCGGGACGGTGGGGAAGAAGAAAAATAAGTGGTTGAGGCGTGCTTACCTGCTCGAGTCATTGTCGTTTGCGTTCTGTATCCTCATAGTACTCGTCGTCACACTAGATGGGGTCAGGGGTGTAACTCCTATATTCTAGGGCTTCAGGGATTTTTTTTTGCTTGTTGGTTCTGAAAGTAGACTCTTTTTTAACCTTCCAGAAACAAAGATCTCTCGAGGCAATTTTGCATCCTTTTTCAAACTCATAAAACTCCACTTTTCTTTCTATTTGTTAAATCTAAAAATAATTTAGAACCTTTATCTTGACTTGAGTTGCCAAACCCATTTCTGAGGCTCCATAAATAAAGTTAGCTTACTGAAAGGGCTCTGAGCTGTAGCTTAATTTGTACAGCACAGGGCTAATTTATGTAACCTTGTTAGTTCCAAAAATACCTGAATTCCTTTGAAATTCTTTGAAAAATATTTAGAAAATTAAATCAACATTTTTAAAAGCCAAGACCTGATCTTTGAAAACTTCAAACAGGCTGAAAGAAAACTTGTCAAGAATTTAGGATTTTTCCAAGAAGTCAATGCTGAAACTGGGTTAGAGCTCCCTCTCTGTACTTGCTAAAGGTCACTAGCGAGACTTTGAAGTCAAAAAATGAAGCCTAAAAAATTTGGGTCCTCTTACAAGTAATCTGACCAGACCCAGAAATCACTTAGCTCCCAGGTCCACCCCTGCCTTCGTCCGTGTAGATGTGCAGCATGCAGAAAAATGTAGTGTGCTACAAACAATAGGCAGATAAATCAGAGTAATTATTTCTTTCTTTCTCATCTTGCTACCACTCGTTTCCAATGCACCGAGATGCATATTGTACCTGGACGGGTACGGAGCGGACGATGCAATTGATATATATGCATGCAAAATATCCATTTTTGTAGTGTTTTTCTGCGTTCCATGGCTGGCTGGCTTGAGCTTCAAACACGCTTCGCGCGAGATTGGTGGACGATGATTGTAAAGCGTCGAATGTCTCTTGAAATGTCGTCGTCGTCGTTCCTGCATATTTTCCCCGCACTACCACATTTTTTTCAGCACTCGCGTTCACTCCGCCTCACGGCAGCATCATGGCTGCATTTACTCTGATTTAATGCAGATCGAGTACTAGCAATTTTTTGCTTCACTGCCGTAAGACGACGACTTGCCTTTCAATACCATTTTGATTATCATTTTGATAAGTTTCAAGCGTGGATTTCCATAAATGGATCTCACACAGCCTAGACTGGGTACCAATATTAACATACAATGGACACACGTTGATAGGCCCGGTCAGTATCTAGCTTTATACGCAAATTAGTGGGCTCCATTATGCATCACGAGATTACGCTCTGGGCCCTCCCCTGCTTTCTCATGACCGCCGGCTCACCTCTGACCTTCAAAATGCGACCTGGAAGCCGCCGCTTTTGCTATTCCTGCCATGTTTACCTTCCGCGCTTTATCTCAATCATATATCACCTTGCTGCAGAATTCCTTAAATTTATATATTCCCTTTGCTCCTCTCCTTTCGTCTACTCATTCGTTATTATAAAAATACACGAAACCGCGAATGCAAAAAATGTCAACTCTAAATGGCAATGTGAGGCACCTTCGGAAGAATTCACCTTTCATTCCCAATATTGCTGCACATTGTTGTTGTTGTTGTTTTTTTTCGTGTGTACGAAAGTACGGGATGAGGGGACAAAGGAAGGCGAACAACACATGACGTGATGAGCAAAGTTGCGCGGATATCGCGTACACAAACACAAAAAGGCGCGGAACATGCCGAGTTGATTTCAGACAAAAATTATTATCTCGGTTCGGGCATAAACATATCAGCCAGGGAACAACGGCGAAAAGTCGCCGGAGCCGAGCCACCCTTTTTGTAAGGTTTCGGCCGGTTTCTCTTGATAATGGCTATTTTGTCTGTTGACATTTTTTTCAGGCTTTGGGCCGATTTCAACCTACCAACATCTTTCGTAAAAGCACAACTTGAATAATTTTTTTGAGCTGAAAATGATTTAGTTTCAGTATAAAAAATTAACCAGAGGTTTTGTTAAAGCCTCTTCTAGACTTAGATGGTTTCCCAATGAAAGTTTCAATTTCAAAGATTCTGGAAATAGACAATATTTAGGTCTCTTAGAGCTATCACAAGCTCACCATTTATTTCCCAGTTCAGTAAAAAAATTGTAGAGCCTCAATTAGACATCTAATTAGCTTTAAATATTTAAAAAGTCTTAATTTAACATTTTTGGTTTATTTTTGGTTTTTCAGAAGCTCCAATCTTCAATGATAATTCTTCAATTTTACCAATGGCTCCTTTCATAGAAAAACAGTTTTTCTTTGCAACGTTTCGACTCAAATGACGAGTCTTTATTTAAGCAATTTATTTTCTAAAATTTTTGCATCTAAGAATTCAAACTTGATGTAAAAATTGAAATTGAAATTGAATTAAAAAGTTAAAGAATTATTATTAATTTTTAGCTTCTTGAAATTTTTTTGACTTTGTAGAAAGAAAGGGTAGAAAAAAGTCTCACTGGTGTTCATCCCTGAAACCTAGTCTATTTGCAGAAATGAGCACATTTAAGCCTCATTCTTTTAAGTTTTAATTTTTTCTTGAACTGAGAGGGGAATGACTTATGAGACCACAAACTAAAATAACTCAAATGCTTGTTAGAAAAATAAACTAGGAATACCTTTTGGCCACCTCTCCGACATCCCTCTCGAGTTTGGCGGTCACGAGGTACAAAAATTGCCGCGGTTTTCCTGACACGCGGTTTGTCACACCGGGCTAAGGGAGTACGAGGAAAAGCAAATACACTTTCTTACACCAATCCATTTGATGTGTGCCTGCCTTGCCCGGCGATATATACATTTTTTTGTTCGTTTCGTATATATTTTTCAACCATCCTGTGGAACATTGTTTCTGCTGTACAGCATACGTCACTCCGGCTTGATTTATGTCCCATTGTCTTTCATTTCAGCATATATCTCGACGTCGAGCTTTGGCATGGCGGGAAGAGAGGGAGAGAGAGTACTCGCAGTTGCCGTTCCTTGTTCATTTTTTTCGTTGTCGTTGACGTTTTGTATTATGAACTGCTCCTGGGGTCTTGCGGAACAAAGTTTTCCACGTTGCGAGACCGACGAAAGGCAGAGGCACCCTTTTGCGTTAAAATGGCAGATTCATCCACCTGAAGGGGTGAAAACTGAAACTTTTCTTCAAAGAGCACCTTTGATGAAAATGAAAAAAGTTTGCGTAAATTGGAGCAGATCAAGTGGGGGGAGGGGGAGTTCAAAGGGAGCGCTGCGAAAAAGAGCAAAGTTTGCGATAAATTAAATATTAACGACGAGAACGCGAGCAAAGTGGGAGGAGTGGGAGTTGCGAAATGTGCCAAACACAAATTTTATATTAATTAAATCAAAACCAAATGAGCCTATTGAGAGGTTAATTATCATATTCGCCCGTCTTCAGCGCCTCGTTTCCTGACTGCTTTCTTCGATCACCTCCAGATGCGGCCCCGGGGTCTGCTACTCAACAAGACGATTTTTTAATACGTTAATAAAAAAATTAATTGTGAAACGGTCTTTAAAAAATTAGTGAGTTTCGAAAAATAGTCGGAAAACCCTAGTTTGTAACTTTGAACAAAATGATATTAAAAATTAGGGTAATTTGTATTTGTTTTTTAAATCTCATTTTTAGAACAACCTCAAAATTTCACAATTTGTTTTTTTTTTTTGTTACCAACCTTCACAAAATTTTTTTAGATTTTTGTTTTCGGGTCTTGGACAAAAATATGAACAAATTTTAAATTTCTTGATTTTTTAGTTCTGTTTTTCTCGTGCCAAAATAAAAAATCCTTTTTTTGCAAAAAAACCTTCACAGAAAATTTTTTAGATTTTTGTTTTCAGGATATGGCCAAAAATTTGTCAAAAATTTAATTTTGAATATTTTATTTTTTTTATGCCAAAATCCTTCAAAACCAGTACCAAAAAACCCATTTTGAAAAAAAAATGATTCAAGGTAAAAATAAGCAGTTTTTAGAATCTTAAATATTTCCAAAACGTTTCAAATAGCTCACGCCTACTCTAAAAAGCCTCCCAGACCCAAAAAGCGGTCCCCCCCTCCCCCCATCAAAGACCCATCCCTGTCAGCATTAAATTTGCAAAAATGCTTGTCCGCTGCACGAGCATCTCGCCTCCCTCACTCCCGAGCAATAAATAAATAAACACCCCGTAGCTAATGAGCGAAAGCGGGGCACTCGCGTGGCAGGTGGCGATGATTTTCCATTATTTTTGTGGACTTTCGGCGCTCGTCTTCGCTCAACACTCGGGCAAGTTTAAAAACCAATTTAACAACAACTTGCTTCATAAATATGTTTAATAAACATAAATTTTTAATGTTATTGTTGCTGTAAATAATGGAAGGTAAGCATGTCTTTTCGTCACCCCCCGGCCACTTTTGTCTCCAAAATTCTATTACGAGGCTTGTTTACGGGCGGGCCCAATCACTGTTCATCATCAAAAAGGAGGCCCGAGGAGCATTGAAAAGTGGAAATGTAATTAGAAAAATTCACGACATCGCCGACTTCTTTTTGTCAGCGGAGCCGAGTCTCGTGTCTGTGAGCATGAAAATTAAATTTTCTACAAAAATATTATATCCTGACACTAATAATAGTAATAACAATAAAATACATTAAAATTATTCCTTTCCAGTCGCCTCCTTGTACATGTATAGCTTCTAGGAGAACGCAGAGGTTGGGGATCGGGGAGTTGGAGCACGAGAAGCAGGCACAAAAGTAAAAATAATAATAACAGTAAAACGAAATGCTTTTGTACAAACACATTAAAACATAAATATTTCATAAATCTCATGTAAATTTTTCCAGAAGCTTACTTGTGTGCCGTGCCTCCTGTTTTGCTCTCGCTTTGTCCCGTCGAACGGGGCCCTTTGGTCTGTAAGTTCGCTAAAGTGATTTTGGAGTTTTGGTCGAAAATGTACTCTTGAAGTTTTGAAAAGGACTACAGAGAGCTCAGGGAGGGCTTTTGATCCCCCTTCCCTCATTTGACAGCAGTTTGAAAGAGCCTACAAACTCTAAATATAAGTTTAAAAATTTCTCAAATTTCCAAGCTCAAATGAGCCACTTTTAATTTAAATTCAAATTTCTCTTTTTGGTCAAACTTTAACCCACTTCGGGCCGGACATAGATCGGCTCGAACGATTTTGCTCATTTTTGAAATGTTAGCTCCTTTTGGCCCCCGTACGAAAAATTTGAGGTCTTTGAGTCATTAAAATTTTAGACAAAAATTGAAAAAGGCGAAAATTTGTGGAATTTTCAAAATATGTTCGAAGAAGCCTATTTTTCAAAAACCTTAGAAGCTTGTTTTGAGAATCTTGGGAGAAAAAATTTTCTTCAATGAGAAAAAGACGAAAGATGAAATATTTATACAAAAAAAAGCTTTCTATCTAATACCTTGATGTCAGAAAAAAATTCCAAAGTTAACTGTAAGATTTCAACAACGACTTATCTGTTAATGAATAAATCATGTTTTTAAAAATTCCACGAGTTATGAATTTTGAGACTCTGAAAAAATTTATAGGAAAAATTTATAAATTGAAAAGATAAAATATTAAGCCAAAATGGGCAAATTTTGTGCTTAATTATTTTACCTTAAAAATCCACAAATTCAAAGACAGTTTCAACAATATTTGAAATTCAAGTGGATGAGAAACTAAGGAGTGCAATTAGGGTTAAGAGCTGCTTCCAAGACCCGGAACTTTCTGGGAGCTCATGAAGGACTCGTGTCTGGAAACTTCCCGCTCCCACACCTTGTCTGCACGCTCGTACGGGCGAGTGAAGAAAACGTCGACGTTGTACCGTTTTTGACAAGCATAATGTTTAATCGATGTCAGTCGAGATGCGCTACCCCGTCTTTTAAACGAACCCCATTACGCACCTTAACAACTCCCGTATACTATTGCAGCTGGTGCTGGCTGCTGCGAGGGGAGATGATGCAGGTTTCTCATCATCAATTCTCTGTGTGTTGTGTTATGCCCCTGTACACATTACTTTCGTGTGCCCTCGGAACGGAGAGACACAGCGCGAGGCTAAGCAAGAGGCGAGGAAGAAAATGGAAAAAGTTGCGATGAGTTTTCTTTTTCTTCGTTTCTTTTTTTTCATTTTCCTGCAGATATGTTACCCTCGCTGCCTTATCTCGTCTCACGGTATCGATTGTGTTCCTCAAAAGCGTGTACCGCTGGCAAATTCTTTACATTCCTGTGTGCGGAGCGTCACCTGACGCAATCTGGCTCCTCGGGTTGTTTATGTTGCTCTTCATTGTGCCGCTATTTTGCCGTGGAACAGTCGAGAGGAGGGGGAAAATGAGAAATTTCGTCAACCAAAGCGGCCCACATTCCTGCAGGAACTCTCAAACGTGCCATTTTTTCAGCCCAAAACCCAGCCAGCTAATTTATCTGAAATTTCACCTCTCCATTACCAAAATTTATCGTTCTATTTTCTTTCTTCTCCGCTTCAGATCTGCCGGGTTCCAGTGCGCAGCTGCCAGAACCAAGTCAGAATCCATCCATCATGCATCTGTCAAATCTCCCTCGTCGTTCGTCGGTCTATCTTCCCCATACACTCCCGTACACGTCGTACTCTCGCGCGCAAAACCACCCCTCTCTTTTCCCAGCGCACAGCCACATGCAGCACTGCACCACTTTTTCCATCAGTCAGTCAAATTGCTACTGCTACTCTCGTCACATCACATCACGGACGGCCGAGAGCACATAGTACCGCCCCTCACTCACACAAGTGCGCTCCCTGTACTGCGTCGAGACTAGAGTACGGCGAGGCGACGGCGAAAATAGAGAAGATAATAACTTTGCTGCCATTTTCGAAGTAATACATCAAATCATTGACACATTTTGTATTACTCATGGCGACTCGCTTATTGCAGCACGACACGATATCGCACATGGCATGTGAGTGCTGCGCGCCAAGACGTTCCCGAGAGCTGGTGTGTGTGCGGCAACGTGCTGGTTATTTTTAGCCTCCAAGAACAAGGTTGTGTCCCTGACCTATTGAGTTTTCGCCTCAACCTCGCTTTTTCATGTCTCTCACATGCTTTACTGCCACAACATGTGATTTTACGGCCGGTACTTGGGAATGCATGGGAAAAAGGTTACTTTCAGGATGGGTGGGGTCCTTTGGAGATTTTTTTGACATTGAAGCATTGAAGTTTTTGAGAAAATCAAGGATTTAAAGGATACAAATAGGACTTTCTCCCTTGTAACTTCCTGCAACACTCCAAATCCTACAGTTTATGTCTTCAACTAATTTTATAGAATTTTTAACAGTCTGAAAAAAAATCTCTGTGACTGATTTGTTTACAAAAATATTTCAGGAAGGGAGAACGTTAAGTAATGCACCCCCTGGATTTTGTCAACAAATTTTTATAAGGAGAAGAAAACAGTAATACAGCCATAAAAATAATTTCGAAGGTCGAGGGTTTTGCAATTCAAAGAGGAGTGTAAGAATAGGTGCATTTTAGAGGTTATTTGGTCTCTCAAATTAAAGAAATTTGCACTAAAGTCGAGTTAAGTCGCCATTACGCTAAACACAAATTTTCACGAGTGGTCAATATGGACTCTAGACTCTGCCCCTCATTTTAGTTGTAGGTATTTTTGCCGCTCTCTTGACTAATTTTGCTCTAGGTCATGGATCAAAAATTGTTTTTAGAGAAGTAAAAATATTCAGGACAGTTCTTTGGGAGGCGGAAAAGGTCTGTTTACAGTTAAGATTGAGTTTTGAGTTGAAAAGTGTCATAACTGAGCTCTTCAAACGACCCAATTGTCGTCGAAAAACACGTTTCTAGAGCTTTTGGGTTAAAAAAGTTGAATCCAGAGTCTTCATTTTTGCATTAAAAATTGAACCCAAAAATGTACACTGTTGGATTCAGCTTATTAGCACGACTCCCAGAACAACCCCGCCGTTCCTCCCCATTAAGATTATCAGCCACTCAAAACGCGCGAAAAGCGTATCAAAAAGTCCCGGAGGCGAGGTCCTGTGGCACAATTCATTTGCCATGGAAACTCGAAACAAAGCATAATAAGGGTTGAATATTCCAATTTATCTAATGGCTTTACGTCATATTGTCTCATGCATACGCCGGGATGACTTTTACAAAAGAAGACGCGGAGCAAACTACATCCCCATGGCAAAAGGGATTAAAAATTTTGTGTACAGCGATGATGACGAGGACGATAATATTTACCTCTATTAAAAGTATAAGCTTCCTTGCCTCTCTCCGGTCCCCCGCACCCTTCGTCATAGCCACTATTTTGTCTCTTTTTCAAACTTTTCATTTCGCCACCAGAAGGAACAGAGAGAGAGCGAGCTCTGTGCCAACAACACCCGAGATATACACGGCTCTCTAACGACTCATGCAGCGATAAATCACTCAATTTTATATTTTTATAAAATAATAACGTAATGTGCATGGAGGTGTGGAGACATGTGCAGGGACCTTCAGACTATACCGTTACTGGACGGAAACTCGGGGATCAGAGGGTTGTCGGGGAATATTAGCATCAGTGGCAGAAAAGTAGCTAGCTGGAGCTAATGCTGATGTAGCTGCTTCGGGATCACGAGACGCACCATTATGCCGTTATGGAGGCCGGAGAGAGTGCGAGGATGACGACGACGACCAGATGAGAGAATTTTAAAAGGATATAAATTTTGTGTAAAAATGACATTTTTAATAGAGCATGTCGTCTTGGCACCCGGCACCTATATACCGACGCACGAAAGTTCTAGGGACTCCACTGGAGCGAGTGTGTGAAAGTTTCAGGGCGTTTATCACTGTCAAATCATTTGAGGCCGTCGTCTCGGGGCTAAGTAGGTTGCGGTGGATGATTTGCGAGACGATTTATTTGGGCACTCTGGTCGTTAAAGCCCTCTTTCTAAATTTTTGAAGGGGTCTCAAGGAACCAATCTCCCTCATTTCAGATTTAGAAGCCTCTAACTCAATTCTTTGGAGCCCATTTTGGTTCTGAGGGTGTTTTCTTGGGGTCATGAGGCTCTAACTGGGACCCAATTGACATATTAAGGTATATCAATAAAGTCATAGGGCACCTAATTTAGAGACAGACGCTCTCATATCAGATAAAGGTCTCTTTTTCAGCTTAGAAGACGTTTCTAAGCTCGAGAAAAATTCTGGACTGGTGAAAATAAGATAATTAAAAAGAGTTAAAATAAAAAAATCAAGTTCAAGGCTTAACTTTCCAAAAACCGCCAGTTTTCCGAAGCCAGATAATCTCCAGTTACCCAGAAAGCTGAAATCACCTCCACGGAACGAGTCGAGCTCATTAAAATAAAACCAATTAATCATTTGAAAAGTATAACCATCACAGTTAATTAAGTTGTTCTTCAAATAGGTGCAAAACGCAAGTGACCACCATCGCCACACTTTGGCACGCAACCTGCGCTCCACCAGCTGCGAAAAGTCTGCGCTCCGCAATCTCTGGTAGAGTATCAGAACGAATAAATTTTCTCCACTTGCGTTTTGCTCAACTTATAAAGAAGGCGATTCTCACATACTTTGGAGCGAGCATATGAATGCTTGTAATCATTTGTATTTTCATTTTTGAGAGAAATAAAAAAAAAATTCACAACATTGAAATACGCAAATGCTGAAAATGTGTTTTATTATGTTGCGTGATCGCATTGAATAAATCAATTAAGTGGAAAAAATCAATCATGAATTTGTTTTTTCTGACTCTGGCCTTGCCTCGCTCCGGTCTCTTGGGCCCGCTCATGTGTGTGGTGCTGGGCAGTCGGGCATCTCCTAGCTTTCTAGGAATCGTGACCGAGGTAAACAAATCATCGATTAAATGGGATCGCAGTGATGGGTTTTGATATTGAGGTTTTACCCAGAAGGTGCTATTTTTACCACCTTTTGGGCCTGATAAACAATTTTGTGATGGTCGAAAACAGTCTCCAACAGTCTCCAGGAAGCTTAAATTTTCGAATAAATGAATTTAGGCCCCGAAATTGCATGTCTGAGGGTCTCAGATTTTTCAGCTTTTTACAGCCTTTGATGCATAATTTATTTTATTAATTTTAGATTATTATATCTCAGACAATTTCACCCATAAGGGACATTTTAAATGAAGTTACAGGAAAAACCACTTCAATATTCATCAAAAAGCGTTGTTTTTAAAAGGAGAGATAATTTTCACTCAAGCAACTAAAACATATTTTGAGCACATTTTGAGTGACCCCAACGTGACCCCAAGAGATCTGAAATAAATTTGAAAGCTCAGGTGGACCCCCAGAAAGCCCAAAATAAGCCAATTAGTCCACATTCGAGGCCCGGACCAGCGTCAATTGTCAGCCATGTTTGAATAAAATAATCTAATGCGCACAAAGTGAGGATAACAATGACGTGAAAGAAGCCGGCCCTAAATCATTAATACACTTTTGTACATACCAAATGAAATAAAGTTGATCCGTAGAGGAGGACCGAGAGTACCGAGTCCGAGCGAGAGCAAGAGCAAAAATAATGTAGTGAGGAGAAAAAAACAACCGGCCAACCAGCCATTGTACAATAAAAATGATTTATCATTAAGCTGATTTATACATCGTCGTTTTTTTGTTGGTTTCGTCTGCTGCTGATGCTGCCTCACGTTATTCATTTATGCCCGACGCTTCGCATTTTAATAAATGAGTGGTGTGCTCTGTAGCCCTTCCATTCCTTCTAATAAGCGCTATGTACGCTCGAGTCACATGTGATCTTGCTCCGGAGAGTGCGGTAAGAGAACACGAAATCATATTAAGTTATTTGTTCGTTCATTTTACATGCATTAATTTTATCCCTGTGATGCTGTCATGGCCGGCAACAACAACAAGCAACTAATCAACGGGGGGATGTGTTAAATAATAATGCCATATCGCGACTTGATTCGATTCAATGCGCCTTTGCTGTCCGTGCAGACGCGAAAGGTAAAAATGTTGATGACGATGATCAAAAGTAAGCCATTTGTGAGAGCAGATAATGAATTCGCCTCATTTTTCCCCGTCAAAATTTCCCTTTGTGCTATTTGCTCATGAGTTATGTGACTTTTTGATTGGATTTTACCTGGTCGTGTGCAGGATGTGTGATTTTGTGCCTAATGGAGTGCGTGTCTATGGCTCCACCAACGGAATCGGACTTTCTAGGGTGGGAATCAATTCGCTCTTCGGTGTCGGGAGATAAATCAAGCCGTATTCTAAACTGGCTTTGTGTCAGACGGACCAAGAGACCGCTTTCAGGCCGTAAATTAATCAATGTCCCTCTTTAATTCCTCCAAATCGGTTTTCAATACTGTTCAAAATTAATTTTGAGTTTTTAAAAGTTTTTATGCTTTTCCAAAATTATTAAATATTTATTTTTTTTTCCAAAACACCGAAAACTTAAAATATGAACTAAAATATTTGGTGTTGGTGACTCGAAAAACCAACTTTCCTAATCGAAAATAGTCCCAATTGATTTAACTTAATTTAATTTTTAATTTAGGTTTTAAAGTTTGTGATTTTCAAAGCTTTAAAAAATATTCCTTATTTAAACCAATTTTTTTAAAGAGTTAAATCTTTGGGCAAATTCTATTAACTGAGTTTTAACTTTCAATCACATTCTTGGAATTTCTAAGGAAAAAATTAAAGCGAAGAAAAATGTAACAGCCGACAGACAAAACTCCAGAAGCAAGAAAAACCACACCAGATTTGAGGCCAGGAGCGAAGAAAAGAAGAAGAAAGTTCTGATTATGAATAATAGAAGAGAAATGTGGGTCTCTCACTCGTGTTCTGGTGTCCGTTCCCATCATGGCCGTGACTAACTCAATTCCAAAAATCATAGCCGTGCCATCGAAAAAACGTAATAAATCTGTCTTTGAGAATTTCTCTTTGTCTTCGAGCGAGATCGACGTATTCTTGTCCTTTCCGTTGTAAATAACAAATTGGATCGCTTTATTTATCTCCCAATTCAGTTCTTTTTTTCTCCCCTGAAAGAACACAATCATGGCCAGAAGACATCTTAATATTTTATTATTTATTGGCTTTATTAATCACTCGCGTAGAAAACAAACGCTTCTACTGCCACATGCTAATTAGAGTGGTCGATCTGTGGGATATTCAATTAACATCATGGAGCTTTAGAAAGCCTGATTAAAATTCTGCCGTTCCTGGAAACACTGACGTCTGTATGATAAAGAGGTCGTAAATTTCGCGGTAGGTGCAAAGTATGACGCAATTCTAGAGACAAGACTGCTTACTTCTTTATTAACGTTTTATCGTTTTTAGTTTTGATAATTTTTTATGGCCTTTTAGGAGAACACAAACGAGGTAGCAGTTTCCGGAGTTGCTTAATGAATTAACCTCGTTTTTGACCCTGTCATGAATTTAGATGTCAAATTTCACAAGATTCCGACTTCATTTTTGATAATTTTTATGGCCTTTTAACACTCCACGTTTTTAAAATAATAAAGATAGATTTGAGAGCTAAAGGGCCGATTGACTTTCATCATAAATTTAACATCGAAGATTACCAGAAAGTTTTTAAGAAATGGAGATAGATAGAAATTTGTTATCCTCGTATTTTGCCTTCAAATTTTATTTTTCGCCTTTTACCTAAAAATGATTTGAGAAAGGATTTAAGAGTGAGAAATACTTTTTTCAAATACCTTAAAAAATTTAATTTTTAATTTTGGATGACGAAAGAACTGACCTCTAATTTTATTTGATTTTTTGCTAAATGAAAACCGAAAAAAATTTCCCTAAAAATGACTAATTTTGAAACCAAGGCCTACTTGGAAAATGTTGGTCAAATTCAACGGTGAGACTCAAAATATGGAACGTTTTGTATTTTTAGTAATTTTCCAACACTTAGTGCATTTTACAAGATGCCTGTTAAGATGTTAAATTACA
Organism: Forcipomyia taiwana; assembly: GCA_963930915.1. Lineage (NCBI taxonomy): Eukaryota > Metazoa > Arthropoda > Insecta > Diptera > Ceratopogonidae > Forcipomyia > Forcipomyia taiwana. The sequence continues at coordinate 1,985,403 of CAWVOI010000110.1, read as the reverse complement.
TAAAATATAACTTTATTGACCTTAACAAAGCCAAAGGTGGCAAAAAATGATCTCAAGCTTTTTACTAGTAGGCTTTCAATTTCAAAATCTAGCGGATTTGAGCTGTTTAGACTGAAACTTCCTCATTAATTAAGCCTTAAAGGATACGTTCAATAAATTTGCCAAAATTTATCCTCATAAAACTTTTCAAGAAAATTTTTTAAAGTTTCATTTTCATTAAATAAAATTGAATCATGAATTATTTGATAAAAGAGGAGCAGATTTTGAAGGATTTCAGTATCTAGTAATTCAAAGAATCTGTGTCAAAAGACATTCAAAGCTACCTTGAAATGACCAAGTTGCAAAAATGTGCTGAAAATGGAAAAATGCGAACGAGATCCGAAGTCACATGATTGACAAAGCGCATGATACAGGCAATTCCCGCGATCATTGACCTTCGCGCGAAAATCTCTCGACAGTCGGCAATACATCGCCTGGCATTGTAGCATTGCCACATAGGTATGTACACATACATATTGACAAAAATGTTCTGCAACTTTTCTCCTTCCTCTCATCATAACATAACGTTCAGAGCTAGCTAGCATTTTCCACGAGGCACATATACACACACACACATTTTCCTCTTGGAGCTGCAAACTTTTTTGCTGCTTATTTTAAAATTTTTACTCGCACAAGCGCGATTGTGTTGCTCGCAGTAGTGCGACAACAACTTGCTGGTTGTAAACAGAGAGACGGACCGACATCACATCTTTGTCGCGTACATGCCCATGTGCACGAGGCTCGTGTGTAGCAGCCGTAGCTGCAGCAACCGGTGTACCTGAACATGTACACAATTACGAGCGCAAGCGGGGATATTTAGAGCTGTTAAAACATTCACATTCGTCTCAGCTCCGTGCTTTTGCCTCTCTGCACAATTTCAAATTCTGCATATCAAGCGGGCTTGTACACTCTTTATAGACAGACACGGTAGCATGTTCAAGAAATGTGAAAATATATATATCGAATTAAAACAAAATTGTTTTTGTTGTAATGGGTTGTCACTCACACAAGCCCCACCTTTTGCTTTTCAATATCGACGGCGGCGTTCGGCGAGCCCGCGCTTAATCAAGATCGTCATGCAGCTCTGCATATCCGTCAGCCAGCCGTGCGCGTCTCAGGTGGAAAATGTGTTTTCCTGGGGGTTTTCCCTGAGGGGTGATTTGCCTATTTGTTTGTTTTTCGGTTCCAGAATTTTTTTTCAATCTTTTTTATAGGAAGATTTTTAACCCTCTGACGATTCTAGGACTCATGAATATTTTGACAAAGAAAAGCCCTCAAAAGAGAAGCCTTTTGTCCCCAAAATTATAGGCTCAAAAAAACCTCTACCGACGCTCGTTCTCAGCACTGTTGACAGCCTCTCAAAAAGTAGGCTCCCAGCGGGATTCAGCCGTTGGTGGCAGCTTTTGAGCCGTTTTGGCAAAAAATGTTGATTTATTCGAGTTTTAGAGCAGACACCAGATGACGACGACTTGTTCCTCAATGAAGCAAAAAATTATAAATAAATACAATAAGGCATATACTTAACATGTATCTTGTTGTGTGTGGCAAAAGTGGCAGCAGGCAGCGGCAGAAAACTGAGAGAATATCGGCTTCGTGGTGGTGGTGGTGGTACGGCGGAACAGAGAGGCACACAACTACCAATGCGGCATCCCGTGCATGTGCCGGAGCGTTCAAGGAAAATTAGTGCTGCTATATGTGATACCAGCCAGTGTTTCTTTGATACTCGCTTCGGCGGATATTTGATATTGCTCGCGGTTTTCAATTTCAAAACCATTGAAGACAATTAAGTGGAAGAATTTGAGAGTTTTCGCGAAAATGACGGAAAATTCGAGCTGCGTCTGAGGAAAAGTCCGGAGGAAAAAAAATCCAGTGTCTCACGCCAATTTTGTATACGATGACGTAATTTAGAGTGCAATTCCTGAGTGCTTGATGTACTAAATTTGCATATGAATACTAATGCAGCACCAGTAATAATATTCAGAAAATAAATAAATATTCAAAGTTGCTCAAAGAAATCAAGCGACGGATTAAACGATACTCGAATGGATGGCAAAAGAGCGAGTGCGAGTGAACGAAAGCCGGAGCTTTTAGAAAAGTGAACTACAGTGGGTTTTCTCGAGGTAAGTCCACGGGAACGCGAAAGTGATCTGCTTAGTTTAACCAAAAGTGTGTGTCGTTAAAAACCTGTAAAAGTTGCTACATTAACGCGTTCAATCAGCACCAGAATCGATCAAATTTGCATTTTACGGCCTTTTTTGATGTTAATTCGCATTCTGTCTCCCTCTCATCCACTAATGCCGCTTTTTAATTCCTGCTGATCAACTGCTTTTTGTGTGCAAATTTCGAGAAAAGAGACCAGATTTACGACTCCACTGCAGCAATTTAAATGGGCCTTCTAGAAGAAAGTTCCTCGTCAATGCGAGACGGGTCGCAGCGGGCGACAGAGGCAACCATATTGTAATCTTACACAAGCACAATAAAAATAATAAACGTAAAAAGAAAGGACGAGGAACAGGTAAAGTGTCCTTTCTCCCAGGGAAAGCGGCTTCGCTTGTGTGCGTGAGTCACCCCTCGAACTTGTCCTACAAGACTTTATTGTTACGAAGTACATAATGTTGCATATCCTTATGGTCCTCTTCTCATTCATGGGACATTACTTTGTTTACCGCAGAGATATCCGAGGGTTCGTGTCCCGGCTCAAAAACTGCTCCAAATAAAATCGGACAAAATATTTAGAAAGTTGCCAGTTGATAAATGAGGTGCAATTTATCAGAGGATCTGCAGACTCTTTTGCACGTGACGATCGCACTTGCAGAGAGTGCTGGGAGTCGGAAGAAAGAAAGGCACACAATTCGATTCGAGGAAGTGGCAGTAAAGAGACACACTGCTAGCTCGGAAAACAATAGAATTGCAAATATCTAGAGCATGCATTTTTATGGCATTGTTTTGTTCGATCGAAACTTTCAGGCAGCTCGTGTGCAGCAACAACTTTCTTAAGACGTCCAGCATGCACCACTAGTTGCCTCGGCTCTGCTCGGGTTGTTTATTGTTGTTCGATTCGACAGACTATTTTAATGGGGACACAAAAATGGAGACAAATGATGTGTGACTAATTTATTTGCAAATTATTTCAACTGCTTCCCTTGGGACTTGCTAACTTGGGAGTCGCAAAAAAACGGAGACTTGTGGAGCCAAACTGAAGTAAACTTCTCAGATTGGATGCCTTTTTTGGAAGCTCTAAAGTAAGAAGAGAAAGATTCTTAAGCTTTGGAAGCAACTAGATTATTTGAAGTCTCTTTCTTTCTAAAAGCTTTAGACTTCTGGAGTAGGAATGATCTCAGCTCAAATCAGTTGAAAAATATCAGAAAGTTTCTGGAAGAGTCAACAACCTTTCTTCCACTTAAAGCCGGAAATTCCGTGAAAAATTGTTAGAAAATCGATATGCATTCGATTCAAAGGTTGGAGGTTAAAATTTTTCCATGAAATGAATTCCTAGACTTATTCATATTCCGTTTGGACCCAAACTGAGTTCTTAGTAAAAATTCTGGTACAAGACTCGAGCTCTCAGAATGTGAAGTCTCTTTTAACTCATGTATTGAAAGTCAGGAAAAGTGTTTTGGTGAATTATTCCAACACTTTGGTAGGACCAGGGTCTTTTGGAATAGTCCCAAAAAGCCTGGAAATCAAAACGAAAAGATAAAAAAGTTTTCATCATTTAGTTTTCAGGTCAAAGCCTGTTCTTAAAGCTTTTAAAAGCAAGGAACGCTCTCTACAGGCAACTTGGCAGCTGAACCGCAAATATCGATCCACTCCCTAATGACAGTCTCAGGCAGCATTGATGAAAACTTACACAATTGTGCTCTCGTTTTAATTGAAACTAAATGTCCCAAACAAATTTATTGATTGTTTTGTCAGCAGAAATACAACATACTACATTCTTTTCCACGCAGCGAGGGAAAAATATTTTATGAAATGAAAATGATGATGATAAAATTGTAGCACACAGTCCCGAGGAGTCTGAGTACGTCTCTCGCAGAGGCTCTGGTTGTGTGTATTTAAGTGAATTGAAAATGAAAATTACATTCAGATGCCAACTCGGTACTACATTGCATACACATTGCAAAATTATGTTGGCATCATTTGTGCATCATACAGACACACATAATTTAATGTACTTTTTAAATTAAAATCTCATGGCACATAATATCGAAGCGATCCGGCTGGCGTGTGCACATGCATCGACACTACACATCACCGCGGAGAGAAAATTGCATAGTCGATTGAAATGTACGCTAATTAACAACTTTTGTGCATATAAAACACACGTCCAGTCGTTTGCCGGCATCAAATGGATATAAATTGTGCTCCAGATCGCGGAGAGTCAAAGTATACGGTAAAGCCCAGGATTGACCTCTGAGCCTGACCCACATTAGTGGGAGATTTCTTCTCTGGACTTAAATTTATTCAATTTTGGTCATTTTTTCTTAAGAAAACCTTTGGTTGTTGGCTGATTTTGAGCCCAAAACTGTCATAACCCTCCAAGATTTATACATTTTCGAAAGGCCGATGAAGCAATAAAACCTTAATGGAAGAAATTTTATGACTCGTTTAAGCAAAAATTTATAAAAAAACTAACTCTTAAGTTTGATTATTTAAATCGGCAAAATCAGTCGAAATACTTCATCGGTGGTGGTCAGGGCATTTTAGCAAAAATGGTCGGAGAAATTATTCCCTACAAAATATTCTTTTTTGGCGGCAAAGTCGTGAAATAAAGTCACCTAATTTTCATAAAAGTTGTCTCAATTGAAAGAAAATTAACTCAGCCGTTGAACACCTAGACAGACATACAGACATGTTTGAAAAAGCCCCTCCCCTCATTGACACACAAAAATGCCCCGAATCGTTATCGAAATATCTAATTCACAAAACGAAATTGATTTGATGCAAAAATTGTTTGTGATATCCTACATAAACCGGTTATATTTTGTAAATCACCGGGCGGTGACCAATGGGGAAGGGGTTGCGCGTTCGAATTGAGTAATTTTATAAAATAAATTGCTATCAGACGCCTATAAACAAAATAATGTTTTGTGCACATTGCATTTTATGTATAAATTCTAAACAAAATAATAATGATTTTAGCTAAATATAGGTAGATGGAGGTGGAGAGATACCGTGGAACAAAACGACAAATGTCGATTGCTACGGAATTAGAGAATGTTGGGCATTGAAGTGTCAATAAAGAAATAGAATGATTTAGGATGACCGCAGTCGTATCTAATTTATTGCCATTTGCTGCCTATTTTGCTACACACGCGGATATTTATGCGTATTTTGTTGAATTCGGTGATTGGAAAATTAAATGATCGGTGCACTTTTTCGCGAGCTGCAACCCGTGGTTTCAATTTCAGATTCCCCCAAGAAATTTATCGAGAGCCCAGAATCGGTGTTAGATTTATTGCGGGAGACGATTGAAATGCCTGATTGTTTTTGCGAATTGTGGCGTGCAGTTTTGTCCGTCATTCTGGTGAGTTCTTTGGCTTGAATTCAATAAAATTTTGAACGAACGTTTTTTGACAAACTCTTAAGTTTATTTTGAAGGAAATTTTTTAGAAAATACTAGCAATTTTATGAACACTTTAAAAGGATCTTACTCATCAAAATTGGACTTTTGGTAGGGGAGAAAAATTTTTCACAAGTGAAATCCAACTTTCAAACTTTCAAGGTCATTCAAAAGGTCAATATTATGAAAAATTTTAGAGAAATTGAAAGCATGTGGTCAGTATTTTTATTCCGGTAAAAGAAACCATCTCACAAGGCCTTGACCACGACCCAAGACTCCTCGGCCCGAGTCAAGTTTAATTAAATTGTATTCGAAACCTTCCACATTATTTATTTGTTTACTTAAGAAACATTCTGAAATTGGCTGAAATGAGACATTACAGAGTGAGCAATAAAATGCATCGCATGGTGTGAGATTGATGCGTTTCGGTGCGCTATAAAAGCGTTTTTAGTGCTCTGGGACTTTATTTGAAAAACGGGAAAAAAGAGATGTGAGCACTGCAAATCGCTAAATGGCTGTGTTGTTCGCGTTATTGCGGCAAATAAATTATTTAAGTATGATGTTAAATCATTTTAATGAGCGCCGTATTTATTAGCTCCACTCTCTACATTGTAGTCTGTCCACTGATGGACAAATGGGCAACAGCTAAACGTTATTAATGCCCATCTGCATCCAAAAATGTGTACTCCGTGTGTGTAATAATTAGCCATATATGTCGCCTGGAACTGGACACATTTTGACAATTTCATCGTCATCATGTGACACGATGTCATCTACGCATAATTTATGGCCGTCTATTCATAAATTTCAATTTTGATCGACGACAGAGTAGGCAGTTTGCGGTTGGCTGCCTGCATTTCGCTACAGCCGGGTAGCTCATCAGCCGAACGTCGCGGCACCCACTCGTCAATTTATCTCATTTTACCACTCTGATGACTCGCCCCGACCCGGCCCGAGAGTCCGCTCTTCTCGACGCTCGCACATGATGTACGGCAGCCATTATTATATATGAGGACGTACGCGAGCAGACAATAATAATATTTAATGCTTGACAGCTGTAAATCATTCAATTTTTGTAATAAACATAAATGTCATATTCAAAACAAACACATTTAGTTGGCTTTCAAATTGTCCCGCACGCGGCGAGTAGCGTCGAGAGGAAGAGAGGCGCGTTTCATGGCTCTTAAAACGGCCACATGGGGGGCGTTCCGAGACTTAGCCCTTCAGCACCTTGTGATTTATTTTTGGACCTCTAAAACTTCACCAGATGCTGGCTTTTTTGCTCAGAAAAGGCTTCATTTTTAGTCGTGTCTTAGGAGCTCCCATGTGGCCACAAACAAGGGCCTTAAAAATGGGACTGAAACTGACTTTGGCCTTTAACATTTTTGAAACCCTTTCAGGAGTGTTCTCACCTACTGAAATGAAAATTTGACTTGCCTTATGAAAAATTCAACATGAAGAAAAAAAGTCATTTTAAAAATTCTTCAGAGAATCCGAAATTAAGGGGTTAGAATCGACCAATCGGCCTACTGCGATTTTTTCGAGAAAAATTCAGACAAATTGAACTTGACAGATGGAAAAATTCCATCCGGATTTTTTTTGGGGTTTTAGCCCCGTAGCTCCTTAACGGGGGCTCCGATCCCAAAATGGTCTTCGGAAGGCCCCCTCAACTTTTTGAGACGCTTCTGATGATACCTAAATTTTGACCCTGGGAGCTCCTGGTGAGGAGCTAGAGGGCTTTTTCGGCCGATTTTGGGGGGTCCAGGCATAGGCAAAATTGAAATTTCGTGAAAAAAAAAATTTTTTGAGAGGACTCACAGATTCCCCTTAAGGGTCAAATCCACCGACCCCACATCCGGCCAGAGCCTCCTTCCGGTGATATTCGGCCTCAAAGTTACATTTTCCCATATAAAATTTTTCAAAAAATTTTGGCACCGCAGTAGGCCGCTTGGCCAGGTCTAAGCCCTTAACAACAATTTTTTGGGACTGAAAAAAACATTCAAGACTATGATTTAAAAAACATTTTTGAGGATTTTGGTAGTTTTAAGAAAAGTATCAACGACCCAAACACCCAAGTAATGAGGTCCTTAAGTCAAGAAGTCTGATCAGCTGCTAGAAAATAAAATTTAACCATGAAAGGGATATCTCAGAGTTTGAAACTCTCGCCGGTGCATTCGTCGGCTAATCCGTGAGTTGTGGGTCTGCAATGGTGCTGCAAGCTATGTGCACATTGTTAAATAATAAAATTAACGATTCTCCACAGTTTTACGAGCGTCTTTTTATCTTCCTCCTCTCTAATAGACTCTACACACTTTTTCATGCCTCCCATTCATCCATCCTCTGCGTGTTCATAACTAACTATTTAACTGGTATTTAAAAAGTTTATGACCTAATCATGTCATTAATTTGTTTTTCATGCTCTTTTGATTGGTCCAGTGCTGGTCAATCTTGGAGCTCATTAAACCCGGAATGCGCTCCATCTTCGGAACCATTGCTTCAAATTACATTGCTGTTAGCGTTAGGTAGACTTTAGAGAGGTATCGTAGTTGATATACATGTTTCATGAATTATGCTAATAGTTGGAGTATGAAAGGTGAGAACAACCGGATAATCTGGTGAACGGAAAAAATGGTAGAAAAATGAGAGGAGTTTTGTTTCTTTGAGAGCTACTCCGGAGAAGCAGCAAAGCGTGGTCATAATAATAATCGTCAGCAACATCATCGTAAAGACCGTAAACGATTGCCGCATTTTTAACTCGGGAAACCGGCGAGAATGTGCTTATTTCCGAAGACAAAAGCGTCCGAGATTGTTATAAATTAGCGCGTCAGAGTTTATTGATTTATACGACCTGTTTGGGCCCAAACTACCTAAGAAGTCGCGAACTCTCTGACTTCCACTAATGGCTTACTTTTGAGCTGTTCTTTATCATCTTTGTGGACTTTTCATAGACAAAATTAATTTATGTAGAAATTCTATAAAATTTTAGAGGCATGCATTTGTATGTTTTTGGATTCTTAAAATCACCAGAATATTTTCAAAAGCCTTAGTTAAGACATTTTTGCAATTTATAATTTTTCAAAGGATTTTAATGATATTTTTCAGAGCTCAAATAAGAAGAAGATTTATTTTTAAGACTTTTTTTAATGAGACTTAAATTTTTGGGCTCCATAAAATCATTAGAAATTTATTGGGGTCTCAACTCCAAAATTTTGGACCCCAAAGAAATTTTGGAAGAAATATTTCTTGTAAAAATTTTTTATAAAGATTTTCAGGCTCAAATAAAAATTTTAAAACTTTAAACATTGATCCTCTTTTATACAATTTTCAAAAATTGGTCTAAACTGATTATTCTGAGCTAAGTAATAATACTCAGACAGACTGAAAAGTAGCAGCTTTTGGATTCAAAATCGGGATTCCACCCTCCGATTAACCCCATTATAGAGCCACTCACGCGAGCCCAACGGGGTCGGGTTGCAAATATTTGCGGTGCTGGCGAGATATACGCTACTTTACAACCTACGAAACATAATTTAAAAACATAAAATTAACACTGCCACCGTGTTACTGCGCTAGTTTACGAGTAATTTATTTGTTGTTAGCCATAAAATGATGGTTATACTGAGATTTATGGTTTTTTATGTTTCAATAATGTGCTGGTGTGGCACTGAGTAATGCTCTGCAGTCCACATGAGGATCCGACATTTATGTGCGTGGATGTCGTCTGCATGTAATTTAATTTAATTACGTTTTGATTGAAAAAGTTGACTCCCCCGTCCACGGGCCCAGGTCCGGGGGTTGCAGCTTTGAAGTTCCGCCAACTCATGCATATATGACCTGACGAGTGGACAAGAGCTGTTCCCGTTTGTGTAATTTAATTTGAAACAAATAGCTGAAATATCACAACACAGAGCTGATCAGATTGCGCGCCACGATTATGGCCAACGCGAGTCACATAATTAATACGTTATTAGCTTTTTACTCATTTTGTAAAATGTACGGCGGCAAGTAGCAACAACAAAATTACGTGTGATGTTGCACACTCTCGAGGTTGGGCCAGGTGACCCTCTGACGGGAAGTTCTAGTCCAGAAAAAAATCAGGGGTCATTAATTTTTCTCTAAAATCCTCAAGAGTCAGAAAGAGCTACCCAAGATGTGATATAAGAGCCTCAAGAACTAAAATGGGTGCTTTTTGAGGCGATTTTCATGAATAGTATCAATTTTATAACTCTTTGGACCTTTTTTGCACTAAATTTTTTTGTTTTAAGAAATTTTTCTGAATTAAATTTCTAGCTTAAGGAATTATTTCACAGAAAATTACTTTAAAAGAGCTCTTATGAGACCCAAAATGCCTTCAAGTGGACAAAAACAACATTTTAGGGTTTAAAATAAACCAACAAATTTTTTTGAAGCTCAGATCTCCTAATTATCGGTCTGATTGTGAACTAAAATCAAAGGAAAGTACCAAGAAAATACCTAAAGTTGGCTTAAGGGTTTCTTTGAAGTAAGAAACAGCATTTTGGCCCTTCACAAACTCTTTAATGGTAAAATGAAGGATGTTAGACCTATAGATAGTCTTTTTAGTTTCTCAATATCTCGTCAAATTAGAAAATGTAGGCTCAAGTAACTCAAAATTAGGGCTTTTAGGCTCTCAGGACCCCACAAACTTGTCAAAAGTAGGCTCCTTAAGCTCGGAAAATGGCCCAAACTAAACATTAAAGTTTCTAAAAGACCCTAAATAGCCAATTTTGAGTCGCTCTTGAAGACAAAAAATGTAAAGACCCAAAAACCAACGACCCAGAGGGTACGTTTTCGCAATTCCGGATTCAGAGAGTCATAATAATATGTTATAGACAGAATCCAGTACACATTTCAAATCTAATTACGCGGCATTCCTCTCTATTACACGCTGAAATTACACGAGGCAGCAAGCAAATGACGTGGTCAATCAGGAACGGGCTGGCTGTTGCGTTTTTAGATAAATTCAACTGAGCGAGCACTGATTAATTTCGCGTCACTCAATGTCACGTTGCCGTATGACAAGCTGCCCCGAGTAATTAATTTAAATTAACTCCATAAACATATACAATCCAGTGCGGGAGCGGGCGGACTAGCAGGCATGTTGCGGCTCGCCCATGAGCTGTGGCCAAAGTGCAGAAAGACTTTTTTGTGTGTGCATCATCGGGATGCGACAGGCGAGTAGGCGAGCAGGCGGTGGGGATGCAAAAAAACTAGCTTCCTGCCAGGGGATCAATGATGCAGCACCGAATAGTCAATGCCATATACATTTCAATTTATCGCCGCTCTCCCGCTCGGTGGCTCAGCATTAATGGTCCTCCACATGCAGCTCCGCTGTGCCCGAAATGTAGTCATAATGTCAATAAAATCGCGTAAAAATTGGTTTGCAGTAGATTTTTTACACATTCGCCCCCCTTCGTTCGGTGCTTCTGCTAAAAATTGCATCACAACCTGTTGTTGCGTTTTCGGTGTCCACATGATTTTTTCACGACCTTTTTTGTCGCCGCTTTTCTCAGCTTTTTTGCCCACTTTACTCCTCTCATGCATTATTTTCGGCTTGTTGTTCGGTTATTTACTCGATTGACCATTGCAACATGCTACGGCAGTGTATACGCGGCCGCTCGGTCGTGGCCTGGCGTGGATAAATTTTTTATTAGCTTCGAAACATTGCGATACAGCAAGAAAAATGTCGCTAATGTAATTCTATCATCTGGTCGTAGAGAGCTGCATGGTCTATTGTAATCATCGTGGGCCACTTTTGGCACGCCTTTTGGACAGCAGTGAGTGGAATTGCTGCTTAGGGGACGTCTGTTGGTCTGGCCTCAAAATTGTGTGGACTTTTTAGGCCGCTTTCATTCCGAATAAGGGGAAGAAAAACTTTTCACTGAATATTCTAGTACCCTTTTAGGACTTCTTGCTACCAAAATAGGCTGCTGAGCACCTTCTTGGACCCCATTTTTCTCAGACAAGGAGACATTTATTTTTTTTCTCGACTCCTTAGCTCCATTTTGGGTTCCTTCTTTTCCAAATCACGAGAAGAAAAATGTTTCATAGCCAGGAGGACTTGCGTTTAAGACCCTTTTCTACCAAGTTTGGAGAAAAGACAATTTTTCTGGAATCCTTGGCTCCCTTTTGGACTCCTTAACCCAAACTCTAAAGGAAAAGTAATGCTTCAGAACTCCCTAGCACCTTTTTTCAGAAGCTCAGAGCAAAATTTATTAATTCTAGGCGTTCTATTTCCCCTTTGACCTCCTTATCAGTGCCTTAAAATTGGCAGTTAGGTTTTCAAACATTCCAAAGACAGCCTTCAAGCTTGATATCTGGCTAAAAGTCTCTGAGAAGAACCTGGATCAACTCAACTGGGTCGTTGGGTTCCTGGGCTTTCCTGACCCTTTTTTCCGCGTTGCACGGGGCAATAACAATGAATCTTTAATGGCGCACGGTGCAGCGACTAGGATGTCGATAGGCATTTGTTTCGATTAAAATGTAATCACATTCCATTAAATTCATCGCCTGAATATGAATTTTATGGCAAAAAATTTGCATAACAATTGGAATTTGTAGCTGTTTTAGAAATCAAAACGAAAACAAAACAAATATCCGTGGACTCGTGAAACGCGCGAGCCCATAAAGTCTAAAATTACCACATGAAAGCGCAACGACACGTGAAAGATTATGAATTATTCACCTCTATTGGTCACGGGTATTTCCGGGGAGGCCTAGAGGCGCGCAGATAAAAGACCCGGGCAAAGATGGCCAGTGGATTAAAACAGTACGGTTAATTGATGTAAAGCTTGATTAATAAGCGGGAATTTGTCAATGTGCCTTTGTGTCGTTATGCTTCTCAACTTCCTTCGTTATACTTCAAAAGTTCAAAGCGATGACACGTTTGAGATGTAGCGGTAGTCGGAAAGTAGGCAGACCATAAGCTGATTACTGCCTAATTAATCAGCGCTTCACGGATTTCAGCAGCCTTTGTTTTGCGCCCAACGCATCATTTCGATATTTTTTTTCGAGGAAAGGAGCCACTTTGAGTCCCATGAGAAAATGTAAATTGAAAAATTGACCTCCGATCTTTCTTCTCTCTATCCTCTCCTCTTGCGATTTCAATCACTAAATGCCTCTCGTTTGCCCGTTTGATTTTGAACAACTGCACATTTTGTTCATTGATTGCACTTCATTGATTTATAGCAGCACAAGCTGTTTCTTGACTTTTGCAAAACGACTTGCCAATTTGAACTTTCGTGACATGCAAAGCCCAGGAGGTCCATTGCAGAGCTTTGGTTTTCTCAAGACCATAGAGAGCTATAAGCTAGAGCTGCGACACAGTTTTTTTTCCGAGATGTTTGAGAGAGAGAGCTGGTTGTAAGATAATTTTTCTTCAGTTCAAGAGAGGTCAAGAACAAGCCTGCAAAAAATTTTACCATGTGTTTAATGATTTAATTGAACAACATCAAATCAGGGATAGCCATTTTTGCTGCTTTTGCTCGTTTCAAAAATCAAAATAAAATTTTAAATAGACTCTAGAGCCGTGGTTGAACCCTTACTGGACTTGAAAAGAGTTGCTTTGGGTTAATTTGTCGAGTTTTGGTCCCTAAAAATTTAAAATAATTCAACAATATTTTCCACTACTGTCAGAAAAGGGCTTCTGGTTCCAAATATGAATCAAAAGTCCAAAAAAAGACTCCAACCGTCAATGCCCAACTTTTTAAAAGTCCAAAAATTTAATCCTGATTTAATAAAACAACAAGGTCAATCTTAATTATCCCATTTAGGACATTCAAAGAGTAATTTCTCTCCGACAGACGGACAAAAACTGTCCCAAGAGCTCTTGGTCGTCTCGCTTGACTGAAGGCCAATATGTTGCGCTAAATCTAAGTGGATGCTGAGGTTCAGAGAATCACTCAAACGCTACCTACAATGATAATACTGCATTCTTCCCCGTAGGCTGCCGAGGCTGGTTGCCTTTTTGTGCAATAAATACATGCCACACAATCACATAAATATCTTGTTGACGCGTTGCAAAGCAACTCGTCGCTGACTCCATGATTATTGACAGTGACTTGGTAGATATTACGCAGTCTATGTGTGCCGTGTACGGGTATAATGAAAAATGCATGCAGACATGTAATTCATTCTGACTTATGACTAACTGAATTGACTAATGGCCGGCAAAATGGCGATCTACCGTGACTCCGTCTCCGTCGACTGCCCTGGCATTTAAAGCGATTTAAAAATTGCAATTTTCATAAATTTTATTGAGCTCCCTGAAAATATTTCATTCAATCATACTTTCCTCATTTTACACTTGCCGTGGACTTGCATGCTAAATGAAATCTTGGTATCGGCCGTCAGGAGAATTTACTCTGCAGCTCGGAATACGAAATACGAATTTTATACTCATATATGTGAATGTTAATCGATTGATTTATGATTGCTTGTAAAAAATTACAGTCAATATATCATTTCCCTGAATGTGTGTGCATTGACTACTTGCTAACTGGAATTCTCGGGCCTCTCGACTCGCCACCGAGCATCTTGCGCCGTACACTTTATTTGATTTTTGTGAAAAATTCGTTCGTTTGAGTTGTTTTGAGATGCTGTCGTGGAGGAATTTTGTTTTAAATGTTAACATGTTTTTTTAATCGACCAAAGGGGGCTGTTCACTAACGACGCAACGTGTCATGTTTTCAACTCTATTGCCTTTTTGTCACCTAAAAATGTAAAGCATTATGCTTCCAGGTAGTTAGTCCTTTCTCTTGAATTTAATTTCTCTCTTATTCTCTTTTGACCTTGATTAGATTCACTTTTAATTCCTAACAGACAAGAGTCCAAATTTGTAAAAATACAAAATTTTTCCAAGGATCTAAATCTAGGAAAACTTTGTACTAAAAGTTTAAAACTAAATCTAAGAGACTAATTTTAAATTTTAAAATTTGGGATGTTTGGATACATAAATATTTACTTCAAAATAATTCACTGACAAAATTCACTGTAAGAGGGTCCGTAAATTTTTTTCAAAAAGGGCTTTTGTGTATTACCAATACCGTATAATACCAACCAATACCGACCAATGCCAATTTATTTTTTGTTAAAATTGTCTTCCAAAAATAAAAAAATTGCTCTTTAAAAATTCAATTAAGACATTTTTCGCTTTTAAAAAAGTCAGGGACTGTTAATAAATGACGCAACGCTCTTAAAAAGTCTCGTTTTTGCTGAAAAAGCGAAGCCTGGCCATAAATTCCGAGCATCAGCGCGAATGATAAAAGACACAAGAAAAATTATGATGTGATGTTCGTTCAGCACCGCGCTCTCAGTTCACCATTTTGAATCCGCAGCAGGGTGCTTTTTCATTAAGACTGTATAATGATAGATAATCAATCATCCACCTCGTGCTCCCGTGACGTTCTTTCAGGCATGCCCACCTCGCTCCTTCTTCTCCCTCACTCTCCGCACCAAGAAGAGTAAGATGGCTTCATTCTCTGACGCTGCAATCAAAATTTCGACGACCGAGAGTGTGATAAGGAGACAAATAATTCAAATAAATGGGATGGCTGGGTGTCAGGGCATTTAGCAAATTTTTCTCATGCGCTCTCGCAGCGAGATGGGAGCAGACAAAGACACAAAAATTCCGGGCAAAGTGGCGCGAGGCGATGGGAGAGACACAAAGACTATAGAAAATAGGATTAAGTATTTAATAATCCCTAAATTCAACATCACCATGTCTTATGTACTGGCTCCGTGTCGTACGCATGAACGAGCGAGCTGCAACTGGCTCAAATTATGTACAGAGTGTGTGCAAATGGTAGACGAGTAACGATCACGGTAATCAATCATCCATTCTGCTTGCCACCCATCGCTTCAGAGGATGTTTTATGCTTAGGCACGCCTCAAAATCCATTTAATTTTTTGATACACAAGCTCTTGCTGGCGCAGGAGAGAGCGCGGGACGGAGAACGGAGGAAAATTGAATCGCAAGGAATTTTTAATTTCTGTTTTGATAGGGACTTTGTGCTGCAATGTATTCCTGGAATAATTTAACCTGGCTCTCGGAATATCTTGAAGTGACATTTGAATGGGAGAGCGAAAGATGGGAGCGCAAAGCGCACACACAAGACCTTATCGGAAATTTATATTTTTGAATTATGCGCTCGGCAAAATATTGAAAATGGATTGCTTGACTCTCAGCAGCAAGTCGTGACGTTTTTTTTGCCGTTGATAGATTAATAGGATCTTCCAGGAGAGGTTTCTGGTGGATTTTGCTGGCTGGAAAAGTAGTTAATTCTTGACTGAGCCTCTAGGTAACAAAGTACTTTGTTTAAAAATTCACTTCTTTCGAAATAAAAACAGAAATTGGTTCAAGGGGGCTTATCTTAAGACCTTAGTGGAGTCTACTGTTGAAACCCGATTTTTAGTATGAAGGAGGTCCACTGCTTATGGACGAGAGAACTCCTATTTATTATTACTCTCTTTTCTTTAACAACAAGTTTTTTTTAGGAGAAGAGTCAAGGGAGTTACATTTAAGTTACATTTTGCCTGAGAAAGGGTTCGTTTTAAATGATAAATATTCTTTTCAAGGAGAAACGAAATTTTAGTCGAACTAAAAGACCCCAAAAATTAAGGTTTTTTAATTAAAAAAAAATACCTTTCCCAAATTTTTTTTTGTCCTCTTTCCAAAATGCTATGAAGAATTTTTTTCGGTTCAGCCGTTGCTGAGAAATCTTTCCTGCTGAAAAAAAACTGCTGAATTTTGCTCCAGAAACGCTATTTGTGGACTTATTTCAACAAATCAAAAAGCAAATTTCTAGTCTGGGGACTCCTACAGTTTATTTGGAACCAGATTAGACCCTGAAGAAGCCTCAGGGCTTTCAAGTTTGAGTACGAGTATTTTTTTCAAATCAAAATAATCTGTGGGCCAGATTTTGCTTTGAAAAATGGCCAACGAGACAGACCTGTTGAAAACATCCTGCCACTCCCTGAATTAATTAACTTTCCTCATCGGAAATCCCTGCACCGGAAAAATGACTGCGAGCAACTGCAGCAAACATAGTGACGTCAAACTCCGAACATTACTTTTGATGTGCAGAACGGAAGCATGAAACCCATATTTTAGGTAATACCCATAACTTTAAACTTTTGTGTCGTTCGAAAGTTTTGGCATTTTCCCAAATTGGGCCTCAGCAAATGCAGATTTTCCTCAATGCAGATCTGCCGAACCAGTGAACTCGCTTGCTCACCATAACTTCCAGCCGCCTTTTTCCTCTATTTTTGATTCCTCCTCATTCTCAAGGAGCTGCCTCAAGGATCAATATTTTCCACCCATGAACGTCCGTAGCTCGAGACAGTTTATTAGAATGTGCAAGGCGCCGATTTCCACAACGCTGCGGCACGGAAAATGGCAGACACACAATAATCTTCCGTCTTGCAGTCAGAGAGCAGTTTGAGAAGCGAGCAAATGTAAAAAACTGTGTGAACCCGCGAGGCAACTGATGTATGTTAATTTCGTTATTCTTTTAATTATACGTTTCGTTTACACTTCGAGTGCTGCGTAAAAAGTGGACTCGAGACTCTGGAGTGGAGTTGAGGAGAAGAGAGAAGTATTTGAGGAATTGCTCGGCATCCAGTATTTATTCACTTCAAATGGCATACATTATTATCATTGTTTTTGCTGGCCGCCGCTAAACGTATTTATTAATCTCGCGCATATCACATGATGTATATAATTTTGAACAATGTGGGCCTCATAAATCAATTTATATATCATTATTATTATGATTATTGTTGTTCACGGCAATGGCACTGCGAGAACGGGGCCGCCTAATGCTGCAGCTCTCATTAAAACGTTTTTCTCTCATGAAAGTCCAACAACACGCCATGCTGGTCTCGCTGCTGGAACCCGAGGAGGCAAGTGTCTCAAGCTTCACCGTGATTGGGGTCACTTTCTTTTAGATGAAACTTTTTGGGGCTAAAAACTTAAAGTTACGCTGAAGAAAATTTTTTACTCGACAAAAATGGGTTAACCCATTTTGGGCCTCGTACGATTTTTTTCATTTTTCAAATTTTAGCTTCTTTTGGACCCAGTATGAAAAATTTGAGTTCAGAAAAAATACAACTCATAAATATGTTTAAGCCTAGTTTAAGCCTTTGAAAAGGCTGATTTGGGAAGAACATGATTTTTCTCGTGATGTTTGACTATTACTCTTTGAGTAATAAAATCTCATACAAAAATTGAAAAAGACGAAATTTTAGGCTATTTTTAAAAAAATATGTTCGAAAAAGCTTAGTTTTCAAAAGCTTGAAAAGGTAGTTTTAATAACTTCGGGAAAACATTTTTTTGCAAGAAAAAGATTAGCTTATTCTCTACTACCGTTATGTCAGGGAAAAATTCCAAAGTTCATGGTCTGAAATCTAACTCTTGGCCCGAAATAGATAACACTCAAAAACCCATAGAAGTCTAACTTAGAGACTCAACAAAGGACTAGGGATGTCGCTGACTATTGAAAACTGACCTCAATACCAAGTTCTTATGGACACAATCACATAATATACGCTAAAGTTTGCTGACAGGTACATTGAGGCCTCTAACATCCAGGCAGCTCAGAAAATATTTAAGGTACCTTTAAAACTGCTACTTAAATTTCACGAGTCAAGAAAAATGATGAAAAAAAAATCCATTTGACCTGATGAAAAGTTCAAAGGCCAAATGCCGGTGAGAGAACCCCCTCAAAGTTTCTCCCCCACAGCACGGTTTCCGCGAAAGGCATGGGGGAGGAAATCGCGGTGCATGAGCAATAACAGACACTGACTCATATTCATTGTTCGCAAGGATGTAATTAACATTTTATAATCGCCATAAATTATAATCATATTCGCGAAAATTATTTCAAAAACTGTTGTGTTTCTGCCGCATCACTGGGTTGCGCTCGGTGTGTGCAAGTTCAAGCCGTGAAACATCACACTTCTCAACTGCTTTGTGTACGCACATTGCGCGCCAGACGTTCAAATTGCCTGCACGGGTAATAATATTAAGGTGGGGCAAAGCCCAGGGAGCCATTCCGAGACAGACGGACACTTTTTTGGCGGGAATCAATTTGTCCGTCTCGAGCATTTTCGGCGCCTGTGATTGAATAATTGCCACCGAGGTATCAGAAAACGTTCACGATATTGTTTTCGTACGTTGTACCGGGACTTACTCGCGCTATACCCCCTTCAGGGCATGTGATTGTGAAATTGTTTGTACCATTTTGATGCAAAATTTATACTCATTTGCAAAAGAGCGGAGCAAAACGTACACACAATCTAATTACTGCCAACTATTTGTGATTTATTTCTATCAATAAATTTTGCTTCTTATTTATGCTCGCACACTGCACTAATAATGGAGCTAATAGGTTCCATGTTGGGCTCCGAATCTGCAACAGCGAGCAAGCAAGTGCGCGAAAAAATGTGCAACACTAAATCATTCATTTTGCGCCTTTCTCTTGCTCTACTTGCTTTTCGCTCGCAGCCTCTCCTCACGCATTTGCAGACATATAAAGCTTCCTTAATTTGCGACAGAGATGCCTCATTTAATCCTGATTGACCATAAATACCCCACCTGATGGCTGGCCAGCGACCAACCATCATCTGCTGCCACACTCAATTCATCTCTCTTCCCCATGCAGAACTGCCATATTCTGCCGCCACCACCACCGTCACCGCCACAAATAATAGCTCTGCAACCACATTTATTAGCATCAATGCAACAATATGGATTGCTCCGACTCAGCTAGACAGAGATTAGCAAATTTTGAATTATTATAGATGCAGTGTTTTTCGCCAGTGGTGTATGTTGCTAGTCTTTCGAGGAATTTCTAAAAGCTAGTTATATTTTTTCGGCTTCCTCTCAAGCTTTTTTCAATACCCAAAGATACTCTTGACTTATAGCTGGAAAAGGGAACCATACTTAAACTTAAGTAGGTCTCAGATAAGTATAAGGACAAAAATGACCTAATTTCTAGCTTAAATAGCTACCAGATGTTCCAGAAAAATTCCTAGAACATTTTTGAGAAATTCTCTTAAATATTAGTTTGAGGTTCAAATCAGTCCCCATATCTCCCATTTTCCTAAATGAATTACCCTCGGTCATTTTTACGTAAATCCAGGACTAATTTGTTCCGTGGAGCTACTGTTTATGTTAAGACTGAACTTTCCACTCCTCTCAAATGATAATGGAAATTTCATACCTTCCCCAAGCAGGTATCATATTGAAAACTAAAAGAGTCATAATTCCAAGGCTGAAATTCTCTAAGGTCTAGTTTGAAATATTCAAAGATTTCTAGTGCAAGAGCTAAAACACACCATTTTCAGGCTTCAGAGGTCTTAGATTTAAGTTATCCAATTTTCAAGGCGGAAAAAATGAATATCACATCTCTTCTCTAGTCTCCAAAATTCCAGCATCTTCAGGACCAATTTTAAGTCAGAAGGAGTTGAAGGTTCAATATCTCAGAATCTCAGATTTAAGGTTTCAATTTTTAAAAGCTCTGTTGAAGTGGGTTTTGAGGCTAAAAATGTTTTGACCTACAGAGGTATCAGGTTTAAACCAGACATAAGAGGTCTAAGATTTTAAAGTCGAATGGGAGAATAGAGCCCATAATTCAAAAACGAGCTTCGAATCTCTTGTTACACCCCTGTTTCGCGCTCGACTCCACGTCGGCCAGTCGGCCACGCCACTCGCACATCATAATACCCATACATCCCGATATTTCTAACATTTTCGGGTTGTCACACCGCGAGTGTGCGTGATATTTTGCACAAACAATCAAAACTGCGCTCGCTGTCCAGTCGCGAGAGTCGCAAGATATCTCTGGCGCACTGATGCATGTCCCATTGTCATCCCCATCCTGCCGCGCGTATGTCACTTTAATAATAATTAACTGTCATTGTCACAAATGCATATCTCCGATCGCGAGCGGCTTTTAAATGATACAGCCTGCCTTTCAGTTTTTGAATTATTTATTGCTGATGCCCATCCGACGACCACCTTTCCCGTCCCACCTCCAATCCGCTAGGCGCGCGATTACGGCTCATCTCCTGCCTCAATTGACGCGTCTTATCGTCCCACCTCCACTTCTATGGCGCGTTATGCGTCAATCATCCCGTTTGCCCGCTGAAGCAAGAAGTAGCAACAAGTTGGTGCTATGCATTTTCACCCGAGAACGCATATTTGCTGATTTTCTCACGCCTCTACTCTCGCTCCCCGAGCCGAGCTAGTGTGTGCTCACAAAAGCAAAGCAAAGCAACGTGAATTATCGGTACAACACACATTTTACATCATCCCGCGCGCGAGTTTTGTTTTATCTGTTTCGGTCTCGCTGCTGCCTAGCTCCTGCTCGCAACATTTTTCTCCGAACCAGACACTACGGCTGTTGCGGGGTACGAAAACTACGGAACACGAAGAAACAGCACAAAACACTGCACAACAACAGCAAAATTTTCCCAAATGTGCTGTCTAGGTAAGGGTGGAGCTCGTTTTCGGTCTCCGACCTTTCGTTTCGTATCGACGATTTTTTCAAACGCTAAAAACTTCTTTAGGGATCCCAGAAAGAGTTCTCAGGAACTTTTTTTCGCCTCTAAAATTTAGGAATGAGCTTTTCAGCTTCTTTTGAAGTTAAATGAATGAAAGAATGAAGGGTAAAAACACCTTTAGAAGCTCTTTATTTTTTATTGGTAACGACTAAAGGTAGATAAAAGGTCACTGAGCCACATGATCTACCTACTTAGCGTTAGATGGCTTCCCGTTTAGATTTTTGAAATAGTTTCTAGAGGGAAGCAGGAATTATATTTTGCCAGTTTTCCAGCGGATTACTGATTACTGAGCAACTTTAAAAATCCACCATAATTCATAGGCTGGACGGATTTTAGATTTTGACCACTCAAAATTTGCCTCAAATTAAGGACTTTTCATTAAAAAAGTCAAAATTTGTGAAATTTGAGTTTAAGAATTTTTAAAATTATTTTTGGGTAAAAAACTGGTTTTTAGCACCCTAAAATGCTCTTTTCTCCTCAGAAAAGAGTCAAAAATATACAAATGAGCACTTTTTAGAGAGGTTATTCAATTGTCTACAACATTTACAGAGTGAAAATTCGAAAAAAATATCGTCGGGCTGAGATCTGGGGCCATACCCGAGCTACCCATTTTACCTAAAATCTAAATATTCATATTTAAGCTATTTCTGCACCGATTTTGATGCGGGAAATAGCATGATTTGGGACCCCGAAGAAGGTTCTGGCTCAGGTTCCAGATCCCGGGAGTCGAATTTTTGGGAACCAGACAAATTAATATTTACCGAAATTTGATATCGCGAGGTCAAAGTAGGTGACGGCCATTTCGTACCTTCAGTCCCCCCAAATTTTTTAAAAAATAAATTAAGCAATTAAAAAATTAAATTCGGCTCCAAAAATATTTAAAGATCTTCACAAGGGTGTTTGTTGGCCTTAGGAATCAAGTTTGAGGCCTTCTCGTTCTCCCAAAGAGAGAGAAGACCTAGCCTTGCCTAGGGACTATCGAGTTACGCCACTGACTCCACCCGCTGCACCGTCATCATCATGCGCTTGCGGAATTCCAAAAAGAAGAAGTTGTAGGTAGTGGCGTAGTGTGTAAAACACGATTGTAAACTACCAGCGAGTAGGTATATTAGGTACGCACAACTCCACATCGTCCACACGTCACATGTATATCAAAATAATAAACTGTAAAGTGGCGGTTGGTGAGCTGCGAATGAGTAGAAGGCGCGGATGTGTGCTTACGCGAGATACGAATTTTATTGCCGCGCGAAACTGCGACAGATGCTTTTTAGAGAGCGTCATCAATCTTCCGGAGGCGCACTCGCGCGGTGGATCGCATGAGCACGCATCCAGCGTGCTTAATTTGCCTCAGTTCCTTACTCTTAATGGCGCCGTCATTCGTAGATTTTTAGTTTTGTCCTCCCAGACAAAACTCGACGTAGTTGTAGTCTCATAAGGCCAGAAATTGTTGAAAAAATGACTTAAAGTTAAAAAAAATTAGATTCAAGCTCTCAAAAATTTAGGCTTAAAATTTTGAATCTTGGAAGGTAAGACAAATTTCAGGAACTTGACTTTGAGCCTTTGAAAAAACCACTAGCAGCTCTAGAAAAATTAAGGTATTTATCTAGACAAGAAAACTGGGCTTTTTAGGCTAGAAAACTGAGTCTATCATCTCTTCTGACTCTTTAAAGACAAGACAACTGACTCTTAAGTGACCTCAGATCTTTGAGAGGGTTAGTTTCATCTCTAGAAAATTTGATTATATATTTATAGATTTTAAAATAGAAAGAGAATATTTATTGGGAATAGTTTTTGCTAAGAAAAAGATAAGATTGGAATGGAAATGGAATTTTTCAAATATCTTTGTTTATTTTTGAAAAAGACAAAAATTGCGAAAATGTGGTTTCCCCGAAATATAACAAAAATTATGGAAAATTGTCAAATACAATTTTTCACAATTTTTAGAAGCTCTACTTTACTCATTAACTCAACATCCAACGAGCATTATTCGGACCCATGTTCGTTCCATTTTGGATTTTGACACGGCTCTCATGACTCCAGTGCGGTGTCTCGGCGCGCAGCAAAAACATGGCAATAATGCGCTCTTGTTTCGTGAATTATTCCTCCCATCGAATGCACATAACAATATATCTCTCATCCCAGCTAAGCAGTTGCAATCTTCGGGTTCCGCAGCTACACGGCAAAGGCCCGTACTTGGGCGAATTTGGTACAAAGCAAAATCGATGTCATTTATTTTACATAGAGTCGAGGTCTCCTCTCCTCGCCGCGACTCATTCGCGTTCTTTTTTGTCACATTAATGTACATTTTTTGACCATACATAACAATAATATACACGAGACAACTCTTCCGATAAACATCTTCATATTAAATTACCCAAAGTCAATCGCGTACCTCTTCTTCTAAGGTGTTTTCCATAAAGTGTGCGACGAAAGAACATCGAAAGAGGGACTGGGGGAGAAATCAAAATGTGAGAAGGAGGCAAAGTCGTGGATAAAGGCTCGCGGTGGAAAAGGGCCCTTGACATTGATGGTGGTAGAAAATTTTCAGAAGTCTATTATGTGTTTCTTAATTCGTCAATGACCCCTAAAATAACCAGGAAGTGTCCATGAACGGGTCGAACATTTTTTACGTTCAAGGTTTTCGATTAAAATATTTTTTTCCTGAATAATTATACTTAAATGACCCCCAAAAATAACCAATAAAAAATTCTAATGGACAAATAGAAGCTCTCTGGGTCGTTAGTTGTTCAATGAACGTTTCCAGATTATTTAAGAACCTACCTTTAATTTCTCTATAAAATCATAAAAAGGAGATTTTGCCTGGACTTGCTTTTTGACTGTCTAAAGTCCCCAAATGACCCCAAAATTATTCCAGAAAATTTTTATTTTTTCAAAGATGAACCCTTAATCAATGAACAGTCCCAGAGTTTTCTTAGGCTAAATTCCAATTTTGGTCGTCAAGAGTCCCTAAAATAACCCCCAAGGTCATCAAAAAATTTTCTAAGGGCCCACAA
This sequence comes from Forcipomyia taiwana, assembly GCA_963930915.1. Classification (NCBI taxonomy): domain Eukaryota; kingdom Metazoa; phylum Arthropoda; class Insecta; order Diptera; family Ceratopogonidae; genus Forcipomyia; species Forcipomyia taiwana. Next base: position 1,961,205 of record CAWVOI010000110.1, on the reverse strand, counting down.
AATTTTAAAGCTATTTCAGACAAACAGACAAGCCCGCACAGCATTCAGTTCCTCCCGCTCCGAACAAAGCTGCACCTTTGATACAAAACAAGTCTTAAAAGGTTGTGAAGAACATACACATTTAGCGAAATTGGCTGCTGAAACATGAGACGATGGTGCTCGCGAACTGGTAGCAATCGATTTGTAGTATGCGAGAGCACCGAAGTTGAGTATATTTGCATGGATATGCGCCCAAATGCATTTATTGTCTTCTCTTACGCGCGGTCTCATATCCCCATTTCGAGAGAGTCTTTATGCGCGATTGTGCTGCCAACCCGATGAATTGTGTGATTGTTGACAGAGTGAAACAATATGGCAAAATTCTTGGGAATTGCGGGTCACAAAAAGGAGATACTCTTTGTACGACGATGCAAATTCGGCAACTTCTTGACAGCCACGAAATGCACATAAATTGCGACCTGTCGATTTAAATCAATCCATGATTGATTTGTCTCGCCTTGATTCAGGGAATTGCTCGCATATGCTGGTACTCTGTCGCACTTTTCTCAGAACATCTGCATGTCTTCGGGGCATGGGACCTGCTTTTGAGGGATAGGTGTCAGTCAAGGTGTCTCTGTTACTCGTGAATCAGCCTAGAGGAGCCCTTAAGGTCGTGAGTTAATTTATGATCGAGCCTTGATTAAGGAGGAATTTTTTTTGAAGGGGAAAGAGACGTTAGAGATTTCCAAAAGACCCCAAAAGAAGTTAGAACTTTTCTGAGAGAAGCTCTTGAGGCGTTATAAAGTTTGTGAACAACCCTAGAAATTTTATTCACGTGGAAATCTCGGTCTTTTCTTCAATCTGATTATTTGGAGGTCTTTTTAGACTTATTATTTTTCATATTCTCCGTTCGTGGTCTTCCGATAATCCCAAATGTAGTTAGAAAATGAGCCAAAAATGCTCTTAACAGCCCCAGGAGCCGAAATTGTTCAAAGAAATTCTCCAAAACGCATATTCTCAACTATGATAAGACTTGTGATCTCCAAACGACCCGAAAAGTAACTAAAAGGAAAGCTTTAAATTCGTTAAATAATATTCAAACGGCCCCAGAAAATTTTTTTCAGGCAGAATTTTTAATAAAAATCCTGAATTAGCTCTTTTCTTCGGTCTGATTATTATGAGCCCCAAAAATATCAAAGCAAGAGTTAAAATTTCCCAAAACTGAAATTTTGTTTTTACTGAAATTGTGTCAAAAACTACAGTTCATCAATCCGGAAGACAGAAATGATCTGTAATCGGGCAATATGCCTTTTTCTCGGAACATCTGCGTGCTCTCTTTGAGTTATGGGAACTCGAGATGAGGCATCTTGGGCCTCTTGCAAAGGAGCGTTTGTGTTTTGTTGTGCAATAACCATCAATCCATGTCACACCGCCGCAATTCAAATGAGACTATCGAGGCAGACTCATACACGTACCATCACCTCACTTTTATATCATATACATATTGCGAATATGAATTTCATTACAGTAATTATGCCGCAATAAATCATCATGATTAACGCAATAAAACTGATTGATTTATGGTGGGCTCATTGTGGCATTGACGTGACGTGACGCGCGAACATTCTGGAATCCTGCGATAAAATCAATCACACGGTTCAGCTAAATTCGCCTCTTCCACTTCTCGGAACTCGCCTGCCTGCTCTGCAACTGGAACCGTTCTTGTGTCTTGACACAATATTTTTATGACCCCCACTTCCTCCGTAATGGAGTTTCCTGCTCAATCGCTCGCTAGGTGCCCATAAAAATCACATGTGCAGTTATTGATTGAAATCGATATTAAAGTACGAACAAAACGCTAGCTGATCGGCTCTCCGATCGGATTACAATTGCAATCTCGGATCTAGCCTCGCTGAACACGAGAACTCAACGCACACCTCCGGAGCTCTTTTATAGTTCTCACGTTTTGTTCGAGTGCAAATGCCCATTTTACGACGAATTAAACCGGCTGATTTATGGTCGAGCTGGGGGGAAACTGAGGCAGTCTGGGCCGATTTGGGAGCCTCACCGGGGAGCCTCACTCGCTAATTAACAGGTGCTACCTGCTGAACTCGTAAAAATCTTGAGTAACTCCGTTCTGCTCCTCCTCAAAAATCAAACAAAGTACCCAATTTTACAGGCATCTGAAATTGGCAAGCACCGTGCAGGCAGCAATGCGGAGGAAAACAATTTTAACCGTAAATTATCGTTCCATATATTTTATGATCAAACATATTTTACACAATTTATGTGAATTTGTATTAATAAATGTGAAACAGATAAACTGCGAATGCTGAGCGTCGTTTTTAAATGCAGATCTGATGATGGTAATTGCGTGCGGAGGTGAAACATGTCACGCGGATGTGGATCAATCACAGATTTACAGTTTCTTTTTGGATTCCATAAAACTTGATTGAAAGTGGATATGTTGAATGTACCGCATAATATGTAGCAGTGAAGGGGTGAGATCGAGTGCGCCGGAACCAGCTTTTGGAAAGTCCTTTGTCGGTCTTCATTCTGGTCTCATGGGTGGGTCATTACTTTTAATTTAGAAATAATTAAGCTTTTCAGGACTTCAAAGGTTTCGAAAAAAGTTCCTAATTTTTTTTTTTCCAGTCAAAAAAGCGAAAAATTTGTTTTCTTTCTTTAAAAAAATTTGGTCTCAAAACACAACTTTTAGGATTCAACATTTTTAAGAGAGAAATTTTCACTATTATTCAAAATTCAATGGTTTTAACGGGCTGCTTATTTTTAATTTAATAATTTTGAAATAATTTAGCTTCTCAGATCTTTCAGAAAACATGCCTAATTTTTTCTCTAAGAAAAAATTTTTAGAAAAAAGTGGCAAAAGAGTGAAAAAAGTTTTTCTTTCATTTAAAAATGTGTTTAGTCTCAAATTACAACTTTAAGGCTTCGACATTTTTTAAAGAGAGATTTCCACTATTATTCAAAATTTAATGGTTTTAAATGAATTTTTAAAAAACATCATATTCGAGTGCTTTTCACCACCATCATGATTTTATTTGAACACTAAATTTTCACCGAAACTTTTTCTTAGACCCAGATTCTTAAAATAGTGTAAAAGTTAGTATGAATTCAACTTTGATCAAGATTGTGGTTCGTAGGCTGTACTTGTGGGTCAAAGGTCAATACAATCCACATGTGTTTGTGACTAATTCTCGTCCATTCCATAACTTTTCTAAAAGCCTTTTGAATCCTGGATTACTTTAAAAATTTAGATCAATAATTTTCAAGAATCCTTCAATCTCTTAAATCGAAATTCTCAATCCGAAATTTCTCAAAACATATCAGACAAACAGACAAAAGAGAAGAAAGAGCTCCCACTCCAGTCGGCGTTGAATGAAGTCTTAATTCAAGTTATTAATTTCCATAATTCAGGCTAATGCGAGTCAGACTCTAATGGACTGTGCAGAAAAGCGGCCGTAAAAAGAAAATTGTCGTCATTTAGAGTTGTCATTGCATCAATCATGTCGTGTCTTTCACGCAAAATCCGTAGGCCTCGTTCACAAAAGGGACTCGCAATGACGGTGGTATAATGATGTTAACAAGAAAGTGTCATCCATTTGAAATACACATGGAATAGAGGGGATACACGACGACGATATGCCCTCGTACTTTGCTTATTATGACGGGTTATGTGGAAGTAGTGAGAGGCTAAATGAATGCAAGGAAACTGGTATTTCACTTCATTTATTTTCGCATTAATTTATTTCCTCAGCGCGTCACACACTTTGTCGTCTTTTCTTCGCTCTCATTGTTGTTGTTGTTGTTGCTGCATATATATGAACACGAACCCAACCCAAATGAACACATTTCATAAAGGCAACGCACGTACTGCAATCTTTAGCTGCTCGCCTTGCTAATGGGTCTCAATGGCCTGGTAAATCATCATGTGATACGGAGGTATGTGACGTAGGGGATACGGAGAGTTTTGATTAATTATGACGTGACACGTAAAATATGATTCAGACCCCATAGCAGATAGCTGCGTCTTTCACTCCTAAAATTTGCATAAATTCGTTCTGCGGAGAGAGGATGAAAGTTGATCTACTCTGGTCAGAGGACGTCCCGAGGCGTGAGGGAATGTGTCCTTGACTCCCCGTACCACTAAATCACTCACGAGGATCCTGCTCAGCCATTTCGTCTGGACGGCAGATAACAACAGAAATCACGAATAAAATAAAAATCCCGTCCTCATCCTCGCCCGCAATAAGTCAGCAGCAACGGCAGCTCAGTCACAGCAAGCGTTAGCAAGCAAGCCCAATAAAATACATTTACGTGTCAGCTGAGGTGACATTATCTTCAGTAAGATATTTAGCGGACAAAATGTCACAACATCAAGAAGATTTAAAACCTTCTCTCGTGGATTATCTCTCGTACGCCTTCTTCAGGCTGGCTGCACCTTGCTCGCAAAACGCTCCATCTGCCCTTTCTGCATCACAACACGCTCATTATTTGGTCGTCCACTTGCCTGCGGAGGGAATGGCAGTACCGGCACCATATGGCAAATGCCACAATTCCTCTACATGTACACGGAGTGGAAAGAAGGAAGAAAAACTGCCTGTTTTGCGATCAATCTTTCTTTTTTCACTCTCGGCACTGCCTTGTCCCGCTGCTGGGACGTCCTGCTTGCCCAGATTGAGCGAATTTCCATGCCATGTTCAATCACAGGGCTTAGAGAGTGCTTGTGCTCGCTTTCCTGTCCGACATGATTTTTTTTCTGACTCGTGAATAAATTTTTTAGAGCCTAAAATTTACCTACAAGTAACGTTAATTGTGTCAAGAGTTTTCTTGTACTTCAAAGGGACCCCAAAAAGGCCGGAAATAAAAAAAAATAAATTTTTTAACCTGCTCTGGTGACAGAAGGTTTTTAGTGCATTTTCCCTCAAATGGAGAAAAAATGCACTATTGCATCTGCTATGTCCGTCCGTCCGTCTGTCCGTCCGTCTGTCCGTCCGTCCGAAACTTTATAACTCAAGAACCAGAAGAGATAGAGACCTGCGGTTTTCTGCATCGTGTAAGGCATGGTCTGTAGGGTGGAAGGTTAGACATCTTAGACCCCCATTACCCCTAGGGGGGGAGTGAGGGGGGTAAACCCGTTGTATGAAAGTTCCTTATACTTCGTTCGATTGAGCTGAATTTTGGATATGTTGTAGTTCACATCAAATCTAGCAAATCATAGAACACATGTATGCCCCTATCACTTAAGGGGGTGGGGTGAGAGGCCTCCGAAGGGGGGAAAAATTTAGTTGCTCCGATTGAGCTGAAATTCAAAATAGGCACGTAAAATTACATTATTAGAAACATTTGCTTCAAAACATGGTCTCAGAAACGTAAAACAATCCATCAGAAGACAAATGGGTGAATTTTCAACATCGTCCGATTGAGCTCAAACTTTGGAAACTCTTAGAGGGCTTTTATTTGAGCAAAAAACATTCCTATAGTATGCTTCTATCAACTAAGGGGGCGGAGAGGGGAACTCCCGAAATTTGTTTGGGAAGCAAATTCATATGGATTTGCCTTTTAGGCTGAAATTTAAATTATTTATCTAAATTACCGAAAAAGGTTGGTAAAGTTTATAGAAGTAAAAATGTTTGAGTAGAACTTAAGAGTAAAAAAATTAAATTAAATTAAATTAAATCAAAACAAATTAAATTAAATTAAATCAAATCAAAATACAAAATCGAAGATCAAGTATAAGAAGTGCATTTTCCCGGGTTTATATTTTGAGGGAATCTTATTTAAATTCATAATAGATTTTCTGAATAAATTTCTAAATTCTTGAACCATTTACAATTAGATTCCCTCAAAATATAAACCCGGGAAAATGCACTTCTTATACTTGATCTTCGATTTTGTATTTTGATTTGATTTAATTTAATTTAATTTGTTTTGATTTAATTTAATTTAATTTTTGTTATTCAATACTTAAATTACTTGAAATTTATCAGGAATAAAAGAGATCTTTTTTAAAAATATTCTTAGTTTTTTATGTAATTTCTCAAGTAAGTTTTTCGTCAAAAAACATAGTTAGAAGAAAAATAAGAACCAAGAGAGACTCTAGAAAACAGTCACCCTCAAGATTTGGGAGAGGTCGGGTTCTAGGATAAAAATTACCTAATTCGAGAATCCCAAAATAAATTTCTTTTGAATCCTAGAAATGTTTTAAAACCCTCTGGGCTTTACAAACTTTGTCGTTTCAGTCAAGTGGCAGTCTCACACATGTAAAAAGGCGACTAATCCATGCAAATACCTTCCAATTTGAGCGTGTTTTGGGGTTGATGGATCTATCTATCGACATCTCCCGAATTGGGTTTGTGCGAGATTAGCATCGATAATTGTTAGATTATTTTGTCAATTTCACATCCTCCTCCACTCTTTCACGCCACACACACACAGACATTCCGGAACGTACACATATCGCGAATCAAGAGCAAACGATAGGCTGACTTCAGTAGCAGATAATTGAGGACCAATTTGATGCGATGAGCCTGAGGCGCAATGCGTTTGCCGGTGTACATGCAACAGAGAGAAAAAAAAAGAGAGGGAGAGGTGAATGGTCTGCGGGCAATAAATTGTCTCCGTGAGGCGCTGGAGGAAGACATCAAAGACGCAAACTGACTGACACGTGTCACGCATTTGATTTGAAGCCAATTTGCCGTGATTGAAGAAAATTGCGCGCAATGTTGTCGTGAGACCTCAAACCCAACGGTGGTTATCATAAACGACTCAATGACAGGCCATGAATCATATGCTCGAGCTCGTACCGGAGTTTGCATGTATACAAAGTTGGTTAGGTGAGTGAGAGCAGTGAAAGGAAAATATGAAAACAATTTGCGCAACAAATCTTGACTGATAGTTTAGAAATCTAACGGAATTAGGGATTGGTAAAGCCTGGGGTTGAGCCAGGCTTCAGAATAATTTTCTTGCTAATTTTAGGGCTAAAAAAATTTTTAAGATCGGTGAAAAATTTTAGACGATTTGGAAAACTAATAACTTTTTTGAGCCAATAGCTAAGAACCTGATTTTTAACCAAATAAAATTACTTAAACTTTCTTCGTAAGTTAAAAATTTTGCTCACCTTGGTTCAACTTGAATTTAAGAAATTCCCAGATTTACTCATTTAGAGAGCTTTTTTAAGGTATTTTTCCTCAAAAAGGTCTTCAAAAATTTAAATACTGATTTTTGGGACCCTCCAGTAATTTTTCTGGGTTCCAAAATTCCCTCTTTGAAGCCTTTTCTTCGAAGTTAGGCAAAAATAAATTTTAATGGGACCACTAACTCTTCTCTTCGGACTTGTATCTTCTTAGTATAAGGAGACAAAATTTCTCTGGGCCCAAGAGAGCTTTTTAAGGCCTATTTCAATCATATATGGAGAATATTAATTTAGCCTAAGTTGCTGGAATCCCATTTTCGGCCTTTTTTTCTCTCTCAACCATGTTTGGATGCAAGGAAAAATTTAGGAATTTAGGAACATTTGAATTTCAGGACAGACAGACAAAAACCAACTGACAAAAACTCCCTGAAAGCCTGAGATTGAAGTCAGATAACGCATTGCAGTACCTCATCCGCTCGGCTGATAGACATCCGTGAATTTATAGAGTCAGTTGGCGGCTCAGAGTGCAACATTTGACAAGCCTGAGTGACAGCTTATGATGCATCAGTTCTCCGGGAGATCCAGCGACTGCATATCTCGCTGCATCCCGCATTTCCGCGATAAATATACACAAACGCGCGTCAGATTGAAATCCCTGACTGACGTGACTGCTGAGATGGGTACTGTCCGTCAAAATGCGAGTGAATGCAAAAATGTTTCGCCAACATTGTGCAACAATCTAGTTAAAGAGTTGAGAGCGTAATTGAATCGAGGCTGCTGGGTGCCGCTGCGTCGTGCTTAGAGGGCTACACGCAACGATTAGAGCGGGGAGGGAGTGACAGTGACAGTATAGTGGTGAGATGAATCGGAAAAAGGCCCGAGGCTACTTCAGTGCTGGTTTCTGTGTGTGTGGGAGCGCCTGTAAGAAATATGATGATGACGTTTTTACATTCTTTTGATCTTTCAATTCCGAGATTTGTTGCGTTTGAGGCACTGACAGTTCCCATTATCTCATTAACCCATAGACCACCGATGGATTGTTAGCGACTCACCGACTTGAATGATTTTTAAATAAAAGTATTTGTGCTTTGACTATCAGGAATTGTTGGAGCTCCCAAAAAATGTTAATAAAATTTTATTTAATTCAAAATCAGTTACAAATCACTCATAGAATGTTGTAAAATATTTCTTCTCAGCAATAGGTTCTTAAAACTACGACAACTAGACAGTCTACAAGGCAAATAAAGTTTTAAAAAATTACATGCTACAGCTTTTTTAAACATAATTTTATGATTTAAAAATATTTAGCAGTTTAAACTATTCAATTTGACATAAGTAAAAAAATTAGGAGCTCAAATGCTGGCTTCCTGGCATTTAACTAATTTTATATTAAATTTTACATAGTTAATTAGGTTTTAAAATATGACCTGGGACATTTTTTTCCTCCCCTTTTTAAAGGGATTTTTTTTTCAATTTTAAAAATCAGTCTTGTTTATGAATTTTTTATTTACACTCAAAAATTGAAATTTGATGTACGTTCATACGAACAAAATGTCAAATTTTATATGAAAAAAACTTCAAGGAAAAAAAATCGTTAAATTTTTGTATTTGACAAAAATACACAAACAGAGAGAAACCAAAAATCAGGTCATGAAAATATGTTCGGCATTCCTGAAAAAATATTAGGGTAGTCTATGGGTTAATCGAGATGTGATGCGAGGAAATTGGCCCCTGCATCCCCCTGATTAGCTCCGTTCCCGTGATTTCTGGCCACAAGAGGCATCTCAACAGTTTATCACTCAAATCAGACACGCTTAATAGCCTCATCTAAATCAGCCGGCATGGCTTTCTCCCTGAGTTATATGGCGCATCATCTACTCAACGCCAACCAGTGAAATGTCTACGATATACCAATAAAACACTTTGTGCGCTCCTCACTATCGCTCCTCTTCTTCTTCTTTTCCGTCGAATTGTCTGCGAGACGATAGTTTTCCCTCAGCCTTTCTCTCCACTCTGCACATACACACAAACACATAGCTCGCCATATTTATGGGGAAATCTGCAAGAAAATGCTTTTGGCGGTGTCAATAAATCCTTCACAATCTTATATACATGATAGCAGTTAATGTCAGAATGGGAAAATAAATTGTTGTATTTTTGTATGTGATGGGGTTGCAAGTGGAGACGAGGAATTGTAATGGCGCGTTTTGCGGCGTGTAAAAGGAATGTGTGATTGTAAGTTTCAGCTGGCAATCGCATTGTTCCTCCCCCGACCCCGATTCTGACTCCAAACGTGGCGTGCAACCGAGCTCTTAGCTTAATTTGCTTTTTGTGTGCTCCTTGATTCCGATTAGAAAACTTTCTGGTCGACGAAATTGCCTTAAAACTTGCGTTTTCTTCTAAATTTGGCATCTCAGACCCACTCTTTAAATTTTCAACTGGCTCAGAATGGTTTCGAGGTCATATGACACCTATCAAGATTCGATGTAAATTCAAGGATCTCACATCGAGACTCTCATCAAAATTTCTAGTAGATTTCCCGAAGCAATCCCACGTGAAACAGAGATTCTTTCATCGAACGAAAGTGGGTCTTTTTATGAAAATGCTAAGAAGCTTTTAGGGATCTATTACCCAGGAAATGTTTTTCTGAGCCAACATTCATGGTTTTGTTTTCCAAGGGAGAAAAATCAAGATGGCAGCTGTCCAACTTCCGGTTGAGTAGGTGGCTTTTTCATCCTAAATACACATGTTGCCAAAATCTCAGCAGGATCTACCAAAGGATAAGAGAGTTAAAAATGTCCAGGATCTCGAGATTCCAACTTCGTGATTTCCACGACTCGTTCAGATCGATAATTTCATTTTGGGAAACTTCCTATTCCTGATTTCGATTTCCACAATAATTAGAATGGTTCAAATGTCCTTCCTGGTCATGCTTCCCAAAAAACCTTAGATCTAGAAACCTAGAAACCAACTGGTCAATCAAAGGTTGATAACTGGTTGATAAATAGTTGCTCTGGAAATAGTTAAAGAAACCCTTTTTAGGACCAACATTAGCGTTGAAAGCCCGGCGTAAGTTCATAAGCCTGCAGGCTCCGAAGTACAAAAGGCGAGCAAAATACAGTGACAAACCCGATTGAATCGATGCAAATTAATGATCATCCCGACCCATTTATTCTCAAAAGGTGCAGAACGGGAAGGCTTGCGCGGAGATATGCGAGGAGGCACAGAGACAGCAGCAGCTCAGTTACAATCGGCAAACATAATCGCTGCAGTGCGAATACGGGAAATTTATTTATTTTAATTAACACGAAATTCCACTCAATATTGTTCTTTTCTTCTCTCCATTCAATCGCCTCACTTACTTCTTTTTCGCTCCTTTCGGAGTTTTAATTTACACTTTTGTTTTTAATCGATTGCAACTGTTAATTGCGAATTAACAAGGTGCGCGTTTCTTTCTTCTCAGAAGACAGAAGTGGAATTTGCCGGCCATTCGCGGGCTTTTCCTCCCAGCGTCGCGTCATTTCGCAAATTGGAAAACATTTTTGCGCCTCCTTTGTAACACGGAAAGTAGATTGAAAAGCCTAATTAGATCCCAATTAATTGGTAAACGACGTGTACGCGTGTGTGGGGGCTCTCGCACACGCAGCACGCTCAATACGGGCCCGCGCATGTCACACCAACACCATCTCACATCCATCCCCTCCACTTTCTCTCTCTCCCGGGCTCTCCGAGAGACTCCGTCAGCGCGCCCTCCACACGCAATACGGCCTCACTGCATTCGTCTGTCAATTTTCCACGGCAATCCTTTAGTCATTCCCCGTCCAACTCGCAGACGGATCACAGAAATGCAGAGTTCGGTGTTTTTCTGCAGCAGCTTGCGAGAGAGAAACCACATGATTTATTGCGATCGAAAAATCAATGAAAGTGTGTGTGTTGTTTTTCCCGAACCCGACACGGACTATTTTTCTCGTTGTTGTTGATTTTGGAGGGACCCTAGACATTTGTTGTTCTGTTGCATAGTTTGTAAGCATGCATGCTGGCCCGGGCCCCAGAGGAAATATGCCGGTGAAGAGCAGTGAAAACTTTGGCAGACAGTGCGAGGTGTCAAACAGAATGTGGAATAAGAATAAATCAAAAGAGTAAATGGGATTTTGTTGACGAAACCGCAATAAAAGTTGCGCCAGTAGAAGCAAGACTTTTACGACTTTCATTGAGTCGAGTCGCGTCGCGAGTCGTACCGGCATTTGATTAAATTAAGCAGAACCGAAAAATAATAATATCTTGTGATGATGAAAAAATTCGGTTACTCACTGAAACTTTACGAGCTGACATAAATCAAGACATCAAATATTTTTATTTTTAGAACCATCTTCGCGCCTCATCACTTATCAAAGTTTATATATATACATATATTTTGCATGAGTATAACGGACGACATTGGGTCGAAAATATGAAAACAACTAAAAACTGTGAGGTAAGTGGTCGCTATTAATTTTCATGTCATTGTCTTATGGCCGGCCGAAACACGTTTTTAATCCCGCATAATGGACGCGCAGTACGTTGAGTGACATTAACTACCCCCATTTCGTAGGATGAGCCAAATCAAACAGAGACTGACGGAATGGCGTTTTTGTGGGGCTCGAGGAATTAGCCAATTAACGGGCTAATTAGCATTTAGTGTGCCGTGAAATTGTTTAATTGCGATAAAATTCTTCTAAACGTCCATATAAAAAATCTATTAAAATTACAGTAAGTTCGTAAAACCACCGCATTAACCGGTTAGTAGCGGGTGATTTACGCAGCTAATAAAGATGTTGGGAGGCGTCAGCGTGTGTGTGGGGCTTCTTGGAATTTTCACTTTTTACTAATATCAAAGTCTTATAGTGTCAAAATTTTCAAGAATGAAGCTCCAGAATCTCACTGAAAAGCCCAAAAAGTCCTTTAAGAGGTCAAATGCCTTCTCTTGGAGGCTTTGTAGAGCCTTCACGAGACATTTCTGGAACCAAAAAACCACCAAAGTCTTCTGAGACAGTCTTTAAAAACTCTCTTCTAGCCCTGAAAGCATGAAAAATGAACCGACAGATCGACAGACAATCCACAAAACGCAGTTCAAAGCCTCCCCGAACAAACAGACAGCCTTCAGCCAATTTGCGAACATCAAACGCAAAAATTTCTAAATTAATCTGCCAGTTTTCTTTTGTTATCATTTCTGGTCTCGTCACATCTCTCACGAGCACGGGCAAATTAACATACCGATCGCAAAAACACAAGTCTCCAATAACGCCTTGAGAGTCGCATTGAGGCGAAACTTTAAATATGCCACCGCTCACCCACATTCAAATTTATTAAATTCATCATCATACTCGTGATTGATTGTTTATACAAAATACCAGACACCATGTAAAATAATATCCACAGCCGGCAATAAAATGCAAAACACAGAACAGAGGATGATGAAGAATGTTTATTTGCCGCGCTGCCTCCTTAGTAATGTTGCATTCGTCGACCGAGCCGGCTCGACTCGGCGTATACGGCTAAATTATGTGATTATGCATTTCCCTACAACAACAACAACAACCACTGCGACTACCACTATTTTATTTCCCGAACATGCACGTCTAGAGAGCGACAAGTTCTCGTAGGTTAGCAAAACATTACGAGGCAGAGCTACTTGCGAGTGTGCGAGAGAGGAAATTATGACAGTGGGAAAGCAATAATTTGTTTTTCATGTAACACTCTGGATTTGTCCGACTCTGAAGTGGGTATAATGAGGCATCAGATGGCGGCATGCTGCCTTGGCTGGTTTCTGGGGCTTTTAAGAGCTGAATCAGGTTTTCCAGGTCCTAGATTGAACCACAGTTGATGCAAAAGCCTGCTCTGGGAGGATTTCTTGGCTTCACAGGGCTTCTAAATGAGGCTAAGAGGCTCTTCAAAGGCATTTAGAATTTCTGAAAGGACCAATATAGGAATAAAAGAGGCTTAGGAGCTCATCTAAGAGCTCTTGGAGGGTTGAAAAATGAATTAAAAGGGCTTTTAAAATTTTTCAAGGTCAAATTGAGAAGAAAGAAGGGCTAAGAAGCTCATCTAAGGTCTCTCTGAGGGTTGAGTTAGAAAGTAAAATGGCTTTAAAACGGTCCCTAAGAGTTGAAAGTGGAGTGTAGAAGGCTTAAGGGAGAGCTTCTCTGAATTCAAGAAAGTTGTGAAAAAGAAACTTCCCATCGGACAAACGGACAATCTGCCAAACCCGTTTCCGAAGCGCCCCATAAAAATATGCAACCAGCTACGCACTGAGGCTCATAAAGTCCCATCCGAAATAAATCTTGATTAACTAAATGACAGGTTTACGGCTCCGAATTAAAGACGCTGACGAGAAGGAGATGAATTTTGTGAGTCGCCAGCTAATTTTCAATAATTATGTAAATGATTATTGATACTTTTTTCTCCTTTTCTGTTCACCACATTTGCTCCAATACCTCCAAACAGCCGAAATGCGAGAAGTCAAACAAAAAACAATATTTTTTTTTTCAACTGAAAAAGCGGGACGCGAAACAACAATTTTGATAGATTTATTGCAGACCGTTTCAGAAATTATAGATCCAGTTTTTAAGTTTTATGGCATTCAAATGATCTGTCGCATGGTCGTATTCATGATGCATGGTGCGGCTCCTCTGGCTCCGCACGTCTCGCTAGGTCGCGGTGTGCTCATTGTGTATCTGTTTATGAATATTGCCATGCGGTTGTGTATATTCATAATTTTCAGTCAATCACGTTATCGGCCGTATAAAATTTGAATGGTTTTCATACTGATTTAGGGGTACTTTGAACTCTCTCCGGGGCTGGGAGCAAAGGGGGGCTTAATCTGCTTCTCTTTTGAAGAAAAACATAGAAAGAGACAAATTTTAAATAAAATTTAACAAATAAACTAAAATATTTGAAGCGTAAAAAAAAATTAAAACCCACCAAATATTTATTTTTTAGCTTTTCAAAAGGTTCAAAAAAATTGAAATTTATTTCCTATATTAAATTAAAATTTCTTTTTTGGATTCAAACTATGGATTAATACCAATTTTGATTGAAAAAAGTAGCTTATTAATTTTTAAAAAAGTAAATTTAAAAATAAATTGAAATTTTTTCGTGCTTTTTAATAAAATTTTAAAAATTTTAACAACACTGCAGGCGCCCAAATCTCCCACCCCTGCCCCAATCAATTCGATCTAATTTACGAGCCTCGAATGGACTCCTCTCGATGGCCCCGTTCACTTTTGCTGCCGTTGTTCTCCCAGCCGTTGATGAAATTCCTCAAAAAAATAATGAGCATGTCAAAAAGTAGACATAAATTCTGGATTTAAATTCGACATTTTTATGTGTTTTACGCGGTCGGTGTCTCTGTATTTATGCCCCGGCATATTATTAAATACGGACCGTCTTTAATGTTCGCTTTTTTGTGTGAGTGTGTGGATTTTGGCAATTTCCGTGTGTCTCTCCAACCGAACAACAATAATCATTTGCGGGGAATAAAATTTAACAGCTACAATTTTTGATCGAGCGAGCCTTAAAACGTAAAAATTAAAAACACAATCTCGATTAAGACAAATTCAAGTAATAAAATCGTAAATTTGCCTCTTATCGCCCGACTCTTTTTTTCCTCCTCGCTTTGTGTCGCGAAGTGTTGATACTTTCGTGTGTTGCTCGTTTTACCGCACTTTACATGTCGAGTTCCATCAAGAGCGGCGGCAGTGGCATCGCCAGTCATCAATATGAGCGCGGTGTGGCCGTACAAAACCGCAACATGCATACTTGCAGAGTCCGCCAGTGCGGACGGTGGCATGCATTTAGATTACTGCGAAACGGGGTATAATATCACAAATCACATGGTGTAAATATTCATCGAAATTTATAGCCCACACAGATAATTAAATCTAACGATAAGTGATTTTTCCAATCCGCTCGATAGTTGATGGGAATGAGCGAGCACTATTTCACTAATCAGTCTCTTCTCGGGAGCCTTTTTGCGACCGGCACTGCAGCACTGCAGCACCTATCAGCGGCATCAAACTGCAGCCATTGATTTTTAATTTATAGCAGCTAAAAAAATTAGAGCACTCGAAAAAATCTAATCATCGCGAGTCGAAAGTCACACGGCGAAAAATTCACGAGTCATTTTGATTGACAAGACGATTATTAGCGTACCATTGAGCCATTGTGCGGAATCAAATCAAATATGTGTACACAGAGAAAAGCTCGTTCTGGGGGCAAGGGGTCTCGAGAGCGGGACGGACGGAATGCATCGTCGTGTTGAAACTGAGGGCGACTGTAACTGAGCCAGAGATGACGAATTGAAAAATTTATATAAATCATCTATAAAAATTCATTGACAGTTCAATTAATGAAATACGTAAACGTAGACTCCTAGCACACTTCTCGGTCGTCGTCGTCGTAGTCGGCCAAGTCCGCCAGCCACACAAAAATATTTTAATCAGACTGATTGAGAACTTGAACAGTCACAAAATGATGGGGCATTTGCATGTCAGAAAGCATTTCATGTTCCGTGGAATCGTCGTCGTTTGTTCCGTTCGGGACGGCTCAGCTCTGCTCTAGCGTGTATTGTGAAGAGCACAAATCAATCAAATCCAGCTGTCAGATATGTTAAGTGACGAAGCACTTTGCAGCACTATTTTATTATGATTTTCGGAACCTTTGGGCTTTGAATTCGGGCCACAGACTGCACACTGGTTGGTTTGTCTGTTTCGTTGAAACTCAAGAAATATTTAAAGTAGTCCTAAATAAGCTGATATTGTCTTAAGATTGTGAAAGTCACCCTAAATTCGAAAAAGAAATTGAAAAAGGTCATGTTCTTTTCAAAAAAATTTAATACAGTCTTCCTTTTTAAATCCACCATTTTGAAATTCGCCATCTTGAACCTATCTTCCATATTAGAGATCATTCTTTTGAAGGACGTTAAAATTATCTTTATGAAGTTTTCTTTGAAAATAATACGCCATCTTGAAATCCACCATATTGAATTATAAAGCCTGCATGGTCACTTAAGTAGTTCTGTTTAATGTGAAAAATTAAGGTGTTTTTCGAAAATGGCCTCCATCTTGAAAATCTTCATCTTGAACAAGAATTCATCTTAAAAATTAGATTAGTCCCAATGAGGCTTCCTCCCAGTCAAGGTGTTACGTTCTGCGCGTATTTCACTGTCACTTTGCCCTGTATGATACTTTTTACTCCGTCGTCCATATCGTTTGTTCCAGATCCACGCATTGTCAAACGATGTAAAAATGTGTTGTGTCACTGACTTTCAACGGGGCAAAAAAGAAAGGAGAGATTCCCTTTTGTAGCGTCGATCACAGAGAGATGACTTATGGCAACATGTCAGCCAAAAATCAGTCTCGGGTCCGGGTCAGGCGGGAAATGTAACATAACTAGCGTGATAGCGGATTTCACGAAATCGATCTGCGAGCAATTGTTGCAACTTTATGCACAATATCTTGCATTGATGCGCTCAAAAGATAATTACCGTTGCTGGGTGCACTCGAAACCAGGCATGAGGCAATAAAATTTTAATAAAATAAATAAATAAATGGCGCGGCGTAAACACTCAGAGAGGAGAAAGATGAAGAAATGTTCGGAATAGAGGTGGCATGGACTGCGTTGATCTTCATCATCACACGCTAAATCACACATTATTACGATATTATGGTTGAGAAAATGATGTAAATTCTACCGTTGCTCTTGCAGTTTGTCTGGGCAGTGGCGAGACCACTCTTTGGGCTTCTTCCTTCTACTTATCTTCCATGTAAGGTTATTTTTAAATTTTTTCTAAAATAAAGTTTGGAATTTTTCAATTAATTTTTTGACGATTATTTTCATTGACAAAAAAAGTAGTCTGAAAAAACCCCCCAAGAACTCCGCCTCTGGATGGCCCAATATGCATAAAGTGCACGTTTTAATATTGTCACCGACCCAGTCTCAGACGACGACGACGCACTGATATGCTGCCAAGAGTGAGCAAGCCGGCAGTTGAGTGAAATACGTAAAAACACGAGAAATTTCTTGTCATAAAATATTTTCATCAAGTATTTTAATTAGTGACAAAGATGAAAACAAATCATATTTAATCGTTCCTATTTCTAAGACAAGCTCTTTAATGTTCTCACTCGAGTAAATAAATATCATATATTTTGTACCGCGAGCTGCATCCGCGTGAATAAATTGCTTGCAACTGTTACTTTAGAAATCAGGCTGCGGACTTCAGATTGGCGTTCCCCCGCGCTAGTCTGCGAGAGTGGCGTTGTCAATCAAAATTATGCGTTCCCCAGAGCAGTAAATTTGCCGCAGGTGAGGGTGGAACTTTGTGGAAGACAGAAATTCCCCCAGCCCGAACCGGAAGCTCCAGACATCCATCATTGTTAATTGCATGAGGAGAATGGGAGTGTGTGTATCCTTTATCAATCAGAGGATAATTAAAGTAATTAGTTCAAAGCCTCTTATCTGCATGTCATGTGCTGGCTACAGCTCCAGACTCTCGTGTCTCGTCTCTTCTCCGAGGCAAGTCCATTGTTTTGAAAGATTCCAAACAAAACAACACAATGTGACATGATTTGTGTCCATTTAACTCTAAATTCAATATTGTGTAACTCTCTTCCTTCTCGTCGGAGCCGTCGTCGTCGTCGTCATGTCCTTTAAACATATTACATTAGAGCCGGCTACCACAACTCAGTGCAAATACAATAAATTTTATTCAAGCTTGCCATCTAGTAAATTCGTATCCCACACCCGCACCCACAAATCATTCCTCCTTTAATGCGAGCGTGTGTGTGTGTGTGTGAGCGCAGAACGACGAGGCAGCCGAAGCGGGGACGGACAAGGGCAAACCAGACAACTGGAGGACAATCATCGGAATCATCATCCGTCCGCATCCATAATGCAAACAGAAATGATTTGTAACAGTTTAATCCTTTTGTTCACATGCCAGATCACCCGCTCGTCTAGCCCCGGCATGGCTGCCCCAAAGAGCTTCCACATGCTCATCAACTGGCTGTCTCTGGTTGTTTAATGTAAAAGTAATAATGTGTCGCTGCTTATTGTTGGCGGTGACGGCAGAGGCACTGCGACAATTCCATATTGTGCCTGTCTCCCGGCTCGCTCATCGCCGCCTGATGACGATTCTCAATGCGAATTTATATATCACGTCTCTTTTGCCTACCTTCAGGTCAGTGGGTTTGGGTTTCCTTGGACAGAAGTTGTCAAGAATCAATTTAAAAAATTTTTAGTTTTTGGCTCCTAATTTACCTGTCCTAGAAAAATCTAGAAACTCCAGCCTCAAGAGACTATTCGTGCCCTACCAAGTACCTTTGGCTTCTTCAAGCTCTCGGGCCTTGACAGGGAGCCCAAGATAATAAGGGCAGTTTCAGCTTCCAAGATAGGGCTCTCAGGGTAAATAAAATGCCCCTAATTCTACCATAACTGCCCAAGCCTCAGGAAAAAAAATGCAGGAGTTTTCACAAAAAAGTGTCTTATGTCTCTTATCAGGATACAATTTCTTCAATAAGCTCGGATTGATGGGAGAGGTCTGACAGCAAAGCACAGGCTCCACAAAAGATCTCAAGGTCGAAGTGGCCAGGGATGTAAATGTACAGCTCTGAAAGGTTCCTGCAAAAAAGGTTCCTGCAGTTTTAGGCCCAGGTAAACGAATTTAGAATAAAAAAGCTGTTTCGGATTAATCCCAAACTCCTAAAAAAGACCTTCTGAGTCCCGTCACTAATTTTTTCGTCATTAAAAAAGTCATGAAACTTCTGCATCAGACGGTCTCGTAGATGAAGTAATTGTGTGAAATATTCACAATTAAGTGACAGATGATTGAAATATGATTATGATGTAACATGGCTCAAGTGTTAATTATTCTGCAGAGTCGCTCGAAACCTGCATCCTCGTCTCGCAACATGCACAGAGAAGAGCGCGCAAATACCCGGTTAAACTCGCTTCGCTACCTTCCTTTTGAAGGTTCAGGCAGCATTATTATCTCTACCGGCTGCCCCAAATATGTATATCCACGAATAATATAACGCAATTCCGAAAGGGTTTAAGCATACTGCAAAAGAATGACTGACGTATTGGACAGTTGAAATTTCATACTTCAGAATTGGACATATTGGACACATTTGATTTGAATTGAATCGGACGGACGTGAGTATGTGAGCTGATGTGTCTGTGAATAAAATGCATGACTATAAATTTGCTTCATCATCATCATCGGATTGTCGGGAGAGTGAGAGGAAGTATTGCAGGCAAGTTATGGCCATGATTAAAGGATAATAAAACACAATGCCAACAATTTACGGTGGGTTCTTTGTTGCACTCCATCACAGCACAGATCCACATGGTCGACTGGGACACTCAAAACTTTTTCTGACTCAGCCATGGAGATTTTCATCAGAGTTTATAAAGTGTTTTAGGAAGCAGATTTAATCCTCTATGTTTTTTACAAAACAGCGCCCCCTAGTGGTATTTAAGGTACTAAATTTTTGGCACAGACCTAAAAACTTAGATATGCACGAAATATGCTTAAAATGTGAATTTCGGGATTTTTAAGAGAATCATCTTGAAAATAAAAGAATTTTGCCTCAATTTTGTCTCAGACATTCCAGGTCTATACTCGCTCGGAAGCCTGGAAGAGTTTGGCAAAGTTGACCTTGAGGAAAACCTTCCACATTTTTCAACTATCGACCCTTGCAGAGCAGCCATCTTGGAAGAAAGGCAATCCTGAGGTCAATTTTAAGCCCCTATGCATTTAAGGGTTTTTGTCTATTTTTTTCAAATCTCTGGAGAAGAAAAAAAAGATTTTCGACAAGGCAGAAAGTGTGAATATCGTGTCCGTCAGTCTGGCTCTTGTTTGGGGGAAATGAGCACCGGTCTAAATGACGATTATCATCGTGGAAATGATTTAATATTGCGGCAGTGTTTCCATTATCCTCATCTGCTCATTTCTCGCATGCAACAACACCACTCCGCCACCGACCAGAACCATTTAGCAGTTGATTTTAAATATTAAGCTCATCTACATACACACTGAGCAAGCTGATGATGATGCTCAGAGCTCTGGTGCTTAGGAGCGTTTGCTTGTTTCCCTATGATTTGTGCAGAGCGCTGATGTTTTGGTTTTTCGAATACCAGCGCGTAATAATAATAATAATATGATATGAATGTACACAGTCAGATGCACAATGAGCTAAACCAAAAACTAAAACAAATCATGCCAAACTAAGTCAAGTCAGGCGAGCGCAAACACGGGGATAAAATTATATGCAGCAGCAACAGACCTCTGTTGATGATTATTATTATTTTAACATGTTTGATTTATTGCATCTTTATTATGAAATGAAATATAATTGTTTCGGGCTGGTGTGTTGCGGTTTTCAATAAGATTAGAGTACGGTCGCGCAAGCAGAGACGAGTCTGATAGAGCCAATTAAAGAATTGCGACACGACCTTGATATCGCAATTGGCGGCTAAACTAGATTATGCTGATGTAAATCAACTTAACCCTCTATCGGCGATTTCTCATGTTGCTGCGTTTTATTTTGGATCAAGAATTCAATTTTAGCTAAATTTAAGAATTTTAGGTAAAAAATAAATTGATCAGTTTAAAATCAGTCAACCAATCGGTTCATAATAGGGTTACTAGAGAAGAGATGGGGGGGTTTTTTAATTTTTAAAGTTAGAGTTTAAATTTCAAAATTCGAATTACAACAAAGTTTCGATTTATTTAACCCATTTCGGGCTGGTCATAGTCATAGATCTCATGTTTGAAATTTTAGCTCCCTTTGGTCCCCGGATGAAAAATTTTAGGTCAGAAAAAATATATCTCTTACATATATTTTTTGTACATTTTGCATATATTTCAACTATATAATACATCTATGGTTTTTTTCATCCGCATCATATGAAGCATTGATTTTCTCAATTTTTAAAATTATATGTTCATAATATACATATGTCATACATATGTATAATATACAAAAAAAACATGATTTTTTCATTAGTAACTTTTGAAGTCTAGTTAAAGCCTTTGAGAAGGCTTATTTTTTAATAAATTTATTTTTCACGTAGAGTTCGACTATCAGTCTTTGAGTTATTTAAGATTGAGAAAAAAATTGAAGGGGAAAAATTTAATATTCGAATTGTACTTAATTTTAAGATACTATTATATAGAGTTCAAAAGGGCAGTTGAAGGAGTGTCTAAATTTTTAAGACATTTTTGAGGTCGGAAAAAAATTCTCAGAGATAAAAACTCTGTCTCAATCGGGTTCAGGGAAGATACCCCTGAGTCAGCTCGAAAGACGAAACCCATCCATCAGAGACCCCCTAGGAAACTATTTATTTTTCCTCTTGCCAGCAAACACTTCAGACTGTTGCTTTTGCTGAGAAATTTATTTATCCTGCCCTTCACCGACTCATCACGAATGAGGCCCGCCACAATTACCGGCTCGAAGACTCTAGAATGGCAAACAATGCGTGCGATGATCTTCCCAAACTGATAGATTTGTTTACAGAAATTGGATTATAGAAATACATAATAAAATATGAATGCATACCAGATTGATGTGTTAACGTTTACATTATTATACTTTATACAATTATAAATTAAAATCGTGCGTTTGATTATTATTTGATTGAAATTTCCGTAATGCTGCAATCAGACCTGCTCCGAGATCGAATCTTCATTGCCCGAAATTGGCAAAATCAATTATGTTCCGCACAATAACGAGGAGCGAGAGACATGGGTGATGTGCTCCCCGGATTCTCTGGACGAGGATGAATATAATAAACAAGTCTGTCCTTGACATTCAACATCAAAAGTGATCACAATATGAAATTCAAACTCTCATTTGATTGCATTAATGTTGCATAAGGGAAAATACGGGGTGCTGGTGTGACATGCCTTTGACGTGTTTGTTGTTGTACGAGAATCGGATTCAAACGCCCTTCCCTTGCTCTATCAACCAGACAATTTGTCTGGTGGCATTTTGAGGGTGCATAATCCAGCCAGCCCTGTGGGTTGCGGGTATATGGAATTGGTGTGTTTCTTGGGGCGATGCGTAATCAACTGTCCAGGACTGATTTGAGGATTTTAAACCGAGCATTGTCATGATTCATGAATAGAGGGGACAGGTGAAGCTACTTTGTCTAGTCCGCAATGTCTGAGTGAAATAACTTCAGAAAAAAAATTGTCTCGGAGAAAAATTTGACCCAGCTGAAAATCTTTTGTCCAAAAATCCGTTTCTGTAGAAACTCCTGGCTTGATTTGCTCAATTGGACCACTTAAAATTTTTCCCCCAAACGGACTTTGGGGAGTCCTAGTTCCCTCCATGTAAGGGATAGGAGTCATATCTGTTTCCATGATTTACTAGATTTTTTAAGGACTCTAACGTAGTAAAATTTTAGCTCAATCGGTTGAGGTATGTGGAACTTTCATACACACATAAAACCCCCCTGGTTACGTCCCTGACGGTTTTTCGGGAAAAACAAAACAATTTGCCCACTTTCCAGACCATACAAAACAACATTCCAAAATCCGCAGGTCATGAGTTCTTTCAATTTAGGAGCCTTGGCTACTAAAAGGGATCAACGGACAGACAGACAGACGGACGATTGGAAAAATCGGACAAATTACTTTGGAAGCCTTTTGCAGGAAAACAACGCACATTGACCTAATTAAAGCCTCTCCAAAGCTATGATTGAGCTCCGACAGTTGACGTTCACGGAACCTTTGAGAAGTCGTGAAATCCCGGAGAGGCATTTAATCCGATACCCCGACACTCTCGTGACATGACGTTGCTCGGCAGCATCGCAGTTGCGGCTTTACGCGTTGCATTTCTGAAAAGAGTATCAAACGCAAAAAAAATTACACATAAATCCTGTCACTCTTCACGATCAACTCAACATTAAATTCTTAAGCACATTAGACATAAGAATGACATTGAATGATGTGTAAGAGTGGACTTGCGGGTACTACAACTTCTTCTCTCCGGTATTATGTGCACCTCAACCGCAGCCGCTGTAGTCAGACGCTCTTGGCCAGGAAACGAAGGCAGGCAAGAGGCGAGCAATGCAGTACTACAACAACAACAACAACTTGAAATGAAACATTTCAATCAGTCACTTCATCCTTCGTGTCGCTCATCGTCTTTATGTTGCAATGCAGCTCAGTCAGTCAGTCACTCGCAGTGAAACTCGAACTGACGTTTCGGGATGGATATCTACGGCTCTGTACGGTCGCGCGCTCTGATATGCAGAAATATGCAGGATATTAAATCTTCGTACTCGTCTCAAGCATCATCATCTTCACTACATATTTAGCACTCAGTCGGTCGGCTGCTTTCAGGAGGGATTCATGATAGAGACGGGCTTTTTGTCTGTTTGTCCGAGAGATCAGAACAGTGTACAGTGAATCCATGGAAAGCTTTGAGCTGAAAAATATGACAGGATTTTTTAAAAAGAAGTGTTTAAACATGGTTCTGCAAAACTTTAAAAATCATATTTCTACATAATCTTAAGGTTACATCTTTAACAATTCGTTCGAAAAAAACCTATTTTAGTAGATCAAGCATTCGCCAGTTCATCTAAATTACGGGCTTTTTCATAGAGTTCGTTTAAAAGAGCCCAGACTTAAAGCTCTCAGAGTAGACGGACTCCAATGAAGTTTTTTGAAAGTGAAGCTAAAGTCATCGTTGGACTTTTGACATAATTTTTAGTACCAAAAAATCTTAAAAAATTAATATTTAAAACAAAATTATTTTATTTTGAAGGAACCATTGTATTCATGACAAATCTAATCTGCTGTTAGATTTCATTGACGTTTGGAAAAAACTAGGTGGACTATTTCAAAATTGTCTTAAAGAATTATGAGAAAAAAATATCTGAGAGTCAAAAGCTCGAAAAGGGCTTCTTTAAGTCCAAATGTGAATGAAATGCCTGAAAAATGTATCTGTCAGGCCTTTACACCCCCTGCACTATGCCACAGCCAACTTGACATCATCTTCGCAATTTCAATCATTTGATTCACACGCAGACTCTCTCGCTCACATGCCCACAGACCAAACTTGATTCAAATAATATGATATGAAATTTCATATCAATCAACTTCAACATGTCTCGGCTGCTCCACTGCACACACCACATACCGAACAGGGTGACGGGAGAGCGGCGCGAAGGAGGCCCCATGACACTTAATTGAAATCACCCTGTCCCAATTCAGCGTACGAGCTCCGCTTCCATATTGACAGGCACATCTCAGTGTGTCACAGAATAAACCGATCACTCATAATCATTTTTATTTCTTGACTGACACGTGACAAGAGCCGTGCCGTCCAGCAAGCACACATGTCTCGGGTCAGAGACGAGCATTTCGGCGAGAGGGGGCAGCGAGCCACCCTCGTCAAAGGGGGGAAAAGTGGCTAAAAGCATCAAAGGCCATCAAAGGTGTTCTGCATAATTTACTACGCTACAAGTTTATATATGAAAGCCATTAGCATTTACAACCTTTTGGTCATTTTCACGTCCCCATCGCATTTATTTTGTGTATGTGCATGCCCAACGAGACGAGCAAGATGTGTCCGTGTCCATCCACTTGAGCCGCTGAGCGCGGTGTCGTCTGAGCACATGTGGATCGGATGGAGGCAGTAGGCACTAGCAATGGTATATTGATGAAAATGTCTAAATGTTACAAAGCACTCTCATTAGGGGGGTCACAAAAAGTGCCCATTTATTTTTATTGGTTTCCATTCTTGTGATTTTTGCTTCGCTCTGCTCAACAGCTCGGCTCCTTCTGCAGCCCCGGACGAGTGAAATTTTACGTCGTCATTTTCTCCGAGATGGACATTAAATAGATTTTAGCCTGGAAGGACATCAATTGTTATGGACACGAGACAATGTCTCTTAAAAATATGGATATTGCGTGCCATCCTGGCTCATCGTCTCCACCACTTTCTCTCTCTCCCCTCCACATCTCGATCCCGGGTCAATGGATGGCGGGTGAGTCTCCTTCTTTCTTGGAGATGACGAGCCAGCGACACCTCGTGCCGGAAGAGGCAGTCCAGCGGATCCGTGTTCCATTTTTCACATATCAAAGTTGCTCACAATCGCCTGCATATCTCTCTTCTGCAGTCAGTGGCGAAACTAGATGGGTTTTAAAAGGAGGTAATCAGCTACAAATTAGATTCTCTCTCACTGTCCGTCTATCCAAAAATTAATATCTGAAGAACTGCTTATGCTATGAACTTCATTTTTTGACCTCCGGCAAGATTCTCTCAGATCCCTATTTTGGCCTAAAATGTGCCTTGTAAAATAAAACTTGACGTCCTTCATCTTGATTTTCAAATACTGAATTGCAATTGATGATTTCTGAATTGCAATTGATGATTTCTGAATTGCAATTTACGATATCTGGATTGAATTTTACGTTTTCTGAATTGCATTTGGAATATCTGGATTGTAAATGTTACTTTCTGATTTGATTTTGACGCTTTCTGAAATGCATTTGGAACACCTGGATTGTAATTGATTCTTTCTGAAGAGCATTTGGAATATCTGGATTGCAATTGATTCTTTCTGAAATGCATTTGGGGTATCTGAATTGCAATGGATGCTTTCTGAAAAGCATTTGTAAAAGCTGGATTGCAATTGATGGTTCTAAAATACATTTAGAATATCTCAATTGTAAGTGACACCTTCTGAATAACAAGTGAAAAAGGTGAAGAAAAGATAGAGACCTGTGGTTTTCTGCATGATATTAAATATGTTCCTTTGGGCGGAAAATTATGCATTTTGTACCAAGATTTCTTATAGAGGGGGAGTTATGGGGGTATTACTTGACTTGATGTTGTACATCCAATCAACACATGTGTGGCTCTATCTCCTAAAGCGAAGGAGTGAGGGACACCCAAATATATCCATTCAGAACCTGAGAAGTTTATCCGCCACTGCCTGCACCGGGGCTGAATGCAAATCGCGACAATGTGTGACGTTCTTTTTTGCGTCCTCTCCTCCCGCACATCGTCCCCGTCGTGTAATGCGGCGCGACATGCAGAGAGTGGAAGGATGTGCCAATTCTGCCAAGTCATCTCCATATGCGACACATTGATTGGACAATGGACAATCTCTTCTGGACATTTCCATGTGCAAGCTGGACGTTGACCACGCGCGCGCGAATCAAACCGTGTCTCGTTCGGACCCAGAGCTCGTACAAGACCGTCCTTAATTGCTCGAGACAGGATCGCAGTTGGTGGACAAGTGAGCGCGCAAATTGCAAACACCTCAAGCAATTAACAGATTTTTTCCTTCCACTCCAGCTCCCGCCCGCCCGCCTTGCCACGCCGCTTTTATCTTTTCATCCAATTTTTATGTTATGTGTGAAGTGTCTAAAGCCATTGAGCGAATGGGAGGGAATACAATATTATGTTTTGGTTATTAATTGAATTAGTGTTACCACTAATTGCAGCGCTCCCTGCTTCACTTCTCCACATCATCAGTGCGGCATTGTGTGCCGATCCGGTCATCTCAGCACAAATTTGATTTTGATGGAAATTTTATTTTTATCACTTTGGGGACCGGAAAGCTTTCTTGATTAATTTTAATCAAATTTGCTGGGGAAAGTGGCTGTGATTGCTTTTTAATTCCAACTAAATGCTAGACTAAGGGGACATTGTTTTTGGTATCAACATAAACTTGATTATTTGCCACAATAACTATTCTTCACCTCATACAAACTTTGGAAGGCCTTTCGCTAAGTAGGGGGCTGTCTCTGGCTTAAAATGAGGAGCTTAGTTCACTGATTTCTCATTGAAAATCACAGAATTTTCATCTGATGGCCTTTTACAATTCTGAGACCGATTCTGCAAAAAATCGGGGTTTTCGATTTTTTCTAGGAACTTGTTTCAAATTGGACGATGGACCCTCGACTCTCACATGAAAACGTTCAAATTGCATTATTTTTGGGATGTTTATAACGGACTTGAAACACAATCGGTGAAAGGAAATTATTTTAGGTATTTTTCCCGAACCTCAACTCTCGAACTCTCTCAACTCTGAGCTCAGATTTCATGACTAAAATATCTTCTTAAATTCAAAAAAACTGGTTCAGTACATTTTGCATAGTGAGTGATTTGTTTATGAATTTAATAAAAAGATCACGTTTCTTAACGAAAGAGGCTGCTTCTTCTTCCTTGTGAGGGAAATTCAACCCTTTATCACATTGAGGCTCAAGCAGCTTCTCATCGGAGAGATTGATTTCTCCAGGCAGCTACTAAGAGTCACTCCATATTTCCTCTCAGCCGCGACTCGACTCACCGAGCGATGTTCAACACAATTGAATTGGCTTTTGTGTGATTTGGAATTTTCGGTTTCTTTCCTTTACCATTTTCTCCTCCACTTCCTCCTCCTTCCGCGTTGACTCTTGCGATATATACACATTCGCGCGACAATGATGATGATGTAGAAGACGAAAAGTGCGGGAATCGTCAGCGGCAACTGAAGACGACGATTGACAGAACATCGTGTAAACTCAATCAAGTATTTTGTTCCGCTGTCGCTATTATTTTGTGTTGGAACATCATCGTTTCACACTTATTAGCGATTAAATTTTACCTCCCAGACGTCAGGGGTGGGAAGAAGGAGGGCAGCACTTTCTGTGAAATTTGGAACGAAAAATCTAAATTTTTCAATTTTTGAGAAAAAATAAAATTGTTTTTGTGAGAAAATAAATTTTGTAAAAAAATTCTTTAATGAAAAATGAAAAAAAATTCCCTCCAAAATTTTGTATGAAAATTTTTTTGATCAGGATTTTCAAAATTAAAAATGTCTAACTGTGGGATTTTCGGAAAAATATTTTTTTTGGACTAAGAAGGTCTCTGGCACCTCTGAAACGGCTGGGGAGTTTATTTGCGTTTTGTAATGCAAATAGGAGACATGGGGGAAGTCGTTCTTTTGTGCGTATTTAAAAATATTTGGAGTGTTTTGACGAGGGTCGATTGTGCGAGCTGAACTTTCTTCAATCAAATCAATGCAAATCAAAGGCACAAAAGGGACGACGCGACACGTCGCGTTCGTAGACATTGACATCGTCGACGAGGCCCTGACAATCGTGATGAAGAGTCTATGATAATGCGGAGTCGGGAGTTGCTCGAAAAATAATAGACGCTGGGTCGGATGATGGCAATGATTGACATGCGGGACTGACAATGACGTTTACTCAGAATTTAATGAATTGAGAGTGTATGAGTTGGGGGTGGCATGGGTTGACGCCGACCCGGCGTCGTGGTGTGTCGCTCGAAAAGGGATCAGCGATGTCAATTGCGTACGCAACATAAATTCCCCATACATATTGTGAACCTGTTTGCTCTGTAATCACACGCACACAGTGATTGAAGGAATTAAACAGCTTGTGATATGCGACAAAATGCAAAATAAATTCTGCGATGATGATCGGCGCAAAACATCCGAGCATAAATACGACAACAATGCACCAATTATCCCAATATTATCATCGGACATGCAGCTCTGGATGCAGTTTTATATTGTTATAATAAAATAATGCAATTATTCGCGTATTTGTTTGCGTTCAAGTGGGCAAAGGTTGTTCTGATTGCCGAATTTTCACGCTCTTCCAGGTGCTATAGGTCCTTATTTTCTTTTTCTGCTGAACCCGGAGCCAAAATGTCAAAATCAGAAGTCTGCTAATTTCAAAACCGATCCAAGACAACAAGGATCCTCTGGAGCTTCCACTGCTATGATTTTTGTAAGCCCAGGATCTAGTATTTTTTAGCTGGACCTTTGTAGGTCATTTTTGGGGGATCTGACTTTGACAAAATCATTGAATTCGTAAGAGAAATAACAAAGGGAGACATTAGTTGTAATTCAGACTTAGGAGCTCATTGAATGAAGTCTTAAGAAAGTCGATCAATTTCAGAGAGTTAACGGGACTCCTGGTATTAAGAAGCTCTGAACTCCCGAAATCTTGAGGATTCCAAGAAAAAAGCCTGGAACTCCGACCTGAGCGGTTAGATTAGGAACACGGAGAGCTTGTTTAAGCCTTCAAACTCTTCTAAAAATTGAAAAAAAAGACTTTTTAAAATCAAAAATACGTATTTTTGAAAGGAGAAGCAAACTTGACGAAAATTATCTCCAAATCGAACGTGTAATCTTTTCAATTACGACCGACTTTATGAACCCGCCTTATCTCTAACGCTCTACGCAGTTCAGGTGGTCAGCAGACACTGATCTGCCAGAAATCACGCCTCTCCGCTAAAAATAACTCGCGTGAGAGAGCGCTGAAGTAATCTCGTTGTCCGCCACATGCCCATCGGCTCTGTAGCTCAGTTGGTTAGAGCGTGGTGCTAATAACGCCAAGGTCCTGGGTTCGATCCCCCGTAGAGCCATAACTTTTTTGACTCCCCCACCCCCTCTCCCCCCTCACTAATTTGAGCAAATCACAAATTTATGCATACATTCTCTATTTGGATGCACTGAATTTATATTTTATGCACTCGCATGCCCGATTTGAGGCGGCTTTTTGAATGAAAAAATCACAACGAGGCATGATGAGCCGCACAACGGTTGAATATAATCATAATTTTAAAAATCACTCCCCAATATAATCAAAATATTAACAAATGACCGGTGGTGTGGCGTTCCGATTGCGTCTGGCCCGTGCACAGGAATATATTTAGCTACATTTTAATCGGTCAGCAAAGTCGCTAAATTATTTTGAAATCAACAGAATTTTAATTTTTGAATAAAACCTCGTCTATGTGCTCGCTGATGTGAATGCGAATGCATTTCGCAGTTTCCGGTTTGATGAGTTACACAAATAAAAAGAGTGGGGGCCGGGCAAAGCTAGGTGGGTGGAAGTGAGTAAATTGAAACATTAGTCGCTGCGGTTTGATTTTCAATAATCGCGTCCTCTGAGTCGTGATTGCGGGGAAAAATTTGTGCCTAATTTAATAAGACCCTGGACAAATATACTTGCCTAAAACATCCCTCTCTCTTCTTAATATTAAATTGTATAAAACTTGTTTCTAGTGGGTGCTCTATCTAGGCTTTTATTTCAGTGCAATACATTGTTATGGTTATCACTATTATTAAATATAGGGTAAAAATAGACATTTAGTGCAATATTTACAATTTTTTCCGTTTGAGCTTGTTTGGGTATTCAATAGACATTTAATTTTAGGGTATTTTTAGACATGTACTATGCTTATAATCTAGTTATAAAATGACTTTTCTAAGCTTGGTAAAATGTTATGTTTATGTAACTAAGTCCAAAAGCTACTAATCCCTATTAAATTCCAAGATATTTACACATGAAAACTGGAAGGGTCCATAAAAGCATTTATGATGAGTCCGTAATTGTAAATGCGGTTCAGGAAATTCGTGAGAGCTTCGTAGTTGACCACATAAAAAGGCCCAGATCGCAGAAGGTTCTTCCGGTCAGCCATGATCATGATGAGCAGGAGATCTTTCCGTTGCTTGGGGGTCATGCGGTACCAGTCAATGTCATAGATTGTGTCACTGAGTTCATCAAAGGTATCAGAGAGGCTTTCATTCAGCACACAAGGTAGTAAATAGACGTTAAATGCTTGAGAGATATTGATCGCCAGCATAAAGAGGTCTCTGAAGAAAAACACCACAATCCATACGATGAGTCCCGCTGCGAACAAAACAACTTCAAGGCCCAACATAATAGGAGAGAGAAATTTGTTGAGCTTCTCCTGGTTTTCGATAACTTCGCAATGGAGATCGACTATGCGTTTGATGTTGATGGAAAAATCACGAGGGGACATTTCAGGGGTGAGAGTCCTTACGATGATCATCTGATGCTTCAAGACAAGCTTCAAGTGTGAAAACATGAGAGTAGTATAGCTTAAAATGAGACCAACTACAAGAGCTTGAGGAAAGGCTCCTCCTATGAAAATAAATATGAATAAAACCTTATCAAAGGAAGTTCCAAATGGTGCTGGAACGAAGATTGGTGACATTATGTCTCCTTTCCAGATACTTAAAGTTATAGTTTGGATAAACAAGATGACAGTAACGCTGATTGGATAGATACAGCACCAGATGACGAAGGCTCGAGTGGTGGTTTTCTTGCAATTTTCCAGAGCTTCTGGAGTCCCAATGCTCCTGACATGCAGATCCTCACACCAAGTTAGTCCGTTTTCCAAAATATCCAATTTTCTGAAGAATAACAGCAGCAAAGGTAGCATACATATAAAAGAGCTTGCTAAGATCCCGTAGTATATTTTTCCAGAAATATCGGGGCTACGACTAAAGGCCAAAAGGATAGATATGATGTTTAGCCAGAGACAGGTGTTGAAAAAGCACTTGAGAAGTTTTTGAGCTCGCGCCTTCCGACAATTTTCGAGTAAGATGACTCCGAAAATGATTTTGCTGACGTGGAAAATATTCCAAATCGACTCCAAGTGGCGCACCATGTCTGATTGGTTTGGTTTCCGACGCAGAACTGAGGAGCCTCGAAGCTCCTGGACTTTTTAATCCACGAAATAAAAAATTCATAGGTGAAATGTCAACCAATAGAGCTCATACATTTTATGGGTATTTTGTGCAAGAAAAATACTACATGATAGCAAGCGTCAGCAGGATTGATTTTTTACCTATTCATTATTGAAAAGGAGTGCATGATCCATCGGCCACCAAATAACAGGCTAGTCGTACGCATAGGCTGGAAAACTTCCCAACCTTACGTGGCTGCAACCTTGAAGCTTCCAGTCGGTTACTTGTACTAGTAACACTGAGTCAAATCAGGATTTTTTTAAAATTCTATTAGGGTATCCGGAATATATTGAAAATGTACGACAAAATTCCCACTGCGTTGGCTCTCGGCTTCCAGAAGGTCAAATGCACACTGTTGCCATTGTCTACCCAATTGAATAAACATTTCTTGGAAGCTCAGTCAGTCATCCTAGAAACTTAAAAAAATCTGGTCCCAGCTAGAAAGACTAAGAAGATAGAAATATGGAAACCGACACGTTCCCGAGTCACGCGACGGTATTTTTACTCCCATTTACGCAAACTCTACGTAATTCTCTGTCTATTTTTGCGATCCATCTAAAACCGTTACGCTGCTCCACGGGACGCTCGAACCCCGACAAAAATACCCACTCCCACGTAATTATAGATTTCGCTCATTTGCGGTGCGTAAAACGTGCAGCCGCAAGGACTCACGTGTGTCTGCTTCCAATGGCGTCATCAAACTCATCTCGATGGCACACAAGACTGAACCCCAGACATTCGTCCGAGTCTCGTGATCCAGACACTCGTACGCAGGAGGTCACATGAACTCTAGCAGAGTGCACGAAACTGGAGGGGTAATGAGGCCCATTAAAAAGTCTGAAATCCGGTGAACTCGTCATCGGTAATAATAAATAACATTAAACAAATGGAAAATCGGGAAAAAATTAAATTATAATAAATTAAAACGATTGATGTATTTTAATGTGACACAATTTTAATGAAAAATTCAAAAATCCACCGGCGATTATCATTACTGAGCGAGCTGGCTGCCTCAAAAAATTGTCAATTCAATTTAATGTCCATTATTAATATGACGTTCCGTTTTTTGTCCAGAGAGCCGGTGTCGTGCGCATTTATCTGTTTGAATTTTATTATATGCACCAATTCAAAGCCGTGACATGGCAGTAGTCGTCATCGTGGGTATAAATTTCCTCAGTTTTAATTGCAATGAATGCGGCATCATCATCAAACGGCATCATTGGATCACATCTACAGGCAATGTGTAATACTGAGGGCAATAACAATCGCATCGGGAACCGAAAACAGAGCGTACAAGTAAATCCAATAAAATAATTATGGCGGTCGTTAGGGCCTGTTCACATATTACGTAACGGTGAAAATCGAGATTTTCGACCCCCACCCCCCCCTCTGTCACGGTTTGTCACTTTTGCTCAAACCCCCCCCCCCCCCTCTGTCACGTCACGCAGTATTTTTTTCTAATAATAATAAGCACAAGTTCATATATTATATATATTTTATTATCAATTATATTTCTTCCCAAGGGGATACTAAATGGGTGCCAAGAGAAACTATTGGCATGGGAGTATTCATTTGTTTACGAGTATGTTTTATTTTCGTTCGTATATCGAAAATCGAAACAGTTATACAAATTTCAAAACTATGTATGAGAAAAGTCTGTTTGTTCCCGAATTTGGTTTAAAAAGCATAATAACATATAACTTGGGTAAAAATGTACAATTTTTGTTCAAAAAACCCGTGACGTAACACAGAGCTAGAACCCCCCCCCCTCCCCCTTAATTTTTGTCACGGTCATGTCACGATTTTGCCAACCCCCACCCCCCCCTAGGCACCGTTACGTAATATGTGAACAGGCCCTTATCACGACTGCGAGTGGAGTGCCAGAAATTCTTCAAGGGCCAGCTATCTTCAAGCTTGGGAGGATTTATTGGGAGGCTTCTAGGAAACTCCTTCTGGACATTTGAAAAAAAAACCTTCTGCGAAAGGCAAGCTTTTTGAATCTCCTACATATGAACCTTCAAGAAACGAAATTCAGGTGAAAAAATAGTCCAAGTTGGAAACAAATAAGAATTGAAGATGAAATTTAAAATTAATTTTTTAATATTATAAGTTCAAAAAAATAAAATTAAAAATATCCGATCGAAACATAACTAGAAAAAAATTGTTAAGTGATTTTTAAGCTTTAAATTCGAATTTTGATAGAAAATAAAACTTTGGTAAA
The DNA here is from genome assembly GCA_963930915.1 of Forcipomyia taiwana. Lineage (NCBI taxonomy): Eukaryota > Metazoa > Arthropoda > Insecta > Diptera > Ceratopogonidae > Forcipomyia > Forcipomyia taiwana. Next base: position 1,927,276 of record CAWVOI010000110.1, on the reverse strand, counting down.
AAAAGGAATTATTTAAGAAAATTTTGAATTCAAAAAATCAATCCAGATCGAAAATAAAATTGAATACCTTTTAAGCATTTTATTTTTTTATCATTCAGACCATGAAGTTAGATCTCAGATTTATTTCAGGCTCTTAGGAAAAATGTTTCCTCAAAAATTTATGCTATGAAAATCGAAAAATGGCTTTCTACAAACAAACAAAATGTAATTAAAATTTAGTGATTAAAAAAAAGTCATGAAATGATCTTAAACTTAAAATTAAGTTAAAAATAAAAAATCTAACGAAAATTTCCTTTTTATTTCCAGATGAAATACTGAAGAGCCTCTGCCTCGCCCGATATCGTCTGGCAGCGTGAACTAGTAGTAAGAAGTGTTGTGTTTAAGCATTTAAGCTAAGCTGAGCGTACCCACAAAGTAATATAATAAATAAAATAAGTACCAGCAACAAAAGCACGGAGAAAAAGGAATCATCAGCTCGGCTACAGTATCGGGGGCTGCTTACTGCTGTGCGCAGTTAATTCACATCATGCGGTCCAAACAGCAGCCAAGACCTTCGTATCGATGGTTGAACAAGCCAGATGAAAATGGTGAGTAAACTCCCACACAAATTTTTTTTTGGTGAATGGAACCGAATAAAATATCGGCGGTTGCTCGAAACCAATAAATCACTCAAATGCCAGTTTTAGCGCTCTCCGATATCTAATCAATGGACACTCGATTGCAGAGTACACACGGAGTGAAGGGAAGATGTGCCGAAGAATCGTCACTTTTAAATTTGTATCATTCCAGCGTCGAAGTAGACATGGAAATGCACTCTTTGCTAATTGACTCGATTCATAAATTACGGAAAGAGGCTACGCGTGTTCCATGTCCGACTGCGGCTCGCGATTTTCTTCATTCGCGGATTTTATGAGCATTCGGCGAGTTTTAGAATAAATTAGTAATTAGAGGAACATGACAATTTCGCAGCTTAAATGCCGGAGATGATTTATGCCGGTAATTGAGGCCTCATTTAGATTGGGCTAGTTTCTAGCCATTTCCAGGTAACTCGGTGGATTCTCAGAATCACTATGTAGCTTCATTTAGATTAGATTATCATATCCATTTCCTTAGCAAACTCCTGGAGACCTCAAAAAGCCAAGCTACAATTGAATTGGCCCAAAAATGGCGGAAATAGCTTCACGAGTTCAGATTTGGCTCAGTGAGCTTTGTTAATTTTCAACAAACTTGTACCGATTTCTGTTAAATTTTCAAAACAAAAAAGGGCCTCTTTAGCATTTAAAATTCGATAAAGTCCTACTTTTTATATCATAACATTTTTAGTAAATTTAATAACACGCCGAAAAAGTTCTACTTGAGCTTGACCTGAGCTATTTAACTTAAATTTTTGAACGGTTTATTAAGGACCCTTAAAGGTTTAAAATCGACAAAAATTAGATTTTTCCCCAAAATTATTCTCAGATCCTTCTAGTGTAAGTCTCTACGAGGAGAAATTCTAAATTAATTAAAAGGACTTCTGGCAACTCGACCACTTCAAGGTCAACCTCGATCCAGTTGTTCCACTTAATAGTACCTCCTCGTCGGCCCATAACCATCCATATCTCTAGCCATAACCAATAACGCTAAAACCACGGTGCTCCGGAGAGTGGCGGCTAGTCGCAGCGGCAGCAATAACAATAATAACGTTAATAATGACGAAGATAATAATCATATACGAAGATGATGATGACGATGATGAAGAATATTAGCGGGCGAGCGTGCGACTATTTATCCATCAAAATTATGAATATTTGCAGTCAATAAAAAGGCAACTTTAGTGGACAGTTATAGAGAGACCGAAATGGGTGCTCGCGATTGGTTGCAAAGCACTTAAATTTACGATTGTCAAAGCGAGTCTCGCTTCTTTTCTTCGCATTCTCAATTAATCGTCCCATGACCTTGCCAACGCAGTAGGATTTTATGGCATTAAGCTCTTTTTTGTTTCACGAAGCGCGCAAGTTATCGCTCCACGGCAGTGGGTTCTGTGTGAGAGGTGGCTCCTCCCCAAAAAAGAAACCCTTGAGCTATTTTGACCCTAAAAAATATTTTCATGGCTATAAATGGACTCATTATTCCAGCTCTAATTTTGGATTTTTTTGAAAAAATCTTCTTAGATTTTTCCAAAGTCGTAACATAGTTAGGGGTGTTAAAATAACTGAAATTGGCCCAAGAGGAAAGAGGATAATTTATGAAAAATTCGGCCAAAAATATGACACCTTCCCCCACTCGTCAGAACAACATTCAAAACAAAGGGCTTCCAAAGTAAAATTTTGTTTGCGTGGGAGGAAAAAGCAGGTCCTAGAAAAACAGACAGGGCTCTGTTTTGCTCCCTCTAATGACCGAGTGGGATCGTTGGCAGCAGGAGCAGCACATTGATGCGCTCGATTACCTCTGGCCGCTACAAATCATTCTTTATCCAAATTTAATTTTACCTTTCTTTGCCGTTTGTCAGCCATAAATCTTGTCTTTTGTGTTGTGCTTATGCTGCTGCTTCTCGACTCTCTGCCGTAGTATTATTTCACTCAAGACAATATGCGGCACACGGATCCGAGAAAAACTACCAGGTGACACTACTCCTAGTCTCTTTTTAATTTCGTTCATGAATTATTATGAAAATTTTCACACACAGCAACCCCTTGATTTATAGGCAATTTTTGCTTCATGCTAATTATGTTTATTCTTCACCGGCTCGGCGGAGTTCAACGGTTCTTCCTCTGCTCCTGAGTGCTCTCAGTTTGTTTTCCTCATCGCATAAATATTTACGATCGGCTACAGCAAAAATCCTGAGTTACACTCTCTTAATCCCTAATCAGCCGCTCCCCTTTCCTCTGCCACATGTATAATTGTCAAAATCACGATAAAATGCACAAATTTATTGGCCACAGAGCGTTCGTCAAACTCAGAATAATTGCATCGACGGCTTATTGATGGCAAGACGTTCATAACCGGTAAATTATGCCCTCCTTTCCTCTTCTGCCTCTCGACTTCGCATTGTGCGTGGCGCATTAACTTTATAGTAATGATGGAAATTAAGAGAATGAATTTATGAACCTACTGATGATCTCCGGAATGGCCTGAAATAAGTCACGCAGGGGGGCTTCTAGATTTGAATTAAGGGCCTTGGAATATTGTTTCAGATTCTAGGCCTCCAGTTTGGAGTTTTTGAGTTTTGAGGAGCTTTTGAAATCTGTATGATGAATTTTCTCTTTTGTATCCAAAACTGGAAAAAAAATGAAAATAATTTTTAGTAATAAACATTTTAAAAAGTCTTAGATCAAAATTTTAGAAATAATCATTCTGAAAATGATGATTTGTAGGTTGATTGAAACTTCTATTTATTGAGCAGGGTACAATATCACTTCTAAAAAATATCAATTCCTTATCAAACTCAAATTTAAAGATTTGGTGGTCATTTTGGTAATCGAAGTCTTGGTTTTTGAACTTAAGTTATACATTTTGAATAAAAATTATGAACAATAATGTATAATTAACCCAACTTTTAACCACTACCAACGCTCCGATTTGGCTATAAAATTTATAAGTTAATAAATTACGTCTAGCGAGAAAACCTCAGGGCGAGTTTTTTCGATTTTGCTTATTTTAAAGTAAATAAAGTAAAGTCAAGAAAATTCATTAAAAAATGCTATGTTCTAGCTTCACTGTTAAGAAAACGAACAATAGAGGGTTTGGTTAAAAAATTCAGAGAGAATTACAAAACATGTCAATTAAGTTCGAATTTTGGCCAAAAAGAATTTTTTTCAAAAATTTAAAAAAAATTTCATTTGATTTTTTTGGTTCTTGGAAAGAAAGAATAATTGGCCCCTTTCTAGAAAAAAAGAAAAGCCTCTCTGAATGAGCTCAAGATGGAGGGATATCAACTGTTACACCGTCTTAGAGTAGCCCAATGAGTGGTCCCGACCCCCTGCTAGTCATTAGCATTCCCCAGCGGACGGCGGCGATGCAACATCAAACCAATCGGAGTCATGCACGATAATCAAATCTCGAGCCCATCTGAAGCCAAAATGCGCCTATGCAGCCCGGCCCTAATCACCGATCGACATCCAAGTTCCATAAATGTTCATGTCCGTTGTGCATCTGGATTACGTTCAGTGCATCTCTCGCACCAGCCAACCAACAACCGCTTGATGCATTGGAATGGATTGAAAGTGTTTTGATTATTACAATTAAGAGATGCCTCGACCCGGCATTGGAGTTGCAAACAATAATCAGACCAATTTTGGACGTCCTCTAGCTCTCGCCAATGGAGAAGGGCGGCACGAGAGAAAGGGGCCACAAATCACAACCGATTATTCTTGCCATTTGAAAGTAATGAAAAAGATAATGGATTAGCATTTTGTCAATTTAATTTGATTATGATTATATCGAGAGTCGATTGTGTGCATATTTGCCTCGTCTCTGCTGCCCGGAGCCAAGCCTACGTTGGGGTCGAAAAGTTCCCTCCAAGAAGGTGCCAGATGGAGGGACCAGAACTGCATCCCCAGACAGTGGATCTATGGGCTGAATTGCAGCGGGCGAAAGCCAAACATATTTTGATGTTTGAAATTGAATTCGAGTCAAGAGCTTTGTGTGACTGTGCCGTACATATCTTTGACCCACCACCGGTGAATAGTTTGTGACTAGTGCCGCTCCGTCGTCCAGCAACAATCGGAAGCGGCAGCATAATGTGAGCAGGAGCAGAACACATATTCAATTTGTGCAGTCGAGAGTGTGTTTCAGACAATTTCTGGCCGATCTGATTTTCCACCTCCACGTAAATTTATACAGATGATGTACCCTCCAATTGTCATACACGCACACACACATTATAATGTGCTGCTGCTGGAGTCGAATCGAGAGCCGAGAGTCGGCTCCGAGTAGCGCATGAAATGAAATGAAAATTGGAGAAGTGCTTGAAATGAAATTATCTCCATACCTGGCGCAAATTATTAGTCGGAGATGGATAGCAAATACGCTCTCGATAATAATAATGGTTGCTGTTGTTGTGGCTCTTGCATTGGACATCGGTCGTCGCTCCTCCGCCACGCCACTCGAGAAGGCACAGAGGCGGCTTGGCAAAATGTACGTGTGCTCGTATCATAAATAGCGGCAGCTAGGATGCTGAAATCCCACCTGATTTCACTAATGAAAATATATTTTCTAGGTATTTTGACGTTTTTCCGAGAGTAATTAATATAAATCCAATCCCATCAGTGTGTCTCCGTGCGTCTGAGATCCAGAACAATATTAATTATTATTTTTCTTCTGGTCTGCGCTGTCCGAGAGCGTTCAACTCGGCTCGTTAAGGTATTGAGGTGCTTGACGGGCCTCAGGGGGCCTTCAGAGTGGTTTTTGGCTCATTTTTCGGATCCGCCTCTTTGGAAACCGGAGATTAATGGCTATTGAACTCAATCATTTCGCATGACAACTCGATTGGGCGTCTCTTGTTGCCTTATTCCTCAACAAAGTCTCTATTTAGGGATGTCCTGTCATTTTAGGCGGACAATCCGGGGTCAAAGTTGGAGGTCATCTGAGAGAAAATCATTGAAAAATACTAAATCTCATTGAATTGACTTGACTTTGGAACTGACGGACTTGGGAAAGAACCAGCTCGTTGAAGAAAAAATGTTCCCATTTCCACAAGGAAATCAAAAGTGTTTTCAGGCCACTCAGAATCTCCAATTGAAAGGAAACTTTTGTAATAAAAAATCCGTAGGTAGAAAGAGTAATTGTCACCGACGTCCATCCATGATTAAATTAACGACGTTTATTTCTACAAAAATATTAAAATTATCTCTAAAACTCAAATCAAACTTTCAATTCACAATTTTGCCATTTTGCAATCGAGTTCTAATTTTCATAATTAGTTTTGCAACAAGTTTCGTCAGACGATTTACAATTTTTCTTGGTTAGTTTTCGAGAAGTTCAGCAATCTCCGGGCTCAATTTCACAATTCTAAAATACAATAAGATATTGAAATCAGATCATAACATTTTTTCCACCTGAAGGGCTTATTGTAATATTCCCAAATAATCACTCAATTCTCTCCCGAAGTCCCGAAGTGAGTGTGCCCAAGTCCAGGCGGCGTCTTGTTCTGGAGGCAGGGCCGACAGTAATCAAGTGTGTTCTCGTTGTAAAAATTCTTGATTTTCTTAAGACAGATTTTGGGATAATTTAAAGCCCTGTTGCCAGTTAATCAGGAACAACAACAACAACAAGCCGTCAGAAGCAAACTTGAGTCGCCAACACAGTCGTTTCCAATCACCACTCCAAGCACACTCGGTCTCGAAAGGGCTGAGGTCACTCGCCGGAGCAGTCGGAGTCGTGATTCTTATACTGCGATCCAGTGCATGATTGATACTTGACACAGTCTATTTCAATTTACGGTTGTTGTTGGTAATTGATCGATTATATATTTTACATCGTAGATGTTGATTAATATTGAGAAATTATACAGCTGCACGGGCACCAATATGTGTGCCAGTTTGCCTCCGAATAGCCCCGGCACTTGAGCTGACTGACATCACTCTCTTGATATGTGATCAATTTCAATGTGGGAATGAATATTGCAATTGATTCTGCTATTTCGAATTGCGGTTTTTCTTCCATTCACAAAAATGGCTGGAAAGAGCTGCTTTGCCGTGCGCGTCCATAAATAACTCCGGAGAGGTGCTAATTTAGCCTCACCCCGCACAACGGAATCAAGTGCAGCAGGCGACGAGAAATCAATAAATTACTCCAGGCTGCGGAGTGCAAAGTTTAGGTGGGCGACATTGAAAGAAATCTGAAATTGAGCCGGGTGTGCAGTCATGCATCATATCGGAGACCGTGATGGGGCGCACAAAAAGTCGATGACACGGTGATGAAATTCCAGATTACCTCGACTTTCAGCTTACACTAATTATAACGTCACAGTTGTTGCTTTTTTGCATCCCAGATTCCTCGTTCTCGTAGCGTAGCATCGAGTTGAGTCTGAGTCGAAAGAAAATAAATATTGCAAAGTGCTGCACGTCAAGACGTTGCTGCACTCATAAATCTTCGGCAGTAGCAGCCACCACTGGCACTCACAAAAATATGTCCAATCGTACCTCGTCTCGCTTCAAAACGTGTGTTCGTCCGTCGAGAAGAGAGAGGAGAGTCCAGTGTGCCTGCCATGCCTCACATAAATCAAAATATTTTATTGGTAATATACATGTCAAACATAAAATAACCCATCAAAATGATTTGCTCTCGGGTTCTGTACCGAGAGTAGTGCCACTTCCACCGCACTCTCCCGCCTAATGTATTACGTTGGGGATTAAGTTTGGATGCGGCGAGGAATCTAGGCCATCATCGCGTGGGGCTGGGATTGGCAAGCACACACTTTATCGGCTTGACCCGGTTTAGGGCCCTGGCTTTCACGGTGCTGGGTTGGGAGGCAGGTCTGGCTCGTTCTGGTTTTCTTATGCCCTCTTTGACCTCAGACCTGTTTTAAAGTAAGGAATATTTCTTTCATTTTTATTTTTTAAAAATTTTATTCGTCAATTTTCTGTAAAAATTCTGGAAATCCACATTCCAGGGACGATAGTCAGGGGAGTTTAGGTTGAGCTAATCGGAAGAAGGACGCGTCTTCCTCTCTCCAGGGGTCCACGTCCTTGAGAAACTGCCCTCACGATCTTTTAAGGGCATTTGTAGGTCCGTTAAATTGCAAGAGATTATTTTGGGGTTTTTAATGAAAAGAAAATTTTAAGCTTCTAATTTTTCTAAGAAGTACTGTTTTTGAGCCAGGCTTTTTGACAAGAGGTCCTCATAGAACCCCTTTAAGGAGCAATAGAAAATTTAATTCTTCGCCTAAAAAACTTCTCTGGCTCCTGAAGGGAAGATTCCAACTCCGAAAGATCTTTGGCGTAAGGCAACCTATGACCATTCCTTTCGCAGTTTTTGAGCAGTGGGCTCTTCTTTGAACAGTAAAGGGCCAGTTGGGTGAGCCTGAATCCTGGAAGATACCATGAAAAGCCCCCCTGAAGCCCCGCCACTGATCCATCATCTTCCTCCGCAATCGCTTCTAGGCGTGTCTGGGTGAAGTGAAAAGTTTTCTTGACATGTGCGCTGGAAATGGATCAATATGTTTGATTTGGTCAATCAGACGTCCACATGTAGGAGAATCCAGGAGACGTGTGATGCATTTTTATATTTTCCAGCACACCTCCCCCTCCCATCTTCACCCCTTCCCACTCTCGGACGGACGGCTTTCTTCTCTCAATCATGCTTTCTTCCACTCATAGATGCACACACATGTGAGTTTGCAATGTGTGATTGAAATTTTCTTTTCCCCACCACCCCTTTCCCCCTGCCTCCTTCCACATATGACCCCTCCAGGTCCATCTCGTCCTCGCCAGGTCCGTGTGTGTGCAACCTTCTTCCTGCTCCACATGCTGCTGCTGCTGCTGCTGGATTGAAGAAAGACAAGCAGGAGGAAAATGTCAATATTTCAAACGATGTAAATTGAAATATGTCTTGATGGATGGAGAGCAGAGAAAAGGATGTGAAACGTGTGCGAGTGTGTCTTCTTCCGCCGTCGTCGCTCGTCCTCGTTGTTGCGAGAGAAATGATTTGAGCAGGTCGGAAAGTATGAAATGACCTGAGTCATATGAGATGATGGCGTGGCGTGGCAGGAGCAGAGGAGCGCCGAGAGACTGGAAAAAGTATGATAAAGGAATTTTGCATTTGCTAAGGTTGATTTATGGATCCCGGAGATTTAGATATTTGAATGGGTATACGTCCATATTAGATGTGATTCGGGCATGTGAGCGAGACGGTGCGGAGAAATCTGTTGCCGATTGATGAGGAAGATTTTGGCTGGGACCAAAAGAAACAATAAAATGACCTGCAATATTTCAACAAATGTGTCCATCAATAATTTTTTTCCGATTCCGACGGACGATTGTGAGAGTGGACTATTGTGTGGACGAGTGAGGTGTGGGAGGGGAGACGAAGAGGAATTTCAAATTTGCCCGGTGACAGAAAGACTAAGCAGTAAAGTAGATTTCGGATCATCGCAGCCGGGACGAGGGAGGACACGGAGGCATAAATCCTCGAATATAAATTTTCTTTCAATTTTTCATCTCAACGACCATCACTTTGGGGTGAAACGAAAAACTTAATTTAAAGGTTTATGGTCAAAATTTTGTATGAGGTTTTTTAGTTTACTTATCTGACTTTCAAACAAACTACAGTTTATCTTTTTTCTGTGGTTTGTCTTAAAGAAGTTAGGGCTGATTAAAGGAAGAAAATCGTGAGCAAAAACATTTTTTTGAAAGGACCTATATCCTTCCCCTTAGGTGATAGGGTCAAAGTGCAGTTCCATGATTTGCTAGTTTAGGTACCAGCTACAACATATTTAAATTTTAAGATACTTCCTTCTTGGGATAGGTTAGAGGAGAGGCAAGTGTGGGTCCAAAATTTTAATGTTTTTCATTACTTTGAGAGAGAGGTCCTTAGGTCTTTAAGAAAATTTTTTTCAAGCCAATTTAATTCCTGTAGGTTTTAAAATGATAAAATATTTGTTATCAGACAGACAAAATTGTACAAAGAGACCAGCTCGTTTAACCCGAAATAATAAATTCATGAGCCGTTCCATCTGCAGAAGGCAATTGCTCATCGAAGCGGTCACTCGGGCCGTTTTCCAGGCGATTTTCTTTGTTTCATCGCAACAATTGGAACTCGTCATCTCACACGTCAACACAAATCAGAGAACGGGCGCTCTGTGGGCTGAGTGCGAAGTGAAATTACTTAATTAGAGTTGGTGTTGTTCGGTGTGGCGCCAAATAAGCAGCATCAGCTTACTATTGATTTAAAGCTTTTTTAAACAAATAACATCATCATCATCATCAACACATTCCATACAGACACATATTTGTATCAACAATTTAATGTGCAAGCTGTGCTTCTGTCATAATATTTACCTCTTCACTTCATATATATATAGCAGAGGCACACGGGCATAGAGCAATGTTTTTCGATGTTGTTTGCTGTTTATGTGCGCCAACATTTTTTACTCCGTACCTCTATGTGTGGAGATGTATTTATTCAACAAAAAATATGTAAAACAGATAATGTAGATGCGTGTGTATGTTTGTAAATTTATGCAGATTCGAGGTACGCTGGAATACTGGTAGCATCGCAGGGTAATGAATTTTAAATCTGCTTAAAACTCCTTAATTGGTCATCAGGGGATCTGACAGAGACGGAGCCTCACCTGTTTGGCGCCATTAACAGACAAACAGACACCTCGAGGACGTCTCATTAAGTGGGTCTCGGAGGTGGCTTTCCCTCCACTCGTGGAAAATTTTAATATCTTTAATCTTCAATATTTTAAATTTTTTTAAGTTGAGGTTTCTAGCTCTTCTTTAGCCTCATTTGACACCCAGAAATTTTCTTAAAAACCTTAAAAGTTTTTGAGCAAAATATTAGTTAATTAAAAATTCCAGTATCGCGAAAATTAATTTATAGTATTTTTCAATATATTTTGACAATTATAAAAAACCAAAACCTGAAAATTTGTGTGATGGTTTGTCACTAAATAAGGCACAATAATAATCAGGCTCTGAGATGATAAAAAACAAAATTTTAAACAGATAAATTTTGGCAATCAGTTTTTTGAAAATTTATTTCAGTTCAGGAGAAACAAATCAAAACGTCAGGACCATTTTTTGCAAGTCATCTTTTTGGTCCAAAACCAACCAGTTAACCCAGGTGCCTGACAAACAGACACCTCGAGGTCGGATTTGTTTGCGTCTCGTTAATCGCTGGGATAATTTATGCATTTTGCTGAACTCATCTGCGATTGAATTATTATTCAATTAGTTAATTTTGTGCTCGTCTCTTTTTGCCCCCAACACATTAGTGAAGTGCTGCAGCGGCGCCACCGAACCTCACCACTGCGACCTTACTTGAGCGCATTCAAATTAAATCGATTCCACGGACGAAGCGACCGCCCGACCGGCGTTTGAGGAGCGAGTTTAATATTAAATTGCCGATGATTGATGGGATGATTGATTGATTGATGAGGGGATGACAAGTAAAGACATTGCTCCGTCGCACGAGAATAGATATTGGACACACGAGGAGAGAGTTCAACGTCATACCTTTTCCTTTCCATCAAAATTGCACTGACGTCGATGTATGATTGATTTTATGCTAATGGGTTGAGTGATGTCTATCGGAGAGGCAGGGGATGGCGGAGGGACGTGCACCCTTATCGTTTTTGTTTCCGAAGCGTCGAATCAATAATGCCAGTTCGAAATTCACTTCATTATCGTCGGAGCACATCCGACGTCAATTACGCGCCAGTCTTCCCCGTTGACAAACCAAGTACGTGGCACTGCCGAAAGAGTCGAAAAGAGGAATAAATGTCCAATAAATTATTAATGTCTTTTTTTGTGGACTTTTTTATAATATTTTAATGTCTCCATAATAACATACGTGCATAATAATAAACAGTAATATAAATTTGATAACATGTCAATCGGATCGATTTTTGCCATTTTCGTGAAAACACATAAATAACGGAAATGTGCAAAATGTAAATAAAGTACACAGACTGATGTCATTTTCGTGACAGGCGGAGTCTTTGATACGACTTTCGTGCCCGCCAGACTCCATAAATAACTCCTTGGGTCGTAAAGCCTTTGTTTTTCGGGTTTATGGGGGTCATGAGGTGCCTTCCTGTCGGTTTGAACCGGGTCGAGGGCAGAGGCGGCCTTGTTTTGTTAGAAGTCAGTTTGCTGGGGTCCTCTTTGAGGTTAATTGGACCTCTCGAGGCAGCTATATTCAGTTTAAGCCCCAAAATCTCGAGCTTGGACTCGAATTTCTTTAAAAAATCTCTTAGGGCTCGTTCAAATATTACGTCACGGTAAAAATCGAGATTTTAGAACCCTCCTCCCTCCCCGTTGGCCTGGTTTGTTTCATACACTTGTACTTGAATTTATACCGGGTGTCACTCCCCCCCCCCCCCCCCCCCTAGGACCATGACGTAATATTTAAATAGGGCCTAAACTGCCCCTTAAGCTTGGGCCAGAAGCTTTGAGGATGAGGTGAATATTTAAAAGCAATAAGGAAGGGATTGAAAGGGGGAAACCCGCCTGTAAGAGCTTGAAATGGTTTATTTTTGTTTAAATTTTAGAGTCTTAAAAATGGTATTGTTAAAAATAAAGTTTCAGAAGTCGGAGTAAAAATTTAAATCCTACTAATGTCTCAGAGTCTTAAAAATCGGAAGGAGAAGCTAAGTCTTAATCTTCCTTTTAATTCCAAAATCAATCTGGACACCCAATCTTCAAAAGAACTCAGTTGAAACGAACCCCCCCCCCCGCTCAAACTGCCTCTGAACGCCCCTGGCCGAAAGCAACTAGTGATTCAATAAGTTCTGACGGCACACAGAAACGAAGGTGCCCTGAGGGCTGCCGTCACAAAGAAGCGTGTGTGAGCATGCAAATACGCAGTAGCTCTGTAATAGGGATCAAAGGAGCAAATTGCAAGTGACACTTTTTTATGAAAATCCCCATCGTCGTCGGGGTTGGTGCTTGGGCAAAGCAAAGTGATGGACAACACGCAACGTAGGAAGTTGTCGCAAGAGTCCGCAAAATCGCCGCCCGAGCGGTGGCCAGATGTAGTCTGAGACTGACGTGTGTGCCGGTTAATTTTATTACCGCCACCGCCATTAACGGGGAAGGTCGAGCTCCCGCTGAAAAGTGTCGGTCTTGAGATATCCTACGAGCAACCAGCGACGTGTGTGTGACGGGAGGCATTATTAAATTCAAATTCACTTTACAGTCACTTTGCTCCTGCTCAGGACGACTAAGGACATGACACATGAAAATTTTCTTGCTCCGTCGTCGTTCAAATAAGTGACTTGGATGGCCAGTGGACACATTTTATTTATTAGTAGTGAAGTGAACACTGACATTGGCAGAGAGTCGGAGAGGAAAGAGGTAGAGGAACATGTGTCAGAGCAATTCATGTCCTGCTCCGGTCAACATTTTCTTCCGAGTGCAAATGCAGGCCTTCTCCCGGCTCCTCATTCTCCCGAAATGTCCGAAATGTCCAAACGTCATTGTCAAACATGCGAGAGAGACCGGCAAGGTGTACAAACATAAACACACAATGATAATTTCAGGACGAGGACTGCAGCTACCTTTGAAGCTCCCCTTTCTCAGACCGCCCGACTTGCATTGTCGTCGATATGCTGATGTCCGCCTCTTTGGGCGAAAGTATCGGGCAGCCTGTGTTGTTTTTGAATTTAAAATTAATTGTTTCGTTTAATCCTCCCAGATTTGCATGCGTTTCTTTGTCGAATGCTAGGGCGTCGTGTCTCGGTGCGTTTCTGCATGTCAATTACTGTGAACTGCCCCAGTGTTTGTCGACTTTGCAGGCCGTCTGTCCCGAACCCGGCAGTGTTTTGCGTTTCTGCCTTTCTGGGAACCGGCGAAGTGATTTCTCGAGACTCACAAGCTCTTTTTAGTACCCATTTGAGGTGTTAGAACTTCAAATGAGCCAGTAGATAATGACCCACAGTAGAGTTGTTGTTAATTCCCAGAAAATGTTGTGTTTCAGGAAGCATAGGTTTTTCCTAGATTTTCCAATTCTCCAGAAAGCTCTTGTGTAAAAGAACTTGAATGATATTCCTACACCCACCCCGTTTTGTTTGTATATGGCCACCTACAAACATGAATTTTTCCAGAGTTTTTGAGAAAATTTCAAAAAAAACTAAATATGCAGTCTTGTGTCATATTTAATTACAGTTAAGAAAAACCTAAAGTTAAATTAAATTCTTAACGTTAAAAGTGATTTTAAAAATAAAAACCAAAAAATGGCCCCTCCACCTGTTCACCTCCACCAGCACTCTTTTCGCCCAAGGCAGAATAAATACTTGAGTTTTTGCTTGAAAACTTTTAGGGGGCATCAAATATGACTAAGTGAAATCAAAATTCAGGAAGGTTTTAGGAATCAACATTTTAATTAAAAAGTTTGAGGTAAGATAAAAGACCATAAGGCACTTTTCTTCGATTTTAACCTAAGTATAAAAAAATTAGTTGTGACTGAACGGAGAGTACTTCAATAAAGGTTTCAACCCGTAGAATAGGCTCTAAAATTCTTATGAGAGCCCCCCTGGACTGTTCTTTCTCAAAACCTCGAGATTTGAGTCAAAAGTAGTGGAGATGGATTCATTGACTCATCCTTCCACGCCTCATTTTGATAAAATTTTCAGACTCAGAAAGAAAAGAAAGTTTCCCACCTTCTCATTTCTCAAGGAAAAGCTGCAGAGTTAAATATCTCCAAAGAAGTTGACCCTCCTTCCTCCTGATTTCTCCTCGTTAGTCAGTGACAGCGGAACAATGCGCACGACATCGACATGACGACCCTCTTCTGTCTGCAATACTTACTGCAATAAATCAAGTCGACACGAAAAATCAATTAAGACGACCGAATCGCCTAAAACAATTGATCATGTATGCAAATATCGCAAATCGTTTGATGCGTTTCGTGCGGAATATTTCGATTAATTAAAAGTTGCGCCTTTGCCTTTTCGCGTTTTTCGTTTTGTACTAATTAAGCGTGTTGCTGTGTCGCAAAACTGCCTCGACAAAGAGCGCATTGACGTGCTGCTTGAGAAAGAAATCGTGTGCGGCCAGTGTCGACTGTCGAGAGTGCGGAGAGGAAGGCCAGGTCGGGAACAACATATACGACACAAAGAAAAGTGCAGCAAAACTCTGACGATGCGATGGAGGAGAGGATGAGAAAAATAATGAAGCATGAGAGAAAAATAACCTCCTGTCCTAAAAGTTTTAGCTTGACTTGACAATCGATTGATGGCTGTCGCATTCGCTCTGCCACAGACACGACTCCAGCGTACAGCCTCTCCACCCCACCATGCGCCCCCTGCACTCTCCGGAATCGCAGACCTTGTCGCCAGCCAGGGCATAAATTGATGTGTCAAAAGAAAATTTCATTCCATGTACGAGCGAGCGACTACGTACGAGAACGTGAGCCTGTCGATGTGACGAAGGAAACCGAGCAGCCTCCCGACCCACCCCAAGGAGTGGAGTCATTCGCACACTCGGCTCGCCACCCTCTTCTACTCCAATTGTCTTGGACATGCAAGACATTTCTGCATCATTTTTATCCGTCATTCGGGGAAATTTCGGGAGACTTTCTTCGGCCCCAGATGCAGCGAAGAAAGGAGGAGGGAGGGGGGGGGGATTGTTGTGCAGTTGACGAGATGTTGATGCTGGAATTGGAAAACAAACATTTGCACAAGCAATAACCTCGTCAATCAGGGATTTGAGAAAACTTCTCCGCCTGCCTCGGTCTGATTGGGATACTTATGGATTCCTTGAACTCTGGGTTTGCTCTCCGCCTGATTGGATTCCTGCACTCTGTCGCTTTCTCGCTTGTCCGGGACGTCCGTCAAACACCAACACGATATTCTGCTCACACATCCTGAATAATCAAACACAATCAAAAAGTTTGCACTTGATCCACGTCATGTCACCATAATTAGCTCCTCAGCTTCCATTTGTTTTATTTCCATTATTCCCGAATCATTCGTTCCCCGCTTTGTTCCCGTTTTCTTCGCTTCTTTGGTGGCAATGGCAGGCATGAGACATACATAATCTTGAATTACCCTAAATATGATAGACTAGATGTCACAAACTCCATCATTTTCAGCCATATCTTAAGTAAGCAAACTATGATGCGGCTTCTGCCACTGTCGCTGGCTCCCATCGGCGTAACTGGGAGGGTTGCAGCTAACTCTACAACTCATGAAAAACGATCAAAATTTATTCTTGAAAATTCCTTTAAATTTGCAATTTTCACCAGTTTTTCATTATGTTAAGTTCGAAAACAATTTTAATGATTTTTGAATTACACCCAAAATGTTTTTGAATTTTGAAAATTTACATAAAGCATAACTTATTTCAATTACAATTTTTACTAAGTTTCTTAAATACTCTCATTGAGCTCACTACTCTGATAGCTCGTAAACTTAATTGCGAATCGACCTTCTTGGAGCTCCAACAATTTTTTTAGGAACTAATTTGAGCCCCAAAACCACACTATGAGTGTCCAAGTCGTTCATAACATTTTTAAATTTATTTTGTTCTCGAAGGTCGTTTTGTTCTACAGAAATATTCGACCAAGGTTTTTTCGGAATCAACATTTGGACAAATCTATTACATAAAAATGTGAGGGATCCAAGACTGAAGACTGTGGTTCATTAAATGTTGTCGTGGGGGGTTCCAAAGAAATCTTTGGTATTAGTTTTAACAAAAATTCATCATCAGGAAATCGTAGGAGAATCAAGCTAGGAGACCGGAAGAGTTACGTCCCTGAGAGATCCTACGAAGGCTCGTGTGTGCGGTGCGGAGAAAAATAAGGCGAAGAATGAGAATTGTGCGACACTACACACACGCGAGAGCGGCATTAAAGCTAGAGAATAACACAATTTTCCTATTTTCTGAATGACTGACATCTTGACATTCCTGTCTGCGACAGTTTCATGTGTCAGTTACAGATCTCACTACTTTGCGACATGCGACATTTCTCCGCTTTTCTTATGCCTTTTCCTTTCTCTGCTCCGCATTTCCATCATCCACACGCCCGCTTCCCTTTACTTTTGATTGATGGCTCATTTCAAAGTTTGCACCCACTCCTCCCACAAGCCATCCCCGCATCACGACCAGCGGAATTGATTCAACTATCAAGTTGATAAATGTTGTTATTGCATTATCATTAATCGTGTATCAGCACATAATTATCAATGCACATTGGCGGTGATACGAGCACCCCAAATTAATGTCACCATTCCTGGAATTAACATTGGCACAGCAACAACACCGGCAGAAGCAGAAGCGGAGGCAAAAAATGGAAAACATGGCGATGGAAAAATGCATCATCGGGTGTGAGAAAAATGGAGACAAAACGTGTGCGTGATATATTAAATGAACATTTATTTGAATGATGCTAATTAATCGTCATAATTATATCTCATTAAAAAATTTCGGATTGCGCGTGATGTGTTTGGAGGTGCACATCACGTGTTCCTGTCCCGGGTGGGTGGTGGTGGGGGACATGACAGGGAACAAGCTGGTGCGATGAGGTGACGAGGCCATGCTTTGTTTCGCTAATTACTTGAAAAACTTTCAGAAAACTTCAAAATCTTTAACCCTTCAAATGGAAAGAGGTCAAAAATTATAAAAAAAAAGAAAACTTTTCCTTCAATCCTAAATTTATCCGTCCCAAATTTCAGAAATGAAAAAGTAGGTGCTCAAGCTTTTATTTACAGCAAATTTATAATATAAGAAAGGGGTTAATAGGGTGATGCTTATGTATCCCAAAATTTTAATGAGCCTTAATCTATTTGTCCTAAACCTACGTATGTTTTGACCCCTAGAAACAGCCACCAAGAGATGAGCCTTCGGACTTAAGTACTTTGGGAGATCCAGTCGTCTCAAATCCAAACTTCCACGAAAATTGGCTGAAAATTTTGCTCTGTCTGTCCACTCCATAAAAAGAGCGACCGACCTGAAAAATTTCCATGCTCGAAGCACACGACCCTTTTGTTCAGGGCTCAGCGTTCAAGTGCATTCGAATACGAGGAAGTGTTTCCTTGTTCCGTAATGAAAGGGTAAATCGAATTCTGTTGCCACTCACAATCAAACTGCATTTTTCTTGCACTGAAATATCCATGAAGTACACGTATTTATGAATTTCACCGATGAATTTTTCATTTCACTCAACACTGTATGTAAAAAAGTGACCAGAGGTTTCGAGGGTCTTTAGTTAAGTGTTGAAAATTGAACCAATCAGACATGGTTAGACACTCAATGGAGGTCTGGAGGGTAAACCACGTGACCAAAGTGGTTTCAGGAGCTATTGAATTCGAAAATCCTATTTTGGCGCTTGCATTTGAATATCTCAACTGGCTCTTGAACCTTTTCATCTTGTTGAAATTGCTGCTGGACTTCTGGAAGCTTTTTTCAAAAAAACATTTCAACGTTATCATCTGCAAAATTTTGAAGAAACTTTGGAGGAACATAAGGAGAGAATAAAGCTCGTAATCGGGAACGCCATCCGAAGAAGGGACCTAAGATTCATTTGAAATATTGAAACTAATTGTCTATGTTAACATATTATCTGAGACAGAACTAAATAAACACCTATAACAAATAAAGCATGAATTTTAATTCGATTGCCATTCCACACTCAAGTTGATCTTCATGTCTATCGTAATTTTTTATCATGTCACGATAGAAATACGTTTTGGCACTCCTTCTCTTTGGCCCAGTTTATTTTTTAGTACCTCTCTTGGATGACCAGGGGGTCAACTAAAGGAACAGCAATGGTTAAAACTCAAAAATCCTATCTACGCTACTGATTTGACTCAGTGTTACTAGTACAAGTAACCGACTGGAAGCTTCGAGGTTGCAGCCACGTAAGGTTGGGAAGTTTTCCAGCCTATGCGTACGACTAGCCTGTTATTTGGTGGCCGATGGATCATGCACTTCTTTTCAATAATGAATAGGTAAAAAATCAATCCTGCTGACGCTTGCAACATGTTGTATTTTTCTCGCACAAAATACCCATAAAATGTATGAGCTCTATTGGTTGACATTTCACCTATGAATATTTTATTTCGTGGATTAAAAAGTCCAGGAGCTTCGAGGCTCCTCAGTTCAGCGTCGGAAACCAAACCAATCAGACATGGTTCGCCACTTGGAGTCGATCTGGAATATTTTCCACGTCAGCAAAATCATTTTCGGAGTCATCTTACTCGAAAATCGTCGGAAGGCGCGAGCTCAAAAACTTCTCAAGTGCTTTTTCAACATCTGTCTCTATCTCAACATCATATCTATCCTTCTGGCCTTCAGTCGAAGTCCCGATATTTCTGGAAAAATATACTACGGGATCTTAGCAAGCATTTTTATTTGTTTACTACCTATGCTGCTCTTCTTCTTCAAAAACCTGGATACTTTGGAAAACGGACTAACTTGGTGTGAGGATCTGCATGTCAGGAGCATTGGAACTCCAGAAGCTTTAGAAAAGTGCAAGAAAACCACCACTCGAGCCTTCGTTATCTGGTGCTGTATCTATCCAATCAGCGTTACTGTCATCTTGTTTATCCAAACTATAACTTTAAGTATCTGGAAAGGAGACATAGTTTCGCCACTCTTCATCCCAGCGCCATTTGGAACTTCCTTTGATAAAGTTTTGTTCATAGTATTTCTCATAGGAGGAGCCTTTCCTCAAGCTCTTGTAGTTGGTCTTATTTTAAGCTATACTACTCTCATGTTCTTACACTTGAAGCTTGTCTTGAAGCAACAGATGATCATCGTAAGGACTCTCACCCCTGAAATGTCTCCTCGTGACTTTTCGGTCAACATCAAACGAATAGTCGATCTCCACTGCGAAGTTATCGAAAACCAGGAGAAGCTCAACAAATTTCTCTCTCCTATTATGTTGGGCTTGGAAGTTGTTTTGTTCTCAGCCGGACTCATCGTATGGATTGTGGTATTTTTCCTCAGAGACCTCTTTATGCTGGCGATCAATATCTCTCAAGCATTTAACGTCTACTTTCTACCTTGTGTGCTGAATGAAAGCCTCTCCGATACCTTTGATGAACTCAGTGACACAATCTATGACATTGACTGGTATCGCATGACCCCCAAGCAACGGAAAGATCTCCTACTTATCATGATCATGGCTGACCGGAAAAACCTTCTGCGATGTGGGCCTTTTTATGTCATCAACTACGAAGCTCTCACGAATTTCCTGAACCGCATTTACAATTACGGACTCATCATAAATGCTTTTATGGACCCTTCTAGCTTTCATTTGTAAACCAATCAAATAACATAAGCACTAGATATCCTAAATTTATTTTTAAAAATGTAAGAACAATGATTACACACTTCATGATGAGGTTTGTTAGTCAGCACATTGAATGTCACAAAGCCCAAATTTAATAGAACATAAATGTTTAATTGTCTATTTCTAACCTGTAAATAATATTACTCAAGAAGCACTAAATGTATAAAGCTGTAAATAAAAGCTTAGAGCACCAAGTTTCTTTTACTTCCCAAACCCCAAAATCCAGACAAACAAATCAATCAAAATCCAGCTGCATCCATTTGGACCTTGCAGAACCACTTAGTGTTGCTGTAAATTGGCCCAAACAGAGCGTGCCGATGTGCACCAAGAATATCACTTTACCTATCATCATCACTCAGGGATCCCTGTCGTCCTCTGCCTATTCCATATCCTCTTCGCCACACATTCAAAAAGTCAGCACTTCATACCATGCAACGTAAACATTTAAAAGTGATGAACATTAAATGCCAGACTATAAACAGAGAGTGAGACTAAGCCTCTTATGCACACATCATTCACTCGGTGCTGCGTACATGAGCCTCACAGGATCCCTCTGCCTGGCTCCGGAGTAGCAGTATATGATGATTTGCAATTGCTCCATGATGACGACGACGAGTCAAACCGATGGTGTAACGATGCGATAGAGCAACAGCATATCACTTGTAAAGTTATTAAATATGCATAAGATCCGATGAGGGTTGTGTGGGGCGAGAGCAAACACAAATAAACCTAATGAATGCAGTGAGGCTGCAGTGGGGAGGGGAGCTAATTGGTGCAAATTTGGGATCATCAAAACTAACGCAAGCTTTTCTGTTTCTTTCAGGTAAGCGCAGAACACCTTGAACCCGTGAGTAATTCGTCTCTATCGCGCGAGAAACATGTAGACTTGTTCGGTTTCCGGGATTTCAGCTTCCCGGGAATCGGAAAAATTTGTGAATACCTAGGACCTGACCCCAATCCTTACTAAGTAAAAGCATTTTCATCTCTTATTACCTTCTGTTATGAAATAACTTTTGACTATCTGATTAAATGAAAAATTGTCTATTGCCGGCAGACGGGATACAAGCTCCTCTAATGACGCAATTTTTGATTGAGTTAAAGATGGTTTCATTCTCTTATTTGCCTGAATGCCTCTTCAGATTTTGCTTATCCTTGATACAGATTTTCTACAACGCAAGCTATTTTAATATGATATTTTTAAAACGACACCGAGAAACAAAAAATTTACCTAAAAAATCAGATTATACCAGATATACCAGAATGACTTGCATAAATCAGATGTTCTAATGAAAAATGGAATCAGTCCATGTTAGTGACATGTCCGTTATTTTACAACAGCTACATCAATTTCAAAAAATGTTCGTTAAAAGTTTTACTTAAATTAAAAACCGACAATTAAGATGGAAACTTAAATTTAATTAAATTTCCCGGGAATCAGTAATGTCAAAAATGGCTCATTTCCCGGGAAATTCCCCGACTCGGTAATTCCCGAAAACAACTCTAGAAACAAGCCTTTCCGAGCGATCTGACAGCCACTAAAATGTCGCTTGTGTGGGGTGATGAAATAAGAGTGCGAGCAGACGCTAAAAACAACAAGTTCCCTCTCCTTTCCGTGCTGCTGCTGCTGCAGAGTCTCTTTGTGCAGGAACTGAAACAAGCAAGCTCACTCACCGGGACAGGAGACGCAAAACAAACACAGCTTTGAATGTGTAAAAGAAACGTCTCAGTTGTCATTTTAATAGATTTTTGCGATAATAATATGAAGTCGAATGAATCGGAATGAAATGCAGAGTAGAGCAGGCAGGTATGTGAGTGGAGGTAAAAGAAAGACACGACTGCGACTGCGACGAAAAACAGGCAAGCGAGTGAGCGGAGAACATAGCTGATGTTGAATCAAAATGGGTGCCTGGAGGAATGTCGAGCAAGTCTTAAATTATTTAAAAGCCAATCAGAGAGATAAAAGCGTTACATTTTTTTTTTTTCAAAAAGAACATACTCGAAACGTCGTGGACGGAGGCAGCAATCGAGCAAGCCACGGCAGCGACCCGATGATGATGCGACGACAACACACACATCGACTGCTGGCTGCATCGCGCGCGTCTGTCGTCACAACATTAAAGAGAGTGTTGCTTTATCTTGTCACTTTGCAAAGCGCTGACTCTGCCTTGACTGGCCTTTTTTGCGCCAGCTCAGTACCTCGTCGCGGAGCCATCGTGTACCTCTCAAATCTATTTGATGGCCCTCGAGGGCGGAGGCTAAGACTTCCTAGATCTTTAGGGGGAGAATTCTGTACGGGAGGTTTAAGGGGGTCCCTGACTAAACTCAGAGTACAGACCTTGAATGAGTCAGCCAAGATTTTTTTAAAGAGGATTTGTTGAAATTTTATGGAGACTGTATAGTAGATGCTAGGACCCTTAAAAGTTATTCATGGATCTCATCTCCTTAAGTTGTTAATTTTTGGAATCTCTTCATGACCCCCAGAGCTCCCTGGTTGGGTTTAAAACGGCTTTCTGAGACTCAATGTGGGATTTCCAGAAATTTCTAGAACAAATTTTTATTTTCTCTTTCGGATTCAACTGAACTGTCCACAACTGACCGATTTTGCCACCATCTAAAAGTTCCAAGATGCTTTCCTGAGAAGCTACAGGACTCAAAACCCAACTTGAAGCCCCAAATTCCGAAAAAGTTACGAAAAGTCCCCCACAAGCCCCAAGGAAACTCGAGCTTCTGCCCAAACTCTCGACCGTTTGCCGTTTTTACTGCACTTTTCCTCTTTTTGTGTGTTTTGTTTTTGTATCTCATCGTCGTTGTCGATGTCTATAGTTAACTTATTTATGTACATAATAATGTATTGAAAATTCAATACCTCCAATACATATTTTATAAATATGTGCAGCAGTTGCTGATGTCGATGTTATTGTTGTTGTAAAATGTGTGCAACAAACGAAACTATCAATTGACATGTTTTAAAGCCTTATTACCATTTTCGCCCATTTTGAATTTTAAATTACGTGTGTATAAACATTGTGTTTTGTGACGCTTTCGCAAGCAAGTGGCCGTGTCTTGTGCATCAAGATTATTCACCTGTCAAAGAAGCAGCCAAGTAGGTATAAGTTGGAACGAGGAGTATGTACGAAGGAGAGGAGAGAAAAATGAAGCAGTTGGGTAACAATAATTACAAGATTCATGTATGTCTGATGATTTATTGGTAGCTAGCGAGATGGGAGGAGCTGATCAGAGAGCGTAAACCAGTTTTGAGAAAAATTGCTTTTTAGACGATTAGATTTAATCTCATTATTAAAACGAATATCATTGAGGCTGGCTGCTGTGTGTCATGAGGCGAACGATAAAGACGGAGAGGCAGCTACGAACAACTTTATTATTATTGGTCGAGTCCCAATTAATCAAATAAACCTGCTTAATTATGTTGATTTAGGGCCCATTTGACCATTTTGTATCGCTGACTGATGCTACGACTCGACGTTTATAAGCATGGCGACGGATCTCCGCGTCTTTTACCCGTTTACTTAAATAAACATCCCTCAATATAATTTTTAGAAATTTCAAAAACAAAAGTTAGTACCAAAAATCGAAAAACAAATTTTTACTTGAGAAAAATTAACACAACTCTACTAAACTAGGAATTGTTAATTTAACACCAAATGATAAAATTTGAGAATTGTTTAGTTTAAAAAAAAATATATATATATATATATATATATATATATATATATATAATTTATAGTTGGCCACGAGTTGACTAAAACGTTCATGTTCATTCCAAGAGAAACGATTCAAAAAGATGACAAATTTTTAAAAAACTACACAAGCAATTTTTGTTTAGGAAAATTATCAAACTATCAAACTAATTTTTCCGGCACTATCCTCTTTGAGGCCTTCAAACCAACTAAAAAATTTGGACCAAAAAATTTGGACTTATTTTTCCCTAAATTTTTAAGCAACTTGTAAAACTTCTGAATTTAAATTCCTTTGACCCCTTTAACACAGCCAGCCGGGCTTTATCCCGCGACGACCATCATTACGTTAATTAGATTGACTTTTTTCCGTTTTTACATCGCAAACCTGACATGCTCCTGTCAAATTAAATCCTCCAAATTGTATTATAATTCAAAAGCTGACTGGCCCATGTGCGTCGACATCCATCACAAGCCGTAAAAGCGGACATACGCAAATTGTAAAAACACAACCGCAATTTCCTCATCTCATCCACCGTCGCGTCGTGTCATCCCCGCGCGTACAAAAAAACCCCCTTTGATGGTCCAACCACCACCACTACTACTCATTTCATTAATTGCAAGACACTGACAGCTTCCATCACATTGCCGCTAGCACACACAGAGACCGAATGTACCATTGACAATGTGTCACCAGCGAAAAAGCATCGCAACGTAATTACACAACCACGATGATGATGATGTGCCAGAGGACGTT
The DNA here is from genome assembly GCA_963930915.1 of Forcipomyia taiwana. Taxonomy (NCBI): domain Eukaryota; kingdom Metazoa; phylum Arthropoda; class Insecta; order Diptera; family Ceratopogonidae; genus Forcipomyia; species Forcipomyia taiwana. The sequence continues at coordinate 1,902,880 of CAWVOI010000110.1, read as the reverse complement.
CGCGAGCGACAATGATGAACAAATAATTTTTAAAAATTAGTCTGTAACTCATGATTAATCAACGCTTTGGGAATTTTCGCTGGCACATCATGGGCGGATGGTCACAATGAGCGCCTGGCACGGCCAACATTGATTTGACATGACAAGATTTCAGCTGGGTGGAACACGGGCTGTGACTGCTAGCAGCGTATTTGTGTCTGTCTGTCTAACCTTGATTGTTGAGAGAGAATGGTTTGAACTCCCAAGAGCTTTTTTTTGCGATTTTGCGTAAAACAGGTCATAGAGCTTTTTAGACTAGAGCTCGTAAAATTTCATTGAGACCTCCTCTAGGTAATGGTTCTCTAATGAACGAAAGGTACGAGAAAGACTAGGGACTGGTAGATTTTTGTTAGACGTTGACCTGCTCTAGGCTATAATTTTCGATGTGGGAGTTCTCAAGATTTTTTTTGCAAATAGCAGTAACATTCATAAAACTAAATTCTGCAAGGTTTTCATAGTAGAGTCAGCAATGTCTCTCCGGTTGTTCACCCCCTCTAGTTTATAGTTCTCTATAAAAAATCTCTAAGAAATTTTATTTTGACAACGAGCTCCTAAAGTTCACCTTCTCTAGGCTGCAATTCTCTATGAGACTACCAAGCAAAATCCAGTCTAGACTCTGGAGCTTGTAAAGTAACTTTGAAAGAGATATAACGAAGAATTTGGCCAACTCAAGACAAATACGAAAAGTGTACATGGTCATTTTTGAGCCCCCTCTAGGCTGTAAAATTCCCTCCCCCTTAATTTATACCTGCTCCACTCCCTCCCTCTAATCAGGCTCTCATCGGCTTCCTTGTCTTCCACATCAAACTTCATGCCTTTTTGTGCGTGCCGGCCGTCCTTTTGTGTTGTGTGTCTTCCGCCCCTATGATTTAAAATAAATTTCCTTGCCTTTTCATGTCCTGAAAATGCCCACAGTCCGGCTTGGATGGCGTAAGAAAAAATGAGATCACAGCTCGAATCCTTGGTTTTAGCGTTTTGGACGAGAGAGAGAGACAAGAGCAACAAAACAAATACGAGAAAATTCCGGGAGCTGAGAAAAAAGTCAATGGAAAATTTAATTAAGTCTCATGTCTCTCCGTGATCCGACATCGCAGTATGTGAGCTTGTATGTCCATTGTGTGACAATAGAAAGACGTCTGACAAGTTTCTGACGATGTAGAGCTGCCGGGCGATGATGACTACTGCCACTGCCTCGTGCGACGACGACGACGACAACGCTGTGTGTGGAACACAAAGAAGAAGGTTTTGGGGAATGCGGAAGGAGGTTGCAGTTGGCTATCGCAAGATGAGATAAAATCGTCTTTTTATGCCCCCGTTCCATCGGATGTTCGTCAGAAAACGTTGACAATATTTGCTTGTCAGTCACTCGGTCGATAGCTGTCTCGTCCACTCATCCTTCCGCCCCGTCTCCATCCCTAACGGAGTGACTCCGTCTTAATGAGTTTTCAGTCCCATTCTGCCGTCTCGGGACAAATTAGAAATGCAGAAAATTAAATTAGTCCGGAGTCGGGAGCTGTAAAATGTGAATCAAAAGATCGTCAAAAATTTAACGACATCTCGAGAGGTCGCCATAAATAACCAATCGAGCATTCGTAAGCCACGTAATAAGGCTGATCAGTTGAGGGCAGTAAACAAGACGCGGCTCAATAAAAGACGGTTGCCGAAGAAGTGACCAAATTGGTGTAAAATTATGGCTATAAAATATTTTATTGAAAGCTACTGGATTGATGTTTATGCATACAAAAGGTTACACATAAACGTATCTCGTGAAGCGAACGGACGAGACGTCTCTGATTAAAGTCGTAAAAAATTGATTTCATTGAGGAGAAATTTCGAGCCAGTCTCTTTGAAGTGCCGCCTTGAGCCTGAGAGTAAGCGGCTTCCGAGGTAAGAGGCTTGCCTTGCGTCACCCAGCTTAACTTGACTCTTTTAAGGATACTTGTTGCACATTTTTGCAATAAGTTTCAAGACCGACTTGGGGTTCTGGTGCTTTGATTGACCCGAAAAGGTTAGAGAGATCCTCTGTATTGGTGGAAAAATAGCCTCTTTTTCACCTTTTAGGTCATATCAAGCTACCCCAAGAGGTAACTTTTCCTCGTCTTTTTTCGATATTTTCGAATCAAGAGTATAAAAGGAGGGAAAAGGCACATGAAAAGGGCCCCAATTTGGGAGCTAGGTGATCATTAAAAATTTTGAGAATCAATTCAAAAATTTTTATTTAATGATATTACACTTATTTCGTTAAAAATTGTGTGTCAATTTTAAGCAACTTCGTTCTGTCATGTGACATATGAATTGGGAGAAAGCTGACAAACATTGAGGAAGCTTCTTAATGACCATTGACCACTTACACGATCCGAAGTAGGAGAGTTTGGGATCACGTAAAAATCCCAAGATCTTTACCATTTCTAGATTTCCCAAGATTGTACAAATTTATGCTTTTGAAAAAATGGTCTCTGAAAAAACCTCTTCCTAAGGAACTTAGTATTTTTATTGATTTGTGAATTTATTTTTTAAATCTTGGGTTATTTTACTGTCGTAAGGAAAGTTATATGCAAAGCTGTAGTATACTTATCTTTTATCTCTCAGCAAAGGCCACAACTTCCATCCACCTGAATTTTAAAATATTTAAAGTTTCCAAATGTAACTCGAACAGCAAATTTTCAATATCTTTTTGGTTCTCTTGTAGATCATGCCTAGCTTTTAGCTAAAATTCTTATTTCGTAACCTTATGTTTTTAGATCCTATAACGTTCTTAGACAAGTAAAAAACTTTTCTTTAGGAATATTTTATTAAAAATAGAAAAAAAATCAAGCAAAAATTATGAGAATTTAAAATGCCACAAAAAAATTTCAGGACAAAAAAAAATTGTGCTGAGAGTGTTTGAAACTTTTTAAAAATCCTCGAAGCAAACAAAAATGTGTCGAATTCTCGAAAATTTAAAAAGTCGAATCGTTAACCCCAGTTTTGAACCTTTGATATAGAAGAGCTAAAATACTGGCAGCATGAAAGAATTAAAATAAAAGGTCATGTAGAAAGCCCAAATCCCCCTAATCTGCAGCGCCCACGGACTGCTCGCTCCAAGAAACGCGGCTAATCACGCAATTTGCGGGATCACGGGTGCGGCAGAGCGCGCAAATTTTAATGACACATCAACTAACCGCTCGAGTTTGTTGCAAATAAGACAAGTTTGTTCATATGTAGAGCAACACCTGTCAGCAGTTCTTCATTCTAGCAGAAGAGACACATCACACTCTGCTAATTTCGTTACATCAGTTGAAATATTTAGACACGAATTTGAATGTTATGTGATTTATTAACATGTGTGAGAAAAGTGGGTTTTCGTTTGATTCTCCCCGACGTGCGCTTCTTGTTTGTCTTTTTCATTATAAAATCTTTCTTTCGCACATTTATTTTCCTCCTCCTCGCCATCGTAAGTCACTACTTGCTCCACGATTAACAGCGACGTCGGGAATCATTTTTGTCACACTGCAGAATGCCATACCGTTTTCGAAACGTGTCAGTCCTCAGTCATGGTGCGAGCCAGCCTAGAGAGAGAGAGAAGGAGAAGAAGGGGCACAGGCATGGCAAAAGTTTTCGCGCGCACCAACGGAAAAGAAGAAAAAAGAAAATTATTAAATTGAGCCAGAAATATATCACCGATGATGAATAACTTGACTGAAAACGTGAACATGCTCTCAATGTACTGACGCGAGCGCGTTTTGCTTGCTTGCTAGCGAGACGAGATGTATTTTTGATGTCTGGTGATTGTGAATTATGGCATCACAAGTGCAGACGATTTGATTAATAGCGGTCAAAAATACTTAATGAGCAGCAACGTTTAAACTAGAAGTGATGGTGACAGATGAGGAGATGTTAATTGCAAATCGGCTCTCCGCACTGATTGAGGCTTTCTCGTTCCCTGGGGATGACTAATGGTCGTCTGGAAATGTTAATTTTCTTGTACATGACCTTAACTACTTTGGAAAGTGACAAAAGTAATATTTTTGCAAAATTCTGCAAGCTTAAAATTTTATATTGGTCCTTTCGTTTTAGTGATAGATGCCTCCATAGTAGACCATTAAAAAGTTTGTTCTAAGAACCGAAAATTTTCCATTTTTGAATATTTGTACTTGCGAGTTCTTTGAGGTGTAAGACTCTAAGTATCTCAGGAACCCTATTTTCATAGAAAAATAATGATTTTTTCAAAAACTTTCGAAGAAAATTTTTAAAATTTTCTTATTTTTGCCATAAAATCAATTGTTAAGTTTACAAATTTCCTCCTTTGAATTTCATGGCTTGTCCAGTGATTTCACGTAAAATTACTAAAATTTATTCAAGGCTCTAAAATGATAAGGTAGCCCCGTTTCCCCTTCTAGAAGCTTCCAGAACCCTAATTTGGAGGCTCAACTTCTATCAAAATGTTAGGTGGCACGAAAAAGCCGTGACCTCCCGTGAACCAGCGCCTTCCTGATTTCTGTTGCCGCTGGAAAACTTCCGCAAACGAGCACTTGCCACAGATGTAGCCCACAGACGACCACCCAAGAGGCTGGAAAATAAATTGTGGAGCCATTAGCCTCTCGCACACACATGTGAACGGCTCCTCTTCATCTCTGTGATGAGTTTGAGAAGACGGCTCGGCATGGCGTGGCACCGGGGATGAGATATTGTGAGGAAAGTATGATAAATATCACACTGGACAGAGCAGTTCGTCAATGTCAGTTGTGTATGAAGAAAGTTCATCTTGTGTGCATTGGAAAAATAACCCGTATGTGTGTGCCTGGAACGTGCAGTGCGGGGGTGGAGACGACGAGGGAGGTGAAGACTTGAAAAATCTATCTGCTAGGAGTAAACACACATCACATCAGACATACACACGATCCGAGGATTGCTGGATTTATTATTGCAGGACGACGGGGATGGAGAGGCTGCCCAGTCCTTGCGTTCTGTAATAATGATGAAATTATGATGAATTGCCATTGTTCTTGTCTCTCCCATCCCTCCCTTCCAGCCCTCATATCAGCGCGTCCTGCATGTGTGTGCCTCTCGTACTTATCTCCAGGCCGGTGTACGGGCGTCTATCTTAAGAAATTGGAGATGATGGATGCAATTATTGTAATCTATGTTGGTAATTAATTCTGGTCTAATCCCTCTCTCGTGTTTTGGCGAGCGGAATTTCCTTCGGACATGTGAGGCTCGGTTTACATGGAAGGGCATTGATTTTTCTTTTGTGCTGATGTTTTCCTCGAGGGCGAAAAACTCATCACAAGGGTGATTTGGCTCACTAGCTTTGGTTTAATATTTTTTACCTAAGGTTTTCTTTCGCGATTTTTTTGATATTTTTGAAAAACACCAATCTAAGGGCGCATAAATTAGCTTCTACAACTTTTTGCGGCTTCAATAGAATTCTCTGTAAATTTTGTTCGAAGGAGTTGATCAAAATAAGCTCCCAGGAACACAACTAAATAGTTCTAGGACCAAAATATCGAGCTTCAAATTTCAACTAAAATTTTTTTTTGATCAAGAGGAAATGAATTTTTTGGAAAATCAGAGAACCTCCGATAAACGACCGGTCAGTTTGAATTAGATAGCTTATGCCTGCTAGATTCCCTCCTCTTGATTCAAGCTGTTTAATCTATATCATGCCCCAACCTCTCTAATCCGGTCGGTTTACCATCCATCTAATGTACGTAGGAGAGTTGGTCGCAAAAAAGCAACATAGATTGGAAATGAATGGCTCAAACGTAAACTAATCCTTTTCCGTCAGACTGGCAGAATTTGAGAAACAAATCGCAAATAAAAAGTTTCCTCTTCATCTCAGTTCTCTATTCCATGTGATGCATCGAATTTCAATCCGTGACGTTCCCCGCTGGATGACTGAATGAAATACGAAATAAATACGAAACGCAGCGGAGTCAGGACGGGTCGGAGGATAGGACGAGACGGGACGGGACGAGTCGAGTCGAGGCTGAGAGAACATGTGCAAAATTGCAGAGGACATCGCATCATCTTGTCTCTCAAAGTTGCATTGTTTCTAAGTGACATGCGAACGGACATACAGACGGCTGAAGCAGAGAGTGGAGGTTGGAAGACGGAGATAGATGTGAAAGACAACACATAAATTGCACAGAGAGGACGTCGAACAGTTACGAGTAACGTGTGTGTTGCTCTCGCCATGATGCGGAGTAAGGAGGAAGCGGAATAAAGTTAGGCAGGACCTTCTCTCGGTCCTGTGCATTCTAATTATGATGTACGGCAGCAGTGTATGACTTGCAAGACAATCGACTTAAAAGCTTCCTTATATTCTTGTTAATGTGCGAATTAAGACATCGCCTCGTACATTCGAGTGGCTTCAGGCACCTGATTTGCTTGCAAAGCAGGTGGTTGTGTCTTACATTTTAGATGAAAATGCAATTTTGAGCGCCTTAGTCAAGTGGAAGTCTCCCAGCTGGATTGACTTGAACACGAGGACATCTGACAGAGTGTCCTGCTGCTGCATGAGGGGGAATTGCAGCACAATTTGCTTCGAAAAATTAAAATTTTACCAAAGGACTCAAATCTTTACTTTCAAAAATATTTCCTTCGAGGTTCTTCAAGGTTAATCAATTACCTAATCCTCGGGAGTCCAAAATTTAAATCTGTTTGGTCTGAGGAACAGTTCTGTAGGTTATAGTCGTCATATTCAGCTTGGACAAAAACATATTTTTTTGGGGAAAAATTTCATAAATAGAATATTCTGACTGTTGGAGATATTAAAAACAGTTATATTTTTTTAAAAAAAAGTTAAAGGAACTTTCCAAACAATTTTTGTAGAATTAATAGAGTCTTTTTAAATGAACTTTGGTGAATGAAAATTTCAAGACTGGGGTTTTGGAAATTAAAAATGCAGTTTTGACTCTTCTGTTCAACTTTAAATGGCAAAAAATGGCTCCTAGAGATCACACCATGAGTTCCAGACAGACAGACAAACCAACTTCAAAACTGTGATTTGGAAAGTTTTGAGGACACAAGCGCACTCAACGAAGCTCTGCAGGAAAACACATAAATCATTCATTTCCAACACACGACCTGAATGACACCTGTGCAATTCTTGTACTTCTCCACTTACACTTTTTCCCTGCTCTCTGACGCCTGCTGCTCCTGGCTCCGATCCCCCATATCCATATATATCCATAAGTTGTCGTCGTCTCGGGCAATATGAATTGTAGTATGTGCGCCCTGCTTTCGGTAGTTGAGAAAATGTGTTGAAAAATTTTTTGAAGGATTTATTGTGGAGACATAAATTTGCACACATCGACGGAATGGGTCTCGGCCGGGAAGTGGAGAGCAGGCGAGGCGCGTAATGACGTGAAAAATGAAGAAATGTGCTGACGACATATTGCAGACAATTTTTATTTATATCTCGAGTCGTCATTTGATGGAGCTGCAGCGGTGAGCCGGTGAGCTGGCGGAGGAAAGGGATAAGCCAGGTGAAAGGGAGAGAGAGACGGCGTCCATGTCTACCAATCAAAATCAAGGGAAAGACGAGATCAAAATTAAAAGATAAACCGATGAGTAATGGCCAATATCGAGAATTAATAATATCGTGTGCATTTTGTGCCGCCATTTGCGCTGCAGGTATCCCGAGCCAAATGATGTCCATATTTAAAAAGTTGACGGTTGACAAATTGCCCCATAGACGGGCTTAGCAGCGTGTGTATGATGGAAGTAAAGTGTTTGGCTGCAACTCCCACACGCACGCCACTTCTTGACGACTTCTCTTAATCGACTCAACTGGCGACAAATAACGACCGATGCCCGGGACATTCGTCAATATTTTAATGATAATTTATTCGTTTATTTACCTTTGTCATTGAGACTCTTCTCTTCGTCCACGTTGATGTTTTCATTCTTTTAAGAGGCTATATACTGCTCGGCTCACGTCACCGGCACTCGGCGAGCGAGAGACGCTTTTAAAGAGTTGATAAATCAATTTTAGTAGGTTGTTTAAAGGGCGTTCTGGCGCGGAGGCTAATGAAATTTGATGACAAATTGATGCTCTCGGGAAGTCTTGAAAACTTTCCGAAGGCCTCGGTCGTTTTTGCAGCCTCCCGTAAATCATTTTTAATGACACGCTCGTGATTAAAATGATAGTTGCCGGACACAAAAAAAAAAAAATCAAATGGTCTCTCTACTTATGTAGTTTGCATACATTAAACCAATCATCGTTTCTCTCCCCAATCCGAGCGAGCGATTAAGCCCCATTTACATATTAATCAGAGCCAGCATGGCAGATGACAATCAATATATCATCACGAAGCTAAAGTTTCCGCTCACATTAATCCCATCATCAAAAGAGCTGTGATTGAGGACGAGACCCTCTTTTTGAGCTCAAGCAGAGTCCAAAAGTATGGCGCGGAGCCGACTTCTAATTAATAAAACACATTCAGCGGGCCGATCTTGATATTGGACGAGTAAAAAACAACAATTTTTAATTACTGCCGCGCTTTGTTGGCCATCGAGCGGCGATTGATGAAGCCGGGACGGGGAAGAGAGGGAGAAGCAAGCAGCAATAAATAAGAATTATGGCAATAAATAAATTTGAATGATGTATGGATTATTTTAGGTTGATTTTTATTTTGCGCGGTTGGACGCCAACAACAGAGCGCTGATCTTAAAAGGCAGTGCTAATTTCGCAATATTCTTGCTCCGTGTCTTTTTGAGGCGCTTTTCGTTGAGCATGGAGATTTGTCTGTCCTGACTTTTAAATCTCACCTCAGACTCTAGATTTTTCAGATTCTAAGATTATTCTTAAAAGAAGTCCACACTTAAAAGCTCTCGGTCCTATCCTAAGGGCTTATTTAAAGCCTTGATCTGACCTTATACCCATTCTAAAAACCTTGTTCTCATCCAAGGGTTTATCAGACCCACACAGTCTTCATTTGTATCTTCAGGCTTATTCTAAGATTTTCTCAAATCTCAGACCCACACAAAGTAGATTTTCAGGCATATTCTAGGACTTATTTCTGCTTTGTAAAGACCTTTGGTCTCCTTTTTTTAGCCCTAAAATTACTTGATTTAGTGAGTCTAGGAATCAAGGATTTTTGCGCCAAATTTTTTTCAAGAGGTCCAAAAGGTGTAAACTCGTTTCCGTCTAGGTACTTTGAAAAGTCTGAGGTTTGATTTATTCAACAGACTTTTTACCGTAGAAATAAGGTGGAAAAAAGGCACTCTACTTTTAAAACTTTCATTTATTAATTTTTGCGGATCGGCGGAATCATACGCACATAAATATTACTGTGATGCGATCATGAATATTAATCTCTGCGGTACACAGTCCAGTCACTTCTTTTTCACTTCTTCACAAATTGTTTTACGTATGATCTGACACAGCTCGTTCAGTTCGCGCTCCTTTATGCAGAGAGGTGGAGTTAAGCGAATAATTGAACCGTGAGTGGGCTTCGTTAGCACACCATTTTTCATCAATTTCAAGCATATATCCCATGCGTCGTAATCTAACAAACAAATCAAACGTTTATGTGGCTCGAAATGGGAGGCACTGCGATACCTTTGTGAATTTCCATGGCATTAAAGAGGCCTTTGCCACGCACCTCCGTCACGACCTGGTCCGGAATGGTTCGCAGCAGACATCTCATTTTGTGGCCCATTTTCGCGGCATTCTGGCACAGGTCGTCCTCGAAGATGGCTTCCAGAGCTGCTATGGTCACTCGAGCACCGAGGGGGTTGCCCCCGAAGGTCGAGCCGTGCTGGTTTGCCTTGATCACTGACATCACGGGGTCATCGGCTAGGACTCCTGACACCGGATAGACTCCGCCTCCGAGGGACTTTCCTGAAAATAATACTAGACTTTGGAGGCTCCTAGCTCCATCCTTGTAAGAGATATGGGTCACATGTGTCTGTATGATTTGCTAGATTTTACTCGGACTACAACATACTAAAATTTCAGCTCAATCGAATCAAGTATGTGGAACTTCCATACAACGGGAAAACTCCCCTGGTTACGTCCCTGACAGTTTTTTGGGAAAACCATAAACTTGTACTGGCTTTCCAGACCACACACAACGTCATGCAAAAAGTTGCTAGTCTCTAAATCTTACAGTTTCAGAGCCTTAATGACCCAGAAGGACGGAGAAACAGACAGACAGACGGACACAATAGAAAACGTACCCAGAGCCACCATGTCGGGTTTGACGCACTCGTAGTCAACACACAGCATCTTCCCGGTCCTCCCGAGCCCCGTCTGGACCTCATCCGCGATGAAGAGCACCCCGTGCTTGTCACAGAGCTCCCGGCACTGTCTCAGGTACCCGCAGGAGGGCACTACGATCCCCGCCTCCCCCTGAATCGGCTCCAGCATCAGTCCACACACGTTTGGGTCCTTCAGCTCCTTCTCGATGGCCTCCACGTTGTCGTAGGGAACCTTCACGAAACCCGGGACGAAGGGCCCGAAACCCCCGTAGGAGTCGGGGTCAGTTGAGGCGCTCACGGCCCCCAAGGACCGGCCCCAGAAGTTGCCCTCGGCAAACACCACCTTGGCCTCGTTCTCCGGGATCTTCTTGATGTCGTAGCCCCACCGTCTGGCGAGCTTGACGCACGCCTCAGCCGCCTCGACCCCCGTGTTCGTGGGCAGGAACTTCTGGTACCCGAAGATCTTTGTCACGTGCTCCACCATGAGCGCCATGGGCTCGTTGCAGAAAGCTCTGGAGACCTGCGTCAGCTGCTTGGCCTGCGACACGAGAGCCTCCACTATCTTGGGATGGCAGTGGCCCTGGTTCACCGACCCGTATCCCGCCATGCAGTCAAAGTACCGCTTGCCCTCGACGTCAAAGACGTAGACTCCCGAGCCCTCGTTCAGGGCAACGGGGAGGGACTGGTAGTTGTGAGCCGCGTACTTGCAGATTCTGGTGAAAACCTGATCGGACTTGGCTCCTCCGCGGACTGATGACGTGGTGTGGAGCTTCCGGGTCACATTGGGTCGAATGAAACTGAAACGATACGCGAACCTCTTCATGTCTCGAACGAATGACTCAATGCCTACTTTGTCAGCATTTTACGACGGATGATTTGTCACGAACTTTTGAGTTCACCCACGTCACAGGGGAACGCTTTACGACATGGCCATCAATCTCCTCGTCAACCGCTCCGAGATAAATCAATCGGCGCATAAAACCCGTGGCAGTCGGAAATGTGACATTTTTGCGCGACCGGATCCCAGCAGGAGAAATTGGGCCGTAAAACAAAACAATCTAATAAAATAAAATTTTATTGCGTTAATCGTAAAAAGTAATGATTTCGGATTGAAATAAACATAAATTAGTAATGATGAAAAATATGGGAAGGGACGTTTTTGGATGTCCAGATTAAAATCAAATGTCCCGGAAAGATGATAAGTTTCAGCTTTCAGTTTTTTAATTTGTTTTTAATGAGCTCAGTTAAAACTCTCGAAATGGGCATCGGAGACGCGTTTTCTAAATATTCGCGAATTCCAGTCTGGAGCTTTATCGTGTGCAGCCCAGCTGCGAGTGAAGAGTGGAGGCTCGGTGTTCAGGCAGAGGGAAAATGCAAACTTATGATTATGACAAAACATGTTTAATAATCACATTATAATATGTTAATGAAGTGTAAAATTTATGACGTTTATAAAAATTACTATTGCAATTAAACGCCAGTGCTCGACCTGCTCCTGACACCACCCACTCAACTAAGCGGATCATAGGGTAGGTCTATGGGGATGTTGGTGTCCCCTAGACATCAATGTCAAAACACCTAAGGTCAAGGTTTCATTTTGAATATGATTGGAATCTTAAGAAACTTAAACTATTTTGTGCAAGAGACAACCAATACTAATCAATACTGATCAATACAATTTAATTTTTTTTTCAAAAAATTAGAAATTTGATACGAGTTTTGTTATTTTTTAAAATAGAATATTCAGAGTAGAGAGAATTTAGAATAGAGTAAGATATGTTTTGCAAGGAATTAAGAAAATAAAATAAAATAATTTACCTAGTGTCTGTCCAGTTTCTAGATTTTAAAGGCACCTTGATAACCCCTCTGTAAAATCTACTTTTTGATATACGGTCTAGAATAGAAGAAAATGAATCAACAATTTTTTAACCGATTCTGAAAAGTCAATTAAAAAATTATTGCAACCTAGAGTCCCGGTAGAAAGATGCTGATGAGTCAGAGAAATCCCTACTCGCTCCTGGACCAGCCTCAGCTGCTGCACTCGAGCCATATTTATGTAAATAATGCTTAATCTAATTTGAGGCGCGCAGTGTGTGAGTGCATCTAGCACATTTTATAATAATCATAATCTAAAATTGTAGGTTAGCTTTGGTGGTGTCAGGTTTCAAAAATTTTAATTGAATTGTGTCTGGTTGTAATAAACAATACCAACATATCACTTTTATGTGAGCGTATCTGCGTTTGCGAGTGCAATGTTCATATTTAAATGTTTAATTATATGTGAATTGAGCGGGTCGAGTTGCAATTGGGCTGGTGTACCCACGATATATGCGAAACGTGGTATTTGGAAAGTGGACATTTGCGGTGGAGATGTAGAACGGGGAACATGATGAAATATAATGTTCGTGTTTAGTGTAAATTAGGGACTAAAATAATGACATTTTCACTACGTAATTCGTTAATCGTATGTCTGCGTACGAGCGGTGTGATGAGCTTAATGAGCTAATCCGCATGATATGATACGTTCACTTTGATGAGATTTTTAATTGCCTACTTTACTTCGTTAATTTAGGTGGATTTGAAATTAATTTTGGGGATGACCACAATTTGGTTATTTTAAAGCCAATTTCGGAAGAATGAGCTATATTTAGAGATTAGTTGCCCCTTCCTAGACTCGCAAAAAAATTTAAATTGGGGCTCTGGGATTTTTCAAAAATTCAAAGTCCTTATTTGTTTCCTTTATTTAGAGCCTTAGGACCTTTCTTAAGGCCTCGGAAAAAAATTTACAGGAAGGTTCTTCAAAGGTTTAGCTGTCTTTATTCACCAGTTTTGGGCCAGTTTCTGAATAGAAATTTCAAAACTTATTGAAGTATTTATCAACTCACTTCGAGCCAAAGATCAGATTTCCGACCATAAACTTAGGAATTTTTTTCTGGCATAACGGTAATAAAAGAAAGCTATTTCTTTTTTTTTGTCTAAATATTTCATCTTTCGTCTATACCTCACAGAAAAAATTTTTCCCCCAAGGCTCTTAAAACTAGCTTCTAAGGCTTTTGAAAAATAGGTTTTTTCTAACATATTTTTTGAAAGTTCCCCAAAATTTCGTCTTTTTCAATTTTTACCTGAGATTTTAATGACTCAAAGAGTAATGGTCAAACATCACGGGAAAAATTAAATTCTTCCCAAATAAAGCTTTTCAAAGGCTTAAACTAGGCTCAAAAGTCAATGATGAAAAAAAAACAATTTCTTTATATTTTACATATGTATGGTATATTTGATAAAAATATATTTTTTAAAACTGAGAAATTCTATGCTGGATATAATGTGGATGAAGAAAAACCATATATGTATTGTATAGTTGAAATATATGCGATATATACAAAATATATTTATGTATGAGATATATTTTTTTACCTCAAATTTTTCATACGGGGGCCAAAATGAGCTAAAATTTCAAAAATGAATTAAATCGTCCGGCTCGAAATGGGTTAAATTTGGTCTTCTTTGTTTTCAAGTGACTTGAAAATCTCCACTCCCAAGACTAAATAGTAGTAGTATTAAGTTTTATTCAAATTTCAGGTACATTTCGTAAGTCTTTTAAGAGATATAGTCTTCGTGACTTCACAGCTTTGACATGTGTTCAGCGTAATATTTATAAATTTGTATTCTGAGCTCTTGATTGGGGGAAAAATTTTGAAAAAAACCCCGCGATATTTTTTTGAAGGCTTATAAACTAGGAAAGGGAATAGGGGACGAGCACAGGAAAATAACATATAGGAAGGAGTTGTAGCTTTAGATAGCTAGCAAAATATTAAGCTGAGTGGAGCTCAAAGATTTCGGGATTAATGCTTGTTTGGCATCTCAGGTTGAATTTTTGGATCAGCCTCAGCATGTATTCCTCGAGTTTTTCGATTCCTGAGACATCATGAATGTAGTCGGTGGAAGTGCGTGGGTGGAGGTTCATCATCATTTTGATAAGCTTGTTTTGAGCTATTTGGAGCCTCTTTCGGTGGGTGTTTGCACAGCTATGCCAGGCTGGCGCAGCATAGGACAGGATTGGTCTGAAAATAGTTTTGAAAAGCAGTAACTTACAATCCAAAGAAAGTTTAGATCTCCGACAGATCAAGGGGTAAATCATTCGAATGACTCTTTCCACTCGAAAAATTGTATTCTGGATGTGAGGACCGAAAGTTAGCTTGCTGTCAAGCATCACTCCCAGGTACCTCAGGCTTCTCTTCCATGGCACAGTTGCCGTTCCGGTCTGAATGTCCTCAGTCGGGAGAAACGTAATCCTCCGCCTCCGAGTGATGAAGATCGCCTCGAATTTCTCCGGGTTGATGAGAATCCTCCATTTCCCAAAGTACCTCGTCACCCTGCGCAGGCCCCTCTGAAGCTTCCTTCGAGCCACCTCGCCCCTGTTGGCCACTGCCATCAAGGCTGTGTCGTCTGCAAATTGACCGATGGTGCAGCCTGGGGGCTTTGGGATGTCTGAAGTGTAGATGTTATACAGTAGAGGAGAGAGCACACTGCCCTGAGGAACTCCAGCAGACATCTCGGCTGGATCGGAAAGTTTGCCCTCCACCCTGACCTGAAAGATGCGGGAAGACAGAAAGGAGAGGATCATCTTGACCAGGTAGGGAGGGAATCGAAATGTCTCGAGCTTCGCAACGAGCCCCTTGTGCCAGACCGTATCGAAGGCCCTCTTGATATCCAGGCACAGTAGAGCTGTAGATTTTCTCGTAGCACGGTTCCGTCTTGCCCTCTGGACCAGCCTCAGCACCTGATGAACGCAGGAGTGGCCCCTCCGAAACCCAAACTGCTCGTTGTTCAGGATCGAGTGTTCCTCCGCAAACCCGTAGAGCCTCTCGAAAACGCACCGCTCGAAAAGCTTCCCGAGGGACGAGAGCAGGCTGATTGGTCGGTAGTTCTCTGGCAGTCTCGAGTCCTTGCCTGGTTTCTTGAACATCAGGATGAGGGCATGCTTCCATCGGGAAGGAAAGTGAGACAGCCTCAAGCAAGAGTTGAAAATGTAAAGGAGCATGACGAGAGCCTTGTTTGGAAGATTCCTCAGGCTGCGGTTCCCGATACCGTCCAAACCCGCTGATTTCCGAGCCCTGAGGCGCCTGACGTGGTTCCTGACTTCCTTGAGTGAAATCAGAGCACTGGGGGGCAGCTCCACTGAAGAGTCCCGAACCCTGTTGAACAGATTGTGAACCTCTCTCTCATGTCTGGACGTTGGGTTCTCGCGGTGGGTCAATCCATGAGCCCTCAGGATCTCTCCCTTGAAAGCTTGGGCCTTCTCTCCTAATGAGACCAATTTCCTCCCTTCAACCTGTAAGGGAGGAATTGCACTCGACCGGGTTCTGAGACCCTTGGAGATTCTCCACAACTTCTGGTGGAGCGGATCGTCTTCAGATATCTTCTCCAAGGTCTCTTGGAAATTATCTGAGACGTTTTTCTTGATTCTCTCTCCAATCTGGCGGTCGAGGCAATTAATGACGGGTCTCATTGTGTCGTCTCGATTTCTGCGACTTCTTCTCCGAAGAGCGTTCCTCCTGGCGATAAGCTCGCGGGTTCGATCGTCGAGGTTCCTAGATTGGCGCTCACATATGAGTGCCGGTGTCGCAGTGTCGAGAGCGGTCTTAATCTGTGTTTCAATCAGGGTTATGGCCTCGTCTATGTCTTCTGGGGTTTGGAGAGAAAGGCAATTCTTGCCTTCAAGACTCACGAGTCCATTCAAGGAAGTCCGAAACGCGCGCCAGTCTGTTCGCGAAAAATCCCTCGCCTGAAACTGTAGGTCTTGCTGAGGTCTGCCAAGCCTGATGTCAAAAGAAACAGGAAGGTGATCGGAGCAACTGAGGTCGTCGGAGACTTGGAACTGTGAGATATCGAGGAGGCCGTTTGATATCCCGATGTCAAGAGTGGAAGGGCGGCGGTTTGAGTCTTCGGGAAAAAATGTAGGTTCGTGAGAGTAATGGAGGACAAAAGGGTTGGAGGAGACAAAGTCGAACAACACGTTCCCCGCGCGGTTTGCACGGCTACAATTCCACAGGGCGTGTCGTGAGTTGAAATCCCCGAAGACCACGAATGGGCCGCGCGAGCTCGTGATCATCTTCAGGTCCCTCTTGATGTCTGAAGAGGAGGTACCTGGGGTGACGCAGGGAAAGTAAACCACTGTTGCTATGAAAGAGGAGCCAGGAGGGCCTGTGAGGTTCATCCTGAGGGAAAGAGTCTCCATCAATCTTGTTTCCAAGACAGGCAGGAGTTCGAATGATAAACCCCTCCGAATCGCAAATGCCACGCCGCCTCCTGGATTTTCGGAGTCACGGTCGTTACGAACTATTTTATATAAACTATTTGATGGTAAATTAAAATTAGTACTTAACTTTGTTTCGGTGATCCCAGCCACGTCCACATCGTTGTCTTGGAGATGCTGGTAGAATTCTCGAATTTTATTGCGGACGCCTCGAGCGTTCCAGAAGGTGATCTTGAGCTCTTTAAGGTTTACCGCCATGGGTAAACTTGAGGGCTGTGGACGTGATGAGGTGAATTTGGTCCTCGAAACTGCGACATCCCCTGAGCCCGATGATCAGCTCTTGTGTGATCTTTACCACTTCTTCAGTAGAGAGGAGGTCTGAGTTTGAGCTCTTGAAGGGGCTACCGGCACTCCAGGCTGAGCTAGGAGGAATGTTGAGGTGCGTCCTTTGAAGAGGCGGGCGAGGGAAAGTCTTGGGAAAGTCGGATGGGCTCGGGGGCTTAGGACGTCCTCGTTCGCTGGATTTCCGGAGGTTCTGGGTGTTTCTGAGGGCGGTGCGCTCCTGGATTGCTAGGTACTCCTTGAGTTTGGGGCAGTTCTCGAAGCTGGAGATATGTTCTCCTTGACAGTTTGCACATTTAGGCTTTTTCCCTGGGAGCAGGGTGCCGTTGTCGTCGAGGATAGTGCAGTCTTCCACTTTGTGGTTTCCAGAGCACACTCCGCATTTGGAGAGACGACCGCAGTTGCGGGAACCGTGGCCAAACATCTGGCAATTGTGGCATCTTGTAGGCCCGAATTTTTTAGGCCTGTAGTGCTCCCAGGTTACCGCCATGCCGAGAAGATGGCCCAGCTTGGACTTGAGTACGTTCAGGTTGGTGGTTCCGTTGGCAAAACTAACTACGAAGAGAGCCTCGTTGTAGTAGCGGGTCTTCTTGGGTTTGATTGCTCTGACAGATGTTGGAGGCAGCTTGATCTCTTCCAGAGCGGAGATAATCTCTTTGTCGTCGCCTTCGAATAAGCCTCGCAGTATGAAACGGCCATCTTTTTCCGTACTCAGCTCGTGAGAAAAGAAAGGAGTGCGTTCAACTCTCAAGGAAGCTTTGAGAGCGTTGAACTCAGCAGTAGTGGTACAGAACACGTTGATTCCTATAGACGTAGCTTTCATACGGGGATTCTTTATGCCGAGAGCCGCACACTTTTCGAGAACTTTCGCTCTTGTTACCGGGGCGTTGTCCATATGAGTAAGGGTCACCGGCGGGACGCGAATCGCCTTTTGTTTGAGGTCTTTTCCAGAATTGCGAGGCTGAGAGGTTGTGGGGATCTGATCCTCGTCGTCGTTAGTCAGGTCCATGGACAGGATGTCGAAGCTGTTTGCGGTTGGAAGAGGAGGATTCGCGGCGGCTCCCGACTTCATCACTTCACTCTTGCGTCGTTTTCGCTCTTGCTCCGTCCAGCGGTCGTCATCGTTGCTTCCAGCTCCCATTGTGGGAGGTTTTCCTGCTTGTTGGCTCTTTCTCACAAGTACTTTTCTAGGTTTTGACAGGGAGAAGCTAATTTTACGGGGTTTGGATTGGATCACTTTGAACTCAATTGGTGAAATTTTTTTAGGTTTTGTTTTAGATATCGCTCGTTTAAACGCGTCTTGACTGTACGAGAGTACGAGAGAGACTCCCCAAGACTAAATAAATTTTCTTTTCTCTTCCAGGTAAGCCCAAAAGTTGCTCATTTCGAAGCCTACAGAAGCCTCCTCCAAGTCATCACCCTAATCAGGATCGCTTTACGGCATGTTGTCAACGTGCTGAAATATGCGGCTGGCACGTTGACTGACTACTCCGACATGATTTATTCACTCTCAACTACTTCTAGCAGCGCTCATACCAAAGTTAGACATTGACTGGTGGTGCTGGTTTATGCGCGTTTAGTGTAGTTTATATTTCATCATATTAATCAACATCATTATCGTCTATTCAATTTTCTGTATCCTACTTACCTACTACGCTGGAGCGTGAAACATCGTGTGCATGGCGTGTACATAGTGGGAACGATTTTATTGCTTACGACTCTGACGATGAAAAACTTTTACTGCTCAAGTATGAGCGTTTAAAATCATCACTTCATCGTGAAAAGTTGGAGTGGAGGCAAAAATTCATGACGGCGAATGAGGTGGAGGGTTAAACGAGTGTTAAACATGCGCTGCACAGTTTATTAATTTTGAGGGAGCCTATCCTCACGTGTTGCTGCTGCAGAGCCTCCGCACGTCTATTCGTCACATTTATCGCACGGTGACAAAAATGCGAGCGCTGACGTCCTGTTGAGCGGAGCCAAGTTGTGACTTGTACTGAACCGAGCCGGCCATAAATTAAACTGTAATCAAATGTTTTTAATATCACACAATAATTATCTTGATTAATATCCATTAGTCACGATAATGCTCAATAAATTACCTCGTTGTGCGTATAAAGTTGTCTTTTTCCGGGCCCATCGAGACTTGGGTTTTGAACTGGGTACGTATTGGCTGGTTCAGGCGCTCCAGGAGGGTACTTTTAGGGGCTATTTTTGGTTGGAAGTTTTTGAAACTTTTTAGTAAAACTTTTTTAGGGTGAAAGACCTCACTTGAGTGATTTCTGGGTGGATCACTGAAAATATCTGGTCTTAGACAAGCAGTTTCAAATCCTCAAGACTCTCAAGTCGGGATTCATGGCCCATTCTAGGTCTCAAAGGGGCTCAAGACACTTCTGAAGTTCAGAAGCCAATTAAGGGCATAATTACGCTAATAGCATTAATAACAAGGCTTCTTGAAACGTATTTAGAGTCAAAAGGATCCCAAAGCGTTTTCCAGAAACGGTCTATAATCGAGCTAATGAAAGAGCGACTCACCCCGTCCCCTTTGCAAACTAGCAATTTGACGTAAATTATGATACGCAGCTCGCAAACACGAGTGTCAGGCGAGATAAATCATTCAGCTTCAGAGCCCCATTGCAAGAGTATCATCAAAAGTACACATAAATAAAGTGCGCTCGTTATATTTCATGATTTCTGCAACATTCCAGCAGCAGTCCCGTCCATCTCGCCCAGCGTAGCTGCGATGTCCTTCTCCCATCCCGTGATGGCATCCGGCAGCCGTTTAGCACTCAAAACCATATATAAAGTCGTTAACGATGGTCAATTCAATGCCCATTTAGCCCACATGCGACTCTTCCACAGTGCGCCTTATGCGTGTGTATATCATCAAGTGTTTTATGGGTGTAAGTGCGGGAATAAACATCAAAAGTCGGGTGGCATCAATGCGTGTAGACGTAATATACAGTCGGAATGAATGAATGGAGCATATGAATGATATTATTGCATCCTGCGATTGCAGCAAAATAGTGGCTGGCAGCAGCTCATCCTACACATGCACCATATCTGTCTCTCCTCCCTGTACGACGGCAGCAGCAACCTTTGTCAGTGTTTATGATTTGTGTGGCAGCACATCAGCCAGCATTTTGCAGGGTTACATGCTCAGTGGCAACGAATGGCTCACAAATGATTTGTTGATGGTGAGCTATTTGCGAGTAATAGCATTGAAAACCTCCAAAGTTATGATTTCCTTTGTCTTAGGGGGGAGAGTCCATTGCCGTTATTTCCCTACGATGATTTTTTGGGCTCATTTTGTAGGAAAAAATTAATCAAACTTAACCTAACACTTTGGGAGCCCCAAAAAAATTAATCCCCATCAGGAGATACTAAAAACCAAACTTTGAGCCAGAAAATATGATGACAAAATTTCAGAACTCTAATGTGAGTGGTTTGGAAAAGAGAGAGAAATAACCAAATGGTTATTTCTATAAAAACTACACTGGACTGAACACATGGTGAACAATGTGGGTTTTAGGTTCATAAAAAGAACATTTGGTTTTCTAACCCAAGGGTTTTGTGCTATTAAAACAACTCAGGGCTTATCATCTGGTTAAAATAACCAAGGGTTATGACCCTGATGCTCTTTACGACTCAATCATTCAACTCTAAGTCTTATTGGGTTATCTCAGTAAAATGTTAAGTCCTGGGTTGGGACTTAACCATTGGGTAAGATAACCAATTGGGTAAACTAAAAAAATTAATTTTAATCGGTAAATTTTTCATTCAAAAAGCAAAACATTCTAAGAAACTTCCATGTTCCAAGGAACTGTAGCTTAGGCGGTGCAGGACTGGTGAAAATGAGTGAATGCCAGGAATTTATCCGTGTGATGTATAATAGACCATGATGCGGTTTGGTAAACATGATTCAAACAACCAGAAAACTGTCATCAATGTGACGTCATGAATACAAGAAGGCTGCCATGCCGGCTACCAGTTAAACTCTGCAGTTTGTTTAACACTTTTCACATAAACGTGCATTCGTCATCGTTGGGCCACATACACCACAGTCATGAATGTTTTGCAGCTCAGCAAAAATGATGTCCTGTGCCTGTCCTTCACTCAGATAGATTGGATATTTATTTTGTCTCTCTCTCAGCTAACATACACGCAAGCGGGCCGTGCGCCTCGCCAAATTTGGTATTCATGTATGCAAAGCATCATCATCATCAACAAATGATGTGAAGTTAGGAGTCGACGGTTGGTTTGCCCGGCGATAAATGGCTGGCTGCTGCCTGCAGTATTTGATATTTTGATGAATATATTATTGTTATTTAGCGCGCCTCGCCTGTGTGTTTTCCATCCCATTGTAAGTTTCCAACGTAAAATGTTGACACGAGAATGAGCGGAAAATTCTGTGAGTGAATACGGGAAGACCATTATTTCGGGTGCTGTCGTGTGATGTTTGTATGATGACATAATGGTTTGAGGACTACTTGTTGGTGGCTGTTGCTCATTTCGTGATAAATGTTTGCACATTATCATTCTTTGGAGCGTGAGGCGGGCGGGTGAATGGGGGACCGACATGAGCGGATACCTGGAATTGGTGTGGCTTATGGGATTCCAGTGATTGACGAACTCTTTGTTGAAGATTAATTGGTCAGTGGCTGATTTGGGCTCACAAAGGAAGGGTTAGGCTCCAGATTTGTCCTACTTGACTGACTTTTGAGTGTTTTCGGGAAGAAATGTTGACATTCAGAGCCTCCGTTTGGACTTTTATCACTCTCTAAGGGCTTATTCGTTTGTTTGAAACCCTAAAACTCGATTTTAAAGCTTAAGACGATTTTTATGCTTTAATTTCCGTCGATTTGAAGGTTGATATAGATCCCAATCAATATTTTGGAGTCTTCAGAGAGTCAACCTGCAATTGAATTCGTAAAAATTGGTCCCTAAACAGAGGAATATTTTTTTTTACCTTGATTAAGGCCAACGAATAGAACAAGTTGGAGATGTTTCTCAATTCTCTTTCTTTTAAGCTATTTGAAAATTTTTTCGAGCTAAAAAATAATGATTTTTTGGTTCAAAAATACTTTGACGATTTTAGCGGGACATATGAGCCATATGTGTGTTCTTATTAAGCCCTATATGACCCCTCTGCTGCTGATGAAGAGCCAAAAATGATTGTTTATTTAGAAAAATGGTCCCAAAAGATCAAAAGCCAGTCAGTCAAAAAGTTTCGACGACCACTGCAGCCAGCTGCATCGTTACAAAGCCAAATGTGGTCTCTGCGCGGAGAAAACTTCATACACAGAAGAAATTTATCATTTGAAATTGCAACAAATACGCGAAAGAGCACCACAAAGTCTTCGTAGCGGCCCGAGGGCAGGCCGAGCCGAATATATATTGTTTATCAATGCATGTGCGCGCGCTAACAAAGACTTGTCATGAACAAATGATAGGCGATAAATTAAGCGGTGTACGCTAGAGCAGTACTTTGCTTCAAGAGGTACTTCTTTTCATTTTCTTCCACAATCCTCATCGACGGTGCTGTGTGTTGTGTATGCGCCTCTCGCCAGCCAACTCGCCTGCTTGTTATTTGTTACATAAATTGTGTTGCTCACGAACAAGTATATTATCTCTCTGCCGAGGAGCTCACCTCTACTCAGTCATATATGAATGCTCGGCTCAAAAGCGGTGGAATGGGAAAAATATATGAAATTTTCAATATGTCTTCCGATTTCAATCTCGATGTTCTTGTCAAAGGTGGGAAGGTACTTACCACAGAGACACACGACGCTGGCCGTGAGAGTGAGCCCGCGAACGAACTGTTATTTATGCGAATCAATTTTCTGTGGGAACTTTAACCCTTTCCGTCTCGCCCCCGAAATTCCTCTAGCGTGAACGAGCCACAGTGGGTCGAGGAGTCCATAATAATTCTTGGAGGCTCTGTTTGTGTAAAACTAAGGCCATTTTGGAACATCCGCCATCACCTTTTCGTTGCAAATTCTTAAATGTTTGAGATAGAAGTCTTCTTTTAAAATACAAGAAAACAATTTAGTTAAAATTTTTATTATTTTGAGTTTGATAAAATTTAGATATATTCGAAAACAAAATTTTTGAAATAATTTTTAAAAAACAATCTGGTCATGAAAGGGAATTTTCGAACACGATGCCCCACTGTGCGAGGGCTAGCCGATTAGCTGGCAGACACGCTAGTTTATTGCATAGATTCAATATTATGACTCGATTTTGATAAATCGCTTTGTATTATGTTAAAAATTACATCAATTTTTCACCGTTTTTCCCGCTTTCCTGCGCTGCACTTCCTCAAGTTTCAACCTCGGGCAGCTGACATAGACGCTGCGGAAATTCTGTCAAAAATTTATAATGAAGAGACGGCGCGACGCGGGGCAAATACTTGCGGAAAAGAAATGCGAAAAGGAGAACAAAATAATAAACCGTTTGCGCGTGCTGACAAATTGACGGTAGGGCGTCAAAATGATGAATTGTCTGAGGTAGTGTGTCATCATTATTTCATCTTATGCTTTCATCATTGTTTTTGCGCCCTACCACAGCACATTTTTCGGTTGATTGTTCTGCATCCTACACGAACGCGTGTCTGCTGCTTACCTTGGGCCCGGCGTGAAGTTCCAGACACCTTCGCAGCCAACCCATGACTAACACGAGCAATTGCTTCACACTTGGGGAAGCTCGAGAGCGGGTCAAGTGTCTCTTCAGGTGTAAATAAGCGCCGGTTTGTCCGTCTTATGAATTACCAAAAATTTTTTTGGTTCATTTTTAAAGTTTTGCCTCATTTGTCCGTCTGTCTGTACGTCCGTCTGAGTTGCTAAGGCCCTGAAATGGAAAGAATTCGACACCTGTGGTTCTTGAAAGATCTGGAATGTAGGAAAAACTCAAATTTCTCATGAAATTTTGATTTTTACTGACAAAATTACTTTGAAAATTCTTGAAAACGGGTATAAGGGTAGATTTTTTCCACAAAACTAGCTTCAAATGGGCTAAAGTACCTCCCTAAACACCTCTTTTAAAAAATGGTACGGGTTCAAGACCCTTTCGGAAGCTAAAAACTATCAGTTGAACTCCTAAAAGGCTGCAGTTAATTTTTTCAGATTGTGTCATGTTTAAAAATTTTTTATAACACCGAGTCTTGAGCTGTACTTGTTTTTTCGTGAAGTGAAAAAGTACCCAGGGGATTTCTCGATGTTAAACACTTTCATTGTGGACTCTCAGTGCTCGCGTTTTTAGAAATTTTTGTCACTTTTAAGGCCCCCTCTTCCAACATCTCACAAACTGGCCCCGATCTTATAAATCTCTTCGTCGGAGAAAAATTGCAATAATAATTCCGGGAGACAAATGAAAATCGAAACTTCATAATATTGTGGCTGTCGTGGCTGTTGCTATATATTTTCTTTTGTTTAAATAAATTGAATGGTTCGACGAAGATGCATCATCTTGATGGTATATCAAACAAATAAAGCCTCAAATGGGAGGCAAAGGAAAGGCAACAGCAACGGCGAGTGGCGAGAATGGAGAGGCGAAAGAAGAAATTGAGAAGAGTTGAAGAGATATAAAGACGAGATATGCGCTGGTGGTGAGATAGATAAACAGTGGAGCGAACGAAGATGGAAAGCATCTTTTCATTTTTCCACTCTGTATGCAGGCTCAAGAATGGCGGTGGAAAAGTTGTGCGCGACAAAAACAAATGCAATCTCTTCAAAAAATATTATTGTTGTTGTGTCGCCCAGGCCGACGTGACGGCTCTAGACCATGGAGTAGGTATAATAATTGAGGAAGGCACGAGATAAGAAGCGTCAATATCAGACGACACTCCACTGGCGAGAGCGAATGGGGAGTGCGGAGGCGAGATCTTATTTATGAAAATAAAATATTAAACTCTTTGCTTTCGTAAGCTTCCTCGTGCACTTTCTGTGCCGGCTACTTATCGCTCCACAATCTCTCAATCCAATCTAGAGTCTCCTCTTGTGCTTTTGAAACCGATGATGTTGTCGTTTCCATTTTTTCTGGGGCGCTTTCCAATCTGATTGTGGCCGGGGGAATCCGATTTGAATTAAATCGGTCTGATATGTTAATCGGGGGTGAGAGTGAGTGGCTTTGTATTTTAGTAATACGACCAAACCCGGTCTGGCTAACCCATAAACCGCGCCGATCGGGTTACCGAGCTGCATCAATATTTTACGAGTCTGCGACATTTAATTGGATAAGTAATTACTCGATCACGTTACACCTGATCGCATAAAACTTGAGTGCCCCGGCGCAATAAATGTGCGTAAAAGCTCCACTTTCAGGTTACTCCTGTCGATCACATTTTGATTGAAATTTTATATCCCAGCGCTTGGGGAGTCCCACATTTTAATATCCATTTTAATTCCGGGAAAACTTTCAGCACCAACGCGGCCACAAGACAAAAATGAAAAACGTCAAATCACTACTTTTTCCTCTGTTGACCTGTCAATTTCGTGTCGCATCAAGACAAGCAATCGCAGAAGCACAGAACTTGCGGAGAGATAGAAAAACTATGGGGTTGGTGGTAATGTGGGGATTTCGAGGAGGCAGAAATGATTTAGGGAATCGGGGAATAAAAGTTGCGATAGACGACGACGTTGGTGGTGGTGGTGGTGGCAAGAAGTGTGGTGGCAGATGAAGGCGCGCATCATCCGGTGGCGTGGCGAAGGAACGAGTGATAGTAAAACTATGGACAGCAACATATGGGACACAGCTTCTGGGATGAAAAATAAAATCATTTTCCCGGCTGGTAGGGTTGTTTTTGGGCATTTCCCGGGAAAGCCATCAAAAATATTTTTCAACCTCATTTCTGGTTTCTTTTGATTTGATGGACCCTTTGTAAAGTTCGAGTTGTGAATTTCCAGACTCTGAATTACTTCAGCAATTTTATTCAAAATTTTGCTAGAAATTCTCCAAAGGAAAATGAAGTGTTTTTCCGGTCTGGAATTTCCCTTGAAAAAATTTGGGGTAAGGTTAAAAATTTTAAAAACAAATCCGGAATCCTGCATTGTCCCTTCCCTTAAAAATTTTCCCCAAAAAGTTTCCGGAAAAGTTCAAAATGTTATGAATCCTTTATGCTGATTTCTGGGAAATGGAAATTTAAATTCATGATTTTTGGGAACCTGAAAACACTCTCAGCCCATTTTGCAATTCCCAGAAAATTTCAAAAGTTTAATATCGAATTCCAAGCCTTATAAAGCCTTTATGCTGATTTCCGGGAAATCGAAAATTTAATTAGTGATTCTTGGTAACCCGAAAGCCCTGAAAGCCCATTTTGGAAGCAGAGTTGTGCAAATTAGTTGTCAGGATTCGCTGCTGGGAGAGTGGATCCGGGGACGACTCTTGAGCCTGCCGACGTAATATTTATTGGGAAAAGTTTGATTGTGACAGGCAACACCTTGTCGGCCATTCCGCCTAGCAAAAGTTGACTCAAAATCTTGGAAATCTCCGTCCGTCTCTCATTCTCTCTCGCTCTTTCGAAGCCCGAGTATTGACATCTTGATTTATCATCTTACGGATAGCAGCAGCAGCGTTGCCTGCCGGGATTCAGAGAGAAAAGTTGAGGGAATGATGGCGTGTCACAATCAAATTATTATTCGGAATCGTCATCTACAATTCTGTTCGTTAGAAAAGTTGAATATACCGACAGCCAGCAGAAGACGGAGATGATGATGAAAATTTGTGACGAGCGCAAGTCTCTGGTGACTCAAAATCTCGTTCGAGTCGGTCGTCGTCCAAGATGACAAACTGCAGAAAGTGTACGGAGCGTCTACCGCCCCATCCCACCCCACTTGTTTTATTCTTCGATTTTCTTGGAAAAATGTCACCTCAATTTCCACATCATACACAAAACTAGAGCATCAGAGTCGTGTCATTCAGGACGGGGGCGTTCGGAGACTCGTGTGCCGACGAGCCTCGGGCAGCCGGACACGCTCCTCGCACGGCCCCAGAAGCATCCTCCATGCACACGAGATGGGATTCTGTGTGTGTTTTTCTGATTGACTGACCCAAGAGTGCTCGAGCAGCTCGGGCAGTGCTCAAACAAAACAGACATCTCCGGGACGTTGAATGACACACTCTAATGATATGTGTGGGCACTACGTACCAGTATTGACCTGATGCCAATCGAATATGCGCGAAAGAAGGTGATGTGACAGGCGTTTGGCTTCCGTCTCATCCCCCCCGGACGACCCACAGACGTCCCGTCTCGGTCTCATGCAATAAACATATTTCTGGCACACATAATTTAATACAGAAATGTTCGGATGACAATGAGAATTTCGAAAAGTTTATCTTTGTAATGCTAATTAAATATATTGATTTGGTTTCCAGCTCGTATACGTGAGCTTTGTATGTGGGCAGGCGTGAAGTGGAAATTTCAGAAATGGAATTCGGAAGTTGGTCCTGTGTCCTGCCCCAGCTCGGTGGGAGAGAGTAAAATAGAATTTAAATTTATCGGACATGCGAGAAGAAGAGGAGATTTGACTTAATTCGGGTACATAACTTGGAGGCTTTCCGCATCAATTTTCATCCGAGATTCAACTTAATTAACCCAAACACGTGCTGAATTAAGGGGTCCCGAGAGACCGACCAATTTTCATTCATTTTTGACACTTGTGGTGCCTCGCAGACGTGCTTTAAAATTCTGAAAAATCACACCAGACACGTTAAGGGGGGGACATGCTCTGGAGACGAAAGTTTTCCTTTTCGACGACAGTGGAGTGATTGAACGGGAGAGTCTCGAATCCATTAGTGACGCAAGGTCGACATTTTTGCTGCCAGTTCGAGGTTCTAAGAGTGAAGAGTTACTTATTAATGTTTCGGGAGAAATTGCTCATTTGTGAACTTCAAGTTTCTTTTATCGAAAATTCCAACATTTTTTGACACCCAGACTTTACTTCAGTGATCCAAACTTGACCTCGTGAGTCCCTCAGCTCGTGAGATTGTGAGCTAGAATTTCCCAGGTAGCCATTTTACGTCCAAAAATCCCGTGGTTTTGAGTTAGTTAACAGGTGTGAGTTCAGCAGAAATTTTTGGACTTGGTGGTGGTCTTTTTTGAAGAAGTCTTTGACTAAAATTTTTAAGCCCAACAGTTTTATTTAGACTTTTAAACTTCGAGCATGGAATTTTTTTGGTCGGTCGCTCTTCTCATGGAGTGGACAAACAGAGCAAAATTTTCAGCCAATTTTCGTGGAAGTCTGGATTTGAGATGACTCGGATCTCCCAAAGTACTTAAGTCCGTAAGCTCATCTCTTGGTGGCTATTTTTAAGGGTCCCTCTAGTGATCGTCACCAAAGATGAGAGCTCTAGCCCCCGTACTTTGGGAGCTAGAGAAAATCGAATTTTTGTGAAATTTTTGTATTTGAAAATTTCACCAAGATTTGATTTTCTCTAGCTCCCAAAGTACGGGGACTAGAGCTCCCATCTTTGGTGACGATCACTATTGGGACCCCTAGAAACAGCCACCGGAGTCTCCGGACTTAAGTACTTTGGGAGATTTTTTTTTCGATCCAAGTAGGTCGCAAACCCCTACTTCCAAGAAAATTGGCTGAAAATTTTGCTCTGTTTGTCCACTCCATGAGAAGGGCGACCGACCAAAAAAATTTCCATGCTCGAAGCTTTTAAACCACAAAAACGTTGACTCTCCTAAATCGAGCCCCGCAATAAAATTAAAATCGTCCAAACAAGCTCTGAATAAACCGCCCATTTAATTAAAATTATTTTTAGAACCCTAAATTGCTTAGAGAAGCTCTCAAAAATAAGATATGTTAGTAGGAAAAATAGCCCCGTAATACATACAAGCCGAGAGGCTTCAACTACGATTTGACACACTGTTATGAGCCTAATAAAGCTGATTTCAAAGTAAGACATCTGAAAGTGGGTCAAATAGGACAACTCATCTTGCTCAGCTATTTTAAATGCAATGAACCTGAAAAACAAGACGTAGAAATTTTGAGGAGCTAATTTAATTTTTCAGAAAAAAAGGTAAAACTTATTCATAACCGTGTCACCAAGCACCAGCAGCCCCGTGTTCATTTTTATCCTCATCCACGGCCAGGGTAGCGGATTTATTGACAGAAGCGATACTCGTTTTTTTCCTCTCAGCTTTTTTGTTGCTCTTCCACCTCCTCCACTCCACTGTGGAGCGATTGTTTAGTTGAAATGTCAATCAATTTGAAAGTGGCATCGGCACACGGAACACGGCAAGTGGCAGAGCAACGGGCTCAATCGAAATGAAGTGGAAAAGACAAATTGACAATAGACACACTCGATGCGGTATTGTGTGCATGCATTTAGTGCTCTTTTTTTCGAGGATTCGAGCGCACCACGCTGCAGTAGCCTTTTTCGGTATGCATCACTCACCAAACAACCAGTGCAATGATGTTTTTGTGGCATCACAAAACTGATGGTGGCAATGCATTTGTTTGTGTGTGATTCGTCAGCATTTTTTGCGCCACTACTGTTCAATTTGTTGGTTTGCTGCCTTGTTGCATTGCCTGATGCCTTCTCATGCATCGCAGCCGCGCCTGTTCCACACATAAAAGCCGTTGTCTTGTCATCATCATAATAGCACGCATGGAGCTGGTACTGTTGCCGGTGGTGGAGGTAATATTTATTTTTTTAATGTGCTCAAAGAGAGACATGCATAGCAAATTGTCAGTCGACAGAAAATGCAAAAAAAAACTAGCAGCTTTTCACATGTTTATTTAACCGGGATTGCGATCCTGACAGATAAGCGGGCAGAGGATGAGCGGATTTAGTCATTAATTTTCGCCAGCGCGTGCCGGACCCTTCAAAATCGAGTTTCGGCTGATGAAAAATGAATAAATTTTCGGGATGAGAAATAAACTGCTAATGACTTGCACCTTTAGGTTGCACATTGGTACAGTCTGTCTATCGCTGGACTTGTTATATCCAAAACAGACGCTTTCAAGGTGGTTTTGAGGCCTTCAGTCCAAGGAAGGAGGTGGTCAACAAGGAGCTTTATACCTGTTGAATCAAATCATTTCGGAAAATAAAAATTTAAATTCAAAAATGGCTGAAAGTAATCTCTTATTTTTGTTTAAGAATCGCAAACATGTGACTTTTTGAATTTTATGAATTTTTAATGAGACGTTTTACACCTTCTAGTAATTTTTCTTCAATATTTCGTAAAAAAATAAAAAGTTTTAGGCGTTGTTTATCTGCAAGAAATAACCAAAATCTAATATTGACATTACACGGGAAAGCTGAGAAGGACTTTTTTTCAGAGCTACTTTCAAGGAGGGCACAGTTCTGAAAAGCTCATGAAATTCTCAGTCGTCGTGATAAACTTTTATTTGAAGGCAATAATGGAAAACTCCTTTTCATTCAGGGGAATAAAATAATAAAGTAATGAGAAAAGTGTTTTTGGAAAATTTCTAACTTTTCCAATGAACCTTTAAATTTGGGCTCCCAATTTGGAAGAATGTTCCATTGTGGGGTGCCGCAAAGTAGGGAAAGTCCTGACACTTGATCGATACTGCGAATCTCACAGGACATTATGTCTCCCAATAAGATAAACTGCTTCCATCTTATCTTGTCCAAATGTGGTAAACCTTGCATTTATCTAATTTTGATTCACCTTTTTTCCACCCCATCCATCTAATCCTCTCACACACACCTCCTCCGTGTGCGGGATAAAAAACTACTACAAATGATTCCAACTTACTGCGACTACGTATTCCAAATGACTGGAGAAAGATCTATGGACGGACGCTTCTTGCCAATGTGAGCTATTTTTTCACGTCGTTCATTGTCGTCCTCCGCTGTGCCGGGCCGAGCCCATCCCGAGGAGAGTGTGTGGCATGTTTGAAACTTGATACATGACCAGAGGTATGCACAGACCTGACGGTGACGACGACGACTACGAAGAAAGTACACCCATGAGAAAATGATTTTGGTTTCGAGTGAATGTAGCTCTTTTTTTCCCCTGTTTGTCCAATTACCGGTCGCCGTTTTCCTGCAGGTTCTCTTTAAAAAAAGAATTTTTGCGTGTGCCCCAAATGATAATGAAAAACAAAGACTACCTTCTTTTTCATTATAATCTCAAATGAGATAGTGATCCCATGTCCTAAAGTGAACTCAAGTTAATTCAAAAATAAATAGAAAAATCAGAAGTGGGCAAGCAAGTGAGTAAACACGTGGAGCGACGAGCTTTCCAGAGACGGAGCTGGACGACTTGCAAAGGCAACTGGCCCCGCTTCCGGCTCCACTGCTTGCCTCGGGCATGCAAAGTAGGGCAGAATAAGGAAGATTACACCTTCAAAGACAGTATTTACACAAATTTTACGGCGGCAATAAAAAACAAAAGGAAATTTGATTGCCGCCAAGCTGTCTCCCCTCATGAATTCCGCTTTGAACCCTCGTCGCAGATAAGACCGGCTCGCTTATCGCCGCTCTGGCCATGACTCTGCATGCCTCTCCGCTCAAATGAGCTCCTCACTCCTTCTCCTGGTGACATGTCGCGCGCACTGGCCCGAGTGTGGGAAAGCAGGCTGCACCTGAGAACATGCTCATGTTCTGGATGAATGTTCCGATAGCCAGTCATGTCTTGGGTTTCGCATCTCATACGCTATTCCAGGAATTGTTGCAGCATGTATTGATTGATCAGAAGGTGCCTGATTTTGTACGCGAAAAAAAAAGAAGGAGAACGAGCACTTGGCACTGACCAGAGATAACGACTTGCACGCAATATTTTTCGGTGTATTCCGAGATTTCTTGTGCTCGTTTTCACGTACAAACAAAGCAACTTTTTGTTAATGTCTAGGGCTGCCAAAATTTTTTAACACGTTTTTAAGGAAAATTACCATTATTAATTTTTTTGAAATTTTTATACCGCTTTTAAAATTTTTAGTCACGTTTTTGAAATTTTTATCAAAGCTTTAAAATATTTTCTAGAACTAAAAATATTGTCTCGTCGATTAAATACCGGTATAGCTCGTGTTACAAATTTTCTACGTATTTTTATAGAATTTTGGTCTAGTTATTTTTTAAATTTAAATTTTTTGGTAATTTTTGTTTTTAAAATTTTTATATTTGCTAGTTCTTTAAAAAGTTTTTTGCATTAATTTTATCATTTTTGGGAGCCCTACTTACTTGACAACTGGTGCACCAACTTGTCCGTCCGTCCAAGTCCCACGAGCCTCCCCGATCGGGCTTCAGCGGACCCGCTCTCTGTTCTTCGCAACGCGCCATGATTGTGTGTGATTAAATTATGTCTTGTATGCAATGCAGATCTGTTTATTTACCTTCTTATTTCGCTTCATATTTTTTGCTGCTGCGTCGTTTCTGTACGAGAGTATTTTTCCTCTTCTTTTAGCAACTCACTCAGTTCGATATTATTACTGCTGCTGCTGTGAGTTGTGTTGAATAATTCAATGTCAAATGCTTCTTTGTGAATGCGCATTCAAACAAATCAATCAAGTTGGCTGGAATACGAGGAGGTATATAAATACAGAGTGCGTGCATGCGGCAACTGAGACGCCATATACTAGCTTGATTTACTGCCAATCGGGTAATATCATAATAGGGGTAATAATTTTTACAGTATTTTTTCAAGAAAAGAATCAACAGCAGACGAGTGCTCTGTACTCTAGGAATGTCGTTCATGCGAGGCTACGTGACTTACAGCTTGTTCTAGGGAAGGGCTTTCGAGGACAGATTGTAGAACCGTTCAAAATGCAGTTATAGGCTTTTCCTGGAAATTCTGGAAGACGTATTAAAAATGTATAAAGGTGCGTCTACACAAAATTGCTTTAAAAAAACGAAAATTCCTGAAATACTTGGGATACACAATAAGTTTCAAATTTATAGAGATTTTTAAATTTTTGTATTTTTTCTAAAATCGAGACTTTAAGAATCAAACTTCTCAATCAAATTTCAAAAAAATTGATTTTTGAAAAAAACAAAATTATTCAAATGAGAATTTGAAAGAAATTCCTCCTGTTGAATTCTGAAAATTAGGGCCCTTAAGAGTAAGTACCCCACCACCAAAAGGTCTAATAATCTCTGCCCGCAAAATGATAAAAAATTGTTCTACGAAGTGAACCCAAAGACTCCGGGCAACTCCAGCTAGTTCGGATAAAAATGATACACACTTGATCGACCTACGCAAACAAACGGAATTAATAATAATCGCGTTGTAATTTTGCCTAGTGAAGAACAAGTTTTTCATCATCGAGAACGCATGTTACGGCTCTATATGGAACTGATTGCCTACCTCTCCGTGCCCTCACCTCCGCCAGACCTAACGAATCAATTCATGCCGTCCACAAAAACCGAGTTTATGATTAAACATAAATTTATATAAACAAGTATATTAATATCTGACATTTCTTCTTTATTCGTCTATAATTATTAACAACGCAGAGCGAGGGAGAATTAATCAATGGACATGTACCGGGCAAGAGGTATACAAATTCTATACGACTCACGCACAACTATCGCAAATTATTCAATTTAATGTCCGGCATTTAATAATAAAAATGAATGGTGGCAGGGCGAAAACGGTGAGAGGAAGGAAAGGAAAGAACGAGACTTCTAATAGTGCGCCATGCCACTCCCAAGCAAATCGACTCTAGCTCCGAGACCACATCAATTGAATTTCAATGAAAGACAATCACTTTTCTACGTGCCCTGGGTGCTGTTGCGTTGCATCGTCTTCACTCATCCACCCCCCCTCTCTGTCTCATTCCTGGTTCTCGAAGTGGAGCAGGCAATCTACCCCATCGGCTCATCGTCTCATCTTATAATTACTCATCAGGCAGTAGCTCTGGTGGAGGCAGTAAAAGCATCAAAATTTATGTGACTATGGTTCAGTCTGCGCGTCTGCTCGCTCATCGTAATTTTATATTGGGATCAAGTAGAGCTGACTATTATGTCTATAATTACACAACATGGGAGGGAGGGTCGCCTGGGGGCCGTCTGTGACCTTCAGAGCGACACTTTTAGGAGCTGGCCAGCATTGTTGTTGTTATTTTTGACTGGGACTTTTCGAACTTGATTTTTCTGAAATTTAAGTAAAACGTTCCTTGAACTAAACTTTTGAGCTAACAATTAATTTTTGTCTATTATCTAGGAATATATAAATTCGATTTAAATGGCAATCAAAAAAAAATCTAAAATATTTATAAAATCAGAGACTTAAGGATTTCTTAGGACCTCCAAAAACCCGATATTCCTAAGTTTTACCAAAATTAAAAAAAATAGTTTTTTGGAAAAAATATTTTTTTAAGTTTTTCCGGAAATTTTACTATTAAAAAAAAATATAATCCCGCAGAAAAAAGATTTTCGTTGCAATTTTCTCGATTTAGAATTTT
Organism: Forcipomyia taiwana; assembly: GCA_963930915.1. Lineage (NCBI taxonomy): Eukaryota > Metazoa > Arthropoda > Insecta > Diptera > Ceratopogonidae > Forcipomyia > Forcipomyia taiwana. The sequence goes on along the minus strand of CAWVOI010000110.1, from coordinate 1,868,677 downwards.
TTTCTGTTTAAAAGGGTGGGCCGCAATAGGTTCTTACGAACCTCTGTGACCTTTTGCCCCACCTCCGAATCTATATGTCTAAAAGTCTAAAAATTGAGACAATTTCTCTTTTCTATTGGTACCTAATTGAGCTCGACCATCGTGTGCCCGACCCCTCATCCCACCCCTGACTCTCGGCGACACACATTGGCCTCACTTCTATCAAAAAGTTTATCAACATCACAGAGATAGACATATAAAGGATGAGAAGTAGCAGCGGCAGCAGTCATCTCACAAGATGTTGGCTTTAATCACGTTCAACACACTGCCATTCCACACAAATGTCATGAGATATTGGAGCTGTGTGCTCCTAACTTCTCTCGGAGGCAAGAGTCCCGTTCGGTGAAGGGTGGAGGGAGATATGGCTAAAAAATCATTATATGTGTGTACTGGAGCTCGTTCGCACTATTTGCTTGGTCAGCATTTAATTAGTGTAGGAGAGCCGCTACCAAAGAAGAGGCGAAAAACGAAAGCTTACCACCACCATCATATAAATTTTGTCGACATTTGACACGTTGTAATAATAAACTTGGCTCGGCTACTTGTAATTTACCGTCCTTGCCACTCTCGAGTCTCGTTCCGGGCGTCGACGTGGTGCAGCACAACTTTAAAATCGATAAGTTGGAGGAAAGCTGCGGACGGAGAAAAATTGCTAATGATGGGCCGATTAAAACGAGATGGGAATCCCTTCTGGGACGTGTCGTTGACTCAGTGTGGAGAGCTGGTGAATTTGGAATGGAATTTTGAATTTCTGGACCATAGCGGTTTTATAGAATTTGGCTTGATTTTGACTCTTGTTTGTTAAAAACAAGTCAAATTGAAACGCAAGAAAGTTTGGATCGTATTTCTGATACTGATTTTTGAGATAATTCGTAAAAGCCCAAAAAACAGGGTTTTTTAAGAGAGACTAAAATCTTTTAAATTTCAACCCCAATCTAAGAAGCCACCAAATTGGCAATTTGGGCCTGTACAGCTGACATTTTGCAGAATTGGGACTCTGAAAACTCAGGTGTCATAGAATTTAGAGTCGGCTGAAAATGAACCCAAAAATTTTCACAAAAGCTTGAAAAGAGATACGAGTTGAAATGGGCTAAAAACATTCTCCTCTGAGAGCCTCCGACCGCAGACAGTTGGCGTCATGCGAGATCGGCGATTGAGAAAATGTAGAAGCAGGACGAACAATTGAATGCGCGGAGGTGCACGCAAAAGTGCAGCTCAAGTGATCCACAAACGAGAGGTAAAATATGAAAATAAAGCACACATTGTCGACGTACTTCTGGGCACACATCTCATACATAAATTTATTCAATACTGCATTTTAAAAAGGCACCAGTCACCGCGTCAGCAGCCAATAAGCGCTGGGAGACGAGGAGATGCGAGCTCCAGACAAGACGACACGGCTTAAGAAGCATGCAGGAGAGGAGAAGGAGGACATTATCGAATATGTTGCCGTTGTTGCTTTTTATGTAAAAAGTTGGTGAATTTTAAGTGCGTGCAATTTATGTGTTTATCGAAACAATGAGAGAGGAGAACAGAGAAGGAAAGAAGTCAATTTTTTACCCATTACATTACTTTATGGTTGTTGCCTGCTGATGTTTCGTGTGCGGATGTGTATCATGTTGCTCGCCGGATTGTCTTTTGCGCGCTTTTTTCCTTCTTTGCGTTATTGTTGTATTGTGGCATGTCAAGGGTTTCAGTTTCACATGCATTATTAGCGTTCTTAGTGTTCTCGATATTTATGGGGCTGGGAAGGAAAATTAGGACTAAACGAGACACTTCAAACCCCCAGAAAGAGCTCTTCGAGATAGTTAGCGTGTTCAATGTCAACTTACTTAACTGAATCAAAAGCTTATTGAAATTTGAGTTCACATGCGTGCATAATTGAGTCCAAACAAAGGAGTGCAGTACCAAAGTTCTTTAAACGTTTAATGTTTTTAGCTAAAAAAAAATACAAAATTCAAAAATTGAAAAAGTTTTGTTTGAAGAAATATGGAATTACACCCTTCCTTCTCAGGAAAATTCAGGAATTTTTGTGTGAATGTTTGTCCTCAAATAAGACACAAAATAACAAATTTTGAGATTTTTCGAAAAATACCATTTTTTGATATTCAAAAAATAAATATTGTTTTTGATATATGTATATGAAGATATATTTTGGAAAAAACTTTTTTTACCCTCAGTTTGTTTGAAATTAAATGCAGTTTCGAAAAAGTGGTCATTTATTGAAATCGGTTAAGTGGTTCGGGAGAAACAAATGCAAATGTGAGGGCAGAAAACCAAAAATTTTCGAAAATTTCGCATTTTCAAAAACGCAGAAAATTTTTATTTTCAAAACTGGACAAATTTGCCGGGTTTCATCGAAATCAAAAATTCAAAGGTTCGACAATTTTCACTCTTCTTGAAACTACCCTAAAACTTAACCAGGTAAAAAGGCTCGCTTCCGTGGCTTCCAGAAGGCCACACTGCTCTCTCATAAGAAGCTCTACGTTACTACGCTGGAACTAAAGTTTAAGTGCAAGTTCGTCTCCCAGAACGCAAGTAATAAATTTAATTCATCTGCTGAACGATGAAGTCGGCGAAGTAGCAAAAATGGTCATTTTGCAAATGAAAAATCATATCTACCCGAAAGTCGGCTGATTGCTGAGAGCTCTTCCCATTTGAATAAAGCACATAAATAATGGCAAAAATATCTCTCTGACGCGTCTTCTGATCCATCCTGAGAGCGAAGCGAGGAGGCAGGGAGACCGCAACATGTTCGTGGTGATTTATTTAGCATTGATTGAATCCGTTGATAAAGCAGTGTGTGCGTTGGAAATCGACTACTTATTGGTTTTGGATCGAATTTCGGATCTGGTTTTGCTGAATTAGTGGACCTGGCTTCTGCGACGTCTCCAGAGCCCTCTCAGCTCTGGACGGCAGCAGAAGGCACCTCAATTACGACTTGTCACCCGCCTCTCCTCACCAAAATTGATATTCCCGAAGTGTATGATGGATTAAAACAAAGATAAAGTGACGTTTGAATGATGTATATTTCTCATCATTTTCGATTCAATGACCTTGCCAGTTGATGGATTATAATCAACAGGGCAACGACAGAGACGTCGAGTGGAGATGTCGCTTGATTTGAGTGATTGACTGTGAGTGAGACATTCGGTGGCGATGACAAATGATTCGTGCTTTTCTCTTTAACCGCAGACAAAGTATGGCGCGGGCGGTGTGGCGGCTCCAAAGAAAACAACGACGTTGAAGCGGGGCAAAAAATGTGCCAAGGGTGAAAGTACCTTTGTACAATGTTGACTTCTTCCACACTTCTCCCTCCTTCTTCCCTCCTCACGCTCCACTCGACTGTTGCTGCTCCTCCTGATATACTCCAGTGCTCTACATATTTTTCTCCGTCTCCTATGTTATGTGAGCGCGGTGCTGCTTTATTATGTGTGCTATCCTCGCATAGCATTGCAGTGCTTTGTTCACTCGACTCTCCTCGTACTTTTTCGCAGTAATAAAATATACATTGAGTTGGGGTATCAACAAGTTGTTATCATCATTTGTTAAAAAATGTTCCGAATAATGTGCGGGGAGAGAGAGACTAAATGGTGGCTCAGCGGAGAGGTGAATCGGATCGCGATTTTCGCTTTTTTTGCGGACGACGGCCCGTCATAGCAAATTGTTGTGGGGTTGCCAGGAAATGAGGCAATTGAACTCTTGATCCCGGCTAATTTTTCTCCACGTCAGCCCGTTTCTGACCATAGTCTGTCTCAGTAACAATTTTTCTCCGCTTGATATGGTGGGTTTGAATGAGTCATATGAACATTACTTCCACGAGTTTGGTTGCACTTGAACTTTTGTTCCAGCGCAGTTCCGTAGAGTATCTAATAAGAGGGCAATGTGGCCAAGAAGCCACGTAAGCGAGCATTTTTCCCAGCCAAGTATACTAGCCTGTCATTAAGTTCCAGGAGTGTTCCCATAAAGTTTCTCACAGAGAAATACGCGAAGGATGAATAATTTAGATCGCTCAACACAATCCGCAGTTAAAAAGAGTCAGGGAGCGTCGAGGCTCCTCAGTTAAGCGTTGGAAATTGAACGCAGCAGACATGGTTAAACATTCAATGGAGGTCTGGAAGGTTATCCACGTCACCAAAGTGGTTTCAGGAGCTATTGAATTCGAAAATCCTATTTTGGCGCTTGCATTTGAATATCTCAACTGGCTCTTGAACCTTTTCATCTTGTTGAAATTGCTGCTGGACTTCTGGAAGCTTTTTTCAAAAAAACATTTCAACGTTATCATCTGCAAAATTTTGAAGAAACTTTGGAGGAACATAAATAGAGAATAAAGCTCGTAATCGGGGACGCCATCCGAAGAAGGGACCTAAGATTCATTTGAAATATTGAAACTAATTGTCTATGTTAACATATTATCTGAGACAGAACTAAATAAACACCTTTAACAAAAAGAGCATGAATTTTAATTCGATTGCCATTCCACACTCAAGTTGATCTTCATGTCTATCGTAATTTTTTATCATGTCACGATAGAAATACGTTTTGGCACTCCTTCTCTTTGGCCCAGTTTATTTTTTAGTACCTCTCTTGGATGACCAGGATGGTCTCTCTTGGATGATTAAACTCGAAAATCCTATCTACGCTACTGATTTGACTCATTGTTACTAGTACAAGTAACCGACTGGAAGCTTCGAGGTTGCAGCCACGTAAGGTTGGGAAGTTTTCCAGCCTTTGCGTACGACTAGCCTGTTATTTGGTGGCCGATGGATCATGCACTTCTTTTCAATAATGAATAGGTAAAAAATCAATCCGGCTGACGCTTGCAACATGTTGTATTTTTCTCGCACAAAATACCCATAAAATGTATGAGCTCTACTGGTTGACATTTCACCCATGAATATTTTATTTCGTGGATTAAAAAGTCCAGGAGCTTCGAGGCTCCTCAGTTCAGCGTCGGAAACCAAACCAATCAGACATGGTTCGCCACTTGGAGTCGATCTGGAATATTTTCCACGTCAGCAAAATCATTTTCGGAGTCATCTTACTCGAAAATCGTCGGAAGGCGCGAGCTCAAAAACTTCTCAAGTGCTTTTTCAACACCTGTCTCTGGCTAAACATCATATCTATCCTTCTGGCCTTCAGTCGAAGTCCCGATATTTCTGGAAACATATACTACGGGATCTTAGCAAGCTCTTTTATATGTATGCTACCTTTGCTGCTGTTATTCTTCAGAAAATTGGATATTTTGGAAAACGGACTAGCTTGGTGCGAGGATCTGCATGTCAGAAGCATTGGGACTCCAGAAGCTCTGGAAAAGTGCAAGAAAACCACCACTCGAGCCTTCATCATCTGGTGCTATATCTTTCCGATCAGCGTTACTGTCATCTTTTGTATACAAACTATAACTTTAAGTATCTGGAAAGGAGACTTCATTTCGCCACTCTTCGTTCCAGCACCATTTGGAACTTCCTTTGATAAGGTTTTATTCATATTAATTTTCATAGGAGGAGCCTTTCCTCATGCTCTTGTAGTTGGTCTCATTTTAAGCTATACTACTCTCATGTTTTCACACTTGAAGCTTGTCTTGAAGCAACAGATGATCATCGTAAGGACTCTCACCCCTGAAATGTCCCCTCGTGATTTTTCCATCAACATCAAACGCATAGTCGATCTCCATTGCGAAGTTATCGAAAACCAGGAGAAGCTCAACAAATTTCTCTCTCCTATTATGTTGGGCCTTGAAGTTGTTTTGTTCGCAGCGGGACTCATCGTATGGATTGTGGTATTTTTCCTCAGAGACCTCTTTATGCTGGCGATCAATATCTCTCAAGTATTTAACGTCTATTTACTACCTTGTGTGCTGAATGAAAGCCTCTCTGATACCTTTGATGAACTCAGTGACACAATCTATGACATTGACTGGTACCGCATGACCCCCAAGCAACGGAAAGATCTCTTGCTCATCATGATCATGGCTGACCGGAAGAACCTTCTGCGATCTGGGCCTTTTTATGTCATCAACTACGAAGCTCTTACAAACCTTCTAAACCGCATTTACAATTACGGACTCATCATCAATGCTTTCATGGTCCCTAATAGCGTTTACATCTAAAATAATGTGTCTACAGTTATCCTAACAAGCACAGCAATTGTATAGATATTGAAGTAGAGCCGAGAACTTACATATGTTTATATCATGGTTTTAAGACATTAAATACACGAATTCACTTACATTATCTTAGAAGAAATCAAAATGTGAGCACCTTTATCATCAATTCGATAGACGAACCATTATCATTTAATTTTAAGACTAGTTTTAAGGCAAATTTTATAAATTTAAAAACATTATTCAACTAACTATATTGAACCGCACTGCACTTACACCAAAGCTGTAAATAAATGCTTCAGTACCAATGAATTTTTTTCCTCGTCACATCGGGTAGTTTCCTTGATAGTGTACCTAAAAGTTCCTCAATAGTGCGATCCATTTGATACTATTTACTTTCTACCATCGATAGTAGTCATTTATATTTTTTTTGTATAACTTTGAGTTTGGATTCCTATACAGTTGGCTTCACCATTCTAACTTGATCGAACTCAACACCGCTATAGTGGAAAAAGTTATTTGCGTGGGGATCAAAGAGCTTGTTTCTTAGGCTCCTTGAAGAAAATTCAACTGCTAAAAAGGGCCACTTGGCCTTAATTAAACTACTTATGTTCTGCGCATGCGCATGTGAAATATTTAGAACTGGCATGGCAACTTGGTGTTTTGGAACCTCGTGCTCGGATTAAGTTGCTAAAAATGATACCTTCCCGATTAGGGGAATAATTTATGCAAGAAGCCCTGGAACAATTAAAAAGGCGCATTTGCAGCTTCTGGAACGGCAGAAGGCGAAGAATATTAAGCAGGTGTATTTGCCCACCATAAATAATGGCGATAACAGATACTTTGAGAAATCAACAACCGTAGCAAATATTTGCTGCAGCTACTTTTTTATTGTGCTCGAATAAATTTAATCAAATTGCTTGGTTACAGCACGAGCGGAGTTAATGCAGCCTCGAGCTAGCAGGGCAAACGTGAATCCGAGAGCAACCGCATTTAACAAGAAGCCATTTTGTTTGCGCATGTTTAAGTCATAAACGTTTAAGCTCTTTTAAATTATAATAACCATATCGCTAGTGGCAGTCACCATTTTCCTCCTCTCTCCAGCCTCGAAGTAGGTAACATAATGTGTGCTCACTTTATCATTGGGAAAACATTGAGTGTGCTAATTCAATTTCAAGACGAAATAAAATCTTGATACAATAATTTGTGGATGCGTTAAAGTCCGTTGGCGTAAAACACTTACTCTCTGCCACCTGTGACGCTCCGCATACTTCATACGCTCGGGACCTGGCATGAGCTCGCTAATAATTTTGCTGCAGCCAATTGTGGTGATAGAAATGGGCAAAGCCCAGGGGGCCGCGTTCCGATAAGCATCTGGGACTGGATAATTGGTTCACTTAAGCTCGGAGCTCTGTCCTTTTAAATTGAATGTTCGAGCTGGAAGTGGAGGAGTTATCAGATTCTCACTATTTAAAACATGATTTTTGACGCCTTTTTCAAAATTTCTAGGACCCCAAGCTCCTTCTCTGGGGCTCTTCATTCCTCAACTAGAACATTAAAAAAATTTCTGAGCCTCCTAGCTACCTTCTTTCCTCCTATTTAGATGAAGAATAACTTTTCTGAAATGTCTAGCTACTCCTTTAGGGGCATTATTTTTTGACCCCCTTGATCCCTCTTCTCCTACATTAGTCGCAAAATAATGTTTAATAGGTTGTCATTCAGTCCTTGTATGGGGCCCTATTTCCTTAGAAAAAGCACTTTTCGGTACTTAAATGTATTCAAATACCCCACGAGGAAAATCTAAGACCATATTTCTCACAGTAGAGTTTCAAGAGTTTTTCTAGAAAAGATGTACTGACAGACAAATGAGAGCCCGAATGCGTTACCCGCGATCGCCAGTCCCGTCTCGGGACCAACACACGACATCACAAGCGAAATTGCAGGCTGAAGCGGAGGCGGAGATTATCTGCGAAACATCAAGCCCATGAAGAGCAGCACAAAATAAATGCTCGGAATCAAGTTCAAGCTGTGCGAATGAGGAATTGCTGTGATCCAATCAAACGCAAATAACCAAACCTCACCTCCTCAAATTCCTTTCTCGTTGCTGTTGCTGTGCATCGCCACTTCTTCCATCTCGGAGCCCGGCGTGTCGTGCTCGTATCGACATGCATGTGTGTGGAAGAGAAGAAAATCCACAAACTAATTACGCTGATTTATGTTACCATTGTTCATTGTCTTTATGCATGCATGAACAACCCATTCCTCTCAGCGACCATGCACTTCTTGCTGGCCGTCGCTGATTTTTTTTTCTGCAGCGTCTTGTGCTCTCCGAGCAATGGACATTTATTTACACAACTCTGCGATGCAAAAAAGGGAGTGCAGAGAGCGAGCAAGAAGTTCAAAGTAAGGCTTGAAATGTCAAAATGGCAGACGTCACGGGTTCCGCTGAGATTTGCGGGCAACATGGAGACGAGGTTCGCAGTTCCTCCCAGCCCTGCCTCCCAATAATATGTCACGTATTTGTCATTTGACAAAAATGTATCCTCTCGCTTTTCAATTACTATAAAACGGCAGGCAAGCTGGCAGCGGTGGTGCTGCCCGGAATTGAACAACGCATCGCTCTTTCGCCCGTTTTGAGACAATGGGAATGATATACCAGAGCCTCGACTGATGACGATAATAACAATAATAATAATGCCGCTCGGTGTTCGGAATGTGTATGTATATGAAGGCATAAAACATAGTAATAACAATTCAAACAAGTTGTGCTTATTAAAAATTTTCAACCACAAATTTTCACCCATGGCAGATTTCGTGATTTCACGCTGTCGTTTTTCGTTTTGTATTTTACTCAGACTCGCTGCATGCTGGAAAACTTTTTTATCGCGCTGGAAGAGTGCGAGGAAATTTGTCAGTGTGTCCTGGAATATTTTTTTAGACCTCAGATTTGACTCTGAATTCATTTTTTTTCTGGAAGCGGAAAAATTCATGGAAATTTGTCTGACTGTCAAAAACTTGAATAGTAAATTTTAGGATACAATTATGGGTAGTAGAATTTTAGGTCTAAAATCTAAGTCATAGAAAATCTCTTATCCCTTATCATTTAAAGAAAAAAAAAACTCATTATTTTTTATAAAATATTAATTGAGACTTAAACAGAAACCATTAATTTTTGTGAGTTAGCGGACAGGATTAAATTGTGGAGATGGAATGGTGATTTCTTTTTGTATGAAACTTTTTTGATTTTTCACTCAATATAGACATGTTGTAGCTGTCACAATAAAGCGAATCGCACAATAACATTACTACCCTTTATCTTGTGGGAGATGGCCCTGTGTAAAAAAATTTGCCGACCCGCCATTTTTCGTTTGTTTACATCTTTGTCCCGTCCAATGGTAATCCGGAAGTAAAATTTGGAAAAAAGAAAAACCATTTTCTGCCTGAAAATTTTTACTTCCAGGCCAAAAATTGACCTAGTCTGTTCACCAGATTTTGATCAAAAGTTTTTTCCTAAATATTAAATGTTTGGAGTTTTTAAGCCCGAAAGAGAGTTCTCCAGTGCATTGTGACTCCACTGTCCACACCCGCAATTCGTTCTTTCCGCTGTCTTTCTGGGTATAAACATGGGTAGCAGCATGTCTATGATGAAAAGTTTCAAAGTGACACATTCCATGGTTCGAGTCATGGCGCGATATAGAAAACAGTGTTTAATAAAAAATTTTAATTCTGACTCCGAGCGGCTCAAAGCCTGAAGTTTTGATTTTCGCCTTGACAGCCCCAGTAACCGTTACCGTCCCACCTAATCAGAATTGATGTCAGTGAGAAAGTTCATCGTCTTTTTTTTGCAACACTGTCGAAAGTTTTTCGTGCTGGAAAATGAAAGATTGGACGTGGACAAATTTAAGTAAAATGTACTGGCCCCACTAGACAAGATGTCTGTTTTCATCAAAGCCAAAGTACTGGAGGATGCAGGGACGGTTCATGGGAGAGGAAGACAAAGTATTTAATTAATTTATGTGTGTGCATAATGTAACCAAAGCACATACGAGGCGACACCAAATAACGTTTTTGGAGGAGGCGAGAGACGAACAATACAAAGCAGCATACCCTGGACATGGAGCTCTGGACGTCGTTGTTGTCGTTCTGCTACCCACATGCTCTAAATTGGACTCCAGAATGGTCCTGCAAATTTATTTTGTCATGAAATTTTATGTTTCTCGCGTAGGGTGTATCCCTCGGCTCCAAATTTTCTTACCAAACTTGTTTTGAGGCGTGTTCGAATCTGAGATCTTCAAAATCTCAGTTTCACTCTCGTTTTATTTTGAAACTATTTTCTTTATTTAAAGGAAAACAAGCAAATTTTCGGTGCTCAAGCTTTTATTTACAGCTTTTGTGATGGTGCAGTGCAGGATAACTGTTACGTGTGTGTTCTCGTGCCTTTAAATTGGATTGTTGATTAGTCAATATTGTTATATACATTGAGTTCTTCTTAAAACTAGATTCAAATTGATTGCAAAACTTAAATGAGCTAATTTTTTTTATCCTTCTATTCTAAAAAGTGCATTTCCTCTAACTCTACTTGACCATTTATAAAATTGCTGTGCTTGTTAGGATTAAGGTCGATTCACATACTTGGACAAAATGGTCCTGGACAAAATGTCCAACCGGCTCTAGCTCTGCCTCCTTAAGTGCTAGGACCACGGCGTAAAGTGATTGTTGAAGCCGCCGTTAAGACGCTTCTTTTGACACCCCTCCCAGGTCTGTAGCCCTTAAAATGACTGAGCTAGAGCGTTTGTCCAGGCTGTCCTGAGGCCCTCGAAATTCTGTCCAGATGTCCTACCGCCAAATAAGCCATCTGCTTGTCGCGGCGGGTGTCAAATCGTGATCTACATTTGATTTTTAGATAGCACGCAAGTTTTTAGCCTCTTAACTGCTGTTTTGGCCGAGTTAGACCACTTGGACACTTTTTGAGGGGGTCATTTTTTTCGATATTTATTTTTTTCTGAGCGACTCGAAGCAGCTAAGGGTTGTTAAGTGCTATTTTTCAAAAGAACAATTCATTTTGAGCATACACACAAAAATTTAGCTCGCTAAGTACATTCACTAGTGTTTTATTATTGAATGAGTGAAGCTAGAATGGGGCAAAATTAGCGTATTTTTCTGTCCAGGGTCTGTCCGGGGGGGTTAGTGCAAACATTTGGGCTAAAACTATTTTTCCTGAATAGCCTATACCATAAAGTTTCAGACAAGACCAAAACGAGCTCCGTAGGTTGAGTCTACGATTTGTGACCGGTCTTTGAGTTGCCCGAGTCATACATGCCTATGCGGAGAAGGGGGCAAACATATTAAAATCAATAAAAAATTTAGTTTTCAAGCTAGAGAAGTGGTTTTGGGCATTTTGGAAAGCAAAAATTAATATACATCGAAAAAAAAATTTTTAAACAATAATCAAAATACATAACATAAATAATATAAATAATGTAATTATAATAACGTCAATAAGACTTATAATATTTTTTTCCTCTGTATATTAATTTTTGCTTTCCAAAATGCCCAAAACCACTTCTCTAGCTTGAAAACTAAATTTTTTATCGATTTTAATATTTTTGCCCCCTTCTCCGCATAGGCATGTATGACTCGGGCAACTCAAAGACCGGTCACAAATCGTAGACTCAACCTACGGAGCTCGTTTTGGTCTTGTCTGAAACTTTATGGTATAGGCTATTCAGGAAAAATAGTTTTAGCCCAAATGTTTGCACTAATCCCCCCGGACAGACCCTGGACAGAAAAATACGCTAATTTTGCCCCATTCTAGCTTCACTCATTCAATAATAAAACACTAGTGAATGTACCTAGCGAGCTAAATTTTTGTGTGTATGCTCAAAATGAATTGTTCTTTTGAAAAATAGCACTTAACAACCCTTAGCTGCTTCGAGTCGCTCAGAAAAAAATAAATATCGAAAAAAATGACCCCCTCAAAAAGTGTCCAAGTGGTCTAACTCGGCCAAAACAGCAGTTAAGAGGCTAAAAACTTGCGTGCTATCTAAAAATCAAATGAAGATCACGATTTGACACCCGCCGCGACAAGCAGAAGGCTTATTTGGCGGTAGGACATCTGGACAGAATTTCGAGGGCCTCAGGACAGCCTGGACAAACGCTCTAGTTCAGCCATTTTAAGGGCTACGGACCTAAGAGGGGTGTCAAAAGAAGCGTCTTAACGGCGGCTACAACAATCACTTTACGCCGTGGTCCTAGCACTTAAGGGGGCAGAGCTAGAGCCGTTGGACATTTTGTCCAGGACCATTTTGTCCAAGTATGTGAATCGACCTTTACTGTAGACACATTATTTTAGATGTAAACGCTATTAGGGACCATGAAAGCATTGATAATGAGTCCGTAATTGTAAATGCGGTTCAGGAAATTCGTGAGAGCTTCATAGTTAAGGACATAAAAAGGCCCAGTTCGCAGAAGGTTCTTCCGGTCAGCCATGATCATGATGAGCAGGAGATCTTTCCGTTGCTTGGGGGTCATGCGGTACCAGTCAATGTCATAGATTGTGTCACCGAGTTCATCAAAGGTATCAGAGAGGCTTTCATTCAGCACACAAGGTATTAAATAGACGTTAAATGCTTGAGTGATATTGATCGCCAGCATAAAGAGGTCTCTGAGGAAAAATACCACAATCCATACGATGAGTCCCGCTGCGAACAAAACAACTTCAAAGCCCAACATAATAGGAGAGAGAAATTTGTTGAGCTTCTCCTGGTTTTCGATAACTTCGCAGTGGAGATCGACTATTCGTTTGATGTTGACCGAAAAATCACGAGGGGACATTTCAGGGGTGAGAGTCCTTATGATGATCATCTGTTGCTTCAAGACAAGCTTCAAGTGTAAGAACATGAGAGTAGAATAGCTTAAAATGAGACCAATTACAAGAGCTTGAGGAAAGGCTCCTCCTATGAAAATTAATATGAATAAAACCTCATCAAAGGAAGTTCCAAATGGCGCTGGAACGAAGATTGGCGAAATGATGTCTCCTTTCCAGATACTTAAAGTAATAGTTTCGATAAACAAGATGACAGTAACGCTGATTGGAAAGAAATAACACCAGATGACGAAGGCTCGAGTGGTTTGTTTCTTGCACTTTTCCAGAGCTTCTGGAGTCCCAATGCTCCTGACATGCAGATCCTCGCACCAAGCTAGTCCGTTTTCCAAAGTATCCAGATTTTTGAAGAAGAAGAGCAGCAAAGGTAGCATTACAATAATAAGGCTTGCGAAGATCCCGTAGTATATTTTTCCAGAAATATCGGTGCTACGACTGAAGGCCAGAAGTATAGATATGATGTTGAGATAGAGACAGGTGTTGAAAAAGCACTTGAGAAGTTTTTGAGCTCGCGCCTTCCGACGATTTTCGAGTAAGATGACTCCGAAAATGATTTTGCTGACGTGGAAAATTTTCCAGATCGACTCCAAGTGGCGAACCATGTCTGATTGGTTTGGTTTCCGACGCTGAACTGAGGAGCCTCGACGCTCCTGGACGCTTTTTAACTGCGATTTGTGTTGAGCGATCTAAATTATTCATCCTTTGCGTATTTCTCTGTGAGACTCTTTATGGGAACACTCCTGATGCCTAATGATAGGCTAGTACACTGGAGTGAGAAAAAGGCTCGCTTACGTGGCTTCTTGGCTTCCAGAAGGCTACACTACCCTCTCATTAGTAGCTTAACGTTACTACGCTGGAGCAAAAGTTCAAGTGCATTTGAACATGAACCGAGTTGTTTCCTATAAGTTCCCATAAAGAGTCTCGCAGAGAAATACGCGAAGGATGAATAATTTAGATCGCTCAACACAAATCGCAGTTAAAAAGCGTCCAGGAGCGTCGAGGCTCCTCAGTTCAGCGTCGGAAACCAAACCAATCAGACATGGTTCGCCACTTGGAGTCGATCTGGAAAATTTTCCACGTCAGCAAAATCATTTTCGGAGTCATCTTACTCGAAAATCGTCGAAAGGCGCGAGCTCAAAAACTTCTCAAGTGCTTTTTCAACACCTGTCTCTGGCTAAACATCATATCTATCCTTTTGGCCTTCAGTCGTAGCCCCGATATTTCTGCAAAAATATACTACGGGATCTTAGCAAACCTTTTCATTTGTATGCTACCTTTGCTGCTGTTATTCTTCAGAAAATTGGATATTTTGGAAAACGGACTAACTTGGTGTGAGGATCTGCATGTCAGGAGCATTGGGACTCCAGAAGCTCTGGAAAAGTGCAAGAAACAAACCACTCGAGCCTTCGTCATCTGGTGTTATTTCTTTCCAATCAGCGTTACTGTCATCTTGTTTATCGAAACTATTACTTTAAGTATCTGGAAAGGAGACATCATTTCGCCAATCTTCGTTCCAGCGCCATTTGGAACTTCCTTTGATGAGGTTTTATTCATATTAATTTTCATAGGAGGAGCCTTTCCTCAAGCTCTTGTAATTGGTCTCATTTTAAGCTATTCTACTCTCATGTTCTTACACTTGAAGCTTGTCTTGAAGCAACAGATGATCATCGTAAGGACTCTCACCCCTGAAATGTCCCCTCGTGATTTTTCCATCAACATCAAACGCATAGTCGATCTCCATTGCGAAGTTATCGAAAACCAGGAGAAGCTCAACAAATTTCTCTCTCCTATTATGTTGGGCCTTGAAGTTGTTTTGTTCGCAGCGGGACTCATCGTATGGATTGTGGTATTTTTCCTCAGAGACCTCTTTATGCTGGCGATCAATATCTCTCAAGTATTTAACGTCTATTTACTACCTTGTGTGCTGAATGAAAGCCTCTCTGATACCTTTGATGAACTCAGTGACACAATCTATGACATTGACTGGTACCGCATGACCCCCAAGCAACGGAAAGATCTCCTGCTCATCATGATCATGGCTGACCGGAAGAACCTTCTGCGAACTGGGCCTTTTTATGTCCTCAACTATGAAGCTCTCACAAATTTCCTGAACCGCATTTACAATTACGGACTCATTATCAATGCTTTCATGGTCCCTAATAGCGTTTACATCTAAAATAATGTGTCTACAGTAATCCTAACAAGCACAGCAATTTTATAAATGGTCAAGTAGAGTTAGAGGAAATGCATTTTGTAGAATAGAAGGATAAAAAATTTAGCTCCTTTAAGTTTTGCAATCAATTTGAATCTAGTTTTAAGAAGAACTCAATGTATATAACAATATTGACTAATCAACAATCCAATTTAAAGGCACGAGAACACACACGTTACAGTTATCCTGCACTGCACCAACACAAAAGCTGTAAATAAATGCTTGAGCACCGAAAACTGTTTTCTTCTTATTAAAAAAATGTAGGGATACCTCAAATGATACAGTTTTATCTCTATTGGGTGAAATGATAAGAAATCGTGAAGTTTAAAGCGCTTGGCTTGCAAGGGAACTCAGTAAGCTTCAGCAGAAATAAGCTTTATAATAAACCTTACAGTAAGCCCAATGTGAAGTATTTCTGTTTGATGTGATTTGTGTGATTTGAGAGTTTCCCAACTTGTTTTAGCACTGTTTTTATGCTTTGAAGTAGAGAAAATTTTCTTTACCAATCTTGGAGTTTTGGACCTGCTTTACCTCAGAAAAGACCAAGTGCCAGTGCATTTGAGCAGAGACATTATGAGCCCGTCTTCAAGACACTCATTACTCACGCTTTTAATCGCATAATATCGTGCTAATTGGCCGTAATTTAATTTAATCGCGGTAATTTGAGATGCTTGCCAAAACGGGGAAGCTTCCGGGAAAGCCCAAATCGCTCACTCGCTCCCCGAAACGTCAATCAATTAGGCCGGGCTATTGAGTGGACGAGCAGTGCATGCTTCCGGTGCAGAAAGGCGGAGAAGAGAGCGGAAAGTGTCAAGAAACAGCGAACGTAGACGGATGGACCGAGCCAGCGAGCACAGAAGTCAGGGCAGACACACAAAGTGATCGATTTTAATTAGAAAACTGTAATAAAACGACGAATGAAACAAATGACTTCGACGTTTGGTTTAATAACATTGTGTCAATCAGAATGTTATAAAGTTAGATTGGTAGATTTGTATCTTTTAGAGAAAATTAGTGCGGCGCTCAGTTGAGATGTGGTGCACGTCTGGCTTTTGATTTTCTCGTTTATAGTTCACATTTCGACTTGTTCGGCTTGACATCCAATGGATAGATAGAGTGCTTGCTTGTGCTTTGCTGTTGCTCCTGCCTTGTTGCTCCTCATCGTCGTCGTCGACGCAGTCAGAATCGTCGTTTTGTGTCGTTGCATGAACAATGTGGGGCGGCCGGGCTCCGGAGCACGGCTCGATTCGGCAGAAGCTGCATGCACACAAATTTTTGAATGGATCAATAAAATATAACATCTCACTGCTTGTACCAGGCTTGTACTTTGCTTGTCTTTGCTAAGCATTCATTTTTGTAGTTGCCATGTTTTGTTTTGTGTGACTTGTGACAACTTTTCTGCAGACTCAATTTCTCTTTCTGGCTCGCACTCCCGTCCCTCCCGCTCCCTCCCGCTTGCCACATTATTTGTGATTGCTGCAGCACATTTTCGAGCCCCCTATCCATTTTTGATTCCCGTCTTTTCAATCACTTCTGCGAGAACTGCAACGGGCACACGCTGAGGCATGCACAATGAGTGGGGTGGTGGGTGGCTGCCCGGATTTCGGACCAATATGTGTCAGCTGAGCGGCAGTAAATTCGAAGAATGTCGCCACAATGTAATCATTCGACGACTCGCTGATTATTGCTGTCGGATGTCGCTGTCAAATCGGAAGGGTTCGTCCACCACGGTGGCAGATGTGGAGCTTTTTATGGGGCTCATGAGCTCTTTTTGGGCTGTGAGTTTGTGAGTCAGAAGTCTCGTTTAGGTTTTAAAAAATGTATTGTAATATGTAAAAAATGTATAAATGTAATTTACCTACTGCTTCACGCTCCAGAAAATTTTGCTGACAGTTAAATTCCGGCGTCAAATTGTTAGAATTCTAGGAAAATTAGATTTTTGGCCTAATGAGAGTTCGAAGGGTTAAAATGATTTTCTAATTTTGCTAAAAATTTCCAGGAAATTGTGAGGCAGTACCTTTTCTTCAAAGAAAATCTATTTTAACTGACTAACCTTGTTTGAATTTTTTTATAACAATAATTTTGTTTTTAAAATGAATCGTAGCTGAAAATTA
This sequence comes from Forcipomyia taiwana, assembly GCA_963930915.1. NCBI lineage: Eukaryota > Metazoa > Arthropoda > Insecta > Diptera > Ceratopogonidae > Forcipomyia > Forcipomyia taiwana. The sequence continues at coordinate 1,851,323 of CAWVOI010000110.1, read as the reverse complement.
TTTTTATTTATTAGACGCTCATAATTCAATTAATTTTTTTCTTAACAAAACAAAAAGAGTCCACCCTTCCCCAGACTCGAGTTCCACTACTGACTGACTCGCGAACGCGCCCAAGAACGCAAAACGTCCATAAATCTGCCATTCAAAGTCGAGTCGCTTCCGAGGATCCTCAGTGTAATTGAGGGTTGACATGTGTTTTTATGCATCACAGCCCAAGCTCGTCCACAGATAATTGCGGGGTACTCCGACACATATTAAAATTTTATTCAATCAAACGTCAAGACATCTGCGACCTTCTTCGATTCGAAATCAATTTCCCCTGCGGTTTATCCACTTATTTTTTTTCATTTAACTTCCTTTTGTTTCGAACTGCCTCGACTTCCTTTGTCGGAACCGTAATGCTAAAAACGTGTCACCTCCAATATTCGTCAATCTGCGTGATGCGTTCGAGGAAGACGGACGAAATGGGATCCTATTAAGTCTCATGACATTTAATTAGTCCAATCCAATTCATTCTTTTCAACGTCTCCTGCTCCGGCATGCGGCTCACACAGATGGATTCGCCAGAAAACATGTCAATCCGCTGTCAGTCGGAATCGGTATTGGCACCTCTAATTAATATTCGATATTAATTAGAAAGAAATATTGCCGCTGGCGATGGGCATGTGTCTGGGTTGGCGAATATAAGGAAGAGATGCAAAGAGAGAGAAATTGAACATGTCACGTCTGCTATTCATCGAAGTGTTACTGCTGACGATTGACTGTCTGCCTCAACTCCATGATGATGCGTAAGTTTGTGGGGCTCTGCTCGGAGGCTGGGGACTGTGCCGGCAGGATCGATGAAGACTGACAGGAGTTAGTTAACGAAGATTTAATTACGCAGAGGAATAGTGCATGTCTTAGAGGAGTTGTGGAAAGTGGCAGCCTCTGCACTCGGGTTAGAAATGGTACCTGAGCTGTCTTAAAGGCATTTGCAGAAGAGAAGTTTAATTTCTATTTTTGTCTCTCTCAAAAATCAATTTTTATTGTGGCCGCTTTTCCGTCTGTCTGTTCAAAATTTTATAACTCGAGATAACCAGACGAGCTAGAGAGCTGTAGATTTTTGATTCGTGTAGGACATGGTTTGTAATGTAAAAGGTTGGACATCTTAGACCTCCATTACTCCTAGGGATGCGGGGGGGGGGGGGGGGAGTGAGGGGGGTAAACCCGTTGTATGAAAGTTACTCCTATTGCGGCCGATTGAGCTGAATTTTGGATATCTTGTAGTCTGTGCTAAATCGAAGGTCCATGTACAGGGTCGAAGCTAGGGGCTCCCAAAGTTTGTATGGAAGAAAATGTTTTAGCCCACTGGGGTCTTTCCTGATTCAAAGTAGTCAATTGATCGTTCCCTTATGGTCCGTTTTGGTTGAAATGGTCAAGAAGGGTCTTCTAAGGATGTCGTGGTATCTTTTGCCCGAATAATTTCGGTCCTGGGTTGTCATTTTTGGTCACATTTAAAAATATTACAAAAAATTCTTAGTCCTTTTAACAAAGGGTACCTATTTCCTGGATATGTTAGATCTTCAAGCGACGAAAGACATCAAAACTAGCCCATTTGTCTCTCCACTCCAAGTCCGTAATTAAGTTTACCCGGCGTAAGTGTCACATCCACTCCCGCAACCCTTTCATGTCCTTCAGCCAACAGTGCGTATGTGGAAGCCATCAAAGTCGCCCGCCTCATCCAAATGATTGATAATAATATAATGACAATGTGAATTCGAGTTGATGAGTCTAAAGTCGAGTTGACGAGCTCGTAGCAAACATACACACACACCGAGTGATGGAGAGGAAATATAGCACGGCTCTCGGCACACTTGTGGAAAAGCCAGCGAGCGAATGAATTTGATATTGATTGACGGCCCATTTTGACGTTGATAAGTTCATTGTTGTACATGTCGAATATAAAACCCTGGAGCTCCAACTCGTACGGTCGCAAGAGTCGTATCTCGATTGTGTTTGAGTATGTGAGTGATAATGATAAACACCCGGCCTGCTAGCGCTGCTGCCACAAACACCGCTCTCATTGTGTAATGTGAAAAATAATGCCTCATTGATAGCATTCCACTCGTCATTCTTGACATCTCACAATGATGTGCTGTGTGACGTGCCCTGACATTTGGGGTGGGCGACGTCCAAGTGATTCATTGCGGCCCTTCTCGCTAAAGGGTTGTGCCTGTTTTGGAGTCTCTGGAATTTTTCGGGATATCAATTTTCTAAATGAATTTTTGAAGAAAGTTTTTAAAAAATTATTTTTTTTAACTTGACTAAGAAATTTTCTTTGGAAAAATAATTTGACCAGAAAATTCTGAAATTTGATTTTCATGCCATAGATTTTCATTTTCAATTTTAACACTTAAAATTTTAAGGGATTTCTCGAAGAAAAAATTTTAGTGAAATCGTTAAGAAGGAAATTGAATTCTAAAGGAATTTTTTCATGACTTAATTTTTGCAAGAAGGTTTCCAAAATTTTGTTAATTTTGACTAAAAATTGGAAACACTGAATTCAAGAGTTCTTAAAGGACAAAAGAGAACTCCCACACCGAATCACGAGCCAGCCCCAGCAAGCCTTTCTCGCCTGCAAAATTATTCATGTGTCTAACCAGAAAACCACTTAATACGAAATTATGTCTGTTCCTACATGCCGCACTCCTCCGTACTTCGTACACCCCGTGTGTTCATATCATCAACAATAACATCATCGCGCCCGACTTGATTGAAGCAACTGCATGACGATGATTTTTTGTGCTCTGCTCCTAGCGCGCGGAAATTTTTCCTTTATAGTGTGCAATCCTGTGAGTGACAGCTGAATTAGTGATTTCAATCAATTGTGGAACGTGTACTCCGCTTGAGTGAGGCGGTATATGTGTGCCGGTAGGTGAGGACTTAGTGACGGAGCCGAGTATAGATTTGTGTGTCGCGGTGGATATTGTTGCACTTTGCTCACCTGTCGGCTTTCAAATTCGGTAGTTTTGCGTTTGACAGTGTTGCTGCTCGGCTGATGCAGATGAGTTGCATGCGGGGGAGGAAAAATCTAGATTCTTTTTGTTGGGAAAAGGGGGTTGATTTCTCAGCGTAATTGTTAGTGTTGTAATTTTAAAGCTTCAATTTTACCCAAATTTAAAAAATAATATCGTAAAAATTTTGTTTTCAACTTTTAAAAAGTAAATTTATCCATCCCACAAAATTATTTGTGTTACCACCTTCTAGAGGTATATCAGTACCCTACTCTTTTTGAAAAGGCCTAAAACCAGCGCTTCCTAATATTTTCTGGATCTAACCACAGCCCCACAGAAAAGAAGTTTGATAATGGGGGGTCACCCTAACCTAATATTTTATGTTTAACACTAAAAGCCGTTTTGAACATTTTATTTGCTTTCGTCATAGTAAAAATGATGGAAAATTTTGGATGCTGGAAAATTTGATAGATTTTGAAAATCGAATCAATCAATCAGGATCAATCAGTCAGAATTACATGATCAAAATAGAGAGGCCACTTTTTGGAAGTATCTTTTTCCTGATACGCCTCTAAAAGTATTTGTGACGGGTAGGACTTCTATTAAAATTGTTTTAAGAAATTCAGTTAAAATTCGAAAAATTTTTTCATGCAAAATTTTGAAATTAAGCTCAAAACTAGAGATTAAAAAATGTAACAGCTCTTACTTAATTGTCTACAAGCCTGAGGTACTTGGAGTCTTTACTTTTTTTTCTAATAGCCGAGATCTATTGAAAAATTCAAGACAAATTTAGAGGTTAAAAATCACCAAAGATTTTTCACCTCCCCAAGCTCCGTTCCAAAAGAGAAGACAGGAGGGGACACGAAAGCAGACGCAAAAATGCGTCATTCTGGCTCAAAGAGATCTCATCTCTGGGTTAATTAAATCTGAACTTGACGCATCAGGAAATCTTTATCTCTTCATCTCTATTTAATTGTCTTTCTCCGCCGTCTCCGACAAAAACGGAAAGAAGCTCAAAAAATAATCGTGGCCCGAAATCGCGCCACCGTCTAATTAAAACCGTCCCTCCGAGCTAATTACAGTCGCGCCTGCAGCCAAAATCGAGGCTCCCCATTTCGGCTTGTTTCGCACTCAATTAATAACCTGTCAATTCGTTATTTCTTTTGCAGCAGCAGCAGACGAGAATGCCGAGGAGAGTGGAAGACAGCGCAAGGAGTCACGTTCGCGATCCGGCAGCCCGAACTCACGAGACTCCTCACCTTCTCTCCAGCACCCGAGCAGCAGCGAATTGCTTGTAACGACCCCACCAACGGCGACCACTTCAATTTTGCACAACCGACATCAGCAGCATTCTCCAGCGTCGTTGCGTAGACGGAGCAGCACCTCGTCCTCGTCTCCAGCACCGGGCGGGGGTGGCTCACTACTTCCACCCACATTGTCAAATGCCACCCACCAACGACCACTACAATTGATTGATTCACATGATGATGTCGAGCATAGCATACCCGCCACCCTCATCCAGGACCCGACTGCAGAACGGTAAGTTTGTTTATTTATCATATTTTTGCTCCTTCGTGCGCTCACCTCCTTGCCTCCACTCCCCCGGCCCCTTCACCTCCCCGACACATACACGATTTGATGCTTTATCTCTCCGTGCCCAACCTACCTCCCGTTTCTCGTGGATCCGAAGATAAAGTACACGCGCTGAATGTGAAGATTTTCTCCTCCGCTCGCATTCTCTCGGCCATTCTCCGTGTGTGGTACCTGCGTTGATGAGCTGATGATTTTTTGATGACTTCTCAACCCTTTTCTCGCACATCCGAGACCGGATTCCTCGTAATCTGCCTGGGATTACTTCTCAGACGGCCCTATTTCGCTCCATAAAAAATTTCAAGTATCGGAAAGGGTTAAAGGGCCCAATTTTCAAGTAAGAAGTGTATGAAAAATATTAGTCCCATTTAAGTCCCATTCAGCTTAAGAACTTGACGTGGTTGAATCACTTAAATAAGCATTAAAAGCCTCGTTAAAATTTTTCATTTTCGAAATAATTAAGAAGACAAAAAAAAACACAGCAGGCAAAAGCTGAAGAAGCCAAAAGTTTTATTTTGAAACATTAAAGCTCGAAAGGGTTAAAATCATAGAGTCTAGACTCTATGGTTAAAATACACCTAACCAGACAAAAAGAAATCTCCGAATTTTTTTTTCTAAGACCCAAAAAATTTGGCCTCAGACAGCTCAAGTTCAGGAAGTAAAGTATGAAAAAAAGACTCCATTGTACCGGAAAGGGTTAAAACATACTTGAAATGTTCTTACAAAAATTAAGACTTATGTAGGTCCAAAAAGGCAAAAGGGACCAAAATAAAACCGAAAAGAGTTAAGTCCCAAGTACCGAAAAGAGTTAAGTCCCAAGTACCGGAAAGGGTTGAAATGCACCGTAAGCCAATCGATAAGCGAGTGAAATGCATCCGCTTCGGGTACGCAGACAGCATTAATCTCTGAATCGCTTTAGTAGTCAACAACTCCTTGATTCGATCATTCATTTACTTCAAGCGTCTTTTTGTTATTGTTGTTCTTCCCGTGATATTCTGCACGTCACGATAATACACAGAAAAGGCATTAGCTGTCTCTCAAATCAATCAAACCGAACACATTTATAAATATGAAGCGTCATGAGACTCTCTTGCAAGCATCACTTTGGAATTTATTTACGTCAGTTAATTCATCATAATCCATCCATCAGCCAGTATCAATCAAAATCTATCAATCAATCCATCAACTTCAACATATCTTACCTCTCTGCCTAGTTATTATTTATTTGCACTCTCCTGCGTGTCTGTTGGGAGTCTCTGCTTTGCCTCGTGCACGAGCTTTGGCGATGACGACTCGCTCTCTCATCTGCAGGGAGACTGGAAACTTTGTCGATTTTAACTGAGCCTGGCTCCTTTGAAACCTTCACCAACAACGGATATAAATTATTCAAACCTTCAGACGAATTTTCACACATGACTTGTTAATTGACTGCTACCAACTTCAGCCGCCTGCTCTCTGCTCATGATTGATATTTTTCCTTCAGCGGCAAGCAGCAAGTGGGGAAAGAGAGAGGAAGAGCGAAAGGGTTCGCAAATGCATTTCTGTCTCGAAACTTGATCCATTTCGGCCGTCAATCTCAATTGTCTAAGACATCACTCATGCGATTTTGCACGAACACGAAAATGTGCATCGATCGGAATCGAGGACGGAGATGGAGGAAAACGGAGGACGAGAGACAAAGGAGGACGATGCGGACAATAGAGAACATCTGTCCATCGGATTGAAATACATTTGGAACAAATTGTTTCATTTATGACTTTTGTAAATGTCTCAATCTTCGGGTGGGCGACACAATGGTCTAATTAAATGTAGAGTTGTGTGCTGGAAATTGTCATTTTGTCGCATGCTCGGGAGGATAACTTTTGTCGCATCAGTTGGAGGAAAGAAAAGATGATGATTGAGGAAAAAGTTTCCTAATTGGAGGAAAGGCAGGATGCGATATGATTAATAATTATTGCCCAATGTTTTCTCGGGTGCAGAGACAAGAGGCAATCAACTGCCTGCAGCATTTGACGGACATTACGATGATTGTCAGATCGTGCCTCGAACTTTCACCTTCGGGTAGGGAAGCGAACCTAAATGAGTTCAAGCTCAGGTGGCCCTAACTTTTTAATTCGAGTCTTCACCGGGCTTTTCTGAGGGAGTTTTTAAGAAGGGTAATCTGAGGGTTCTCCAAGGGTCCTTCTGAGAGTTTTTCAAGAAGCCTTTGGAGGGGTATTTGAACGAGTCTTCTGAAGGGTTTCAGGAGTCTTTGGATGAGGTACTTCTGAGGGACTGTCAAGAGGTCATTCCTGGGTTCTCCAGGGAGTCTCCTGAGAGTCTGTTTAGGGTCCAGGAAAGAGTCTTTCTTTGGGTGTTTTATGAGTCCTCTCAAAAGGAGTCCTGTGTGACTCCTTCAAGGAATTTCTTTGAGAGTTTTCAAAAGGGGTCTTCTTTCAAAGCCTTCTAGGGGTCTTGGAATAGTTCTAATAGGGTCCTTCCGGGAGTTTTAGGATGGATTCTCTTAGTAATTTTCCAGGAGAACTCCACAAAGGACGTTTAAGGGTTCTTCCAAGGGTTTTCTCGAGGTATCTTTCAGAGGTCGTCAAGGTTCTCCCTTTAAGAGTGTTTTGGGGGTTTTCTAACGACCTCAGGAGGGGTCTTCTGAGAGTCCTCTAAAGATCCTTTAAATAGGTTACCTCGTGGAGTTCTTTCGAGATTTTTTAGGGGGTCTCTCGGGGCCTGAAATAACTTTCCGTAAGTAAATCCTTTAAAATAATTGCTGTGAGGCCAGAAAAGCTCCCCCTCGTGGTAGTCATCATCATCACGGAACCCCATTCAGGGTAATGCAGTCTTGATGGTGATGAGCCAAATGATGATGATGACGACGATAAAACACAGAGTGACGGGAGCAAACAGACAGACCTGGCTCAAGCTAGACAGAAGTAAACTGCAGGGCAGCAAATTGAATAGACCAATCTATCAACCTCAACACTCTCTGTTCTCTTCTTTTGAATCCGCCACATGCTCCAAACACACACGACAGATGAGCTACCTCCCAATTTGCCGTCAGGTGAAGTGAAGTATGTGCGTATGCTATATTGGAACGAATAAGACGACTGAGGATTTGAACTGAATAAATTGAGGTGAAATGAAAATAACACGTGAAAGCATCAGTCAGTCAGTTATTTCTCCGACGGAGACCGAGACTAGTGCTCGCCGTCAAGACCACTGCTACACACGTCTGGGCTGTGGGACTGCGATGTGTAGTAATGTAATGTAGATTGATGGATATGTGATTATTGCTTTGTTTGTAGAAAACGCTGCACTCCACTGCCAACCTCCCCAGTGGTTTATTGAGAAATGTTGGTCTTCAACGCATGCCAGGCAAAGTGAAATCCCCACAATATTAATCGATGGAGTGGCGAGAAGGAAAGGAGCAGTTATTTATGGCTGGAAATCGGAGCGGGGTCCGAAAGAATTTACCTCTCACGACTGATTATCCGTCAAACTCTGCACTTGCCTGGCGCTGTGACGAAAATGCGAGATGAGCTGGATCAAAGTCTCCGTGTGTGTGTTTTTGCCAAACACATCCTCATGCAGACGACCCATTTAAATGGCAGTCAGAACTCATTGCTTTCACTTCATTGATCTTTATCTTCGCTGTCTGCCGAGAGGCATCCTCACTTCCACCTCAGCTGCTCTACTCAAGGTCTCATCATCGTCGTCTTAATCCTTCCCGCCTCAGACCCACACCACGATCTAGACTAGCCATTCTTGGCTTGGTTGCTTCAAAGCTTGGTTGGGAGTCAATTTTCACTTCTGGACGCAGCTTAAGAAGTTTCCAGTCTAAAATCTCGGAAATCTCATGACTAAGTTTTAGCTTAAAGATTAGCTAGTTCGTGCCAGTTTGCTAGAATTAAAAGTTATAAGTATCGCTCTCCATACAAAAAGTATTAATGTGGCGTCTTGACAAAAATTAAAATTTTCCTGGAAGCTTCTGGGGGGAAGCTAATTTTACCAACATTTTACAGGACTCCGGGCATGGAAAAAAGTTTTGATTCAAAACTGACGTTGCCTGACAAAGTCGTAGAATAATATTTGTGGATGTAAAAAGCCCTTTTTTGGAAAATTCCCCTAATGGCAAAAAAAAATTTCAACGTTAAGTTTCGCTGATAATTTGCATCGGATAGTTTTTGTAACTTTTTTTAAGTGTTCTAATTTTAGAAGGAATTAACTTAAAATGGCCGAAGGTACCAGAAAATTATTGGGTTGGGTTTTTACCTAACTCGTTTTCTAGATTTTCCTGGAAGAGAGAAAAGTCGAGAAAAAGTTACTCCCGCACATTTTTATCATTTTTGTGCGAGCGTAACGCTCACTTTTTCTCGATTTTTCTCTAGTAAAACTTTCTTCCAAAAGCTAGAATACTTTTTGAAATGTAACAAAACAATATTCGGTGCAAATTTTCCGCGAGAATGGACCTGAAACAACCCAAAAGCGTGACTGCTTGGTCTAGGAAGAATCTGGGTCTGAGCTTCCCGCCAATCTCTGTGTGACGGATCGCAAAGGCAGGCGCACAAAAACTCGTCACCGCATGTCAACATGATAAACAAATTTGCCCCAACATTACTCAAACTATTAAAACCTCGCACGTCGCATGCACGTCGACATTGGGTTTATAAATTTTTCTCAATTTTTCAAACTATTTCCCCGTCTGTCGACTGTCGCCTAACACACGAGCTCGCCGAGTCGACTGTTTTTCACAATTAATTTACCACTCTTCAACGGTGACGGTGCGATGATGCCACACTCCTCCGCATGGTAAAGTTGAAGTTCGCTATCGGGAGACAGACGGGCATAAAAATGGTAGCAAAAAAGCAGTCAACGGGATGACGAATTGTTTAACATGCAATTCATCCAAAATACAGTGGCATCAGTGGCTGATGACAGTGACACCAACAACAGGCTGCCACTATATGTATGGTCCGGTCGGGATGAGCCTTTGGAGTGTGACGGTGATGTGAAAAATAGCAACAACAAACACTGGAAAGTGATCCTGGACGTTTTTGCTGTCCGCTACCGCTTTTTTCATGGTGTCGTGTCAGAATGATTGCTTATGCATTGCTCTTTCACTTCATACACCGCACCACTGATTGCTGCTACTGCAGAGCCCCCGTCCAGGCTGCGAGGAGGCTGTGTCATATATTCAAAAAATGTGATTCATTATTTAAAAGTGCATGATGTGGACAACAAGGACATAAACGGTTGTGTGACACGAGACTGGCGAAGCCTGACACGACGATGATGACGGTGCCGGAGACTGCTTGTTTGTGAGACCGATTTATTATGCACTGAGCGGCGTCGTAGTAGCTCAGGGGGTTTCTTTTTGGAGCCACTTAGATTTCGTTCACAAAGAGAAGTGCATGTTTTTGCAATTAACGTTTCAAGCCAAATTAACTTTTTGGGGAAAATTTTTTGTGAGGTCTTTAAGATTGTTTATATTATAATTCAGAGCTAATGAAAAGAAGAAAAACGAGAGTAAAAAATTTTGTTGACTTTAAGAAACACTTTTGGGAGTCAAAGTCTTGTTCCAATATTTTTCAGGTTGAGCATTAAAGAGCTACATTCCTTAGAAAAGTTTTAAAAAAATAAGGTCATTTATGACTGGAAAAATAATGGTATGTAGTTCCAAAAATTATCTGGCCCCAAAACCCCTCCGGCCCCTGAAGGCTCCCTTAAATCATTCATAAAGGTATTAACATGCACTCTGTGTTTTATTTTCGCATAAAACACGGATCAACTGTGCCCTGGTGATTGAAAAGCTGTGTGAACCAGCAGGGATGAAGCAAGTGCAGAAAAGTGACAAAAAGCTCACTCTCACCTTCATCATCATCATTATTTTTGCCGTCAACATCAGTGTCACCACCATGCCATATATATGCATGCATGCAAAAAATATGTGCAGCGATAGCAGAAAAACACAAAAATTTTTCACGTTTTCCATCATCACCGCACACTCATCAAAATTCATACATTTCGCTTGTATCTTGCATATGTGTCAGAGGAAAACATGTTAAAACCGAGATGGAACATTTAGTGGTCATCGTGTCTGCTATGTGTTGCTGAAAAAAGTGAGGAAAGACACGAGGATGCAAGAGATTTAATAAGTTGAGCCGTGATTTCGTGGGAATGATTCGCAAATCTGTCGCTCTTTTATGCGTTGTTTGACCCAGTTGTGGGAGTTTATCTGCACCCAAGGTTTTTTTGCTGCTTGGGGCTTTGGGCATAGGAGAACTTCGCTTTCTCGTAAAAGTAAACAGTTTTCTTATGACGTGTTTATTTGTTTTGGATTTGTTTTAAATTTCTGGGAGCCAAATCAGAAGTCTCAGAGAGGTTTTCAACCTCGAACCACTGTTGAGCTTCCAAGTGGAAACGAAGAAAACCTTGTCTTAACAATTTTGATTCAAGTCCGAAAACAGCTCTTTTTGACGAGTTTTACATATTTTGAGAATTAATTTATGAATTGGTTTGAGGATGATCAAATATTAATGAAACTTCAACAGGGACCTTGCATCTCAAATAAAACACGATTTTTTCGTGAACATTTCGCCACAATTGTGAGGCTTTATTCAACACAAATATATATATGTTTAACAGAAAAATCAATTTTAAAAAAAGCCTCACGAGTTCACGAAAAAATCGTGTTTAAGTTGAGGTGCAAGGTCCCAGTTGAAGTAACATTTTAAGAACTTTTCTTCCCAAAGCTTTCCTGATAAAAGTTTTTGAACTTTGAACCCACATTTTTTCGCTTATATAGAAAGCTTTTTCCAAGAATTTTAGCTGTTTGAAACCTTTAAAAAAATCTACTTTCTTACCTTATTTCTGTTCAGGAATTGACTGTGAGGACTAAAATTTTGGAGTGTTAACCTCAGTCCCTTTTGAAGCATCTGGGTTTTAAGGCTTCTCAATAAAGTATTTGATTTAAGACCCGCCAAAACGAGAAACCTGCCCTCCCTTTCCCAACTCACAGACGACTTAATTCTCACATTCCCGGCTCCGAGTGTCTGCTCCATGGTCCGACTTTAACACGGCCATAAAGGCGATAATGAAGCAACTAACCCGTGAATTGGATCTCCCATTTGATGAGAGAAAGATGAAAGCACGGACGGATGGACGGCGCGGCGAAGGAACTCCTTCACATGGAATTATTGATGTCGATGGTGGCGGCCATGATGGACATAAATTATAAAATTGTCTGCTTTATTATTATTTTGTTTCGTTTCCGACGCTAGAGAAAAGTAGGAGCACAAACGTATTAATGTAGCGTGTATAAGTCGTAAAATAATATACAGGGTATTAGTTGATTTACGACTTTCATATCAATAAGATGCCATTATTTGGTGTGTGAGTGTGCGGAGAGACTGGAGTCTGCGATGTCGATGACGATGAACAAACGCATTATCACGATTCATCCACTTTCTCCGTAGTCGCACACACGATGCTCGCTCGCTCGTCAAACAATTACGCCATTACGAAGATTACAAAGCGTTTAAAAAAGCTCTCTCGGTGCCCGACGACACCCCAATGGCAGACAAACACCCTTACGATGTTGTATTTTATTACTAATTTTAATCTTGTGCGCGTTATTCCATTCTGTGATGTTTCATTCCGAGAGATTTATGGACTTAATGTCTTTTTCCTCCTTTCACTCCGACTCGTCTTCTCGATTGAAATGAAATCTATATTTCTCCCACTTCGATGCCCTTTTCGTGACAGATTCTTTTAATGGCCTGCTTTGTTTTTTCGTCCGTTTGTCAGACTTTTGTGCTTGAATTTTTCTCCAACACGAGCTTGGGGTCCTTAGTTTTGTCCTTATTACAAACGGGGACGTCATTCACGTTGTAGAATTTTTCAACAACTTCTGGACAGATTTTTCGCCCCACTTCTTGAACATCCATGTCGGTTGAGAAATGTGAGAGCTCAAAAATAAGGCTTTAAATTTAAAATTTTAAATTTTAAATAATTTTACTTGTTTTAAACGATCAAATATCAAAATGGTCAAAATCAAAGAAATAAGTTAAAAAATCAGGTTCTTTTGTAAGAGAAGAATTTTTTGCCTAAAGACTTTAAAGAAAGAATTTGAAGTTTTTAAGATCAAACATAAGACCTTAAGCCTGACTCTTAAGCCCTAAAATTTTTAAATTCAATGAGCGTTTCAAGTGCAGGAGCCAAGAACCTTTCAGTAAGCCCTAGAAAATATTTTTCTCTGATAAAAACCCCTCTGACGAACCCAAAGCGTTCCTTTCACCTTCTAGTACCCCCAGGTCCCCATGAGTACTCGTTTTGGAGTTAAAAGAACGGCGAGCCCCAAAGAGGTCCTCTTTTTCCTCCTGACTCCCCAGCACCATGTGACATGACGTGATGCTCTCCACACCTATCTCTGCGACAGCCAAATCGTCCCCGGAACGAGACTCCGAGAGACAGAGGGCGAGAGATGTGTGCATGGAAACAAAGGAATACTTAAATGCGGCCATTTACAATTGCGTCACGTTTTTATAAATTAAATGCGAGCAATAATAATTTCTGGTGGCTGCAAGCTACTTACTGGATTGCTTCCTCTTCTTTGTGTTTCGTCAGTCTCCGAGAGTGCAATTCAATTTGATGCTGCCTATTTTTCCGCCATTTGCTATTCCAAGACATGTTTTATGGCCCCCCATTACCATTGATGGGACTGACATGGGCATTTTCGGAAATTAGTCGCCAATTTCTCGAGAGAAAAGAACCCAGGGAGCGGCGAAAATTTTTCATTTTCCGCCAAACGACCCACTCAAAAACGTGTCATTTCTCATTCACTTCCTTGTGTGTGCGGTCTGTTTCGTTCGCACATTTCTCGTTTTCCTCATCGACGAGGAAGAGACAGGCATTCGGCACAAAAAAGAGCAAAATGTGTGTCCGATTTATGCTGGCACGACATCGTCATGCCTTGCCATACAAATTGATGAAGTACGAGATTCTTCATCAGAGCGACCTGGATGCGAAGAGTGGAGCACACACATACATAATATAAATGATTGATGGAACAATTTTTCAAGTGTATCATTGCATTGAGTGAGTGAGTGGGTGCAGAGGAAGCGAAGTGGGAAAGAAGAAAGGATTAGGTGGATCTCCTCTCATCTCCCGCAAGATGCGACGTTCATCAGTTTGCAGCTCATCTATCTATGGGCCGTATTGTGAATCTGTCGGATGCAGAAGACGTCTTGCGAGAAATTGTGTACATCCTTCTCCGCACTGATGTCAATTGATAGCACGTTTGACAGGTTATAAATTTAATAATGTAAAATGGGCCCTGACTGATGGGTCTGTTGTGTCCAGAGGGGACCCATCACTTTACTTCTGTTGCCCTAGGAACTCATTTTGCCTCTTATGATCAATCAGTTTAGTCAACACTCAAAATTGGCTGACAAAAGACTTCCAACCATTTCTTGTTGAGTTGATAGTTCTAGGGTTAAGGTTAGAGCTTATATTATAAGAGTCAAAAAATTATTTAATATTTTTTGAGCCAAAATGAGCTAAAATCGAGAACTTTTTGGTAACGTTTTTCTTTTAAAAATCTTGAGAAGTCAATGACAACTGTCAAATACATACCAGAATTGCAAGATTGAACAATAAGTTTCCTTGAACGAAGCTTTTCAATCCCTATCAGCCTGACAAACTAAAAAAAAAATTAAATCTTCATTTTTCAGTCAACCTTCTTGGTCTAGTTTCAAGAATCAAGATAAGCTTTTGTAGCTTTGAGCCACTTCGTTCAAAAATTGTTTTAAATGCATATTTTTTTAAAGCCCTATCCGCAAATTTTGAGCTCAGATTTTAACTCATAAAATCATTTGACTAATTTTCGCTCTTTTACAAATAAATTAAAATATTGAAAAAATATTTCGTACATTTAAATTACCATGGTCAGGCGATTCAGAGGAAGAAAATTCCCGAAAATCTCTCTTTCCCCCAAACGACCAGCCCAACGGTCAATTAGCCGGGATCTTGGAAAAAATGGCGTCTCTGAGGAGCAATTTGCCGAGTTGGTTCACCCTTAATCACAGTTTTAACGTCCGCAAAGAGTCTCCGAAAAAATGCGCCTTTATTACTAATTCAGCAAGGTACTCATTCGATAAATTACAAACTAATTACCCATAAAAACGTTCCTAGGCAGCCCCCCTCCGTCCCCCTCGCCCGATGATGTTTTGACAGCAACCCTTTGACTACATTTTTCCTCGTCTCACTACGAGTCCCTTGTGGTTTCCCGTTTCCTCGTGCCACGATTTTCCGCCACCTCCCTCCCCCACACGGCTCAAAGGGCGACGGCAGGTGTCTCGTACGGGCGCGGTGTCAATTTTGAGTAGCAGACGTCAAGCAGCAGACATTCGATGACGGAGGCCGCGGAAGTGTCGGTGCTGCGTGGGATCCTACACACATACCCCAATGCACCTCTCACGCTCAGCGTGGCGAGTGCATTCCCACGTACATGCTGTAAATGTGTAGAGAAATTCCCCAGGCAGTCTGCTCTCCTCCGAGTCTATATCGAGTCGTCGCGAGTGTGTGAGTGCGGGCTCTCCGAGAGTCCCCGTACAGCGTGTGGGCCCGTGTGTCGCATCTCCCTCACTCCCATACAAATTGAATTTGTTGGCCAATCGCTGACAGTTATAAAACACTAAATACACACATCACAAGCATTTCATAAAACGAAACATCATTCAAGAATTCAGTTCGAAACAGACAGTAGGCGCGTAAAGTCAAGCGTCGTCGCACGTGGCGTATCGTCATTTCCATCAGCTCAGTGTGTTCAATAATATTGCAGATATCCCGTTCGCTGGAAATACACGAAAAATCGCGGAAACGCGGAAAATCGAGCAACTCGAAAATTGCGACCGAAATGAAACCGAAGAGTGTGAGAAAAAACCAAAAATCTCGGAAAATGTGAATTTCCCCGGAAAAATCCAAAAACCCCAGAAACACGATTTTCGAGTGAAAAGTGGAAAGCCGCGGAGGAAAGCGCGTGCGAGACGTTGGGGAGGTAGAGTTTCCCCAATCCGGGAGTTGAACTTGTCGAATCAATGTGCCAGAGCCATCTCATGATGGGAAATTGAAGTTTGAGTAGATTCGTGAATCGCAAGTTTTCCGCTGAAAAGTCCAGTTTCGTGGCAAAAATGATCTCCAAAACGACCACGAAAATGCTGTAAAGTGCCAGAGCTAACGAAAAAAGGTCATTTTTGAGTGACTCTCGAAAAGTTGAGAAATTTATTTCCACAAAGTTTTGATACCAAAAATTAATCAAAATTGATCAAAATCAAATTCAAATGATGCTCCATGAAGCAGTCATGCTGGAAATCTACCGGCAGGCCGCCCTACGTGCCAGGTTAGTATCTCGGCGAAGTGACAGAAAAAAAATGTACCAAGTACCAAAATAAAAATCCGAAACCACTTACAAGTGAAAATGGAAAAGAGTCGTAAATTTATTTTTAATTCCCGAGTCGGGAACTTTCGTCAACATTTCTCAAGGCCAAAGTGATTGATGAATTTTTTATGGCAGACACCTTTGGCGTGGGCGGAACTTAAATCTTCTAGTTTCGCTGATTTCAGTCAATGAACACGGCTGATTTACGACGAGTTTCGTCTCAATCTTTTGGCGTCCCGAAAGTCACGCACGGCAGATGTAAATTTAATGACACCCAGAGGAAATCATAAATACCGAAAAATTTTAAATATCTCAGAGTCCGAAAGAACTAGGCTGGCTTCGATCTTCACAGAAATGGCGACTTTTGGCCCATTAATCACGAGAGTTATGGAGGCACTGCATGTCATCCGTCATGTGTCTCTTCTCAGGACCAATAAATTTTGTGTTTACACATTGCATTATGGAGCTGGCAGGAAGCATGTCCTTGAATAAATATGAACTTTCTTTCGGGTCCCTGTGATGTGTGACTAAAATGATAATTTCTTTCTTCAACTCGACAGTCGAGAGACTAGAAAAATTTTGTGTTAACCCTCAAAGTGACAAAATGACGAAAATGGCCTTTGAATTTAAACGTGCTTTTTGAAAGTTGTGGTGAAAATTTCAAACTTAAAAAATGATTTTTTTTTAAAATGAAATTTTACCACAAAGAGGGTTAAGTAAACAGACCAACTCGTCAAGTTAGGTAGAAATTCATAGAGACCTTCAAAGGCGATCTAAATTGCCCCATTTTCTAGTGCTTGTCTGCTCGAAAAGGATAGATGGGAGAAAGTATGACACATTCACAAAAAATGACTGCATGTTGCGTGTCTCCTATTTTGTCACATTTGTTCCACATGGCAGGGATATTGATGAGTGCCATTAATTTTCGTTTTGGGTCGGTTTTTTCCCCGATAGCCCTCTCTCGGTGTCATTTGGCATGTGAATTTCTAGAAAAGGAAGCTTAATTGCTCCAACCGACGATCTCGCCCGACCATTAACATAATTTTGAGCCGATGAGCGACAAAACCTGTTCTCCGAATTCCTCCTCTGAACTTACTCTAATTCACCTTTTATCAACTAAACTGATGAAAAAATGGCCATAAACGAGAGAAGTTATTCAAAACTTGTTAGGAAAAGAAGAATCTTATTGACTCAATTGTATTGATTACAAATCGATGGGCTTCGGGCGAGAAAGAGGAGGAGGAGGAGAAGAGGAAAAGAATGAGAAATAAATAAATCAACAATGGGCACATAAATAACTACCTGCATTATGTACTAACTCATTCATGCATACGTCAAACACTCTGACGGGAAAGTTGCCGAACCAACTTATTTTTGATAGTTATATTTTTAGTTTAAAATAAAATCGGAACCAAAAGTTTAAAGTCTGTTTAAAATATTTTGAATTTTTTAAACTTGATTCTACAAAAAAACATCCGAAGAAGTGGTTTTAAAAAATTATTTTTGCTCTTTAAAAAAGACCACGAACCAAACGAAATTTATTTTAAAAATTAACTCTGCAAAAAAATCCGGAAAAAAACTTCAAAATTTTTTGTGTTCAGAAACTTACCTGTCAGAGGGTTAAAACGCTATGTCTGCACTCTGAGAGCCCATTTAATCATTTGTCTCTCTCGTTCGTTTCGTTGCAGTGAAATGACCAGCCCCAGATGTCAATCACGAGAGTCGGCGCGGAGTCCATCGGACGAATCGGTGTATTCGGGGCGGGGCAGCGGCGGCGGCATGAACGCTCTGAGTCCCGTGGGCCTAACCCTGCCCCCCAACATTCCACCAGCCCTCCTTCCGCAGCACTCGGCAGCCATGGCAGCTTACTTGGGAGCCGCAGCGGTCGCAGCCCAGCAGAACCGCTTGCTCCTCGGAGGAGGTCGAGGCTCGCCTCCCCTCCTCCCCATCCCCTCACCCCTCGGGGAGGGCGTCCTGGACTTTAGCAAGAAGCGGGGAAGTGAGAGCAGTGACTCGGGCGACAACAACAGCGAGGCCGGGGACGCCGTGAACCTCAGCAGCAAGTCCGTGGACAACAGCCCGCTCGACCTGAGTGTCGGAAGTGGCCGCAAGAGGGCGTCCGGGTCGCCCTCGCCTGTGCCCCGCAAGAAGCACGGCTCCTCCGTCGTCTCTCCCTGGACGTCCCCGCAGCTGCCGTACTTTGCTGCCAACGCAGTGGCGCCCACGCTGTCGCCGAAGCAGCCCAACTCGGAGTGGAACGGCAAGCACAAGCCCCCGAACGAGGCGGCCAAGGCGCTGGAGAAGATGTCGGAGCTGAGTCGGATCGGAGGGGACGACGTGTACCGTCCCAACTCGAGCGGAGGGGGTCGCCACAGCGCCTGGCAGAGCCACTGGCTGAACAAGGGAGCCGACAGTGCCAAGGACGTGCTAAAGTGCGTCTGGTGCAAGCAGAGCTTCAACTCGCTGGCGGCCCTCACGACCCACATGAAGGAGACGAAGCACTGCGGGGTCTCTGTGCCCCCTCCCGCCTCCAATCCGCCCCCCTCGTCGTCCACGGGCTCCAAACCCTCCTCCAACGACCTCAACCTGCTCATCAAGGAGACGATGCCGCTCCCACGGAAGCTCGTGAGGGGCCAGGACGTGTGGCTCGGGAAGGGTGCTGAGCAGACACGGCAGATCCTCAAGTGCATGTGGTGCGGCCAGAGCTTCCGCACGCTCGCCGAGATGACGACGCACATGCAGCAGACGCAGCACTACACCAACATCATCTCGCAGGAGCAGATCATCTCGTGGAAGTCGTCGGAGGGTGGCCCAGACAAGTCGGGGTCGGGCAGTGAGAGCTCCTCGGCGCCCGTCAACACCTCCAGCACGGTCTCGGCGGTGCTGACGTGCAAGGTCTGCGACCAGGCCTTCTCGTCCCTGAAGGAGCTGAGCAACCACATGGTCAAGAATGCCCACTACAAGGAACACATTATGCGTTCCATAACGGAGAGCGGCAACAGACGACGCACGCCACGCGAGAAACGGAAGAAGTCGTTGCCCGTGCGGAAGCTGCTGGAGCTGGAGCGCGCCCAGCACGACTTTGGCAAGAACGGCGAGGTCAGTCCCGTACCCAAGCAGCTCACCTCCAGCCGCATCACCTGCGAGAAGTGCAGCGAGAAGATAGAGATGCAGGTCTTCACTGAGCACATCCGGCTCTGCGTGGGCGGCGTTCCCCTGAAGAAGAACCTCATCCTGCCCCCGGACTCTGTGTCGCCAGTGCCCTCTAGCGGCGGCCGAAAGAGCGAGGACCTGGCGTCCCCGCGGTCCGCCAAGTCGCCCGAGACCCCCAAGTCCGGGGAGGGCGGCAAGGGCTCGTCCTCGTCCATCCTGAACTCCATAGAGGCGCTCATCGAGAAGAGCTTCGACACGCGGACGCGCCACACCAACAGCTTCGGCCCCTCCCAGCCCACGACCCCGCTCGGGGCCAGCATCCTCAAGAGGCTCGGCATCGACGAGAGCGTCGACTACACCAAGCCCCTCGTAGACTCGCAGACCATGAGTCTGCTGAAGAACTACCACAGCTACCCGCCGTACAGCCGTCCCCGTAGCGGCTCCGAGTCCAGTTCCGTGTCCGAGAGGGGCAGCAGTCGCGTTGACTCGCTCACGCCCGACAAGAAGTTCACGGACACGTCGAACCACGTCACGCCGAGGGCGACTCCGGACAAGGGGGGCGACGACGAGCCTCCCCAGATCAAGCGGGAGGTGGCGAGCGACGACGAGGAGCCACTCAAGATCAAGAAGGAGCAGCAGGACGAGGATGGCGACCGCAAGAGCAGCCCCAGTCCCCGTGTGAGTCCCGCAGAGAGCCCTGCCAGTGCCAGATCCACGCCCACGGAGACCAAAAAGTCCAGTCTCGGGGCCCTATCCTCCATGTTCGACAGCCTGACGGGGGCAGCGGCCAAGAACAACAACAACGAGGCTCCCAAGAAGGGCAACGCGCACCCTCTGGCGGCTCTGCAGAAGCTCTGTGATAAAACCGAGAACAGCCCGACCTCCAGGGGCTCCTCCAGCAGCGCCCTGCTGCCATCCACGCGTCCCAACCAGACCGCTGGGGGTCTGCTGGCCTTCAGCTGGGCCTGCAACGACGCCATCACGGAGGACGCGGTCGTCAAGTGCGCCTACTGCGACACGTCCTTCAACACCAAGGGCGCCTACCGGCATCACCTGTCGAAGGTCCACTTTGTGGACAACTCGGGGGAGGAGCCAAAGGTCAAGTCCGAGATGCCAGAGTCTCCGAAGAGCCAGAGCAGCAGCGGCAACGGGGTGGCCGGTAGCAGTGGAAAGGAGTCGCGGGAGAAGAGCAAGAGCCCGGCTCCGGGTAGGGGGACGCCCAATACGACCTCCTCGAGCCTCGACGAGAGTCCCCACTCCAAGTTTCTCAAGTACACGGAACTGGCCAAACAACTATCGTCCAAATATGCTTGACATTCCTAATCTGTAGGTCGTAAGTAGCCATATTACGTAATTATTTATTATTATTGCAATTAGGGGACCCGAGAGAAGGTCAAGCAAGGTCACACAGCCCCAAAATTCTTTTGCTCAAGTCCGTCACTCGCCCCAAACGCGAGCCCTAGAGTTTCCACTGACTTTTGCGTGGGAGATTATTTTCTGCCATTTTTTAAAAATATTTTTGACTCTCTTTTAATTTGAATTCTTAAATAATATTTTGATTTTTTAAACAAAGGCTAAGATTCTTTGAGAAAAAATGCTATTGCTTCAAATTTATTTTCCATTTCTAAAATTCTAAAACTCTTAATTCTAAAAATATCTTTTTTTGAGTCGATTTAAATTTTAAAAATATTTTTTGGTTCAAGCTACTCCTTAGTTTTTCCATAATTACCAGCATATGTCATCGTTAGAAGACTCTTGAGCTCTTCAAGTCCTCGAAAAGTTGATTCACTCCAATTGAAGCAAAAAATCGTCGTTGATCCCCAAGAAAAGAAGCTCTAGGGCTAGCCTCTGCGGGCATCAGTTCTGTTGACCTTGAACACATAGTTGTACATAAGCCATACTAAGAACGGTTTTGAACATTTCCTAATATTACAGTTACACTAAACTAATCAAGGAAGAAATAATGTTGCAGTTTTTGAATTAAAGCGAGGCAGTCCAATTGTAAAGAGAGAAGCTCCTAGAACTGTACTGATAATTTGTAGTAGGACACTTTTGAATGAGAAGAAAAAAAACAGTTAAATAATATTCAATAATCATGTGATGCCACATATCTGATAGGTCGTAAGGTATGCTAGCTATAAAATCTATAAAATCCTAGTCCAACAAACGATTGCATACACACACACAGTTACACTGAGTTACACACGTACCCACAAGCAGACTAACCGCGAGACTGGCTCGTGCTGACCGGCACGAGGGAATCTCGCCGACACGATTTCGAGTATACGTAAAACTTGCTGAGAAAAGTGCCAAATTTTTTGTAGAGTCGACGACATCCAATAAGGCACTTTGTAAGAAATTAATTTTTAGAAATTCAATAAATCCCTAGAGAAATACTCCTCCTTGATACTTGCTTTTTGAAAGACTTGCATCATAACTAAAAAACGCGATAAGAAGCTTAAAGTGGCGACCCTCCCCACGGTGGACGGGAAGTTGTAAATAAATTGAAAAATTGTATACGTATTTTGGAAAGTCAAAAATATTGCTACGCTTTGGCCAGGTCTACCCCCCCTTTTCAACACACTTTACCCATCAATCTCTGTATACGTTCGGCAATTCAAGTATACAAAAGAAGCAACCTGTATACTTCAAAAGTGAAAAAGTAAATTAGAAAGAAACTACCCAGTATACCAAGACTATTTTCTGTTGTATTTTCTACACGATGCGCTAAAAGTTGTACTAAAAACTAAGATATGGAAATGAAATTTAGGACGAAATGCATGATTAGCGGTAAGAGATCAACAATTTGCAATTTTAATTATTTAGTGATTACATAATGATTATTACATGATTATTCTGATAAATATTGAATAAAAGTATTTAATTGTAATAAGCATAGTAATGATTACTACTTCAGAAACTATTATACTGTAAGGTGAAAAAAGAAGATACACAGAAAGGCTCAAAATAAAGATAATATGTATATGTTAAAACAATGATAAACGACTCGTGTATGTTATTGCCGCGTCCGTCAATCGCCGGCTCGTCATTATTGCGCCTGCACATGAAGGCGAGACGTTCAAGTAGGTATTTATTGCGCAAGGTTTATGGGTGGCATTGTGGAAAATGGTGTACTTCTGCTCGTGTGCGACGTGATGGAAGACTTCAAGGTGTGTGCAGACAACGAACTTGATTTATGGCCTCGCGTGGAAACTTCCTTTATGTCGATTCTGCACTCGGGGAAATTGCTGTATTGATTTGTGGTGAGTATTGCGGGAAATCACTGAGACGCGACTTCTTGACTTTTCCCTTCAAGACTTACAGGAAAAATGCCATTTTAATCAATTTTGAAGCCTCTAAAGGACGTGTGAGATTTTTAGACCATTTTCAGCATTTTGCAAAAAATTTGCCGTCAGTCTGTCTGTCTGTCTGAAATTTTATAACTCAAGAGCTAGAAAGCTGCAGTTTTTACATCGTGTAGGGCATAGTTTGAAGGGGTGCAGGCTAATAAGTTTAGGCCCCCATCTCTTCTTGGGGGGAAAGGGGGGTGTTTTACGTTTGTATGAAAACTCCTTATTTTACATTCGATTGAGCTGAAATTTTAGTATATTGTTGTCTGTGGAAAATCTAGCAATTTATGGTACTATATGTATCGTCTATTATGTACAGGGACGAAGCTAGTGGCCCTCAAAGTTTTATCTCCTCGAAATCTTTGAAAATGCACCCTTTAGCTTAATCTCCGATTTTGCTTTTTATATATTTTTATGGACATTTTCTAGAAGACGTTTCCTACATTAAAAAGAAATATGAGAAAAACTGTGGAGACGTCTTTTTCAGTTTAGGCAATTTTTAAATTCCCTTTGATCTAACATTTTTTTGTAAATTTTAAAGGTATGTAAGACCCCCCTCCTTTCGCCACCAATCCTATTTGTAATTTATTCCTATGACAAAGACAGCTTTTTCCTATCTGGAGCAGATTTAAATTGCTTTTGAATTAAGATTTCTAGCCTTAAAAATTTTTGCTGTGGCCTCTGGGAAGGTTTCAAATTATTCTAGTTTTTGGAGAATTTTCTTTGTTGAAGATAGTAGCAAAAATGTCAAAGTTTGTCGGTTGGTTGCACTCTGAGACCTGCTCAGACACCTGAAGGGTTTGATTTCCTACTCTCAAAGTCGAAGTAAGGTCAATTTTTAAAATTCGTATCATAAAAAAACCCCTAAAGTAATTGGCAATTTCAGAACGAAGTTGATTGATACGAGAGGTTTCCGCAATAACCCTATTCCCGCAGAAGGGCGAAGCTATCAAGTTACCGCAAGCCAATAAATCCCGAAATGCAATCCCATCGAATGGGCCACCATTGCATCTGGCATTTATGACTCTCCGAATCACATCTCGCACACGCATAGCTCACAACGTCGAAATCGCCGTCATAAATCTTGCATTGTCCGAATGTCGGCGTGACGTATACACCGTTGCTTATCAGATCCGTCCACCACAATACTGGCGTCATTACGTGGCTGACTGAATGTCTTCCATCGTATCATTCCTGTCCCATCCTGCGTTGTCCCGCAGCTCACACCGTCAACGACATTTACAATCTATTAATTCCAAGTGCATAAATCATTTATACTTCATTCAATGAATGATTCAATTTTGTGCTGCCATGACCGGTGCGGTTCAGCAGATGAATACAGATGGATGGACAAGATGTGGACTTTCTCAAGCATTAAATCAATTGGCATAAATCATCAAACTCTCCTGATATAACATGCTTGTGGCCGAGTGTGTCCCAACCATAGAGCACTAACTTACACATATCAAAACTTTGATTTATGATGACTTTCAATTCCCACTATGCTCGCATCATTTCGGTGCTGCTATTATACATTTTGCACGATTTACTCATATTTATATCACATTTATGAACCATCATATCTTGCGACTTTCTGCGGAGTAACAGGCGATAAATTGATTAATGGACCGCCGTTGCCTCGCCAGGCTTTCCAATCGCGGTCAAGGCAGATGGACTGAGTTCCTTCTGATTCATCGAGCTTTGATGGCTAATGGGAGATAGACAGTCAACAACTAGAGAAAAAGGTTTGCTCTGACCCCCTTCTGGTCTTTTTTTTCACTACAACTAGTTTTTTTTATCTTGGAAGAAAATAATAGAGATAAAAATATAGCCAAATTAAGTTCATTGAATCAATTTTAAGTCGAGAACTAAAAATCACTTTTCACACGCTTAATCCTAATTTTCTCGAGAAGTGCACTAGATCGAGAGAAACCCTTTGTACCTCAGATACCTTGACTTGACTTCTACCTTAAACATTGGAGCCCAGCTTAATGTTACGCAGCTGCTCTACGCTATTTTATGAGAAAGGTGAATTTTTGGTGAAAATTCAACAATTTTTTTCTATAGCAATTTTAGATTTTTCCTCCAAAAGCCTACACAAACTACATTTAAAAAAAATTAGCCCAAAATCTTGAACAATAAGCTAGTTATGGTCGTTCACAGTTGAGCCCTCCCCTAGAGGATGCCAAAAAGTCCAACTTCGAAGGCCAATATTTCGAGAATGGTAGGTCTAACCTTTTAAAATTTTTAAAGAAGAGCCCAACAGTACCCAACTTAATCCATTTTTCAAACAAAATCTTCATACTTTTGCAATCAGGAGGTCTATGTACTTTAGCAGTCTGTGTACCAGTTTGAACCCATAGAATATTATAGACTAGAGCTTTAACGAAATAAAGCCGTTTCCTAAACAATTTAGTGATATTGGTTTGAATAGTTTGCCTTAATTGGGAATCTGAGGAATCGAAAGAACCCTGTTCCTCTCTATTTTATGGTTCTCTGTGATTATAATTTTTCCTGAACCTCCCCAGAGTTTCCGAACATATCAGAATTTTTAATTTTATGATACCTACTATAAACTAACTCAGATTGGACCCATAGAGAATCTTGCCTAGAGGAAAATTACCATTGACCGTATCATCCTGAGAACTTCTTAAAGCACGGGATAGATTGGGCTAATCTTGATCAGAATAACATTGGCATTTCTGAAATCCTAGATCTGGAAAAACAAATCAGCTTTTCCCTTTCTATTCTGTAGTTCTCTGTGGACAGAAATGAAGAAAGCAAGACAGCAGACTAAATTCTCCTAGAGCTAAAACGAGGCCCCCTTCTAGCCTGTGATTCTCAATTGAAGAAGAAATTTGGTTCCGGGAATTTTGGACACGCTCGCATGTGCCAATAAAAATCAAATCAAAACCGGGCAAAGGTGCAGTGCGAGAGGAAAGGTGTTACACGTTGGTCAATTAATCAAAATCAGCAAAATACTGTGTCGGCAGGTAAAGGCAGCTGCCAATGTCATGAATCTCTCTCACCCCATATACGATTTTTACGAATTCGCCGGACATTCGGAGGGAGCGGAGACAGTAAACTGGCTGGTGAGGCGGCAGCGACAGAAGGAAAAGTAAATTATAGCTGCTTTGCGCCATCGCCACAAAACTTTCATGCGACCCGTGCAGGCATGAAGGACAACACAGTTGTGAGCTGAGAGAGCCATTAGTGGCACTCGCATATGTACACTCCTAGGGTATGACTTGCAAGGCTGGCAAGGGTAGAGTGTGCATGCATGTCTCGAGTTGCCTCACATACCGTATATTCCTTGATTTACCACGAACATAAAAATGATTTATGTGTGACATTAAAATAATGCACACATCTTACACACATATTTAAAAAGTGCACATATGTAGCTGGGGTCCGTCCAGGAGGGCCTCCAGGACACTGGATATTCGAGGGACCGGGAGAGAGTGTCGCTGGACGGGCCCCAATCACACTCGCTGAGGTAGACAGGATTAAGCTCGTATATAAAAATTATAAGACACATATTCATCATCCTGTATAGTTTCATATTTATTTTTATTGTGTAAACTATTTTTCGGGGTGCACAGGGCTAATTTACGACTTAAAAAGTGTAAGGATAACTTCAAATTTATGATAGCGTGTGTGCAGGGATGCGCATGAAGAATGGACCAACATGGTGGCACCACTAGGACATCTATCATCCGTTGGGGACAGTTGAGTTAAAGTTTTAAAAGAGGAGGTATGGCGCGTAGTTAGCTAAGAATGAATAGAAGACATATTTCACGCTTCAATAAAGCATAATACTGTCTTTGGAGCCACTGGCGGGTTGTCGGAGTCGGAGTGGGAGGAAGTACCTCTATTTATGGCGTTTTAGACCACGACCTTAGTGAATTTTTCCTAAGCAAACCAGAAGGGTTGGAAAATTGGAGGCATGCTAATGAATGGAATGCAATAAGTTATCGGGTGTTTTAACGATTTTCAGCGAGAATATATGGCATTAAATGAGCCCCCTTTGCAATCTAGTTGCACAGTAATCAGGAAAAGTCGAGCTATAAACCTTGTAGAAGGGTCATTAAGCTCATTTTGAATTTCTTATCAAAATTCCTACGGAATAATTACTAACTAAAATTTTCAAAGAGCTTTGAAATATCGAAAAAGTACATAGTTTCTGGTGTTTTTTCAACAATAAAAAATTATTTAATTATGTACATTTTTAGCTTAATCCGTAACTCGTTAGAAAATGGCTCTTTATACGATCTTCGTCCAAATTGACTCTCTCCTATCGATAATTAGAACCCGTAAAGCCTCCATGGATGAAATTTTGACCACTACGTTTTTGCCCAAGAGCTCTCAATAATTTCAAAACCGTGGACTCTATTTTAAAAATAACTTTCAGGAGTTTAGAATTGATTTTTTGAATGAATGGAAGTTGAATTTGGCTAAAGAATTTTTGAGATTCCTTACAAATAGAAAATCATGAAAGAGAAGAGATCCCCGAAATAAGTATCGGTTCCGAAACAAGACGGAAGCGAGACGCTAATAAAAAGTCACAAAAACGGAGACCTTTTTATGCGAAAAAAGCGACTTCAGGTTTCGAAGGAAGAGTACATCATAAATTAAGCTTGCACACAATGAAGTCTCCTCGACATCAACCGGTTGTGTAAGAAGCGCCGCTCACGAATACCCGACCCGCCTGCAGTCGCACACCGGGGCCATATAATGCGGGTATACGGAAAAAAGCGAATGTGCAATACTTCATTGCTGAGCACAATTGTTCCGAATTCGTCCTTTGTTCTTGCAATATTTTTCCACACACATCCACATTTTTTCACTGCCGCTGCCCGCTTCGTTTTTCTTCAGCTGGGGAAATCCTTTCTGTACTATTATTTTCATTATTATTTTGTGTAGCGATATTTATGATCAAAGATTTGCATTATTTTATTCCGTGTGTACGACATTTTCGCGAGACCGAGGCATTCGTCGTCGTATTTTCACATCAAAAGCTTTAGGAACAGAAGAAAAATAAAAATGGGGGAAATTTATTTTAAAAATTTGTGAATTCAAAAAAATTATGCAGGTTTGGTTTTTTTTCAAATAGAATGAAAACACACGACAAATTTCATGTCTGAAAACTTTGAAGAGGAACTTGAAGAAAAAGGCCTTGATGGAGCCTCGGTAGCTAATTGGACTCATAAACATCCTGAAACCGATTTGCTTACCCTTTTCCTCAAGTTTTTGACCTTTTGAGATGGTTTTAGAATTTTTAGGGGTCAGTGAAGGTCTATGAAACCCATGTAACTCCGACATTATTGCCTCAAAAACCAATTTCCTGTACCATAAATTACCACGTGATTTTCTAAAATAGTCTTGAAAGGTCGAAAAGCATTTTAAAGTGCTAAAAAATCGAGTCGATAAGGGCCCTCGAGACCTCCAGAAAGATCACAAAAGTACTCTTAAAATTTAAAAACCCCAAAAGACAGACCATCCCGGTTAAATGAAAAGCATCCGAAAGAGTTGTAAGCGGCAGAAAAACGTGAAGCGGAAAAAATGTTCCAAAAGTGCGCTTTTCTAATACGAAAGCGGCACCAGAGAGCTGGGACGGGCTGCCAGTGACTATAATGAGACTTGTGTGATCCATAAATTGGAATAAAGCACCCCATTTGAGTGCGCGCCTTAAATGTTTTTTTGAGAAAGTGGGTGGCTGGCTGGCTTATCACTCTCTGCCGCGCCTTGACAATCATTGTCGCGCGATATTCGGGTGCCTTTGTTTCTCCTCCAGTCCTCCATCGCTTCACTCACTCGTCGGCATCCTCGTTCTCCTCTTCCTTTTCCCCAAAATTATTACATTGTTATCCTTTTTCTTCGGATCCCGCGCGCCCTGCCGTCATTTCCCTCACAACGCCAATAAATCGTTCGTTTTCTAAGCCCTGCAAACGGCCCATTAATATTCTAATTGCTACGCGTTTGACAGTTTGGTGATAAAGTCTAAATTTACGACTGTATAAAACTGTCTTTCATTTCGTAGCGCACCAAAGCTTCTCTCCTCCATCCTCCGGAAGCGTGTGTTGTTTTTCCTTCATCACATCTCTTCCTTGCCAGTTACCACTTGCCGCTCTGCGACTGCGAGAAATTTTGCTTTCATCGTCTCCCGACAGTTGGGGGTGACGCGACGTTGGGGATGAGAACCAGATGCTGGGCTAAGCCCGGTTTAGGAATTCCGCGGTGTTTAGGAAAGGCTTTGGAATCCACCCTTCCAGCAGTCCATCAACTTAGCTCAGAGAAACTAGGGGAGGTATTTAACAGTGTTTTTAGACCAAAAAGATAGAATCATATTATTAAATTAGGATCGTTTCGACAGGCTGACGTATTCATCGGCTCTCATTTCTAAACCCCTTGACATAGACACCTTAAAACTTGCACAGATCTTTCTTGACTCAAAATGAGAAGGGCTGTGAAAGGATTGATTTTTAGCGCCCCCTGGAGAGAAGCTATTGACCAAAAGGTCCATTTTCCCATACAAAATTGTCCTAAAACTTAGAATTTCGGTATAAAAAAACTACTTATGGTAACTTAATGAAACCAAGCACAAGTGTGGAATTTAATAAGCTCCTAAAGCTCCTTGAAGGACACTTGGATAGCACTTCTAGATAAAAAGTTATGATGGTGAGAAAAAAAATCTCTTGGCAAAAATGCAATTTTTTCGCTTGGCGACAACGAAACTCAAAAACCACATGACCAATTTCCGTGCGGATTCGTACACAAGTAATTCTTGATGCAAAGACGTCCAATAAGAAGTGATTTTGCGATATATTTTGTGGGAAAACCGAAAATCGGTGCGTAGTGGAGCGGCGAGCGCAGCACGTGCGAGCAGGGGGTCTCCCCCTAGTTGATCGTTAATTTTGCCTTAAATATTGTGAGAGCGTTAAGCCTAAAGCCTCTTAAAACAAATTGTTTTTCCAAAAACTAATCTCTAATTATTAAAGAAATATGTTCATGACTCATTCTAATCAATGATTTCTGAAAAAATTTTCTCTTTCATCAAAATAAACGAAATCTCAGTATCTTTTACAGCCAAGTGTTGGCTCAGGTCTCTCAGAATTTTGCTGAGCTCTACCTGAAACTCGGCCAAGTCCAGATCAAGCGAGGTTTTAGTGAAAGTTCCCCAAAGACACCCTGGGTCGGTCTATGATGGGAAAATGTTTCACCTGGACTTCTGGTCTCCAGGATTTTTTAAGAGCAATTTTTTCTGGTTCGAGGCATCGATAAATTTACCCTGTAGCCACTCATCACTGCTTAGGCCCAGGACCAAAACGAGAGCTTGAGAACCCATTTAAATTCGGTTAAAAATAATGAAGTAAACAGTCAGCCAGAAAAGTAATTAACGAACGGTCAAATTTATGGCTCATCAGGAAAAATCGTTGACTTTCCCTCAAACGGCGACATTGACAGATAAATGGGCTCGCTTCCACATTAAAAAGCCCAATGAATCAAACCTTCACAAAACTAATTACTCAATTTATTAATCATCGGGAGGTATTAAACATTTTTTCCTGCGCTCACTTTGAACAAAATGTGAACAAGTATGGTCGGAGTCAGTCAAGAGTCGCTGGCGACTGAAATATACGCCTTCGGTAATTTATAACCAGTATGTATATAAACATAAATAAATTATAATCCAATAAAGCCAGCCAAAGTGCTCTCTTGCTCACTCTTTGAGCAACTATCAAAAAGTTATCATGGCAAATCTAGCATGAACTTGAATAGAATGCCACTACTGCAGGCAAGAGAGCTGGCAGGCAGGCACACTGGCGAGCAGGCAGGCAAAAGATGAATGTACACACGGTAAAATATTGTGCAAAGTGGCGTTGTCTAGATTCGCGTTTCAAGAGAGCTGCAAATATGCCTATGTTCGGCATATTTCTCAACCGCTGCTTTCCTGCCATTCGGCTCCATACGACTAT
The DNA here is from genome assembly GCA_963930915.1 of Forcipomyia taiwana. Classification (NCBI taxonomy): domain Eukaryota; kingdom Metazoa; phylum Arthropoda; class Insecta; order Diptera; family Ceratopogonidae; genus Forcipomyia; species Forcipomyia taiwana. The sequence goes on along the minus strand of CAWVOI010000110.1, from coordinate 1,820,833 downwards.
AATGTGAAGCTTATAACATCGCCAGCGCGCATTATAAAATTACTATTTACGGTAAGTTAAAATTAAAGGCAATTAATCATTGCAGAAACGTATAAAAGTCATAAAACATTTGTAGATTTCGATTCGGAAATGTGTATTCGGCTCAGCGGCGTAATCGGGGGGAGGAGTGGATCCTCCTGGAAACTTGCCTCTGCGGGGTCTAGAACCTCTGGAGTTTTGGTTTTGGGGCAAGTGGGGGAAGTTTGCTTCAAAATGGTCCAAATTCAACTTTAGAGTTTCTTCTTCGTTGAAAATAATTAAGCGAAAACTGTTCTGTAGTTTTGCGGGTTTGGAGTGATGTTTTTTCTGTGTAACTCAGAAATTAAAGTTTTTGAATTCCTCTGAAAAATTAGGAGCAGTAAAAATTTAGGAGGTGACTTAGTGGCCTATTTAAGGAAGCCCTCTGTTTATGACTTAAAATTTCAAAACCTTGTAGCCTTGGAAAACACAGGGCAAAGTTGATAACTGAGGCCTAAAAAAAATTTCTGATAGAATTTATTCAAAAAACCTTCATAGATTTTTTTAAATAGGATAAATTTTTCCCGAATTTTTCAATAACCTTAAAACCTCAAAGTTTACTTTCTGTAGAAGTCCTTCAGGTCAGAATGTTGGGAGGAGGTCCTAACTCCCAGCTACACCCCTGGAATCGAAGTTTTAGCTCACCGTGCAGCACTCTCAGACACGCTGTCCCCCGTCCCTCATCCAGTAGAGCTCCGGCGGTGATAAAAACGCAAATATATGCATCTGGAGTCGTGATATTTATTCGTCGCAGCCCGAGAGTCCAGGCACAAAAATAATTGATGTCACTTTTTCGCGAGGAGGCATTCCGTTCCAATAAAAGTCAATGAATCGGGGCGGTCCCAAGCACGTTGCCACTAGCAAGATGTGCAAGCTTCATAATGCAAGCAATAATTCTTCACTTATCGGCTTCATCAGTAGCAGAGTGCCAGGCAGGGAACAAAGTTGTTTCGCGCACTGCAATTCATCATTGGATCCCGCTCAAAATGGCGGATGGAGTTGCCTGATTTATGTCCCGGAGTCGTGCTGAAGGAAGGCCCCTCTCGAGCGGGTCTCATCCATCATCTGCTGGAGTGTTGACACTCTCTGCCTCATACAGACCCATTAGTTTCCCTAAATATTGACCGACGTTCTTGAGAGAGAGCACCAGAGCCCTTTTGTGCCATCAGGTGTGCCACACACGTCGATTGATTGACAGTTTCTGCCACTTGACGGTCTGGCAGTCAAATCAAAACTTCAAAAAGAGACTCCGCACAAGCCGTAAGTGCATCAGTATTTATTTGCTTTTGTGTCTCGCATCCCGACTCACCTCTCCGGGTTCTCGATTCTCGCACCTAAGCAAACATACGCTCGATGCTTTTATTAACATTATCCCAACACAAAAGGCGACGAAACGCAGAGGAGAGATTCGAATAAATTCTTCAATCCCGCAAGTTGTTTTTGTTGCTTCTCTATTAAAACAAACCATAGGTGCCATCAACAACTTAAGCCAGAGTAATGAGCAACTTTTATGAGTACATCTTTATTATGCAAATATGCTCATGAACCCTTGTTTCTCAGCTATCCGCATAATGGGCCGTTTCCTCAGAGTAGGGACCGAACAGTAGGTGGTTTGAGAGGCGGGTTGAGATTTAGAGACTTATCGTATTATTAAATGATGACCCATGGACAGATTGACACTGTCTGCAGTTTAATTTCTGCCTATTTAATCCAACCATATCTAAATGAGTTCAATTTCATTCATCTTATGCAAATCAGACCAATCCAACCTACTCAATCCAATTTCATCCAATCCAATCCAATATAGTTTCAGTCCATTCCAACTCATTCCAATCCAATTCTATGGAATCTAATCCTATGACTTAATCCATTTCAGCAAAAATTCTATCCAATCCACTTCAATCCAGTTCACCTCAATTCAATCCAAGCCTAACAAGTCTAATAAGATATAATCAATTTTAGCCAAAAAAATGTATGAGTTTAATTAGTTTTTTTTAGTTTTTAATTTAGTTAGTTTTTATTTGTTTAATTTCAGCCTAATTCAACCCAAATACATTTCAAATCTGACGCAGTCCAGTCCAATCTTATCCAAAGAAATTTTTCAATCTAGATCCAGTAAGTTCTGAACTAAACTGAAATCCTTTTTGATCAATTAATTCACTCCTAATTATCTAAATCAGAAGGTATATCCCTGTGAATGTCACCCCTGACAAATTTTGAGCTAAAAAACATTCGAAATATGTGGAAAAAATGTAGTAACAATCAGCCTCTCAACCTCTGAGGACAGCTCAGAGCGCGTTTCAATTGCAGTTTAGCGACACCAGACGGAGACAAAGACGACAAAGTCTGGTAGTAGCTCGTGCCACACTTATCATCTTGCCAGGTGCTGAAGTAACTTTACAACAATTGAGTAAATGTTGATTTTCTCCAAAGTGTGGCGCGCTTTATTAACATATTCAACAACAAACATTGTGAAAAAGCAAGCGGAGCATGACGTGAATGCCATTATTTATGGCAGCGAGGCACACATTCGACTCCCGAGCCGGGGATTTGCTTAAGAAAGAACAGAGATAACACCAGAAGTCATCATTTACTAATTACCCGTGCTTGCGAGCTAATCTCTGTGCAAAGAGAAGGTAGACTCGTGGCTCCCGAATTTGTCTTTGTTCTCGCTCCTCTCGGCTCCCACGAAGATGCAGTTTAACGTGTTATGGCGCGAATTGCTGGGATCTGGGAGAGAGAGGGCGAACGTTTTCTCATTATCGAGGAAGGCGACGCTGCCGAGGGCTATAAAATTCTATTGTCAAATAAATTATGATCCTTTGAATAAAATGTAATAAATTACGATGGAAATAATGAAACGTATCTCTCGGCTCAATCCAGCTCTGTCGATGTCGAGTCGACGCGCGGACGAGGCTGCTGCCACATACATCGAAAACACACATAAAATCGTCGAATAACGAACACAAAAAATAAAATAAATAAACGGAACGTCATATCCCGAAAAATGCATTTTTATGTTATTCGCTTGTGCAAAGATTTATGTGTGTAATATAACAGAAATCAATCTCTTTTATACACACATTATTGTATGATTTATGTCCCATAAATTCACCAGTGAATGCGATTGTGAATGCAATCTAGATTTCGGGTGACGAGCGCAAAGCCTTTCCCTCTTGCATGCGCCGCACCGCTGCGGCGCGGATGCGGACCAGGATGTCGGAGGAGGGGGGAGATAAAGCCCATTTGTGGGTCGTCAGGTGCAATGGGTTTTTGCCAGGCCATAACTTTTTTCAAGAATTCAAGTCCTCTTAGGGGTTATTCTAAGCTGCATTACAGTAGGAAATAAGCCAACCGTTTAGGATTAGAAAGGGTGCTTCCTTTTCCTATTTCAAGGTTTCAGAATCGTCATAATCCACGATAGGAAGCTTCTTTAGCCTGCCTAGCAAATAATCTTCTAGATATTGATTTGAGACCCCTATCTTTGAATTTGGGGGTCTTAGATTGAGTTTGGAGTCTCGTATTGGCCCTCAACTTTGAGTTCAAAAATTAAGTTTGGGAGTCCCAGTTTTGAATTTGGACCCTCAATTTTGAGTTAAGAGCCATAAGCTATGAATTTGGACTTCAAGAATAAATTTTTGGGGTCCCAGTTTTTAATTTAGGCCTTCAACTTTGAATTTTACGCAATTTCCCATGATTCTAGACTTCAAGAATCAATTTTTGGGGTCCCAGTTTTGAATTTAGGACCTCAATTTTAAGTTTAGAGTCATTACCTATGAATTTAGACTTCAAAAATTAATTGCGGGGGTCCTAGTTTTCAATTTAGAGCTACTTTCTGTAAATTTTGGCCTCTTTTAATCAGACTAAAGAAGTTCTAACTACTGAAAATTTATTTTTTATGAAAAATTAGGCTCCTAAAAATTTTTCTGAAGCTCATCCACGCTCACGCCTACGCCTTTAATTTCACTTTTGTTTCAAACATTGTTCAAAATGTTCATGAAAAATTTAAAATATCAGACCTTTGATAAAATTGTAGACAGACAGACGCATCCAAAGTCCATCCCTTTCCTTCCAGCGCTTGGACTGTCTAATTGAAAAATTGCCCTGATTGAAGGGTCCATCACAGTGCGCACCGCGCGGTGACCAGATATAAAGGTATTAAAGACATGTGGAAAGATAATAAATGACATTGATTGTTTTCCGTTCGCCACACGAGCGAGTGAGCACAGGCAAAACTCCAGATGGTCCCTCAAACTGCAGCGCGCTCTGATATGTATCCATTTATGGTGCGTTTTGCAGACCAATTTCAATGCTGCCAAGCTGATGGAAGAATATACGGAGCAAAAGACATAAAATTTTTGGTTCATTGCATTGTTTTGGTTGGATTACTTTATATGTTGCATTATTTCTTCTCCTAAGCATATATTGAGAGAGGAGGAAAGAGGAGAGGACAATAAATCGGAGCACAACACGTAATAAATTTTGAATTGTGTGATTGAAACGAATCAATCTGGTGAAAAATTGCGCACATTTGTCACTCGGTGCGGATGCGATTGTCACCTCAGCGCTGAGCTTGGCGCCCTTTCTGGCCCCTTCACCTGGAACTATCCGCATCCGGGTTTCCTAGATTTAACATTTATTATACCCATAGAAATTTAAGCTCAGTGATGGGAATTTGAAGTCTAGACGCTAGAATGTTCAAGTCAAATAGTCGAAGCCTCATTGCGGCTTTTATGGCTATGACCAAAAAATGACCTAAAGTACTTCAGAAAAGCTTAATTATCAATTAAAACCGTATTTGAAGGTTTCTAGAGCCACTCAGGGGTTATAAATTGGGCTCTAGGGACCTCTAAATGATATAAGAAAATAGAAAATGAGTGTTTTGAGCAAAAAATCGACATGAATTCTAAATTAAGTCCTCTAGAAAAAAACTCTAGGGCCTATAATAATTTCAAAACTGGGATTTAGTAATCAAGGCGACATTAAAACTTTTATTTGAGTCTTTTAAAAAATTGAAAGACCCTCTTACAGTTCGACAAATTGCCTTAAGAAACCTTAAATGGCTCATGTTGAGTGAATTTCCCTCTAAAAGCCCTTAAGAATCCCAGTCAAATCGTTTGTGAGAACAGTTCTGACTTAGAACAGGTACCTCCAGGATGGCTTGCGTTGAAGAACTTCACTGGAAGTGTGAACTAGCTTCTTATTCGTCCCTGACCCGTAATTTTTACCCTTGTCTGATACTTCTGAGCTAAATTCGAAGCATCTTTGCAAGAAAAGCGCTCTCTTCATTCCAAAAATAGGGAAAACAGCAAATGGAAAGAGTCCGGATGATCTGTGCTCGCTCTGGATGTAAATTCGAGCCACAATTTGCAACACCCCAATAACCTCATGTGCCCTCCAATTCTCGTAATGACGGCTTTTTAACGCAAATATTACGCTGCTAGCGAAACACGGGAGAACGCCCTGCCAACTGGAGGCCGAATCAGCGTCACAGAGCGACAACGATGGAGAGAAGTGGATGTGCACACGACAAAAGTTTTGCATAATATTGACAATTTCGTGTCTAGAAAAATTTTAATAAAACTATGAAACTTTTCTACTTCACTTAAATTTATTTAAATAGTTTAATGAAAAAAGATTGTCGTGCTCGGGGTACAGCGGCTGTATCGCTCTGCACGCCTTTGTGCACTTCACCCAAAGGACCGTGCTGATAAAAGGCTCGTCTCATCTTCAATCTAAGTGCGCCATACGTGGCACCAGAGTAATTTAACTTGTGTATTTTATTTTTCTTCCCTCCCGCTCAATAAACTTTTACGAGCTCCTGTTACTGCAGAGCAGTGCTAGGCTTTTGCGCGTCTTCTCGCCGGATAAAGTTGCACCGAGGCGAGCGCAGAGATATGACAAATGGAGGTTTTTGCTAATTATTTTTGAAAGCTGCGAGAATTAATTAGGCAGGTCCTGATTCGGCGATAAATTTTGTCTTATTGCATGCACGGGAAATTTGATAATATATGGCTATCAATGAATGTTTCGCTCATAAATTACAAAATCCAAACCAATTTACTACTCTCCGTGTCCGTGTATTATGTACAGCTTAGCATTTCAGCAATGTATCTCTCCGGCTGACTTTCCAGAGATTAGCTATCCTGGGCTCTTTCTTGTCCGTCTATCTACACGTTTACGGTTTTAAAAGTGTTTTAGATAAATTTTTAAAACTTAAGAGGTGGGTAAAATTTTAAGCATATAGAGGTTTTATTAGATATTCATTTAATATTAAAATCTTTGGGCTTTGAAAAATTTTTTTCCAAAAATGAAGGTTTTTCAAAACAAAAACAAAAATCAAGAATATAAATCTAAACCCCATCAAGCGGGTTTGGGTCGCTAGCCGAGTAGAAAATTTGTTTATTTGTTTTATTTGATAATTTGTTTGCTTTTTCAAGCCTACCCAGTGACTACAGTCGTTCCTACGAGCTGTTTTACATGATAATGTTCCAAAAACTAATTCAAATAATTACAACAAAAATCAAATGTTAGTTAAATGGTCCTGATTATCTAAAACTGATTCCAAAATATGCTAAAAGAATCTACTTACGACTGACAAAATATTTCCATGGCCAAAAAAGGCCCAAAAAATATTTAAAAGATTCTTCATCGGCTTTACTCCCAATCGGGCTTCCTCTGATTTTTACGTTCACGAGCATATTGCAACTAAGCTGCAGCTAAACTGTGGCGCTAAAGACCAATCAATGTAAGGCCATGGCGAGTGTGGTGCACGTATGGTGGAGCGGCGTTCTCTGTGGTGTGTGTCGAGTTAAATAATCAAAGAGCAATGTTGAAAGAGATTTACAGACATCCGTGACATCATTAATCAGCTGCTTGATTGGTGCTCTTGTTTTTGTTAATTAAACTGCTCCGTGCGAGTGCCACTGTTTGCGGCCGCTGGTGATCTATTGGGTGACCGAATGGCTCTGCACTAAACATATATTTTGCGAATCTCCATATAGTGTCACCATTTTGTGGTTTTTCCAATTGAATTCCGTGGGACCACAATAGACGAAGGCGCGCCCCAGAAGGCTTCGAAGTGTGTCAAATGAAGACAAAGTCTGACGGCCAAGGAGAGGGGAATATATTGAATATAACAGGCGGTGGATCAGCGAGGGAGCGGAGGAAAGCAAAAGTAACTGCCTGACAAACTTCTTTGAGACCGCATAAATTAGGACACATGTCAGCGTTTGAAGGATTTATGACAAATTTATTCCGCTTTATGCCTCATTCATGTTTCCGCGCCCAAGGTTTTGCGGTCGAAACGAGTGACGACGCTTCTTGTTAGTTCTCTGCGGCAATCAGAATGAATTGGAAGGCGCGAACGTTCGAGGAGCGGGAACGGGAAAACAAAGAGGCCGATAAACTACGGGTTTTATTGAACACTTTTATTTGATCCACTGCTGTTGTTGTTTTGACCTTTGAGGACCGCCATATGGGTCATCTGTCACTCTTGTTTTCAGAGCGAGATCCAGCATGCTACCATAAACGTCAGCAGGGAGGGCAGGAGGGCTGTAGATGCGTTTATAGGAGTGGATTGGTCTTTAGTGGGAAGTGCTGGAGTTGAGCTGGAATTAACGCTGGTCTGGGCTGCCTTGGTTCCTGTTATTTGAGGCCTTGTGGACTCCTGTTCAGAGATTTTAGAAATTGGGGTGGAAGGCGTGGGTTGGCCTTCAGTTGGAAGTGCTGGAGTTGAGCTGGAATTAACGCTGGACTGAGCTGCCTTGGTTCCTGTTAGTTGAGGCCTTGTGGACTCCTGTCCAGAGATCTTAGAAACTGGGCTGCAAGCAGTGAGTTGGTCTTCAGTTGGAAGTGCTGGAGTTGAGCTGGAATTATCGCTGGACTGGGCTGCCTTGGTTCCTGTTATTTGAGGCCTTGTGGACTCCTGTTCAGAGATTTTAGAAACTGGGGTGGAAGGAGTGGGTTGGTCTTCAGTGGGAAGTGCTGGAGTTGAGCTGGAATTAACGCTGGACTGAGCTTCCACAATTTCATCCGTTTTAGGTTGATCTGCTGCTGGTAGTTCAACTTTTGTTTTAGCCGTGGTTTCAAAATAAGAACTCGGTGGGGGAGCAAAGTACCATGTAATGGACTGTGGAGTGTAGAGCACAGTGAGAAGGCAGAGGCACCAAAATTTCGACATTTTTTCCACAAATTCTAGAGCTGAACTAATCTTTCGAGTGGCCAGCTGCTAGCTTTTAAAGGCCAAGTATCGTTTCCTGTTTCGATTCCCGAGAATCTCTGATAAAAGTAGGAACGGTTGCTGATTACGACGTGAAATGTACGCCATGTGGCGAGTTCTACCAGAATTTAAGTGAATTCTTATTTTTGTAGTATTTATCAAATTTCAACTTAAATGTCTAATTCGTAGAATCAAAGTCCCGTGGTGATGCCAGTGTTTTTCTCAAAAGCTACAAAAATTTAACTTTTTGAAGAAACATTTTTTAATGGTCTTTTAGTTTGATTACCTGGCAGCCCACCCACTGTCCGCCACCGTAGACGATAATAGAACAACCAACTCCCTCTTGTTTCGTCTTCGAGTTTCAGTATTGAAAAATCGCAGGTTTTTCCCGGTTTATATTTTCCAATTCTCTTTTAAAGTCAAATAAATTTTTTTGAAACTGCTGCCAAACTTTTGAATTAAAAATAAAAACTTTTTACTAAATTTTTTATTAATCTTAAGAATATTATTTCACGATATTTGACTTGACAGCCCAGAAGCCAAGAACATGTAACAGGAAGATGCAACCCAGAATGATAATAACCACGATGCTGGTGCTGCTGACTAATGACATCTTTGTGGGCGTATAAAAAGGTGCTTTCTCTGTACTTGAATTCTCTGTGAGTTTTGTGAGCAAGCTGGTGTCCCTGGACAGAGATGACTTTGGGAGTTCGAGATCTTGAAGAGTAATAGTTGCTGGACTATCCATCTGTGCAGCATTGGTGCTCACTGTAGTGATAAGGTCGCCATGACCCATACTCCAGGTCAGGGTGAAGATGAAAATAATTGAAAAGAAACGTCTTAAATCCGTCATTTTTACCCAAAGGAACGAAATTCACTGACGATTTGAGGCAAGGTTTATTCGCGATATATTTGGCCAACTTGATAAAAATGGGCAGAATTCTAAGGAATTATATACATCAACATATGCATGTGGTAGAGGTATGTGTGGTTTACATAACTTGAGACTTTTTGAAATGGGATTAAATAATAAAGAGTTTGTGGGATAAATACGAAAGCACACGGTTCATGGCCACCTTCTTCGCCGGCTGATATCGCCTGGGGCCTTAGAAATTACATGACCAGGGCTAATCAAATATTTACGTAAATAAATAAATATTTAAATAAATATTTTGGCCATTTTCGCTCGTAAATAAATATTTTGAGTTTTTGAGTTTTTCGTAAATATTTCGGCTCTTTAAGAAATAAATATCGATAAAATCACTCTACCAATGACGAAGCATATGAAATTCATCCTAACGCTCCAATTTTAAATTTGTTGAAACTCAGCAGCTGTCAACTTCAACAGAACTTCTAACGGTTCTGGCAGTCAGCTGTTTACAAACACAGTTTAACTCCCTTAGTTGAAAGCATTTCACGATGCCGAAAGTAAAGGAAACAGTTTTCACGTTTTTTCAGCGTGTTGTATCTCAATTTCCAAAGATTTTCCAGTGTGATAAGTCCACATTGTTTTGTTTAGTGTGCAATGAGTCAGTAAATGCGAAACAAATGTGTCAAGTGACCCAGCATTTGAAAACTTTAAAACACGTGTCAAAATCCAACCAGATTTCCGATGGTCCAAGTAAACAACAATGTCTTTTAGCTACGTGTCTCTCACCACCAGTAAATAATGCTTCGAAAAAGTTTGCCATGGATTTAACAGAGACTTTCATAAAATCTAATATTCCTCTGCACAAATTGTCTAATCCTTTCGTGCAAAACTTCATCAAAACATATACGCAGTTTTCACCTCCAAATGAGACCACATTGCGCAGAAATTGCATTCCTGAGTTGTACAACAAATGTATCAGTGAAATGCAGCAAATAGCTCGCGATAAATATCTGTGGATTTCGATAGATGAGTCAACCGATGTAGAACAACGTCAAGTCATGAACTTTATCTTTGGAGTTTTAAATGAGCCCGGCCGCAGCTACTTGTTCTCGTCAAAAGTTTTGGAAAAAGTCAACAGCAACACAACGGCCTCATTTTTCGATGAAACAATCAATGAACTAGGTACGTTTTAGTGCATTAGTGCAAGATAAATTGAAATTACGTGATTCTCCAGAAACCATTCCCCGTATTATGAAAGTTCCATATTTGTACATTATCCGATTGAACTAAAAAAAAACCTTGGAAAATGCACGACTCCGATTTTGCTCCATTTGATTCTTAATCTTTAAATTTGGTTTAAGTTTTTTAACTTAAGTTAATTTTAGGTGTCGATAAATCGAAAGTTCTACTAGTTGTGACAGATGCAGCTCCTTACATGCTTTGTGCTATGAAATCTTTGACTGTTCTTTATCCCAAGATGATACACGTAACTTGCGTAGCGCATGGTCTTCATCGTGTAGCAGAATTTATTCGGAAATGGTTTTCGTCAGTAAATAAGCTTATTTCGAGTGTCAAAAAGATATTTGTCAAGGTAAGTGCATTTCTGCTTCTCGGCCTTACAACTAAGGTCAAAATAATTTTCAATTTACTTATTTGTAGACTCCTCGGCGAAAAAGGCAATTCAAAGATATGTTTCCAGACACTCCTCTTCCTCCTGAACCGATTCATACTCGTTGGGGAACATGGATTGATGCTGCCGTATATTACGCTACACATTTCGAGAAGATAACTCAATTTTTAGAGCAATGCGATCCAAATGAAGCACAATGCATTGAGGATGCTCAATCGGAAATTCGCAAACCGTCGTTAAAACAAGATTTAGCCTTCATATTAAGTAATTTCAAGTGTATTTCAACGACAATCGAAGCAATTCAAAAAAGTGGAGCCTTACTGAAAACAACACTAGAGATGTTTTTTGAAATTCGGAAATCCCTCGTTAATGTAAGCAAGGAAAGAAAAGAGTTCCTCGAGAAATTTGATTTTGTAGCTAACAAAAACACTGGGATTAACACTCTCCAAACAATATCAAATATTTTAAATGGAAAAAAAGTCAATATTGAAAATGAGTTTGTTCGTGGATTAAGCCCATCGGAGATAGGAGCGTTCAAATACGCCCCCCTCGTATCTTGCGATGTTGAGCGATCTTTTTCAGTATATAAAAGAATTTTAGATGATTGTCGTCGATCCTTTATTTTTGAAAACTTACGAGCTCACTTAATCATCAACTGTAACAACTTTTAATCTTGAGATAATATGTTTTTTTTTCATAAATATAACAACAATAAATAAATATTTATCATAAATATTTTGACGTTTTTATCGTAAATAATAAATAAATATTTCGACGTTTTTAAATAAATATTTGATCAGCCCTGCTCATAAAGATCCTAGATGAGAGGACGAAATTTCAACTTATATTTACCTCTACAGTCATCACCTTACATCTCCTGACATCCTTGTCTTTTGCTCAAAATCTGAAAAGAGCCGAATTTCTCGTCAAATATTTAATGTACTATCATAATCTTGACAAACGACTTGAGGGATTGGCAAAAGTTGAATATGGTTCAACCAAAGTGGTTAGTCCGTCTGTCTAACAGCCAATCTCTTGAAAAGCGAGGAGGGGTAAAACTAGTCAGACGCCACCACGTGCGAAATTGGGGACCCTAAGGCACGAAGAGCGATTAAAATTCTGCAACTTTCGGCTTGTTTACCTCTCGTCTGGTCCCTAAACCTGGAGCAGCCAAATAAATTAGAAGCCATCTGCAAGGGATACGTTACAAACTAACAAATTTACATCATGCAGCATCATATTTAATCCTCCATAACGCGATTATTGTTATTTAAATGGGCAGAAGGCAAGCAAGCAGAAGAGAAAAAGCATAAAACAGCAGCAAGGACAAAGGGATAAAGTCATTAAGAGCATCCTACAGAGGCTCACGAGCGGAGCAGTCGTAATGAGAAAGAAACGGTAAACAAAAAGTTGTTTTTAATATAATAGTCATAGAGCAATAATAATCACACGTATAATCACATACATGATCGTGTTACGGGGGGTGTTCAGGCCTAAGAGCTTTATTTGCTAGAGGGGTCGACGATTTTCGTAAAAACTTCAGGATGTCCGCCATATTGGTAAATTTGTGATTTATAATTATTGTTAAAATTTTTAAAAATCAATTTTAAAATTTAAAGCTTAGTTTGCGAGATGTGAGGAAGGGTCGAAAAATTTTGAAACTAGAGTTTTCAAAATTTTCACATTCCCCAGATTTTCAAGTCACCAGAAAATATTTTTTGTCCCCAGTTTTCTAAAAACTCCATGATTTTCTACATGACGGCCATCTTGAATTTTCTAGTTATCCCTCCAGAAGATCGTGTTCCATGATTCGAGGACGCAAAAAGGAATAGAAATGTTTAAATTTTCACGCTAAAAAAATTCCCAGAAAATGTTTTTTTCCCCATTTTTCATAATTTTCTATAATTGTCCCCTGTTTTCTAAAAATTTTCTACATGACGGCCATCTTGGATTTTCTAAAACCCTGGTTATCCCTCCAGAAGACCGTGTTCTATAATTCAGACCCCTCTTCCTTGGAGCACGCTCTCGGAGGACGCAAAAAGGCGAGCAGAAATTTTCAATTATATATTGTTTCAATTAAATGTAAAAAGTATCTTTTTCGAGCAATGCGCCGACTAAATGTGTTTCCATATAATAATCATAAATCCGGATGTGGAGAACAAGCAACGCAAACATTGCCATTTTCTCGATTTTCCGCAGAGGTAGGCGATGGAGGATCAGCGCGGTCGCAACTGCAGCACACACACAAGACAAAGACTGACGCAGGAGTATCTACACTAATGTGTGGTGCTAAAAATATAAATTGTACAAAAACAACAAGGTCTGGTGCTTCCAACCCATCCGCACGCAGTCCGGGTCGGGATGGGCCCGTTTGGGACATGCACACGGAGGAGCCATAACGCGCGACATCGTCAACTCATCGTCTCTCTCGTGGCTGTCACACACACGTCGTGCACGACGTAACTAAATTGAGCTCAAATTAACTACTTGTGTGTACAAATGAAAACATTTCGTGCACGCGGTGTCCTTATATATGAGATATCAAAGCACTTAACTACATTTGTTTTTGACCACATCCCAGAGAATATATAAAATCACACACGATCCGTACGCTGGAGAGTGCATACGCGGGGGCTGCAGGACAGCTACGAAAATCCGCTCGATTGGTGGGAGTAAAAAATAGTTTCCAACAAATTTTGTTTATCTTTTTCAATATTGTTCGGGGACATCTTTCCATTATGGCTCCTGATTGGCTCGCTTTTGTCGGCCTGTCATGATGGTGTCGTTAGCTTTTAATTGCTCCCAGTTTTAATTGATATTTTTTGTTTGCGGTTCTTCCTGCTTCTGGGACTTTTTTCCGCTGGACTGGGGAACTTTCTTGTAACGTAGTTTGTGGTTATTCAATTCGTTCAAGAGAAACATCAAAGTTCTTGTGATTTCATAATACATTTCCTTAACGTTCTTGGGCGTGTTAAAAAAAGTAATCTTCTATTTTAAGTATTAAGGTGTGTCTTCATTGTCCCAAACCAAAACTCACTTGATAAAATTTGACTTTTGACTTAAAAGAGGGCAGTAACGGTTTATGGGCCTGTTCAAGTATTAGGTCACGGCCTAGAGGGGGAGGGAAGGGGGAAGGGTCAAGGGAACTTAGTTGCTCGGTGACAGCGAGTGTTAAGTTAAGTACTACTGTATGGGGCAAAACGTAAAAATCTCGATATTTACCGTGACGAAGTATTTGGACGAACCCTATGGGTTCCAGACAACTTCAAAGACCAAAAATTTTTGAGAAAGTTCGTGTTGGAAGTTTTGAGACTATTGTTGTGTCTTTTGGAGTGTCTGATGAACATCTGTCAATCTGTCCGTCCGTATAGTTCCCAAAGACTCGTTTAAAATCCTCCTTTTGAAGCCAATTTGGTTACCCAGGTAGCAAAGAAGTCGCCCAAAAAGCTCATAAAATCACATCTTCCTTACATATCTTTATTCACCCAAAACTCACCTTTCGTGCATGAAAGGAAAGCAACAACACCTCAGATAAAAAAAACGCCCATCATGGCTCTGAAATCTGCTCCGTAACCCTTACCTAGTTTTACCCCAATATCTAATCTCGTCCGAACTTGTGCGTTACAAGCGGCTTATCGACACGCACAATCTTCTCCCCCACCACAAAGTACCCGTCATACTCCACGATATCCGGTGTAGTGTCGATATGGTAATGACCACCCCACTTGCCATCTGCAGCATCGTAGCTGTGAAAGTGCTGCAGTCTCAAATCCAGGTCAGCCTCATCCGTGACCAGGAGACCGACATTCAGGAGCTGTGCCGGCATATCGTAGAACTTGAGCCAGTTGTTGAGGTCGTCGTCGGTGTTGAGGGGCTCCTCCGAGAACTCTGGCATGACGTGCTGCTTGGCCTTGCCGTTCTTGAGCAGGAAGAAGCCTCCCAGACCCACAGTCTCGTTGTACGCAGCTGCAAGCGTTTTCCGGATGGCGGTGATAAAGTCGTCCTCGCCCGTTCGGACCTTGACGTTGACGTGCAGGACCTGACCCTGCTTTCCCTCGCTCACCAGGAAGTTTCCCAGGAGGGCGCAGCGGGTCTCGTTCTGGGGCAGTCTCAGGACCTGGCATCGCAGGGCTCGGTCTACCCGGGCAGCGCGGCTCTCGTTCTCGACCGAGCCGTTGCCGTCGATGCGGAAGTTGTAAATGCCCTGATCGTGGAAGAAATAAAATTTATATGAAATTTTATTTTATCTTGAACTTATTAATTTTTAGGAATGATTTTTCCAAGGCAGCGCTCTTTATAGGTGGCACCAAAAAACTTGAATGCCTTTCATTATCTAGGGTGTAGTCTTTTTAGAGGTGGTAGTCAAAAGTTTAGAGCTCTTGGAAGAAAAAAAGTCTCAAAACCCTAAAAACTCCAAAAATTCCACGAAATTTTATGAAAATTAACTTTTTGAAGGTTTTTGGGCCGCAAAAACTTTTAGTTAGGTTTTTTGAGTTTGGCATAAAATTTCGCAGTTATAATTGTACTAAGGCATAGGTGCAAAACCAATAGGAAGCCGGAAGGAATTTTCCAAATTTGACGCAAAAGTTGCCATATTTTTCAACTTTGGACTCTGCCAGAGCCGCCATCTTAGAAGATAAGTATACTTGACTGATTGGAAATTTAATGATAAAGAAAAAAATTTCAATCCGAGATCAATCGGACGTATCTCAAGCTCACACGGCCTCCTAGAGTACAGATAGTCCCAAAAACCACTTATTCCCTATATTTCACTTTTGCCTATTGTAGACTTGCATAATATTTTGGATTTTTTGATTTCTCTTGTGACCCCAGCGAAAAAAAAAATCCACCAGCACCGGGAAAAATTTGTGTTGATTAGTGTTATTAAAGTTTTCAGGGAAATAATGTAATTTTTTAGCATGAAGCTCTGAATGTTAAATTAGTGGATAATCTGTGATAAAATGCAGGGCTAATAAAAATGCTGGAGCTATCGAAAATCGTCCCGAAGAGTAACGGTGTATTTCAATAGTGACTTTTTGAATGCAACATTTGATACAAAAGCGCCTCCCTAAGCTCGCTGGTTACACCTATGGTTCAAATCTTAAACAAAAGCGTCTTGCCGATTGAAATTTAAGTAAAAGTTCTGTCGGGATTTTCCCTGATTTTTTAAAAATTTAATGAGAAGCCCAAAGTCCTTGAAAACGGTAATTTTTGAACCAATTTTTATTCAAATTTAAAATTTTACGTAAAATTCAATGAAATTGGAATGAACAGAAGCAGGTCCTTCAGGTAGACAGACGTACAAACAAGGTAGAAAAATGACCACTAACCTCAGCGTTGCTCCCGACGAACGGGAAAGGTCCTGCCCCGGCCCCACACACAAAGTGCTGCTCGTAGGGCTTGTCGTTGGTGGCCCTCTTGACGACACTCTGGAGCTCGTACAGCTTGGACTTGTTCACGAGCGGCAGCAAGTACGGGGCGCCCCCTACCTCCAGCAAAACTGGGTTCCCGTTAATCCCTTTGGCGGCAAGATTGAAGGGCGGCTGACTGAAATCCGGGCTTTGAATAACTTCCACTCTGACGTCCTGGAAGTTGTATTTGAGGCCCTCTCGGAGCTGCGACGAAAGCAGCAGCAACGAGGGGATCAGCAGACGCTTGCTCTCGAAAACTAGAGCTTCGGTTTCTAAACTTGCCATCTTCGTGTTTGAATGAATACTGCTGGCACTCTGTTAAGTCTCGCTTGTTTATGCGAATGTCAAGTCACTTGTCAAGTTTATTAAAAAAAGCGGCAAAGAGCCCACTTGGGATGCGGTGCGTGAGAGGTCCGCTTCAACAGTGTGAGCTTTTTGAATGATTTGCTCGTTTGCGTTTTTTGTTAGTCAAGCGTAAATTGATTTGGCGGACTGACAGACAAGCTCGAGTCGTTTTTTCATGAATGAATTTTTTTCAGTAATTCAATTTCATAATGGGAGAGATAACGAGAGCTCGACGCGAGGTCTAGAGATAACGTGAGAGAATTGTTTTGAATGTGAGTTTGCGGTTTCAATTCATGGGTGATAAGAGCTCGGGCTAAATTCAATAAACACGCTTTTGGAGATACGCTGCCGGGAGCGAGCTAATCCACTAATTATTACGAGTGGGTCATTAAGTCACTACCTGTCTGTCAGTCTTTTCCTACATAGGGTTTTTTTCACACCACAGAGTTTAGCCCTAGAGACAATCGAGGGACAGAGAAAGCGATTATTAGGACCTGCTGTTCTTCGAATTCGAGTATGACCGAAAATCTTGAAGTAAGAGGCTTAGAAACTGTGCGTGGGTGGGTGGTTAATTTTTAATTTCTAGGGAATTTTCGAGATTTCTTTTACTATTTATTTAATTTCATATAACTTAACCCTCTACCTGGCAATCCAGAAAAATCTCGATTTCTGAGAAAATTGTTGACCTTTCATATGATACCTCATTTTTGTCTGTTTTTTGCCCCATAGCTCGGCTATTTGCACTTAGTTTTTGAAAAGAAAAATATCCTGGTAGAGGGTTAAATGTCTGGTTTTAGGAGGAACCCTTAGATCAGTGACCTAACTAAGATATTTTGCCACTGCTCGAAAATTGGCCCTAATCGCTTTTAGCCCCCTCTCCTTCTTGAATATTACGAGCCATAAATTTTTTACGAAACAAAAGCAAGTCTCTTCAAGGGTTTAAAGGGGCCATATAATGAACTCTGAGAGATAAAATGGGCTTAATGGAGCCTCCAGAATATTTCAAGGGTCCTTGAAGAGTCAATGAAAATTTTCCCAGCATTTTAATTGGGCCTAAATCCTTCGACCTCATTTCTGTGGCTCAAACACTAGGACTGATAAAATCTACGATTCAAAGAAAAGTCTCTTTCCGACACTTCCCGCGCAAAGAGCAGGCGCTCTCGGCAAAATGTCACCATACCTCTCCGACAATCCCCAGATAACACGTCAGCCGCCATTAAAAGAGTCGCCTGACGCCAAAAGCCAATTTGATGTCCATTAATGAGGCGAAGCGTGAAGCAGAGAGACGAGTTGTGCGGCAATTTCCACTCTCGAAAAAGGGAAGAAAAAACAAATTTTAATCTTGGCATTATGTGAAGATTTATTAGAACTTCACATTTTTATTATTGCCCGCGCGGAGAAATGTGCGGTCCTTGATTTATGCGTGGCAGGCCAGAATTGCTGGAATCAAATGAAACGTCTTCATAAAATGATAATGACAGCACTGGCAGGCTAGAGAGCGGATCCGAGAGATCACATCGGAGGGAACGGCGGCGTGGTGTGGCGTGCGGCATCAAGACACCGAGACAATGGAGACGAAATGGAAGAAAAATGTCCGATGGAGGAAAAACTAAATGTCATTGCTTGATTTATTTGTTTTTCCCTAAAATATTACAACGTCTCCATCGTACGGCTGGTGATGATAAAATAGTAACAGACACAAAGTTTCAGGAGGCTGCCAGACCTCGCTTGTCTCCTTGAGCTGCCATGTTGCCCCAACCCCACATTTCAGCTGCGATTTGGAAAATTTTCCTACTTTGATAGACATAAATTACGCTGCCAATGTGCCGCTGCCTCGTACGTTTTGTGTGGAGAAAGCGAGAAAGCGAGCGCGGAATGTAATAAAAGCATGATTTAATGGTGACGCCTTCACTTCATTTCTATTTTCTACCGAGGAGTGCGCGTACATATTTCCATGTGCTTCATCCCCTGACAGTCACATTTCAATCAATTAAATTATGCGGCCAGGGAGGGGAGGGTTTTCTCGGGAAATCTCGGGATTGATTCTAAAATCGAGTAAAAATGGCGCGAACTTGCAGCAAGTTCAGCTGCAGATGGGAGGGATGTGGCGAGGAGGAAAATTTATGTAAACAATTTTAAACCTTGCGCAGAAATATTCAAATGTCAGAAATGTTTGATTTATAAACACCCTCAAAGCTTAATGTTTACGTTCGTCGTCGTCGTGGTAGTACTTTTTCTCTCGGCAGTCCGCTCAGCGCTCCGTATAGCGCCCGTACAGAGCTGGAGGAGAACTTGCAGTTGAACAAAAACATTAAAAATATGAATGATAATAATAAGAACTCCACCGTGCCGTATGCAAGGGGTGGCTGACGGGCTGCGGAGGTATTTAGCAATACTAGACTGTGGAGGCAGGGATGGGGATACTTGGGGAGGCTTTCTTAGGACTTGAAAATATTTTTCATTTTTAAAATTAATTTAAATGGCCGTTTAAAAAATTTGGCAAAATGTGAAGCTTTTAAAACCCTAGAGATGGATCCCATTTTGTTGGGGTTTGATGAAAATTTAAACCAATTAAAAAGTGGCTGAGTTGAGGCAAAAATAGTCATTTGTCATATAACTTACCTCCCAGAAGAAACATTTTAATTTAGGAAATTGGTCTTAACATCCCATATCCAGTAGCTTTTTTATTCTGAATTTTTAAAAATTCATAATTTTTTTTTTATTTTCTCAAAGAAGTTCTCCTTCAGGTGGCGCTAAAAATCAGTTCTTTGGGAACTTAGAGAGCCACTTAACAATCTTCCAGAGATCCTACCTTTAGGGGTACATCGAGATCATTACAATAATTTAAATATTAAAAATGTCTCCCAAAATTAAAAGTCTTCACATAGAAGAAGCCCTCCTCTAGATCAAAACCTCCATCCCTGCCAGCCAGTGTCGCCTCCCGCTCCGACTGCCTGCCATACAGTAGCTTTTGCTTGAGCTCTTTAGTGCTTTTTAAATGAATGAATGGGTGGTTGTTTTTAATAAATTCAATGTTAAGCAAGAGTAACGTGCAGCTTGTCGTAAACAAAAAATTTAACTCTCCATGCCATGGGTTTGTATATGTACGTTTTTTGAGACAATGTTACACAATTCTCTCCATTCCTAGGCGAGCATTACATCGGACACATTTTAGTATATTTTATATTTTTAATTTACGTCGCCGGTGGTGTCCGTAGTAGACTGATACAGGACACAAAATAGCATAAGCAGGGATATAATGGCAGAGAAGCACCGGTTCGTGGAGGCTGGAGACGCGGGGGAAGACAAAGCATCGCTGCCGCAGACAGTCACAAATTCTATGAAAAGGATGTAATTTATTGTAATAAATATTCGGGACGAAAATATCCATTTTGCCGAATGGAATGCGATGTCGTGACTAATCCTCGGCAAGGGACGCATTTGGTGACCGATCGAGGGTCCGTTTTCCAGGCTTCTATCACTTGGATGGTTTTTAGAGGAGCGTACAACCTCAAGGACTCTTGGCTATGATTGAATCTGGTTTCCACAATTCTGCGATAAGGGGTTTGAAGGGCCGATAAGCGATCTATTTACTTACCGTATATCTAAAGTCAATGAGAACTTGGGCTTGGGCCATGGAGCTTTGAATCATTTTAGAGCTTGTAGAAATCGATTTTGTAACCTTGGAGCTAAATTAAGATTCAGGATTCTGCTTGAGGGTATTTTGAATCTTGAAGTGGCTGTAAGGTATCTCCTTAAAAGTGTAACAATCTAAGAGTAAAAACTCGACTTCTTTCAAAAGTTGTATTAAAATTCAAAAGGAGTTTTCCATATATATTTTAAAAAACGTGTTTTTTTCATAATTGACTTTTGAAGGCTAGTTTAAGCCTTTGAAAAGCCTTATTTAGGAAGAACTTGATTTTTCCCGTGATGTTTGACTATAATTCCTTGAGTCATTAAAATCTCAGACAAAAATTGAAAAAGACGAAATTTTGGAGAATTTTCAAAAAATATGTTCGAAAAAGACTATTTTTCAAAAGCCTTAAAAGCTAGTTTTAAGAGCCTTGGGAGAAAAATTTTCTTCTATGAGGCAAAAAGAAAAGATGAAATATTTAAACAAAAAAAGAATTAGCTTTCTATCTATTACCGTTATGTCAGAAAAAAATTCCAAAGTTTATGGTCGGAAATCTAAAAACTGTATAAATTCACGATAAAAGAATAAATAGCTTCTTCACTCGAATACAAAATAGGCATTTGATTCTCTACGACCTCTCAAGGTAATGACAACATAGTTATGATAGTAATGTATATTTTGCACGGAACTTATCAGCTTATCACACTAGCAGAATTGACAGTTTAAGTTAGTCACTCCTCAGCGAAGTAACGCTCTTGTTGAAAATGCCAGATATTAACGAAGTTGATCACCGTGGGATTTTCTTCAACGGGTTTGCCCAATTTCATGAAGATGAACGTACGGAGCCTTACTTTTGAACATCGACTCACTACGACTCCCTTATCTTTGCAGGAACCTCTGACGTAGTGATTCTCGTCGAAGGCTCAAAGTTTCCCGTTCACCGCATCGTACTTGCAGCTCAGTCCACGTTCTTCAAAAATCTCCTGTTGGAAGAAAATTTTCCTCAGGCAAAAGTGACACTTAAACGGAGTCCAGCCGTTCCAGCCGAGACCTTCAGGATTCTGCTGGAGTACCTGTACAAAGGAACCCTGAACCTAGACAAGATCCTCATCGACCGGACTGTCGAGCTGATAGAGCTCTCCGAGACCTTAGGTTTGGGTGACTTGCGCAAATGCATCATCAGATACCTGGAAAACAGCGTGAGTTGCACTAACGTGCAAAAGGTCCTGGATGTGGCTATGAAGGAAGGCCTGAAGCTGCTTCAGGAGCGGTGTCTCTGGATCTACTGCATGTCTGTTGAGGAAATTTACGAGCGCAGTCTGGTTCTGGAACTGCCGCCGGAACTGTTCCTCCAGATCTTCTGCCGCTTGGCCGAGAAGGTGTCGGCGATAAAGTTATTCCAAGTCGCCGTGGAAGTCCTCAACAAATGTAAGGAAGGGACGGACATCTACGAGAACGTCAAGCACCACATCAAGAACGAGATCAAGTACGTGAAGATACACGCAGAGAACTTCATCAGGGTGGTTGGGAGGTCCAACATCTTCAGCTTGAGCGAATTCGTGTCAATTGCGGGAGAATTTTATGACAGATCTCTGCTTGACCGCGCCCAGGACGGTTCTCTGTACAGCAGGGAACGCGATGTGACAGCCATGGTGAAGGCTCAGGGGAACGGGCTTTACGAGCTGGACCGAACTATGCTCATAAACACCATAAAATTCAAACAGTCGCCCGATCACCCCAGCATCGATATCCAAACCTCGCTAGACTCGATGAACTGGATCAACTTGACGGAACGCTACCTTGGCTGGTGCCACTTTGGCGTGAAGCACTTTTGCTTCCCCGAGATAGCTGCCAGGTACCTGAAATTCACCCCCAGATTCAGGGGCGAGTTGTCAGTTGACCTGGTTGAGGTTCTGTGTCTAGCCAACCCAGTTCCGCAGGTCAACGCGTACATCTGGTGCCGGGAAAACATCATGAAGACTGAATCGGCTCTAGTGCTGTGTTTCAACAGTGTTACGGGGAAATACGAGCCTCAAACTGTGATATCTGAGGTCATTGAGAGGGGGATGGATCCGCTGCCCTACATGACGCAAAAGTTGAGCTATCAGTCTAAGGAAAACTTCTTCAACGTCAGATTCAGCCAGGCCTACCTGCTGGACTCTCTGCGGTTCTACTTGTGGGACCTCATGGGAGAGAGGTACTCCTACAAGGTTTGGTTGAACTTTTACGCCCACGAGGCTGAGGTGATCTGTGACAAAAGTGACGTGTTGGTGAGCGGCTGGCAGAAGATCATCTTCTCCCCGAGACCAGTCATATCGATTTTTATTGAGTGCTTCAACGTCACGATAGGTGAGGAGTTGAAAATCGCTGCCATTGAGGTTCCCTCTCAGGTCTGAAAGTTATAGAGTCCTTTCAAGTCTAAAGCTGCAGTTAATAGTCAAACAAGACTAATTAAAATCGAGTGAGATACGTAATTTGATCTGAAAAGTCAAGGATAATTCTAAAATTGTGAAGTTATTAATTTTTATTTTGTGAATTTTAATTCATTTGATCAATTTTTAGCACATTTTTTTCAAGGGTCAACTAAGGGTCAAAAGAGCCTTGTTGTCAATCCAGTCGACTGGAAAGTGTGTCAAGATTCGAAATCGGGGAAAAAAAATTGGCTCCTCCGGGCTACTTTTTGTCTCCTCCGCATATTTTAATGTGAAAGGCCAAGGAGGAGCCAGGGAGGAATCTCGGAGGAGCCAAGGAAGAGCCTCGGAGGAACCTAAGAGGAGCCATGGAGAAGCAAAGGAGAGGACTTTGGCATCGGTTGTTCCCCAAACACACTTTTATGGAAATCTATCAATCAGATCGCTATTTTCATCGACGGAAATATATGTATAGACAAATATTTAAAAAATAAAAAAATAATACTAAAATTTTTGAAAAAAATGTGCTTAACTTCGCATTCATGCGAGATTCTTTAATTTTTTTTATTTGGTAAATTAAGTTAAATTCTTTAGTTGCTGAGAAGAAAATTTAATTTTGGATATTTTTTATATCTTAAATTAAAAAAAAATCAATTATTTCATCTCACTTATTTTTTCTTGTTAAGAAATTAATTTTTTGTATGGTTTACTTATGATAAAATATGATAATAAGTCATTTCGGATGTTTTACGATAATTTCATAGATCAAATTTTACAATTTTAAGTGGAATATTTGTTTGTTTAAGAGTTCTCTTTGCTCTGTCCCTTTGATCAAACCCAAAATCGAAAATTGACTAATTTTCGGTAATGAGTTGGTTTTATTTGTTATTATTTTCTAAACAGAAATAAAACATTTATTTTTTATTTTGGGCATCCATGTCCTGTCCTGAGCTAGCTGAGATTACAACAAACCCCGAAAAAAATTTTTAAAAATAGGAGCTGCTACATTCACTTCATAGGTTTGAACCCATGAAGTGAAGAGAAAACGCTGCCTGAAGGTTGCAAAATTTCATAAAAAAGCCTAGAATCCCAAACACCTAAAAAACTTTTTTCGTGAGATGGAATGTCAGCAATTATGCAAAACAGAAGGTGCCTCCTCCATGCATACAAAGATCCTAATTACGGGAAATGAAAGATGTAAATCAGGACCGCACATTCATATGTCACACACATCACGGAATCTTCGTGCTCGTAAAAGTTCTCCCTTGAGCGCATCAAATCTTTTTCCTCGTCGTCGTCGTCCTCGTCCTCGTTCTCCTCATCCTCGTCAATATACACATTTCCATCTGTCCAATAAACAACGCACCGCCATGCCATCCGAATCCCTCACAGACCCCCGCGTTTCCCATTTATATCTGTGCAAAACTCGAGCACCAAGTCCCAGTTGAATCTTCCATTTGCAATAAAGTACGCAAAGTACGTCGTGAAGGATCGTAAATTATGATAAATTTAATCTTGCAAAAACATCATTTTTGACACAAATGCGTCAGAAAATTCAAAATTATGTTGAAGGGAACCATTTGTTTGTTATTTTTATATCGCGATTAGCTTTATTTACAACGCACACACACGGCCTCACTCCGCGCAGCGGGATCCCTTTCCGAAGGGGTGAAATGATTTGCTGCCTTGGACCAATCCTACATTTTTCCAAATTTAATAACCTCAATTTTGCATAGGGGCCGCTTAATTTATCCTCTCTCTCTCTTTCCCGGAGTCCTGTCCTCCTGCAAGTGCGAATTACGGATAGGGTTGCCAACATGGGTGTCAATCTGGACAGGAGAAGGAGGGGGCAGTAATTACTTTTCCGGTCCCTGAAAGGGGCTTCTCTAACTTTCTGGCGCATTTTTCGGTCACCTCCTGGACTTGCGAGAGATTCAAAACACTTCAAGAGAGCTGACAAGGGCTCTTGGGGTCTCAAAGTAGTCATATTTGGACAATAATAACGTCTTTTGGACAATATCATTCACTTTCAAGCCGACTTGAGAGCTTCAGAAGAGAGCTAAGAGGGCCCCTTTTTCAATTTTCGATTCAATTTTTGGTTATTTCGATTCCTTGTGGTTCAACAAAGCCTGAAAATAAATTTCCAGGGCAGAGAATAGCAGATTGAGGGCACAAAATGAAGTTTTCTCCATCAGTTCTGCCTCCAAAGTCAAGACAGCAGATTCTTTTTCACTTTTCGAGGATTTTCCTCGAGGTTGCATACCTTCTTCCATCCTTTCTCGTCCTGCTAGTTCTCTTGAGACCGCCTGAAAGCTCCAAACACTCAGCAAACTCAGCGGGAAGCTGATACGGCAACGAAAATACTGACTTATGAAGGCTGTAGAAGTGGAAATGGCATAATAAATTATTTTGACTAAGAAAACTGGCTCCAAAAAATCTCATTGTATCGAACCATCAATTTGTCAAAAGTGAAAAATATCGAAAGTGAAAATTTTGCCGCTTTTCTGCTAACCCAGGATCGGTAAGTAGCACCAAAAATCACTAGTCTCCTAAAGAAGGCTATAATAAAAGGATTGCGAGAGCCCAAGCTGAAAACAAATTCAAAAGAGAAGAAGAAACCCCTTCAACTCTCAAGTGGGCTTCATGTCCAGCCGTAGTGGGCAATTGAAAATAGAGTGAAACCCCTTCAAGTAGATTCCCGGGTAAAATCCCGAGAGTTGGCAACTCTAATTCCGGAGATTGTGATACGCGAGGATGAGGGGACCACCGCTACACCTAAATTATTAACACCCTTTGGATGATATGGTGGATGGGCGGCTAGGAGAAACTATGCTTTCGCGCGCTCAATAATAAACAGAAATATATGGATATGGTAAGTTAATTAGAACACCGAAACTCGTATAATTCATCTTTTTAGTTACAAAAATAAACCCATTAGGAGAAATTTACGAGCGATAACATGTTCCATGCACGCAGTATCAGAAAATGGAGCTTCTTACTGTCTCTATATTGTCCCTACAGCAGCAACAACGGCGGTTGGCGAGTCGGTGGGCAAAAAGGCTCATGATCGGTCCATTTGCACTTTTCTTAATGCACGCGAACGCATTAGCAGATTGCTGGACGGGGTTGCTTCCGGAGCCCAATCAGGAGGGAATTTGATTTGAGCGGAGCAAGAAAGTGGCGACAGCGTAAATCAGCATGCACTTCTTGGGGCCTCTTGAGGAGCAAGAGAGCGAGCAAAAAGCGAATTTACGAACGGCAAGAAGTCAATTTGTGTAAGTGCACCAGAAGCGTCTTCATATCGTCCAAGAGATCTCTTTCTCGATTTTTACATCCTTTATGTTCTCCGTAAATTGGTTCACCTGGAAATGACGACTCCGATGCCGAGAGTCACAATCGATGATATGCGATATGCCGACCGTCTGGGGAGAGAGAGGCATGGAGATTGGGAGCCGTTGATAAGCGTTCGGAATAACCAAAAATTGTCAATACTCACAAACGGCATCCCCATTGTTGTTGCATCGCCCATGGAGGTAACGTTATCCACGCCACAGCCGCATATCGCATCCTCGAGCTCGGGCTGGAGAAAAAGGATTATATTGGGATGTTTGATACTGCACAAGAAGTCAATTTTATATTTATCTTTTGAATTTATACCGTACAAATATCTTCATATCTCTCTCCTTTCTTTCCACATTTCCATTCACTCGGATATTTTGCAGTGCCACATCCACATCATCCTCACACAAATGCCTCCACTGCGTCTCAACCCGCAGGGCAGTGGCAGGGACTTTGGCTTCCTGGCAGAACCTCAAGAGGACTCATCTTCATTTTTGTAAAAAGGCTTCTGGAAGCTTCTGGTGAATTTTTGGCTTTTCCTGTCTATGGTTACATTCATAAGTCTTCGGTGCTCAGAATTTCCTAGTCCAATAATTCAGCTGAAATTGTGATTTTAACTTCGAAACCGAAACAGACTTTCTTGACAAAATTAAGACCGACTAGGAGGTCTTGAGACACGAAAAACCAGTTCCAGAAAGGGATTAACTCGAAAAATACGCCCAATTTAGAAAGAAAAATTTTAAAGAGGGAAACAAATTTAATTAGCATTTTTAAAAACTTCTATAGAATTTTTCTCCGTTTCCAAAACTCTTATCTTAAGATATTTTTTTCAGATTCAACCCCTAATTTAATTTATGAGAAAAATTTTGGCGAGGCTTCCAAGAAAAAACATTTAGTTATAATGTTAAGAAACTTCTTTAAATCAAGTTCCATTTTCAAAACTCAAGAGACACCACAAACTCTTATCTTAAGAATTATTTTGTCTCAAGATTGAACTTAGGATCTTAGATTCAAGCCTTAATTTAATATATAAAAAATTTTGAAGAGGCCTCAAAGGAAACAAATTTCATTAGAATTTTTTTTTTAAGGAAATCTTTTTTGTCTAAAGATGGAACTTAAAGCCCTAGATTCAACCCCTTAAAAAATATTTGAAGATGCCTCGTTTTCCATCCGATCCGTCCCTGAGCAGAGTGTCCCGAGCCGAGCAGCAGTAGGCAAAAGTAAAGATATTGCGGGAAGATATGATTTTAAGCAATAAATTTGAAAATATTTCAAATCCACATACGTAGCAGTGCAGAATTATTGTGCTGTAATTTATAATTGATTGCACAAATTCTGAACTATGTGTTGCCGCGCGTGTGTGCCTGTCCTGGAGAGTTTGTTGGAAAAACGACAACGACGAATTTTTTCAAAGACCCGAGTTTGAAATATTTTTTCTCCAGCCGAACGTTTATAAATTTCCACTCTTTTGGCATCCCGTGATTTATCGACCCCGACTTTGTGTGCTGCCGTTCTTGCATTTTTCCAGAGCCCTCGCTTGCATATATGTTATGTAGGTACACGTGAAAGGAGTCTCCGTATACCTTATCTAGATGAAGTTCGCAAGTCATGCTAGTTTTGAATTAAATCTCGAACGGTACCTCGCAGTTGATGAGGAAAGCCATTGTTCCACGTGCTCATTGTCTTATACTACAATAATTGAAAGTCATTATTTCTGCCCCGCACCACTTCTTTCTTCCGACAATTGAAAAAATTATGACATTCTGGTCAGGCATTGTTTAATCATCGGAGCGCCGATACAGTTAGTCGTAATTTACGAGACACTTGGAGGCGAGAAAGCTCCCTCCCCCTCCCGCCTGGGACGTGACTCGAGTCGGGACACGCGTCAATCCAAAATCACTGACAACGGATGCTGCTAACAACGACGCGGCCAGAAAAGTGCAGAGAGTGCAAAAAGGCACTAACACGTCTTGATTTGATGGCATCATTCCATCATTCAATCTATTCCGGGCCCGCCGCCTCGCATTTCCCGCCATTTATATGCATTCATTCACCTGACATCGCAGCATAAACCTTTCCATTCTGCGCCTAACCTGCTTCTAGAGTTGTCCGCTGGGTAAGTTGGACCCGGGGATTTTTCAGCCCCGGGGTAAGTCATTTACCCACTGATGGATTAGCAAAAAACCTTGGAAAGTGATGTTTAAAAATTTTTTAAAATTATGAATGACGAAAACTTGGTCGTTGCAAATTTGAATTTTTGAACTGCTTCTCAGCCTCAACTGTTGACAGCTTTTAGTCCCGAAAACGAATTTTTTACCTAAAAATTTACATTGTAGATGTTGTTAAATAAAGTCACGGAATTATTGACAAACGTTCATCTGAATTTTAGTGTTTTTCTCAAGAGGTTCTTGGTCAAAAAACTAACCAAAATTTTTTGGTTGAACTAAGGGTTAGATGATGGACCACAGAGTCAAAGTTTGACCTTCTTCGCCATTTTTTCGTGTTTTTTTTCGTCAAAAACGTACCTTTCCAAAACTCGATACACCGTTGACATTACAGAATTTGAACTTGGCACAGATATTTGCGCTCAAAATTGACAAAAATTTAACCTGAAATTTTACTCAACAAGGGATGACAAAATTTTAAAAATGGTCCGAAAAAATAGTTGTCCGATTCTTCTTAAAGTTCTTTTATAACTTAAACAACGGATATTTTTAGTCCTATGTATTTAGAAATTTGGCTCCAAAAGCCTGAAAAAATTTTAAGTGTTTAAATAACTCGATTTTTCATACAAACCATTCTTCCAAAAAGAACTTAGTTTTATAAATGTTCCTGATTCGATTTTAGCTCCAAAAGAAAAGTTCGGTAGCGAGGGTGGTTCTGAGTCAAAAAAAATATGGAGACCCGAAGTCCGATCCAGAGACTCGACCGGGCCAAATCCTGAGAGTTGGCAACTCTACCTGCTCCAGCAACGTTTCTGTATTATTTATCTAAAGGACGATTATTGTTTCATCTACCACAAATTTCATATCTGGGCACATATCAATAAAAATTGTACTTTCTCGCCCATAAGTTTGGCATTATAGTATTTGCGGTGTAGCTGTTGCGGGCTATGGGTGTCGGGCCTACGTGTGCATACACGGAGCACATACAATATGACATAACAATGCCTGGTAATAAAGACGAGTCGTGACTCTCATTTTAGATCTCGAAAAAATATTACTGATTGTGATATGTGGAATGAAGAGCGGAGGCATCAACGTTCAACGGTGAGGGCGGAAAAAACAATGTGGATTGCGGAGTCGGGAATGTGAGCGACTCAACTTTGGACGACCAAAGTGCAGTTTATTTTTACGATGCGACGCGCCAGAAAACTTGAAAAGCGAACATGGAAAATTCATGGCGGCATCGTTACCTTTCATGGCGAAATTCATTCACCTGCCATGTCGGGGACGCGCTGATTTTCGCGCTCGCCGACCGTAAAGCCATCTTCTAGAGGAATATCAGAAAAACGTAAGTTCTGAAAACTTCTGATTGAGTGGTCCAAAATTAAATATGGGCTTGTTAGAATGCTCTGGTCCTAGTTTTTTTTTTAACCCAAAAAAAAGTTAGGACTTCTAGACTTCTCGTACCTTGAGTAAGGTGTTCCTAAAAATATAAATTTTAGCCCCAAATCACCTCTTTAAGTGCCTTTTGGAGTGCCATTGTGTTTTGTTAGGTTTTGAAGATTTTCAGCTCAAAAATATACAAAACTCAAAAATCAAGAATTTTTAATAAAGGAAAATTTCAATTTTCGGCATATTTTTGGCCAAATCTCTCAAACCAATAGCCGAAAATTCGTGAAATTTTATTTGCATGTTTGTAAAGTAATAAAAAACAAAATAAAAAAATTCAGAATTTTCAAAAAATAAATATTTATGTTATTCAAAAAATAAATATAAATATATTACAATATATGTATAAGAATATATATTTTGGATAAATTTTTTTTATTGACAGTTTTTTATGAATTTAATACAGTTTCTAATAAATGCTCACTCATCTAAATCGAGCGTGTGGTTCAGGAGAAACAATTCCAAACGTGAGGACCATATTTCGCAAATCTCGAATTTTCAAGGAGACCTCTATGGCGGTCATGTTGGAATTTCGAAAAACGCCAAAAAATTTTGTTTAAATAATTGAACATATTTGCCAAGTTTCACTGAAATGTTCAGTGTATTTTAAAATGGCCCAGGCCTTTCCTAAAAGTCCTTAACCTTTACTATTAGACTTCCTTATTGAAAGTTATGAGAGTTTTAAGAAAATGTGGAGACGAAGTAGAGTGCTGTTATTCCTCTAGAAGCTATGCTTTGCGTCACCGACGTATTTTGCGGTTGTTAAAAATTCACGTCCTTCATCCCGGGTTTCTTTGGGCGAGTTGAAGTCTCGCAAATTATTTTTTAAATCCAATTAACACAAGCTGCGCGTCCCGAAAAAATAAATAATCAAAAATTTAATAGAATCTCTTGCGAGCTCATCACGCCCTGGAAATGACTGGAGCTGTGCTGTTCAAATATATAAAAACTAAGTATCTATTAATAATACAGAACGAGGCACGAGGAACAACTGCTGATGGCGGTGGGTGTCAAAAATTTGCCGCGCGCATCTTTTTTGAAGTGCCTTTTGTACACGCTTCCTCCACCACTGCCGCCATTCGTAGCAATGGTGGTAGCAATAATTTGAGAAACATCGAAAAATATATTGCTCCGAACATTAAATGATGAAATAAAGGCAAAATTAGCGAAAATTAACAGCGTTTTCTGCGCGCACGTCAGGAACATCTGAATTGCGAACAACACCGGAGGGGGGTGGGTTTGATCTCAGGTAGGCGAGGCGAGGCAAGGCGAGGAGATAAAAAATGTAAAAGTTGTTTCGCAAGTCGGCGTACTTACGTAAATTTGATGGGCAAACTGCGGAATCATCGTGTTCCTCGTAATTATCGCCCGAGTTTTCCTCGTCTCCGGCTTCTGGGAGTTAGTTTACAACCTCATCAAATTGAAATCAATGACGGAATTTTTATTGCTTTTCTTCCGCTCTGCTAGCTCGTCTCTAAATCGCACAAACGGTCCTTTTGTCAGTCGGAGAGTTGCTTTTCTTTTGTGGAGTTCTCTTTTTGGCTCCATTTTTCTGTCGGTCTTGACTCTCCTTTTCTGATTCTGGTTACTTTGGTGAAGAGCTTGCGAAATAGGCTCTAAACATGAAAAAAGGCCGTCAGAGATTGAAGGAAGCCCCTATAGATGAAATGGGTGCCTTTAAATTCAAAGGTGAAGCCCTTTGAAACTCGAAAAAAAAGCCTTAAATCTTCCTTAAACGTCCCTTTCAAAATTCAGGGGGTTAAGACCATCCCAAGCCTCCCTTGAATAAGTTTGTTTGTTGAAACTTGAAACTTTAGCCTATTTATTTTTGGGTCGAAAAACATTTCAAGCTTTATTGGCAAGAAGTTTGAACTCCTCGAATATTGGCCTTTTTCGGACTTAACAGCCTGAAATTTATTATATAGAGTCAAATGAGTAAAAGGAGAACAAATTGGAATTGAAGGGAAAAGCTTTAAGGGACTCCCAAAATTAGAAGAGGGACTCAATTTAAGTTTCGTGATACCAAGAAACCAAATAATAACCCTAAACGTCATATAAAATACAGTCAAACGCCTTTTACCTCGCCTTAGCTTCCGCCACGTCTCTCTTTATCTCCTCCGAGACAACAGCAGGCACACATAATTGATCCATAACTCTTCAAAATATGCAAATAGCCCATGAGTTACCGTCAAACCCATCACAACACTTCAAATTCAAATCATCCTCACATCAGAGATCTCCACCCCTTTTCCCTTTTCGCGCAAAAGAACCGCCATCACCCTCCCGAGCCACCAAATGGCACACATACTCGTGTGTATACCATGCAAACGACAACAAACAGGGATAGGAAAATCCATGGCAAGGCACTAATAAATTTACAATATCTAAATGGATAAATCTTTTGGTAACAATCGTAAATTTTTATGTGTTTCTTCAACGAGCTAGCTTTTTTGACGATTCCACGATGACAACGACGACGACGACAAAAGACGAGGAGAAGCGATTTGGGTGTCATGTCACAGTCTTCTGTCCAATATATCAAAAGTAATTAACATAATAAATAATATAAACGGCTATAATTCTCGAAAATAATGACAATAATAATCATAATTCCAGAAAGTGTGTGTAGCTTGAGTCTTTATGCTCGGCCCGCCGGATCCGGGGGTAAGAGCGCCGAACGTCATGGAACATAATAAGGGGTTCGCTTGTTTCGTGTGCGGTATAATAGCAATATTGTTGACTGTATAAAATTTGAATTTATTTGCGGATCAACATTACAACTTTCGTATTCTTGGCTAGCTCCCTTGGTCCTCATGAAAGGGGCTGGAAATTTTCCCTTAGTCAAAACCAAAACACCTGACGGCCCTTTTTTCTTTGATACTCAAAAGTTTAGAGTTTTTAAAATCACTAAAATAATTTTTTGAGGGCCCCAGAAAAAATATCAGGAGAATTCCAAAAGATTCAGGAAACTTTTTAAAATTTTCTCAGGTTTCATAGATAATTTAGAAAGTCAGAATAAAATTCTAGAGGGTCCCTAAAAGAACCTAAAATGTCATTTAAAAATTTTACAGGCTTCTAAAACTGTCTAGAAGTCCCTTTAAAACTAACCACGGCGACTAAAGAACTAAGAAGGCTTCTGTTATATTTTATTAGGCTTCCTAAAAAATCATTTAGTCCCTTAGGTCCCTTAAATACTCAGAGTGGTCTTTAAAAATTCAAGAGTCCCCTCAAAACCTCAAGGACTCCCTAAAAAGAGTTTTATGAGTTCCCTCATTCTCCTGAAATTTCTGGCTTCTTATCCAACAGTGTAGACTGGAAGAGAGGAAGCAAGTAGGAGCCGCAGAAAGTTGACCAGTCAGTCAGTGAGTCAACGAGCAGCATTATTACATAGACTCAAAGGAAAAGGCAAGCCGATGACAATGGTGGTGCAAAAGACGAAATAGGATGGAAAGGGTCACACAAATGATGTCATGTTATTTATGGCAGAAGTGGTGTAAATCATCCGATTAATTATTACGAAGTGTGTAGAACGAGACTCTGTGTAGTTTGTACATTTTAATGTTCTCCTTGCCACTACCATTACGACAAAGCAAACCACCCTTTTTCGTCTATTTAGACAGTCCCTGTGCCAGTCGAAACCAGAAACTATGCCGAGATGCCGGGCCGGGAAAGGATCAAGATCTCGGGGAAGAAGCCTCTCAGACTCATAAATTTGTCGATGCTTTATTCTTATACAAATTTCCTTTTTATTTATGACCCCAAAGACAAAGGCGGACGAGGCAATAAAAATCCAGCTGGCTGATATCCTCATTTGCCATTCTCTTTGCAGTCCCGAGATGCACATCCTCCTGCTCCGTTCGGGCCACCGTACAAGATCTGAGGAGAGATTAGTGTCATGCAAGTAGTCAAGGAAAGCGCCTTTTATACACTTTAAGTCTCCTGACATTTTTGTCCTTTCATGTTTGTCTTCTGGCCCCCTGACTCGTCGTCTTTCCCACCAGCCCGGGCCCGATTCAATCTCAAACACTTAAATTGCCGCCCTAATCCCCCCCTGTCTCCAGCACGGAGCAATAATTTCGAATTTGCGTTCCTGTCTAAGCCCCAATCATCCTCTCTCGAGTGTGCAAAGTAACGTTACTTCGGCATCCACCGACAAAGTCAAAGAAGCAGCAGGATGCATCCGATATGAGAAGATGCACAATTTTCAGCGATGAAATTATGACTTCCAGGGGTTCGGAGATTGCATCTTTGGTTAAGTTGAGTGTGAGGAAAGCTGGACGGAAGACGGAGTTTCCGGGGGCTTCCGGGAACGGTCTGTCCAGCGAGAGACTCGGCAGTCGTGGGTTGGGAGCCGGCGAGTGAGAGAGAGATAAGAAGTAGCAAAGAGCCTGTGATCTTGCAGGCGAATTCGAAGATATTCCCCACATAATAAATTGAAGGCCGGGTTAAAGAAACAAGCAGTGCATTGGAATTGATATGATAAACTAACAAAGGAGAAGTCGGCACGTGTGCCGTAAGAATCTCCGCAATGAACAGGTAATTGGGCCAAAAGTCAAATCAACAGCAGTAAATATTGAACAATTCTAATTTCCACTCGGGTGCATCGCATCCTTTCGAATTATGTGCGCCGTAAAGTTTGCTTTTGCTTTGTTGAAGGAGCCCAAAGTGCTGTGCAATAATACCGGGATATGTAAAAGAAAATGAATATCCCCCAAATTATTTTAATTCTCGGCATGTTTTAGGCTCTACGTCACCAGGCATTAGGCAGCAAGGTACGTCTCCGTTCGCACAAAACAACAACATTTTTTAACTCACAACAAGATCAGGGCACAGTAAAAAGTAAAACCTACGCTTTCGGTTTAAGACTAAGCCCCAAACTTGAGATCTTTGTGTTGTGGTTGCTATTTCCTGCTATTGGCTCCTGTTTCACTTGTAAGCCGGTAAAAGTGTCCGTGATGTTTTCTGTCCGTCTTGATTTTTTTTAAGTAGGAGAGGGGACAGGGGTAGACTTCGTCCCCTCTTCTGCACTCTAGAAATTTTTAAGGCGCCTAAAAGGGCCTTATTTATTCTGAGAAGGCTCTAGCCCAAGGAATCTTTTTTCCTGTACAGGATTCTGTATCATTGTGTCCTTCTGTATTCCTTTCCAAGTGAAACTCTCTCAGTTCTCTGGGTAGATTTCGAAAGTTCGTAGAAAGTTTTGAGGGGTCTCTTGACCTCTCTGAGTATTCAAGGGGCTACTAAAAATTATTCAGAGGACCTTTTGATTTTTTAAGGAGCTTTATAAAATATTTGATAGCAGTGGTAAGTTTCTTTAGGGACTTCCTAAAATTTGTAGACACCTCCAAATTTTATAAGGGACATTTGCAGTTTTGTAGGGACCTCTAGAAAATTTTAAGTGGACTTTTGAATTTTCTCTGGAGACTAGTAAATTTTTAAAGGACCTCTAAAATTTATGAGGGACTATTAAAAAATTTGAGGGCTCATAAAAATTCAAAACTTTAGAATAACAAAGATAAAAGGGTCATCACAAATTCTTTTGACCTGTTTTAAGTGTCTTAGTTTCGACAAAAGGATTTGTTTTAGTAAAAAAAGAGACTCCTTTTCAGGGGTCAACTATTCGTAAAAGAGAGGGAGTCAACTTTAAAGAGAAGTTTCTTTCGTATCAAGAAAAAAGACCCAGAACCCTGTGCTTTCCCGCATCCTTCTGCTCCTTCCCATTGAAGGTGATATTTGTAAGACAGCAGCTTAGCAAAAATGACATTGCCGTGCGGCTGAGAGGGAGGCGCCGGAGAAGACGAGCAGAGTTGAGTTTTGAATGCAACACAAGAAGACGCTTTTGTGAATACGAATATTAGCAATTATGAAGAGGAATTAAGTTGTAACTTCTCTTCCTCTTTTGTGCGAGAGAACGCTTCTTTTTGCCGCCCGACGTGTCGTCTCTCCCTCCTCCCCCAACGTTTCGAGAGGCATTTTATTAGGTAATAGTTGGAAGTACATGCAGACAAAAATGTAAAAGGTGGAAAACAAGAGGAAAATGCAGGGATTAACTCTGCTAAGCTGACTTTCTGATTGAGGACAAATCGTGCATACCAAGAGCTTACTCGGAATACCTGCCCAAATTGAATATTCCAGTCGGGCTGTTGGGGTGAAGTCATCAGCGTCGGGCCTGTCGACACCTCCGCCCCGAAATCCGATGGGAATCCAATCAGATGCAAATTAATGGGCGATAATTGCGCTCATTAACAACGCACTTGCCGTCAATACACTCGCTTCTTGCCGAGATAATCCACCGTTGTGAATAATTGTAACGATGAAGATATTTTAATAGCGCTATTTCCAGCACGGGGAGAGCACACATAGCCCATTATATTATCACCTCATTTGTTAACGCAAATTGTCTAAACTAAAATAATTTAATATCTCCAGCCCACACGAGGCGTTCTAGCCGATGCCGTCGCGGTGCGAGCGGTGGCCTCCGACACACAGCAACTTAAGGAACATCTGAATCGCATAAATAATGCAGAAGCACCTTACACGTTCTGTGATTAATAACAATGTTCTCACGGGTCGCTATTCCGATTCAGCGGCGTAACAATTTTTATGGCTCCTCTCAAAATATTTATTTCAAAATCTGTTTTCCATTGTTTGTTTTATTGGATCCCGCAAACATTTCGGTACATCATTCTGTGGGCTTCAGTCGTCACGGGGAGCAGGGGCGGGAAAATGGGGATTTTACATATTGGCTTTTAGCTCCAAAACTACTCATTTTTTCTTGACAACCTTGTGGAAAAAAGGATTGAACTCTTGGAGGAACTACAGGGAACATGAGCAGGTCGAACATTAGCTCATGTAACGCACTTTAAGATGTCATTTGAACACCTAGAGACCTTGTATACCCATCTATTGAATTTTCGCGGTGTTTTTGACTGCCATAAAATACTTTAACAGCTAATTTTCAGCTCTTCTCCAAATTCAGACCATGTAAAAAATTTCTAGGTTGCCTCAAATGGCGTCTCAAATGAAGGATTTAGACCTCAAAATATGAAATAATTTTTTTCGGGTGGAAATTGAACTTTTGAAAGTCATAATTTTTTAAAACGATTTTTTTGACTCCCAAAATTTTCACAATTTTGGAATTTGCTGGAAAAGGCTCTCTAAAAGCTTTTGAAAAAAATTAAATTCTATGAAGAAGTCTGACCCTCCCTTGACCCATCCCTGGAAACCACAGGCCGGTAAACTTGACGACTTACACCGTGTATAACGATGATTAGGAAGTGACATTTATTGTAAACACTCGTCGCGAAAGACTTTACGATCTAGCACGTTCGCGATTCTGAGACTTTACATCCGCCGATCCGTCAGTTTGCGCGCCTCTCTACCGGCCGCCAGACCAGCCACGGCTTGTTTATAATCAATGATTTATCTGACGACATGCAAACAGTGCCCTAAAGATTTCGACGCCTCGCTGCTAGATATTCTGGCGAATGAGTGTCTGACTAATAATTGCCCGAGATATACATATAATTAAAATTTTCCGTTTCATCACCGTCATTAGAGTTACATGTTTATTAAATATTGCGGCTAGAAATGTACGAACCGCCGGCTGTCAAACAAACGCTCACGGCATGGCAGCGGAATGCGATGGAAAGGCGGATGTGTCGTTGAAGAGCTTTTCCGAAATCAATCAGGAACGCGGAGACGCAGGGGAGAGATAAACTTTCGCCGTACAGAAGTCTCTCGTATCTGGAGAGAAATAATTCAACTTTATGATCCCTAATATCACTCTCTTAAGTACAAATTTTATGTTTCCAACTACACAAATTTTTTGCACAAACTTATTAAAACTCCAATCTCATTTGTACCTCAGCCTATCCGTGCCATTACCAGGCTGCTTTATATCTGATTGCTTCGGCGTCGGGGCCAGACCATCGAAAACTTGTAAGAATATATTAAAAACATTAAAATCGGGGTAAAGCCGAGTTGAACTGAGGTTTTCAAGAGACATTTTAATTCATGAAAATTCATTTTGAAAAATTTTGAAAATCAGACTACTTACCTAAAATTGGCGTTACTGGAAGCACACAAAGCTCAGAGAAGTGAATTTCAAAATTGCATTTTCTGGAGCCTTTAAATGTCAAAAAATTCATTGAAAAGGTCATTTTACGATATTTTATTTCAAAACCTATTTATGAATAAGGATTGAGCGAACATGACAAGTCTTATAAAAGTCGAAAAAATTTCAAAGCTTTTACACCTTTTTAATTCAGAAAGTGTCAAATGTAGTTAAGAATCTGTCAATTGCAATTCAGTTATTCCAAATTCTTTTTAGAAAGCGTCAAAATCAAATCAGAAAGTATCATTTACAATTTAGATATTCCAAATGTAATTCAGAAATCGTAAAATGCAACTCAGATATCATCAATTGCATTGTAGAAGATCAGAAAGAAGTCCTAAGGAACTTTCTCAAAACTTCGATATGAACCCGAATCCCTTCAGTGTATCTTTTCTGCATTGGCTCTTTAAAAGGGGTTTCCTTGGAATAAAAGGTTTTATTGGTGGGTGTCCAATATTTGGGTTTTTTAATGTCAACCTTGAAAAAAAAAAATTATTTAAACATCAAAATTTTGATAAAAATGCCTTTCAAATTTCTTTAAGTAGTTGTGGCTTAAAAACCGGCAAACCAAAGATGGTAGTTGCTTTGGAATTCAACAAAAATTTTCTATCAAACAGAAAACGTCCAAGCAACTCAGCACTTTCACGGGTTGCGCTTGAACACGAGCGAAATCATTATAAAATCCCGAAAACTCTGCGCTCATCTGCATCTTGCCGGGGTATGAAAGCATGGCTCGGTATCAGTCGAGGAGCAGCTCGCGTGGAAAATGCACTTTTCATTTATTATTGCATTAATTACGTTATACGTTCCCCCTTCCGACCGACATCGCATCGCTCCACCGTACCGCAGCATGCAGGTGAAATTGTCGGTTTTCAGTAATTACTTGCAATTAATCTGGTGATTTCGAGCAGGCAAGCGCAGATGCTTGTCTTAATTTGTGTGTAAGCCGGCGCGCTCTTTCTCCCGAATTTTCGCACACGATTGCAAGAAAAATAATATTTTATGGTTAAATTATTCAAATTGAAGCTCCACTCGGTGTTATCTGAGGCATGCAAAAGTCATAAAAGAATTTTAGGAGTCTCCTCCTTCCCACCAGTGCAAATCAAATTAATTACCCTTGCAATCCTTGCTCGCACGTTTTCCCCCCGAAACGCGATTGAGTCACTCATCTGGCGTAGATGACGAGGACAGGGGCTTAGTGTTTCCATGCATTGGGGCAATTTTCATAAATATCGAAGAAATATGCGCCATTTAATCGTATTTTGTAAATTAATGACACCATAAACTACAACACCCACAATCCTCGCCATTCACCCTCTGTCGATCTCATCAAGGCTCTCTCTCTCTCATTCTCGCTCCTCTATGTGAGTGTGTTCGTTGATTCGTCAGTCTCGAAGAAAAGACAGCAGCCGAGGCAGCCAATTTGATGAAGAAACGTGCGATGATGGAGCGAAGGAACGGAACGTACGAATGGTAATCTCACCTTCCATATTTTAATTTATCCGCAAAACGATCCGAAAAAGTTTGAGAAGTTGGCTTAGCGCACGCACGCACATCCCTTTTATGAGGCATGCTAAATTTATTGCAAATAAGTTTGAAGATAACGAGTCATCAGTGTGTCACAACTCACGCCGAGTAGAGCAGAGAGGAGAAGAAGTATTAGGAAATATTGTGTTTCGTCTATTCTGCCGCTGGCACCCCTCTTTCTTTTCTTCTGGCACATTTTCTTGACCTTGAAGGATGGCATTTTTACCTTAGAACTTTTATTCGGGTTCTTAGGAAATTTTTGCTTGAGAGCTTTTGATGCTCCAGATTCTTGGCTTAGAAGAAGCTTTAAAAAGGGATTCAAAACTATTTCCAGGTCAAAAAGAAGCCTCTGGTTCCGGATTTCAGGGTTCTTGATGAAGTTTAAAGGTCTAAAATCTCCATAGAAGAAGCCCTGAAACCTTAAAAGGGCATTCACGACAGTCAAAAGGGAAGGAAAACTACTCAATGCCGCTCATATCGCAGCCTTCAGAATTGCTTGAAGTAAACCTTCTGTCAAGAGAAAGTCAAGAGCCACACGAAGCTACTTTTGGAGTCACACATCTTCAGAATTCACTAGATCTCTTGTACCAAGCTCTAATTTCCCAGTTTTCTTATGTCTGGTCTTCCATAGACTTCATGAGAGTTTTTGACACTTCTGAAGGATGCTTTAGCCTGCCTTGAAACCGTCTTGAATGTTCACGGATTTTCTGATTCATTTCTGAATGAGTAAAAATAGCTTCCCTTTCCCAAGTCAGCTACCATAAGAAGTCTCTGTCAACAAAAACGACGAAAAATCGCAGCTCCAATCTTGACCATTTCCACCCCAATCCTCTATCAATCCAGCAAATCAAGGAATTTATGAGGAAGCTCAGGAGGTTGACGTAAAAAGTAATGAAAAAAATGTCCGAGAATTAAAAAGTGTCGTCATAATTTTCAGCATTGGCTTGGGCTTGGGAGTCCGGAATGGGCGCTGGTGTCAAATAAAAAATGGCATGGATTTCAGCTCAGATGACCCTTTCGTTTCCCGTACGCCTCTCAAACTTTTATCCAATATGTATGTACGCCAAAATACGACATTGCCGTGCTAGATGACTTCCAGTGCCAAGAGAGGAGCGAGTGGAGCAGGAACCAAATGAAAGTTTATTGATATTGGACATTCTTCTATCTATCTTTCGACTCAACGACGGTCTCCTGTGTATATATTAAGATGGACAATAGTTGGACGCGAGCTTTCTTTGCACAAGTAATTTGCCGGATACAC
Source organism: Forcipomyia taiwana (assembly GCA_963930915.1). Taxonomy (NCBI): domain Eukaryota; kingdom Metazoa; phylum Arthropoda; class Insecta; order Diptera; family Ceratopogonidae; genus Forcipomyia; species Forcipomyia taiwana. The sequence continues at coordinate 1,780,399 of CAWVOI010000110.1, read as the reverse complement.
GGACGGACTCACATTCGGACTCCGACAGATCTACATTTATCCCCAAGATGTATGATATCATGAAATATGTATATTCATTTTCTGCATGCAGTGAAAGGAGAGAGACGTCGGCATCGGTGGGGTATTGAACGCTTATCGTAGTTTATGAAAATGAAAAAATTATCCCGGAGACTCGTGAGTTATGAAGAGATTGCACGGCCGATTTGATCACCGGTTAATGGTTTATTGGGGGGATTAGGGCTCTGATTCTGGGGATGAGAACCGGAGCTATCAGAACTTATCATCGATGTTTTACCTGACGCTCTTTCTTGATTACGGGGAGTTTTTATCCCAAAAGCCTGATTTTTAGCCTCCTGGACAGTGACTAAGCAAGACTTTAAGGCTTATTTGAAACCTTGACGTCTTTTACAAATTAATTTAGAGCCTCAACTGACCAAATTGGAGCTTCCAGAGCCGCAGAAATGTGTCATTTTTGCACTTCCCTCAAAATAGACTGGAAATCTCAATTTACGATGCTCTCCAATCTTTCTTAATTAGCTATAATAACCCATTTTGAATTCAAATGACATCAACACGAGGCCTAGACCAGTAGAATATTTTATTTTAAGTCCTTTAGAGCCTCGTGAAAGCTTTAGGGGCAGGCATTAAAATTTCAGCCATCTGTTCAGCCCAAATTAGCCCTCTCCAGAGCTCTTGTACCGCACTTCAGCCTCCAAATAATTCTTTAAAAATCAAGTGAAGTCAAAAATTTCCCTAAAAACAACTCCACTGAGCTACTGCGACGTCCGAGAGGCGGTTAGTGATTTACATTGCTGTTCCAAATTAACCTGCAGTTTATTTGGAAATTAGGATTTGATGCTCTGCACTTGATCCACCGGCAGGCACACCAATTCACTCCAAACTGCACAGTCTACAGTCCAAATCCCTTCGCATTTATTGCATTGCACCCTTTTCGGTGCGGTCCCTTACCTTCTCTCCTCTCCATGCACACAGCTCGCTCGTCCGTCCCATTCGCAACATGTTTGCATGCACACATAACCATAAATGATGACACTGCCGCGTGGAATGAGATGCGTATCTCGTCTCATCTTGCGTGCTGCAATGTACCTCTACACATTTTGCCAGCCTCTTCTCCGCACTCCGAGGCCGAGCACTCGCATTGTCACAAAATAATCGCTGAGCTGCTACTGCATGTCACTGCATTTGATTTTATTGTTTTTATTGCAGTCACAAACCTGAATTGGCAATTTCGTTGCGAGTGCGCCAGTCGCCTCACAGATGATAAGTTATTGTCAAAATTTAAATTTTCGTCTATTTGCTGCCTTCCACGAGGATTTGGGGTGTGTGTGCTTGCGTCTGGGAGTAGGTGTCGGGGAAATTATAAACGTTAATAAACTTTTGGCATCAAATAAACATAAACAACCTAACTTGATTTTACTCAATTTGAATCTCATAAACGAGAAGTCGAACTTGATTGTCGTAAATAAAATTGGTAAACTTTGCAGTGGCGTAGTGAGGAGACTTTTGGGGGTGGCACACCTCTTTTTTTAATTCAAAAAATATTAAAAGAGATTTTGGGGGACTCAAAAATAACACTAGTCGACAAAATTTTTTCCGGAGCTGGTTGTATTTTTTTTTTCGATTTCAAACAGCCAAAATATTAAAGAAGTCTAAAATAGGGTTTGGGAGATATAGGGCAAAAAGTGGTTTTTGGGACTTTTTTCACTCTAGGAAGCCGTGTGAGCTTGAGGTACGTTTGATTGACCTGGGGTTAAAATGATTTTCTTTATTATTAAATTTCCAATCCGTCAAGTATACCATTAATATACTTATCTTCTAAGATGGCGGCTCTGGTAGAGTCCAAAGTTGAAAAATTTGGCAAATTTGACATTAGGGTCAACTTTGGAAAATTCCTTCGGGCTCCCTGTTGGTCCGTAGTTAAAATTTTATTTAGGAAGAAATTCTACTAAAATTCCAAAAGGAGTGCAAGCTTGCTACGCCAGTGAAACTCTGTTTTGGGAGGGATTCAATCGCCCTTGCTCCAGGCACCCCATGACTGATTGGGACCAATAACAGCCTATCGCCAGCCGCCCATTTTCCTCGTCACAGTCGTCAAGGGGCTCGGTATTTTTAATTTGCTTTCCAATTCCCAGACTCCCTCGTCAGACGTGACGCTCTGAGTCCAGCTTAATTTCCTCAAATCCGTTTTAAGCACCGCCATAAACGTAATCCGGGAGCCAGAGAGCGGTGCTCTGATTACAATATTCAATCGTGCTGCAATCATCATCGTTAAATGCTAAATAGAAAAATAAAAACATGCAAAGACAACAAATTGAAACAAACAAAAGTATAACTATTGTAATTGTAAATTCTTTTCAATGAGGCAAAAAGCACAGAAATGATAATCAAAGATCATTTAGCAACGTTCACCTTATTGCTCCTGCTACTTTGCTTCTATGCGAATGTTAATGGGCTCTCTGCTTGCCGGTCTCTCGCGCATTCCACCGCATTCTGATAATAATTTGTGTATTATATTTAAATTAAATTTTAACTGTTAGAGCGGATATTATTTGCTCGCTTTTCTGTTCCTTCAACTGCTGAGGTGTCCAGTTTTGAGCAGAGTCTATATATTGTCTGTCAGTCTACCGTGGATTTAAAGACTCTTATAGACTTCAGAACTTGAGATATAAGCACAGAATGATGAAACTAAGACCTTACAAAAACCAAACCAAATTTCAAAAGGACCAAAGCGAGACCAAACGAATTTAACAGAAGTAGACTTCAAAGAAACTAAATCAGACTTCTACAGTCAGACATTGAAAAGACCAAATCTAGACCTTGTATTGACTAGAACAGGCCTCCGATGGACCATACCAGATTTCGAAGAGACCAAATCTAGACTTTAAAGAAACCAAGCCACATTTATAGACCATCTTACCTATAGATCTCAGAGAGTCTGTAAAAATTCATCCCTCAAAGTGATCTGGGCTTTAGTCTCTACCATGTCCTGATCCTCTCCATAGCTGTTTCGTAGCCTTCGAGTGCTGCTTCAGCACCACCGTTGATGGCAGAGAATGTGGCAAAGATGAAGAAATACATAAAGATGAAGAAGAGACAAGAAAAGTCGTGCAACATTGTTCCATTGTGTTTCCACCGTTCGAACCATCTCAAAATCTAAAAAAAAACCCATGCTGATGCTGCAGCGAGACGCAAGGCAAAGTTGTCGTATGGAGCGGCTAATTTTTGCACCACTCGCGTACTATTGGCGCAATAACAAGACATGAAACTTGATGATGTGTAGCAGGGAAGACGACGGAATCGGCCAATGCCAACAATTACACATTATGCATGTTATACAGCATTATAAATTCTGCATTTATTGTGTGTATCGACAACAATCAAAGTTTCGAGTTCTGAAAAAGTTGGGCCTGAATAAGGGAAGGGAGCTCGGTGTATCCAAGATGGTGGAGATGTGCGAGTTGTTGTGTAATTAGGTGCTTAAGATTTTTCTTTTCTTGGAAAACCTTTTTTGGAGAGCTTCTTGTGTTAGATGGAGGAGCTTTTCCTGATATTAAATATTCTCCTATTGGGTTTTTTTTTAAATTGAAATATTCCAGGTTCTACTTCCTCCCATTCTTTTGAACAGCTCCTTCAGTTGATAGACAGTTCCTTTTGAAATTGGGTTGAAAAGGAACCTGATTTTCCAATTTTAATTTTTGTGGGTGGACAGATTCGGTTGTCTGAGCAATGTTAGGACCTCAGATTTTCCTCTGGTTTAAGTCTGCCAGCTCCCAGCAAAAATTAGCCTATAACATCTGTTCGTGAGAGGTGTCTTTGAGGCCCCAATTTTGCTCTCTTCCAAGAGCGAATCTGGCTTGAAAAATAGATTAGAATATATGGGGATAGAAAACTTCAATCACCGTTCTTGGGGTCAAATCACCAACCTGGACACAAAAGCCTCCCACTCCTGCACGCAAAGCAATATTTTAAACCGGAATAATAAATTTTTGTTTACCAATGTATTATTTAAAACAGTAAAATCAAAAATTTCCATTCAAATTGAACGACAGCAATAATAAAACATTTCGGGATTACGGGTGTTGGTGCCATTATTTCATTTCACATTATATTATTATCGTTAATAATAATCCAAAATTTATGCCTTATGTAGTTGGATAGGAAGCACAAAAACACACACACAAACTATGAATTCATTCGATTTATTCACTCGAACATAAATCATTCAAACATTTGGACAACGACGAGTAGCCCTTTCGAGCCCGCAAACTCCGGAGCCTCGCTTCTCCGGGCACCTCGAGATCCTTCAGCGGCAAGAGTGACCTGCTGGGTCGTAAATTTTAGACGTTTATTGCTTCTGATATGGTAATAATACGCGGCCAGCTAGCACATTTCGGCATAATCAGATGCGAATGGATGCGAAAATGTGCAACGTAGTGTTGAGGATTCTCGCGCCTGCCAAATATAGCAATCTGTGATTATTATATTGCGGATATATATTCGCGAATGAGTGTTATTATTGTCTAAAAAGGGAGCAGCGTGTGCTCGTGAGGTTCGCAACAGACAAGTCAAATATAATTTAGGCTCTAGCGATGGTATGAATGCGCGCTCTTAGGCAAACGGCATGGCATCGGCGCGGCACGGTGTGGCAGCAGCTAGATGGAACGGTTCGCGTGGCGCTGTTAATATATAGTATGGGGAAAAGTGAGGCGAAATGTGGATTGTCAGTCGCTGCTAGTGCTTCTGTGAGGGTCCACCCTTGGCTCAGGGAGATTCTGGACTGTGAAAGGTGCTCTTCTGGAACATATTCACAATCTGACATGTCTTCGAGAGCAACTTGTCGTCTTAGAATGGAAATAATTTTTCAGACCCTTAAACCTTTTTTCTTGACACCTATTTTAGGACTTGGCAAGAGAATAAATTTTTTTGAAGACCTAGGTTATTTAGATTTTTTTTTTCGAGCTCCTTAGATCAAATGTTGAGCCCCTTGGCTGATATTTTGGAAGCCTAGATTGCTTTCTGTCATGGGGGGAGGGGAGCTTCGTCTTTTGAGATACTGGTCAGTCACAAGCTTGAATTTGAAAAATTCTAGATACAGAAAGAGAGCTGTTTTTGAGGGACTTCTTGGTCTATTTTGATTAATTTGTCAAAGGAAACTGGGCTTCAGAGTCCATTATGTAGCAGCCAGGCTAGTCTCAAGTTGAAAAAATGCCCTAAAAAATTGCAGTCTCCAGAAACTCGTTGCCCAGAGGGTATACGTGGAAAACTTTCACATGCATGTCCTCATTCCAGCGCCTCCTATTTAATTTAATTAGAGTCGTATATCAATTTAATTATCAAAATATTTCCAATTTATTCCGCAAAGTGTCATAACTTTGAGAGGCGGCATTAAATCACGATATAATAGGAATCCTCCATGCAGACCCCCTTCCAAATCTGCACTTGAAGGTTCTTTGAGTTCGCATTATCTCCTCTTTTGATTCAGTAACCAACAGCAAAGCCAAAGTCAAAGGGGCATAGAAGTCGTCAGAAAATTAATCAATTGGCGAACATTCAAAGGCCGATGCAGGTTTAATTTATATTCAAAATATGCAAAACTTTAGACACACCTTCTCAGTCCGTCTTCCACCCGATCTTCTACAAGTCTCTAATGAAGTTTGGTGCACATGATGGGTATCTCACAAATAACACATCCGCAACCCGAATCTTTATCTGAACGTTTGATTTATGCTCCGCTTTGTATTGATGAAGTCGGCTTGCGGTCCCCACCCCAATCATCGAATTCAATTACGGGCCTCTCGTCTCCCATGGACGTTGACCTATTGAGATGATAGTTCTAATCAAGACCGACAGATCAGAGAGGACCATATTTTCCTTTGTTTTACATTCTCCAGCGCACTCAAATCGTAAATTTGCCACAAAGATTATGAACAAACAGGCCCCAACTATAACATATACGGAGGCGAAACAATCTTTTCTTTTCTTCGCTCCCTCTCCCGCACCTAGATTACAAAACGAAGATTAGCCAAGTGAACACACAAAATTTTTATCAAACAAATTACAGCAGCTCTCGCTTGCTACTTAGGTGCCTCCACTCGCCAGGCTATTGTATCGCTACGTTTTTTTTTTTGTATGCTCAACTTATCACAGCAATATAATGTTAAATGCACTGCATACTAAAATCGTGACAAATATATTTAATCAAGCGAGCAGGCGGAGAGCAGGAGAGAGAGAAGGCGGCAAAGGGAAAATTTGTTTTAATTAAAATGAGTCTTTTTATTGTATTTGTACTGCTACTGGGAGCCTCTTGTTTGTCTGACAATTCACACACCTAGTTAGTTTTTGTCAATTGGCACCGCCACCATTCAAATTACAATCCACTGGCTGTCGGCAGCCCCACTCCTCGAGTTTCGGGTGCTTTCAAGCGGAAACTTGGTGGTTTTGTGATTTTTCCAACTGTCTGTTTGTCCAAAGGCGATTTTTGTGTCTAATTCACAATATCTAACGATTTTAAAAATCTGCAAAAATTTTTGTGGCTTTTGGAAATGAAATAAAAACATAGAAAATTACTTAAAAATTTCAAGGTCATCTTTTGTCAATGTGGGAGCATGTTATCTTGGAAACTCTAGACAATTCGTTCACGTAGACAAAAAATTAATTTTCTATTTCCACATAATTTTTGGCACGAATTAAACCTCATTTAGAAACAGACAACTTTTTTGTGTATTTTTGGATCAATGATATTTGACTACATGGCAAAGAAAAACTTGTTTCTTTGATTAAAAATTGTGAAAAATAATTTAAAGAAATTTTTTAAACTAAATGTTTGTGTAGAATTTTCACGAGTGTTTGTAAAATTTTTGAAACTCTTTTTTCCAATTTTGAACTCAAAATTTAGTTCAAAAAATTTTTTTAGAGAATTCTGGGCTTTCAATTCACCCTGGGCCAGAGTCGAGGAAGACGAAAAATTAGGCAGAATTCATATATGCTGATTGCTACCGCTCCACTTCTGTCCAACCTGACCGCTCTGAAGGTGTGGAAACGGGCGAAATATGGAAAATGCGGGACGACACAAAAGGAATATAAAAACGTAGCAAATCCATGATTACTTTGGAGAGTTCCAGGGATGAAACCCCGCCACTCCCTGCAGGTCCACTACTGGCCCAGATGCGCTCAGGCCTGTTAATGAGACGGGTGACGGTAAATATATTATGAACTCAACTCTCACGAAGAAGCGAGGAAGCAGGCCAAGCTAGAGCCTCCAGCGTTGATTATTACCATCCCAGTCCGACACATTTCCCCATTCGCATATATGCAGAGAAAAAGTGAAACAACAAACGGAATCACATGATAGGAACACTAATTGGGACCCAAAGGGAGCGTAAGAGTTAATACACGCCACACTTCGTCGACGCTTTGAAAAACTCATTTTCTTCATTTCACATTCTAATCTTTTTGCACCATCATCATATTTGAGTCCTGAGGCGGGTGTAGCTTTGAATTTGAATTTTTTCATCGTCCTTGTCATTGCTTTGTGCGCTCTTCAGCAACATTTTCCTAATGCCCCCACAGAACGGGGGAGGCGAACTACGAACTCTTGTCAAAAGCAATTTTGTAAGGAAAGCGAAACGTGTCTCCTTGGTCACATGCCACTCCTCTCATATAAATGATAATATTTTTGTTGATTTGAAGATTAATTATTGATGAGGAGAAGCGCGATTTGTATTCCTTTACCTTTTTCAATTTTTGAAATTTGCAAACAAATTGACATTGAAATGCACGCCGGGTTTGTGCAGAATCTCCAGACGCTCGCAAATTACACCAAACTTTGGGGGACGTAAATATTGCAGTAAGAGCATGGTTAACCCTGTAAATGTGGGATGTTTTTAGCAAAAAACGGTTAAACAAATTTTTCAGGAAATTTTTGAAATTGAAGATAAACTTGCAAAACTTTTATCAAATTTTTAAAAATTGCTTCTTTAGATAGTCTTTCCATTTAAGGGTTAAATATTAATCGGAGATGAGCGTAAAATATTTTGGTCATCGATCAATTCTTTCTCTCTAGTCCCGTCCTTGTAAAAGATAGGGGTCACATGTTGTTCCATGTTTTTCTATATTTTATGCCAGCAATAACATACTTAAATTTCAGCTCAATCAAATAAAGTATGTCGAACTTTTCGTACAACGAAAAAACCCTGAGCTACGAAAATGAGCCTCAAACCGACAGACAGACAGACAACCAAGTGTATTTTTAGAGGTTTAAACACACACTAAAAACCCAGACGCCATAAAACCGCAAAAATCTCCCAAAGACGCTAAATTGGAAGTCAATTGAGTGCATCGAGTGAATTTCGAGTTTATGCGACCCGAAGCCCTTCCCTCTTCAGCTGGCAATAAAATAGGGAAATAAAATTCGCCATCAAAAACTTCCCACTGACTCAATTCCCCTGCACCTCTCCGCTCCTCTACTTTTCACTCCCAAATCAACATATTAATGTTCGCCAATAAATTACCGCTCAAATGTGATATGCCAGATTAGTTGATTTTCGCTATTATTATCGCCTCTGCGTATTTCGAGAGTTCACATCTCCGCGTCTCCGGCAGATCGCATCCATGTCGAGCTTCATGTTGCCTCCGTTGCAGATTTAACAATATTGATAAAACATAATTCAATTGATATGTCGAATTTATCGCATTACAACTGATCCTCGCGCTATGTAGGTCCCGTATACAGATACACCGCACTATCCTCTCCAACTCGTGGGTATGCCAACGTGTTTTTTCAAATTTATATTACAGAATTGTGGAAAACATAAAACATTTTTATTGTGCCCTGCATAGGCAGCAGCAGTGACTTCAATTACTGTTATTGGGACGTACATGTGCATGTGCAATTGGACCCTTTGGGTGAGTAGTTTTGAGACCGTGTTTTTTTCTCCCTAACTGGTTTTTAAGATTTTTTTAAAGCCCCCTGTACTTCCGACAAATTTTTTCAGAGAGTTGTGCTTTGTCTAAGGTTAATTAAAAAATACTTAAAATTTCAAAAACGTCCAAAAACTTGAAAATAATGAGAAAATATGCTTAAAAGTCGGACATATGGCAAATTTTTACCTCCTGTTCGGGCATAAGCAAATTTAATTTACAACAAGAATGTCCATAAAAAATGACCGAACCCCTCAAAACCAGCAGGCCTTAGGAAAACGAAACAGGAAAAAATTGAGACAGGTTTGGTAATTTTTTTTCAAATAAATTTTGAATGAGTTTAAGAAAGTCATAAAATAGGGAGTTTCCTTGTCCGTAAAGATAAGACCCCTAAAATCATGAAAATGGCCCCTTTCTCGACATGTCTAGCCCTCGATCATAACCTTGACGAAAACAATGCCAAAAAACTCCCGAAGCAGAGGGTGCTCGTATGAAAGGTAGGGACATGCGTTGCACACAGGATGATGATGAATTATTAGTGGCATTGTTTAATTTAGAAAAATACATATTTCATTTTTTTTTTTTTTTTTACACATTTTATTGCGCTCACCGAGGCCCGAGCGTTCTGCGAAATTCAAAATACCATTCGGCGTTTTATTATTTGAGCGGCGGAACACGTGATATATTTCCATCCAATTGACAATCCAAACGCTCTAATTTTTGCCAATTTTTTAGGTGTCAGATTTGCCGTTTTACTACACATGAATATTCATTTTGGGTTAGTGACCCGTGTTTGCTGAAGAGATTACCTAATAATTCGCAACAAAAGGGTCAGCTTTCATCGGCTCGGGGGGTCGCAATAAAGGCAGATTCCAGGTACAGACATTCTGCGAAACTTCTAGACGGGACGGAAACAGCAGCTCTTAATAACCATTTCCCTCCACGCCCCACCAGACGCAAGCGTTCTCAATCGAAACCCATAAATCAACAATAATATTTTCCGCTGTTAACTTTATGTGAGTGTTTAATTAAACGACCGACACCAACTTTGACGATATCTCTCAATCTCCTCCCTCTTCTCCTCCCCCACCCTCGCCTTATGGAAAGTTTCGTCGACTTTGCATGCAAAAACGAGACATCTTCCCGATGCTGGAAAAAGGATTGAAGCGTACGACGAACACAACAAAAGGTTGGACGTTTTCGGGTCATAAATTAGGAAACAAACTGAGATAAATACTCGAGACTATGAGCATTCCTAAACACGATAATAAAGTGACGTGGGAGATGCTGCAGCTCACATTGGAACATCCTTTCTAAATTTGAGGCCGAATCACAAATGGGATACCTCCAGCTATCGTTGTACTTTTCGTTCCTGTGATTTTTACTCATAAAAAGTTCCCCTTGAAGAATTTGAATATTTTGTACTCTGGGATGACTGAATTGGAAAAGTTGTATCTCAAGTTGTCTAAATTTTTCTCCCGAGGCTCTTAAAACTAGCTTCTAAGGCTTTGAAAAATAGACTTTTTCGAACATATTTTTTGAAAATTCCCCAAAATTTCGTCGATTTCAATCTTTGTCTGAGATTTTAATGACTTAAACAAACATTACGGGAAAAATCAAGTTCTTCCCAAATAAGGCTTTTCAAAGGCTTAAACTAGGCTTCAAAAGTCAATGATGAAAAAACACTTTTTTTGTATATTTTACATATGTATGGTATATTTGATAAAATGCTGGATATAATGTGGATGAAGAAAAACCATATATGTATTAGGTATATAGTCGGAATATACAAAATATATATGTATGAGATATATTTTTTACCACAAATTTTTCGTACGGGGACAAAAACGAGCTAAAATTTTAAAAATGAGCAAAATCGTACGTATACTTTACAAATTAAAAATTATGAATAGAAAATTTCTGAAATCAAAGATGGTTTCCTTGGACCCCATAAGCCCTTGACGCTCAGGAACTAATTTTTAGTTTACCCCCGATTTTGATGGAGTCTTCCAATGTGAGTATCCGAAACTCGAAATTCCTCTCGTCAGAGCAACTCTGGAACTCTGTCAGGGACACTTCTGCAGTAGTAAAATGTGATTGCACTAATGTCCCCACCGATAAATACTCGCTGTCCTATAACTTAGGAGGTACAAAGCGAAGAAGAATCTCCCTCACACTGCGAGTTGAGATTTATTTTCGTAGCTCGGGCAAATGAGAGGAGGCCGAGCGGCAGCCACCAGAAAAGAATGCCTCAGACACGTTACAGACACACGTCGTAGATCTTTTTTAATGTGATCCACTCAGCATATTATAGGCCAGCTCGGTGTGGGCGCCCCGAGCGTATCAGGCTACTCTGCTGCATCTTGGTGACGTTGCATCCGAAATTTATGGACGAGTATCAGTGGCGTTCGTGTGCATGCGAAGATTGTGCGAGCCCAAGTAACGTGTGTGTACGGAGGATCGAGGTGCTTGGGAGGAGAGGAGAAAAAACACAAAACAAGACACATAAATCGAGGCAGTCTTCCTTTTCTTCGCAGCCACCACATAGCCAGCAGTTGTTCCCAGGACGAAAGCGAGTGAGGGAGAGAGAGAGGAGGCAGTCTAGGGAATGCGATGCGAGTACATTAAATCAAATGTGTGCGGCTTGGTTCACGTCCTAATGCACCAAGTAAGCAAAGAAGGCAGCAAAAGCATCCCTCATTATGATTTATGTTTACTGGTTTTTGTGATTTACTGTCACATACTCGTTTTAAATGGGTTTTTGTGGGTCCCGGCTGCGTCTCATCATCGTCATGTAAATCATTGGATTTTAAATTCATTTATCTGGCGAGGAGAATCGCAACCCTCGGTTGGTCGAGGGTCCTTTCGTCGGGCTCTCAGGGCGACTCAACACCTCTTCTAACATGTAGGGATGACACGTTTGAGTCCAGAGGCGCAATCAGGATTTTTTTTCTCAAGTAGACTTGTGTCAGTCAAATGTGTGAGTCTTCAAAAGTTCTAAAGCCTTCATCATCGCGGAAATTTGAAATTTTTGGACTGCTCTTAGGAGGCCAAAAGTTACATTTTACAAAAGGCACAGTTCGAAGCTTTTAGTTCGAAGCCAGGATTTTGTTCGTTTGGTTACATATCGTCAGTTCCTGAGTAGCGAAAAAAAGTAGCGAAAGAAACCGCGTTCGTCACGCTAATTTTTTATTTAATTTCTTTGTAAAAAATAACCCAAATTCCAACGTCATGGAATTTTTAAAGGAAAATTCAGTCAGCTTTCCATTCTGTTATTTTTTATTTTCCTGTGACATCTGGTTGAAATGGAATTTAGCTTTGAGTGTACCTGAGTTGCGAAGGTTTGACAAAAAATGTGCATAGCTTCACGCATACTTTTCTTCAATTTCAACTAAGAAAACGAGATGTCAAAAACTCAACCCGATGTTATTTTAGAACCTCTTAATCAAGCTAATTGTCCAAACTCAATTTAGCTGCCCCCAAAAAATAAGGAGACCGTAAATGACACATTTGGCTGTCTGGGGTATTTTAATCCACTTCCATAGAGATCTAGGTCACAATACTATCCTAAGTATGGAAACTCATTTTTCAAAGGTCAAAAATATTGAAAGATACAATTTCGTCTCTGAGCCAAATTTATTTATTTTGACTACAAACAGTTTATAAATTAAAATTTTACTGTTATTGTGATTCACTAAAAAAGGTAGAAATTGCTAAATTTTTCTTTCAAAAAATGTATAATGTTGGCCCCACAAAACCCTGGAAAATGTGATACCCCGTTACGTCTCTGAACTTTGCAATAAAACAAAATTCAGTCTCCCGGAAGTGCGTTCCTTGTTTGCCCAGGACTGGCAATTAAGAGTTAAAAGGCCGGCAGCTCGGCAAGCAACCCTTTCTCGCGCACATACAGCACTCTAAATTAGCCTGAGCTCTACATTACGAGAGAACGCAAAGGGTTCCCTGAAGTGGCGTATAAAATCATATAAATCAAAAGTTAAGTGACATCTTTGCCAATCATAATAACTTAGCATGGTAATGCTGATCTGCAATCCTCCGCTCCACACGGCACGGCTCAGGCTCGGCATGGCGGCAAAAACGGGCGACGAGAGAGAGAGAGTGAGCATGGAGCTCTGTACAAAAGTACACTAATAATAATAATTTATAATAAAATTTTTAGCAAAGTTAAATATTAAACGGACGTTTAATGTCGCATGGCGAACCCTTTAATTACAGTCGTAAATTAACTTGAATTCTCTCGATACAGAGCGATAATGTCTCAGATGTGAAAATTTACTGCGTTGAGACACCATCAACGAAAGTCTTGCTGTACGAAAAGGTTTTTGGTTTTCCTCCTATAAATAAACCGCTTCTGCAGCATTGTAAAAATCGGAAATGGAGAAAGCTAACGATTATTACGATTATGATTCGCATTCGGTGTGTGGCTGTGGGGCCTGTGGAGGAGATAAATCTTTCACTTTTGGCTACCGAGCCACACTCGGATGGCTGCAAGGCTGCTGATTTCCACCATATTTATGTCCGGTTCTGCTTACGACAGTCTTGGCGATGACACGGTGAGCTGTGTCCTTACAGGTGGAGTTACAAGGCTCGTGGATGGTGCAAAGCCCAGGAGACAGTATCCTTAGGCCTCGTGAGATTCAAAAACTTGTCATGAATTTTCAGTTTCATTAAATCTAGCCTTTAAAGCTTCTTAAGACCCAAAACGGACGACTGAAGACCTTCTTGAGACAAGTTTTTCTTAAATCAACCCCGGAAAAGACCAGAATTTCTGAGCAAATCTTCTCGAAAAGTTGATTTTCGGGTACTATTCTGTCTCGTTTTTCGCTTCATAAAAACAAGAGGTTGGGTGCTTGATATTAACGGCAGTCTTTTTGACCTTCCTTTTTAGTTTAAGCTGAAAATTCTACTGAAATTCTCGATTTTGGCCATACGGTTTCTCCAAGGACCAAATAAGTTTTGGAATCGGAGTCTTCTCGAGGTTCTGTATCCTATTCCAGAACCAATGACACACCCGAGTTTTTATCTTGGAACAAATCTTGAACCCTTTAATTTTCGTGTAAGAAATGACCTACGACTAAATGATAGTTTTGAAGTTTGCCTGATATTTTGATATACCCTATAATCACAAGTCACCTTTCCAAGTAGTGATGACGATTCTGCGGCTATCTGAGGCTCTTGAGTTTGCTCATCTTCGCCCCAAATTAACAGATGTTGTTGAAAAATTTTAGAATTCTTTTTTTTACAGCTTTTGGGGTCATGTTTAACTACTTTTTTAATTCAAGAATTTTTTTTCTAACCCTAACAAAGCCCCAGGTATTTGTCAGAAGGAGTAAGTTTCCTGCTTCCGGCTTTGTATTTTCGCTCAAATACAAATTGTATTTTTCTTCTTGAGATTATTTTTCATAAACTTTCAAACCAAGAAATGAGGCTTGAAAAACCTCGGTAAAATCCCAAGTGGACCAACAGACAACCCCGTCACCGCCTTATCTCGCCTGCGCTTATCTCCGTGCTCGTTAAAAATATGTAAAGCAGGAAAAATAATAACAACTGCATAAAATTACATCCATATATTACGAAATATGCTTAATAATCGTCGCATTTTAATGCCATAAAGTGTAATATTCTTCCAGTTAGTTAGTAGACTGCACGAGAAGGCCCCATTTGAACTAACTATAAAGTATGTGTGGCAGTGGTTTACTTAACTACTTCTTCTCAACGACTCGACTCGACTCGCCTCCTGTATATATTTTGCCAACAAACGACCCGGCGCTAAAAGGAAGGTATCATCTCGCAGTTTTGCGGCTCTCTCTCCCGCCCCGGTCCTGCAGTCAGCAAGCAGTCATAATAATGATAATAATAATAGTTATAAACTCAGGACGACGACGATTATAATATACAAATATGTGGCGCGAAAAGGAGCTCGGGCGCGAGAGTGAGCAAGTGGAGGATATTGCAGTGGTGGCAATGGCGAAGCGACGTCAAAGCAAACAATAACAAATTACTGTTTGGGTTTATAATTTAAGCAATATATGAAGTAAATAAATTCATTAGAGGAGCCGTGTAATTGTTCCACAGGGCGCATATTAACGTTCTAACTTTCAGCATGAATTCATGAATTAGCTCCCCCGCACCGCGCTTCGGCCGGCCCCGAGAACTCCCTGCACCGGTCATGATTACGCTCCGACTGCCTCACTATGTAAAAATACACAAATTATAGTTACTGCTGTTATTAAAACATCATCAGTGAGGCGCTAAGAGGAAAGTATCGCACCTCAGGTGACGGGGCAGGGCGATGTTTTTCTTCGCTCTTTGTGACCCGGGGAAATTGTGATAACTGCCAGACTCAGTCAGAGTTCACTTTATTTATGCTTTTAAATTTTGAGCTGGACTTTTCCTTCAATGGGACTGGAGAGTACCACTGGAGTACCAAAATCGGGGACTGAATTTTGGGGTCCAAGAATTTAATTCTTAAAAAAATTGAAGAAGTTTTTAGTGCATTTTATCAGCCCTTCACAACATTTTTTTGCTCCGATTTTGCTTGCTTTAATTTGATATTTTGACTCTAAAAAATCCTACCAAAAATAAACCCATCCCAAAATCAATATTTTTAATGAATGAGAACTTCTTGAACGAGATTTTTGCTGCCATTGATAGATATATCACAAAATGAGCCGTCAAATAAATCAAAAGAGAGCAAATGAATTCGATCATAAAATGAGACATTTATGACTATTAAAAAATCTGGCCATTATCGGCAATCACTTCCTCATTGAGGTGTAAATGACGAAGGGAACTGATGGAGATCATATAAGGGAAAATATTTCTAGTTCGAGTCTAACTCAAAATCTAATAATTAGGTAGTTACTTGGAATGTTTAAATTTAAATTTTACTAAAATAATTATGGACTTGTTTTCAGAAATAAATTGCTTTTACCAGATTTATTGCTCGACCTGATGTTTTTTCTAAGTTCTCATGTTTGGGGTTTTCTATGTTTTCCTAATTGTAGGGGCTCATTATTCTCCTCAAATGGCTCTCTTTTCTTGAATACAAGGACTCTTTTTAAAAGCGTCCTTTCTATGACTTTGCAGACCCTTTTTACTACTCTAGGAGTTTAAAAGACCCAAAGTTTTTACTTAATTTACTTCAGAGCTGAGAAGAGAGTAAGAATGAGAAGAAAACCTTAATTTCTTGACCTGAACTGAGTCATATCAGTCTTGACTCTTAGCCAGAATTGACCAAAAAGTTCGAAAGTCCCCACAAGCTTTCCATTGTTGGTCCACTTTTGCCAACTTTATCGCCTCAATCTGAATTTTTGAACAATTTCGGGCTCCTCATTTCGGGGAAAACAAAAGGAAATCTATAAATCGTCCTGCATTTTATTCATTAGTGACACCAAGTGATATTATTCATGCACACGAAATTCAGAATATATTTTAAAATATTATTTATTACAACAACAACTACAACGATATTTTCTCTTCCAGCTTTCTCCTATTCTGCATGTTTGTATATGTTGTTCTCATTTATGATATATGACACCATTACCGCACCATTGCATTAAAACTCAACCTTGCATTTGGCTCGCGCATGCATTCACCTCCGAAATTTTCCTCTCCTTGTAATTGTAACCCGCGCCTTTCGTTGTCACACGCTGCTCCGAAAATTTTCCTCACCTCCCATTTCCATACGCCACAACTATACCGCGCCAAAACGAGGAACAACATTGAAAACGTAAGTTATTGCTTTCACGGCTCTTTCCATTGCACCTTTTTAGCCAAACACGTGTGAAATATTTATCGCGGATGTTGGTGGCGAAAAGCCATTTAGCGAGAAGCAAAGGTTAAGGAGAGCTGCATAGGGCAAATCCGTAATTGGAAAATTCGCCAAACTTACGGGTGGGGGCGGGCTTGCAGGCGTCTTAGAAAAGAGTAATTGAAATGCCCAATTAATCCATACTTTATTTTAATTGGATTCGCGGGTTCTCAGGGGATTTGCCTGCTTTATGGGCAGATAAATACTGCAAATTGGATGCATTTCTCATGCAGCTTGGAGATTGCGATTAGGCGAATTTAAATGGAGCTGAATTTCAATCTTTGAATTTATTTCGGAAAATCGTGGGAAATTCCGGGAAAATTCAAAGCTCTGCGGCGCTCTACGCACTGCTTTGCCTCTTCACGTAAGAAAGCGCCGCGTTGACTTTGACAAACAAAGCGCTGCTTCGATTTAGGATCAGCTGTTTTTGTTTACTCGCGGAATCGTGAAAAGAAAATGCGGAAAAATGCAAGAAAACAGGTGCTCTTCCTGCCCCAAGTCGTTCAAGAAGCCCAGTCAGCTGGCTCGGCACCTTGTCACCCACACAGGAGTCAAGTCCTTTGAGGTAAAACCTCCCGAGGCTGAATTTTTCTCGATCCTCTGAAATTCCAGTGCCCGACTTGCTCGAAGAAGTTCAGCCAGAAGTACTCCCTGGAGACCCACCTCCTCGTGCACTCGTCCGTCAAGCCGTGGGCCTGCAACAAATGCTCCCAGACCTTCAGACAGAAGGGGAACCTCAAGCTCCACTGCAAGCGAGTTCATCTGACGGATGGCAAGTTCAAGTGCAAGTACTGCGTCTGTGAATTCCAGAAACTAGCCTCCCTTAACACGCACATGTCCAAGGTGCACTCGAAGGCGAGCAAGCAAGTGCCGAACGTCAGCGAGATCCTCCGACAGATCGATGAGCTGGGAGAGAGTCTGGAGGGGGCTGAGGAGAAGCTCCCCGAGGACCCACCCCCGTTCAGTCTTGGCCCCAAGAAACCTCAGGAGGGCCCAGAAAAGTCAGATATCGACGTCAGTGTGAGGCTTCCGGACGGGTATCGCGAGGTTCTTGACTCCTCGGGGGAGAAAATGTTTGTCAAGTTTCTCGAGTCGGCGAAAAAGTACCTCTGCAATTACTGCGAGAGGCTCTTCCGGTACCCCTCCGATCTCTTTCGGCACCACCGCTCTCACACGGGAGAGCGGCCCTTTGTGTGCCAGAAGGAGGGGTGTCTGAAGTCCTTCAACATCCGCTGGAACATGGAGCAACACATGAAGATCCACCAGAAGGAGGCGGACTTTAAGAATGAGTGTCTGAAGGAGAAGAACCGGCGTTACCTCACGGAGATAGAGAACGAGCTGAAGGCAGAGACGGCTAAAGAGGTGGTTTGCATCGTGTACGAGGTCATAGAGGAGAACGCTCCCATGTCTCCCGACGAATTCCAGAATATAGAGGTAAGACTAGGCTTTTTAATATGGTCACTAATTTTTCAAAATTTTCACCTCTGGCGGGTTTTTATGGCTAAACTTATAACAACAATAAAACAAACATAAATAAAACTGGTATCCAAAGTAAGGGTTCCTAGAGCTTCTCAGCCATGACAGATCAGATTTTTAGAAATTTATTAACCAATTTTAACCGGCCAAGAAATTGTTTTGATGAGGGTTTCAGTTTTAGTTTGTTTTTGGCCCTAATTGGCAGCTCAAAATATGTGTGCTTCAAAGACTGAGAGTAATTTTGACTCCCACTTCCATTCTAGATCCAGGGACAGCACTTCGTGGACCTCAACACGGCCCCCGAGCTCCCCAACATCATCGTGGAGCACAAGAACGTCGTCTTCCCGGACTCCCTACGAAGCTGCGAGACCTGCCACAAGCGATTCAAGAAGCCCGTTGACCTCGAGAGACACAGGAGGACTCACACGGGCGAGAAACCCTTCCAGTGTGACTTCTGCGGGTCCCGATTCTCCCTCAAGAGCACCCTCGAGATCCACATGCGAACCCACCAAGCGACCCGTCCAGAGTTCGTCTGCTCCGTCTGCAGCCGCTCCTTCTCCCACCAGAGCTCCCTCAACGTACACAAGCGCATCCACACCGAGTCCCTCAACTACAAGTGCTCCTACTGTCCCAAGAAGTTCCGCACGAGCGGCAACCGAAAGAAGCACCACGACGTGCATCTGCGGATCGCCAAGAAGGAGGGGAAGGAGCCCGAAGAGACGCAAACGAGGGTCTCCAAAATGGACACGCTGCTGCTTCTGGAGAGCGAGGAGCCGGAGAAGCAGACACGGGTGAACATCAGCATCGAGACTCAGAAGGGCTTCCTCTGCAGCTACTGCGACAAGTCGTTTCTCAAGAGGAGCCAGATCGAGCGGCACGAGAGGGTTCACACGAAAGTCAGGCCGTACCAGTGTTTGTACTGCGAGAAGTCCTTCAGCCAGGATTCCATCCTGAAGACGCACCAGCTGACGCACAGTAGCGAAAGGAACTTCAAGTGTCCGTGTGGAACCAGCTACAAGTTCAAGTCTGGTCTGGCTTATCACAAGAGAAAATGCAGCGTTGGGAATGGAGAGGAAAAGACTTAATAAATATTTAGTGGAGGAGACGTGTCTCTTTCTCCTAGTGACTGGGCCTAGTAGGCCTCCAATCTCTATATGTTTGTGCCGAGATTTTTCCAGGGAAGAACCAGTCTTCGATTTTTAAAAGAATGAACTATTTTTTTCCAAAATTAAGTCTACTAATTCTCACAACAGTCCGAAGGTTTTTTGGTGCCACAAATCCTAGCTAAACCTATGGATAAAAGCAGCTCGTCCCACTAATTGATCTTTTGAAAAATTTATGTGCAGTGAGGAGCTGTTTTCATCGTAAAAACTTTTTGGTTTTTAAATTTTCAAATTTTTTTGTATTTTTTTTTTAAATGGTTTGGAGTTTAACGATTCCAGAAATACCATTGTGAGGTTCAATGAGTACATTTTGACAATTTGGCAGTCAATAGTGTCAGCTGCCTCATTAACTCAGTTTTTCACCACCTTGTTTTAACCATCTACTTCTTTTTTATTTTTCTCATAAGTTTGACCCTTTTTCTACGAAAAAATTTAAAGATAAGAGCTACTGCGTCTTAGATCATGATGTTTGCCCTAAATGGACTTTTCCTTGTAAATTTGCAAAAAAGTTTGTGTTTTCCGATCCAAAAAACACAAGATCTACTCAAAATCAATGATTTGCCTTTGACTAAGAAGACCCTGACTATTTGCAGATCTAGCAAGCAATTCTAAAAATGTACCAAAAATTACAAAACCAAGTCATTGATGATCAACCCGTAAGAGTACACGTTGTTCATCAAATTCTTGAAGGCTTCAAAATTCATGACGTGAAAAGGTCCCACCGTCAACAAAGTGGGTCTTCCTGCCATAATCATGCCTGGGATGAGCATTTTTCGCTGACCAGGTCTCAAGTTGTACCACTCAATCCCGTACAAAGCTTGCTGGTAGTCCTCAAAAGCATCATCCAAACTCTCGTTGATGTAGCAAATGAAGCCGTAGACTACACCTACTCCAGCAACGCCGGGAACGGTGATAGCGTAGTCGGGCAAGAAGTAGAGGATGATCCAGGTGAACAGAAGGCAGCCGTAGGTTATTAATTCGAAAAAGAGCAGCAGTGGCTGAACCACCGAAGTCAACTTTTCGAGCTGTTCGATGCAGTCACAGTGCATCTCCACAATTTTCCTGAGGGTGTCTTGGAACTTGCTTTCTGCCATCATGGAGGCCTGAATTTCGATTTTTATTTGTTCGATGGTGCAAATAGCGTACTGAAATGTCGTGAAAATGACCCCAAGAACGAGAGCCACAGCGTGGACGTTGCCCAAACCAACGAAATAGTAACAAACAGAAATGAATATTCGGTTGAAGAGGTTGTCCCAGATGTAGAGAGGGTACGGAGGTTCCAAATTTCCAGTTTTCTTACTCAGAACAGCCATTTGAAGAACGTAGATCAGCATAAACGAGGACGGAGCCAAGGTGAGGACTTTGAAGGCCTTGAAAGTTTGCTCTCCACACTCCTCAAAAACTCTCTTGGCAGGCTGGTCATCTGGCTCTTGAGTCTCACACCAGTCGAAGCAATTCTCGAGAACTTCGTTCTTGAAGATGCAAAAGGCCACAAATATACTTGAGAGCAAGATGGCGACAGCGTTGAGGCTCAAGTGTACTCTTAGAAGAAAATCCATGTCCATGAAACAGGTCTTGACAAAAGTAGAGATGAGGACAGTGGCAAGGGAGAATAAATTGACAGCCTGCAAGAGCCTTTGGAGCCACTGCAAAAGAGGCTTCTCGTGATTTCCTACTCCGATGAGGTTCAAGACGAAGTGATACTGCTTTCGAGTAGCTACTAGGTTTTCCATGTTCCTGAAGCAAACTGAGTCCTGGAGAGCTGCGATACCTCTTTTTATTGTCTCTTGGGTCAACCGAGATGGTTATGCCTTACGTTATTATCGTGTAATTTATTCATGATAATTTGAATGATTTGGACGTAAGGAGACCCTTTTATAGTGGGGCTGCACTCGATCGATATTCAGATGCAGTTTTTTAAATAGGTCAAGGAATGGCTCGTGGCTGATTGACATACATGTTTTATTTAGTCTTGGAGATATTGTGACCCAGATCTTCGAGCTTGGCTCTTGTCATCGACTATTCAATTCAACGACATATTTTCCTACAAGAAAGAGACTTTGAAGAACCTAATTTTTATTCTAAGGTTGTTGCTGTAAGATTATCATCCTTGACTTGTAGAGTTGATAACCAAAGAGACCCGAAATTGGCCAAAAACTCAATTTCCATTCAAAGGTCGAATTGTTTTTATTTTTGAATTTTCGGATTGTATCTCACAATCTATTTAGGTACATGTAGTGTAAATTGTAATAGATTGGAGACCCTGGAGTCCTCTGAAAAATTGATTGAAAATCACACGTGTTGGTCAGCTGGAGGGAAAATCAATGGGCTTTATGCATATTTCACTGCTCAACCTGACCTTAACCCATATATTTCCTATTTGTTCTCCTGAAACCTAAGCTTCAATGCAATTGAATAAATTTTCCACCCTCAGTCCGTCACAATGGATCCACGATTCAAGAGCATTTGGGAAAACCTCGAGTTGTTGCAGAAGTGCACATTTATGGGTTCTTATAAGAGCCCGAAAGCCTTGAAGGTGCAGGAAATATTTTACGTGGCCATCATTTGTGATTCAACCTTTGTATTGTTATGTTTTCTCTGGACCCCTTTAGTCGCCGACCAAATGGAAACAAAGGTCTTTGTTGGGCTAATCAGCATCGTCATGTTGACTGCAATGCCTCTGTTGCTTCTTCGAAGGGAAAAGGAACAGATTGAAGAAGTTTTCGGATGGTGTGAGAGCTTGTGCAGCAGAAAAGACGTAAAGGAAGTGTTCTACTCTACATCAGAAAAATCCCGAAAAGTTTTCAGGTTCATAGCAGTCGTTCTGCCAATCTCATCGGAGCTCATTTTTGCGCTAAAAATAATAGCTGTGACCTTGATGACAGGTCAGATTGTACCAGGAGTGCCTGCTAAGGTACCCTTTTTTCCGGACTCGTGGTTCCAGTTCAACCTGATTGTCGCAACCGTGAGCCAGCTTCCGTTGGTGTTTTTCTTTCCACGGGCCCTTTCCATGGTTTTTGGCGTGACTATTGTTGCCATGATGCACTTTGAGTCTACAGTTGTCGCCCTTATCAAAATGCTTCAGCAGATCAAGCCAGTGATTGATGACAAAGAATTTCAAGCCAGAATCCGGGAAATTGTGGACCTCCAGTGCGAAATGATCAAGTATCAGGAGATGACAAACGGTTTGGCATCAATCTACATGTTCATGTTTGAGTTGGGAGGATATGCTATATCGCTAATGATCTGGATATCTTATTTCATTGGCCCAGAGGTTCTCATTATCGCTTTAATGAGCAGCTTTAATTTCTTAACCTTTGTGATGATTTGCTTCTTGAACGAGTCCTTTGTTTCTCAGCATGAAAATTACAAGAAAGCTTTGTATGACCTGGAGTGGTACAACATGAAGCCTGCTTACAGGAAACAAATTCTACAGATGATGGTGATGGCTGATCGACCTATCATACTCACTTCTGGACCTTTGCACGCCAACTGCTTTGAAAATTTGGGAGTCATGGCAAACCGAATTTACTCATATGGAGTTTTTCTCAACAAATTTTTCACTTAAAAAATATCAGGACGAAAAGGAGCAGGAGTAAAAAGGAAAAATTGAGATGTTTAAGGTAATGTGCACGTCTACTTAAATTTAAAATAAAGTACCTTAAGAAAAATAGAATTTTTAGAAGAAAACACATCTTTTAGTGCCCACAGGATCACAACAGGATCTTCGGGACCTGCGTGACCCTCTAGATGTTTTATTTCAATCCATACAACTCAAATCTTCTTGAAGTCCAGCCAAAGTCCTCCCACGACATTAGTGTTGGGGTTGGACTTGTCGAGCTTCAGAGGCTCCTGGGTCTTGGGACTGACGGACAGGACAAAGTTCTCCACTGTGGCCAGGATCCCGTACTTTGCCTGGAGCTGAGCAAACCGCATCCCAATGCAGTTCCTTGGTCCATCGCCGAAGGGGATGAAGGCAAAGGGATGCCTCTTAGCCACCTCCTCGGGACGGAAGCGCTCGGGGTCGAACTTGTCGGGGTTGGGGAAGTACTCGGGGTCTCGGTGGATGCTATACACTGGGATATTGACGTCGGTGCCCTTCTTCACGGTCAAGTCGGTGCCTGGGAGAGTGTAGTCCTGGGTGCACCTGCGAAACAGGAAGCCCACAGGAGGGTAGAGTCTCATTGATTCTGGAACGAAAACACGAAGGCTTGAGAGGAAACCTTGGCTAGTTGAAAACTCACCGTTGAAGACCTGGTTGAGGTACGTCATTTCCATGACGGCGTCGTAGTTGACTTTGCCGTCGTGCTTCTGCCTCGTCTGCTTTATCTCGAGTCGCAGCTTCTCCTGGACGTCGGGGTGCTTGGCCAGGAAGTAGAGACTGTAGGCCATGGCGGTGGAGCTCGTCTCGTACCCGGCCACGAAGAACAGGAATGCCTGCGCCAGGATCTCGTTGAAGGTCAGCTTTCCCTCCTCGTTCGCCTCACCGGTGTCCGAGATGGTGCCTCTCTCCTTCAGGTTGATGAGCATGTTCATGAAGTCGCTCCTCTCCACCTGGTTCTTCTTCCGATGCTCGATTGTTTCCGTGATCGTGCGGGCGAAAAAGTCCTCAATCTCCTTGTCGAAGAGTCGCAACTTGAGGAACCTGGCGACGGAGGGGAAAGTGTTGACGAACATGAAGTAGAACAATGTGCCAGCGTGCGACTCGAAGATCTTGGAGAGAACGCTCAAGATGACCGGTTTCTCGATTTGAAGCGACTTGGTCTCAAGGCCGAATGCTGCTGACGCAATGATATCAGCTGTGAACCGAGTGTTTGCGTCTTTCAGGCCCACTGGCTCCCCGGATTCGGCGAACTTGGAGAGAAATACGACAAAGTCCCGGCTTTTCTCCTCGATTATCGGGAACATCATCTTGATCTTGCCACTCGTGAAGGTCGGGGAGAGCGAGTTCCGGATCCTGCGCCACTTTTCGCCTATTGAGATCCCAGTTAGAGGATGCAAAAGCTTAGAGATAACTTGTAGAGAGCTTGAATGTTTTTTTTCACTGTTTTGATGCTTATTTGCGTATTTCAAACGCCTTTGATTGAGACAATTTTCCATAAAATAAAAATTTCGAAGTTCAAAAATCTCTTAAATAAAGAAATGATGATAATTCTTTAGCTTTTGTGGAAATATTTTTTTTCTAAACGAGACACAGAATTTGAGGTTTTTAAAAAATCAATTTTTGAGATTTTCAAAAAACAAATAAATATTTGAGTAAATGTATTTGTAAAGTTAATTTGAAAAATAAATTTGGACATTTGTCGACTTGAATGTTCATGCTAGGGAGAAGAAGTTAAAATATAAGAAACAAGGTGACCCATATGGCGGCCATATTGGATTTTCAAAAAACTAAAAACGCCATTATTTTTTGTTTTCAATAATTAGCCAACATGCAATTTTTTACGAAAATCGAAGACCTATTTTTTGTTGTTGTCCCTCTAGAAGTTATCTCTATGCGCAATAGGGTCAAAAGAAGCTACTCACCCTCGATCGAGAACATGTGGCAGCTCAGGGGATCGGCCTCCTCCGAAAAGTACATGCTTCTGTTCACAAAATGATTAAAGTCCTTCACCATGACGGCCTTGCAAAGCTCCAGGTCGATGAGAAAGAGGCTGGGTGTCGTCAAGTTGTAGAACCCAAAATACTTGGAGATCGGCTTGAACTGATTGTACATCATAGTGTTCTTCTCCAAGAAGTGGTACTTAAACCCGACGTCCCAGATATCCCCCAGTGGATTCCATTGCTCGTTCTGTGGCACGCCGAGCTGCTTCCAGTAGCTGAGCTTTTTGCTGAGATAAAAGTACAGCAGAGCTAACGCTGCTATTATGAACGCGAGAGCCATTGTGCTTCGTCGCTGGTTCAGAATGGACTGGCCCACGATCCAGCAACGCAGAGTAATTGAGAATTTGAGAATTCGTTTGTGTGTTGAAGCAGTTGACTGATTTTGAAGTGCGAGGTGGCTATATCACAATGAAACATATGTTATCTTTAAATTTGTACGGGAACACAGTGATGTCAGAAGGTAAAACTTTTGCTAATAGGTAAGTTTTAATTCAAGTCAGACATTATTTGAAAATGAGTGAAATCAGAGAGCCTCAGGTACTCAAAAGTTCTAAAATTTTATTTCAAAAAAAAGTTTTTAAATTTCTTGAATTTTCATCGTCTAAAAATCGGTTTTTGAAGTCTTAAAAGGTTCTATCAAAAGTTACAAACTCACTCTGTTTCTGATTTTTGAACTCAACTTGCATCAAAGAGATTATTTTTCACGACAAGACTTCTGGTCACCGTATCGATAGCAGGTATCAACTGGGCAAGTTTATTGTTAGAAAATTACAAGCAAACATTTAGATGAGGCTCCTCAAATACTCTTAAAATCTATCCACAACCCCCCTTTGGCGTTCAAGTTGGGTGTAGACTTGTCCAGCTCAATAGGCTCTATGACCCGCGGGTTGACAGTCAGCTCAAAGTTTTCCACCACCACTGCGAGTCCGTACTTGGCCTGCAACTGTGCAAACCGCATCCCAATGCAATTCCTTGGTCCATCGCCGAAAGGGATGAATACGTAGGGATGACGCTTGGCCACCTCTTCTTGCCGGAAGCGGTCTGGGTCGAACACCTCAGGTTTGGGGTAGTGCTCGGGGTCTCGATGGATGGAGTAGACTGGGATTTCCACCAGAGTATTTTTCGGAATGACGATGCTGGAGCCGGCTACTTTGTAGTCCGAGAGGCACTTTCGTATTAGGACGGACACGGGAGGGTACAAGCGGAGGGTCTCTGGAAAGTAAAAGAGGTGGATTAAATTGAAGTCGAACTTGAAGTTTTCCTGGTCTTAAAAACGTAAAAAACACCTTTTCTTCGATCTCTATGAGTTTTTACCCAGGAGTCAAAATTCCATTAACTTTTTATTTGACCCTTTTTAAGGTAGATAGTCCCTGACAAAAATGTGAGAAATCCTCCTTGTTACGTCCCTGTTAATTTTTCGTGAGTCAATAAAATTTCTAGCCACTTTTCAGAACAGAGATGGACACCTAAAGAAATCCTTAAATTTTACCATTTGGAAGCCTTTAAAATAAAAACGTTTTTCAAACAGACAGACGAACAAATCACGCTTAAGAAATTTTTGTTGAAAGAAAAAAATACTCAAAATTACCGTTGAAGACTTGGTTCAAGTAAGTCATCTCCATCAGAGCCTCGTAGGTGATCTGTCCTCCATACTTCCCCTTGACTCGCGTCACTTCCTCCCTCACCTTCTTCTGGACCTCGGGGTACTTGGCAAGAAAGTACATGGCATAAGCCATGCCAGTGGAGCTGGTCTCGTACCCAGCGGCGAAGAACACGAACGCCTGGGCGAGAATCTCGTTGAAGCTCAGCTTTCCCTCCGCGTTGACTTCCCCGGAGTCGGCAATGGAGCCTCGTTCCATTAAGTTGATCAGCATGTTCAGAAAGTCGCTTCTCTTGATGTTGTTGGAGGCGCGGTACTCGATGGTGTTGCGGATGGTGCTGGCAAAAAACTCCTCAATGTCCTTCCCGAACTGCCGGAGCTTGAGTTTCGCCGAGAAGCTTGGGAACGAGGTGAGGAACATGAAGTAGAAAGCGTCCTTGGCCGACGTTCCGAATATGTTGCGCAAGATATCCAGTATCACGGGCTTATCTTCGTAGAGGGATCTGGTCTCGAGGCCAAATGCGGTTGAAGCCACTACGTCGGCTGTGAATCTGAAAATTGATTTTGTAATTTTGACTTTTAAAAAAATTTTTTTTTTCTCCTAAACTTGTGGTCTCAAAATAAAAATTACAGGTTTAGAAAATTAAGTAGACTTTTTAATTAATCCAACTGAAATCACTTTAGCTGAGATTTGCGTTTTCTTGCTAAATTCTTCATTTTGGAGTCAAGAAGAAACAAAATCGTGATGGAGGGAAAATTTGTGTTTTGTAAAGTTTTCGAAATTTCCTAAATGAAATTTAGGTATTTTAAAAATCGGTTTGTTATCAGATTTTAGGCAAATTTAGGAGATTTTAGAAATCGCTAAAAATCAGAAAGTCTCACAAGCTCTTCTTACCTGGCATTGGCCTCCTTCATCTCGACTCCTGAGGGATTTCTCTTGAAGTAGTCCACCAAGTCCTTGCCCTTTTCCTCAATAATGTGAAACATTCCTTTCATCTTGCCGCTCGTAAAAGTCGGACTCAGGGCGTTCCTCATGCGCTGCCACTTTTTCCCATCGATTGCAAAGAGGTGGCACGTCAGAGGGTCCGCAGCCTCGTCATTGTAGACCCCACGGTCCACAAAATTCGCAAAGTCTTTCACGAGAATGGCTCGCAGGAGATCGGGGTCGGTGGCCATGAGAATGGGGGTCGTGAATGCGTAGAACCCAAAGGCCGGGGCCTTGGACTTGAACTTTTTGTACATCACATCAATCTTGTGGAAGAAGTTGACTCGGAAGCCAATGTCCCACGTGTCCCCCATAGGGCTCCATTGCGTGTTCTGAGGAACCCCGAGGTTGCGGAAGAAACTGAACTTTTGGCGCAAGAACAGAATTATGAGAAGCGCAATGGGAATGACGTAATAGAGAACCATTTTAGATCGGTCAAGGTCAGTGCGTGTCTGCTCGATCCGACGGTCGAATAAATACTGGAGCGGAATTGAGAGTGACTCTCTGTTTTGAAAATTTACTGTGCGTTTGCTTCAATGGCAGATAAATAGATGGTCGTATTAAGCGTGATTTGCGTCGCGATATATTGTAGAAGAAATGGAGCATACAATGTTCGCCTGTTGGAATTTAATTGTCAGACCGATATCAACTGACACGCGTCTCAGAAGCTATTTCTAATCAAAACACCTAGTTGAGTAAATGAAGGTAAAGGTTAACGAACTTGAACTTAAAAAATTTAAGTAAGGTAAATTCAAAAAATTCTGATTTTTTAATTTGGTAAAGTGCCTTTCGAACCACGGTGGCAGGGTCTTTCCAAAACTCAGGTCAAAATTCAAAAATAAATATGGCAGAGGGCGGGGGGCAAATGTAGGTACACTAGTGTTTTCAATTGAAGCTTTCTTTCATGAAATTTGGGCGAGATATTCTTATAAGGTCATTTAGCTAATATTGGTCTTCATAATAGGCTCAAAATCAGGAAGAGCTAGATCTAGTTTCTTTTGTGCAAACTTAACTGAAAAAATAATTAATGCCAGAAGACGACACGGTTCTTATATGTACTCCCCTTGGTTAAGGAAGACTTGAACTGCCCTTAAAAGTAAACGAAAAACTTCCCAGATCCACTAAAATTTTCTCCCAATTTTCTGAGTATCCTATTTCAGTTCTAAGACCGCCCAAGATCTATTTAACAGTTAGTAAATATCAGTGATACCAAATTGTTGGAACTCTAAAGGCTTTCTAGGGATATTGGAAAGTAATAAATTCCGCAGTTTTTCAAAACGATCAACTAATGAGTTCAGCATATTGAAAAACCTACATGATCTCATTCACGTTCATGTTTCCTCTTACCAGCATATGTACAAGATTGGAAGATGTATGAAAAGTCTAAAATAGTCTAAATTCTATAGCTCAGTTGCTATTGTACTAGACCTAGTCAAATCAGATTTTCCTAAAAAATTTGGAACACCTTTTTATGGTTTTTGAAGTACAGAGTTTCTAAAAAAACATCAGGCAATGGCTATGGATGAAGAAGATGTTTTTAGGAACAGACAGACTAGCAGACAAATCAGGTCTAAATTGGCATGACGTCTTGAGTCATTCTGAAGTCTCGCTATATTCAGTGAATCGCAACACGTTTGGCACATTTTAATATTTACTTCAAGCTTAACTTAACAAATCAACCGAGGATGCACCTACGTAAGTCCTACACATGATGATAAATTTTCAGTGAGCAGGTGTATGAGTCTCTACCTCTGTAAAATTCTTCGTTATAGGAAACTTTTAGAAAGCCTTCTCTAATTGATTAAACATGCTACGAACTACCAGATATGCTAAAATTCTATTCCTCAACGTGGGTTTGGGTATCTTGCGAGTATTTGTAACAAAATTTAGAAAAGAAATTTATGGCACATGATAAAACACTGAAGGACTTCAATCGAAGGTCATGAGGTTGCCCAAGTTGGAAGTCCTCGAAGTCGTTGAAACGTTCGATGAGTCGTAGCCGTTGCCCTGCAGAGCCTTCAGCCATAGAGTCGTTAGGTCGGGGGAGGTGGTCCGGAACTTGTAGATGTGTCCGAGGTCCGGGTTGATTAGCTGGAAGGTGTTCCCCTCCGACGTGTTCTCCACGCTCGTGGCCCGCCAGCCCTCCAGAGAGCGTATTTTGCTCGGCTCCCGCTTGAAATCCGACCGCACCGAGCCCTTCCGGTACTTTGGCGGGAAGTATATGAGCTGGTTGGCCCAGATCTGGATCCAGAAGTGCTGCCAGGTCGAAGCGACGGGCTTCTTGTGGTCCTTCAGGAGCGTCTTTCGCTTCACGAACCCCTGGAAGCTGAGCGCGTTCATGGGGGACTGCAGGTCCTGGCACACTTCGGCCTCGCTGGCGTCCAGCTCGCACGTCGAGACGCGCTTTTCCATCACGGAGTCGTCGAGGAGGTGGATGTTGGGTCCCACGGACGCCCTCGTGTTGTGTTGCGTCAGTCGGAAGATGTTGGTGCCGAGACTCTGGCACTTGCGATGCCCGGGCTGGAACTTGGTAGGGGTGGGTCCGACGCTTGCGACTCGCATTGAGTTGGACTTGGCGGGAGAGACGTTGAGGGAGGAGCCAACGGACTCCTTGGAACTGGAGCAAGGGGTCGCCGGCAGCTTTGGCTCCAGCGCGAGAGACTTCTTGTACTGATCCTCCTCGAAGATGTTCTGCAGTTCCTCGATGTAGCGGATGGATTGCAGATAGTTCTGGATTGCTTCATTTGGTTCAAGAGAGCTGAAATGGATTACCGTTTGGTTACAAGGGCCTGTTCGCAAATTACTCGTGGCACGGAAGTCTAGAATAAGGATTTCTAAAGCTCAAAGAGCTATTTATCGATAAAGAACGAGATTTCGGTTTCCAAAAAATACCTTAAAATAATATTTTTAATTTTTGAAAGGTCCTTGAAAATTTTTGAAATTTTTTGAGTGGCTTTGAAAACTCGAAAAAAAAACTTAAGAGGTATTTTTTAGAAAATCAAACCCTATCTGATTTTATGTAGCTTTCAGTAACCTATTCAAAAAGTGCTCATTGAGTCTCCTACGAGCTCTAGAACTCCTAAAAATAGAACTTCGTTCAACAGAGGCCTCAACAGTTCGTTCGGGACCCTTTTGATTCCCCACACAAGCACTGTATCAAAACCTTGCCCTTGTTTACAAGAAATATCTCAGGCAGGAAGAGAGACTTCCGCTCACCTGTAGTCCGAAGCCTGGTAGTTCGAGATAATGCGTAAAATATTGTTCATCTTGGTCTGACGCTGTTCCGGCTCCAGGCCCTTTGTCTTGTTCGGATAGGCGAGGTCAACGTAAACGAGGTCCGTGAGGAAGAGTCCCAGATACGGAATGCAGGGCAGCTTGAGGGTCTCCAGGTACTGCCGCAGAGTCGCCCAGTTGTTCTCCTCACTAAAGAGACTTGCCAGCCGGTCGAGGGTCTGCTTGTCCTTCTTCGACACGGCATTCCAGGTGCTCGACATGCGGAAGATGCTGGCGCTACGCATGGCCGAGATGATGGCGAAGAGCGAGTGGAAGTTGTTCAGCTCGTACAGTCTCTTTCCCAGCTTTATAAAGTGCGAGACAATGTCGGCCCTCTCCTTCGGCGTCAGCCCGTTCAGGACCTCCTGAACCACCCAGAAGCTGATGTTGTTGAAGCGTCTGGTGAACGCCACGATGTTGGAGCACGTCACGGCCTTGTCTTTCTTCGTCCAGCCGCAGCTCTGGAGCTCCTCGGTGGCGATCTGGCGAAACACCTCAAAGTCCAGGAGCGTGATTTGGACCGCGAGCTCGTCCACGGACAGACGCAGGACGTTCCCGAGGGTCGCGTCCACGTCAGAATGCTGCAGGGAGGAGTTCCTGGGAAGCGACTGCGACTTGACGCTCGATATTTTGCGAGGCGACGCATTTCCCGGAACCGACTCGGGGCTGATGGTGCAGTACTTCTTTGGTCGGGGCTTTGGAATCTTTTTGCACTTGCTGGGCTTCTCCACTTGCAGCTTCGTGAAGTTGTATTCGAGACGGTCGAGGGTGGCGTACAAGTGGTTGTGATGGTTGTTCGCTGAGGCTTTCTTGGTTCTCTTTTCATCGACATCGCCGTCCGCCAGTCTCAGGTTTTCTGATGAGATTTCCTCGCGGGGCATCTCGGAGTAGTGACCGAACATGCCTCCTGGAAAACGGCATAGAGGGCTTGCTGGTGGAGGTGTTGTAAAAAGCTTAACACTAATAAAAATGAGATATATTCGAGGATTAATTGGGCGAGTGGGTTTTGTTCGCTTTTTGTTTGTGGTTTGACAGCAAACAGCTGCGGTGTTTGACAGAATCAGCTGATGCGATTCAAATTTGACAGTTGCCAATTTATTGGAGTCACGTGCGGAACGAACCCAAAAACTGCTACTTTGTCCCTTTTGTCTTTGAAAAACCTCTTGTTTTTTAAACTGAAGAACTCAAAGAGTTTTGAAAATGTGGTGAATTTTCTTGTTAATCCAACGAGGGTTTCAGCAGAAAAATTCATATATTAGCCAATACTCACTGATTTATGGCCTAGAAAATTTTTGAAATTCTATTATTCGAAAATAAAGACTTAAAAACCCCAAAAAGCTGTTTGAAAAGAGGGAAAATGATGAATTTCTTAAAGATTAAATTTAATTTAAAATTTTCGTGATGGGTTAAAAATTTTCGGAATCCCCCAAAATTCAAATTTTCAAGCTTGAGCAAAATTAAGGACAGATACATAATTTTTGCCAACTCTAGAAATGGACAAAATTGATTTTAGCAGTTCAAGACAATGTGGGTAAAATCTACTCAATCATCAAAGGTTTCGAATCACCTCAGGCGAAAATCTCAAAGCTGAAGTCTTCACTTCCAACAGGCTTCCTCAACTCTTCAATATTCATTCGACATGAGCCTTAATCCAAAACTTCAGAAACTAATTCGGTCGAGTAACAAGGGACCGATGCATAAGTAAAAGACAATTTCAGGTCAAACATTTATCACATTTATTCATTACACGACTAGGAATACCCTAGGAACACGAAGAGATTACGATACTTCTTACTTAATCTTAAACTTTGTTTTACTCTGTGTACGTATTTAGCTGTAACTTGAAGGATTTCAGTGAACGTCTGATTCTGCGACATTTTTGCGTGAACTTTTCATAGAAGAATAGAATTTATACAGCGGACATGAATGATGGGGTTGCTAGACAGGCGCTCATAGCTGGCTACGTAAGGATGAAAAATAGGGCTCACGATATGCCTGCAACTGATAGGCTCTCTCTTTAGTACTGAAGTCGGTAGGATGAAGGTGGAATTTGCAAGAGTTGATGGAAAATGCGCAGAATCCGTTCGTCCAACTAGCCCATCGAAGTCAAGGGTCTACTGATGGAATTTGGCATTGTCATCATCCGGATCTCCCACCGAATTTCCTGCGGCAGCCACGTTTGGTCCACACTGTTTTCAATCACAGACATTATTGCTAGCGTTTTGAGCGTCGGCGCGAAATCCAGGACGTGCGTGTCGTTGTAGTCGATCGCGGACAGGGGGTCAACGGGTGGATAATTCTCGCTTTCGGGGCTGAAAAGACAATTTTATAGATTTCAGGTTATTTTTGATAAAATAGCAGAATATTTGGTAAAGATTTTTTGTCTCAAAAAGGTCCCCTGGGTTTGAAAACGCCTAAGTTTACCCAAAGCAACACGATTTCTTCCGTTTTAAAGCTGTAAAAGTCGAAATGGGAGAGAAAAAATTCACACAAAATTCAAATTCTTGATTTAAAGGAAATATAGCCGATTCAAATCAGTTGGAAGAGGCTTTTTTAGGTTTCTGAGTCACTCCAAGGCATTACCAGCTAAACTGGTCTCCCTATTGTCTGCTATTAGACCTTTTGATATCCCTTCAATCTCTGCAAAAACATTGACTATTGATCAAACTTATCAGCTAATGCCATTACTTTTCGTCTGAGTGATTCCGAGGAACAAGGCCACTCTAAACTGCACGTAGATGCTATCTTCCCCTCCTGACTGATTAGAGGCCGTCACAGATACGGCAGGAAGTTTGGTCATTTACCCCTTTTACGTCTCCGAAAGGTAATCTAACTGAGCCCACACTCCAAATCATCACAACAAAGCACTTCAGGCGCGATTGAGTAACTCTATTGAAACAACTGATTTCGGCGAAAACCACCTTCGGGGTTTGGCAACATTCAGTAAACAAACTCACCATGTGCCTCCAAACAAATACATCTTGTTCCCTATTACTATACATGATTGTCGTCTCCGGGGTCGGGGAGCCTTCCCTCGCGTCTTATTTAAATGCCAGTGGTTCTTGGCCGGATCGAAGCTCCATAGATCGTTGAAATGCCGCTCCAGTCGTCCGTTGTAGCCGCCAAAGATGTAAATCAAATTGTTGAAGGTAACTGAAACGAAGAATTGATTTTCATAAGTACACTTAGCGAAATTGCGAGTCAGCAGAAGTCGATGAAAGTGAATTTCTTTTCCAGCTTTTGTTCGCCTTTACGCTTGTCACGTTCCTTGATTGGAAAATTATTCACTGCACTTCATTTGCATGTCTATTAATCAGCAATTCAGCAGGTCTGCCTGAACTTTAAAAAATTAACACATTTTTTTATTCGTTTTATGTTCGATTTAACTGTCGGGGGCTCGTCCAGACAGACGCAAAAAATTTATTGGCTAGTCGGAATACCAAAGTCTCTCAAAGTAGGTTGTAAAAAGCGATATTTTTTTATCAGAGCTCTTATCTGTTTTCTTTGTCTCTTGCTCAGACAATGACTGAAGCCTCTTTTTTCTTATCGCTAGGGATTACAAAGTTGTGTCAAAAAAACACTTAGGACCGTATTGTTCACACTTGGGTATCTTATATTAGTGCTTAGTCCAATAAAAACTATACTTGACTTATCGCTTGGGTAGGCTAACCAAGGGTGAACAATACGGCCCTTAATTAGGTGAATAAAGTCTTGTGACTTAGAATTATGACTTAATCTAGGGCCAAAGTCTCCAAATGTCTGTAACATCTGTACTCCTTTTTCT
Source organism: Forcipomyia taiwana (assembly GCA_963930915.1). Taxonomy (NCBI): domain Eukaryota; kingdom Metazoa; phylum Arthropoda; class Insecta; order Diptera; family Ceratopogonidae; genus Forcipomyia; species Forcipomyia taiwana. The sequence continues at coordinate 1,745,743 of CAWVOI010000110.1, read as the reverse complement.
AAGCTTTCAATTGAAAAGCTTTCTTCACGTCTCAGTTCTACTGATGAGAAAAAAGGTTGAAAGGAGATCCTGGAAATAAAAGCCATAAAGTTTCGAACTGATATTCAGTGCTTATCAGAGGTGATTGGATAACCAATTCAGGCTTAAAAATAAGTTAGCAACATTAACTTTGAGCTAGTATAAAGGACGGTGTGAGGATAAATTGGAGGGTTTTCCTATAACCTCCAAGATCCTCAGAGGAGTAAAAAGGGCCAGAATTACTTCTACGGGGTCCTTAATCACGAAATGGGGGTCCCAAATTTGGAGGAATTGTTGACCTTTTGTCCTTCTAGCAGACGGACAAAGAACAGCCTCTAACCCACGAAGAAGCCAAAAGACAGCACACCATGATTCCATAAATGTTTGACTAACTATTTGTCATACTTTAGCTCCCACTTTCGCTAAACAAATGACATCTTCATTTTAAGTCACAAAATAATCAACGATGGTGGCAAAAAAGAGGATTTATGACCGACCGCCGCCAACTTCAAAAAAAGCGGCTCTAATAAAAAATTAACAAGTCACTGACTCGAGCTTGTTATCTTTTTTAACGACTACTCGTTAGACGCCTATCACACAAACGCCTTAAATGCACCAACAGGTACTAAATAAGCCACTTGCCCTTGAGGTGAGTTCCAGTAAATGCAATCAGCGACTTTGACCCCGTTCAAATGCATGAGCAAATTTGTTGATAAAACACAAACATCTGTTTCAAACCCGACTCGATTATAAACTACAAAGAATTCGCATTTTATTTGCCTTCCACCAGAGATACGCTACTTTGCAAATTGCATTCCTCCGGACCGCAGCAACAGTACGTCCGAGCAACTTAATGGCATTCAATTCTCGCTCTCCAGTGCATTATTATGCAACTTGCAGCCTGTTGATAACATTGTTTCGCTGTAATACCCTTCCTCTTTACATAAGCTCCGTCGCACTTGCAGCTCATGTGCCTGCGTCCGGACACTCGCGACCTCCTTTTACCTCCACCTTTACTGACACTTTGAAATGCCGAAAATTACACGACTTGTCACTATCGTGGAGTAATGTCAATTTGCCCTGACGGTCTGTTTCACGATCCGGGTCCGTTTCAAACCTCCGCAAAACTATTTCGCAACTCACACTTGTCGTTAAGCCGAGAGATTAAGTTTCTTATGACAAACAAGAATGGATGCAGAAATAATGGCATTATGCAATATATTCTAGACGTTGTGTAACCTCGGGGCAAAGAGAGGCTCGAGCCTGGGAATATACCAGCACACGTATTCGCTTTGGTTCGTTTTAGAGCCAAAGAGTCGTCTCTTGTAAGTTTTAACAACCTTAAAAAATTTGGCTTTTTGAGGCCAAAGAGTCGGCTTTTACAAGACTTTAAAATTCTTGGCTTTTTTTTGTAAGCCCCAATTCTGAACTAAAGCTCTTGACATGGTACTGAAGCTAAATTGATACCGTAGCTATAGCCGTGACCTTCAACTATACCTAAAAGTTTGTTTCCGTGCAATAGAAGGGCGTGAAACTCGTAGAAAACGTCAAAAATTCATCAGGAACTCGACAAGAAAGGAGCTCATATAGCCGAGTAAAAGGCTAGTTGAAGGAAGCCATTCAAAAGGAGGTCTCATGCCTGAGGTCTCCCCATCTTCGACGCATCTCAATACCCTCTCTAAGGGATATATACATACTAGAGACCCGACTGAGGTCCCAAAAGGTTGATGTAGCCCTTTTGAGTTCGACATTCAAACCTTGCCCTTTAAAAAGTCTCAAAATTCGATGTTAGAATTTCTCTCTCAGAGAGTTCTCACGCCTCTCAAGTCTCAAACAATTCCCCACGTCCTTCCGTTATTGGGAACCTCCTATTTATTTCGATGTCAAACAAAAATTGCTAGCGTTCCACTGTGATTTTCTATGCCAAGGGCACGCCGTCTGCACCAGCAGACTGACGGACATGCTCCGGCGACTCTACGGCGACTCCACGGCGCTCAAACCAGCCTCACATTAAAGAGTGATGCCTTTCTGCAATCTCCGACAAATAATTTGCAAATTGCCATTTTATGGCCAAAACTTTTTTGCGTCGCGTCACGTTGTGACAAAACACAACAACAACAATTGAAAAAAATTAATTTCAAAGCAGGTGAAATGAATGTAATTTGAGATTGCATTACCGCATCCGACGGCTCATTTGGCTGCCTATTTAACATGCTTTTTATTGGAAAATTGCATAAATGTATAGCAATGAGCGTGAACCTGCCAGAGGTGGTAGAAGGCGATCTCACTCGTGCAGCAGCGAGTGCCAATGATTGGCTTGTCTTTCCCTTTCTTCATTATCTCCGTCCGTTTTTCTTTCTCTCCTCATCGCCATTTCCTTTTCAATGTCTTTTCGGCAAACACACATGCACTCGCGTATGCAATCTTCGAAGGGGCAAGTGTCGTGCTTTATGGTTTACCGCAATCGGTGACTCGTTGAATAATTTTATAAGTTTAGCGTCTGTGTGAATATGCTGCCATTGGGCTTCCAAGGTCTCTTGGTCAATGAAACTTGGTCTCGTAGGTTCGATCGTGATTTTCTCGACTTCTGTTATTTTGAGCCTGTTTTGGGAAAAATTCCTTTGACGACAATTTTTAAAATTAAAAGCAAACTCAATCACTTACAGGCTTTAAAATTTTTCTCCCAAAAACTCAGTTTTTTTTTCACTTTAGAATTGTTTCCTGACATAACGGTAATAGACCAAAAATTTCATAAATAAAATTTTCTCCAAAGGCTTTTGGAACCTAATGACAAAATTCAGTAAATTTTGAGTCTTACTTTGAGACTTTTAAAAACTTTCTTCCAAAATCAATTTTTAAAAAATGTCTTAAAATTTTTATTCCTTCTCAAAATTTCTCTTGAGACCAAAAAAGACCTAAAGGATGCTCGAAAAACATTAATTTTCCATGACCCCTTTGTCTTGCATCTTTTCTCTTCCCCAAGTGTCGTGTGAATTATTTTTTATAGGTCATCCGTAATGGCTGATTCATCAATTTCAATATTTAACACGCAATAATCAATTTCGGGTTATCCCTAAGTGACGTTCCGGCTCAAATTAAAGATTCAAGCGCCAATAAGTGTGTCAAACAATCGAAAGGCCACGATATTTAGGGTGACGCAAATACCGCCGTTTAGGTAGCTGCAAAACACAGTAAACTTCAGTATGCAGACAATAAACAAACGATAACGCGATTATCAAACAAATATAATATAGACATGACCAGCGGAGCAAAGAAATATCGCCATGAAGGTGATAACCACAGCGCGAAGGTACGCTGGCTGTGAATTACGCGTTCAAGGTGACAGAGACAGAAGTTGTTTACAAACTTTGAATCGGAAATAAAGCGCAGTTTTTCCGAGAAAGTGTTCGCAATCAGGGGTGGTTCTTCTAGGGAATTTTTGGGCGAAAACTCTAAAGTATAAATTATTTGGAAACAAATTATTCAAAAATACCAAAATTTGTCGGATGAAGCTGGCTTCGATAGCAATGTGCTTGGCGAAGAATCAGTAAAATAGATGTTGAGATGTTCAAAGATAAGTTTTCCCGATTTTCCTTTACATGTAGTTTTAAAATAAGGTGATTTTCTGAGCCCTCAAAATCTGTTATCCCAAAAGAACGTCTGGGACATTTTGAGCATAAAAGATCCGTATTTTATAAATTTTTGGAAATTGTAGAGCAATTTTGTAAACTTATCTCCATTTTCCTGAAGGTCATCCTGAAGGAAATGGCAATTTTTGAATTCAAAATACAGTCTTTTAAAATCGGTTTACGAGTCAAGAAATCCTAAAATAAAATTTAACGCCAAAGTTACGTCTCAGTTGGGAAAAAAAATTCTTAGAAAAAAACTTACATGCCGAGTGGCTGCGTCGGCCCATGGGGATCTTCCCGGTGACCACTGGGGTGTGCCAGGTGGAGGTGGCGAGATCCAGAAAGACGATCTTTGAGCAGTAGACCTCTTCCTGTGAGTGGTAGGGTCCATCCACGTCGCCCCGTCCCCCAAAAACGTACATTTTGTTGTTGATGATTGTCGATGTGTGGAAGTCGCGGTAAGAGGGCGGGTCCCCGAACGTCTGAACGTAGTGCCAGGTCATGGTCTCGAGGTTGAGGCAGTGGACGTCACGCGAGAACTGGTCGCTGGAGTCCTCAAAGCCCCCAAACAGATACATAAAGTGTCCCGTCAGACACGCCGTGTGTCCGTCCCTGGCGGCCGGCTTGCTCCCCGACACCGCGGGTTTCGACCACTTGAGGGTCTTGGTGTTGAAGCAGAAGAGGATCTCGCACACGATCTCGTCGTTGCGGCCTCCCCAGACGTACACGAGGTGCTTGTAGGCGACGACGGTGTGGCCGTATCTCTGGAACGGGACGTCCGGGTCCTCGTTCTCTGTTCCACAGCCCCGCTTAGGATAGACGAGGGACCAGCGGAGGTTGTTTGTGTTGAGGACATGGACGTCCATGGGGCGCGGGAAGGTGTAGTCCTCGCCGCTGCAGTAGCCCCCGAAGGAGTAGATCAAGTCTCCGATGTTCACGCTCGCGTGATTGACCCGTCTGGGCCCTCCCTCAATGTGCCCCGTCCAGTACATTGCAGACAAGTTCCGAGTTACTGTCGCTAAGCTGCCCTTTAAGCGGTCGTTAATCAGTCCAGTGCACTTGATATTTTATGCAGTCAAGGTATGTTTTTCATCATTTGTTTCCCGACTCACGAAACGTAATTTTCTCAGTTTTCCTTCCACTTCCTTCGCATTTTATTCTTAACAATACTTGTGTGTTTCGCCTACAGTCAATTTTACTCTCACTTAAACTGTATTTTCTTCGTCTACAAGACTTCTCTTCTTTCTCCACAACGTTTTTATGTCCACTCTGTTTGTGGGCAAAGGCACAAATGAAACGATCCAAAAATAAATTTACCTCTGATGCAGATTTTTACTTCTTCAACTGCTTGCTAATACTGACTGTATAATGTACGTGTTTGTACCTATTTGTTGGACGAGTTTATAAGCAAATCCCGCAATTGAAAGGGAAATGAAAATGTCTGACACTTCGGTGACAGTGTGCGAGCGGGACAGCAATAGGCGTCGGATCAGCTGTTTGACTGTCAAAACATTCCTTCAGCAACTCGAAGGGATTCCTCTCGAAGGGCTTTGCTGGGCCTAAAACGAGCTGAAGTGAGTCTCATTTTCAAGTTTCTCTGGAAATTCACCGGGAAATTAATGAATTAAAATGATTTCAAATTTGAGGATTTCTAGCTGGGAAAAAGCGCCACTGCGGGGATTGGCGGAACTAACAAGTAAAACTTGTTTACAATTTTTTATTTTCTGAACCTCAGTGAAATTTTCCCATTTATTTGTGTTTGAAGCGTAACAAAATGATGAAAACAGCAGAAGGCTCCTGCTACAGCCACTTTGCACCGTACCCGATGCTGGAAAGCAAGTATTCCATCGCAGGTGAGTCCAAAAGTGCACGAAACAGTGACGTTGAATCATCATCCAAATTACCAATGAACGAGCCTAATTGAAATTTCCATTCCCCCCTTCTCGCGCGTTGTGCAATATTTTCATTGTGATCAATTCAATCGCACTGAGTAGCCAGCCCATTCTTTCTCTAGCAACTACCTCGGTTCGCGTTTAGTCGTGAATGTGCCAATGCCAAATATAGCACTTCCTGAATTGTGTTCTTCAATTTTGCGAATAAAGAGAACAGCATTTCTTTGCATTGTGTTTTGCACAGCTTATCGATCAACATTCTAAATAACGTGGCTGGCAGTCGCAGTTAAACGTTAACGTTTAGTTGAAAAATCGAAAAAAGTTACCCCGAAGGTGAAAGGCCCGAAAACTGGAATCATTAACCCTGACATCATATTCAAATTTTTTCACCGCAGACTTGACCCCTGATCAGCAGAAATTCCTCATCGAGCTGCAACGCAAAAAGCAGGAGCTTATGCTGGAAATCCAAGTGAGTAAAGTTTGTAATTGGGGTCCTTGACCTGTTTTCTGGCGCACTAACGACCCATTAAGTTGCCAAGTGTTTAAAGTCCACTTGACACCTTGCACGTGCTACCTATTGAGAGTGCATGTGGCGGAAAGTGCCAAGAAAGCATTTAAAAGGATACGTGGAGGAGAGACTCTTCTGAGATCTCGGTTGCTGAAACGCGCTCTTTTCACATGTCGAGTCTGTTTACGGCCACTGCATACATTATTTTATTGCCTTATTCCATTACAGTTTCGAAAACCATGATAAACCTTATTTATGACTCATAGTTTTTATCGTTATCGATTTATTAAAAAAATCATCTCGAGAAACATAAACACCATTATCATTTTTATTTTCATTATCGCTTTTATTATATTGTGGTATTTCGTAGACCATTTCTGGAGTTGTAGCCTTTAACTTAACGTAATTGGAGCCCTGGTCATAACGCACCAGTAAAACAAGCATAAAACAATCCAAGCTGAATGGGTAGAAGCTCAGACTTAAATACTACCTAGACTCAGCATCTAAATTTTTTGAGCTCAAAAGCTGGAAGATTATCTTCCTTTCATTCTGAGAGCCATAAAAGCCATCTAGGTAGTTAGAAGATTTTTAAACCTAAAATTTGAACTAGTTTTACTTTGTTTCTAAACAAAAAAAGATGAAAATCTGCCAAATTGTAAATGCTTTGCTTATGAAGTGCTTTGAATTTGAGGTTATTGCTCTCCTGACCATTTTGAAAAATAACTCACATTGATTTTTTTTTAAACTTGAAATATTTGAAGATGTTTTTTTTATAAAATAAATAAAAACTGGCCTTCATCAATGAAATACCTTTGATCTGCATTGTTGAGATCAATATGGCCTTCAAGGATATTTAAAGGTCCCAAAATAAATTTTTTCAAAGCTTTTACTTAAAACCGTTATCTTAGTCTACGAAGTATTTTTGGTCTGAGGTACTAATAAATGAGCAGACCCAATCTACGAAATACGTTGGGTCTGAGGTAGTAACGACGAGGCAGGAATGACGAGAAATGTCCTGGATTTACATAAATAACTTAACCCAATTCCCTGAAAGCCAGGATTTTTTGCGCTCTCCAGTTCTATCCCGTCATCATCGTCATGCCAGCCCGCGATCCATCATCGGTCTTTTGTTTTGAGCCCCATTCATTCCTCGACTGCCTCGCTGGAGCGGTGCCAAAGTGAATCGGTTTCCTCTCTGTTTTGCGAGCGCTCCCTCTCCCGCTCTCTGCCGTTCCGACGTGTCGTGCTACGGAGACTACGGCGCTAGGTTCATTCAACAAAGTGAAGTGAACGAGAAAAGTCGCAATCATGCGTTTGTCTCGCGCCGCGATATTCCACACTGCCAGTGATAAATTCTTACACACGTCTTGAGTATACGCGGGCGGCACACTAATAATGATAAAATTACTTAAGCAGAAGTGATTACAGCAACGATAAAAATTGTAGAATAGTGATTGTGACGAGTGATATCCTGCTAATCCGGTACATAATTTGAATGTGTCATTTGCAAAACCTTCGTGCTAATTCCTGCCCCGTTTGTTTCGCACGGTGATGACAAAAGTGAGCAACAAAAACATAATAAGTGAATGTAATCTCGTCATCAGCAGACGGCGAGTTCTTTCACGAATAATTGGCAGAAGGCACAAAAACTGCACTGCATCGCATGTGAAAACGAGTTCCTAAGTAGGCCTCATCCAAAAGAGCGATGGATGTGATAAGTAAGGAGGCCTTGAAGTGTGTGCTTTTCACTCTGCCCGATGGTCCAGCACGAATACACGAGTGATACAGTGAGGTGTGGGTAATCTGCGCGGCTCCATCTGGATTACACACCGGAGCCTGGCCGGAGAATGGGGTTGCAAAGCGCCGAATTTGCATTTTAATGGAAAGCCTGTAAGATGGGGGGAATTGGTGATTTATCGAGATTGCCTCGAGAACCGCCTTTGTGAGCAAGTTGCCTTTGGAACAGTGTGGTTGAGTGAATACGGATTTTAGGGTGTCCCAACTTCACGTCAATTTTGGATTTTTTACATCGAATTAAGACCACTGAGCCCGATTCTGAGATCAAATTAGACTTAAGGTATTTTTTAGGAATTTTTATTCGAGTTTTTTCAGCGAAAATATTTTCTGTTTATTCCGAAAGTCATGTTTTATTGACCCGTTAAAGCCTGAAAGCTTGCCAAAAAATTCATAATCAACGATAACATAATATTTAGAAATTTTTTTCGGCTTCAAAATCGGCTTCAAAGAGAGCTTTAAATTAACAGTTTTCTCAGAAACTTGTTCAAATAAAAAATTCCATATTAGCGAGCTCCACTGTACTACGAGTCTCGTCTTAAATTAATTCTTAGGGCCTGGAATCCGCCCTACCCCATCCCCTCTGTGTCCCTGTAATTGTCTGCAAACGACGAGGAAGAAATGGCGTTAACACAAACCGACTCCAAATGTGTGCTCAAATATTTTAGCAGAGCCACAGAGTGCGGAGAAGTGTGAGAAGTTATATAAACATCAAATAATTACCATATCAGTCTCAAATATGGTCATAATGGGGTTTGATGAAATCATCTGCCCAAAGCTGGTGTGTGTGCGATTAACGTCATCGCTGAGACTGCGGTGGTGTGCAAACAAAGACGCGAAATATAGCTGCTATCAGAGACTCTTATCAGCGCAGCGTATCCGTCTCTCGCACATTTGTGATGTTGGTGATTTATAGATTAGCCAAACAAGAAAACGACCCATGCAATGATTGTCCGTCAGAGGATATTTTGATTGGGGGTTCCGTCTTTGTTGTCTGCAAGCTTCCACAAACTCCCTTTTCTTCCTCGTTTCCCTTTGGCTGCGGATCTGTAGGACGTATACGGGGCTGTTATAAATATACACAATTATTTCTATGCCGTACCTCCACTCTGCAAGTCTGTAATAATAATGGCATGGTAAGACGAGGAGGATGTTGACGGGGAAAGAATGCTCGTTCGGGTTCAGTGTGCGAAAACGACTCAATGTCGTCTTCGTCGTCGTTCGGATTCGTTTAACAACGTGGGAAAAGTATTATTTTTGTTTATTTCTGCCCGTCTTCCGATGAAATTCGCAACCGCCTAGTCATGCTCCGGAATCCCCTCTCTCGAAAGAGATTATTTTGCTTGAAGGAAAGAAAAAAGTGGGCGAGGGTCGAGAAGGTAGCTTTATCTTCAATGTCAGGGTTAAGAAGTGATACCTGCCTCTTACACTTGTGTCCGATATGTCCGTCTGTCTGTCTGTTTCTTCATATGAGTCGCTAAGATACCAAAATTATTTGCATAGAAACTTAAAGTGTTTTGCATGATGTCAGGTTTTATCTGGAGGGTGGAAGAAACTTTCTGGCTTTCCTTAAAAATCGTCAGGGGCGTAACCAGGGGAGTTTTTCCGTTGAATGAAAAATCCATATGCTTCATCCGATTGAGCTGAAATTTTAGTATGTTGAAGTCCGTTCAAAATCTAGTAAATTAAGGAACCACACCTGACTCCTATTTTGTACAGGGACGGAACTGGGGGCCATAAATTTTGTTCATGGAAAATTTTATTGTTTGTCCAGATGAAATTTGTTTTAGCAAATTTAAATAAAATTAAGCAATTATCTGTTCTACGGCTAGCCCCTATCACTGCCAGGGATGGAGCCAGAGGCTTCAAAAATTTTTTTAAATAAAATTTTTAAGTTTGATATCAAAGAGTTCGTCCTCGACTCAGTTTAAAACACGTTTCGAGAGCAAGTTTCTGGTGTGAGGAGTCTATAAACCCATCAAAAGAAGACCGTCAAACGCGGGACCCTTTCTTCCAATTAGATATTAATAATAATAACACATTTCGTCAAGTGCGGATGCCAGAAATGAATAGGAACCGACTGTCTCTCCTCCTCCTCGCTCTCATCGGAACGATCAAATTAGTGCTAGCTAGCGCGACAACGACGGCGGTGGCGGAAATCGCCTGAGTGGCACCAGTTCTTCGTCAGTTCGTCTCCAATTTGTTTGGACAAATGCATCTGTGTCTGTTTAACGCTGAGCCAGCGATAGGATTAATGATTTAGAGGTTGAGGGGAACTGCTTTCTAAGTGGTGTCGGCGTAGAGCAACTTTTCTTCATCATGGGCCGTTTCCCTTGCGTCGCGTTTTTCTTCGTTTGCCCTTGATTGACATGTTTTCCTTCTCCGCGCTGCTTTCTCAGTCGGTGGAGATTTATGGGTGCTCTTAAACCCGAAAATTTCAAGTCTTGAAACTCTCGATGAACCAAATTGATAAACGCCATTATTTCCCCGATAGCCGAAAAAGCTGGTAAAAAAGAAATTGAGGCGATCGACTTTTACTTTCCAAATGCCACTGCCGCCGCGATGATTTGGTAATCTCTGAAGCCAGCATCTGCCCACAAATGCCGCCGTTTAAAAACATTGCCTTAGACAATGTTTTTGCCACCATTTTCTGGCCCATTCATTCACAAACCAGATGATGATCGTGTTATTGTCTCACAATCTAGCGCGCTTTGCTCTCAATACATTAAGCAGTCTAACGACGAGCGCCGCGCATTTTTTTCATCAAGAGAAACAACACCCACATGTCCGTTTAAGTTGCTCCCTCGCGTCGATTTCTCGCTCCCAAGGAATGTGTCGCAAATGCGAGACGGATGGATTCAGGGTTGCGAGGTTGACTAACATTATTGTTGGAATTTGCTCCCATTCTCTCCAAACAAAAAAAAAATCCAAATTTTTAGCTTTAACTTTAAAAATTATAAAAATAATTTACTGAAAAAAATTGTTTTGGATGTTTTTGTTTCAACAATGATATATTTGGAAAGACATTTTAATTTTTTCCATCAAATTTTTATTTTTTTCGAGAGTCTTGGGCTGAAAAATATGAACTTTTTATGTTTTATGTTAGGAAAAAAGTGCACATGATTTTTAAAATTTCAAAACTGAAGTTAAACATTTTTTGGATTTCACAAAAGCACTTTTAGTAGAACGATTATTTTTATTCCATAAAAAAATCATGTTTGGAGACATTGGACTGACCATGAATTTTTAAAACCTCTACATATAAGTCTTGACAGTTTTTTGATGTAATTTATTTACAGTTTTTGTTTGTTATTTATTTTCAGAAGCAATCAATTTTGAAATAAGGAGTAGAATTTTTAAAGTCATTTTGGAAAAATATGTAAATAAATTTCAGCTAGTTTCTGCAGGAACCCCCAAATTTGGCAAAAACGTTTTTCCATATTTTAAAAGTTTTCGACTGAAAACTTTATGTTTAGAATCATTTTCGAGACTAAAACTGTGGATAGGTTTAATTCCTGCTACTTGCAAACTCCGGAACAGCTTGAACCAACCGCAGAGCAAAAAGTCGTCAACGAGTGAGTCAGAGTCAGCTTCTCGGCCATGAAATTCTTCCGAGTGCGAGCTCGGTCGAAAAAGATCAAACAAGTGCCACTTGTGCTTGACCAATTCTTGGCAAGTGACTCTCGTTCGTCGGCTACGCTTTTTGCTCGTCGCTCAACTGGACGCAGGGCAGACGTTACTCCAGCTTGCGTGAATTATTACGTGTTTTCTGGGTCAACGGTCAATGAAATGATGACTCAATTTTATCGCTCCAAGTTTTCCCATTCCGGGAGTATCCCTTCTCACTTCCGCCATCCCACGCCCCGTTCCCATCTCCGATGTCATGCAAACGAGATCTAATTGAATCCCATATTCTGTTGACCATAAATCAGGAAGTTATCCCTTTGATACGGACGAATTAGGGCGAGCTATATCCTAGACAAAGGAGCCTACTTTCACTTTTCAGGGGAACCGTCGGGTGGTGGAGTAAGGGGAGGGGAACGACGGGTGGCAGCACGACGTGGTGGTGATGAGAAAGTCAATGGCCCAATAAATTTATCTTCCGCATCCCTTTGCCATTCATGGCTAGGCGAGGAAACCACAAGTAATGGGCGTAGTGCGCTGGCAGAAAATTGAATCCCGAACGAGGCTGTGTGACAAAAGGCATCGGGGAATAATTTCGGTGGCAGATTCGTCTTGTCCACATCTGACTGGGGGGGAAATGCGTGCCCATAAAATTTGCATCGACTTCTTTTCATGCGATTATTACGGAATGATGCTGTGGGGCGGCAGCAGCTTTTGGAGTAGTAGGTACTATTTGTGAGTTGCCACGTGCTGCGAAGTTCATTGTCGACGGGGAATCCGGTGGCTGCTGCGGCTCGTGGCACGACGCAAAACCTCTTCCTTGTTCCTCTCCTCGTGTTTCGGTATCGCGCATGTCCCGCAAAAAGATGCGAACTGCACGACGTGCCGTAGTAAGGAGAGCGGAGGTAGAGCGGAGAACGTCAAGAAACCCATAAAACTCACGCACATGAGGAAGTCTAAGGGGTGTTTAGGAAACACGTGACTCTAACTGGCTGCCTTCCAAACTTTGATCATGAGCAAGTCAATTTTGAATTTAAAATTTTCGACTTAATTTTTGAGATACCTTTGACTTTTTAACGGCGTAAATCCATTAAGATTTTAATTTGTGTAAATCGTGTCTTTCATGGCTTTTTTAACCTTAATTTGAAAGTCTATAAGAAAGCAATAGCAAAAACTCATCGAGATTTCTGAACTGGTTAAAAGTCTCAAAAGTAAAGCCAAAGGGCTCTTATTTTAGCCCCTGGTTCCACCAAGATTTAATTTTATGATCCCTTCGTAGATATTTGATTTAGCTCTAAGTTCTTTTAGATCAAGTTAAAGAAGTTTTTTGGCCCGATAAAGGGACAAAAATTGACCTCCCAGCTTTCCTATGGGCTTCAAAAGGTACATCAAGTGTCTCAGAGACCTGAAAAATCTGATTTCTTGTGTTTTGATTTTCCACTTACATAAAAACTATGAACTTTAAAGGCATATGTACCCCTTTTCTAAGGCCTTTTCTATGGGAAAAGGAGACAAAAATTCACAGAATTGGGATTTTTCAAGAGTCAAAATATTCAATTTCAAAATTCTGCAAAAAAGTGAGATTCCTCAGCCTGAAACTCTTCCATTGAATTGACACAGAAACAAGGAAGCCAAAATTCTGTCACCAAAAGCACATTACTTCCGTTCCAAATACGTTAGATGGATGCTAAGCAACCCCCAAATCACCCATGCGGTGACTGCAGAGGATTCCAGCTGCCTTTTGCGCCGAAATCTGGGACTTTTTGCGGAAAACGTACGTGCGTTTGACGACTATTGATGTTCATGACAGTGGAAATTTCGATAATGAATTACTGCCTTTGTCTACAATAGCTTTTGTATGTTCCCGGAATTATTTAACAGCGTCCGGAGTGAAAGGAAATGGCAAGGGGTTTTCGCAGGTGTCGCTGCTAGAGAGCTCGAGTCTGCGTCAGCGCTCAATTGAGAAATTTTTGTTTATTTTCACTTCTCCACAAATCTGTCTGTTTGCTCGAATCTCTAAATATTTGTGAATAAATTTCTGCTCGTGTGTGTATTTTCAATTCCGCCTGTGCCTAGCTCCAGCACCGACTCACCGAGTTCCCATGATAGAGAGAGCTCACATCGATTAACTACGCGAGTCGCCAGCCTATACGAGGAGCTAGGTTATAAACATTGGTCAAAGTACTTTAAAAGGGCGCACAGCCACACACCATTGGAGTGTTAAATTGATCGGGCTTTTTATTGCCGTTTCGGGCAACGACTCGGAAGACACTCTCAGAGTGCTCAAGTCAGTGGGTCTGTTTGTCTCGGTCGAGACTCGAGAGAGGAAGACATTAGCTGATTTGTTTGATGTTTGAGAAAAAACATTCCAGAAGACGGAAGAGGAAACGGATACTTCATGTCCGGGGTTCGGAAAGTGAATCACCCAAGATTCGTGATGAAGGTACGGGCATAAATCTTTCACGGGAGCTACAAGCCGATAAAAAGGACTCGAGGCATTCAATTACTGCAACCAGTTGCGACTGAAAACCACGGCAATAATCGAGGTATGCTAATTGGGTAGCCAGAAGCGACCGCCATGAAAACCGAAAAATGCGGTTTTTGACTCGACCAAGCTCGTGATTTATTGTGGATGCAACCAAAAATCCTCTTATCCTAATTCCCTGGTAATTGGGTGGACGACTTTTGGAGAGGACCTTTTGTTCAGAAACAGGGTGGAGCTGATTTTGATGCCACAAGAGCTACATAGAAGATAGACTAGAGGAAGATTCAGATTTTTAATTTGGGGCCTTTTTAAACTCGCTTCAATTGAGCAAAAATTTTCAAGTTTTTATTGAAGAAAAAAAAATTCTTTGACATTAAATCTGAAAAATCTAGAAGCAACTTTTCCTTTTCTAAAACGCTATAAAATGTGGTTGAGGACTCGGCCTAGAGAGGAAGAGGAAGAGTTGAAACGTTTAACATGAAGCAAAGTCATGTTTTTCGTTCAAATTGCTGAACAAAAGCTGATCCAAGAACTATTTTAGTCCGGCAAAAGTTGTTATTTTATCTTACGAGATCCCTTAGAGCTCCTGGGAAGCCAAAGCAGTTGAAGGAACCTTAAGTTTTCATGGGAACAAAATCTTCAAAAACCCATTCCCGGAAACAGATTCGTACCTTACTTAGAATAAGCCCTGAGGGAGAAAAACTTTAGTCCCAAAAGCTCCTCTGTAAGTCTGGATTGCCAGCTCAAACAAGCACTCGAGTTGCTTGGTATCGGTTTATTGGAAACTCGCCCTCACTCTGAGAGATTTCTCCATGGCAATGTCGCTCGTTCCGCCATAAACGTGATTTAGGCAGAGTAGACTAGGTGCCTCCAGGACACTGCCATGAATGCATGAATAAAGCTAGTAGTGAATTTATGGAGCACTCTAATATTTTTAGAGCCCTCAGCCAGACATCCCATTTATCCCGATGAGACTCTTCAAATAATTTCATTGAGCTGCCCTACGCCAGCACCATGTGTAGGTATGCTGTGTCTCCGCTATATCTATTAATAATTACACGTCGACTGTTCCATAACTGCGCTACTACATTGAATAATTCAAAGCAGCAAGCCATGTGCAGCTAAAATTAAATCGACTTTGAGAAGAACGCGATCCGGTGATGGGATGAGATTAGCGTTTGCATAATACGCTATTCTGGGTCAATTAGTCCGAGTTTGAATGTGCCCCCAGGAAGCTTCGCGCTCCTCCCGCATAGCGTCTATCTGACCTCCGAGCGCCCGAGTAATTGGGTCAGAGGGCACCTGTTTTGGCGCACGGCGCACGTTGTTCTCTGCTCATGAATAAATCTGAATCGATAATCGGTTCTTTGAAGTACCTCGACTTCGATCGAGCACACTAAAGTGGTGCGAAAACAGGTTCGAGAGACGAAGCCACAAGACGAGAATTTTGCAATAAATTGACAAGTTCGAGACGGGTTTTTTCGCACGCTCGAGTCTCCGGAATGCTGCTCACCTGCCCCGTGAGGGAACTAGAATGTGCTAATTAGTGGATTCTCTGAGATTTACGATACGGGGGTCAAAGTTTTGACCGTGAAAGTTCTCCGACGTGCCTGATTAGTAATTAGCACCTGAGTTCTTTTGTTAGCCCAACTTTTTCACGCTCGAACGCACAATGGGTTGAGAAATTTTTGGGATAATTAACGCCCGGAATTTCTCCGAGGGCAGTTCATGAGAGAGACATGAATTTCATATTATCCGCTCCATCGAACATTGTCTGAAAGCGTTCAACTGCTAACACTGCTCAAGGAAAATCTTTTTAAAATATCAATACAATTCTTTCTCGAACGTTAATTCGATTTCTTCTTAACTGTTAAAGTTAAAATTTGAATTTTTTAAACAATATTAAAATATCTTAGGAAAAAATGGCTGATGTATTGAGGTTTCCACCATTCTTTTGAATTTTGAAATTTTAGATTTGGGAAAAGTAGCCGCCATATTTGAATGTCGGCCATCTTGGGTTTTATATTTTTCATTGTAGCTTCTTAAACAATCAAAATAAAACCAGGAATTTTTCAGGACATCAATGAAACACATTTAGGGAAATAAATGGCCGCCATATTGGGATTTCCGCCATCTTGGATTTAGAATTTTTAATGATAAAAATGAACTTTTGATCTTTCGACCAAAATATTTTTGGAAACAAGAGTTTTTGAAGTAATTTTTACGAAATATGTTGTGCGTTTAAGGGAATTTTTGTACCAGGCACCCCATTGAGCATCGGTTCTGGACTGCAAATCTCAAGACGACGCTATTCGGGTCAATGACTTGTGATTGCGGCAAAATAAACTTTAGATTATTCAAATTATCCTTGACATGAATTTCATTTGGAAAGTCGGAGGAAATATGCGTTCCGGGAAAATCTGCGCGCACATAAATCTAACACTAAGTGACATTCCCCCGCGTAATTTTCTTTTCCGCACACGACTCTGAAGTGCCTGTGGGCCGTCGCTCCCTAAAAGGGAACGATAATAATAAAGCATGACTGGCTGCTGGTGTCTGGATCTCCCAGATACTGTTGAGAGTAGTGTCGTCTCGAGCGGCGGCGGCCTAGCATAACTGTAACAACAATAATGCAGACATTCAAGTGTCACATTCCACTTTTTTACTTGTGCTGATGTGTCTGGTCCCTGCCATCGATGTTTCTCGATAAACATGGAATTAAAATATTTGCTCGATTGAGATCGTGGTGTGGAATACACAAGCTTGTCTCTCATTTCTTTGTTTGCGGAGTTGTGGAACACTGGTGAGCGTATCGTATATCTCGTCTTGTAAATGGTATATTTGCAATGCGATATTACGACTCCGAAGCAGCGAAACAAAACAACTCAAACGCAACACAGAGTCTGGAGTTGGTGGAAAGACCAGTTTCCCTGTTTTTTAAAGCTTTTTAGCTAGAAATTCTGCTAAAACTTGGGTTTTAAATTGACAAAAATGGGCCTGGAATTTAGCGAAAAATTTTCATTTTAATTAAAATTTAGTCGATTTAGAATTTCCGAAATTAACCCATGATTTTGAAGTTTCCCATGTTTTTGAAGTCTCATTTAAATGAGCTTCATTCACTCAATTTTGGGATTAAGAGTTAGGTTTTTAGTCAGGAAATGTTCCTTAGAACCTTAAAACGATTGAAGAAGAATGACCAAAATACTAAAAGTTGGAGAAAAATCCTTCGTTCGTAATTTATAATAGCAAATAATAAGTTCGTAATTTCAGATCAAAAGGAAATTTTGTCAGAATAACAGCTTTTAAACTTTTTGAACTCAAAAAGTGAACATAAGAGAATTTTTTTTCCTTTGAAAAATTTTTTTAAAAAATCTTTTAAGAAAAAAATCTCAATATGAACCATCTCCATATCTGTTCCAGAGCTCTAGAAGATGGATTCTATGTCATTCATTTCAAATTTACGGCCATGAAGTAGGTAAAGAGCCTGAAAACAGCCCGACAGACGGACACAAACAGCATCTATTGAGCAAACTGAGCGACAATGGAAGGCAAATATGAGCAGAAATTATTCAAATGTAAACATTGCCATCGGCCGAGCAGCTCCGGAGCAGAGCCGAGCCCAATTCGTCACAGCGAACGGGCAGGGCGGCGATATTGAATACGAGACTTACTCTCGCTCAGCGAACCATTCATCCGCGATCGGGGTACCGCTGGCAACCTTGGCACCAGGCATTTTTCTGTTATCTCGCACTCTACTCACACGGTATGCTACCTCAGTTTGGGCTAAATATAGCCTGCAGCTCTATAGTTACCGCGAATTTGTGTTGATTCACTCGCCTTTGTCACTGGCTGTCGTGTGAAAAACAGCTTCAGTTCTTGAGTTTATTTATAAAGTGTAAGTAAGACCGCAAAGGAATGTTAATGGGGCGCGATGTCGAATCGGTGACGGAGCTGGCTAGTCGAGCGTCTGGCTAATGTGGTTGTCTATCGGAGACTATGTTGTCCTAATTAGTGCGTGTACCTTTAGTGCGGAAGGCCACATTTTATTGCCGAATTGGGTCACCCTTAACTATTTATGCCGTGATTAGATGTCACACGACTATCGTTTATTGTTGCGGGTAGCGACACGACGGCTCTCAGACAAATGAGCGGTAGAGTTAATTAAGTGGTCGGCGGTGATTTGATTTCACTTTGGGCAGCTTATTTTGGTGTTTACGTATTCCATTTTTGACACCTCTCATTGTTGGAAAAGAGCTGAGCAGCGTCTCGGGGCGGACGTGAGCTCGGAAGCTAATTTATTTAAAATTTTTAATGACAAAAACATGACGGCAAAAAGGCCAAACAGAGGTGAAAGTTAGTTATTCAAGCCCAGTTAATTGGCTTGATGACGGCCCGATTGCAGAGCTATCAGAGTTGAAAGCGGGCTTCCACGCTTCTGGGAAGGGCTATTTACGACTCCTTCACGCGCTCGTAAAGTTTGTTGCCAAGAAGCCAAAGTGCCTCCCCAGGAGTGTAGCTAGGCATTTTTGTTGTAATTTTTTTGCTCAGGCTTTTCAAGGAAATTTTTTAGGGTTGACATTGAATTTCAATTTATTATTTTATTTATTTTTAAAATTTAAGCTAAATAATTTTCATTTTTTGAAATTTTAAAAATTTCCATTAACCTTTCATTTTTAACTTTTAGAGCCTTCTTAGGCACTTCCAACTCTTTGCAGAGTCTAAATCTTATTTTTGAGCCATTAAATTTGTCAGTGTTGCTTTTTTCTAAAATTAAAAAAAAAATTTAAAGCCCTTTTTAATGATTAAATGTATAAAATGTCTGAGATTCTGGGGGATTTTTGATTCAGAATACTTCCCTGAACTATTTTTCAATCACTCTTTTAAGTCCAAATATTCAAAACTATCCATAGATTATTTGAAGAACTTGTAAAAGTTCCATATTATTTGTAAAAGAGTTTTTTAAATCCTAAATATTTCGTATCTCGCTTTGGAAAAGTCCTCCTTTCTCCTCCCTCTAGAAAGCTTTGAATAAGAATTTAAAAAATTACAACAACAACAATTTCTACTACGCCCCTGTGCCTCCCATTAACCCAAAAACCCCATTGTTGGCAAATCAGGCTCCGATTTCGTGGATTTGGCAAACAGCAAAACACGTCGTGTTCTGGCTTGTTAAACTTTCCCCGTAAAATTTTCTAGGCGTGTCACTCCTTATCTCGAATTTCAAAATGCCGAGCTGAGTGAGCATTTAAAAGTTTCCCCAGACGGAATATTTATCTCTGCCCCCGAGAAAAATTATTGTTAACGACTGCTAATAAGCGTCGTAAAAGTTTTTTTCTGCTCGCGAATTTGCATCAAAAATAGCTTTTTGAGAGAACAATGACCCGTGCTATTGCGACGATTGATTCCCAGGAGATTTGCCCACAATTCACTCAGAGTCGCCAGCACGGAACGACAGAAGTTAAGCCTGTCACCGGTCTCGGGGATTTGTGTGTCAAGTTGAAGAAAAAGCGGATGCCCTCAGGTGGTCCTTAAACGCTTTATGCGTTTCCGCTCATCGACATTCACCCTTTTCTTTGCGAGCGGCAAGCACGGTCTTTATCATGTCACTCTCGGAAGGATTAACACAACACCAGTTCTCTTCTCCCTGCGAATCACGACATCGACATAACACGCAATCTTGGGCTCTTTCCCATCATCAATTATTTCTTTTTCCTGCCTCTATCTCTGTTTGTCTTCGAAGGCCGTTCATTCACCGGGTACTCGCGGCATGACACGGCGCTCCTCTCCTTACTCTGTCATTTCATGTTGGGCTATTCACATTTTATGGTTTGTTTGTTTATTTATTTACCTTCCTGTGTGCATAGCCTTGCTCTTTTATGTTTCATGTGATATGCTCAAAGGGCCAGTGGTGGAGCTAGGCTAGTCTCAGGGGCTTTCTGGACTTCTTGAAGTTCTTTGGGATCCTCTTTTTCTTCCATTTAGAGTTTTAGAATTTTTGAAAACGAAAAATTTTGGCTTAGCATTTTGGAAAATTAATTTTTTCAAAAAACCAAAGTCTGGTGTCAAAAAACTCGGGAAAATATTTCTATCTTAGAAGAAAGTAAAAAACGCTCTAAGTCTAAAAAAATTCTTTATTTTTTAACTTATATTTTTGAACCTGGATTTTATTTAATCTGAAAACCAAAACCTTCTAAAAACCATAAAATTTTACAGACTCTCTTTGGTCTTATGTTTTCCATCCTAAATTATTTCTTAAAGTCCCAAAATCCTTATATTCAGAGATTCTTAAAATTAGACAAATTTCAAAAACTTTTTAAAGATCTTTTTTACAGCCTTAATTTGGTCTGAAAAATCAAAATTTTCCTTCCGAAATCAATGTTTAAAATCTTCCAGAATTTTTAAAAAAATCTCAAACATTTTTCAGAGCGTCATTTTCAGCCACGAAAAATCAAAACCTTCGAAAACCCTAAAAACATGACATTCTCAAAAAATTCCCCCTCCCCTGATTCCAGTTTGTCAGTTGCCAGTTCCAATGCAGGTGATTTGTGTGAGAGCACGCGAGACACTGTAGGTTATTGCTAAAATTGTGTGTGTATGTATATGAATGCTGTTGGGGGTTTGGATTGTAGGGCAAAGTGCCAAGTACACACTCGACTTGCACCAAGCATGCGATGCAGAAATTACGCAGCGGAGGCAAAAAAGCTTAAGCGACACCCAAACGGAGATTATAATCTGGAAATTTTCAGTTTCGCGTGGTTGAGTTGGAGCCAAGGAGAGATATCATAAAGAAGCGGAAAAAGCAATATAACGCCCATGGACAATGATAAAGAAGCCGGGGAAGTGTGAAACAAGAAAGACATTAGGCCCGAGACCGAAAAATTAGGGCTGAGAGAGAGACAAGACAAAGTGAAAATTCAATTAGCCCGCGCCAGAAACACGCAGCCGAGGAAACAAACAATACAAAGAAAGTGCCTAAAATCAGTGTAAAAGTTGTGGTTTAGAGTAAGACAAATGTGCAGTCATGTTCAGTCCCCAGTTCAAGGGCAGCAGTGCCAACAACAACCGGGAGAAGAAGCCCGGGCCAGTCTCGAGCTGGTTCTCGTCCCTTCGTAGAACGCCAAAGAACAAAAAGTCCTCCTCCCTCGACACCAGCAAACCTCTCCAGAAGAGCTGCATCGACCTCTCGGACACCACCAGGTTCTACGCGACCCTCGAGTCCGACTTTGACGCTTCCAAGGACCCCCTCATCCCCGAGAGCCTCCAAAAGGCCACGAGTCTTCCACCCCCCGAAACGCCCAGCCACAGCAGCACCTCGTCAACCGCCTCTTCCGCGAGCACCGCTGTCTGCAGCAACTGCTGCCAGTTCACCACCGTCTCGAGGCAGAGCGAGACGAAGCTGCTGACGGACGAGACCAAGTTGGAGAGGAACGGCTCCGACAAGCTCTACTACTTTGCCAAGAAGCAGAACATCAAGAAGGTCACGACCACCACCATCACACGCACAACTGTCATCAGCAACAAGCAGACGAACCGCGTGGGCTACGTGTACGCCGACGACCCCTCCAGCCCCCAATTCTCGAGTCCCCATCACCCCCTAGACCTAAGACATCTCCTCAACTGTGATGAGCTGCAGCAGCGATGTGCCTGCTCGGCCGACACCACGACTCCTCCCGCCGCCACCACCACCACAGTCAACAGCAAGAGTCTCACGATCCTCCCTGGAGCAACGAAAGCGACGGCAGTGACGACGGATAGCAATAAGATTAACAGTGTTCCGACGACGACGATGGTGATGGCGAAAAGTAGGCCAAATCCGCTGGACGACAGCACGCTGGAATTCATAGACAGCGGCAACGGGAGTGAGATTTACAACGTGAGGGAGTGCACGCACAAGTCTTGCAAGCACTGCCAGTGCAAGAACAAGTTCAAGTCGGCACCTGAGCTCAACTTCGAGAGCAACACCGAGGTAATTACGGTGACTCAGCGTTCGCGTGTTTGCGTCATCATTCGCAATCTTATCGGTCGTTCTTATTTTCCCTTCAATATCGAAGGCTTATCATATATTTAGATAAAAGTCATCAAAGTTTTTAGCTCTAGTATTTTTTAGCCCTGAAAACAGACCGAGAAACAGTGACCTTTGAAGGCTGTTTCTTCAATAAAATCCATTCATCAAACGAGGCTTTACCTAAGCCAGCAAATAAAGAGCCTTTTAAAATTGAGCCAAGAAAATTAAGGGACGGGAAAACACATTTTATAGAAATTAATTTGTTGTTGTATCTTCAAAATACGCATACGCAGACTTTGTAGAAGAAAGCTTCAGAAGTTTTCACCGCAAAAATCAAAAATCTCTTTCTAGAAATTTTCTCTTGAAAATACGGCCTGAAAAAGTCTTGAAAAGTGACAGAAATTTTAGATGTTCGTAGGAAGAGATTCTTGGTATTTTCAGGTGGAAATAAACAAAAAAAGAAAATCTATAAAATTTGATTTACCCCAAGAAAGCTATCGGTAGCATTGAAAATCTATCAAAGAAAACAACTTTTCCGACTTACCTTTATGTGAGAAAAAAACTTCCTTTGATCATGGAATTTCCGATCACAAAGATGCCAAAAGCGTAAACTTTCCGTAGAAAAAGTGACTCATTTTTCTTATCACCGACATCCGAAATATGCGTCTAAATACTTCGAAGTTAGCAAAAATAGGTCATAATCTTAGTTGCGCATGAAAGGTCCCGGGAGCAAGACACGGAGCCCAACTATCGCTACCGATCGACCCAATAAATAAACTTCCTGGTAGATTAAAAATTCTTGTAACGCCTTAGTTCGATACGCGGCCGCTCCCAATTCCCCAGCATGCTCTCTCTTTTGCCGGGCGCCTGTTTACACAAACTTTTTCGGCTAGCATTGCAAGATCTGTCTTTATTTGATTTGGCAACCGAAACGCAATCAAACGTCGTAAAACATATACGATGTTGACTTCGGAGGCGCGCGGGAGTCGAGTCGGGAGACGGGGGAGGGAAAGACGCGAGGTGTGGAGGGCGAGAGGCTGCCGAGAGAGAGAGGAAAACGATGAAAAAGAAACCCGGCATGTATTTGGGTCACGTTTTATTACACTTCCAACTTTATTATTGCAACACCAACACCGTATTTATGCCGACTAGAAAAACACATGAGGCATTCCCGACTGTACTACCTTTCTTCCCTCCCATCTGGTTTCTTTTCACTTTCACCTTCGTACGCCATTGTTTTTCAAAATAATCCGCGGCTTACAAACTTTCGCACCTTCAAAAGTCGGCACTTGGACTTCATAATTTCCACATTTCTCGTCCGTCTGTCTCCGATTGGGTCTCTGTCGACCGGCAGATGAGCCCCCTTTTGGCACGTCGCGTATGAAAAGTAAACGTGAATGGCGAAAACGATAATTTTTTGATTGTTTTGGAGCCTGTTCATGCGAAATTAAGACGATAAGCAGATTACTGAAAGTCAAGAGTATAAACAAACATTTAAATTTTGTTTATTTAGCAAATCAAAGATGAACTGATTGAAGTGGTGGCAGAGATGGAAAGTCATGGAACGCAGGATGATGGAAAGAGTGCAAGCAGGGAGCGGCAGATGACGATTGGGAGGAAGAAGTTCAACATGGATCCAAAGAAAGGTGAGGTTTTAGCTCTTTTTAGGGCTCATTTTTGTGTGAAATGAATTCTGTGAGGCTTGGACGTATCAAGAAGGAAACTCTGATATTTAGGACCCTCTGACATTTTTTTCTAGACCCCCTAGCTTCCCTTTTTGGGGAACATTCAATGAGATAAAAACTAACTAGCTCCCTAATTCAAGCTCTTGTCTTCCAAAGTGAGGGGAAAACTTTTTTGGGCTTCTAAGCTCTCTGTTTCGGGAAGAAATATCTCCTAGATTTCTTTATCGGGACAGACAGAAAGACAGGGTTTATTAGCTCCCACTTTCGAACCCCTTCTTACCAAACTAGGGAAAGAATAAAAGTTTTTAATAAATTATTACAGTGAGTACACTATCAATTGCTCAAAAGAAGAAAATCACAAATTGGCTGATTAGCTAATTCTCTAGATCCAGAGAACAAAATTTGCTGAAGGCTGTAGAGTTAAAGTCCTCCACGCGCATCTGGCTTACCAAATCAACGATCCGATTCAGTCTGTTTACTCTCAGCATGGCCTCAAGGCTGCCGGCTGAACGAAAGACCGAGTTCCGATCCATTGGCTCCACTTTTCGGGCATCTGCGTTGGCAAAATATTTGCAGACGGTGCCTGAAACTGACCAGCCGATTAATTATCATTCAATTAAAAATTAATGCAATGAATCAGCCATCTGCAATGCAATTAATAAATTTTAATTCGAGGCAGGACGTGAGAATGCTTGGCACGAGACTTGACAGGTGCCCATCGTTGGCTGATCTGCAGTCTCGGTTTGACAAATGGCGTGCCTGGTGCTTCTCCGAGGTCGAAGTAATGAAATTCACACCTGCATCCAATTCCCAGGTCTGCCACTTGTGTATTATACATAATTGGCATGCAGCTGAAAGGGTGTCTGATGAATTGATGGGTGCACAAAGGACGTTATCACGCAAATTGTGGCGTGGAAAATTGGTGCCAGGCACCTCTCTCGGCTGAGAGTCCCTCGGTACAGGGAAAACGCATTAATTACCCTAAAAGGGAGCGGGCATGGGTTCCACGTGGCATAACGCTCGACTCTAATTGAGTCTCTTGAAGTAATTTAATTTTTTCAAGTGGCGCTTTCAAGCCGAGACTGATGCAAGTGCTTGTTTTATCTTTTCTGTTTGGCTCTGAACATCAGAGTACTGTTTTTCTAGAGGTATGAGATCAAAGAAAAACTAGATTTCAGTATTCAGTTGAAGATACTTGACTCAGTCCCCCGGAGGGTTTATTTTAACTCACAAATCTAAGGAATTTAAAACCCCAAAGTCAATTTTCAGCTCCTTTTCATGACCTAGGAACGTCATTTAAATACTCTAAAGCCAGAAATGTATGATTTAGGCGTAGTTTTAAGGCTCTAAAACGTGATTTGTAAGGCTCTTGAGTGTTGGACCCCATAGATGGCTTCTTAAATATTCTTGGAGAGTACTTCTATGGTTTTAGTATTTAATTTGAATTAGCCTTTGAATATCTACTTAAAGGTTCTGAGGGTCGAAGTTGTTATTTTTAGGACTCTAGGGTGTAAGTTTTTAGACTCAAGGAAGTCATATTTATTCCATGAAAATAGTAAGCTTCGTAGGGGCTTCCTTTACCGAGTATTCTACTAACGATAGGCTCTTCCCCTGGGCTTTGTAGCTGATAATTGTGAATTGCACTAGCGCAAATGAAGTTCACTCGGTGTAGTTGTTGTCAGCCAAAAGCGGAAGTATGACTTAATGCATTTGTTATTTTTCAATCGAAACCCAGAGTGCGTCGTGTTTGTGTATCGATAACCCCCTCGTGTGTGAGTCACGCGTGGAGTTATAATAAAATACAGATATAAAATAATTTTATTATTGGCGAACTGGAATCAACTGAGCGCGACTCCGAAGAGCACTTCCATTGAATTCACTTATGCAGCACCGCATACATTGTTATCGATTGGTGTGTTCTGCTATCATTCAAACAGCTCTCTCTGGCTGTCTGTCTGATGGCTCCTCTCTGTGGTAATGCACGACTATTGGCTTTTTGGCACTGAAATGGCGCGGCATTCATGTGTTTTCTGACTTCTGACACACAAATTATGTATGCAGATGAAATGCAATTTAGAAGCGGCACAGCCTTGCTGATAAAAAAGGAAGAGAAGAGAGCGAAAAAGCAAATTGAAATGCCTGACAAGAGAATAAATGAGCTGAAGGGTGTGTCATGGAGGAGCCATTTTTCATGGGAGTATTGAAGTTTTTCGGGACTCGAGCGGCTCCAAAGCTAATGGATGTGCTTTATTGCCTTGTTTACGGCCCACCGGCCGTGCCAGGAATGCCGTTACGGGCGAATGGAGCAATGAAGATAAATTTTCGCGAAACTCGGAGTCTAATCAGGAAATTGAATTTAATCAAGCTCTCCTATTCTCAACTACTTTTTGGCAACGCCGACTCCCGAGAACCAAATTTAATCAAGCCGTGTTGCGTGCCAGTCTTACCTCCCTTTAAAAGTTCCTTCCGGTAATTTGAGTCTACAAAGTTGTTCCAAACTATCGCGAGTAAATTGTAACATCGCTTTCAAAGTCGGACTATTCGAATAGTAATTTAATTAGGTTGAAAGCACATCCCGCTGCATTCTTGATTTATTGCCTGTATGGCGACATTTCGCAAAAACAGGAACTTTTTTCCCAAACTTTCTTCCCAGACTGCAAACTTTGTATTCCTCGGAGTGGCCAAACTTTGGGACGTGATTTGTCCGTTCGTCTAGTTATGCAATTTTGAGTCATTGCTCCCGTGCTCGAGCCAAAACGCTGACCATTTGAGGGCGCTGTCTGCCGATGAAAATGATGAATGGATTAATCTTTTTCGGGCAGCTTCAATGTGATTTATGGGCTCGCCCTTTTTACTCGTCTGTCCGTCTGAATTGCAATGGCTCTGAAACGGCAAAGTTTAAGCACCTGTGGTAGTTTTCTAGGATGATTTTTTTTTCGAAAAATCACCAGAGACGTACCAAGCTGAAGGGGTTCCTCTTGTAGTAAAATCTAGTAACTAGATAAGCATTGATTAAATCCTTTTTGATCAGGGATTGTGCTACTTGGGAGGTCTGTTAGGCTCCGTTATAGAATTTCCACGATTTTTACTAGCTGAATTTTTGAATTTTAACGACAACTGAACCTCATTTCCAAAGGAAAATTTTTTCAAAGAACTTATTTAGAAAAAAAGAAAATTTAAACCAAAAGGACTCAAAAGAAGCCTCGAAATCAGAACCAGAGTTTTATTATTTCGACCCTTGAAGACCTCTTAGAACGACTTCGAGGCTAAAAAGTGGTTTTCCATTAATTTTCCTGAACCCGTTGTAACATTCTACGATACCCATACAAATTAAAATTAGACCAAAAACTTTCACAACGGAACTGCTAATGTGAACTGGAGCAGACCTAGGAGTATAAAATTTAAATATCTTTGAATGAGCTGAAAAAGGCCCCTCAATGAGCCGATTTTCCCGATTAAGCTTTTTCATTAATTTTTTTATATCTTCTTTCAGGAATTGAATTTCTCGTTCTCCACGGACTCCTACGGATGGATCCCCAAGACGTCGCCCAGTTCCTGTACAAGGGCGAGGGACTTAATAAAACAGCCATCGGTAAGTGTCACTGCTTTTTTAATCTCTCACCTCTTTTGTGACGCCAATTTGTCACGTCAGACGATGACAAGTTGGCATACACGCCCAACAATGCCGCATCCAGCCGCGCTTTTCCCATTTGTACCACCCCGTGTTGATGCGGATGTGGTATTTCGCCGCTCCGAAAGTATATCAATGATTGATACAAAACGTATGAGTGGTAATGGGCGGCTGGTAGACACGGTGGCTGACGGGGAGAAAAAAATCAAGAACGAGTCAACTTGAAATGAAGTTCAATGTCTAAATTACGCAACATTGTTCGAAATAAATAAATATAACGACTTGGCCTACTAAACATGCTCCGAAAATACAATTTCAGTGGAGGTACAGTCGGCACTTTTAGCGGTGCCATAGTATGCCAAGTTGGCGCGCGACAAGAAAGTGAAGGGAGAGCAAAAAGTTGCCGCCACCAGCTCGGGTTGGGTTCTCGCTCGTCGCTAAAAATATATGGCGCAGCATTGAAATTATGACATTGTTTCTGTAATCCCCAAACTTCGGTCTGGCTGTTCTTTTTCGTGTCATCTCGGCTTGATTGGTCGCCGGGCAGCTGGAACACATGTTAGTGGTGTGTGTCGCCGAAATCCACATCGACCCGTCTAGGCTATCAATAATGGAATCTGGTTATGTGAATATTTGATCGCTGAAGGGCTCATCGAATTCGTTCTGGGTTTTTGTCCGAGCTCTCTTTGTTCTCTAGGTCCTGAAGGTTTCTCAATGAGGTCACTCTCAGTCCAAAAAAAGCTTATATTTTTTGAAAATTCGGAAAAGAATCGCTGAAGAATCTGCTACGACCTTGAATTCATGAGGTTTTTTTCTTAAATATTTTTTTAAAAAATTTCAGGGGTTTCTAGACTTGCCCTATCCCTTCTAAATCATTTTTTTTTATAACAACCATGGAATAAATTAGCCTTTAAGTGACCTAGGAGTTCCTAGAGGTAGTCCATCAAACCAACTTCCTTAGCATTCTGACCCTAGAATATGTAGGACGTCCCAAAAATGCCCTGATCCTTTTCAATTTCGGTCGTAGGTTCAATTTTAAGCCTCCATAAATACCAAAGACGTGTCTAGGTTTCGAAATCAGGTCCCATCGAAGGATTTGTGACCCCTAGCTTAGAATTTGATACCTTTTTAGTAAGAATAAAAAAATAAAACTTGGTTGGAAGCCTAAAAATTGTTCAAAAATCTCACAAACGCCCAGATGACATCCGGACAAAACGTCTCTCAGTGCAATCCAATTCCAAGCTTGAACTGGTCCCGTAATAATTGCTCCATAATATGGTTTTTTCCGTCCGTCTGCCGCCAACCCCCAGAAGACCTCTAAATATCGAGCTTGCTTCTCCCATTTCAGGCGACTACCTGGGTGAGCGCAATGACTTCAACGAGCAAGTGCTGAAAGCCTTCGTGGAGCTACACGACTTCACCAACCTCATTCTCGTGCAGGCATTAAGGTGAGTGTCCTTATCATGGCAGCGTTCGCTGTCAACGACAATATGCCTCAGTGCCAATCTCTCACAATTAATTCCAATTTTGGTTGCCGTTTGATTTTCCTTCCGGCGCGCGAACTCGAGCAAAAGCGAACACGATATAAAACAAAATTAAGTAAAGCCAATCAATAGGAGGAAAAATGAGTCCACATTTCGATTATGTGTCTTGTGCTGTTTTTTGGTACCTAATTTTCGCGCAAGGCGGGTCGACGCCTGTCACATAAATATGAGAGGGCCTCCGAAAACACAGGTGTAGGCTCGTGAAAAGGAGATGGAGGTGGCAATGACATGATAATTTATGCGAAATCGATGGCTCATTGTCCTTTTGTGTATTCCGAGTATGTAAATCGTTGTTGTTGTTATTATGATGGTGACTTCTGGTACTGATTTAATTCCCCCGCTCCTGCTCGCTTTGCCTTTTAAATTACTTTTCCTGTTTCCGGGAACTCTGTGTTTTCCTTTCGTGCTCGTTTGATTTGAAAGCAGAGAGGTGAGTCCGAGAGCGGAATGGCCAATGTACTTTGAAATATGCCTCATCAAAATACTGTCAAATTTGCTCCCTCCAGGCTCTCAGTGCGGTTTTTGGCATATTTAGCTTGTTATGGCAAATATTATGTGTTTTTGATTTCAGCCTCTCGTAGCTGACTCTCTGACTCCTAAAAGTCCTAGAAAACACACCTGTGTATTCTAATGAGTCCTCCTAGCAATTGATTGGAGCCCAGGAGTCCTAGAAAAAAATATGTGGAACAAAATTTTAGTAAAATTGATAGGAAGAAGTCTTAAGGGCCTTAAAAGTGGTAGAAAAAGGGGTCCAAAAAAATCAAGACTCCTAAAAAATTAAATTTAGGCCCACAGAAAATTTTTCTCTTCAGGATCGGGAGCTAAAATTCCTTTAAAATCGCGAATCCTAGTTTTTTTTATGTCAGAAATTAAGGAAGTTTCCAAATAGAAGTTATTTCATGAGGCAGATTGTCAGAAAAAAGAAAGAAAGACGCGTCGTTGAAACTCTATGGCTCACCTCTGTGGTCCGCAAAGACTAACAGGCTCCCTGGTCTGTTACTTGGCAGCAATTAACTTTTTAGCCTCTTCAGACAGGAACTCGAAAGTGCCCTAGAAATCTCGAGTGGTCTGCAAAGGCGCTTGAAACTTTCCTCCACCCGCACTGCAGCGATCCGTGAAAGGAAAGCAGAGCAGAATAACGAGGCTCGGTTCCGCTGAAAATAGAAATTCTCGCATATTTTAACCCTATTTTTGCTCATCTGCCGAACAATGAAAATGATGATTGCTCAATTCGTCCGCCTTGGTATTCATTTCGCGTGCCTCATTTTCTAAGAAAAATGCTTCACTCCCCCCTCCTTTGATATTTTTCAGGCAATTTCTGTGGTCATTCCGTTTGCCCGGTGAAGCACAAAAGATCGACCGCATGATGGAATGCTTCGCCCAGCGGTACTGTCAATTGAATCCGGACATTTTTACCAAAACGGACACCTGCTATGTGCTCAGCTTCGCCATCATCATGCTGAATACCTCCCTGCACAATCCATCCGTAAGTCAGGTTTCAGCAACATCTCTCAGGTTACTTATCTTTGACGCCTCGTAGGTGAAGGACAAGCCGACCGTAGAGCAGTTTATTTTGATGAACCGAGGCATCAACAACGGTGGAGACTTGCCAAGAGAGCTGCTTGAGGTGAGGCCCAGTTCTTTTTATTCCACCGCTTGCTGTAATAACAACAATTTCCGACGGGCAAATTGGCTCTTTGCAAAAGCCAAAACACAATAGAAGATCGATAAATGACGTTAGCCATATGTTTGCAGAGTTTGTACGATTCCATAAAGACGGAGCCTTTCAAGATCCCACAAGACGACGGCAACGATCTCATGCACACGTTCTTCAATCCGGACAAGGAGGGGTGGCTGCTGAAGCAGGGGGGGAGGTACAAGTCGTGGAAGCGACGCTGGTTTATCCTTAACGACAACTGCCTCTACTACTTCGAGTACACAACAGATAAGGAGCCCAGGGGCATTATTCCGCTCGAGAACATAAAAGTCAGGTCTGTGCAGGACCGCAGCAAGCCTCACTGTTTCGAGCTCTATGCCACGGGCGATAACATAATCAAGGCGTGCAAGACGGACTCGGAAGGAAAGGTTAGTATTCCAGTTAAACAGTTCAAATCAGTCGCGGCATCGAATTCCAGCTTAATGAGCCGTCGAAGCAATAAAAGAACACCATAGGCGTCTTGGTTCATAGCCAGGAATTCTTCTTCTTTTTGGCTAAAAATTCTTTGTTCAATCTGAAATGTTAAAAAATTAAGATTTTATGAGAATTTTTTGAACTTAATATGCGAGAACAAAATCTTTCGATTTTTTAAAATAATTTAAATCATATTGAAGTGAGGAATTTTTGAACTCGATTGCTCATATTTGTTCATAAAGGCTCTAATCTTGATTTCAAGGTTTAACAAAAATTAAAAATTTTAGTCATTTTAAAATTTTTAAAGCCCTCAATATCTAAAATATGATAACCAATCCCATGTCAATGCATTTTCGTTCCTTCTCTAGTATAAGCTTCTATGAAAAGATCTTGAAAAAATTTTCAAATCGATTGTTCGTTCCCCTTCTTAGTATAAACCTCTCTGAAAAGATCGTCAAAATAAAAAATTCCCGGCTATGGTTCTAGGCACCCATGAGAGCACAAATTAAAGCGTTGTTTGCATTGCAGGTCGTGGAGGGCAAACACACGGTGTATCGAATGTCAGCGTCGTCGGAGGAGGAGAGGGAAGATTGGATCAAATGCCTCAATCAGTCCATCAGCACCAACCCATTCTACGATATTTTAGTGCAACGCAAGAAAAAGGCCTTCGCCAACAGTTAGTTTGCAGCCCCATTCTCCGTTTCTCGAATCAAACCCCCCTTCTTCTCCCAACCCCCATTGAGGCTACATATCCCCCTGAGATATAGTTCAGTTGATTGTTTGTTTCTGTCCGTGTCTGTGATGTTGTTGAATAGACAATTATTTATTTATTACAAATACAATTACCACTCAAGCTGCTCGTTTAGTCCACTTTGTTGAACATTTGATTCCTGGAAATGAAGGCTTCACACATAGGATTAATGAATTGAAGAGAAAGTCAAATGATAATAACGTTTAGGGTTTTATAGGAAGTAGTCTTTTAGGTACCAAAATTTGTATTTATACCAAGAGTATGGGTTAAGTGAATAAACGTAATTTGCAAATTTCAATTAACTGAATTTCAATTTATTAGTTCCTATTAATTTACTTTTCTTCACATTGCAAGGCTGCAACCATAACAACATAATTTAGTGTGGCAATTCTCGTAACTTCTCAGAAATATCACGGTAAGTTGGCAGACTGACTTCATCCGATGCTATGAGTGGCCTCCGTCGAACAGGTTCGTCCAGTCCGGCGTCACGCTGAGCTTCCCCTGGACCTTTCCTAAGTTTATTATTTGCCCACTTCGTTCTTGTTTGTTTGTGCTGATTGAGACGACTTCCTGGAATTGAAAAGGAGCTCTGGTAAATATTGATCATCATTACAGAGAAGTGTTTTGATAAAGTCTGGCCACCGTGGGAGTGTGAGAAGTAAGCAAAATGGTTATTCTGCACCTAATGAGTTTTCAAAGCACTTTAATCAACAAGAGGCTGTGAAAAATAGAAGCTAAAAATAACCAAGAGATCCTAAGTAAACCCTTATTAGCAGCTCTTATCTTGTATCCCGGAAGCTGACATGAGAATGTACTGGGAAAATTAATTACTGTTCATGAAAGGTCTTTTAATTGAATGAAGAAGTTACTGAGGGTTAAAAATCAAAATTCGTTTTGGCCAAAAAAACTTCAACATATTTTTGAGACTTCTAAAAACAATCTCTTTCCTTTTACTGGTGTGGTTATGACATTTTACTTTAGTTAAATTTTTAAAAATCTTAAAAGGGGCTAGAAGACAGCTTAGAGAGCCAACATTGGTCCTTGAATTGAGTAAAACAATATTTGAGAAGGATTTAAAGCCCGGGTCGAATTTTAAAAATTTTTCGCAATTGAAAAGGAGCTCTGGTAAATATTGATCCTCATCACAGAGAAGTAATGATTTTTGCTTCAACGTTACGATCATTGACTTCCATTTTGACTTAGGAAAAGTATATAAAAACCCTGGAAGAATGGTTTTGACTTAGTCCAACTTGATTCAAGTAGAACTTTCATTATTATTTATGAGGTCTAAGCAAGAACAAGGAAGTAAATAGGAGGCCCCCTCTACAACACTAGTCACTGTGGTTCTGAAGGATGATGCAATAGAGATGAAACACTCGTGCCTCACCTGCAGAAAGGTCTGATCAATCCCGTACGTAATATCAAAGACGTGGTTATCACCCAGGACTAGCTTCATCTTGCCCGACCGGTACTTGAGCAGCTTGCCGATCTGCCCTTCAGGAACTTGACGCAAAGTGTAGAAGTCGTGCTGCATCTCCGCCTCCCCACCCTCCTTCTGGACCTTCACTGCCGCCGCAGCCTCTGTCTTGGTCATGGCGGGCATCCCGGGGAGCGTATCTGGGAGCTGGAGCAGGAGGAGACCCGACGTCTGGTCGCGCATGAAGTCTTCGAGGCCCTCCGACGACGTCACCGCCTCTTTCTTCATGTGCTTGTCTGAAAATAGATCAAAGGTTTCCTAACAATTTGGGAGCTAGGTTCGTAATCAAGCACTTATCAAATATTTGATAGTGATCAAACAAATAGTGAGGAAAAATATTCGATTGGAGCAAATATTAAATATTTCTAAATATTTGCAAAACTCATATATTTTTGAAGTATACTTCAAAATACTCTTAAAATATTAGCAGATTCATCATATTTGGTTGGCTTAACTTTTACCTCCTAATTTCTTTTAAAACAAGCAAAAGCGTGGAAAATCTAATTGTGAAGGTTCAAAAATTAAAATTGACCTGATTTTAAAAGTTCAGAATTGAGTTTTTTTTTATTTTTTAAAAATATGTGATTGATATTTTTTGTCTTCAAATATTTGATAATTTGATTGTTTGATTACGAGCTCTATGAGCCGATAACTTGCTTACATGTTTCCACTGAGATTGGCATGAGTTTTTCACCGTCATCGAGTGTGTCGTCTTCGTCGTTTTCCCCGAGAATTTCCTTAATATGCCTATTTTCCTCCTCCGGGTCGACCTTCACTTCCACCTTGTTGATCACGGGCCGCGTCAGAACCTCCGCGGCCGAGCTCTCGCGACCCCCGTAGGCCCCACTCCGCGTGCCAGACGACTTCTTCACCAGAACGGCGGCTCCTCCTTCCGAGAAAACTCCCTGTGACTGCACCAGGCTGCTGTTCCTCTTTGGTCCCGCTGCATTCCTGCTGCCCCTGGGCTCGCTGGCCCGCGCCCGGCCCCTTCCGGCCGTATCTCTCGAAGTCTTCACCTCACTACGGACACAATGAATGAATCTGCGCATGCAAATCACCACGCGTTTACCTGTTCTTTGTCCTAGCGACGTTTAAATTAGGCTTAAACACCTTTTTGTTGGCATTCGCTTCAGTCTTAATGGCACTCAGGGACGGGTTGAGGCCGCCAAGCGTCAAGTCCCGGGTCTTGAAGGACGGCAGACGATCTCGACGAAGCAACTCCTCGGGTGCTTTCAATCGCAGGCCCTGGACTTGGTTCTTCGGCGCTGTCATCGTGGCTTTCTGCTTCGCACAAGGCTTTCGGTGGAGCTCTGGGGTCCGTTCTTTCGTGTTGTTGTGGTTGTGGCTACGAGTCAGAGAAAATTTCGCGATTTCGATAAAACACAAGTCGTTTTCTGCCACACTTTGAATACGGTCGGCCCTCGCTGACTTTTGGCTTGCAACAACAACTTTTGCTAGCTGGGAAATTTGTTTCTCGCTGGGACACGAACCAAAACATTGCGGTTCGGTGTGCAGTTTTTGCATAATTTTTCTTTAATTATGTCTTTAATCAAGCGAACCCAGGTACTGACCTTAAGTCTGGCCCAAAGCCCCTGAAATAGCCCTTTTTTGTTGCAGCAATGGTCGACGTTCGCTCAAGTGTGGCATCTGTACGACTGCACTTGGCAGAACCCCTTCCAGTCTGCGGAAGTCATCAAGAGACACCTCCTGGGCCTCCACAAGCCGATCTACCACCCGATGAGTAAGTTTTAGGGGATTTTTGCCTCAGTCAGCTTTGCTTATTTCGCTTCTATCTTTGAAGATTACTGTGGTGACCAAGTCGTCTGCATCAACACGAGAGACATCGCCCTGCCGGGCAACGAGTGGCGGAAACGAGTCTACTTCCACCACAACACGTACCCCGGAGGAGCCACATGGACCCTGGCGTGGGAGATGCACACGAAGAACCCCACGAAGGTCCTCGAGCTGGCCGTTTACAGCGCCATGAAGGGGAATCTCCAGCGGAGACACACGATGAGACGTCTGCATCTGTTCCCGGACGATCAGGTGCCGGAGGAGATCATGAAGAACGTCACGGCCCAGATCAGACAGCCTCGGAGTGTCCCTCAGAGACTGGACCACATCGACAAGGAGACGCTGGAGAACTTCCCGAAGATCATGGATTACCCCAAAGATTACGTCATTCGGTAGAGCCTAGTTCGTCTCCAGGACATAGAATAGTCAATAAATTTTGTTAGATATCCAAGTGAGGGCCTTCTCTTTGGAGATTTGATCAAGACTCTAGTTTTGAAGTCATCTTGAATTTGTCCGTCTGTCTGTCTGTTTGACTGCTTCTCTGAGTAGCGAAGGCTCTGGAATGAATGGACTCAGAGACCTGCAGTTTTTTCCATGTAAACTTTTGAAGTCTAAAGAGTAAAAAGTAACTTAGAGTTTTCCCAGAAAGCCTCCAGAGACGTAACCAGGGGGGCTTTTCCTTGGAAGATTCCTTGTAAGTAAATGAAAAGGCTACCAAATCGCCTCCTGGGTTGGACAAGGATCCCTCTTAAGCCATAAACGTCTATTCTATGGATTTTCATTTATGAAATTGTTCATTCTTAGCGAAATTTTACTCCATAATAGGAACCATTTTTAAGACCGTTCAAAACACAGATATCTCTCAAAGGCTTATTTCAGCTTCAGGTCTATTTATTCGGGTCATTCCGTGGTCGTCCCAGTCAGCAAAAAGCCCCCGTTGCCGCTCATCGTGATCTCCGGGTGCGTGCGGTTCGAAAGCACCTGATAGTTCCGGAGCCAGTTGGAGGTCTGGCGGATTGCCGTGACGCGACTCCCGCACCTGAGATCCCCGAACAACTCCGCCAGCACCTCCCTCGACTGGTTGAAGACCACCACTTGGCGACTGGGTTTCACGAAAGGCAGCAAGTTGTCCAGAATGGATTTTGGGTGCTCCTTCGAGGCGATCACGAGCCCGTCCACCCGCTTCTCGAGCAGCTCGCAGGCCTTCTCGTTGTCAAAGAACCACTTTGGCTTCTTCTTCTCCGTGGGGGTCTCTTCCTCGGTTTCGTCCGTCTTCTGTCTCTTCAGTGGCGGCTCCTCAACACTCTCTCCGTTCGAGGTCTTCTGGTGGAACTGCCGCAGACACGAGTAAATGTTGACACTCACGCACCTCTCGCTCTGCTCGGTCTCCATGTTCAGAGCCGCCAGAGCTTGCCGCTGGTCAAAGTTCCCGGGGTGCATCTGGACCAGACGGGCCTCCGTGTCCCGGCCGATGGAGGACATGATCGTGGCGGCCAGCAGGCCGTTGCTGCCGCTGTCGTAGAGCAGGTAGGTGCCGCTGCTGGAGACGTTGGCGTACGTTAGGATCTGGGAGAGCGAGTCCTTCCGCAGATTCATGATCTTCTCGGGGTCCTGACGGTAGAAGATCTCGGCCATCAGCCGCACCGTCGGACGCAGGACCTGGATGTACTCGAAATACTTCTTCTCCTTCTTCTTCAGGTACTTTTCTTGCGAGAACTCGGTCTTAGAGTTGAAGGTCTTGCTGTTCTCCACCAGCTGCTCCACGATCTCCTTGCTCCCGGTCCCTTTCACGTACCGCAGCTCCTCCAGCTCGTCCCGGGAGAGGGTCTGGGAGGACCCGTCATCCACCACGTTCCGGTTGTCCGACCCGGACTCCACTTTGTTGAGCACCGACTTGATGTCGGCCGTCATCTGCTCGCAGGTCTCCAGGGCGTAGAGTCTCTTCTTGATGTCTCCCTTCGCCACCATCTTGAACGTCGTCCAGTACGGCTTTCCTGCTATTTCTCCCAGCTCCACCTGCTCCTGCAAGACTCACTGTCAGTTTTTGTATGGAGGAGAAGTCGTAACTTTCTTACTTTTCCCAGCAGCACTGTGGAATCCAGCTTGTTGTACTTGTGCAACTTTGTGTATTTCTGCCGCTTAATGACAATGTAGTTCCCAACTTTAATTTCGTCGTCCATAATTAAATTAAAACAAAAAGATAATAGTCAAATCGGCTGGAATGGAAATTCTCCGGCAAATTCCGACTCAACATGTGTTTTTGTTGTTTGCAGTTCGTTCGAAACAGCTGCGAAGGCTTTGATTTAGCAGAAACAGGGTGACACACAAATTTTCATCAAAATTCCATAAAATATTTTAAATAAATTTTGAAGCCACAAAACTAGGATTGGCAATTTTATTTTGACCTATTTCGGCACAAAGGCATAAATTTTAGAGTTAATTTGTTGAAGAATTTTGTTTTTGAATTGTTGTTAATTATTCAAAGGTTTTGTTCAGAGTGAAAATACTGTACTGGAAACAGCCTTCATCTAACAATTCATGGGTGCTTTTCCATTTATTTAACAATTATTTTATTCACTGTTAAATTAAAGATATATTGTTAAGAATCTGCGTTAAATTTTTGAGTTAGCCGTAGGACGAAATATTTCTTTGTCAGAGTTCCTAAATGATCAGGCTTAAAGCCCTCTATTGTTACTCTTTAAATTCTGCCTTCTGCCTTCCGGTTCAGAAGAGCTGGATTAAAAAAATATGGGGGGTTCTACATCGATTTCCTTAAATAAACTGAGTACATAATGAGCCAAAAAAAACCTTATCAATCGATTGCAACAGTAAAACTATTCACTACTTCAATATTTGCTTCCTTTTGATATCCGAACTGATAAGATGTTACAGCAGCAGCATAGCCCATTGAACTTTCTTATCATTCATGAACATTTTACCTGCTCGCGAACGTAAAATCGTACAACTGTACGGTGTATGACGACACTGGGGACTCTTCTAAAAGCGTACTCAACAGACCGCGCGAGAGAGCGAACCAGTTTACCTCGTTCCCTCGTGATCGTCAGACGTGGATGTTAATTGTGTGCCTTCATAATAGATTTTACAACAACAATTTTGGCGAAATCAAAATAGACTACCGAAATCATATCAAATCTAGTGCTCTAATATAAAATCGTGACTTTTGATGGTACGATAAAGAAGAGTTTGTTGATCTTTTGATTAATTATTTTGCTTGCTGAGAGGCTGAGCATAAAGTGGAGTTTATGTTGGCCATGATCAGTCATAGATAAATACGGAGGAAAAGAAAGTTCATGTGAAGGTTAAGCGGGGCCCCGCCAGAGATCAAGATGGGGCTCGGAACAATGTTGCGTTGTTGGTGCAGGAAACATTGAGTGAAACCGCAGCAAGTGTGTTTGTGGCAAAGTTCCTGAAATTCGCGGCAAATGACCAAATTCGAAACCAGTCCGAGTGCAGAGCATTTTCTAGACCACGAACGTGCCGTAACGCGGGCCGAGTAATCGCGATTTTCGAGCGGAGTTGCGAAACGACGCGAACTCTAGCTGGGGGTTGAACAGTGACACGAGAAATGCGTGCAGTTGGGCGAAACAATTCAACACCTCTGCGCTGCTATTTGCCAACCGATTCCCCGCGGCCGTCACAGGTTTTTAATTTGCGTCGTCTTCAAATGTTGCCTAAATTAGCAACGGTTGAAAAACCGGTTTGGAGAATTTTTCTACAAAATTATTGCGTTTTCGCTCATTATTCGAAATGGAAGATTAAAATCGCTCAGGTCGTTAGTCACTAAAAGAGACCATTCCAGAGCAATTTTGCGGGACTTTTGTCGCTCACCGAAGCGCTGAAAGTAGCGCGACCAATTTTTTAGCACCTCTCTAGTGTCAATATTGGGACATAAATTTTGGCAACTCTGACACTCGCAAACATTGAAGTCAAACAAAGTAGGGTCACCCCAAGGTTATCCCGCGAACCTGGGAGGGGGACTTTCTTTTGTCCTTTTCGTGAGACGATTCCTCAAAACGCCGTCCGTATAAGCAGACTGATCTTGAGCGGCTGTACGTAATGGTGAATCACCACTACCTGGTTTCGTGACGTCACAACTTTCAATGTCTTGTATGATCGTTCAATTAGCAACCAGTGAGGTGGCTGATGAATACAAATAGCGCTTCGTGGTCGATGGAGTTGGGAGCCTCGAGCCAGAGCTGATAAAGAGGCGCGTGAAAGCCGTAAAAATGTTTTGCAAATTCAAAAAAATGAGGGAAAATGGGTGACTGCTATCTGGATCACGAACAATAGGCGGCAGATGCTACGGTGGATTGAGTTTGAATGAAAAAAAAGCCACCGGCAAAAATCACCCTCTTGTCGTCTAGTTTAAAGTCAATGCGATTGTGTTCGGCGCGGAAACGACCTTCTATAATTCGTGCCAAAGCTGAACGTTTCCTTTTACGAGCTTTCTAATCACAAGGGTGCTCAGAGTTCGTCTTAAATTTCAGTTCAGTAGCGATTATGAAATTCAAGGAATCAAACGAGTCATGGTTCCACTTCCCAGAAAAAAACACATGTAGTTTTAGGTAACCCAAAGATAAGAAATCCCAGCAATTTTATTATGGAGAGTCCAGACTTACTCCTACTCACTTTTCTCATATCAAGGAATAAATAAGACTCATTTCAATCGCTCGACTCAGTAATAATTAAGTAACTGGCCCAAATACACCCGTTCTTAGTTCGAATAAATTTTTATCGCTCCTTTCAGAATTTCTAAGCCTGATAAAAACTTTTGGTGGTTAAGGAACTCGAACATTTTTGTTTTTACTGACCGTACTTTTTTCCAAACTCATCAAGTCCCGAGTTAGACAAAAACTTTCATAACAGAGTGCTCATCTACATACATCGAAGGGGAATCAAGCACAGAGTAACTATAGTCGTAACAGTGACCTTGAATAGAGATAGAGAACAGTTGCACGCGGTGATCGAGAACCCAGAGCCGTAACTCGACCTCGCTTTGAAGAGAAGTAGGGCTTCGAATTTCATACTTCAGCCTTCCTCAACTGAATTTCTGATTTGCCAAAGTTCAGCTGATTGATTGGCAA
Source organism: Forcipomyia taiwana (assembly GCA_963930915.1). NCBI lineage: Eukaryota > Metazoa > Arthropoda > Insecta > Diptera > Ceratopogonidae > Forcipomyia > Forcipomyia taiwana. The sequence goes on along the minus strand of CAWVOI010000110.1, from coordinate 1,705,670 downwards.
AAAGTTTATTCAATTTTTTTCAAGATAAAAAAAGTCTAAATTTTAAAGCTTATTTTTAAGACTTAAGAGTCTCAAACTCGACTCCCTCGAACCCCTTATTACCTACACCCCTGTCTTGACTCAAGTGGGTCGAGCTAGACGTCTGCTAGCTCAAACAGCAGAGACACCACATTCTCCTTTGTATCTCAGATCTAATCGTCTCGTCGTGTCACCCGTGTTTAATGTTTTACATCATACTTTGCTTTCAGGGAAAGTGATTACGAGTACCTCCATCACATCAGCCACGTGTTCAAAATGTCCACCTCGAAAATCGTCATACTTTGCACACTCTTGTGCACTGCGGCACTCATAAGTCCGTCACAAGCCCGCAAAAGCTCCGGTTCGAGCTCGCGACGAGGCGGAAGCAGCGGAGTCAGCAGTGGCCGCGTCAACAAACCCCCGCAGTACGCGAACCCCAACACGGCCTCCCTGAGCTACGGCCCTGGCCAACCTGCGGCACCTAGACCTCAGCCCTCGGCTCCCAAGTACGCTGATCCCAGCATCGCCCAGCTCAGCTACGGAGGCGGTCAGCCCGTGAAGCAGGCAGCCCCCGTTGCCTCGGCCCCTGTCCAGCACGCGGCTCCAGCAGCCTCCGCTCCAGTCGCCGCTGCTCCGGCTCCAGCTCCGTCTGCTCCAGTGCTTCCTCCCGCCCTTCCTCCTGCCGCAGGAGCCGCTCCAGCCGCCAAACCCATCGGCTGGAACGTCGAGGGTCAGAACACGGCGGTCAACAAGCCCCCCGTCAACTCGCCTCCCTACCCTGTCCAGAGCCAGAACCCACCTCCCTATCCAGCCGTCCCCAATAACGGACCTCCCCCGCCCTACTCCCAGCACCCCAACCCAGGCCTAGGCTCCAACTACCACGAGGCTCCACCAGCCTACCACGCTCCCCAACCCGGATACCCTCAGCAACCTGGATACCCACAGCAGGCTCCTCCTCCAGGCTACCCCGGCGGTTATCCCAGCTCTGGAGGCTTCCCTCCACCCGGAGGCTACCCCGTAGGAGGCGGATATCCCCAACAGCCCGGCTTCCCCGCCCCTGGACAACCCCAGATCATCAATAACTACCACAGTGCTCCCGCTGGCGGCGGTGGAGGAGGTGGATCGGGTCTCCAGACCGCTCTTCTGGCCGGAATCGGGGGTCTCACGCTCTACAACACGTTCAGACCCAGTGAGACGAAGACGATCATCATCAACAACACAGCCATCGTGGTAAGAGACGAATATTTTTAATTTTTGGCGCAAAAAACAGAGAATTTTTTGGGATTTCTTGACTCTTGTAATTTTTTTTTGAGACTACGTGATTTTATAACGCGAGGAAAACCATGTTGGGAGTGTCAGCTTGTAGAGAATCTCGAAATTAGCAGGTCAGATTCAGGAGCTTCCTAAATTAACCCTGGAAAAGCTCAAAAGTTTATTGCAAATTTTCTGGAAAAAATAAAATTCCAGGAAATTTTCAATTTTCTTTCGGTTCTGTGGAGAGTTCCAACCATCCAAAAGGGCTAAAATGCTACATTGAAACAAAATTCCCTATTGATTTTTTAAATATTTTTTTCAGGTCCCCGAAAACGCCACGGTCCCTGAAGGCGCCACGGTTCTTCCTGCAAATGCGACTCTTCCCCCCGGCGTCGTTTTGGCCCCTCTCCAAGTCGCCACCGAAGGCCCCGTTCTCCTCGCCGGATACCCCAGCAGCACCGACATGACAAACGCCAGCTCAACAGAGGCCTCCAACTCGACCGAAGTTCCCGCTCTCAACGGCACGTTCATCATTACGACTCCTGTGGCGGACGGAAGCAACTTGACGTCGACGGAAGCGGCCCAGTCGGAGTCGACAGTGTTGCTAGCAGGCTACCCCAGCACAGGGATGTACCCAGAGCTTCCCAGCACGCCGGTAGCCGTTCCGGATGTCTCTGTGAGGGCTGAGGTGCCAACGACAGCCGTGCCTCTGGCCACCTATCCTCCCTCGACGCCTAGTCAGGACGTCACAACGCCCAAACCAGTGGCTCTCGCGTCCCTGGAAGGAAACACCGAAAAGCCCGTGGCCCAGAACGGAGCCTCGACCCTCGCAGTGACACTCTTGTGGGCGATATTGCCAATTATGAAGTTCGTTTTGTAGTCGTGTGAATGAAGGTGACCTACAGTTAAGTTAAAAATAAATATTAAATTTGAAAATTTGCGTTTTTCGAACCAAAATTAAAAGAATTGACCAAATTGGCTGGAAAAGGATTTCAAAAAACCAGGTACTAGCTCTTTTCACTACCTTCATGAGTTTATGTCTGGGTTCTAGAAAGCTTTCTAGACCTCCTTATTATCATTTTGATTGAAAAGCCTACCTTGAGGTCCCAAATTGTGAAGGTGAGCACTGAGCCCTCAACTACCTAGAAAGAAAATCAGCTAGCTAATTTTAGAAACCCGCAGTCAATTATTTTGCGAGTTTTGATGCTTGTTATATTCGGTCTTTTTCGCCAATATATCGTTATTTTCGGTCAAAATCAAGTATTTTGTTTCAAAATCTCAATGGAAAGGTAAAATTTCCCTGAAAAGCCAAAAGTCTTCTATCTTGACAAGCTTCAAAATGATTCACGAGGAACGATAAAGAACCTGTAGCTGTCGGCATTTCGAAGTAACGCTATTTTGGTCGAAAGAGGTAAGTAATTACCATATTTTACCCATCATATGCTAATGGCAGCGTCCAACTCAAGGCAGTGGGTCAGCAACAAAACCAGTATGAGCTCAGAAGCCATCAACATTATTATAGGCTTGGGGAGAACGATATTTCCTCCATGTCGAAGAGCGCCAAGTGCAGGAAAATCGATATACAGCTCTTGCGGAATCTCAGCCGTTGTGACACGAAACTCGAAGGTCGCTCAGTGCAACCGCAATGGTGGGCCGGTCTTGAACCCGAACGAGCTCGAGCTAATTGGGTTTTTATGTGGGTCTTTTTGTGCTTCGGAGCTCATTTGCATCGGACGCTTTGGAAATGGCGCTAAACAGTGACAGTGTGATTTCGATTTTCGCTATTCAATGTGAGAATAGGTTTTGTAACCCGATTTCGGGCATTTTTAATGAGAGAAACTCCTATAACAGCTTGAACATTTCTAAAGGGAGGCTCTTACTCCCATTTGAGCTATATTCGAGCCCTCCAAATATGTTTCTTTGAACATGGATTATTGGATACATCTTAGGTACCACCAATGAAGGGCGTATGTAAGGTAGGGAGCAGTGTAGGCCCTTCTTGGATATTTTTTAAAAATAAATTTAAGTTGAATTATCGTGAGGGGAAGGAAGGGTCTAAATTGGAGGAAGATAAGGGCTCAAAATAAGAGTTAAAAGGTCCAAAAATTGAGAAAACTTGGAATAAAAAGATTATTCTGCTGGATATTTTGTAGAAAAGATCTCAAAAACGGAGCTAATGGGTCCAAAAATATTTTACTAGTTGTTTTAAAAATCTTGGCTTTACCCACAAGAAGCATTAATATTTTTCTCCCTTATTTTAGAGGTACATAGAGCCCACAGAAGAGAGCTAGGGGATTCTCAAATCGGAATTGGTGGAAGGGGCCTGCTTTCAAAGCCTTTTAACGGCCTTATCGCGTATTATTCTTGTGTGACAATTAAATAATGTCCAGTTTCATTCATTAGAAAATTAGCAATGTTTTTTATTCCTTCTTAGAAACGATCCACACATGTTTCCTCTTTCAGGGGTTAGCTTGTACAAATACAACCCAGCCTTAATTATAACACAAAAACCAATTCAAAAAAGCTACTATTAAACCGCCAGTTTCTTGCTCAAGTAACCTTCCAAAAACCGTCCGATATCGTCCTCGTTCTTCTCCACCCAATCCAGGTTCTCCTTCACTATCCCCTGAACAAAAGCCTTCTCTGAGTCGGGGAAAACCTTCTCCCTCACCAAGTGGTCCAGCAAGTTCTCGTACTGCTCAGCCAGCTCCTTCGAAGTTATGTACTCTGAGAGCACCTTGCAAGCGTCCAAAACGGGCGTTCTTGAGCCCTTGAACGTCTCCTGGATCTCCAAGAAGCTCTTCGACAAAAACTCAATCGTACTGCGAACTCCTGCAGCTCCTCCGTTTTGGATGACGGCGAAGACGACTTCTGACTTGTCCGACTCCCGGTACCTCGAGTCTCTCAGAGTCGAATCCAGATACTGGTTTTGGAGTTGAGGTTCCTCGACACACCCGAAGGACCTGATTAAAGCGCTCCGGAAGGCCGAGTCCTTCTCATCCTGTAAAAATTCAAGAGAACTTTCAAACAGCTGCTGATCGGCCCTTCGACTCCCAGCGCAGAAAAGGGGCTGCTCGACGTCAGGGACGGGTCTCGACTGGTTTTTCAGAACGATATTTTCCACTTGGGTCCTAGCTGTTTCGGTGCAGTTCTCATTTCCGGCCAAGCAAGCCCACTTGATCGCGATGGTTCTCTTCGTCTTCTCGGGCAGGACCTCGTTACTCCCCCTGTCCTCGACCCCCAGATCCGTGAAAAGTGGCAAAACCATGTCGCGAAGGAACATTTTCAAGCTTCCATAGAGCGGCAAGTCATAAAGAAGCCGGTGGATGAAGTCAAAGTTGTTGTTAAAGGCCATCCAGGGGACGAACTCGGATTCGCTGGTGAGGAACTCGAGCACCTGGAAGCCCTTGAAGTACGACAGCAGGCCTGCTCGAGCTAGATTGAGGGAGTCGTCAACGAGCTGGGCCCGATTCAGGTGATGAATGGCTCCAAAGTTTTCCGATTTGAGGGCGACAATTAGCTTTTCCCAGAGAGCGTCCTCGTAGTTGACCCGGAAGAAGCCCATCTGCTGCACGTTCACCAGCACCCAGTCCTGGTCCGTCCAGTGGAGTCTCGTCGTTGGAGCCACGACGATCGACGGGCTGTTCCACCACGCGATGGCTCTCGTGTTCTCGAAGAGCGGGTCGGTTCCTGTGGCCAGCGTGATCGGGATAAACCAGGTCTCAGTGCTGTTCTTTGGTTTGTAGGAGAAGAGTCTCTGTGAGAGCTTGAGACGCCCCTTGTCCTCCCGCTCCACCGTCACTACGGGGTAGTGGGACTTGAGGGCCCAGGAGTCCACCACGTCCTTCATCTGAACGCTTCTTTCGATGACGTTGTCCTCCCTAGCCGCTCTCTCCAGCCCCCTGGCCAGGTCATCACTGTCAGCCACGTCGTACTGTTTGGCTTTAATGTAGTAGGTGACTCCCTTCCTGAACGTGGCCTCAGTCAGCCCGAGCTGGATCATTCTCAGGACACTTCCGGCTGCAATGAAAGGCATGAGAAAGAGACTGGTGTAAGCTCTATAGACTTTGAGGGGGAAGGAGCTAATTTTAAAGATTTTAGGAGGTAGTTTTTCAGACCCTAGAGTGTAATTTTGAGGAGTCATTTTTAGAGTTTTGGGTTTATTTTTTTTATGGCAGAGTTTTAGAGACCCTGTAGTGTAATTTTGAGACTCTGGGGCTCAAATTTAAAATTTCTAGGGAGTAATTTTTAGAAGATTAAGATTTGGGGGCGTCTTATTCTAATTTTGGGACCTTCAGAAGTGATTTTAATGGCCCTAGGGGGACATTTTTAGAAGCTGGGGCATATTTGTATGTAGTTTTAATGCTCTGGGGGTAACCTTGAGTCGTAAATTTGTTACAAAAATTAGAAATTTGTGAAAATCTCAATTCAATCGTACCCTTGCTGTAGACGACGAACCCGTTGGCAGCCGGAAGAGCGTCAGCGTTGTCGGAAAAGGTGGTCATTGGGGTCGTGTTCTCCGTGGCGTCATTCTCGAGGGCATATTGAACGGCATTGGCCACGTAGTAGTCCGAATCCCGGTACTCGGGGTAGATCTGGGCAATAAAGTGGTACTCGTAGAAATTGGCAAAACCCTCGCTGAGCCAGAGGTAGTGCCAGAAGTTGGGAGCCACCAAGTTCCCGAAGAACATGTGGGCCAGCTCATGAGCTATGATGTTCGCGATTCTTCTCTTTGCGGCATACGAGGGCTTCTGCTCGTCGTACAGCAGCAGACTCTCTCGGTACGTGACGAGGCCCCAGTTCTCCATGGCTCCTCCAGCCATACTGGGCAACGCAATGTGAGCTACTCTGGGCAGGTCGTACTTGGTGTCAAAATACTCCTGCTGGTGACGCAGGACCTTCATGCCGGTGGAGAGGGCAAACTCCCCTTCGTTGTTGAGCATCGCCTCGGGACGCCCGTAAATTCGCTGCTCGACGTCCAGGGTGGTTTCTCGCGCGATAAAGTAGTAGTCTGTGACAGCAAGGGCCACTATGTACGACTGCATCGGAGGAGTGTCCTTGAAGACCGTGGTGACGATGCCGAATTCACTGAAAAGTTAAGAGAAACTTTGTTGAAAGCTTTTTCGGGGATGAACACATTTTTGTCCAAAAATTCTTCAGTAGAAACTTAAGGGGTCTTAAGTTCCGTCTCTGGTGGTGGTATGGGAAAACTGTAGAACAATTATTTGTTAGGTTTCAGGAGATTAACAACGTAATTAATTTTTAGGTCAATCAGAGGAACCAAATTTTTCCCCCATACGAACTATGGGGGCCCCTAGCTCCGTCCCTGTTAGAGATGGGGTTGTTATGTTGTTCCATGATTTACTAGATTTTGCACTTACCACAACTTACAAAGATTTCAGCTCAATCAGATCTTATATTATAAGAAAGTTTCATTCAACGGGAAACCCACCTGGTTACGCCCCTGACGGTTTTTCAAAAACCAAAATAATTCGCCCACTTTCTGGTCTGGATCCCGTATGACATCAAACAAAAAATCTCAGGTCACTAGCTCTTTGAATTTTGGAGCATAGCGAATTGAATGGACAGACAGACGGACAAAAGTGATAAAAATGCACTAAAATTATTTACTCCTCAGTTTGCTTGATAGGAGGCATGTTTGACAGAGTCTGGAAACTCTTGTGAGCCCTCAAGGTCACTCCGAAAACCGCCCTCGTCTTGGGCTCGTCGTAGCAAGGAAAGGCGTGACGAGCATTCGTGGCTGAGAACTGCGTAGCCGCTAGCCACCTCCGATTGCCGTCCTTGTCGGCGTATGACAACCGATGAAACCCTCCCATATCAGTGCGTAGCTCTCCAACATAGTCAATCTCGAGTAAAACCACCTCATTTTTGAAAAGATGGTCCTTCACTCGGAACGTCAGAAACTCGCCCTTCTCCTGAAACTCTGGCTGCTTTCCGTCGATCCACTCCAGGACCTCTCCCCTGGCATTCCACAGTCTCGAGCTTAGGATCGTCATTTGTCTTGCCTTCAGAGTTACAAAATTGCTCGTTTCCTCAACTTGCACGTGGATTCTGATTTTTCCAGAAAACTTGAACTTGTCGGGGTTTTCGTCGGGCAGGTGGAGATTTGTGAGGATATCAAGGTCATATCGAAGGGGGAAGGTGTTGTTGGGCAGGCGATAGGTGAAATTTCCACTAGATTCGGTGACTTCGCTGTTGAAGAAGTAGACTGGAGAGGCTGAGATCAAGCCGAGGAGCAGCAGAAGAAACAGCAAAATTCCTTTCATGTTGACTTTCAACTAAAACTGAGCAGAGACATCGAGCTTAACGCTTCTTCAGATAAGAAATCAATAATTACTGATACTGATAGGTGGTTATTCAAGCTCATGATCGTAAAGATAAAAGCTGTTTTCGAAGCTTTTTATTCAATTCAGACCTTCACATGGAATTTTGACAAAGTTCAAGTTTTTTTTTTAAATTCTAGCTAGATTTCATTCAAAATATTCCAAAGATGGGCAAAAGAGCTTGGAACAGGTTAAAAGCATTCCGAATCTGAGAGACCTGGTCGATATAGGATGCAACTTGGACCAAGTAATTGATGTCCTGGATGGTTTGCAAAGCCTTAGACACTTGGGCGAGGTAATTTTGCAAGCGGATCTGGTTGATGATTTGCTCCAGTGGCAAAACAATTGTCCTGGTTGGATTGACTGGACGAACTGGCGTTACTATTTTGGTTGGGAGAACTGTGTTTGTTGGTAGCACTGTTCTAGTAGGCGAGATCGTTTGGGTTGGAATAGGGGCCGAGAGTGGGGCAACTGATTCATTCGTGGAATCGTCAGGCACAAGGAGTATGGGTGTATCTGCTTCTGCTACGGTTCCTAGGATTTTGGAAACGCCACCAGTCAAAATTTCAGCCGGAAAATTCAGTTGGGGAACAATTCCAAGCCCAGCCACATTCCCAAGTTCCGTTATCGCAGTTCCCACTGGGCTCAAAACGTCTCCAATGCCACTTCCGGTCTCCACTACCGACCCTAGCGCTCCAGAAACGTCTCCAGAGGCCACATCGCTCACGATTGTCTCAGCTCCTGCAGCAGCGCCCTCTACAACGCTGGTAACTCCGTCAGCACCGTTCTGAACCACAGAAGTCACAGAGCCAGCAACGTTATCCACGACACTGGTAGCGACACCAACGCCACTTGCGGTCTTCACTACCGACTCTGGCGCACCAGAAACGTCTCCAGAGGCCACGTCACTCACGATTGTCTCAGCTCCTGCAGCAGCGCCCTCTACAACGCTGGTAACTCCGTCAGCACCGTTCTGAACCACAGAAGTCACAGAGCCAGCAACGTTATCCACGACACTGGTAGTGACACCAACGCCACTTGCGGTCTCCACTACCGACTCTAGCGCACCAGAAACGTCTCCAGAGGCCACATCACTCACGATTGTCTCAGCTCCTGCAGCAGCGCCCTCTACAACACTGGTAACCCCGTCAGCACCGTTCTGAACCACAGAAGTCACAGAGCTAGCAACGTTATCCACGACACTGGTAGCGACACCAACGCCACTTGCGGTCTCCACTACAGACTTTAGCGCACCAGAAACGTCTCCAGAGGCCACATCACTCACGATTGTCTCAGCTCCTGCAGCAGCGCCCTCTACAACGCTGGTAACCCCGTCAGCACCGTTCTGAACCACAGAATTCACAGAGCCAGCAACGTTATCCACGACACTGGTAGCGACATCAACGCCACTTGCGGTCTCCACTACAGACTTTAGCGCACCAGAAACGTCTCCAGAGGCCACATCACTCACGATTGTCTCAGCTCCTGTAGCAGCGCCCTCTACAACGCTGGTAACCCCGTCACCACCGTTCTGAACCACAGAAGTCACAGAGCCAGCAACGCTATCCACGACACTTGTATCGACACCAGTTGCTTCTGCCACCACTCCGACTGCACCAATGACGACATCGACAGCGTCTTCTACGACCTCGGTTGCGTTGTTGGCTAGCTCACTGACCCCCGAGGTGACGACGTTTGCGAGGTCAGAGACACCGGTTTGGATCTGGTCAATGATTCCGGCCGTGACGTTAAAAACATTGACAGTCGTGTCCACGGTCTGGTCTATTATAGATACAGTAGAGTTCAGGAGGGCCGTAGCGCTCGAGGTGAGGTTTTGGACGCCTTGGATGTCGGTGCCATTGGTGACCGTCGTTCCAATTTCTTCAACCACAGGAACCACGATTTCCACGACGGTAGTAACAGTACCTCCTACAGTGTTTGTGGTGTTTGCAACAGCTCCTACAACCCCTCCCAGCACGGAGGTGGGGGCTGTGGAACCACTTTCCGTCACGTTAGAAGTCCCTGCGACACTGCTAGTCGTGTTTGTCACGACGTTAGTGGCGCTGGAAGTAAGATCTTGAACAGCAATGACCCCAGTTACCGGGTTCACCACTGGACCTGATGCGTCTGTTACAGTGCCAGTGATTGAAATTGTGTTAGTGACCGTTGTTCCTACCGTTTTGACCACTGGAGCTACTGCGTCTGTTACAGTGCCAGTAACAACTCCTAAGAGTCCACCCTGCACAGCGGGGGCTTTGGTTGTTGTGGTTGGAGCTGCGGTAGTTGGTGGGACCAGAGCCGCGTTTGCGAGCATGAGGTTATTGAGGCTTGCTAGAGGGTCTGGGGTTGTAGTTGTTATTGGGGCTTGGGTCGTTGGGGCCTTTGTTGTTGGGGCCTGGGTTGTTGGAACCTGAATAACTGGAGCCTGAGTTGTTACAGGGTTACCAAGTAGAAGATTTCCTAGATTGGCCAACATATCTGGAGCTTTTGTTGTTGTTGGGGCCTTCGTCGTTGAAGTCGTAGTTGTTGGAGCTGGAGTAGTTGTAGTCGTTGTTGTTGTTGTTGTTGTTGGAGCTGGAGTAGTTGTAGTTGTAGTTGTTGGAGCTGGAGTGGTTGTAGTTGTTGTTGGAGCTGGGGTGGTTGTAGTTGTTGTTGTTGTTGGAGCTGGGGTAGTTGTAGTTGTTGTTGTTGTTGTTGGAGCTGGAGTGGTTGTAGTTGTTGTTGTTGGAGCTGGGGTAGTTGTAGTTGTTGTTGTTGTTGGAGCTGGAGTGGTTGTAGTTGTTGTTGTTGTTGGAGCTGGGGTAGTTGTAGTTGTTGTTGTTGGAGCAGGAGTGGTTGTAGTTGTTGTAGGAGCTTTCGTCGTGGTTGGTGCAGTTGTTGTTGTAGTCGTAGTTGTAGTTGGAGCTTTAGTCGTTGTGGTTGATGATGTCTGTATCAACGCATTGTTAGCGAGCATCAGATTGTTGAGGTCAGCGAAAGGGTTCAGGGTGGTAGTAGTTGTTGGAGTCCCCAGTAACCCTCCTAAAAGGCTTCCGAGAAGTGCAGAGGCCAGGTTTCCCAGAGCCAGGAACGAGGCTAGAAAGAACTACAAGCTTCCTATTAGTGAAGTTTCAAATAACACAGATCTCAAGTGGAGCCTTACAAGATTTTTCATGACTAAACTTAATCAAGTTTATTCAGACACTAACATTTTTACCCGCTTCAATGGCCGAAAAGGTGTTTCTAAATCAAATAGTCTCCAGAGTGGTCCACATGCGTCAACGTCCAGCTCATTTGCGTCAGTTTTTTCTGTTTTCCAGCGAACGTCTCAGTTTCTGATACGCAAAACACATTTCCTGTCCTCAATGTGTTGGTTTATCTGAAAACTTGAGGCCTTGAAGTGAGGTGATACTGATTAGGTCTCGGATAATCATGATCTGTTGGAAAAGAAAAGATCTATTTCCAATGGTTTTTATCAAAATGTTGGACTCCAGAAAATGCAGTCAGGGTTATCTAACTAGCGCAAGTTACCATTAAATCCACCAGAACACCAAAACTAAAAAAATATTTAGAGGCAAATTCTGAACGTACTTGGAAGACTTTTAGACTACGCTAAGCTATGAATACCAACGAAGGATTAGAGACTACCTAAGACTTTCTTGATCCACTTTTTGGATCTACTGAAAAATTGGACCTCGTAAATGATTGACAAAACCCCCTCTTTTACCTCAAAAATAGCCATGCTGAGTCTCACAAAACTATTCCAAGATAAAAACGTTACATCCGCCTAATTTTTTTTTCCAAAAAGCTTCTTGTTATCCTCCATATGACTATCCGCGCCCTTCGAGTCAAGAAAAACATCTGCACACGCGCAAACCTAATGGCTTATGGGTCCAACTATTAACCTCTATGTGACACGACGCAAGTGGCTTTTTCTAGAAAATGCTCGGACGTCAATCGAAAACAGCCCAATGTGAGAACACTTGAGCAATCAAAGTGAGTGGGATAAAACTAAGACTTTTATCATATTTGGATCAGTCTTATTCTGGAAATCCTTTCCTAGATAGTCATGAAATTTCAAGTGAGAACTCTCGGCTCTAAGACGGAGACATTTTTATTTCTAAGTCATATTTCAGGTTATTCTTTGCCTCGCTGCAAGTGTGGCAGCGGCCCAAGCCGGTCTTCTGGGTTTAGGTGGAAATACTGGAACAACAACACTTTTAGCCCCATTGACTAATGTTGTGCAACCATTGACAACTGTTTTGGGAGGAGCTACTTCAGGAACCGACCCTGTGACTAGTGTTTTGACACCAGTGACTACTACTTTGGGAGGAGCTACTTCAGGAACCGACCCTGTGTCTACTCTTTTGGCCCCAGTGACTGCTGTTTTAGGAGGAGGAACCGACCCTGTGACTAGTGTTTTGACACCAGTGACTACTACTTTGGGAGGAGCTACTTCAGGAACCGACCCTGTGACTACTGTTTTGGCTCCAGTGACTGCTGTTTTGGGAGGAGGAACCGACCCTGTGACTAGTGTTTTGACACCAGTGACTACTGCTTTGGGAGGAGCTACTTCAGGAACCGACCCTGTGACTACTCTTTTGGCCCCCGTGACTGCTGTTTTGGGAGGAGGAACCAACCCTGTGACTAATATTTTGACACCTGTTACAACTGTTGTGGGAGGAGTAGTGAGCACTGTAGGCGACACTGTACAGACCGTTGGAGCTTCTACTAATCTTTCACCAATTACTGACCTCGGAAGCGCATTAAACAATGTAGGTACTACCATAAGCAACGTTGGGCAGACTGTGAACTCCGCGGCCTCAGGAACTGGCGCTACTTCTCAAACCGGAATCGCTCCCCCACAAAACCCCGTAGATTCTATCACTCGATCCCTCCAACTCTCCAAGTTTTATCAAATTGCTGCTATCCTCGAATATCAGAATCTTGTAAAATCCATTGTCAGCAAACTCGTTCAATTTGTTGCAGCTGCGAGGTACGTTAATTTTTTGCAAAAAATATTGCAAAAATGATTTAATAAAGAGCCGGACCTGAGGCATTGTTAGAACTCAGTACACTTGAGTTTTTTTTTGTATTCATTAATTACCCAGATGTTTTCCCCAATTTAAATTGCGTCTCAGTCTTACTTCTAAGCCTTGGCACCTTATTTTTTAACCTATATTCATATATTGTGGAGAAATAAGAGAAATACTATTTATTTGGTAAGTCCCTAAAATGTCAGAAATGTGAAAAAGACTGAAGGCTCTGAATTTTCTGATTTCCAAGTAAATGCCTGTAATAAACTGTTAACTGAAATTTTCATAAATTAAGAAACTTGTTTCAATAAAAGGTTGCTAAAAGAACCCAATTGTCGCAAGAGAAATAGACTTCAGTTTCAAGACTTAATAAAGGCCAAGGACGCTCAATTTTAGCACTGTTTAGGGAACCCATATTTATGACCTAGGAAAGGCTCTAATCCCATGAGAAACGAGATCCACTTTCTTAAATGTTTGATTGGGACTTTCTTAGAAGTCGAAAAAAAAAAATCCCCGGAGCCACAAAATACGTATTTAAGTGAAACTTAGTCGGCCTCGAACCCACGCAAAACCCAAGGCCAGAAGAAATCTGTCTCAAATCTGTCGTGACATGTCGATAATTTTTGTTTGTCGAAACTGTTTCTTCCCTGGAAAAATATTGTTTTGTCACTAGATACTTAGCAACTAAAAAGTTCCGAGAGATCATAGAAACAGAGCCTCTCTAATTTTAGTTTCAATCGACTCATCTGTAGCCCGCACAAAGCCCAAAGCGTGAGTCACCGCGGTATCAGAGGTGATCGCGGAATGTATTTATTTGTCGTCAGTCATAATTCGTCTGCTCATCCAGGTGAAACATGTGAAGTCGTCGCGTAACACACACTAAATGGATGTTTTCAATTTCGCGGCTGCAGCGAACGACAAATGCGGGAAACAATAAAATAATGGGCAAAGTTTTATTTGTTGATTCACTGATTTTGGATTAGGTATGGCAATGCTAGGTATTGTGGTTTCGCAATTTCATGAATTTGCCTGCTTGTAACGAGATTGAATGGGTAATTGATTGTGTTTGCATCTCGAGCCATCAGATAAGAAATACTTTCCTACTTTTAGTTTCGCGCTCATGACTCGTTGGGCATTTGAGTTGCTGTAATGGGAGTGTGTCTTTTTAGTCTGCTAAGCCGAATTAGAAGCCAGGTTAACCCTCTAAGAGATGAAACCGTCTGGAGACGATCGTCGTCAAAAACAGTTTTTTGACTCTTGTTTTAGTGCATTTTCCCTCGGATAGAGAAAAATGGGCTATTGCATCTGGTATGTCTGTCTGTCTGAAATTTTATAACTCAAGACCCAGAATTTGCATCCTCTAAGGTGGAAAATTAGATATCTTAGACACCCATTTCTCCTAGGGGGAGAGTGAGGGGGGTAAACCCGTTGAATGAAAGTTCCTTATACATCATCCGATTGAGCTAAATTTTGGATATGTTCTACATCGTGTAAAATATAGCAAATCATAGAATACATGTATGACCCTATCACTTAAGGGGGCCGAGTGAGGGACTCCCGAAGTTTGTATGAGGGAAAGCTCCAATTGAGCTGAAAATCAAAATAGTCCCGTAAAATTACATTATAAGAAACTTTTACTTTAAAACGCGGTCTAAAACGTAAAACATTGAATTTGGAAACTTTTGAATACAATTTTGTGACTCCCCTTGGCAGACACTTGGGTGAAATTTCAAGATCGTCCGATAGAGCTGAACCTTTGGTAACTCTTAGAGGGAATCTCTTTTCAAATTGTTCAAGAATTCAAATAAGATTCCCTCTGAATATAAACCCGGAAAAAATTGTATTGTATTTGATTTAATTTAATTTGATTTGAATTAACTAAATTTGATTTTTTCCTGTAATTTATTTTAAGGAGTAAACAATATTAAAATTAAAAAAAAATTTTTTGAAAGTTTTTTCTGAAAAAACTTTTAACTAAATTTCTTCAAAAATCTACAAAATATTTTTTTCATAAGTTTGATTATTTTCAACTCATCAACCCAAAAATAACTTTCCAGGACTAAAAATGTAGATAGTTAGAGGGTTAAGAGCTAGTAGCCCGAATTAAGTTGGTATAATTTATTCCTGTTCTACTGTCTTTCCGCATGGCGTCCTCAGATTTACGACGGCCCGTTCAAAATGAAGGTCTTTTGGGCATTTTTATAGGGGTCAACAGCCTACCTGAACATTCAAGCACTTTTCCTCGTTTGATTAAGCCTCTAGCTTCTGGCATGTTCGCGGTGACAAGAAGTGGCAATTGTCATTGCATGACGCACTCAATTAAGCTACCCCCATGTATTGACGGCCAGCCCAGCTAATGCACTTGGCTTCATGAATTTTTTATTGCTTTCAGATAGCCGCTCAGATAACACCTTATTGATTTCCCCACTAATTTATTAATTGCTTCCAAGGGACGAGCACAAGTCCTTTAGCAGACGAGCCAAAAGAAAGGAAATTACTGTTCGATTTATCCTCATAAGTACACTTCAATTAATAAATAAGCACCGCGGTCCATAATTCACGTTTTTATTCGGAATTTCATGGTCGAAGGCGGTTTTGCTGACCACAGCTGGCCAATGTGCATAGCTTCGTTGGATCACGTGACAATTGCCAGAGGTTTCAGAAAAAGTTCGTTTCCGGGAATTCATTTTTTACGACCTCAGAAGTCAAGGTTTCTTCAAAGCTGGACAGGCTTGAGTTTAAAGCGACCAGACAGTTTTTGGGGTAATTTTAGGGAGCCCAAGGTTTACTAAGTGGTCCTTCAGGATTAACATCTTCAAGTTCGAAAGGGAAATAATGATAAAAGAGACACTCCATTTAGCTGAATTAGGTGCATCCAAAGTTAATGTGGAGCCTAAAAGAGAGAGATTATCACACTCAAAGCCGAAGGAGGCGCTTCCAGAGTTATATAAGGCATTCAGAAATTTAGAATACAAACGTTTATTTTTCTTCCAAAAAACCAATGTCTTGGAAACTACCAAACCTTGTGATATTGTTAAGTGCCTTAAAATTCAGAAGGGGAGGGCTCAGCTAACCCCAGTCCTCCCTTGTTTACTCCAATATTTCCACCCCACATAACATCAGTACGTGAGCTCACATGTAATGGGGGCTTTCCGCTACAAAATCAGCCACCCACGTCCAATAAATTACTCAGAAAGGTCACCTGTACTGTGGTCATTTACTTTCATTGTGAAATTTTTACACTCAACGAGTCCTTGACTTGTACTTTGAATGAATGCTGGTGTATTTAATTTGCGCCCTTTTAGAAATGTTTGAAATTTTTCAGTGGACAATCAAGAGCCACCCCTTGTTTTGCTCTTTTAAACTTTCAAAAAGGTGAGCAACAAGTGCGTCCGAAACATGGCAACAACAGCGCCTTGGAAACTGATGTCAAGGGCGCTAACAAAGACGCCACAACAACTAATATTCCCGGCAATGGAAGAGTCCAGTGAGCTTTTCTCCAAGCCTCTCCTGAGCACCAATGGAACCGTCCCTCCTGACATCGTGGAGTATCTGTAAGTCCCCCAAATCTCCCATAAAAGCTCTCACAAAACGCTCCAATAGCCACTCTTTCGGGTACGACTGCAAGCGGATGCACAACCTCTGCGTGATGGAGACGAACGTCGTCGTCTTTGCATCGGGAAACCTCATCCACTTCTTCAACGTTGACACGCTCGAGGTGACCACGCGGAGATCCTCGCAGGGAGGAGGCATCGGGTGCATCAAGAAGAACCCCACGCACCCTCACCTGGTGGTAGCCGAGAACGGAAAGTTCCCCCCCATTTACATCTTCGAGTACCCCCTCATGGGAGTCGTAGCGAGACTTCCCCAGGGCACGACCTTCACGTACTCCTGCATCGACTTCAGCCCCGACGGCGAGCTCCTGGTGTCCCAGGGAGGCGACCCCGACTACACACTAACCGTCTGGCGCTGGAGGGAGGAGGAGGTGGTCCTCAAGGTCAAGTCCTTCCACAACGACATCCTCAACCTCATGTTCTCGCCCTCCGTCGGGGGCCAGATCACGACCTGCGGCTTTGGACACATCAAGTTCTGGAAGATGTCGCACACCTTTACGGGTCTGAAGCTGCACGGAGACGTGGGGAGGTTCGGGAAGACCGAAATCAGCGACATCACCGGCATCTTTCCCATGCCGGACGAGAGAGTGCTCTCGGGGTGCGAGTGGGGCAACATCCTGGTGTGGGAGCACGGCCTCATCACGCTCGAGGTGTGTCGCAAGGGCCGTCGTCGCTGCCATGGGGGTCCGATAACGCAGATTTTCGCTCGTGACGGGGAGATAATCACGATTGGAGTCGATGGATTCATCCGGATCTGGTTCTGGGAGACGGTGGACCTCGCAGACCCACCCGAGCACAACCGGTTCGTGGAGATCGAGCCCATCTACGAGTACCAGATCGGGGGTATGTCCTACACCAGCGAGCTCCTGTGCATGCAGCGAGTCGACCTGGAGACGCAGAAGCACTTCTTGCAGGACGGGAACGGGGGCATGTGGATGGTGGACATAAGCTCGGACAACAAAGACGCCCAGGCCCCGGTCCAGTTCTTCCAGTGTCACGCGGGTCCGATCTTCACAATCTGCGCGAGTCCCATGTCTCCTCACGTCGCGACCTTCGGACGGGACGGGAGGCTCTTCATGTACGACTACGAGCTCAAGAAGCTCGTGTTCTGCCACCAGTTCATCTCCCAGGGCGATGACATGATCTGGCTTCCTATCACGGTAGGTTTCCCCTGAACACTGGTGTCTCTCAATCAAGCATCAAAGGGGTTATTTAAGTGCAAGCTAGCTTGCACACAAAACGTGACGGTCTCCTTGATAACTTTGACCGAGACAAATGGTTATTTGAGTGTAATAATTGAAGACACCCCCTGAAATTGCCGCTGGATCGATTCTTATGAGAAAAAGGAATTTTTTCATGACCAATTTTTATCATTTTTATCAAAATATTTATGTGAAATGAAGTTGATGAGAATGTGGCACCAATCTATAAACAATTGACAATTTGAAATGAGACCCTTATAGTTATAGAAATAAAGAAATTAGAGTCCTTTAGCCAGGCCTCATGTAGAAAATTTTTGGCCTCTCTTAAATCCAGCTTAGCCTTGTTATATGAATTTCAAAGTTAATAATTCGTTTGGGAAAAATTTTAGGGATTTCAAAAAAGGTTCAAAAATTCCAAATTATTTGAAAAATGTGAAAAATTAGCCGTTGAGAAATTTTATCTTTAGAAGATGGCTTATTTCTGACCCCCTTTCTTGCAGATTGACCCCAGTGGAGTCGTCATAATCCTGGCCTTCGATGACGGCGTCATCCGGGTAGTTTGCGTGAACTTGGAACCCGATGCCGACGCCTCCGAGCCCCGAGTGAAGCTCATCCAGGTCATCAAGTCGCACTCAGAGCCCATCCGAAAGCTCTCAATTAACTCGAGAGAGACAATTCTCGTCTCTGGGGGCGACGACAACATGATTTTCGTCCACCAGATCGCGAAAGGATCCCCCTTCGTGACTCTCATTCCCATAGGTCTCGTCCTGACTCCCTCCTTCGTGACATGCCTCAACTGGAAGCCGGGAACTTTCTCCACCATCCTCGTGGGTTGCAAGGAAGGGCAAGTCATGGAAGCGGACTTGCCAGAGGAGCCAGTTACCTACACCGATATCTCGTACCGCCTGACCCACGTGAAGCCTCGAGCTCTGGTATTCGTGTCCACAAAGGGCCAGATTATTCGGGACAGGAAAATTGCCGAAGCTGAGAAGCGCAGGGCGGAGAAGATGGTGAAGAAGAGGAAGGAGCTTGAGCGGATCAGGAGGGAGAACCCGGGGGCGAATATCAACGAGGAGACGTTCTTTGAGGACTCGGAGACGGAGGAGGAGATCGAGCCCGCGTACGTCCCGAAGATCCCCAACCGGGTCCTGTGGGCTCAGTACACTCCCAGCGGCACTCTGTGGCTCTCAATGGCGGGGTTCGATGCTGGGTTCGTGTACGAGTACGGTTTCGAGGAAGGACTCATCAAGTGCACCCCTGTCTCGAACGCAGAGGACATCGAGATAGACTCCTTTCTCTACTTGTAAGACGCCTATTTGATTTATTTTGTGAGAAATAGAGCTCCCAAAAAATATTTAGTAGACAATTTTTTTTAGACAATTTTAAAGATTTTTTCTAATTTCTTATGTTAGTTTAAAAAAATTTTATCCACGCCCTTTAAACAGCCAGACTTATTTATTTTTGAGCGTGTGAAGGATTAAAATTTTCTGCAAATTTTTTAAAACACTTTTTTGGTTTTTTGCATATTTTTATTTTTAAAATTTTTCCCAAAACTTTTGACATTTTTGGGAGCTCTAATAATATGTAGAGCACCCCTTTTCCAGCAACCAGTACCTCATCTTCGGGATGGGAGACGGCTCTCTGCGCGTAAACCGAGTGAAGGAGGACTTCACTGACCTCTCGGACTTCTGGATCCTAAACATGCACGACAACCGCTACGGAAACGTCAACTGCATGTGCTTCAGCTTCGACAGCAAGTACCTCTTTACGGGTGGAGCGGACGGCAACTTTTTCTCCTACAAGTGGAACGCTGAGAAACCGGAAGTGCCAGTCCCCTACTTCATCCCCACACCGGCTCTCGAGACCGAAGCGGTGGACATTGATGACATTTGCTACCTGTCGCTGGAGGAGGAGAAGCAGAAGGCGGACCACGATCACCGGATGGAGGTGGCGTTGGCGCGAAAGAGCGAGGTCATGAAGGTGATTTCGAGGTGCAAGGAGGAGTACGAGTCACTAATCAAGAGGTATATCACTGTCTTCTGTCTGTCTGACTGTCTTAAAAATGGAGAGTTTTGGCGGGAAAAAGGGATTTTGGAAAAAAAAATTTTTCACCGAAAATTTAAATTTTGACCAAACCTCCGCTCGTTAACGAAAACTCGATTTTGGGATTTTGGCCAAAAACTTGATGTCACGAAAATGGCTCTTGAAGCCTTAAATCGGCTTAGTTTACCCTTAGAACCACATTGAGACCTTAATTAACTCTCTTTTCAGAAACAAAGCCCTTCCCGTCTCACAGCGAATCCCCTGGGAGGAGTTCGAGCTCGATTCGCGAATCACGGACATGTTCCAGAAGCGCTTCGACGACGAGATGGCCTTGGTGAAGCAGAAAATGGCTTTCGAGGTGGAGAAAGTACGGATTGCCGGCAAGAAGCTGAAGGAGTACTTTCTAGACCCCCTCGATAGCTTCCCGATTGAGGTCTTGGGCGTCAGGTGAGCTGTGACATTGATGCTTGTGAATTTCTCTAGTGGCTCTTGTTTCAGCATTGAAAAATCCGTCAAGAGCTTCAGGATTCACAAGCTGGACGAGGAGTACCACAACAGCAGGGCCGATTTGGAGGAGAGGATCAAGAAAGATGCCGAACGACGACGGTAAGAAGGCTTACGAGTTTTTTCCTCGGAGAGTTAAATTTTATAACTGAATTTTGCACGCTGCTAAGACTCATGGAGGAAGCTGATAGGTTGATCGAAGAGAGGTTGTTTGTTATAATTTTGAAAAAGAAACCAGATAATTTTTTTAGAAGAAAATTTCAGAAATCTTTTGAAAATTCCTGAATTCCTTACCATTTTAATTTTCTTAGCCTCGTGGAGATCATCGAGGAAAAGCAAGAAAAGCAGGAAGAGGAGCGTCGAGAGAAGCTGGAGTCGTTCCTGCAGGGCCTCACTGAGTCAGACGTGGACTTACGCCTTGACTCAAAGTGCCGTCGGTTGCTCAAAAAGTACAGGGCGAGGAAGGCCAAGGAAGCAACGAGGACCAAAGAGGTAAGTCCTGACACGTTTTTCCTCAGCTCACGAGTAGTTTTAAGTGGGACGAGCTGAACGCGTTGAAGCCAGACCCTGAGGAGAACCACCCAGACGATGACAGGGACCTACTTGAGGCAGAGAAAACCATCGGGGACTACAAACTGAAGACGAGCCCGGACTTTGACCCCACGGAGCTCAACAGAGACACCACGCTGAAGAAGTTCAAGGAGCTGCTGGAGGTTCGGGAGCAGGTGGGTTTTCTGCTGTCGTGATTCCTTTTCTCAGCTTGTCTTCTCCAGATCTACAACATTCGTAAGGCCTTCAACGACAAGGTCTTTGAGCTGCGGGACGAGAAGGAGGAGGTCTTCAAGTACGTCGAGCAGAAGAAGAGGCTTCTCGCGGAGATCCACAAGGAGCTCAAGGACAAGGAGCAGAAGGACCCGGGAGTGGACGTGACCTTCGACATCGACCTAGAGTACCCCGAAAAGGCCTTTCAGCTCGAGACCTACATGGGTCCGAACGTCCCTCTAGCCGAGGTCCTCCGAGCCCAGCTGCCTCCTCTCCCAGTTGACCATCTGTCGGACATTCAGCGGGAGATCTTTACGACCGAGCTCCCGGATGGTGAGGAATTCAGCACATGGGAGAAGGAGCTCATCGCCCATCGTCGTCAGAGCCAGCTGTACGAGCAGGACCGACTCATTGACCGGATCAAGCTGCGAGTGAGCGACTTTAACGAGAAGCTGGTGAGGCTGTCGGAGGAAAGACTCCAGATCGAGGTGGACGCCAAGTTCCTGGAGCAGTTCCTCATAACGCTGAACCAGGAGCTGTGGATCCTGAAGGACTTTGAGCAGCTCGAGGAAGAGCTCATAATGAAGATGGAGCAGCAGGTGTTCGAGAGGAACCGCATCCATGCCGACATGATGACCGAGAAGGCGCTGATCGAGTCCAAGAGGCTCCAGATCACGGAGTACGAGGAGCGCCAGAACGAGATCGAGGTGCAGTTCCAGCTCAAGTGCAAAGGGGATCCGTACTGGAAGTACTTCCGGAAGATCTTCTACAAGCGCTGGAAGCCCCCCAAGAACAAGAACGAGGACGAGGACCAGGAGTACAGTAAGTTGTGCTTAAACTGGTGAAATAAAAAATTTAATTGGCTTTTAAAATATTTCGATGAACATTTTTTCCCCTAAAAATCGCTTTAAAATAATTTTTATTTTTTACTTCAACTTTAAATTTCAACTTCAAAATATTTTTTACTAACAACAACATGAAAAATCTCAGATAAAAAATTAAAACCTTTAAAAAAAGAAGTAAAATAATTTTTTGTTATAGTTTTCTAAGGGTAAAAGGGTAAAGGGTTTTTAGACATTGCTTAAAATTATGTTTCAGAAAATATGTTCAGAAAGAATTAAAATTTTTATAACCATGCTCTAATTCGAGCTTAAATTCGTTTTCAGAGAGCGAGAGTGACTCAGACAACAGCGAGCTGTACCCTTCCAGCTCCGAAGAAGAGGCAGAAACTCTCCACTCCGAGAGCTCTGGGACAAGCTACAAGATGCTGAACGAGAACCGGTGCCCAGACAACTGCAACGAGGAGCTCTTCGACCTGGCCCACGAGTCCCGGCGTCGCTACCACAACCTCCAGAGTGGTATCGTGGCCGACGAAGCCAAGGTGATCCTAGCCACGGAGGCTTTTGAGGCCCTCAACGCCAAGATGGGTGACATGAAGAGAGCTCTGGATGCCACCAAGAAGGAACTCGTGGAGTTTAGACGAAACAAGCAGAAATTCCTCAACACGATCGAGACCCTCGTCGTGCTCAAAATGGACCAGCTGCAGTATTTCCGAACTGCGGATGAGATAGACAAGATTGAGGACACGCTGCTTTTCAGCAACGCAAATATTGCCAAGCTGTATACGCGAGTCGGGCAGCTGGCTCTGGAGACGCTGGAGGTTAAACGCAAGCACAGGGTCAATGTGGTCCATTTGAGCAGGATGAAGGCGGACATCAAGTTCATGGAGCAGCAAATTGTGGATCTGAAGGAGGAGATTAACTCCACGATGGTCAAGAAGTTTGGGAGGGTGGTGGATCTGGACGAGCTGGAGGAGGCCATTTTGAGGCGGTTCGTGTACGAAATGAGGACCAACAAGGAGGATGTCAAGAAGGAGTACGCCAAGAAGATATCCAAAGTCAAAGTAGGATTTTTATAGCCTTTTTTGGAAAACCAGGGGTGTATTTGAGGGGGGACTTGGGAACGCTTTGCTTCTTCAACAGTGTTTTTAGGCTCGGAAAAATTAATCTTCCTCTAAAATATGGGCAAAAAGGTTCTCAAAGAGGAGTCTTGGGGTCGGTTTGTTCCTTTAATTTTATTTTATTCAGAGTCAAAAAATATACCCCCCTCTTGGGTGACCCCCCTTTGAGGAAATTCTAGGAAAGGTCTACCAAAATCTCTCATTTGCCTTCAACCTTTCCAGAAAGCCCTGGCCGCCAAACAGGAGGAACTCGCCAAGACGATCCAGGAGGGCACCGAGAAGCTCAACATCCTCACCGTGCTGCAGGAGGAGAAGAACTACCTGACCCAGGTGCTGCTGGTGCAGCGAAAGATGGAGGACAAGGCGACCTCCAAGGTCCACCTCGATTACAAGAAGGACGTCCTGCGTCTCCGAGAGATCGCCCGTCACCAGCAGGAGCAGATCACGGCTTTCCAGAAGGACATCCGGGGCATGAGCCACAAGTGCGCACCCGCTTTCGGCTCCACGACCTCTCTCACGAACATCAAGACGCCTGATCAGCGGGTCCAGAGCCCTCCCCAGCCCTTCCGGCAGAATGTCTTCGAGGACTCGGTCTACACGAACATCATAGAGTCACGGGCCGACAGCTCCAAGTGCAGCACCCCGAACATGGAGCTGTTCCGGGAGATGTCTCGCATCGTAAAAATGTTCTTCGTCAAGAGTCTGAGGTCGCAGGCAGACTGCTCGCAGATCCAGACCATCACGTGCACGCTGGCTCGGTACCTGACGAACATAGCGACGAGCTTCACGCCCGAGACAGCGGACAAGCTGCTGCCGGAGATCATCCAGAACTTCCAGTCTTTTATCCCCGACGAGGTTCTGAGCCAGATTCCGAAGGGAGACATTGCCAAGCTCATCGAGGACGTGGTGGGCAGCTTCCGGGAGGAGTTTGATATCGAGCCGAGGGACGTGATCCAGGAGATCATTGCGGTGTCGTGCGAGGGACTCACGAAGGGCCACGAGAGGTACTTCCAGACCTTGCTGACGGAGATCGTGAAGCAGATGGTGGTGACCATGCGAGTCCACGACCTCCGGGACGAGCTGAGGCTGAAGGAGGTGGCCTTTGAGCTGAAGCAGAGAGGACTCAACTTCTGCAGTCTGCCGGTGAAGGACGTGGCCATCGAGGTTGCCAAGTACGCGGCCGAGAACTACCTGGACGACGTCGACTACGAGATGGTGCGGTTCATCGTGGACAAGATTGTGACTTTGTGTCAGCAGCAGTGAGATTTTGGTGTGGAAAATAAAGTGTTTGTGGAGATTTTTTGAGAAGTCATTTAAAAGGCCTTCTACAAATTTTTTGCTTTTTTGTCCTCTTTCCAAAATGCCATGAACGATTTTTGTCGATGCAGCCGTTGCTGAGAAAAATTGCCCCCAAGAAACTGTCCAAGTTTGCTCGAAGTTAGTTTCAGAACAGCCATTTGTGGACCAACTTCAACCGGTCTAAAAGCAGATTTTTAGTCTGGGGGCTCCTACAGTTCATTTAGAACCTCAGGAAGCCTCAGGACCTAAAAATCTTGAGCCCAGTTCAGTTTTTAAAAAAATACTCCTAAGCATTTCGAAGAGTTTTAATGAGAGTCCCACTCAAATATTCATCAAGTTAATTTATTTGATCTTCAAAGATATTTTTAGACAAAAAATTTCCCGATTCGCGTCTAAGTGTTCATGTAAACCGCAATCTTGTCCGGCTGCGACAGCTTCGGAGCGCAAGCCTGTCTTACCGCTATCTCCCAAGTGTCCAAAATGTGAGACAGCGAGTGCTGCTTCGGGAGCTTCTCCATGCGAGCAACGAGCGCCACCTTGACGGTCGAGAGGAAGTCCGTGGTTCCGTACTCTTGCTCCAGAATCACGCACTCTGGCAGCGACTCTGGGTAGTCCTCGGGGATTGTGACGTGAATGGGAGGAACGCAGGGAAGATACTTGTCGTCCAGCCAGCAGATCAGCTTGATCGTCTTGCTTCCGATTTGCCCTGCTGGGTCCAGGGTGACCTTGAATTTGGGGTCCAGACGGGCAATTTCACCTGGAAATAAAATAAAAGTTTAATAGGGTCTCGTAATGGAGCTAGTATAGAAGGTCTGTTGTCTATTTTAACCTTCAACTGAGAAATTTGAGTCCAATATTCTAAGGCTAAAACACCGGAAAAGACAATCAAAGGTTTAACAGGGGCAGACTCACCTTGAAGAACGTGAGAAATGTCGGGTCCCGATGAGGTCTCCTTTGGGGGACTCCTGGGTCGACGGATGGGTGGTGGCAGGTTGCGAATGTCCGGCCCGAACAGCGACTCCACGCACGGCCTGAAAGTCCTCTGCAGCGTGTGGTTGAACAGCGGGCTCTGGAGGTTTCCACTGATAGCCTCCAGGAGCGGGTTATTGGCCGTGTGCTCCTTCACAGTGCCCAGCTGGTTCTCCAGCGCGGCCTCGCACTTCAGCAGGGTCTCCAGCGGGATCCTGCTCTGCGGGTTGGACAGAATCTCCAAGAGCTTCTTAAGCTTCAGAAGTCGATCTCCGTCGCCGTCTCCCATCCTAGCGATCATCTTCTTCAGGGGCTCGATGTATTTCGTGAGCTGGCGGTACTTTTCGCGGTAAATTTGCTCGTCGTGGTTGTTTAGGGGACTGGGAGCCGCCTCGTTGGACCGGATCGGCTGTCCGGGGGTGTTGAGGGAGGCGTTCGGGGACGGAGCCATCATGCCCATCTGGCCTCTCAACATCGAGCCAGGGCCCATCTGGGGACTCGGGGATGGAACCAGGGCCGGGGACGGGATCATGTGCTGTGTCATGCCCTGCATCGGGGACGGAACTGCTTGCATTCGAGGCATCTGGGGCTGCATCCCCTGCGGCTGCATCTGGCCCTGGATGGGGTTCTGCATCTGCATTTGCATCGGGTTTATCGGCTGGCCTCCCATCGGACCCTGGGGGTTCATCATCTGACCCATCGGACCTGCAAAAAAAGAACATGATTAAAACTTCGTCCTGTAAATGCATTTTCAGGTCAGCTTGGTTGTGAAGTAAACTAAAATTTTCCCCTCATAAAAACTTCTGGGGCTCCTAGCCTCATCTCTATAAGAGATAAGGATCACATGTGGTTCCATGATTCCAAAATTAACTCAATCAGATGAAGGATGTAGACGTTCCATAAAACTGAAAAACCCCCTTGATATCTTCCTGGTTGTTTTTTGTAAAATGAAAGCCATTTTTTCAGTTTTGGAGCCTTTGTGACTCGAACAGACAGACAGACAAATCGGACACATAAGTGCACTTTTTCCAAATAGTGAAAATGAACTAAAAATCAATGAGATTCGGCCAAAAAAGAGTCTTACCTTGCTGCCTCATTCCCGGAGCCCCCATCTGTCCAGAGCCCATCTGACCAGGCATCATCTGCCCCTGCATGCCCTGCTGCGGTACCATTCCTTGCTGCGGGCCCATTCCCTGCCCTCCCATGCCACCCATCCCCTGCTGAGCCCCCATATTCCCCATTCCTCCGCCTCCCGGGGTCATGCTCATCATGCCCCCACTCATCTGGGTCATCATCTGCTGCGGCATCATTTGGGGGCGCTGAGGACCCATGTTGGAGTGCATCCCACCCATGGGCTGCATCGGTCGCTGCTGCGTCAGGGTCTGGAGGAGATTCGTGGGTTGCATCGGGCCCGGACTCTGGCCCTGCATGGGCTGCATCGGCATCCGACTGCCCTGGGTCGCGAGGTTCTGGAGGGCGTTGATGGGGTCCGGCATCATGTTCCCCTGCGGTTGCTGCTGCTGCTGCTGTGGCACTTGCGACTGCTGTTGCTGCATTTGCTGATTGTTGACTGCCTGATTGGGGTCTTGCTGTGCGTTCGGGGGGTTTTTCGTTCTATCTGGAAGCGATAAGGATTGTCAGATAGCGCACTACATGACCCACTTAATTGCCTTACTCATTTCTCTCACATGCAGAATCAACCGGGCCACATAGCCGAGATACTCGTCTTTGGATTTCGATTTCTGGAACACATGGTTTTCCATCTCCTGCGAGTTCTTGGCCGAAGTCACTCCTGACTGCAGAATCGCTTCGTTGCTGCAATGAAATGTGTTATTTTCGACACGAACGATGGAGGGAAGAAGAAGTACATTTTGTTCACGACTGATTGGCGAAAACTAGGCGTTCGCCATGAATCGTCGGGAAAGTTTTGGTTTCCTCGGTGCTCCTCAGCCATTTTCGCGGGTTTTTTGCTTTGACTCGGTACTTTTAATATTCAACTAAACTTTGAAGTTAGTTTTGGAGCCGACAAGTTTCTTATATGCACTAAAATAGCCCGAAATATTGGAAGCTTTCGAATACAAGCCCTCAATTTAAACAACAACAAACGTTCTGAAACGATTCTGAGACTTTCTAGCTGGGAAAATTTAAATTTCTTAAAGGGCCGTTAAAAGTGCGCAAAATATTAAACGTGACTGGAAGAACCACAAAGTTAGCGAACTCTTAAATTTTTGGGCTTGTAATTTTTAGCAAAAATTTGCCGAATTTGGAAAATATTTTTGACCCTAAAAATTACTAAATTTTCTTTTCAGATTCTTTAGCTCTCTTAAGGGGAAATTTTATTTGTTTATGACGGATGAAAAAAATTGAAAACTGAAATTTAGAACGATTTTTTGAAACCTTAAAAACTTGAAAATTATCGAGAAAAAAATCAAAATAAAAATAGCTAATTCTTTTAATAACTGGAAAACGGTCCAAAAACACGAAACATGTGTTGATTCACAATTTCACGGACGAAGGATGGAGTAAAACAAAATAGTAAATAGCTCCACAATCAAACACCTGTACGACCTATCGTAAACCGCTTCAGACGAAAGCTCCTGAATTTTTAATTTCCTATAGAATTGGAGCAAGGTATAAATACGGGGCTCCCATCAAGTTGCACTCAGTTGAGCTTAGAAAGTGAAACGGAAAGTTGAGAAAATGCGGTCAGCAGTGCTCGCGGTTTTGATTTTACTTGGAGGAAATCTAGTGGAAGGCGCCGACGAGTTCCCTTCGCTGATTTCAGCAAACGCTTCTCTGGGTACTTTCAAGGCTCAAACCTGCTCTCACTGATTCAAGACCTGGTTTTCAGCAATCGTCCTGGATCGCGAGTACCTCGGAAATCAATACGACTCGGTGCTGGAGGAAATAAAGGTCATCATGGAGAGAACCATCCGGGAGGACCTCAAGAACGGAGGAATTGTGGTGACCTACTACTCGTGGACAAAAATCAACTACAAGAAGGACTTTACGGCAGTTTTCACCATAACGGGCTGCAGCGAGACGTGGGACATTTTCAGTGAGGCGAAGGCCGAGAACCTCATCATGCTGGCCATTACGGAGCCCCATTGCCCGCGACTGCCTCCGAGGGAAGCCATCATGGTGAGATGCTGCTTTAGCTGACACGTTGCTTCAAGTTGGGTTTTCGTTAGATCCCCGTCGTCACGCCTGGAGAGGAGCTGCCTCAGGTCATCCTGGACACAAAGTCCGCCAACGCCATCAGGTGGAAGTCCGCCGTTGTCCTCCACGACGAGACTTTTGGTACGTTACATAATCGCCATCTTCTTGTAGTGAATGATTATTTTTGTCCGTCTGTCTGTTCGTCCACCTGAGCTCCATAGCTCTGAAACGGTAAGATTTTTAAGACCTGCAGTTTATGTATATGTTGTCAAAGATGTTCTGGAAGGTGTAAAAAAACTTTGGATTTCCCGAAAAATCACCAGGGACGTAATCAAGGGGGTTTTCCCGTTATATGAAAGTTCATCAGATCAAGCTGAAGTTTTAGTATATTTTAGTTCGTAAAAAATCTAGCATGAAAGTGACCCCTATCACATTCAGGGACGAAGCAAGGAGCCCCTAAAGTTGACCCTGTTTAACCTCTTTGATTTCAAGGACGCGACATGATCAGCAAGGTGTTCACGAGCCTCGTGCAGGAGTCTCCCGACGGATACATCCAGCCGTCAGCAATCAGCATGTTCAAGCTGAGCGCCAAGCAGCACGACTGGGACCGCAGGAAGGACTTCCGCAAGACCCTAAGAAGCATCCCGACGTCTTTCGTGGGCTCAAACTTCTTAGCTGTCGTCACCACTGAGACAATGAAGTCCCTCATGGAGATCTCGATGGAAGTGGGACTCGTGAACCCCTTCACACAGTGGCTCTACGTTGTCTCGGACACCAAGAGCGGGAACGATATTGACAGCGTGAACGGGCTCATAAACGAAGGAAGCAACATTGCCTTCGCCTACAACACGACCCAGTCGAGCTCCGAGTGTGTGGTGAGCTTCAAAAGGGCAGTCTATTTTCCCAGAAAAGGAGTCATTTGATCTATTTTTAGTACGGAATCAAGTGCCACTGCAATGAACTATTGCGTGCTCTGATTTTGGGCCTTACGAAAATGATTAGGAACGAGAAGACGATTTACAACCAAATTTCGGACGAGGAGTGGGAGGTCATTAGGCCGACGAAAGCCGAGAGGCGCGACGAAATGCTGGAGACTATGCAAGCTCACCTCCGGGAGACCTCAAAGTGCGACAACTGTACGTCCTGGAAAATGGAAAGTGGCAATATCTGGGGCCACGTTTACTCAAAGGGGATCGGTAAGGACAGAGCCAACCCATCAAAACCCTTCCCCATAAACCTTAAGAATTCAACCCAAATTTTTGCTTGAAGGGAATCTTGGAGTAAAGACTTTGAAAACTTCTTTGGGAAAGTTTTGAAACTGACATTCTGAGTCAAGTCTAGTTACAAACATTTCTAAGAGGTTCATTTAAATTTTTGATAAAAATTGTATTTTAAAAATTTGGAAAAACCCCTATCTATTCTTGGGACAGAGCTAGGGGCCCCCAAATTTCGTATGAGGGGAAAATTTTAGTTATACTTTGATTAACCTGAAATTTTAGATGGTAAAAAATCAAGAACGCAATAATCTTACAACAAGCCTTGCTGGCCTGAGAACCTGGAGCTGGAGACCCAATAAATTTCTACTGAAACGAATTTTTGACAAAATATTTTTATTTCGATCCAACATTTGCAACGAAGCCAAATTGTCCTAATTTTTCCCCGACTAAGGTTTTAATATATTTTTATTTCTGTTTCCAGGAGACTTGGAAGAAAGAAGAGAGACAAAAACCGTCTCGAAACTGTCCCTCGTCGGATACTGGAGCCCCGTGAGAGGCGTCAATCTGCGAGACGTCATTTTCCCCCACGTGTCCCAGGGCTTTCGCGGTAGGCACTTTGACATCTTGACCTACCACGTAAGACTCCACAACCGCCCTTTTCACCAGTTGCTCAAAGATTTGGTCATTCCAGAACCCTCCATGGCAGATCATTGCCTACAACGAGACTGGCCACGCTTCCGTGAACGAGTCCAAGGGAGTGGTCCTCGACATCCTCAAGTCCATCTCCGTTAGGCTCAACTTCACCTACACCCTCCACATCTCCAACAACGCAGTTTCTCCTCCCTCAACCAACACCTCGGGTCTCGATGACGCCCACAACACCACTGTATGGCTTTTCTACATCTTCCTGGGTCCTCAAAAGTGTATTTTTAGGCCTTTGACGTCCACATGCTAACCTCCAGCATTCCGTCAGACATCTTCATGATGCTGCAGGAGGACAGAATTATCCTGGCAGCCGTTGCTGCCACCGTGAACGAGAGATACCGCAGATACATCAACTTTACACTGCCCATTCAGCCCATGAGCTACAGTTTTCTGGTGACGAGACCCAAGGAGCTGACGAGAGTCTTTCTGTTCCTGTCTCCTTTCACGGGAGAGGTAACTTTGAGAGTCTTGAGAGGAAAAATCTTAAAAGCCCTTGTCATTTCCAGGTCTGGGCCTGCCTTTTTGTCTCGATGCTATTCGTGGCCCCGATGCTCTACGGAATCAACCGCCTGAGTCCCTTCTACGAGCACCACAAGAAGGTCGTTCAGGGAGGACTCAGCAAGGTCCACAACTGCTTCTGGTACGTCTACGGGGCCTTACTTCAGGTGAGTCATTTTTCCCCTCAGTAAAAGTTTTGAAGCTTCGATTCCAGCAAGGAGGGCTCTATCTACCCGAGGCTGACAGTGGCAGAATCGTCGTGGGCACCTGGTGGCTCGTGGTCATCGTGATTGCTACCACATATTGCGGAAATCTCGTGGCTTTCCTCACGTTTCCTAACATTGAAATCCCGATTACGACCGTCTCGCAGCTCGTCAACTCGCGACTCACCTGGGGAATGCATTCTGGCACCTTGGAGTTCCTCAAGGTAAATTTTTGCATTACTCTTTTGACTTCTAGTTACGTCTATGATACCAAAACGTTAAAAAGGCTCCATTAAGGGATTATTAATTTAATAAAATATCCCATAAAAATTTAAATTTAATTAAAATTAAACCAAATTTATTTAAGTATGAGGCTTTACCCTCATCAATCTTAGGTAAAATGATTTATGAAAAATTTAATAAAATTCTTAATAATGAAATCAGGCTCCACCATGGCCGTGGGTAATTTAATATAATTGTTGGGGATTCGATCAGCCATTTTTAACGAGGCTTTTCTTTCTAAATAATTCCAGGACACTGTCGAGCCAAAGTACCGGAAGCTCTACGACAACGCCGAGTTTTACTCCGAGGTTCCAATCGAGAGGATCAGAGAGGGCTCCCACGTCCACATCGACTGGAAGAACAACCTGCAGTACATCATGAAGAAGGACTACCTCCTAACGGACAGATGCGACTTTGTCCTGATTGCGGAGGAGTTCCTGGAGGAGCAGATTGCCCTCGTGATGCCCAAGAACAGCCCCTACCTGATGCTCATCGACAAGGAGATCAAGATCCTGCACCAGATGGGCTTCATTCACCTCTGGCTGAAGGAGTATCTCCCGAAGAAGGACCGGTGCTACATGAAGCAGGAGTCGGGGGAGGCCGAGAACCACACCGTCAACCTCACAGACATGCAGGGATGCTTCATAGTCCTCATTTTTGGCATCCTCTTCGGGATTCTGCTCATCTCCATGGAGTTCTGCTGGTTCTACCGCAAGAAATACATGAAACGTGACGTCATGAAGCCCTTTGTTCACTAAAATGTACCCCAGAATTTGCAAAATAAAGTTTATTGTAGAAATTCAGACTTCATCGAGCCGCATTGGCAACGAAAAAGCACACAAACACGGTCCCGAAGCTGTCCAGGACGTTCCTGGGGATGTCGTAGTTCGTCGTGATTCGCTCGAAGCAGACGAGGTGGCCCAGAGTCGTGATGCAGAGGCCGCTGATCCATCCGTTGGCGTGCCAGAGCACCAGGGAGACGATGCAGAGGAGAACGCAGAAGACGTCGTTGATTCGGGGCTTTTGGAGTATCAAAACGATCACAGAGGAGAGGCCGAGCAGTCCGAGCCAGAGCTTGTTGTCAGTCTGGAGCTGTTGCGAGACAGTCAAAGGCAACGCAAGGGTCGCACTAAGCTCCTGCAGGCGGCTGTGGAGTGATATCAGGAGCTTGGTGCATTGTGGGTGTCCGAATCTGATCAATCCGGTCACCGAGAGAGTCAGTACGAGGACAAAGTAGCAGAGGATGTAGACGTTGGCTGTGTTGAGTTTGATAGACACTACCGAGATGATGGAGAGGAGCAGATGAAGAAGCACTACGAGTGCTTCATTCATGTTTCATCTCTTTGGGTTTACTGCAGAGGCGTTACTAGGTCGGGGCATGAAGGGCTGGCGAGAGGGAGGGGGGGGGGGGGGTTTATCAAATATTAGAGCTATGAAAAATTTTTTAAATATTTTAAAAAAATTTTGGATAAGATTTTCATGTTCAAAAGTGACTTTTAAAATATACCAATATTTAAGAACCTATTCGAGTAGTTAAAACTTTTGCATAGAAATTTCAGTGAATTTAAAAAAATCACACTAGATTTTTTACAGGATCAAAGTACTAAAAATTTAATTGTTATTCCCTAAATAAAACCTTAAGTTGAATCTTTTATTTCAAGCCCAGATAATTCATAAAGGCCTAATTTTTTCTGAAAATAGTAAAATCTGTAGCTTAAAATTAAATTGTGAAAAATTCCTTAAAACAAGTTATAGGTAAAAATAGGTTTAAACGGGACAAAATTTGATTAATTGTGAAATAATTTTTTTCGCAATTTTTGGAAACCCTATTGAGGAAAGTGGCATGGGTTATACAAGCTTGAGTAAGCAAAATAAACGAATACAACAACTTGGTTACGCCCCTGATTTACGATTCGATTCAAGTGTCAAAGTCAGCTGTTCGGAGCCCATTCATACAACTTGTTTGTGCGGCAACGGCATATGTTTCCTGATAAATAACCCGAAATCGCAACACAGTTTGGAACTTTTGCGTGTTTCACCCGCTCGTTTGTCGCCTCACGAAGATCAAAGGTCAGCTGGAGCCGCGAATCAGACAGCGTTGTCTATGGAGTAGCCCAACAGCAGCACACACGCAAAGCTGAGCCTATTTTTACAATTTTGTATTTATTATCGCTAGAAATCACTCAAAAATACCTTACATAATTTTTTGTGCGCTTCTTTCGCATGTGTGAATGAGCAACAACACAAAACATAAAACGCACAACGACGATCATGGCGATTCTCGAGGTGAGTCAGTTTCATTGTTTATTTTTGGTTTTTTCTCGCAAACTCAGACGACATCTCCGCACTGCGAGAATGTCTTTCATCGCTAGCAGATCCTTTTGGTTCATTTTCTCCCCCTTCCAGGGCATTTTTGCTGGCGTGGTTGACAGCATTAAGGGTATGAGAGTGATATTTTACTTTGACTGGAAGGAGAAGCCCGTGCAGGTTGCAGACAACAAAGAGGAACCGTCAGTGATAGAGGGGCTCGAGAACGTGAGGAATCAGTCGCGGAGAAAGCCTCCACCGAAGGAACCAGAGTAAGATGACTTTTTGAACAAAGAGTTGAGGGACAAAGACTTGCAACTTTTAGACACATTTTTGGTTTGAATTTTTTTAAAATTTTCTCGTGTTTATTTTGGATTATTTTTAGTGGCCAAAACGTGGTTAAAAAGGTGTTCCAGTGCTGCGCCCTCAACGGAGGAATCTTCTTCCTGTCCATCGCCTTCTTCGACGGCATCCTGCTACCGACCCTCAAGTCCACATGGGCCCGTATGTACAGCAATCCCGAAGCCAGCGCCCAGGTCTGGCGGTACATCAACCCAACGCTTATTGGCATTTTCAGCCTGCTCTGGATCATGCCGCTCTTTCTACTCAGTCGCATCGTCAATGCTCTCTGGTTTGCCGTGAGTCCCCTTGATGTCCCTTGAGACGCTTTTCCGATGTAATTCGGGTTTGGTTTTTTAGGACATAGCAGACTCTGCTTTCAAAATACGTAAGGGAAGGCCTCAGATGATGAATGGGATCAGCAAAGTCGTGGCCGACGTGCTAGTGAGTCTCGTGGTGCAGGCCCTGTTCATAGCTCAAGTGAGTAGCTGGGAAGTGTCTGGGCTCCGTCTCCCCTGAGAGGTCCAATCTTAAAGTTAAAGAACTTTTTAGAAAGGTCTGGAAATATCGTTTCTCAAAATGCTTCCGGAAGGAGGAGGCTTAAAATTTTATTTTGAAAACTGGAAGCAATTTTGAAAAGTAATCAAGCTTTCAATTTTCAAAATCGAAATTCAAAATAGGAAGGGAAATGGAAATGCCTTCAGAACTAAGAGACACACTTTTCAGAGCTGGATAGTGACCTTCATCCCGGTGAACTACGTCGGGAAGGTTCTCAGCGTGGTCCACATGTGCTTGCTATACGCGCTCTACTCGTTCGAGTACAAGTGGTTCAACATGGGCTGGGAGCTCCACAAGAGACTCACCTACATCGAGTACAACTGGCCTTACTTTCTGGGCTTCGGACTCCCCCTCGCGCTGCTGACCGAGCTCCCGAATTCCTTCATCCTGAGCGGGTGCGTTTTCTCGACCCTGTTTCCCCTCTTTATTCTGAGTGGAAACGAGGCAGTTCCCAGATTGCACAGTTGGTAAGCTCGCTTCTCTGGTATCCCCAAGCCTGTTTTAAAACGACTATTTTCAGTGATATTCCCCTGAAAATTTTTCACCCCGTAATTTTTATATCGAATGCGATCTTCAACAAGTCGATCGCCACGCCATACCGAGCGCCACCACAGCAACAGCAACAATCTTTCACGCCTCAATCAACCCCCAGCTCAACTCCGAAGGGAACTCCGGTGCCCTCTGGAATGCGTTCGTCGTCCTCGTCGTCATCGCAGCAGCAGCAACAGCAGCGTCTTCATCAGCACCGGTCCAAACGGAGCCCGATGTAGACGAGACTCTGTTGAGAGAACCCAAGTTTTAAGTCAAAACCATGAAATTAAGAGACTAAAGTGAACATGTGTTAGCTTAATTTATACATTAATGAAGAGGGAAACCATCAATAAAATTATGGACTGATATCATTTTGGAAGTTTTGTCTTCTTAGGAATTCTGCCCTGATTTAAAGGTTTATAGCTTTTCTCATCTTAAGCAAATTTTAATTAAGGGGCAATTTTTCGCTTGACCTTAAAAACTTTCTTTTTCGAGTCCAAGGATTGCTCTCTTCTCGTTTTACAAATCCACTTAAAAAGTTTATTGATTTGAAAAGTTTCAAAATCGGTATTTTGAAGATTTCAGAGTTTTTAAAACTGAATTTTAAATAGACTCATTAAATTTAAACGAGACATAGACAGAGATCTTAATTAAGGCATGGAAACCGTTTTTTCCCAAAAGTTTTCAGGTTGTATAAAAATCTAAGTGGATGTGCTTTACTGCCTAATATAATTTTCCGTAGTTATGATGTCACAGAGCATGTTTTTCCTCAATGACCCCAAAATTTTATAAAACGCACTCTTATTCAGATGTTGTATTTTATAAAGCTCCAACAGTCCGAGCCTAACAAAATTTCCCGCGCCAACATATACGTTTTTGATAAGGCACACACAATGTACTTTCTACGTACTGGCATGCAGCTGAGTTTTCTTTTTAAACGCGGAAGAGACGTTGCTTCATTCTAAACCTCGACTCAGATCCAAGCACTTGAATTTGCAATAGTTGCCTAAAAAGAAAATACTCAGTGAAAAAATTAAAATGGACCTCCCAGAGACATCTTTCAAAATCAACGTCAAGCCTAACTCTGGCCTTGGGAAGCTCCAAAAGGCATGGAAGTACATCAAGCAGCTCTTCAGTTGCAGCACCAGGATCAGATTCTCAGTGGACTGCGTTTTTGGACCCTGCCAGGAAGAACGGACCTCAGCTAGAAAGAACTTGCGAAGACGAAAGTCGGTGTAAAAAGAAGCCGTGTATTCTTCCAGCAGCCATTTAAATAAAATATTAAATCTTTAAGCTAAAATTGCATAGTTTTTCTGGAAAGGAATGAAACAGGCTCTTCATTGTCGCCCACAATATTCACATGGTATTTTATTTTATAATTTCATTTATTACAAAACGATCATCATCATCTTTTATATCATACTTTTACTGCTTGATTTTCATCGGATGGAGGATTCAAATGTGCCATGATTATAGTAAATTGGTTTTCTAGCTAAGATCTGATGACAACGAGTTAAACCTATTGGCAACTTCGACGGGAGCATTGCCTTGTGACTGCTTCACAGGACGAGCACCGTGCTTGATTTCCTCAAACGAGGCACCTTTCTTTGATCCTCCCACGGCGGGCTTGTCTGCCGAACCCAATGATGGAAAGTAACTCTCATTCGATAAGTCTGGAGC
The DNA here is from genome assembly GCA_963930915.1 of Forcipomyia taiwana. Taxonomy (NCBI): domain Eukaryota; kingdom Metazoa; phylum Arthropoda; class Insecta; order Diptera; family Ceratopogonidae; genus Forcipomyia; species Forcipomyia taiwana. Next base: position 1,669,207 of record CAWVOI010000110.1, on the reverse strand, counting down.
GATTCCTTTGCGTAAGCGAGCGGCATTCTGAAACATAGAAAAACTCTGGTTGAGCCTTATAAAGTTTTGGAAGATTTTTTTTTCATCACAAGATCTGGAATCTCTTTTCAACTTTGACTTAAACTCTCAAAGGTTACAGAACCCTTGGAAAGAGCTAAGGGATAACTTTTATCAACTTAGGAGACACCGTGACAGAAAGACGCGGTGGACGAACCCTCACAATCTGGGGTCAAAATTTTTTGCGGGTACTTGAATGTAATTTTAAGAGTAATGAGAAATTCGTTTAAAATTTTTTTCATGGGATTTTTTGGAATTTTATTAGTAAATAATAGAAGAAACGACCTTGATTTAAAAAATTTCCCATCTTCGTCAAATAATGTCAAGTTCAAATCGAGCAAAAAAGTAGCTCACGATTTATGCAAATCTCTCTTACCCTGACTGTGGGACTGATGTAGACCTGAGGCTCATTGGAAGCAGCTGCTACGTTCCCCACTGCCGGATTCACGGCTGGGCCGCCGCCCTTTTTCCACGGATCCCCCGAGACCCCCGAGTTCACCTCGCCCTCCACAGGCTCTCCGTCGGCCCCATCGTAGTTTTCATCATCCTCCTCTGTTGCCAGAATCTTAATTTTCAGACCCGAAAGATCTGGCCCTGTGTACTCCTTTATCTCCTTCCACTCATCCTCCTCCTGCTGCTTCTCGACCGTTCCTCCCTCATTCTGAGCCGCAGGACGCTCCTTCTTTTTCGCAGCTCCACTTTCAGCCTTGCTTTCAGCGTTCGTGGCTGGTTCAGGTTTTTTTAACTCATCCGATGTGAACTTCTTCTTGCCTCGTTTCTTATCCTTTTTCGCAAAAAAATCATCCAAATCAGCCATCGTGAACTCGGCGTGCCGGTGCAGCTAATGCTTACAACAAAGGACGAGAAAACACTGAAATTCGACTCAAAAACCCTGATTTCGGGATTTCGTGGAATCGTGTGGCGATGAAAGAAGCGTTTTTTCCAACCGTCGTGAACCGGACAAAAGTGCCACTTCTGAAGCGGGACCCGTAGATGTAAACAAAGCGGTGGCGCCGAATTAATTCTTTTGTTGCGAAATTAAAGCAGTCCCACAGTTTTCGAGTTACTTCAATGAAATTGGAGGTCTGACAATGACCACAATCCGACAACTGGAAATAAGAGGCATCCGGAGCTTCGGTTGCAGTGAGAACGAGGAGCAACACATCACGTTTCGTTCGCCATTGACGATCATTGTTGGTAAGAGAGTTTGGTCGCAAACATTCAGTTGGTATTATTCAGTTGTATTGAAGCATGCTTTGCTTCTGACTTTTCATTTCTAACAGTTTGAGCTCATTTTCAGAATTTCTTAAGTCAGAATATGAAAAGCCTCGTTTCAATATTTACCCTGTAACTTAAGACCACCTCGAACGTCTACGATTCAAAAAATAATATGTGTCTTGAATTTTCCAGGTGAAAATGGATGCGGAAAGACAACGATCATTGAATGTCTGAAATACGCCATAACAGGTAAAGTTCAGAGACTCTTAAGGACTCTCTAAATATAGTAGGGTGCAGACAATGTACGTACCGGTACATTTAAATCCAATCGGTATTCAATTTTTATACAAAAATTAGCTAGTCAATCATTCATTGGAAAATTCTCATTTGTTGATTTAGGTTTTTATTTGTTATGTATTTTTCAAAACTAGCGTTTTTTGAAACTAAATAGATTTGCATTTATGTTAGGAACAAAAAAATATTAGGTCAAAATCAGAGATTAATAATTCGAAATCAAAAATGGCAATTTTAAGGCAAAAGGGTTAAACTGCGGTACGGTCTGCACCCAAGAATAAATTTCTCTTCAAGCTGTCGTTTTTCAAAAAATTTGGAAAACCTTAATTGAAAATGAATTTTTGAAAATATTTCAGGAGAATACCCTCCCAACACCGGCACTGGCTCCCAATTCCTGCAGGACTTCAAAATAGCCGGTTCCGACTGCGTGAACGGCCAGGTGAAGCTGCAGGTAGAAGACTCAAAGGGAAACCGCACGACCATCGTCCGGTCGCTTAAAAAAGAGAAAAAGCGCGACACGGAAAAGTTCAGCACCGCCGACACGACCATCTCGTACCTCAAGAAGGGAGACTCCCAGGCAGTTCACAGGAACAGCCGTGGAGGAGACGCCAACACTGAGATGTGCGATGCGATGGGAGTCTCAAAGGCCATCCTTAACTCGGTGATCTTCTGCCATCAGGAGGAGTCGTGTTGGCCCTTCTCGACCGCCAAGGAGCTGAAGGTGAAGTTTGACGCCATCTTCGGAACCACGGAGTACATCAAGGTGGTGGAGAAGCTCGTGAAGGAGCGCAAGGAGCGGCAGGTGGAGCTGAAAATCCTGGTGGAGAAGGAGAAGTCTGCTCTGGCTCTGAAGGACGAGGTCCAGCTCAAGAAAGATCGACAGGCTTCGTACGAGTTGAACTTCTCCAAGCTAAAGGAGGAGTCGGAGAGGCTGGGGGAGAAGATCAAGCCCATGCAGGAGCGGATCGAGAGGATCGCCGAAACCGAGATGAAGTTCAGTCAGCTGTACAAGAAGAAGGTGGAGACGGAGACGGCGTTGAAGCACCTCGAGGACCGCCAGCAGACGAGTCGGGGTAAGATTAGGACGCTGTTCCAGGGCGACAGACTCGAGCTGGAGCGCGCCATTCGCGACTTTGAGAACCGCCAGGAGCAGGCCCACGAGGCCCGAATCAGCGCCGAGAGGGAGCTGCAGTCGCTCGTGTCCCAGAAAGCCTCCCTTGAGGACCGCATCAAGCATATCGAGCTGCAGTCCGAGAAGGTCAAAAACGAGATCGAGCAAGAGCAGGAGACGTGTGCTAATCGGGCGCAGCTGGCAAAGGACCTCGGGGCCGTCCTGGGAGCCGTCATGGACAGCCAGCTGGAACTGGAGAACGACAATCGTCAGGCTGAAGTCTTCATAGGGCAGCTCGAGGGGATGGTGAGGACGGAAGAGGAGAAGCTGGCTCAGGAGCAGCAGAGGTGTGAGACGGAAGACCAGAAACTGCAGGCTGAAATCGACCGGAAGCGAGAGGAGAAGACGAAGACCGAGACGGAAGTGCAGGGGAAGCGGCAGAGTCGGGTGACTCTGTCCAAGGAGCGAGGGGAGCTGCAGCGCGCGATCAGCAACATCGAGACCAACCAGGCTCAGGTAATTCAGTAGCACAAACCTTTCTCAAGAGAGGTCTTCAAGTTTCAAAAAACTTTATTTAAGCTCACCGAGATGATCGCGGAAATCTCCAACCTCGACGTCAAGATCTCCCAAATGATAGAGCAAGCAAAAATCGAGCAAGCCCGCGAAAATTTAAAGAAGAGCAAGGGCGACCGAGACACTCTCCAGCTCGAGGACGACACCTTGAACGAGCAAATCATGGAGCTGAGCAACGCGGCCCAGATCATCAGCGAGATCAACTTCAAGGAGCAGGACCTCAAGAAGGGCGAGTCCACGTTCAAGATGACTCTCAACAGGCATTCCAGCACCATCCAGAGACTCCTCGGACGCGCGATCGAGGCCAACTTCAAGTCAGAGATCGACAGAAAGATGAGGGCGCTAGACGAGGAGGTCAAAGAGAGCACCAATCTCGTGAAGAAGCACGAAAACAGACTCGTGGAGCTCCGAACGACCCGTAAGTCTCTCCGGGATCGGCTGGCGGAGAAGGAGGCGGACCTCAAGAAGCACGAGGACGAGATCTACGACAAGTGTGGGGACGACGACTTCACCGAGCTCCTGGAAAAGCGGAAGGAGAAGTACATGAAGGCCCAGATGGAGTTCGGGGCCGTCAAGTCATCCGAGGCGCTGTTCAAGAAGTACATTAGCGAGGTACAGGAGCAGCCCTGCTGTCCGCTCTGCCACAAGGACATGGACTCCACGGAACGTAACATGCTGAGTGACGAGCTGACGGAGAAGATCAGCCAGCTCCCGCACCAGCTTAAGGCGTCAGAGAAGGCCCTGAGAGTGGAGGAGCGAGCGTACAACCAGCTGTTGAGTCTCAAGAGTGTCCACGAGCAGGTCGAGAAGCTCAAGACCAAAGACATCCCCTTCCTGCAAGACGAGTCCAAGAAGAGGGAGGAGGAGATGAAGAAGATCCAGGCCGAGCTCGAGGACCTGGAGGTGGGTCTGGCGGGTCCGGCTGAGGATCTCAGAGTAGCCCAGGGCTTGGTCTCGGACATGAGTCAGCTCGACACCTGCAAAGCCACCATCGACAAACTCGGGAGCGAGGTTTCGTCGCTGCGAGCCAAGCTGCCGCCAAACGTCGACTCGGGGGACCTAGAGAAGTTCCGGAGTCGGCGCCAGGAGGTCCAGCAGCAGCTCAGAGCCATCCGAGAGGTCATCGAGAAGACTGAGGAGGCCATCGAGCGGGACACCAGCAGACTGAACAGAATCCAGGAGGCCCGGAACAAGCTGATGGACGACAAGATGAAGATGCAGGACAGTCTCATGAGTCTGCCGGACAAAAAGGCGCGTTTGATGCAGCTCGTGGCCGACGTCGACACCATCGACAAGGACATAGCCGAGCTTCAGACCCGCAGCACTCGGATTTCCCGGGAGCTAGAGGTCGTGGTCGACAAGAAGCAGAGCGTGAAGGAGGCGAACAGACGCAAGCTTCAGGAGATGCAAGAGAGGGTCAGGAGGATGCTGGACCTGCAGAAGGAGATCCAGCGAGACTCGCAGAAGATCAGGGCGTTCGCGGAGAGGAAGCTCCAGGAGCAGCTGGGCCGCATGAGGGAGCAGTACGGGCAGAAGAGCCGCGAGCTGGAGCAGAACTCGACGAAGACCGAGGCCACGGCGCAGCGACTGGACGAGCTCAAGTCCGAGATAGCGAACCAAGAGTCCACCAAGCGAGATCTCGTGGAGAACCTGGACCTCAAAAGGATCGAGGAGGAGGTGGGGGCCAAGAGACGCGAGATGGAGCGTCTGGAAGTAGACTCCTGCAGCCTCGACATGGGCCAGATGAACCGTGAGAAAATGAAGCTGACCGAGGCCAGGGACAAGCTGCAGGCAGAGAGGAGCCAGATTGCCGGAAAGGTGCATCAGATCGAGAGCCAGATAGCGGAGGTGGCGGCGGAGCTGGAGGTGCCTCGGAACAAGAGCGCCTTCGAGGACTGGACCAAGAAGATGCACATGAAGATGGTGCTCGAGCTGGTCGTGGATGACCTCGAGAACTACCGCACTGCCCTGGAGTATTCCCTCACCAAGTACCACCAGGTTTGTGGGTGTTATCTTGGGGCTTTGAAGCTTAACCCATTTTCTCCCATTGGTATATTTTTGTACCAGCAAATTTGGTTGCTTTTCCCCGACAAAACCGGTTGGTTTTTACTTTTTGGAAGATTTTTTTCTGGGGTTTTTGACGCCTGTCTTAAGGCTCTAACAATTCAGCCTTTTTTCAATATTTTATGAATGTCAAAGATAATCAAAACTATACTCAAAACTTTCTACGAAAACTCAATCGTTCTATTTCTAAAGGGCTCAAACTTATCTCATTTGTATCGGCAAAAAATCAGAAAAATTTTAAAAATCGTTCAGTTGCTAACATTCATTTTAAGTTTAAAATTCAAGCCTTCTTGGGTCATAATTTAATTTTGGATTCACGACCATGAAAGACTAAATAAAGAAGCATAACTTTCTAAAATAAAAATCATGCTGGGAGAAAATGGATCAATCTAAGGCCTGATTTTCAGTCTAAAGATTCTAGAAGTCGAATTCTAAAAGTCTCTTTTGAATTTCAGGAAAAAATGTCCCAAATCAACCAGACGATCCGAGCCCTCTGGCGCGAGATCTACCGCGGAAACGACATCGACTACATCGAGATCCGCGCCCAGGAGCCAAAAGAGCGCGGCACCAGCAAGATCCGCAAGTACGACTATCGAGTGGTCCAGTGCAAGAACAACAACGAAATCGACATGCGGGGAAGCTGCAGTGCGGGTCAGAAGATCCTGGCATCCCTCATCATCCGGATGGCCCTGTCCGAGACATTTTCTGCCAACTGCGGGGTCATGACTTTGGATGAGCCCACCACGAATCTCGGTGAGTCCAAACAATATTTTAGTAACCTGTTTTTAACTAGAAAAAATTTTTGCAGACCAGCAAAATATTGCGAGTCTCTGTGAGGCCATAGCCAAGATTCTCGACGATCGCGGAAAGTATGGGAACATCATGCTCGTCATCATTACTCACGATGAGAAATTCCTGCAGACCCTGGCTCCGTACCTGGCGTCGGCGTACCGCGTTTTCCGGAACCGCGACGGCAAGTCTGTCATTGAGAAGGTCTAAACAGAGCCAACATTCCTTTCACCTTGTATTTTCCTGCTCTCATATTTGCTGTCTCTCTTTTTGAATGTAAAATGAAAATCGTCTAAAATGAAAATTGAAACTCGTCATAAAAATAAAATTTAAAATGTTTTTTAAAAGTTGAAGCCTCTCTCTTGGTCCCCTTCCATTGTAGAAATGATTAAAGGACTTGTTAGACTCGTAAAGATTTTTAAAAGGAATATTTTAAGTAAGACCTAGAAATCGTGAAGGATGTGAAGTCATTACCTTTTATTAGATCCATCAGGTGTCAGAGAACACTTGATCATCAGGAGACCAATGATAAGATAGTTGTGAAGGTGGACGAGTTTAAAGAAGGAGTCTGTTATCAAAATTAATTACACAAAGAATTTGGGGTTCAAGACTTTGGTTTAAGATTAGCTTTTCAAGAGTCATTCAGAGCAAATATGAAGTCTATTCAAGCGTGAAAATTAAAAATTCAGTCAAAATTACGTCTGACAGAAAAACACTAAAATTAAGCTAGAATTTGAAGTCCAAAAATCCTATTCCAACCCAAGAAAGTCACGACTGCCCCTACAGTGAAAGTCACGTCTCCTCTTCGTTGTGTTAATTTTTAATAACTTGAAAATTTGCTGAAAGTTTGTACAAAAGAATAGTCAACAACTTCCTCTTGCTTCCAGGATCCTGGCACAAGGTTTTAGTACTGATGTAAACTTACTACTAACATAATACGGTGCTCTACTTGCAACCAATAAAATAGACTCTTACTTCCGCTTATACAGTAAAGTATCTAAACTAAGGAGCTACGTTAACAATCTATGTAGGAATGAACCAAATAAACGCAGAAGTGGTCGCTCAGTCCCGCCTAGAAGCTGCGGGTACGAAGGCCTGCAGACTGTAAAACCTGTCGGAATCGCTCTGAGTCACTCGGGTCACGTGGTTGAATTGGCACGGCAGCGAAATCTGGCTCTTTGGTGGAAGCACGACCTTCTTGGTCTTGGGGCCAGCACTGCGCTTTCTTCCGGGCGCTGATAAGGAAATGTTTTCCGGGTTACTCATGAGCCGGTCCAGATGACACCACAACTCGGCGGCTGCCTGCTTGGAGTCGAAGCTGAAGCCAACAATGCGCCGGTGGTCTGTGAATGGAAGAGTCAGTTTATCGGACGGGCAAATTGGGAGATTGGGAGGGGCATTCACCTGTTGATAAGCACATTGTGTGAAAGGCCTGGCCAGACTGCTTGAAATTCGAGAGGTTATCAATGGTGTCCTTCCACAGAGCAAAACAAGTGCCGCGTTCGGCCAAGACGAATGTGACCCTGAAACGACCGAAACTGATTAGAACTGGTCGGTTCTCGGAATTGCAATAACATCTCTCAGCAAATTCTGTTTTTCAAGAATTTTTAGACCGGGGATTTTTTAAACCTTTTGTGTTCCTTCAGGTTATTTTAACTTAATCCTACATAGCTTTAGCTGTTCTGGAGATGGAGTCTTTTAAATGAAGCCTACATTCTTATTTTAAAAATCTGTATCTCTATTGATAGATAGATCTGGAGTGGAGCAGAGGGTGACGCAGGTCCCGAAGATCCTATTGTGACCCTGTATCTCTATTGAATTTTGATGTTAGAACAGGCATGTCAATCAAAGGCATGTTGAACTGATTTTATTTCAATTAGAAGTAAAATTCCATTAACGCTTCAGGCTCTTTTGTCAAGATCAAGAGCAGCTAGAAAAAAGTTTGAGGGCATTTTAGACGTGATAACTATTAAGTTAAATACTTGAAATTAAAATATGAGGTCCCTCCTATTCAATTAAAATTATTTGAAACCAAAATTTTTAAAATTTGATTCAGGACCAAGAGGAGGTTGAATCCCATAATCTCAAAGAAAAATCAAGGATTTTTATCGCATCCCCTAATCCCCTATTTTAGAGCTCTTATAATCCTCAGAAAACTCAAAATAAACCTGAGAACCAAGGACTTAAAATTAAAAGTTAGATTTAAACCAACAAGGGCAAAATTAGGTTCTTACCGTTTTGAGCTCCTTGACCTCGCGGATCCCTTGTCGTGGAGCAGAACTGGGACTCCGGTGTAAATCAGGCGCCACTTGTCCTTCCCAATGCACTCGTAGAGGTTCGCCAGAGACGCACTCACGAACACCTGAAAGCACGAAACGTTAGCTCGGCCTTGACGCGAAATGCGGCTTCCATGACGCAACGCCGCAAATTAGTCCCATGATTTGTTGCGAAAATTAACATGAAAGAAGCTCGTTTCGTCTCGTCTCGCGGGCACAGATCGTGAGCGACACTTGAGAGGTCTCCACGGCGACATTCGTGATCACTTAATTAAAATAAATTATCTTCCTCCATTTCCAGAACCACTTGCCTCGATCCCCCAGAGCGGCTCGCTTAATTGTCCATTTTGTTCCGGAGAAGCTTTTAATTGGGACAAATTGGTATTTAGCGTGGGAAGCTTACCTCTGTTCCCAATCCCATGAAGAAGCTCTCGACCTGAGCCCGTTCGTTGTCGTTGATCTCGCCGTTCTGTGAGTCGAGGGAGGGCGTCTGGTCGGCGCCGTAGAGCTCGCGGTGGCTCAGCTCCAGGTCGTGGGCCGAGTCGGGGATCTCGGAAGTGTCACTTGAGCTCGATGGAGCCCCACTGTTGTCACTCACTGACCCCAATCTTCGCCGCATGTGTGTCATTTTTTATCTGCAAAAGAGAGAATGACACGAGTCAGCAAATCATCGTTTCCTATTTTGGCCGGCATGAGTCTCCGTCTCCGCACTTTAGGTAATTTATACGCAAATAAATTCCCGCTTCGGATATGCATTAATCATTTTCGAGCAATCACATTTGACGAATGATTGAACCCGCAAAAAGTCATGGCCAAAAACGTGAGAAAAATAATAATTTAATTCAATAAGTCGGCTACTTCCTAATCTTGCGGGCAGGCAAAAAGTGGGGTAAAGCCCAGAGTACCTCATTAGAATAATTTATGGTAAATGATTACTTTTGTGAGAAAAGTAGGAGGTTCTATTGCCCTGAAAAGTGACTTTGATTCCATTTTTTAATAACGTTAATTTGGAAGATACTTGACGCTGCAGAATTATAAGAGACTTTATGTTGATCAGATTTTTTTTTTTGGATAAAAGACTCTTGTTCAGAATTAAGTTCGAAGTCTCCTGAGCATTTTCTGAATGCAAAGAAGAAATTTGAGGGCTGTTTAAAAGTATTAAAGCGCCTTTATTTTTTAAGTTTTTAGACCATAAAAGCCCTCAATATTATTTCTTGCCTTCGAAAAATGCTTTAAAATACCTTTTTTTGAACATATTTTAGTGATTTAATTTTAAGTAGTTTAAATCTAAATTCATTTAATCTCTGATGGTAACTTTGACTTGCCTAAAAATAAACTCTTGAAAGCTTTTAATCCTCAAAGGGATGAGACTAGTTCTTGGCAAAATTGGAAAAATTGGATAATTAATTTTAAAAAATCCAAGCAAATTTTTAAAAATCTAATATTTAGTTTAAATTTGTTTGAATAAATAGAAGTTTAAAAATTTTACCAATTTTCCTAAAATTTTGTAGAAATGTCTCAAAAACATTTTTTTAAACTGAAATTTTTCGCCTTAATCAAACTTCACAAAACGTTTTGACTGTCATCATGGCCCCCAAGACCAATTCAGACCGTCAGACACAAACTTTGTAGCATCCAACTTCACAAGAGCCCCGTGAGTCGCTTATCCGCGTTCGTCTCAAGTGCTCTCGTACCCCATCCCAGGCATCTCCGCATGATTAATATGTCGCGATCTATCAGGTTGATAGCGTTTTGCTCTAACGAGGCAGCACAAAGGCTTGGCGTTTGTGAGAGATATGATTGAATAAGCAGCACATAGCAATAATATAATTAAATGTGTACAATTAAAGCAAAATTTGTGTAGCGAGCGACAAGCGCTGCTAGCTGTTATCGGATCGTTAGGAACTTGTCTCTGTGGCGGCCGAAGACATGACTAAATACACGCGTTTAATCATTTCCTGACTCACTCGCAATTATATTGCATTGTGTATATGGCGAATATGCTCGTGCGAGACTGCGAGATAGTTCAGGGATAGGCATCGGAACTCCGTGTGACACCTTGAAACTTTTGCATTTTAAGTTGAGGTCGTAGGTGCCCAGTATATATCGACAAGTTTGCGTTTTTGTGCGATCGATACTTTGGCGGGACCGAGAACTAGTTTCGATAAGCTTCTTTCAATGGCGGCACGACCTAGCGACGAGGCGGTGTTCTTGTGATGCGCGGTGAATTTCGCGAATTCAAAGCATCTGATTGGAGTCGAGGCAAAAACGCTGATTTTAATAAATTTGACGAGTCTGTGAACTGAATCCATAATTCTAGGACCTTCTTTGACCTTTTAACATTTTCATCAATTTTTTCAAAAATTTTCTGAGACTCTAAAACTCATTAAAGACTTATTCCGTCTGTGTTGGGCGTTTTAAGAGCTATCAAATAAAATTTCTCCCTTAAATTCTCTCCTCTTCGCTTCTTTTCAGGAGCTTCTAGATCCCGAGTCTGATTTCTGTCTTAAACGTCTTCAAGATTCATTCAATTTTTGTCCATTTTGGAACTTAAAATTTTTCATAAAAGCTTAGAAAACTTGTATTAAGTCTAGGATTTATGTCTAACAGTGCCATCACACTAGGCAATTTAAATTGCCGCGATTTGGGCAATTCTAGGCAATTCCAGTGGCCGCAAAATTGCGGCAATTTTTGCCCAGAGCAAATAATCAGAATCAGGGCAACTAATATTGCCAAAAATCGGGCAATTTTTTGTAGTGTGATGGCAACCTAAGATCTCTCCACACATTTCAGGAATTTGACGATTAAACAGTAGTTCAGAGAGCCGAAAAGAAGCTAGATTTTATAACAATCTCACCGAGTTTTATCCACATTAAGGACTGACTTAGTCGTCCAAACTACGGTTTTACCGTAAATTTAATTTTCCAAAACATCCCAGGGGACGTTCTTCGAGAGAACGAGAATCTTGGAACCAAAAAGTAGCAAAAATAAGAGAGAAATCGTTAATTTTTGGTAAAAATAAATTTGTCAATATCCCCTCCAACAGCATTGAAGTGCCGAAGAGGTCAGCGGTTCTTTGACATCGGAGTGCAGTCATGCCTTAAACCACGCTGTAACTGAATTACGCCTAGGAAGTATGCCATTTAGTCATGTGCATGTTTTTAAGCACATCAACCCAATTTGACCGATGTGACGGTTTGTCAACCTGCGATATTAAGACCACTGACCAGCTTGAAAGTGGTAAAACACGATTACGCATGTTTGCAGAGTATGTAGGTACTCGTATTTTCGCAAGAGTCGCAGTCATTATCTCCACTAGCACCAGCTCCGGCAATTAAGACCATTTCGGCTGGCTTGGGCAATACGTGAGCTTTCCACATGCCCGCGAATTCCACCTCAGTACAGTTAAGAGGCTCAAGAATTTAATATAACGTCATTTCCAACCCACTTGAGTTGGCGCTGACCCCTGCTGTCTGCCTCATCACTAGCTATTGACATCTAATTGACTCGCATTTGCATGACAAATGACTTGTAATAATTCTTGAAAATGTTTCTTCCCGCCCGTACGAGAGATGCTGCCACGTTTTCTTGCACCTCCTTGGGAGCTCGCGAATGCTTCACGGTCTTGATTGTGAATAGCGCCCTTCAATCATTGCTACCTCCGTCATTAGTCTCTGTCGCGTTTAGCGAATTTCAAACTGGATTATCGCATGCAGCACATTTTCTACGCCAATTTACAATTTAGTGTTTCAACTTCACTCTCTGCTTAATGCAGCTACGTGTATATAACGATCTGCTTAGTGGAACCCTCTGACTCGAAAGTTTCTAGTTCAAAGTCATTTTTATGGCTTCAATTTGACCGAAAATGAAACTCCCAATAAAGGGTTTTCTTAGGAAAAATTTCAAGCCCCACACGTCAAGAGCTCTTCCACGGGAGGTGTGAAAATAAACATTCCAATGAAACATAACATATTCTGTCTAGGTAACGGCTTGAATACTAATCAAACATGAGTCATTTATCAAGAAGCAATTCTGATTGAAATGTGCTTTGTTGAGACAAAATTTTTAAAAAGACTCGAAATTTACAATTTTTTTGCCATACAATCAGCAAGTCCTGAACCTATCTTGGCTTAGTCCTAATAAGAGCTTTTTCAGTTTTACTATTTTAAAACCAACGTAAGACAATTTTAAGCTTTCTTTTGGAAACCTTAAAAATTAACCAAAGTATTAAAAAGACCAAAAACCTGCTAATCAGAGGGTCACGATTATGCAGTCACGAGACAACGAGAGCAGCAACTTACACGCTGTCACCGATAGCCACGGTTCATTGACCAAATTCACTTGATACACTTATATTACATGATATATGAAAGTGAAAAGCCCAGTCGGTGGGATGTGTGTTGTAAATTGTGTTTGATAATAATTAACATGCGCGAGTGACACGTCAACACGCGTGAGAGATAAATTTACATTTGTGCAGTGGGCCCGGAGATGCGGGTCCAGGGTCTCGAGTCGACTCTCACTCTTGCACACAAAAGCGCTGGCATTACACGCCCCCTTGACCTCTGGATTGGCCTTAGGGCGCGAAGGCAATTACAAATTTTTTATGCTGATGCATGAAGAAGCGCTCATGCCCCGGGACTTAGGCGCAGGTTTCTCACAACATTTGAATTCCATCGGATGGTCCTTGAAATGCGTGTCTGCTTACTAATTGAGATTCGCCGATCCCTGGACAGGGGTGGAGCTAAGTTTTAAAGTAAGGAGGGACGGTCTTGGTTTTTTGCCCCCTTCACAATTACCGCCTCTTTGGGGATTAACGGAAAAATCTATTGTTTTTTGGCCTCTAAGTCTATTTTTAGGCCCTTTTCTGTTAAATTAGAAGAAGAAAACTTTTTTTGATCTCTTTTAGAGGACTTTTATTGGAAACTCGACGGAGCATAAACTATGATCGGCCTCCTAGCTCCCTCTATGGAACCTTTCCTTTCTCATAGGGGACTGAATCATTTGATATGGGCCCTTTAAATACCTCTAAAGGGAACTTTTTTCTAATATTAAGGGCAGGAAGATATTTTTGTGCCCCCTTACTTCCTCGTCGGGGCGTTTTCTTTCAAAATAAGGGGAAAAAATTTTTTTCTCTGGTAGAGGCCTTTTTTCCCACAAGAAAATTTTTCTAGATCCCCTAACTCCCTTACCACTTGTCTAGGACCCTGTTTCACAAATAAAGCCCCTCCTAACATACACCCCTGGCCCCGATATCGGGCGATTTGATCTCGGCCAGCAGTGCAAGTGCGGATCGGGTAAAAAGTGACGGCGCAAATCGAAGGTCGGTTGTTGACGGGTCTTCCGTCAATTTTTTTGCAGCCAGTCTATTGTTGGGTTTTTTGGTCGTTAAGAGAGACTCGGGTCAATGTTGCAGCAGCAGCCTGCCACAAAGTTGGATTTTCATTCAGAGTCTTGCATCATTCCGAGTAATTAAGGGCCCTCCTGAAGCCCTTTAAAGCGCAACCGTTCGTGATTTCGTGAAGTATGGCAGACGAAACATCTCTTGAAACTTGAAATGGGACTCGAGAGCGTGTTTTAATGCATCGGCACACCTGTAGGCTGTCATCGCCCTCGTTATCCATGTCCTTTCTGTGTATACTTTTAATTAAAATTCGTCCAACTCTTTGCCAACTTATGCAAGCGCTTACACCCTCGACAATCCCATTCAAATTTTTGCACAAAATTGAGCGCAAATGCCAACTAACGAGAAAAAGCTCTTAGTCAAAGAACTCTTCCCTAAGCAGCACATTGTCCGGCAGTTTGCAGTAGATCGGGGAGACAGCCAGTGCCTTTGACGTGCATTTGACAAAAAAAGTCAATGTTTAAAAATTTTTAAGGGTTCTTTGCTTTTAACAAATTAGTTGCACATTCTGTAAAATAACAGTTGTGGATTTTTAAAATATTTTTCCAAACTCAAGTGAATTTTTAACAAAAAGCATTTTTTCCATTTTGTATAACTAGACTTTACCCTGAATTTGAGGACAGGATCAGGTTTGGACACTTAAAGCAATACGAGTCATGATTTCTTCATCTTTCACATCGCGAGATTTTCGATTTTTATTTTTGTTCTGTTTCATAAATTCATTTTATTGAATTTACAAAAAATTAATTGAGAAAAAACTACCCGGAGAACACTAAAATATTTTTTTATAAAGGATTTACTATCTTGAAAAAATTTTATACCCACAAAAGCATATTTTTTAAAATGTTTTTTTTTTTAATAAAAAAATTTAGTTTTTCTTTGAAACTTTCTCATACCAGAAATCAAGCTTTTTAGAAGGTTCCTTCGATAATCCCCCGTGATTGGAGCCGGGTGATTTATAGCCATCGAGACGCAAGTCATAACGACACACCAGACAAAATGCAATTTTTGTAATTAATATTACATTTTCGGAATAGAAATGTAAAGAGGAGAGCCGAGTGCGAATGACTCAATGCTTCACATAATGGGGAGACACAAAGCCATCGAGACAACTGAATGAACACAGAAATAGACAAATAATTGGTGGTTGCGCCTTGATTGCCGGCTTGGAAGGAATATTTGGGCGGAACAATGAGCAGCTTTCTCTTTCGAAAAGGTCATCCTCGGCTGGGAGACCCGCAAATTGAGTGACGCAACGAGTGCAAGACTTTTAATTGAATTTTCGATGGGCTCGCACCCAGCTGGAAAAATATTGGTTCATTAAAAATGCACGAGTCAGTGAGCGTTTTTGGGCGCATCGAGGAAAGTTCACGCATGCAGTAATCCGGCAGGAAGAAAATTAAAAATCCATGCCTCAGTGACACCGAGTACATACTCCCACGTTACGAGCCTGAGGTCGAGTCTGAGTGACCTGTGTCGATGCTCCATATGGTGCTCTCGACCATAAATGAGTCGATGGTTCTCGAGGATAGGGTTGCCAGAGTTGGTGAATTTCTTATTTTTGTAAAATTTTCACAAAAAAAATATAACATTTTGACTCATAAATTCTAATTTTTGAAAAATTAATTTCTCCTTAATATGTCAAAACTCGAGTTTTAGATCCGTAGGTCTACAGGAATAATGGACATTTTTTTGTAAACTTATATTTTGTATTTCCCAAAAATCAAAAAAAAAATTTAACAAAAAACACAACAAAATTTTTTTTTGGAATTTCTAATTATTTATCTAAGGTTTGGTATTTTGATGTTAGGTAAACATTTTATGTTGAAATAAAAATTTAAAAATAAATAAGAAAACCGATTTTTCAGGCTACCAAAAAACTCTCCAAAATGAGTAAATGAATTTCCATGGAAAAATTGAAAATCATAAAATCGTGGCTCTAAATTGCATAAAAAACGGCTTCATTAAAATCTTGGCAAAACATTTTAAACTGGTTCCTCTCTCTGCAACTTGGAAGAGCTCGTTTGTGAGAAGCCCTCAAAGAAATCTTGGCTCAAAGCCCGCCAAAAACAGGTTTTTGTTCTTCCACAAAGTGTTTTCGCCCGCATTTCCCAGTACGAGTCGAGTTCATGAAATTGATCTACTGGAATAAAAGGTTTGGGTACCTTTCTTCTCAATTAAAATTGAATAGATTCTGGGAGAAACAAGAGAGCTCCAGTCAGAGCTCTGTTAATTGCCGTCAAGCAAACAAAGAAGCCTGTTTGTGCCTTTGTTTTTACCATGAAACGCTTTGCCACAGCTCTCTAATTCCCTTTTCATTTATTCATGCCCCGAAGCCTCGCATTATCGTCCTGGCAAGTAACTGAGACTCGGACGTGTGAGAGATGCAGAGACCACTTAATCCTCGCCCTAGAGACTCGAGAGCCGTTGGAAGACGAAAGCCGGTTTTGGGGTCACTTTTTTCGCCAAAATGCAAATCTCTTTTTTGAGCCACAAACAGAAAGTAGGCAAGTCCCCATTTCGCCGATTATTCTCGAACATCCTCCGAGCATTACCGAACGTCGAGGTTTTATTAATTTCCCGATCATCAAAGTGCGATAAGCATCGTGACTCACTCATACTTCTTGCCAGCCGCGCCTCGGGCGATTTATTTTGCTTGCTTCATTCCTCCTCATTTGCTTCTAAAATTTTACATTTGCCGCTCGTTATACTTTTATTGTACTTCTGAAGCGAAAACAGGTTTGTTTGGCCACGCTCTGAGCGAGTCTAAGCCTTGAACTTGAAATGAAGAAAAACATATTAGTCTAAAACTTCAAACGATTTATTAATCTCTGGCGCAACGTCTGTCTGCCCCGAGTGCAAGAAGTAGCACTGGCAGCTACCTAATTGGTATTGAGGCATGATAAATAGAGACTTTGTAGTTCAATGTTACTATAGCTGCCGGATTGAATTTGTACATATTGCCAAAGCCTGGAATTTCATTTTTAATTATTTTCAAAATGGCTTGCATGGTTTCAGCTCGCTGGAATGCAAATTGGATGCAACACTTCACTTTGGAGGGTTCTCGAGCTCGTTTTCATTTAATTGGTTGCTAAACCTGTGATTTGCTAGCCATTCATTTCGGGGATTTGGACTGAAATTTGGTAACCCAAAAACGTCCAGGAATGCTCAACAAAGGAACGACAAAAGGGGGGAACGAAGATGCCAAAATGAGGCAAGCGGAGAAAAATGATATGTGAGCCCGCAACATGTGAGTCGAGATATTCGTGATTCGGGTTTAAAATTCACATGACGGCGGAGGAACGAAGAGCTAAGAATGTCGTACGTACGAGAGAGTTCCTGAGAAACACGTTTCGTTTATATTGTCTGCACAGAGTGCAACAGTCAGCGACCACAGACATGAATCAAAAGGTGATTCTTGCATGCAGGCACACTTGGACATTCCGGAGACGGGGTCAGTGACCGCAGATAATTGCTACTGTAGAGTTTCGTAACCTGTGAAGAGAGTCCATCGCTTGACTTTTTCGGCGCAAATTAGCACACAATCTTGGCTTGGTCAATTTCACTTTTCCCCAAATTCGGATATTTCGCAGTGGTGTAACTGAGGCCCTCCCATGAGTCTGATATCTCTCTATCAACTTTTACTACCAGAACATTATTTTTGGTGCCCAAAATAATCAGATTTGATGTCCGAAATTCTTTTTTTTAAAGGAAGAACTTCTGATTATCGTGCCCTTAATAAGCAGATATTCCATTCTCGCACTCTAAGAAACCAAAACTGAGGATTCCCTCTCTGAGCAAGGTCATAAATCCACACTGATGAGATAAAAACACCCCAGAGAGTTGAGTTTGAGTTCTTAGATTGCAAATGTGAGAGTTTGCTGCCCTCATAAATGACATGAAGTGAGACTAATAGCATTGAACCTCCTATACGAACTCCTGGTGCCCTCAATAGAAGGTTTTTTCATCATAATTTCTCTGAAATATTTTTTAAAAATTTCAAGTTCACGTCACTGATACTCCGGCTACGGAAAAAGGCCGCTTCGCACGAAATTCGCGATGCAGCGAAAGGAAAGTATCCACCAGCTGAACGGAGCGGGAGAATTCGGCAACACTTTATCATGTAAATTTATCAATTTTTCCGGTTTTGGCCGTCTCTCAGCGAGCACTGCACGCTCGAAACGACAACGCATCGACGACTTTCGGAGCGCAAACTTGCTGACCGATCGCACTGCGACCGAGTTCGAAAGCACTTTTTATGAAGCAATTTCAGTAAATCAAAAAAGTTATCTCGCACATGCGAGTGAAAGAGCATTGTTACTTTATTTTTTAATCTTTCTCGCTATGTGAACCAGCTCGGACACTTTTCTTTCATCCGATCATTTACTTTTTCTTTCTTTTCTTCTATCTCCTCTGCAGAGCGGTTGCCGAGAAAAAATTGTCATAATGGATGTGACATGAGATGCGAAAGAAATTGGAGTTTGGCACCGATGACTTTCAGCCACACGTCACAAATCGCGGGTTTCAGTAATAAGTTGCGACCGTAAGTGTCACGGAGGCTTTCAATGCCAACCCGTTTGGAGCGTGAGAGGTCGCTGAGCCGCTGGTGAGTCAAATGTTTCGTCAGTTTTCTGAGAAGCTTTTATGTCTGAGTCGTATCCTGGGTATATAATTAGCTCTTTTTCCAGACCGAGACGGGCTCATTTTGAGTTATAAATTTAAAAACAATTAAATTAAATCAAATCAAATCAAACAAATCAGTAATAAAGCCGATGGGTGTATTTTTACACAGGGCTGATATTTAAAGTGGCCAGGCAATTTTTAGTGCATTTTCCCTCAAATGGAGAAAAAATGCACTATTGCATCTGCTATGTCCGTCTGTCCGTCCGTCTGTCCGTCCGAAACTTTATAACTCAAGAACCAGAAGAGATAGAGACCTGCGGTTTTCTGTGTCGTGTAGGAAATGGTCTGTAGGGTGGAAGGTTAGACATCTTAGACCCCCATTACCCCTAGGGGGGGAGTGAGGGGGGTAAACCCGTTGTATGAAAGTTTCTTATACTTCATTCGATTGAGCTGAATTTTGGATATGTTGTAGTTCACATCAAATCTAGCAAATCATAGAACACATGTATGCCCCTATCACTTAAGGGGGTGGGGTGAGAGGACTCCGAAGGGGGGAAAAATTTAGTTGCTCCGATTGAGCTGAAATTCAAAATAGGCACGTAAAATTACATTATTAGAAACATTTGCTTTAAAACATGGTCTCAAAAACGTAAAACAATCCATCAGGAAACCTTTGAATATAATCTTGTGGCTCCCCTTGGAAGACAAATGGGCGAATTTTCAAAATCGTCCGATTGAGCTCAAACTTTGGTAACTCTTAGAGGGCTTTTATTTGAGCAAAAAACATTCCTATAGTATGCTCCTATGAACTAAGAGGCGGAGAGGGGAACTCCCGAAATTTGTATGGAAGCAAATTCATGTGGATTTGCCTCTTGGGCTGAAATTTAAATTATTTATTTAAATTACCGAAAAATGTTGGTAAAGTTTAGAAGTAAAAATTTAAAAGTAGAACTTAAGAGTTAAAAAAATAAATTAAATTAAATTAAATCAAATCAAATTAAATTAAATCAAATTAAATTAAATCAAATTAAAATACAAAATCGAAGATCAAGTATAAGAAGTGCATTTTCCCGGGTTTATATTTTGAGGGAATCTTATTTGAATTCATGATACTCAATTTCTGAACTCTTGATCAATTAACAATAAGATTCCCTCAAAATATAAACCCGGGAAAATGCACTTCTTATACTTGATCTTCGATTTTGTATTTTAATTTGATTTAATTTAATTTTTTTTTTCAACGAGAATCCTTTTCAACATTTTGAAAATTTTCCCATAAACTCAATCACCGATTTTGGTTGGTTTAATTAAGTTTTTTCTTCGTTTGAATCACAGATTTAATTTTCAGGGGTAGGTGCTTTTAACTGTCAATTTTCACCTTAATTTTGAATTTCAGTTCAATTGAAATTTTTTCCCACAGACTTGTTGATTTGCTAATTTTGGAGTTTCAGTTTATTCAGATGAAATATAGGAAATTTCCATAAAAACGGAATATACCTTCCATGCCCCCCTTAGAAGGGTTGGAGACTTTAAAGACCAATAACTCATGAGGTTGAACGCAAAGGTAAAAACCGATGCTGTCCAGGCTTTTAGGTCAAAGTTCTGGACAGACAGACAAAGCTGTCACAATAGTGAATTTGTTTACGAAATTTTGGGCAATGCATTAAAAACCATAGGAACTAGCAAAAGCCTAAAAAAGAGCTAAAAAACAAAAATGTGGGCCAACTTTTTTACCGGCCACCTGCTTCAAGGTCACCTCACCTCAATCTTGTACTTCTCCTCCCCCCGACCCTCACAAGGTCCCTCACGTTTTTAGCCCTAGACAAAAACCTTACGTCACTCCACCTCTATTAGTTCGCCCCAAGTAACTAATATCAATTTACAACCCGTCATTTGGTTTCTAATTAATTTCTAGAGAGTATCACTGTCTCGCAGATATATCTTCATTTCGCATGAGCAAATAAGCAAATTTATTCACACGACTGGAACAATTACACCTCTGGGGTGTTGTGTTTGTGTGCCTTTGATATTCGCTAAGGTCGAAGATAGGTGTACTAGACACAAGTTGCGGATGATAATCACAAGCAAATGTTTGCTTTCGTACAAACAAATATTATATCTGTGGGCCCGTATCGTTCACTTTGATCGCATCCACGTGCATGCGGGTTGAGATGTGAAGGCATCTCGTGGACTGAATCATCGAGGCAACTTTGACGTCGTGACTGTGTGACTCACAGCTGACCTTTTTGCGTTCTACTTTTGCTGCTTTATCGCTTTTGAGAGGAAACTTCCATTGGAGACATTGACCCGGAGCTTCTCTTTCAAAAGTCTTATCTAGAGTCCAAGATGATTTTATCCCAACCCAGCTTCGATCCAGAAGTGTAACAAGGGCCTCGAATTTCATGTTCTTTAGAATTTTTTAATATATTGTAGCCAAAAGTGACTTCATTTAGTCGAAACCTGACACCTTCAAGCATCTAGAAATAAATTCAGTTATTTATTTGAGTCACAAAAGTGACGTCTTCTTCTCCCAAGAGTTAACTATAACACCTTAGAGCTTAAACTACAGAAGTCCCACACTCAAAATTCTTAGGTTCAGCGTCAAAAAAGTGACACCTTACGAGTCAGAAAAATGACACCTCAAGAGTCAAAAAAGTGACACCTCAAGAGCCAAAAAAATTAAATCAAATCAAATTAAATTAAATCAAATTAAATTAAATCAAATCAAAATACAAAATCGAAGATCAAGTATAAGAAGTGCATTTTCCCGTGTTTATATTTTGAGGTAATCTTATTGTTAATTGATCAAGAGTTCAGAAATTGAGTATTATGAATTCAAATAAGATTCCCTCAAAATATAAACCCGGGAAAATGCACTTCTTATACTTGATCTTCGATTTTGTATTTTGATTTGATTTAATTTAATTTGATTTAATTTAATTTGATTTGATTTAATTTAATTTATTTTTTTAACTCTTAAGTTCTACTTATAAATTTTTACTTCTAAACTTTACCAACATTTTTCGGTAATTTAAATTTCAGCCCAAGAGGCAAATCCATATGAATTTGCTTCCCATACAAATTTCGGGAATTCTCCTCTCCGCCCCCTTAGTTGATAGGAGCATACTATAGGAATGTTTTTTGCTCAAATAAAAGCCCTCTAAGAGTTACCAAAGTTTGAGCTCAATCGGACGGTATTAAAAATTCGCCCATTTGTCTTCCAAGAGGAGCCACAACATTCTATTCAAAAGTTTCCTGATGCATTGTTTTACGTTTTTGAGACCATGTTTACAAGCAAATGTCTCTAATAATGTAATTTTACGTGCCTATT
Organism: Forcipomyia taiwana; assembly: GCA_963930915.1. Taxonomy (NCBI): domain Eukaryota; kingdom Metazoa; phylum Arthropoda; class Insecta; order Diptera; family Ceratopogonidae; genus Forcipomyia; species Forcipomyia taiwana. The sequence continues at coordinate 1,647,467 of CAWVOI010000110.1, read as the reverse complement.
TTGAATTTCAGCTCAATCGGAGCAACTTAAGTTTTCCCCGATAAAAACTTCGGGGGTCCCCCACTCAGCCCCCTTAAGTGATAGGGGCATACATGTGTTCTATGATTTGCTAGATTTGATGTGAACTACAACATATCCAAAATTCAGCTCAATCGAACGAAGCATAAGGAACTTTCATACAACGGGTTTACCCCTCTCACTCCCCCCCTAGGGGAAATGGGGGTCTAAGATGTCTAACCTTCCACCCTACAGACCATGTCCTACACGACACAGAAAACCGCAGGTTTCTATCTCTTCTGGTTCTTGAGTTATAAAGTTTCGGACGGACAGACGGACGGACAGACGGACGGACAGACGGACGGACGGACAGACGGACATAGCAGATGCAATAGTGCATTTTTTCTCCATTTGAGGGAAAATGCACTAAAAATGACGCCCCAGAGTCAGGAAGCTGTCTTAAAAAAGCCAAAAGTTCTCTCTGTAGAGTTACTGGCACAAAAATGACATTCCAAAGTCCTGAAATTGACACTTCAGAGCCCTTAAATTCACACAAAATATCCATTGGTATCACCTCTGCCACCCGTAAGTCTAAGCCTCCATCGCTGGACCAGCACCTTTTCCATTCGTTAAAAAATAATATCGGTTTTTCAGACTCAGAAGAGAAGTGAGGGATGAAATGAGGGATCTCAAATCCTCTTTCATCAAGCGCACAGGTTAATTGAAGACCTGAATACTGTCATCGCATCCTAAAACCGATTCAGGTACTCAAGGCTTAGTGTGAGAAATGGGCAAACGTAACATGTAGCTCGTAAACCTCTTATCACCGCTTGCGTCAGTGCCCTCGACATTGTATCACCCTCAAGAGCGAGCTGCAAGGCTTTCGAAAGTGAAAATTTGTTACAGAGCTCATCACTTTTATAAAATTTCGTGTTATCTCAGTGTTATCTCTCTTGCTTAGGTACGGATTACTAAATTAAACATACCAAGCTCCACAGATTTATTTAATTTCACTTTTATTCGTATGCATATCACATGCGAGATTCGGAGGAGCTCGTACATAATTTAAATTACGACACGAACGAGTAAAATTGTATAAATATCCAGATTCGGTTCAGCTCCAGCGTGCAATTTGCGGCCAATATTTGAGTGGATGTTTCGTTAATAACATAATTTCTGCTAATTTTATTGCCTGCTAAAATATTTGTGGAATAAAACCACCCCCTCCGAACGGCGAGGTAACAATGGAAGCCGGAGTGCGCTTAAAGAGCCATGACGAATGGTGTAAAAGGCGTTAAATGTTTCTGGCTCGCAAGCAGCTCGAGGCCCAGTGGATTGCGATCTTGTTTGCTCGAGATTTATGATTGCAGAAGGCTGAAGCTGGGTCTCAATTAGCAAACAGCACCGTCACTGAGCTCACGGTGACCTGGCGCCCGGCTTTCAGCAGCCAGCTAGCGAAACCTGAATTGAGGTGACACCGTGAATGCATTTCGTATCTTTCGGTATTTCCATTGTCTTCAGGTCTCGATTCCCGCTACCGATCCACTCACTCCATTGTATTCTTCTTGCCGCCAAGCTCTCGCCTCCGGACTCCCGGTCGGACAAAGATTTTTTTTGTGTCGTCGTCTTTTGATAAAATTCTGCTGACTCACACAAGTGTAACAGAGGCACTTGCGGTCACTGACGCTGAGGTTTGTTATTTTTTCTGCTGTAAATCGTAATAAAAGTAATGACACTTGGCTAAAGGTCTCGGCCAGAGATAAAGACCAGCCAGGTTCTCTCCATCTGGCGTCTTTTTTGTAGTTCTCTTTTTGGCTTTGATGAAAAGAGATGGAATGTAATTCAAAGAGGGATTTTAAGAACTGGGTTGATACTCTGATGAAGATACCGGATTCTTTACTTACTTTAAAAGGTTAAAAATCTAAGATAGGGGTTCTGCGAAGCAAAAATACCTCGAAATCGAATAAAAATTGTGGGTCCTTTGCCTAGGAAATGGTTCTCAATGCTGGAAGGTCCTTGAAAACTTCTCAAGTGAATTGAGTATCAGATTAAGTCTTGTTTCCGGCTTCACCTTTCAAATTTTCGTTGCTTTGGACTCAAAAAATTTTAAAATAATAAATTAGGAAGACTTCCAAGAACTTTTATACCCTGCTCAAGCTTTTCGAGAACCTTTCCAACTTGGTGAAAAAATGGAATTTACTTTGGAGAATTACTAAGACTTCTAGGACAGAAACTCAAACTGGACAGACGGACAAATTCCCCAAGAGAAACAAACGAGATTCAGCTTGAGTTCAAAAGCCATCAGCGAACACAGAAACCTGCGGAGAAAAAGCCATAAAATGCAATTTACGGCTCAAAGTTTCACAACTTAATTGCTAGCATGTTTGGTTGACTCTACTCAAAATCAATCAACAGTAACCCTGCCAACTTTGTCTCTAACTAGGTAGTTACCAGGCTACGTCCTTGTCTTACATACCCTCCCCCTTGGCACCACCTGCAATTTTTCAATGTTTGCGTGTTTGCGGATCTGGCAGCAATCGGATTAGGAGCAGGCTGTTGCTTGCAAACTTCCTGCACACCACAGAGCTCCGCAAGCCTCGAGAAAAGTTGAGACATTATTCTGTGTGATTGCGAGTCATCAACTTTGCAATCAGACGGAGTGTCGAGTTGAAGACTCGCAGCACACACTGACAAAAGAAATGTGGCGCGTTGGGAGTGCACGGAGCGCCAGGAACGTGACTACGCAGAGGCCGGGACAACACTGTTGTGAGAATTATTTCGTTGTTGTGCTGCTTTATTTTTATTACTGCCATTACACTATTTTTATCTCAACCCGTCCTAGTAGTCCACGGCTGCCAGCAATCTTTTGTCTGCCGATTTCGTTCCAGTTGTTTTTGCGTCTCTCGGTGGCTGCTTGTTTGTTTGCCGTCTCCTCACACCCGACATACGGTCGAGTTTCCTTGGAAAATTTAGAGCGGGTGCGAGTCACTGCAGTAACCCTAATGGGTAATGTGTGGTTGGGATGCGAGTAACTGGGCCATTGCTGAACTGATGTAACAACAGCTCTCAGATTGAACGAGAAAGGGCCCAAATCAGTTTGGATGGCTAACATTGTAGGACCGTAGGATTTTTGAACGTATTTTGCAACTTCTTGTTTAAGTGGATTTTTACATCTTTGAATTTTTAGTACTAAAAAAATTTACATTGAAATTTTACCAACTTTGAAAAATTGTATCTCCAAGTTTATCAAAAATATTCACTGAATACTTTTTTCACAAATAATTTTGGTTTTTGTGTGAAAAGATAAAAATACATTTTGAGGAAATATTCAAACATTTATATTTAAATGATTTGTTTTTTTGCAAAAGAGCCTGTTTTGATTAGTAAAAAACGGAGTTGACTTTTTTTTCAAACTTTATTGACTGCCTCCTCAACTCATAGGAACTTGTTTTAAAACCGTTATTTACCCTGATGTTTCAGAAATTTTTGGGAAGTAGAGAATAGGGATTTCAGAAGAAAGGAGGAGGAGTGAAAAGGTTCCAGCGAATTAAGAATTTTTAATTAAAAATTCAAGAAGGCAGAAAGTTTAAGAATTCGAATTTATCGACCTAAGAAACCAAGCTTGAAAATCGATTTTCTCCTGGTCATTTGCCGCCAATTTTAACTTCCAAGCCATAGCTGAGAGGCTTAGGAAGTAACTTTTTGAGTCCAAGAAAAACAAGAAGATCTGCGAAAAAACGCAATTACTTTAATTCATCTGTTAATCTCCTCCGAGCCACGAAGTTACTCAAAAAAGATTTCCTCGTTTTCCATTTCAATGTGCGCAAAGTGCGCTGCCTCTTTTTGCCATAAAATCACCACTAAAATCGCCTCTGCCTCTGAGCTAGCAAAGTACAATGGTACAATGAAGGAAGAAGTTGTTTTTAGCGACACCCAAGTGACTCGAGACTGGCCGGATGTGAAAACACATGTTTAGTTAGAGTTTTCGCAAGATTTGAGGGGAAATTTATGACGATAGTAAAACTTTTATGGCGCAATTTTCATGTCTATTGCTTCAAATCAATTTTGAGCCAAAACTTGCCGCCAGAATTGGAGCCTGGAATCCGGAATTTACGGCAAATCCATGGCGAATTTGAAAAATTATGCATGCACCCTTTTTCTGAATACAAATATGCCCAATTTTTCACGCCCATCTTGCGTCAGATACCTCGCGAAAAATGCAAATGGGTAAAAGTCAGGGGCAATTTTGTGAGCTGTCAAAGGATTGAATGTAGGTCGAATTCAAATATCTGCTATTGAGACTTGCGCATCTCAATGGACCAATTTTTCATCCGACGCCTTTTCCCACTGCAAACACTGAAACCTGTATCGTGCCAAAGAGCACACACGAGCCCGTGTTTCTCATTTGCAGTGAAGGTCGACGCAGGTTGGTAGACAATGAAAATGAAAATTCACATGGTTCTCAGAAAACGAGCACGAAGCACGGAAGAAGTTTGATCAATAGAGGTATGTGGCGACTTTCACAGGTTTGAGGCAGTAACTTCTACCCACCAATTAAGCTACTGGAGCACTCGAGGTTGACGGTTGCATATATCTTGTCTGTTATTTTATTATTTTTATCTTACCTTTAAACCATGCCTGTGAGAATTTTTGGCACTCTTTATTCATTGAAAGCAGGCTTTTAGAGCTTCTTGACTCACCCATCAGAGACTAAAATTGCCTCAGACTCAAAAATTAGTACAAGACTTAAACTCGACTTTTCCGATTCCGAGACTTCAGCTCAAAAATTTTTCACCTTCAAATCTGACAATGCCGAGATCCGAAAAAAATATGTCTAGTGTTTTTGGTGGAAAACATGAAATTTGACTCGTGAGAAAATTCAAAAATCAACGAAAACTAATTTCTCAACGGTTGGAAAGGTTTTAAATATAATTTTCGAAGCAAACTGACGCTAATTAAGTTTTGAAAAAACCCCGGAAGAAGCCTAAAGGCGATCAAATCCGCTCCTCCTTCAAGCAACTAAACGAGCTCCCATGGAGCACCACGGTGTAAGACGATTCGGCTTCATGCAGTTTCACTGCTAATGGAACGCGTACGAGGCACTAATTGAATCTTGTTTGGCTCCAGCAAGCGCTGGGTTACCTTGTGGTATGTAACGGAGGAGGCAAATTGCTGGTAATGATGAGGCTTTTTTCCTGCTTTTGTATCGCGCTTACATCCCTCAATGGGGTCCCGATAATGGATGCTAATGAGATGCTTTTACGAGAAGAATGCGAGCTTATACGTTTCCGATTCCGCTCAGAGGAGAGCCTATTCACATGCGAAGCCTCCCGACCTTTTTCTTGCCAAGGATGATTTATTCAGAGACTTATGATGGCAGTGGAAAGCGAGAAAGGAAACTGTTGGGGATCATCAACTTCAGAATGGCTTCCTCTGTGGCTGCTGGAGTTCCACTAAGACGAAGCCACGCTCGATAGAAGCTGAATAGCCCGAATTAGCCGGTGGAAGAATTTTAAATTCTCACAAGCATGAAATCAAGTTGAATTACAGCAGCCTACGAATTGGGCCTAGCTCCGGTACCCAAGTGGTCATAAATATTGAAGCACTGCCCGCCTTTTGTCCTCTCTCTCTCTGCCCACTCCGGTCCGCTAGCAGTCCCAACAATAACTCATCGACAATTTTCCGCATTTCCTATTTATTTTTAACGTGACAGCCATATTTCTTGCCTCTCGTCCCCAACTCCCCACCGCCCGTCATTTGATTGACCTTTGACATTCGCACGTGGCGCCGACACTCAACAGGATGGAATCAAATGACAGTCAAGACGCGATTTATTTCATCGCAATAACGCCGACAACACAACTGATAACTAGGGCTTCTAAGAATTGTTTTTGAAAATTTTCCACAATTTTTTTTGTTTTTTCTGGAAGTCCCACAAAAATATTGAGTTCTAAAATTCTATTTCCATTCAAATCCATTTTTTTTCAGACAAATAATTTTGGCAATAAATGTGTTACTTTCTTAGAAGTAGAAGTTTTTTTAATTGGTGCTTAAAATCAAGCTTAAAAAGTTGCACAATTTTTAGCTATTCTGAGAATAATTAAAAAATAGTTTTGGCCATTTGAGAGCAAAATTTTCAGAAGCTCTACTGTCAACAATAAAAGAAGCCCAGCCGGGACCAAAACCAGAAAGGGGAGGGAAACCTCCCTGCCTACTCGAAGTCGAACTTTGACTTGTGCTTGACGATACAGGTACTTGGGCGTTTTGCGTTCTCTTAACTTTTCTTTCACCTTCAGCAACTTTAACAGGCACGACTCGAGCGTTCGCGTATGACTCGATAAACACACAATCAAATTTTTTTGCACCGATAGGCCATGTCTTCTCACTGACGCAAGCACTTTGCGATATTTATATTCCAGAATTGCAAGTTGGCCTCCATCGTATCGTTTTTCGCTCAATTTACCTGCAAGTATGTATGAGCTGCATGCGGAAGCTCGTCTGAAATGTAACTAAAAACGAAACGAGCGAGAAAAGGCATCTCTCTGTTTTCCCGAAAATTTTATGAAACGATTTTTCAGATCCAATTTTATGGCTCATGAGATCCGGAAAATATTCAATAAATAAGGTATTTACTAATTCTCCTCCTCCTGCGCCAGTCAAGCGTGCCATCGAGCTCGCCCTATAGCTAGTAGGACTTGAGGCACGAGGAGTAACCGAGCAGAAAGATTTAAATTGGGACCGAAGGAAAGCTAATTTCCCTGGGTCATTAGCTCGTTATCTGCCGCAAACACATCTCTCACCAGCAGGGACATTTCTCTCCCGGAGCAGCATCTAGTCGGGAAATTTACGCGGTCTTGTCTTAACGGCCATCTCTCACATAATGGCAGCTATTCATATTAATTCATCGAAATTCACTTCCTAAAGAAATATCATGGAACCCAGAGGCCTACTAGGAACCTAGGAAGTCTGGGTCTCAGGCTTTGAAATTGGAACTTCTTGATTGGCATTTAAACTTTTTATCTTTAAATTTGGGATCTCTAGCTTTGACTATGGAGCCTCTAGATAAGAATGTGGACAACTGACTCTGAATTGGGGGTCCCAAAATTTGTCTTACAAGCTCTTTTTACAAATTTGGAGTCTTTTCTTTGTCATTTGGACCGCTCACTTTGAATATTGAGCCTCTATGTATCATTAAATTAGTTGGAACCAGCTTTAATTTTGAATTAAACTAGTTTTGAAGCCTCAAAGTATCCTATTTCTCGCATGAAAATATTTTTTTAAAATCTCCAATACGCCCACCCCTATCCTGACGCACCTTTCGTACTACAACCATGGAAATGGATTTTATCATGAAGTGACTTCTAACCGGATTAAAAAGTATCTTCAACACCCGGCTCTAAAATCCAAGCTGGAGCCATGGCAACATGACCCGAATCGCCCAACTATCCCAGAAGTGGAGAATGCAACTAGTACAGCTGCCACCGCTGAAACTGATTGAAATATCAAAGTTGTCAGATCCAACTATCGTGTTGTATATACGCGACGAATGAAGCGGTATGGCAGTGGTGATGTTGAGTTCTGCAAAAAGCGAACATAGCCAACGATAACGACGCTGCAATGCCCACAACCACGCGCATGCTGAGTTACGAGTCGGAGTTACATGATATGACGACTAGAGCCTCGCCATGCCACATTTCATCCATCATGCACAATTGATGATTGTTTTTCATATCTGGAAACCCAACACATTTTCTCACAGTACATACATGCACTTTTGGGTCCACAAATGCACCATAGAGGGTTGTCGACTAGAGGAATAACGAAAATGTTTGGCCCGATCGGGATTGGCTTGGGAGTTAAGGAGCCTTCACGCGTGATTTGTGACTGAATGGCAGGTGACTTATCGCTTCCTGAAGGTAATTTTTCCAACCCATGGAATTTTCCTTCCCATGGAATTTAATTGAAGGTTGAAAGGAAGTCAAATGAGTTTTGGAATCCTATTTAGAGTCTAATTTCGACCCTCTTAGCCACAAGGAGAAGTTTTTGGACAAAGTTGACGCTTCGAAGGAGGTCTGGAGCTAAAACTAGAGCTCCCTGTTCTTCTCCAAAAATTTATATCCCGTAAAATTCACTAAAAAAAACTTGAATTTCCTCCCAAAATTACCAAAGTTCCCCTTCTATCCCATTATTCTCTATCAACTGCAACTACGAAGTGCCCGTCGTCATATCCACGGTTGGCAGCTGCAACGCAGCAGCTACAACAACAACAAACGCTGGCACTAACTTATCTCACTAGTTCTCGGTGTGCTGCCATTGTTGTGTTTGGGGCTCACAAGCAATTAGGTGCTGTGGGAAAAATGTTCAATCGCAGGTACGCTCATATATAGACACGTGTATACAGAAGGCACCTCACTCCGGCATTGTATGCTGATTTGATGTGTCTCTAATACGTGAACATGAAGTCTCCGACTCGTTTGACTGGGCTTGCAAAAGAAGCAACATTTGAACAATATTTTCCGCTCGTTGTGTCAGTTTTTAAAATCTCACATCGCATGATTTCGAGCGACACGAGTGCTAGCTGCACTTTTGCCCCATTTCTTTCGGCCTACATACATGAATGTGTGAGAGCACTTGAAAAGTTTCCAGGGGAATAGCAGATGTTCGAGGCTGCTAAAGAGATGCAAAGCTCAGGGATGATGCGCCGGTTTTAATCTGAATTACTCGGATTCGCATTTCAATTCGGGGATGAAGTGAAGGGGGATTCTGGAATGTGTGTGAATGTGATTGGGCAAACAAACAACTTCCGTCAAATGAACAAAAGGGAAGCCAGTGAGGTGGGCTGGTATTTCCTATTGATTCCTGTTCTCTTCTCAAAGGCCATAATGCAGGGGCGTAACCAAAATTATTGTGGTAATTTTCAAATCTGAATATTAATCGTTGAAAATATTGAGTATTTTTGAAGAGCAAAAAAAGATTTTGAGACAGTAAAAGCTTCGAAAATTTTTTGAAAAACCTTTTTTTAAATTTTTTTTTAATGTTTTATGTCACAAAAGTACGCAATATTTTACACCCCTGGTTAATCCCCTGCCGTGATGAAATATGTGAACAAACCCTTTGAGTATCTCAGTAATTTCCTTGGATGTAAGCTGAGCCTCTTCAGACAAGTACCATTCTCGGAGAGTCTGATTTGGAGCTCCTGAGAGTTTCCTTGACAGCAAAACGAGGTTGTAAAATCAAGCGATCCCCACGCACCAGGTTGAAACGCCAAACTTTGCCATTTCTCAGAAAAGTTGATTAAAAGAGCAATCCATCGCCAAGTGAGTTGTTGTCGTTACATAAAACTTGATGACGAGTTTCTAGCACCGAAGAACACACACACACACACAGACACAAGACGCAGTGCGATACGATCAGCCCAGCGAGACGCAATGTCTCTCCTTCTGTCGTCGATGGAAAATGAAGTGCACAAAACGTGACAAATTTAATCAAGCTTGACTTTAAAAGCTTACCAACGATATTGGCTTCGTAGACTTACACGCACACACACACGTGGAGAAGCAGAAGAAAAACGTTCGAGTTCAAGCAATTTGCCACATTCATCAATCAGACGCGCGAGGCATGTTGTGGTGCGGCTGGGAGTCCTTCGTACCGAGTCGGGGCACGAGTGCTGGAAATGTGGCTGCAGACAAAAATATTTGCCTAGGCTAGAGCTTACACAATATGTTTAAATTGTGTTTAAAGTGTTTGTTTTTTTTTTTTTTATTTATTCCCCGAGAAAGTCTGGTCGAATAGCAGTCGAATTGGATCCTCCTTTGAGACCCTACCAAAGCTATACCTCTGAAATCACGGATCTCAAAGTTGGCACAGACGTAGAAAAATAAATGTCTGTTTCTAAAAATCCATGGTTTTGTCGGATTCTGAAGTTCAAAAGATACAAAAATTCCAATCTGTGAGAAATTTTTAAAATTGCATTTGAGTAAATTTGCTCTTTTATTTTTGAAAAAAAAATTAAAATGGTTCAAATATTTTTTCAATTTTAAAAACAATTAAGGTTCTGTCGTACAAAAATAAGGTTTTTAGATTTTCTAGAATCTAAATTTGAACAGCACAAAAATCTGAGAGCCTGTGGTAAGCCTAAGAAACCTGAGAATGGACTTAAAACTCTCTTTGCAGAACTTTTAAAGAGCGCAGGGGTTTCATTATTTCTGTTAGCCCTACACCATTTACATGAGCAAGGACATTTGGGAGGGGCTGTCTCGATAGCGACTCAAACGACATTTAATTGAGGCAAACATGAGATGAATGAGTCGTCAAAGAGCTTTGTTTGGCATAATTGAGCAGTTCCAAGACATGGAATCAAGACTGAATTTCCATCTTTTGACTCGTGAGGAGAATGAAATCCTGTGTATGCAAACGAAAAGTCAAGAAAACCGACAGATGTTCTGGGAACTACAACATCCGCTTTGATCTTTCCTGAGCTTGTTTTTCCGCCCACCGTTTGCCTTTGTATTCCGCTCGGAAGACTCCCACTCGTAAAACATGTCAGCAAACACTTCCTTCCCGCGACTCGTGTTTGCCGAATTTGCTCATTTAATCGAGACTCAAGACGACCGCAAATTTCCATCAAAAGCTCGTCGACTTCCTCGCTCCATCCCCGACGTGCTCATCAAAAATTCAAATCAAATTTGCGAGCAGTCAAAGGTCACGTGTTTGTTTCGGGCCACCATCATTAACGGCATTACCAGCGCCCGCGACACAGGAGCAATAAAAAGATCAACCGACGTCAATCCCAAAGGGCATCATCCATTTACCTGCCGCTGAATTACATGAAAACTTTGTCTGTGTCCTCATAATTTTTGTCGTCGTCCTCTAATTGGGGGGAGTGGGGGAGAAGAAGGGGGCGATATATAAATACCAATAACGAGAGAAGGAGGACTTTCAATGTCATGAGGGCCATAAAAAGTCATCGGGCTTATTGCGGTGAGCAGAAATACGATAAAGTTTGTCTTTGCCCGTGACAAAAGTCGAAACTTTCGCGATTTAATGATATTAAATGTGGGGCAATTGTGTTAATGGCGCGCGTAATCCAGGACTGGGTTGGCAAAAACACTGATTGAACACCAAAGTTTGCGAGTGCCTCCCCAGCTCGTGTCCCGGCCGATCTGCGACTGCAGCATTGCTCTTAATCTCCGAATGACGAAGAAATTAATCTCTGACCTCGGTTTCATTGCGAGAAGAATGTGCTGAATCTCTTGAAGCGAATTCAAAGCGTCTTCTTTTTCTGTTTTTTCCTCGCTTGTCTGTTTGTCTTACAATCTAATACAGTAATTTTATAGCGAATACCAATTCCTTCAAATCTTTACTTTTACTTGAGGATTTTCTTTTTAATATGTAGGACTAAAATTTTCAGTTTAAAATTTTAAAAAACACCAAAAATTTTTAGAATGAAGCACAATTATTTTAAAAATCGTTCACTATATTTTCTAAGCCTTCCGTTTTAAATAAAGCATATTCAAAACGTCAAAAAAATCAAAAGCCCTCATTTCGAGTTTTTTGAAAACAATTATAATTAAAATTTTTTAAAGAAAAAATGACCCAAGTAACAAAAACTTCCTAAGTATTTTCGAAGTCTTTAATTTAAAATTAGGCATATTCAAAAGCCCTCATTGCGAAGTTTTTTTAGAGACAGTTAAAATAAAATAAATGACCCACAAGAAACAAAAATTTCCATTTAGAAAAAAAAGCACCAAAACCGTTCTGCAGCTGGGCTTTGTAGCTCCTTTCAAGCTCACCGAAAGCGTTCTCCGATTCGCCAGCGAGTGGCAGCGTGCGATAATTTTAATTATTAACTTTATGACCCTATCGCGCTTAATCGCCGTCGCGACAGCAACGGCACTGGCTCCACGATACGAACGGCATCGGCGAGTTAGCGAGATGCTATCACGTGCAAGAACACTATATTAGCCGTACTGAGAAACGGTACATTACATCACACTGCAGCTCATTTTTCATCCAAGATGCTGCGGCTGTGGGTCGGGTCTGGCGTGTTTGAGCGTCTTCCTTTTGTATTTATATGAGAAAGAGAGAAGTTATGTACGAGAGTAATCAGCCAGCAAAGCCATTGCTAACTGTCAAGATTCGCTGAGATCCACGACAAGATGAATAAATTACTGTCTAGCGCTTGTCGCTGAGTATTGCCTCGTTTCCATGGCTCATATTTGGGGCTTTGCAAAGCCCATGGGGTCGATTTTCTAGCAGACGGCTGTCAAAGTGAACGTTACATTGTAGATTATTTCACCCAGAGGCTACTGGAATATTTCAATTGATTTTACAAATCTTTGACATAATTTCTCTAACGAAAAGAGAACGAAAAATCAAAGCAAAAAATGCCCAAAGTTGAAACACCGTCAAAATAAATTTAAATTGCATTCAAAATAAAATATTCCTCTTAATTTGCTTTTTTTCAAATTTTTAATTTTCAAAATTTTCAATGGGTTAAATTACCTTCAATAATATCAAAATAAGGAAAAAAACCAATTTCAGACAAACAGACAAAACCTCAAAAGCACTCTTGCGGTTGAACGTCCAATGTTGCCAAAAAGCACCCCCAACTCAACAATACCGCGAACCCGTCATCATTTTTGTGTTAGTTGGTTTGTTTGTTGATCATATTCTTTTATGACTGACTCCATCATCTTGGAAGCGTTTGCGGCAAAATTATCTTCTTTTTTTTCGCGAGTCGCGTAATGAACATTTTCATTCTGCTGCCGCATGACAAGATGCTGTAGCAGCAGGCAGTTGTGCTAAAAGTCTTATGCAAATATTAATTTTGATGTCACGATGCATAAACAATACCGAGACGATGCGCAGAGGCAGCAGAACAGTTGTTTGTGGAGGTAAATTGGTGGCTGGCTTGCTCATTGAAGAAGATCCAACGCACAACAAAGACTGCCGTTGTAATGCGAGGGTTTTTTGCGCGCGTCTAACCTTCGCTTCGCCACTTGTTGTAACAAAATGAGCATAATTTGTACTGGCTTTAATCCGCTCGTATTCCCATCTGAGCTCCACCCGCTGGGCTAAAAGTTGACACCAGTGAGTTCGTCTCGGAAAGGTGTTTTTTACTAGCCCATAAATTTTTTTAAAAATAAAAAATGGTACATTTGTCGTGTTAAGGAGGACAGCCAATACCAAGCAATACCGATCAATACCAATTTATTTTAACAATTATTCAGTTGAAGAATTTTCCTGTTTTAGAGCTTGATATTCGATACAGTCAATACCAGTCATTACCGATCAATACCCATATTTTATCGCAATTATCAATCTCCTACTCTCCTAACTGGATATTAGAGAAAGTCAAAATGAATCATTACCCATAAAGTTTGATCCGTTTCTTCAGTCAATACGAATCAATACAATACAATACCTTCATTTACATTTTCATAAAACGTTTTTTAATAACTAAGTACCCTCATTTGATATTCAAACTGAGCAATATTAGTCAATACTCATCAATACGTATCAATACCGGATTTTGATAAAAATTTCCTCTTCGATTTTAACTTCAATTGGTCTGCAAACTATCGGGCCAGACGGTGGCTGCATGAGATCACACGAAACACGAGTTTTTGCTTCATCGATCATAATCTATTTTGATAGTCCCCTCACGCCTAAGCCTGCGCTCCCGCCCCTATAAAATTTGAATGAATTCGGGCATTCAACAGAGTGCTGGATTGATGAATTGTAACAATAACAAATTGTTGTAATTTGGAGGCAGGCTGGCAGGCTGGCAGGCAGATTCGGCTGTCTGAGTCAGAAGAAGTATTATAATTTGGGCATTTTGCGACACACTTTTTCGAATCCGCGACCCGATTTCGCGCTTTCAAATGACATGTGTTGAGGTGGGGCTTTTCTAAACAAACAAACTTTTCAGAGAGGGTTACATACCAGAAGGCTAACGACATGCGAGTATTTAGATAGCCGAAAATGTTTGCTCGAAGGACTAACGTGGCTTATAAAGTCATTTGGTGATAAATTATTTCGGTTCGAATGGAAGTGACAGGCGATTTTGCAGAAAGTCTCGTCTCCCAAGGTCAAAAGTAGACACTCGCTTTCTCAGCTGTGATCGATTAGCTTCTTGAAAAGAGGTCTCTAGCCAGCTGAGGGGATTAGCATAAGAGTGATTGAGTTCCAACTTGAAAATATGTGAACAAACAAAAGATTCAAAACAGATCAGCCTCTCGTTAGCTTATTGAGCCTTTTTACACTGTCAGATCCACCCTCATCATCAAACATCCGCTGTTGCTTCGCATATCTAATGGTTCTATTCGGATGCTGCGTCCGTACGTGCCCCGAATACACTTTGCCTCGTCAACTTTTGCAATATTCACTAAGCAAACAGGACGAGAAGCCCGAAATAAGCATATTTTCTCCCTCATTAAAGGATACAAGCGCCGCTCGACTTAAATTTCCATTACGAATGTTCCATCTACCGCACAACAATGGGTCGTCTATGATTATTAAAGCATGGGGGTTGACTGACTTTCGAAAATTGGGACGAGGAGTGGGCATGAGTCGGCATCAGATGGAGCTTGGAAGGGTCAGAAAAGGGTTGCCAAAGGGCATAATTAGAAAGGGCCTTTTAATTAGAAAGGGCCTCATAATTAGAAAGGGCGTTCGGAAAAGTCTTCTGAATTTTTCTGACTAATAAAAATCAACCTTGAACTTACTCAAAAACTCAAAACGAATATTTAAGGTGCGTTTACAAGATGTTTGGGCATGATTTAGTAGAAGCGTGTAAACGCACCTTTATTACCAAGTCTTCAATTAATTGACCATTGAAGTTGTTTAAAAATTTAAAGAAAAAATTAAAGGTGCGTTCACATGCCTTTGTTACCAGCTTTATTAACAACCAAGATTGAAACTCTTTTAGAAAAAAAAAAATAAAGGCACGTTCACATTCATTAATAAACCATAAGAACGGTTCTTTTTCAAAGAATACTCAAAGATACTTTTCTTGACCTTAAAACTAAATCCTTTTAATGGCAATGTACTTCCAATAACCTAAATGAAAGCCCCTTTTCTAGGGCAGGTCGAACTAGGGCACATTTAATTTTAACTTGTTTGGGGATCCGGAGGCACATGAAATCTTAGAATGGGTCGCACTCGTACTTACTTTCGTTTTGTTCGTCTATAAACTGCCGCTCGAACGTCTGAATATCCTTCTCCTCCCCGTTGCTCGCTTGCACAGCAACGACGTCGACTCTGGCGATTATTTTCTTTTTACAGCGAGTTTAAGTGATAAAATCTGGGCTTCCTTCTCACACCCAAGAGTTGCAGGATTTAATGTATTCACAACGTGCCAATGGACGTGTAATGTATCCGGTATTGTGTGGCGCTCTCCTACGAGTTTGTATCCTGAAATAATCCACTTCGTCCTCTCGCATTCACTACACCAGGATTTGGGGTTGCAAAATAAATGGAGTAAACATTAATAAAGGATCACGTGTATTTCGGGAGCGAGGCAGGTATTGATGACTGAAGGTCGATCCTTTTTCTGCTCTTTAGTCTCGTCCGTAGGTGATTGGCCGTAATTTAATTTGCCTTCTTATGGGACTTTGGAAATCAGTTTCACTCGTTATCTCAATTGCACCTCCAATTTTAATTTTCCTTCGTTACACGATTGATAACAGATATTGTAATTCTGCTAATGTGAAACCACGATTTCGTTACTGCTTGCAAATATTTACAAACGACTCAGCCTGCACTGCAATTTCGCGCACTCGAGTTGACTCAGCGTACGAGAGATAGATAAGAGAAGCGCCTCTAAGCGAACACATCCGACTGCGAAGAAAGCTCAACACGGAATGAGCTGAGTCCATTCATTCATGTGTCTCTCGTACGGGGGTTTCAAGTCACTTGGAGGCTCCACCTGGAACCCACAGATGGCGCTGCTCTGTTCAAATAGCGATGAGTGCAACTGGATATCCTCTGGTGCTGGTAGCAGAGCACCTGGCAACGGAAATTCGCCGGAAGTATGGAATAACAATAACACGAGGACGTATCTCCCACGCGGAGGGCACTTGATATCCTAGCGAAGGACAATTAATTGCGGGGGTGATGCGTTGTCTAATGCTTTGTGGTTTTGCGGTTCATATGTGGTTTGCTGCTAAAGTCTGAGCATGAATTGTTAAATAAGACTAAACGGGGGGATCTCGGTGAACTTAAAATTGCCGGAGATACGGGACGATTTATTAATTTGGAGTGACATGATAGTTGTGGCATGAAAAACCCTGTGAGAGAGCCGATTTCGTCCTTCTGATTAACTACTTAGTGAGTTTGAGGAGACGAGAATCTTTTCATCTGCCGAAGTAGCGGAGGAAATTGAACGAATTTACGCCGGAACACTGCAGTTGCTGCTTCTACCGCGCTTTCTGTGTCAAAGAGGCTGGCTTTCAACTCACATGTTGACATTTTTTTCTTTTCAAAGGAGCTTTTAAGGAACGATAGAAGCAATTTCATTTTTATACAGTACCTACAAATCAATCATCGGCAGGGTTCTGGATTTAATGGTTCCTATAGAGTCAGAGAACTAGGAGGCTACTGGAGCTGTTTTTTGGCAATTTCTTGGAGACTTAAAATTACCGTAAAAGTCGGACTGTGCTACTTGCTTTAAAACTAAATTGAGGTTCACCTCTTCTAAGGGTTTTAAGCCTAGACTCTTTTAAAAAATATTTCAGAAAAAATTGCAAGCTCAGCATCAAGGTTTTTCCAATTTAAATAAATTTTTGATTAGTATCTAGAAATCAATTTTAAGGGTTTTCAAAACTTTTTTTATTAAAAATTTCTTGACATCTTGTTTAAAAAAAATTTCATCTCTAAAAACAATTTTGAAAGTCCAAAGTTTTTGTTTAAAAAAATACTCGCCTGGTAAATAGGACTTCGGAGCTATCCATTTTAGAACGGTGTCAAGTTTGAGATGGCCTTAAGATTGTTTTAAGAGCCTTGAGCCCAATCGAATCCCTTTTAACCTTAAGCGCTTAAAAATCTACCAAACAGAAGCAATTTCTTCTTAACTGAGTCCTCATTACGTTATCAGGAGCCCTCACAATACATTGTTGACTCTCGGTAAGTTGATAAATATCCTCTCATGGAAGACCGATAGCGCCTCAGTATTGACCAAAAGAATGCTAGTTTATCCTCAATTGCTACCCTATCTTATCTGGAGTAACGATAGCGACTCGATTCTAGTGAATCACGGCTATTTATGTTTTATGTAGTCCCAACAGATAGCCCACCTGATAAGATCCACCGATGAGGTATTTGTGCGCTGGCTCCGATGACACTGCAGTTGAGTTCGGTACCCACCTTCCCCGAATTGAGGTCACTTAGCTCGGCAACGCGAACCTCGTCCCCACCTCATTTCACACGTCAAGTTAATCGATTGCTGTATCAACCTTCTTCCTATCAATATGTATCCTTTTCGAGTTTTGCTTTCTTTCCGTTCTGCCAGTCTACTACAGGCGCGGTTGTCGAGTTGGTATCCTTCGGAAAGGAGATTTGCAATGTTGGAGATTTATCGTTCGGTTTGCCAGCAATTTACCTTCATTAATTGAACGTTAAAAGCAGAGTGGTTGCAAAAAGGCCTTACTTTTCTTTTTCCTGGGCTTTTTCTAGCTTTTGGGTCACTTTTGAGTTTTCGAGCATAGCTTAATGCTCAGGTTTTGGGCTCTTAAAGTCTTGTTAAATTTTGGGGACAAAAGTAATAAAGATCTTAACTAAATAATTTTTCTTTGACTTTCTGTTCGTATTTACCATAGAGTCTAGACAGAGAGTCTCATCGACTCGAAAAGCGTTCAGGCGAGCCATCAACTTTCCATGAGTCTGCTGTCAAATAGAGATTCATGGGAAATATCAACAATTTTTAAAATCGTCAATTACGGCCTCCCGGACCAGAGAAACCTGCCGGAAGTGGCAGAAAAAGGTTCTAGAGGACGAGAGAACCTCCCTCAGGTAAGTTTAATAAAGTGACGAGGCCGGAAAATCGCAAATCAAGCGATTTTCGGCTAATTTCCTCTTCCCTCAGGCAATAAATTTTTAATTTTTAGATCTGAAACAGCCTGAACGCCCCTGAACGCTGACTCTGAGGCTTCTGGAGGTCGGAAGGAGCCACAAGGAAGTGAGAAAAACCGAAGAAGGAAGCCAGGAGGACCAGCAGAAGCCAGTTTTGGAGCCTAGGAAGGAGCTGTAGAAGGAGTGGCTGGTCTCGGAGAAGGAGTTGATCTTCTTCCTTCTTCACAATGTCGTCCCCGAGCACTACTATTAATTTTTAAAGCCCCCCCGGCTCTTCTCATGGGCCTGCAAGTCGGCTTGCAGGTCTGAGAAGGGCCGGGGGGCTTTTTTACGTTAGGATAAGCGAGGTTCGCCTCGAACAGGTGTATGGCGCCCTCCCCGCCCTCCTAGAGAGCTTGCCATGGCTCGGCAAGCCCAG